>CM061037.1:12190000-14590000 GCA_030763125.1 Hippophae gyantsensis | reverse complement strand
GGACTAAATTTCTGCGTAATTACCAGTAGATATGAATTATCGGCAAAACACAGCAAAATGCACAAAAGGAGCTGGGATTGAAATTATAACCTCCAGCCAGTCCTCAGCAGTCTCTTCTTGCCCTTCCCTAGTAATTCGTTGCTTGAAAAGCCCATATCTGTATCTCAAACCATAGCCCCAAGCAGGCAGATTCAATGTTGCCATAGAATCTAGAAAGCATGAAGCAAGCCTTCCCAGACCACCGTTTCCTAGTGCTGCATCTTTCTCCTACAGAAGAATCATTAATAGTTTCCGGGCAGTCATTGCTCTATTACTTGAAATAAATTAAAATTTTCTGATGGTCTAAACAAAATAAACAAGAATTTAGCAGAAAGTACTCAACTTTGACTTTTCTCCCAAAAATAGGTCTTTAGGCTTAAAATAGTAGAACTACATAGTTGTAAAAGCATTTAGCCAGTAACTAGTAGCAATACATCAATTATCAGCTCATAAATGGAAACAAATTTAATTATACCAGGTATTACGAACTCAATATCTAGACAAAAAGAGAGAAAACAAATTCATGAACCCTATCTTCCAGTATTAATATGTGAGAATGTGAAAAAAAAAATCAAACAATAAATTTATGTGAGTGTTCATCTGAGCATAAGTTATCCACAAATTAAAAAGCAATTAGAAAATCTGAAACTAGAAATACCTGCTCGACAATTTCCTCAAGCTCATGTCCCAACTTATTCAAAGCATCAGCATACGCATTCTGTATTCCAAGGTTTCCTATCGCATTTGTTAAAGCTCGTCCCTGAAGATACTCCATTGACAAGTAGTACGTTTGCTTTGGATCCACCTTATGAAAATGAAGGTAAGTCTCATTCCATTGCTGCAAAAATCAAACGAATCACAACAAAAAATAGCAACATCGTCATTCCAGCTAATTAGTGGCAAGAAATCGGAAATAAATTACAGATAAAGGCTGATAAATTAAGCAGATGTCGCAATTACTTTAATGAGACGGTCGCGAACGCTCTCAGCAGTGGCAAAGTAAGCTTGCTCGGCTTGGAACTTGACGAATGAGAAATGAGGGCTATATTGCGCGTGGTAATTAATGTTCGACGCAATTCCCGCTGGTTCATCCGCCAACGGCTGCGCAATTGCCGGAACACCGGAAGAAATTCCACTGCTACCGTAGGATTTCACAGTGTCCGCCATTTTTGTTCGCGTTTTTCTCAATAATCTGCACATCAAAAACAAAAACGAAGTGAAATTCCAAATCCGTCCAAACTTAACGAAATCAGTATCCATACATCAGAATGAAAAGAAAGATGTTACAGCTAAAAGATTGCAATTGCAATAATCATCAGCAGAAACGAAACGAAAACAAAATAGGAAAATGATTGAAGCAAGGAAATTTGGTGTGAATTCACCAAAATGAAGAATGAAAAATATTAATTACAATTATGAATAGCAGTGATCAACTACGAACTATAGCATAAAGAAAGTGTTTGATAGAAAAGATAATATAAGAAAATAGGGAGGAGATCTTTTACGTAATGGTACAAAAGAGAGAGAATATGCGAGTGGTACTGAAAATTCAGTAAGAAAAAAGACAAATAGGCATGAGAGGAAGAAATATATTTGGGAGTGAGTGCGAAAATATCAGAAAGATTGAAAGGAAATAAAGGAGGAGGAAGGATGATAATGATGTGAAAAGGATGAGGAAAGATGATAATGGAGCCAAACGGTGTTGTTTGAGAGTGAGTGGCTTACGTTCTACGGTTTTGATTTTTTGGTATCAGATTTTCATTTGCTTGATAAAAAGCTTGTGATAGTCAGGTTTTTACATTTTATACATTTTATAGTAAATGATTTGATACTTTATCAATTTATATCTACAACTTTAATAATGATACATCATTAATTAATAAATATAATATTACAAAATAAAATAAAAACATTTAATTATATAACATAACCTTCTATAAAAATATAATTTTATTTTTTATATATATTTTTAAAATAAAAATAAAAATAATTAAATAAATAAATAATATAAAATAAGAGTATATTACATATCTAATACCTGAAAAACTAACGATAGAAATAATACTTCAATCACTCTCAATTCAAAAATAGTATATTAGTTTTAGTATTAAGTATTATTTTTATTATCATGGAAACGCTCTCAGACTGTTCACATTATGATAATTGTACGACTTAGTACTATTAGACAAGTGATTATCTTATAAAAAAACAATCAATTCAGTATTTCAACATGAACTCAAGCGTCGGTAAAAAGTACGCATATAAAAGAAAAATAAAAATATATATTTTTGGGGCAAAAAAAAAAAAGATAGAAGTATTATAACTCTTTTGAATTTTGTTTGGATGATTTTTTTTCTTTGGTGTGATTTTTTGGGTGATGATTTACGAGTCTCCTTTCCATTTCATCGGTTAGAGGTTGTTAAAAGTTCAGACTCTCTAACTTTTATAAGAACATTTTATTTCCGTGACACTTTAAATTTTGCATCAAGTTTAAACTAAAGCGATAGCTAGAGGCGTTTAAGAGATTTTTGGATCAACAAGAGTTCTTCTTGGAACTTGATGACTATTAATCATTCAAGTACAAATGAATACATTTTCAGGACTTTGTCCCTGGTGGTGACTCAAATCAAATTCATAAAAATGACAACTTTTTCCGTATTAGGTATTGGAGCCAATGCACTAAAAAATAATTTACAAATGATTTGACAAGGTAAAGGAAAGAGGAGGAAAGAATGATGAGTTTCAAGTAAATAAATACAAAAGGCCAAAAATTGCAAAAGCTACAAGTGATTCAAGTTATGCAGAGATAAATTTATAGGCGTTTTCTTCTTCAATCCCAAATGATGTTTGTCTAGTCATCTTTGGATCTCTGTTGGGATAGTTTGCAGAATGGCGAGAGGTAACAGAGGAAGGGAAGGCCTTTTCTTTGTAATCCTTGCGAATTACCCATAATATCTCCCCGCAATTTTTCATGGAGGGTCTTGTGTGTCTTGAAGGTGAGAGGCATTTATGAGCTAGCTTGAGCACTTTCTCTAATGCCATCGTTGATGCTGGATTTCTTCGTAGCTTCGGGTCCATAGCAAGTACAGCATCTCCTTCTTTCAACTTCTTTATTGCCTGCATTCAACAATGTCAATCCTTAATGGTGCTTCATAATTCTACAACTGGGCTAATGTTTATAGCATTTTCCACTCTTCTTCTTCTTCTTCTTCTTTTCTCTCTTTCTTTCTATCATGAATTTATAATTTATTTAGCTTTGAAGTTAAACAATTCCTGCAGTATCAATTCAGTTATTTCATGAATACTGCGTTCCTCTAGAGGCTTATCCCGTTTTCATTCAAATAGCAATGCAATTCCCTACGTTCAATCCACAAACTTGAATCACTTTTTATTAAGATCAAAAGAAGTATCAAGTAGGGAAGAGAGTAAAGTATCTCATTCCAAAAGACAACTTGTCTGACCTCGGAACAATATGATATATCACCTAACACAGTTGGGCTAATGTTTGGTCCAGATCACTTCACATATCTATACTTTTGGATGGTGTACATGGGAACATTGGCTTCATGTGATGAATGGCTAAGAGAAAATGATAAGAGTTGTTACAACATCCGAAGAAGGAAAAAAATGGGGGACTCCAGCTCCATCTATAATCTGGAACACAACTAATAATAAAGAAACTGCTGGAAGTTTATCCAAGATTGTAATAGTACTTGTAGGACAAAATATATTTGTAGGGCGTGAAGAAAAAACAAAAAAACTAAATATGAGATTTCTAATTATTAGAAAGAGATGTACATTGAGGATGTCGGATACAAAATGATTAGGCAGAATTTCAATTCTTTTCAAAGCTTATAATGCAAGGAAACAACAGAAAACTACAGGTTTTATGTCATTCTAACATTTGGGTTATGTAAGATACTTACCCATCTTGAAGTTAGTCTCTCGCTGTCAGGTTTCTTCAATTCTATAGGATGCCTTCCTGTCATTAATTCTATAAGTAATACCCCGAAGGAGTAAACATCGCTCTTTTCTGTTAGTTGGTATGTTCTGAGGTACTCAGGATCCAAATAACCTGCTGTCCCTTTGATCTGAGTTGAAATATGAGTTGCATCAGGGTTTTCTGTAGCCATTCGTGCAAACCCAAAGTCTGCTACCTTTGCTCGCATCTTCTCTGTTATGAGGATGTTTGATGATTTTATGTCCCTGTGAATTATTGGACAATCTGTCCTTTACAATAGGAAAATCAGGTCTCCGAAGTCGTGAAAGTTGAGAAAATGTTGTCCTAGTTAGTTCTGTTTCTTTGTTAAATGCAGAAGTGAGTGCCCTCTTGACATTTACTTTTATGGATTTCAAATGCATAAAACAATAAAAAAGCTTTTAGAGGATAGGATTAGGATCACAAAATGAAGCGAAGCTTATATATTGGCACCAGATGAAGTAACTTAGCTATTTCTGAATCTTTCCATGAGAAAATCTATTTAATGTTAAAAATGAGCTGCATACCCATGTACGTATGAAGATAGGTAATTGCATGAGCTACATCAATTGCAATGTCCAAACGCTCTCCAGTTTCAAGTACATCTCCCTGTGTACCTGCTTAAAACAGAATGACTATGTTATCACACAACATTTTATAAAGTCACTATTTTGATTCGATTTAATCAAACAATAACAAATGATGGAATAATATGTTTTGAATTTCTCTAGTTTGAAGGTAAAAAGTAAAAACTAAAATAGAGAATGCAAAAACTATATATATAAATGGAGAAAAATGCCGTACAGCTCCTTCACATTAAACTAAAGGGGTCATTTAGTTTCTTAGAAAAAAATGTGTCATTAAATCCTTTGCTTTTATAAAAGAAGGCCAAAAAGGACAAAAGTTTTTATCAATATTTTGAATAAAATAATATCATTTTCTCAATAATTTATTTTATTGGTAAATAGAAAATGACAAAAATAACTTTTTACTATAGTATTTTATCATAAAAACTATTACAATATTGAGTGAATAGTTAAATTTATATCGTAAAAACTATTAAAATATTAAGTAAATGGTAAAATTTGTCTTTTTTTTATAGTAAATAATTAAATGACACTTTTTATAATATAAGAGATTAATTAACATAAATATACTGACACCTCATCCCTCTCTAATATAATCATTATTATCCATTGCCTTATCAAACTCCAGGCGCTATCAAATGAGTGAGAAGCCGAATTTTTAGTAGATAGACTTAACTAATCATGCAGAGCTTAGTAACAGATTGTCAAATAGCATACCATCTAGATGTTCCCGAAGCGTTCCATTGCCAACATATTCAACTACAATGATGCGTTCATTTCCATGCTCCAGATATCCAAACAACCTTACCAGATTCAGATGCTCAATCACCGACAGTGCAAGGATTTCATTCTTGAACTCCAGTGACAAGATTTTGTCATAAGTATTCTGCAATATATATGTACACATATTCAAGCTATCATGCAAACTGATCAATAATTGCCTTACTTTTTGTTAAATTATGAACTTTCCCTGCTCACTTCCACCATTTCTTTTTGTTGATGAAAACCATTTTCATTTTTTTGGTCAAAATTGTAAAGAAAAAAGATGCTTAGGGGTCCTTAGTACAATAACTACAATTAAGAAAAATATCTTCTCTGATATAAGTTTCACACCTTTTTAGCACGCTTCACAGCTACCAAAGTTCCATCTTTAAGTTGGCCTTTATACACTGTTCCAAAACCACCTTCCCCAATTACATTTGCCTGAGAGAACTTTTGGGTTGCCTTATAAATCTCCTCAAAAGTGAAATTCATTATTCCAATCATTCCATTAGCAGAACCGGAGGATCCATGGGAACTAGAAAGTTTGGATTTCGATGGACTCTTCAAAGGGCTTGCAGTCGAAACGTCAATATAAGCTGTAGATAAGCAGGAAAAGTCAACCGAATAACTTATCTGTAAAAAGTTCAATCTCGAACTTTTGATCCATATAAGTCGAACTTTTGAAGACATTACAGGAAAAGTCAACCGAATAACTTATCTGTAAAAAGTTCAATCTCGAAGTTTTGATCCATATAAGTCGAACTTTTGAAGACATTACAGCTACTCAAAAACATTATAGCGTTCAATTTAAGTGATTTCACTACTTGCCAATTTAGGAAGAAAAAAGGGGGGTAGGGTTTTGGCATATGAACAATGTCAAGTTTTCAAAAAATTCAACAGAATTAATCAGGGTAACTTACAGGTACTCTCTCTCGATAAACCGGTGGGTTTTATAGGTTTTCTTTGCTTGAAGAGAAAAGTGAAAATTAAAGCAATTTTCTTCACATACTTCAGAACAGGGTTGCTATTCCCAGGAGGCTTGTCCCTACCATTGCTCGAATACCCATGTTGGAACTTTGAATTCTGCTTTTTTGGGCTTAATTGTAGGTTATGGGGAGATGGACTTTCCTTCATTTCTAGAGCTTTTGGAGTCTTCCCCTAAAGTAGTCTTATCATATCTTCGGTTAGATTTGGGTTAGAAATAAGGCCTTCCTTGCTGTTATGTTTATTTCCACATTTTAATTATTGGAAGATCGATTCAAGCCAGAAGAGTCTTGGTTTGACTTTTCTTATTTTTTTAAATTTGTTATATAAATAACTTAGTCAGAAATGGAAGAAGAGTAAAAAAAAAAAAATTCTGGTCCTTACCGTCCTATAGTAGAACAAAATTAAAAGTCGGTACCCCCATTGAAAAAACAAATGTCAAATAATAATATCTAAGAAGTGCAGTCTTCAAGAGGAGCAAAACTAAACATTGAAGTCAAAACAGAGAATTAGGTAGGTTCCTTTAATCGCGACCGTGTTTTTATCTTTTATGTTGAATGAAGGTGGTAATTTTAGGGGGGAAAAATTTAGGAGAAAATATCATCTCAACCTTAGCAAAATTAAATGAAGGTGGTAATTTGGGAGGGTTTATGTTGAATGAAGGTGATAATTTTAGGGAAATTTTTTTAGGAAAAAAGATCATCTCAAACTTAGCAAAAAGTAGAAAAAATTATCCAGTATATGATAATGTAAGTTAATAAAATTTAAAATTAATATAATAATTTCTCTTAAAAAACAAATAAGAAATAAAGAGATAAACTAATGAATAAAATCTCCTTCTTTAAATAGAGATAAAAATAAATATAAAATATAAGTAGGGGTGTAAAACTTATAAGATTGATAATACATAGGTGATATAAAATTACATCTGTGGTTAAAAATGCTCTCAAAATATTTTAAAGAAATTTATAACGCAAGCCATGATCCAAATTAAGGTGCTAATTCTTTTATGTTTTTAAAGAAGTCAGTTATTTTGACAATTATAAATAAATAATTTAAATATTATATTATAAAAATATGTAAATTTGTGTTAGAAAACACAAATATAAAATACACACATTATAACAGGATTAACACCCCTCATGAAACAAATAACACAATTAACAGGTATATTATTGGATAATAAAAAAAAGCAGTTGTGGTTATAAATAAAGCAAAAAACATACAAGAAAAAAAAGATGATGATAGTGTTTCGGCTTTGGGTGCCCATAGATTTCATTAACCAAGCGAGACATAGAAAAATGGAATTTTATAAGAACTGTTGCACCATTAGAAAGTATCAACGAGGTGGTTAGTCTCACGAAAGAGAGAAAGATGTGGCTAAAGCCTTTTTACAGAGAGAATTGAGACGTTGGGTAGGAACAGAACTAGCATTTGTTATTTCCAAAATTTTAGCTTTATCAATTATTTCAAAATAATAAATTTCGCCAACAAAATAGCTTGCTGAGAAAACCATCATTGACATGACTGATTTATGGTCAGATATATCAAACATGCAGTTTAGGATCATGAGCACCTTGCTACCATGTTGTTCATGCAAGGAAGGGCCACTCCTTCAGCAAGCCCCAACAGAAATCGCTTAGCAAGGAGAGCCCACAGAGAAGTACCAGCAGCCCAGGGTGTCAGCAAGGTTGAGAGAGACCACAAAACTACTCTCCCCAGGCCATGACTTTCTTACCACCATAGTTGTCAACAAGAGCCCCACCAGCTATTGGAGATACCAAGTATCCCCAAAGGAAGGCTGACTGCCATAAGTTGTCTTATATAAGTTTAAAGCAATATATAGAGTAAATGTGGTTTAAATATCAAAAGATGAGTATAATATATTTGTTGTAAGTGGTTAATCAAGACCATCTAGTAAACTTTCAAAATTTTATTAGTAATGCCTGGAGCTCAAATATCAGACATTTAGACTTCAAAATGGTTACACTAAACAGAACTTTTATTAATTTTACAGTTCCTTAGCCACACAACAAATTCAAGTTTCACATATTCAGTGTAGTTCAAAAATTCTAAATTCAGAAACCCGTAATTAACAACAAATTCATGTAGGATAACAAACCCCAGAGGCAAAGCAAGAAAAACTACCTGAACAATACCAGAAAATGATCAAATCCAACCGTGAGAAAGTGACAATGGTACAATCGCCACCGACATCACAACACGATCGGCATTGCATAGCGCTAGAGCCAAAGCAAGCATTGCCACTACTTTAACCTCTCCGAAGTAATAAACTCGGCAAAACTCGAAACTTCCACTTGTTATTTCGCTGAAACGAATTTAAATGAGCATCTTTAGAGGAAACCCTGACCCGGAAGGTCTCACAATGAGCCAAACCGTGCCGAGGTTTAACTCTCATATAACTCGCCAGTGAAAATTTTACGAGAAGGTTTTGTCTCGGTGAGTCGAGCAATCGGGTGATTTTCGGAAATTCGTTTTTAGGGATGATAGAGTTTCGGATAGGAATCAAAGGAGAACGACAGATTGATCGGTGAAGAGAAAGAACGGAGTCCATTAGCTGAGCTGAGTAACTGAGGAGCGAACAAACGATGACTGCGCGTGGTACTAAAAGTCTAAATACTGAAGAAATTACCATGGATGCCCTCTTGTTCTTCCATAAAACTTCGGTTATTTGGTAGAATTAGTGTGATTCTGAAAGCCAATTTTGTAATTGTGCTGCTTTGTTCAATTAAAAAGTAGTCACAGGTGGCGGTTTTATCGTAATTTTCGTTCTTATCGACTACGATCGACCAAGATATTAGCCTGGTTTTATAGTTTAATTTTTATACATTACATGTTGATTTAAATGTTAAGAAAAATAATTACATATTTTAAAAAAAATTAATTGATATTTTATAAAAAGATTAAACATGTAATTAAAATAATGTTAAATTACCCAAATATACAACTATATTTACACTCATATTTTAGAATGATGTTACATATAAATTTCTTAATTTGTATTATTTATATTGTTTAATTATTTAAATTATACTGATACTTTTTAGTATGAAAAAAGTATTAATAATAAATTATATTATTTTAATAATTTTTTTATAAAAATATATTTATTTTTTATCTATCGATTAAAATATAATTAAAATATGAGTCTTTAATAAATATAAAATTAAAATTTAATATATAAAATTTTAAGAAAGAAATTAATAATAATAATATTTAAACAAATTTTAAATATATATTTTAATTTTTAATAAAAATTAAAAAATAAATATAACATTAAAATAAAAAATCACAATTAATAAATATTAAAAAGAATATTTTATGATTTTCTTTCATGTTAATTATTATTTTATTATTGTTAAAGATTCATGTTTTAATCTTATTTAATTATTTGATAAAAAATATATTTTAATAAAAATTATTAAAATAAAATATTTTATCTTTAATTAGTTTTAAATGATATTATTTATAATTTAAGACACATATGTAATATTTTTTCAACATTTTATATTATTTTATACATTAAAATTATTTTCAAATTAAAAAAGTTATTGTTTTAGAGATAATGCATATAAAATGTAGTTACAAAATTAAATATATTTGTGTGTTCTTAGTATTCTTAAAGAAAATTGATATTTTTAATAATATTTAATTATATTTTTTAAAATATTTATAAAAATTTAGATATATTCAATTAAGATTTTATAGTTTAAAAATTCAAGTATATTTAAAAAGTTATTGATTTTAAAGATTTTAACAACTTACTGATTTTGATAAGTTTTTCAGTTAAAATTATTGATAAGAAAATAAAAACTCTTTTTTTCCTCCACTTCAAAAATTAAGGAGAATGTATTCAATTAATATTTATGAAAATTTTAATAGATTTTAAATATTAAATTTTTTATAAATTTTAATAGATTTCAAATATTAAATTTTTTATAAATTTTAATAGATTTTTAAAAACTTAAATATATAATTTATTAAACTTTTAAAAATTCAATTATAATTTAGAGATGATAAATTCCAAATTCTAAAAAATCTACAGATTTTAATAAATATTTTAAAAATTTCAACTTATAATTTAATAAACTTTTAAAAACACTATATAAATTTGAATAAATATATATGATTTTTTCATAATTTTTATAACCTTCCATAAACTTTTATAAATTTTAAGGATGTATTCAAATATGATTTTTATAGACTTTAATGGATTTTAAAAGTTTTTAAAAGTTTAGATGTATTCATTTAAGACTTTTTAAAATTTATAAAAGTTTAGTTATATTCAATTAATTTTTTTTTAAAGTTTCTATAAGTGTGTACAAATTTAGGAAATTTAATTACTACTTTTTAAAAATTTATAAAATTTTTAAGGTGTTAAAATGTTAATCATTTTTAAAAATTTCCTTTAATCATAGACTTTTGAATATTTTAAATATTCTTTATGTATAAATAAAGCTTACCATTAGCAATATTTTTTCTCACGAGAATTTTGAATATTTTTTTATTTTTTATTTCATTATTCTCTCTCTTTTTTCTTATTGTTGACTTCTTCTTTTTTATTTTTCACTTAGTAACCTAAAAATTGATTTATACAATTAACTATAAGTTTTTTTTTTTTAAATCTCACATATAACATTAAAGGAATAATTTTCCTGAAATAATTTTATGAGGGAAGCCGAAACTGGCTTTAACAAGTTTTGATTCACTCGAAAGCTTTCAGAACCATTGATTTTGTACTACATGTAAGTTACAGAACTTAAGAAGACACAATTTGCAATAGACTCTGAGCTGGATGACAAGCGCAAACAGATAATAAACACAAAAGTGCTTCAACCACAAATTTCAAGTAAAATACAGAAATAATATAAGACGCTTAACGGAGAGTCCCAACAGCCTTTTTATAGGTATACCATTTGGCAATGAAGATATAAACTACCAAGTTGAGAGCACTTAAAATTGCCAATAACCAAAAGAAATAATCAATGCGTCCATAATTCAAATTGTCTGGTATCCAACCAGTCTTGCCATGCCTTGTACTCACTTTGGTAACTATAGTCACAAGCAAGGAGCTTAAATAGTTCCCTAAGGCAACTGTGGTGAGTGAGAGAGCAGAACACAAGCTTCTCATGGCATCAGGTGCTTGTTCATAGAAAAACTCCAACTGTCCAATGAATGTAAAAACTTCAGCACACCCAATAAGGAAATATTGAGGTACTTGCCAAAATATTGACATGGGCATGTTTTCAAGATCATAGTAGTTGTCTCTTCGGATGATTCTAAGTCTAATCAGTTCCAAAATCCCAGCAGATAACATGGAAAATATGGAAATGAAGAGACCTATTCCCATCCTTTGGAGCTGAGTTAGGCCATTTTTTTGACCTGAGAATTTTCTAGTGAATGGAACAATGATTTGGTCATAGATTGGTACCCAAATTATGACACTGATGGTATCGAAGATGGATAGAGATGCCGGTGGGATCTTGAAGCTAGATTTTCCAAAATGAGGATTCATTTTTTCACCTTGCAAAACAAACAAGGTGCTCATTTGACTGTAGACAGTTGCAAAGATAATACCAGTAGCCCATATGGGCAGCAACCTTATAATAGCCTTGAGTTCCTCCACCTGAGTTATTGTGCACAGTCTCCATGGGTTTATGGAGGTGCTCTTTACTTGATCTGATGGTACCTGCACTGCTGCTTTGTCAAAGAACCTGAAGAACACAGCATTTTAGGTAAGGCTTCAATATTGGTTATACAGAACACACAGGAAAACTTATTTTTCAGTTTAAAACCAACCTAAACTCTTCTGTATGATCAAGTTTTCTGCTTCCTTCAATGGCAGACTCTGTGTCAGCAATCTCATACAAAAGTGACTTATCATCAGGTACTTCCACCTTATGTTTTCTAAAGGCTGCCACGATCACCTGGACGAGGCGTGTCAGAGGGCTACCTCCAGGTTTCTGATTCCTGTACAACTTAGTGCCCGAAAAGAAGCTCACTACAGCAACTGCCATAGTCACTGCTGGAATTCCAAAGCCCCATCCCCATCCCACATTATCTTGTACCCAAACCAGAAGAGAAGAAGCAATAAGAGCACCAATATTGATAGAAAAATAAAACCAATTGAAGAAAGAACTCTTGTGTTTCTTCTCAGCTTCATCAGCATCATCAAATTGGTCAGCTCCATAGGATGATACACAAGGCTTAATCCCTCCAGTGCCTAGTGCTACTAGGTAAAGTGCGGTAAAAGCCACCGCACTTTGTGCATCTGTTGGGTTGCAATTTTCTTTGCTATTACACGTTGGCTTCAAGCCATGGATTGATGCTGACATTGTTAAAAGTGTCATTCCCTGTGTTAAAAATCAATAAGGTTTCCTTTAGTGTAATTCAAATCAAAATTAAGTATACTTCAAAAACAAAGGGTTAACCAACCTTTTAGGGAAGCTTATGATAATGAATATGAGGGTTAAAATATAAAAAAAAATAAAGGATTGAGAAACAAAACACCATCGATAGTTTCAGCAACTTACAATGACATAGATGATTGAAAAACAAGCAATAGTCCAATATCTTCCCAAATAAGCATCAGCAAGAAATGCTCCAATTAGTGGAGTAATATAACATGTTCCACTCCAATCGTTTACATTTTTAGTGGCAGTAGCACTGTGCTGATTTAGCCGGTGCTTAAAATAACGCACAAGATTGGTACTCATCCCATAATATGCCAGTCTCTCACAGCATTCATTTCCTAATTCCAAAACCAAGAGAAATAAGCATCTGTTTTCGAGAACGAATTCAACTAGTCGTAGCAGAAAGAGATTTGTAATCGTACCTAAGATGAAAGGACAGGCCTTCCACGTTCCAGTTATCTTTTTATTAGCAGGATTTCCTTGGAAATCCACAGTTCCATCCTTTGTGTATGTATCTTCTTCAGCCATAACGATGAGGACTTTGTGTATGCTTTGCTTTTTTGGCGGCTTACTCAAAAATGAACAGAGCAACAATTGAGAGTGAAACTAAAACTGTAAACAAAAACAATGAATTTAGAGTCCTCTACTAAGATCACAATTAAAATACCATCTCTCTTTCTAGAGCTGTGGAGAGAGTTCAATTTAGAGTACAAAAACAAGAAACTACACAACAGTTTATATGAATACTTATCCTCCAAAACCACCAAAACAAAGAATTTCATACATTTAAATCTAATCCCATGAATCATACCTTGTCTGATTCGTAAAGACAAACCCAAAAGTCACTCAATAATATGACAATTAATGGTAAAGAATATCCCATTGCAATGAATGAACTAGAGATTTCATGGGATACTACTGATTGAAGATTTGAGTATCACAAGCTTTACGTGAAAAGATTAAGTTGATTAAAGGGAATCTAAATTTAGGAAAACTGAAAACGAAAGTCAAAAGTAGAGTGCAAAGGTAAAAACTGACTAATAATAAATGAATGGGAAAAGATGATTCAAACCTGACACTTTCACAATCCATGGAATATACTCAAAAAAGAACTATGAACCATCAATGCAATGAAGAGAAATATGATCTCTTCCCAAATAGGCAACAAAAGAAGGCTATTTACTGCATAAAAATAGTTAATACTTACACCCTCTTATTTTCCAATCCATATTTATAAGTGTACTGTATTTGTATACAACCAGAAGCACATGTTGCTTTTTGAATTAGAGGGCTTTGAGTATTTTGACCTTTTATCAAACAATGATGAACAAGAGGCGTAAACGATTTGAAATAGGAGTTCTCTTTGACAATCCAATTGCATAAATGAATATAAAGAAATTTCAACATTGACGAGTGAAACTCACAAGTCATAGCACACAGCAAATGGTACACTAATGGCTAAATCAGTGGTCTTTTTCAGTAATCCTATTCCGATATTTCTCTTGACCAGGGTGTGAAATTAGTGGTTATGATACAAGCCACGAGGTATAATCGCCTACTATCTTATCAACACTAAAAAAATAAAAAATAAAATTTCTTTTTTTAAATCAAGATACAGCATCAGAATTATAGTCCATCTAGAGAAAGATTCCAACTTTTCAATCATGCCCATCTTCTTAAGTTGATATAATGATTGAACAAATTATGGGAAGCACTAATTTTTAGTCCCTATTTCATTATTTTGAAATGATTCAATTTAGTTGGTCTCAATTCTAGGATGAGATAAAGAAAAGACAAACTAATGAAAAGTCAAGGAAAGGGAAAATAATATGAATCCATAAATAAGATTACCTTTGTTTACATTGATTTGTGTATTTAGGGAGCCGAAAGAGAGAGAGAAAGAGAAGTTAGAGGCTGAGAGCAGTTTCAAAGCACTATGAGAACTATACTACTTTTTAGGTTAAATCCTTAATTATGTTTTTAAAGAATTTTATATTAGTAATTAATTGATGAATTAATTGGAATGGAATAAGATAGGTTTGTTTTCAATGGGGAAGCAATAACAATGCTGTTGACGTTGAGTACAAGCATTCTTAGCTGTTGTTTTCTTTTGAAACGTTTACGAAGACTCAACCCCAGATCATCAGTCTTTCTTTCTTGTTCACTTGTTCTCCATTAAGATAGCTACTACTTCTAATATATAATTGTATTTTGATAGTGATTAAAATTTATTAATATGTAGATTGTAGAATCACGTTAAAGAGAAGCAACTCAGATTGTTTTATGCAACTCCGGAACGTTGGGTTTACAATTAATTTTAGCATATGCCTTCTGAGAGCGTTCATGGAACTATTATTTTATTAAAGGATCTAGACAAGAAAAGAGACTTAAAAAGTGCCAAAGATATAACAAGTTTCATTTAAAAAAAAAATCACTTTTTTTTAAACCTTTAATTCAAGAAAAAGCATATTAATTATAAGTTGAAAAAAATAAATTTTATTGTTTTAGTTAATAATTATTTGTTATAATTTTATTTTTAAAACACATATTTTTTTTATAAAAAAAATATAAAAATTTATAAAAAAATGAATAAAAAAATAAATACAATCAATTTATTGAATTTTATTATCGATATACTCTTTAATTTCTATCAAAATTATCTTTTTTTAAATTTTTTTGATATGTTTTTTTAATTTCTTAACTCCAAAAATTAATAAAAATTATATTAATTATGGTTTTGATAGGCTTTATTGGCGATTAGATATTTATTTTAAAAAAAAAATTTTACATTAATATTAAACTTTATTGGCCTATAATTTTACATAATTACTTATACCAATAAGAATGAATAATTTTTCCTTTTCATCCTAAAAAAAATCCTTTCAATTCGTTTCTTGGATACCCTCGTTGTTCTCGGTGTGAAAAAAGAATATATATATTTGGAGGGTCTGAATCAGTGAATCTGATCAAACCATTATAATTTATAAAGGGGTGAGTGCACAGTGTGAACACATTTAAAATCTAATTGCACAGACTAAAGATATATATATATATATATGGATTTGGATCCAATTTTAAATTATAAGAAGTCGGAAGTTGAAATAAGTTTTGAGAAATTAATATTTTATACCTTAGAATCTAGATAATAAATAATGAATCTAAATACTAACAATTAAAATTTAAAGAATTTTTAAACAAAAAAACTTAGTTTTTATGTTTGGTTCTAGATTATTCAATGGAATATTTTATTACTTTAACTAATATTTTGATAGTTTTTTTAGAAAGAATAAAATTTTAATAACATATTATAATCTTTATGATTTTTGACAATAAATATAAATAAATATTTACATTAATAAGAAAATACGAACTTTAAAAATATAAATATAACATAAATCATCGTAGATAAATACATTAATGAAAAAAAATTATCCTAGAATTAAACCTACCTGAAGAACTAACACATGTGTGTGTATTTTATTCAAAATATATAATAATAATAAGAAAAATTTAGACAAAACAAACATATAGAGGGGCTTTATAGAAAAAATAATTTCTTATATAGAAAATTAATTAATTTTTTGAAGACTTAAGAAAAAAAAAAGAAGAATAGAAATAAGTAGAATTATTTTAAAAAATTAAAATAATTACGTGGGGAAAATATTGAAAAGGAAGTATCAATGACTTTGATGTATGTTTTCATATCAAATGACTCTTTAACTTAAAATAATAAATATAAGAAAATAATAAAATAGTATAGAAATTTTTTTATTTCATAATAAAAATAAAAAAATTATCTTTAAATATAAATAAAACACAATTAAAAATAAAAGTATGAAGTAACACAAAACATAAAACATAAAACATAAAAATATATATATATCAATATCCTTATAAAATATCAGAATTTCTTTTATTTTATATTATCTTTATTTTAAACTTCTTTTTAATGTTTATTCAATATTTTTTTTATTCTTCTATTTATTCATTTTATAATTATTTAAATAAAAAAGTTCAGGTTACATTTTAGTCGATGCTTCAATCACATTATCTTGGTACAAAGTGGGGTTTAATGATATTATTTTTAAATTTGAGACTTATTTGATATTTGAATAAATTTTGGGAATGTTATTGGTATTTACTGTAATTATGTGTCTACTCAATAAAAAGGATAATTATGTGAACTGAATGCTTCAAGTGATATTTTCAACTCCAAATGGAGGAGGACGTAATTTAAGTCGAGTACATAATAAGATCTTATTACAGTGTTTTTTATTCCTAAAAATAAAATAAAATGAAATTATATATTTTTCATTATTAATGTTTCCAAAAAGTCAATTTGGAAGTTAATGTTTGGAAGAATTTGTTTATCCCTTTCGTTCTCATACAAACGATACTTCATCCGAATATAATTGAGTCTTATTACTTAACATTGATAGTAATGTATCAACTTATTATAGGCATAAGATTAATAACCTAATTTTATTATATAAAATTTTAAACTATCAAATTTTATTGGTTAAGATTTAAATAATTTATTTTCTCTTTTATTTTTTATAAAGCTTAATGTTTGACACATAATGATGTAAAAAATTCATATAATAAATTATAACAATGGATCATATATATATATATATATATATCAATTATTATTATTTAATTTTAAAAATTAATCTTTAACCTTTTACTCATTTATCATGTATTTTATAATTATTAAATAATTGTCTTGTATATTTAGGTTTAGCTATTATGAAAATTTCTTTATTTATTTGTATATTCGAGAAACGATGGAGAATGATCGCAAAATAAATATTTATAAAATAAAATAAAAAAATGTTGCAAATTAAGCTGTCTTTTCCGATGAAATCATGAAAGTAGTCCATGACATTTGGCCACTGACAACACGTTTACATTTCAAAATAGTATAGCAATTTTTTCCGACCAAAAACTATTTTCATTCATTCATAAAGTTATTACAAAATTACCAAAATTGGTATCAATTCAAAGCCAAGATTTTATAAAACTTATAAAATATATTATGAAATTTCATCATAACAAAACATGATTTTTTTTTTTTTGTAAATTATTAATGATCAAATTAATGTGATCAAAAGAACACTAAATTATCATATCTCTAAGTTATCAAAAAAAAAAGTTAAATATCGAGCATATTTTTACCTAACGAAGATATTCTAAGTTAGATGCTTTAGAGATTAGGAATAGATTTGTTACTAACAACGGTTAGGTTAAAAATTAGAATAAGATAATATTAATTTTAGATAAATTTGTTTATAAATATATAATAATTTTCGTACGATTGAATCACATTTTTTATTTTTTTATATTTAATTTTAAAAATAAATGTTAAAATATTTCATACTCTATTACATTATATAAAATATTAAACATTAATATTTATTTTTTAACTATTTAATAAGTATTTATAAATAAAATAAAAATAATAATAAATAAAATTTAATCTAATCATTTTAATTATTATATATTTTATATAATTATATATATATTTAATTTTAATTAATCATAATTTTATTATTATAATAATCATTCATTTTTTATGCTTTATTGATTATAGTTATTTTTAAGGAAAAAAACTATTAAATGTTTACAAATAACTATAGTTTTAATTATCTATAATTAAAATGTTAATTCTTATGAGAGAAACATTTCGCACAAAAAAAAAATACTATAACATAAGATATGGACTTTATCAAGCAATTCACACACACAAACAAACTCTTAACACTTAAATAGTGCATTTTTATGCCACACGTTTTATTTGTTACTATTATTTTTGAAAAAAAAACTACCAGATATGTATAGATAATTAATTCACATTTAAAATGTTTATCCAGAGACACCTTTAGCACAAAAAAAACTAACGTAATATATTAACTTAATCAAGCAATTTATGCACACAAATAAAATCTTAACACTTAAACGATGCGCAAAACTCAACCAAGAAAGTGAATGAAAAAAAAGGAAAATAAAAATCAAGAAAAACATAGATTAAGAAGAAAAAAAAGAGATCATAGAGTAAATGAAGAAGAAAAAGGCATAAAAAATAAAATATCGACCTGGGGTACAAGTCCCTCCAAAATGGAACTTCTCCTACGTTGGAGGAAAGATAAATGATGAAGGCTGGTTTACTTGGAAGAAAAAAAGGTAAGAAGGGTGGTGGTGGATCTCAAAAATGAAGGATGCCTCTTACTAATGATCTTGCTGACAAAATATTGATGCAAAAGTTTAATCATAGTAAGATGTCATTTTCCCTTTACATCTTTTCCCATTCTATTCTTAGAATCATATCAAAGTAAATCCACTTAAGCCAACTAAAGCTTTTAGATTTTTTTACTCTCCGGTCCGTAGACCTTTTATTTTCTTTTTTTCTTCTTCCTCTTTTGTTGATGGATTTTATTAGTTTCATATGTGAGCAGATATTATAATAGTTTGTTTGTGGCTTCCTCCTGGAGTTTTTTACATGCCGTTTGAATGAGTTTATCTTGTTAAAATTAAGTGCTTAGGGATATTCGATGAAAGTTCTTAATGAAGTTACGCAAACAAGAAGTTTTTGTTAGCTATGATGTAGTTCTCTTGCAAATTTTGTAGGTAACTTCTCTCTCGCGGTTTATTTGCATCATTTGTGCTTAAATAGTGTGCTTTTGGGATATAAATTCTTCTAATCAATTCAGTAGAATTTGTGAAAAATGATGTTATTCTCTTATTCATATATATATATATATATATATATATATATATATATATATATATCTTATTGTTTTTGCATGTTCAACCTGTTTTAGACGATTTCTTTGGTTTTTAAAAAAGTATGTTGAGAAATTATAAAAATATTACTAAAATTTATAATAAAAAAATATCTTAATATTATTGAATGAGATTCAATTAAATAACATTATATTAAATATGTTAAAATGATCGTATTTTAATTTGAAAGGTATTTAAAATAAAATGATGTGATAGATTTTTATTTAACAAAAAAAATATATGAAATAAATATAAAAAATATTATTTTATAATTATAAGTATTAAGAGTGTTATTTTTATTGTTTTTACAACTATCTATTAGTTTTAAAATTTTTAATTCTATCTCATTAATTTGAAATTATAATATCAATGAAATTCTTTTATTTTTGTTTTTTTAACTTTCATTTTAACGTATATAAAATGTAAAAGGTACATTCTCTAATTAGAGATTTTAAATTAATTTTGAGAAAAATATTATAAATTTATAATAACTAACTACCCAATGTTAGAGTCTCAATTCAATCCAGAAACGTTCATAAAACCATATGAACTCATAATTTAAATGCAGCGGAAACAAAATTGGATTGAAAACATACCTCCTGCCATTGATCAATTTTCAGCACTTACACGGGAATTCCAATGGATTTTCTGTTCGATGCTTTCATTGGTTTCTCACACTTATTCTCTGCGTATTGATGGTGTATCTGAATTGTTATGCAGTTAATAGTGAGAGGACCCGAGACTTTATTAAGGTTTTTCCATCAAGAACCTTGTTCTGGCTGAATCGACGCATTTGCCCGACGAAACCGAATCGTCACCACGGTTCACTAACGTTGCACCACTTTGATTTACATTCTCCCACTTGGTGCAAACGTTAAGCGAAATTCTCTTGAGTAACAAAACACATGAATCATAGCAATAGGTCCTCTAAGAGCGAATATTATCTTCCATGTATTACAATGTATTTAGTTTCTCAAGTACTATACTTTATGTGGTAACTAAACTTAATGAATAAATCCTATATTTATTCTTGGTCCAATAAAAGATATATATTTTCTCAAATAAATTAAGGTGCACATGAATATGAGAAAATATCACAATATATAAGAGTTTCATTAATAAATTGTATATATACATTTACAAAGTGGAACTAATTCCCATTTTCTCTACATGATCCTTGAATTTCATTGGTGGCATGCCTTTAGTCAAAGGATCAGCAATCATCAACTCAGTGCTTACGTGTTCAATGACCACTTTCTTTTCCCTAACACGTTCTCTTATGGCCAAGTACTTAATGTCGATATGCTTACTACGACTACCAATTTTGTTGTTCTTAGTCATAAATACAACAGCTGAGTTGTCATAGTATAATCTTAATGACCTAGAAATAGAGTCAACTACTCTAAGCCCGGAAATGAAATTCTTTAACCATACACCATGCGATGTGGCCTCAAAACATGATACGAACTCGGCCTCCATAGTGGAAGTAGCAATCAAGGACTGTTTCGCACTCCTCCAAGACATAGCTCCACCGGCAAGCATGAAAATATAACCAGATGTTGATTTTTGTGAATCAATACAGCCAGCAAAGTCCGCATCGGAGTAGCCAATTACTTCCAATTCATCGGTTCGTCTATACATAAGCATATAATCCTTGGTTCCTTGTAGGTACCTCATCACTTTCTTTGCAGCTTTCCAATGGTCAACACCTGGATTACTCTAATATCTCCCTAGCATCCCAACAACAAATGCCATGTCAGGTCTGGTGCAGACCTGAGCATACATTAAGCTTCCAACAGCTGAAGCATATGGAATGATTTTCATTTGTTCTCTTTCCAAATCATTCTTTGGGCATTGGTTCAAATTGAACTTATCACCCCTCATAATGGGTGCAACACTTGATGAACAATCCTTCATCCGAAATCTCTCTAAAACTTTATTGATATAGGTTTCCTGAGATAAACCCAAGACACCTCGAAGTCTATCTCTATGGATCTTAATGCCAATGACATAAGATGCCTCACCCATATCCTTCATATCAAAATTTTTAGAGAGGAATTGTTTTACCTCGTGTAGCAAACCCCTATCATTGGCTGCAAGCAAAATATCATCCACATATAGCACCAAGAAACAAATCTTACTCCCACTAACTTTCTGGTATATACCTCTTCAAAACCAAATGAAGTGATGACGTTATGGAATTTCAAATACCATTGACGGGAAGCTTGCTTTAATCCATATATGGATTTATTAAGCTTACAAACCAAATGCTGACCATCACTAGAGAAGAATCCTTCAGGTTGTTTCATATAAACCTCTTCCTCTAGGTTACCATTAAGGAAAGCCGTTTTCACATCCATTTGTTACAAATCCAAATCAAAATGGGCAACCAATGCCATGACCACACGAAGTGAATCTTTCTTAGATACAGGAGAAAATGTCTCCGTGTAGTCGATTCCTTCCTTTTGAGTGAATCCTTTGGCAACGAGTCTTGCCTTATGTCTCTCAATGTTGCCTTTTGAGTCTTTCTTTGTTTTGAAGACCCATTTACATCCAATGGCTTTCACACCATCAGGCAACTTGACGAGATCCCAGACTCGGTTAGACACCATAGAATCCATCTCTTCTTTCATGGCATTGTACCATAAGTTCGAAACCTCAGAACTCATGGCCTGTGAAAACGTCTCAGGATCATTTTCGGCTCCAACATTATAGTCACATTCTTGTAGATACACAACATAATCATTAGGAATCGCTGATTTCCTTACTCTAGTAGATCTTCTTAATGTTGCATCAACATTCTCCTGAGGAGCAAGATCATGTTGTTCAACTGGTTGTTCAACAGTTGTAGGCATCTGTTGAACTTCAACATCTACTGGATCAGGATCAACAGCTTGTGGTACTTCTAAGACTGGTTCTTCAACATGCATTTGTACTCGAGGCATGTTGTTAACAATAACGATGACCCATTACTTGAAGTGGCATATTGAGCATCCGAATGATCTTTCTCGTAACCAATGCTCTGGGATCGATCGCTCCCACTAATCAAGTAATTCTCAAGAAATTTTGCATTTCTTGATTCCACAAACCTAGTGTTGTGAGATGGACAATAAAATCTATAACCTTTAGACCGTTCGGCATATCCAATGAAATACCCACTAATGGTCCTCGGGTCCAAATTTTTCTCTTGTGGATTATAAATCCTTACTTAGACGGGCATCCCCAAACGCCAGCATATGTTGCAAACTCGGTTTCCAACCTTTCCATAATTCAAATGGTGTCTTTGAGACAGCCTTGGTTGGAACTCGGTTTAATATATACACAGCCGTCTTTAAAGCTTCAATCCACAAGGATTTAGGAAGATTGGAGTTGCTAAGCATACTCCGCACCATGTCCAAAAGTGTTCGGTTTCTTCTTTCTGCTATACCATTCTGGTCTGGTGAACCAGGCATAGTGTATTGGGCAACTATCCCATGTTCTTGAAGAAACTTAGCAAATGGACCAAAGTGCGCATTGTCCATTCTCAGTGTATCTACCATAATATTCACCACCTCTATCTGATCTCACAATCTTTATTTGCTTTCCACATTGTTTCTCTACTTCAACCTTAAAGCTTTTGAAGGCATCCAATGCTTCGCTCTTATTATGAAGCATATAGAGATACATATATCGAGAAAAATCATCAATAAAGGTGATAAAATATTTCTGACCTTGAATGTCCATGTCTGGACAACATATATCCGTATGTATGATTTCTAATATGTTTGAACTCCTATTGGCACCTTTCTTTGACTTGTTAGTCTGCTTTCCCTTAATGCAGTCCACACATGTCTCAAAATCAGTAAAATCTAGAGTACTAAGTACCCCATCTTTCACTAATCTTTTAATTCTTTCTATGGAGATATGTCCTAATCTCCTATGCCATAACGTAGAAGAGTCATCGTCAATAATACACCTTTTAGTGCCAGCTTGAACATGCATAGCGTTATGAGTGGCATTATTTCGTAAATTAATGCAGTAAAGACCATCAGACAAAATACCATTCCCAACACAATCAGATTTATTAAATAAATTGAAAGATGTTTCTGAAAAGTGAAAGGAATAACCATAAGGTACAAGTCTTGAAATTGAAATCAAGTTTCTAGAGAAACTTGGAACATAAAAGGTCTTTTCTAATTTTAAAATAAAACCACTACTTAAAATCAAACTACATGTCCCTACAGCCTCCACATGTGAGCCCATCTTGTTACCGGATAAGATGTATTGCTCACTTCCCACTGGCTTCCTTAGATTTTGCATACCCTGTAAGGAGTTTGCAACATGGATTGTAGATCCAGAATCAATCCACCAGGTGTTAATATTAACATTAACCATATTAGATTCATAACAAACAAACGAGGTTGGATTACCTTTATTCTCAAGCCATTTCTGGAATCTGATACAATCCTTCTTCATGTGTCCCTTCTTTTTACAAAAGAAACACTTGGATTCTTTCTTAAAATCAGCTTGAGGTGGAATTATCTCTTTTCCTTTATGCTTGTATTGAGATTTTCCTTTCTGGTACGTTGTAGCCAACATTGCACTTTCACCAAATTCCATAGCAAGTCTCCCTTCCTCTTGAACACACATGGTCATTAGTTCATTGATTGACCATTTATCTTTATGTGTATTGTACGAGATTTTGAATGGCCCGTACTGATGTGGGAGAGTGTTAAGAATATAGTGCACCAGGAAGGATTCCGACATTTCAACCTCGAGATGCTTAAGTTGAGCCGCAATGTCCCTCATTTGCATAATGTGCTCGCACACACCTTTCACACTAGTGAGTCTTAAAGAAGAGAACTTCATAATAAGGGTGCTTGCTAAAGCCTTATCTGAAGTGACGAATTGATCATCAATGACCTTTAGCAAGTCTTGAACATTGGTATGCTGATCAATGGAACCACGAATACCAGCAGAGATTTTAGTCTTAATAAACATCATACTAAGGCGATTAGATCGTTCCCATTGTTCATAAAGCATGATATTCTCTGGAGTACTGGTTTGAGTAATTTTAGGTGGTTCGTTTTTCCTAATAGCATAATCAATATCCATCCACCCTAATTGAAGGAGAATTCTTTCCTTCCATATTTTATAGTTATCCCCTTTCAGATCGGGAATATCACAGCGGATATCAGAGAAATTTACAGGTTGAGAAGCTGCAATTTGAAGATTATATGCTTATTAAAATTTGAGGCCTAAACTATAATCATTCTTTACCAATGTAAATCATGAATAATATGAATCTAGTGACATAAAACTTGCCTGTGGGCTAAAGTTTTAATTCAATTAAATTCATCATAACTTTACGATAAAACTATCAAATTATGTTCCTTTTCCTAATCCCTGTGGGTAAATTAGAAAATATAATTTGATATTATATCCTAATTAATCACACAAAAATATAATAAAAATTCCTGTGGGATAAGATTTATTATATCACATATGATTAATTACAATTAATATTTATTTTCTAAATGTGATCCTAAATAAACTTT
This sequence comes from Hippophae gyantsensis, assembly GCA_030763125.1. Classification (NCBI taxonomy): domain Eukaryota; kingdom Viridiplantae; phylum Streptophyta; class Magnoliopsida; order Rosales; family Elaeagnaceae; genus Hippophae; species Hippophae gyantsensis. The sequence continues at coordinate 14,564,895 of CM061037.1, read as the reverse complement.
ATTATAGTTTTAATTAATTAAAGATGCTGTGGCTACTCCCTAATTAATTAAACTATATGAATCACTTAAATATTAATTAAATCCTTATGCTCAATTATTGCATAAAACCATAAGCAATATTAATTTAATTTCAAATGTACAAATATTATTTATCTTAAATTGTATATATGACAATAAATTATACAAGAAAAAATTAAATAATATAAGCACTAATTAAATCCATAAAAGCCATTAAAAAATTAGTTTCATTATGCATAAATTATTTAACTCAATTTTATATGTATAATTAATTACAAAATTTATACATATAAATACCCAAAGTAAATAATTTAAGCATAATGTATTTAAATAAAATTTTATTGTGTCCAAAAATTATTTAAATAAATATAACATGTATAATAAATATTATACATATGATAAACATAAATTATATTCGAAATTTATTTTTATTTTTATTAAAATGAAATTCCAAATACATATTTAAAATTAAGTTGGATACTAGGTACAATGCAAAAGATCGTTACATCCCAGTGGAAAGTATCACTTATACCAGCCAGTGAAGTCTGGGTTCAATTCCCAATTAAAGCATTTTTTTGTTTTTTTTTGTTTTAAACATTATATATATAAATATAAGTTTGATACAATAATAACTAAAATGTTTGTTGCAGCCCACTGGATAAGGCGATTTAAAGTCTTACGCAAGACCTGTGTTCGAGTCCTCAAGAGCGTTTTTTTTTTTTTTTAATAAAACTTCATCTTCAACCTTCAGCCGGGTCAACTTGACCCGGTTTGACCTTAACGGATACCCGGTCGTATCTTTCTATTCCGGCGACGGAATCCAGCGTTCTTTTTATCAAAATTCTCAGAATTCAATTTCCGAGTGATTCATAATATTAATTTTAAGTAAAAACTTCATTTTAAATAAAAAGTTAATTAATGAAGGAAATTAATACCCACGGCAAATTGGATTTATTTTCTTCATTGTTTTTCAAGTTTAATTTTACAGAATCATTCAAAAATCAATATTGAAACACTTTATAATTTTCATATGCATCAAAAACAATCAATACAAAAATCCAAAATTTCAGTTCTCGTGAAACAATAGAGAAAAACAGAGTTGTTTTCAAATGGCTCTGATACCAAATGTTAGAGTCTCAATTCAATCCAGAAACGTTCATAAAACCATATGAACTCATAATTTAAATGCAGCGGAAACAAAATTGGATTGAAAACATACCTCCTGCCATTGATCAATTTTCAGCACTTACACGGGAATTCCAATGGATTTTCTGTTCGATGCTTTCACTGGTTTCTCACACTTATTCTCTGCGTATTGATGGTGTATCTGAATTGTTATGCAGTTAATAGTGAGAGGACCCGAGACTTTATTAAGGTTCTTCCATCAAGAACCTTGTTCGGTTTCGGAACCGACGTACGGTTCCGACGAAACCGAATCGTCACCACGGTTCACTAACGTTGCACCACTTTGATTTACACCCAACCTATACCATATATGTGGTATCATGCAAGATATAAAACCCTCTCCTACTAAATCATTTTATTTTTAAACACATTAAAGAAACATTTTACCTTTCTACATGTGTTTAAAGTACAAATATCACAAGAGCTGAAACTCCTATAATTTTTTGATGATGTGAATATCATGCAACAAGTCAAGAAATAAGTATTGGATAATGAACACTACTTTTGAGCATATTTTAAACTTGATATGTGTCAAAAATGAAAAATAAAACTTTCTTTCATTGAATTAAAGACATAAATAATCTAATTGTATAATTAATATATATCACCTAAAGCATCATTTTGGATTGTTTGGATTTTAACATTAATAATATTTATCTTTTTAAATATTTTTTGTTTGTTTCATCGCTAAAATGATCCATTAATATTTTCAATTAATTTCATTGGTTATGGCTCTCAAAGTATTATTTTTAATAAGCAAAGTTATATATCTATATCTAATATAAGATTCAAAATATATATATATATATAAATAATATCAAAATCATAAAATTATACTAGATAAAATCCATGCGAATAAATGTTATCTTAGATCTAAATAAAAAATACCATAAATCGTGATTCATTTTCTTTAATAACTAAAATGAAAAATAAAAGTCTTAAAAGCGGAAGATATCTCTCCCACGGTAAGACTTTTTTTATTTTTCATTTTAGTTACAAAAGAAAATGAATCGTGATTCATGAGGGGAATAACTCTCACTTCATACAAAAGCTAAAAGATGTAGAAAGAGTACCACCAAGATTTAGAGAGAATGGGAGATGCTGCAACTCTTTACTTGTATGATAACCAAGTAGCATAGTTAAGATTTCAAGAAGCTCAAATAATGAATCATATTAGTATTTGAATTTGGTAAGTCCGTATGTTTTCCACCATTTCTCAGTGACTTGATGGCTGTGCCCATGCAAATATTTTGGCCGAAGTCATTGTTTCGAGATCTGGTACTCTCGTAGTCACTTGTCACTTAGTCTCCAACTCTGTACATCTCAATTCTCTTATAAGAGGAGAGGTATTATAAAATACCTCTGTTTTTAATCAAACTTTCTGAACTTATCAATGAAGTCGAATTCTCAAGTTTGTTTTCATGTAGACTTTATTGTTAATTTCTTATTTAGCATAATTTAATCACTGATCCACTTAATTACATACATTTTGTTATTTTCAAATCATTATAAAGTTTGTTTACAAAACTAACACCTATCACATAAGGTATCAAATTATGCATTTCACATGTCATGTGATTCATTGGATAATAACATGGTATTTAGATTTTTGAACATAAATAATTAATTTTTATAATTTTATTATGAAATTTAAATAAGATAAATTTAGTTGATTTCTAATTTAGGTTCCAAGTTTTTTTTTTTTGGACAAATAATTTTTTTATTAAACACGTAAACTGATTACAACACAACTTGTTTATAGCAAGAACGAATGAGACACAATTAGGAACATTAGTGATTGAGCTCATCACCCCTATTTAATTCTTGCAAAACTTAATGATAAATATATAAATATAGTTGGTCCTCCTTCTAATAACTAATAGTTAATTTTTCAATAACTTCTAACATCGTATCAGAACTTAAGATTATGTATTCAAGGTCTAACAATCTCAATTATTGAATCACAAGTGTTTAGTATGTACGGTGATAAATGTATAAAAATATAGCTACATCCTTTCTAATAATTTGAGTTTTTGAGAGAGTTGTTTCCAACGAATTATAATACTTAACAAGCAAGTCTGTTGCAGAATTAAGCCCCTTACTTAACCACTGAATACTACAGAGTGGAAAAGAAGCTATGTCTTGATTCATCTTATCAAACAACTCCTCCAAATACCAGCATTTCACCTTAGTGACACCAATTATCCAACCGAACACAATCATACTATTAGTCTCAACAATCACCTTATCCCAATTATTCAACATTGTCATGTTTATATCTACCTCTACAGCAAGAGCTTCCACTTGTATAATAGATATCCCAAACACTCTTATACCCAACCTCTCAACAACTTTATCCAAACAATTTATAGTAATTAAATAAATTGTACCTACACCAATTCTCACAAAAGGAAGGATCTCAGTTTATCTTCACACACCTTATAGGAGGAGCACACCACAACACCCTATTGTTACCATGACTCACTTCATTCCTCACAGCAACATTAAGAGCCTCAGTTTGAAAAGAACAAACTTAGAACCCTATCTCTTGACAACACGAATAGCATTAGAGGCTTGGCCATCAAAAACATAACCATTTCTTGCCAACCATATATGCCAAGATACCATACACAACACAACAACTGCATCCTTATTTCCATCAACATTAGCTTTCATACAACCATTCCCCAAAATGATCAACTCCAGCCAAATCTCTACCAACATACTGTTAGAAATAATAATCGGACAACCAATTTAAGAATGAAATTATTTTATTACAAAAAAATTAGAAATATATATAATACATAAATACAAAAATTAAATAATATATAAATTAAATAAATAAAAATAATAACTGAGGTATGTGTATCATATAGTATCTTTAAGATAATTTTTTCGCTCACCATAGATGTTTAAGAACGACGAAAATTTATCTCCCCAGATACAACGATTAAATAATAATAAACTTACACCATAGATTATTATTCTACGAACTTTAAAATGTTAGAACTCTATCATAAGAACCTAACTCTAGATAGAAAGTATACAATCAAAAAATAATATATATATATTACCTTTTTTCCTTCTTCTATTTTTTCGTCTCTTTCTCTCTCTTTTCTTTTCCTTTTCTTTCTCAATTTCTTTCTTCTTCTTTTTTTCAACTCTGATACTATGATTTTTATCTACCTTTCCTTCCTCAATGAATGGGTATATATATACCCATGATAAACAGAAGCAAAACCAGAAGAATTAATTTCAGAAACAGATAGGAGAAAAAATGGAAGAAAATCTTTAATTTAGAAAAGGAAATGAATCGGAAAAGAACGGAAGCACAACGAAATAGATATGAGAAAACCGAAGAAAATCTTTAATTCAGAAATGAAAATGAATTAAAATCAAAGGTAACGGAAAATTAAAAAAAGGAATTTTTATTCAAGTTTTCTAACAATCTCAATCTCCCACATGAATAAAAATTGACATATATTTTAAATTAAATTTTGACACAGAAATAGAGTTTAACGGATCGAAACTTGCATAGGATAGGTAGGTGTTACCCTTTAAACCTTTCTTTGTGAAAATATATTTATCTTATTGACTAAGCAATAGATGCAATGTCCTTGAACTATTCTATCATTTATGTAAGTGATGATATACTTGACACAAGAATCTTTTCTGACACAATTCAGTTCTCATTGTTATATTCGTTTTGGCTATGAACATATGTTTGGTTCTATGAGAATCTCTAAAGAATTGAGTCTTATACAATTCTCTTTCAAAGCGGCCCCACTCCTCCCTCACATAGGTGATATCTTATCTTTAAAATTAATTCACAAAGAGTAACATGCATACTAAGTCTTTATAATTAGGTTGTCCTTTTGAACCTAGATCTTAGGATCTTTAGTCAAATAGGTTGGGTTTTCTTTACAAATCTTTATTCATTCATAGGCTTTAGTCTCATTCCTCTCGAGGATTTATCAACGAAATCTCTATTTAACCATTAAGTTAAGGGATTAGCTATGTTATCATTTGAATTCACATGGTCAATAGAGATAACCTCATTTGAGAGTAGTTGTCTAATGGTAGTATGTCTACGACGTATATGTCGAGACTTACCATTATACATATTGCTCTTTGTCCTACCAATAGCAGATTGATAATCACAATGAATGCATATTGTAGGTACATGCTTTACCTATTTAGGAATATCCTCTACAAAATTGCATAGCCATTCGACTTATTCACCACATTTATCCAAAGCAATGAACTCATATTCCATCATGGATCTAGCAATGCATGTTTGTTTAGAGAACTTCCATGAAACAGCTACACTGCTCAGTATGAATACATATCTACTAGTAGACTTTGAGTCTTTCATATCAGATATCCAATTGGCATCACTGTATCCTTCTAATACAACTGGATATCTTGTGTAGTGCAGTCTATAACTACGTGTATATCTTAAGTATCTAAGTAATCTTGTAATACATTTCCAGTGATCAGATCCTGAATTACTAGTATATCTATTTAGTTTTCTTACAACATAAGCTATGTCTGGTCTCGTACAGCTCATCAAGTACATAATACTTCTTATCACTTTAAAATATTCTACTTGAGACACACTCTTACTTTTATTCTTAGATAGGTGTAGATTTACATCTATTGGTGTTCTCACAATTCTAGAATCACTTTTTTTTGAATTTTTCAAGTATTTTGTCAACATAATGACATTGACTTAGAATTAGAACGCTTGATATCTTTAATATCTTAATTCCTAAAATTATATCAATACGTCACATGTCTTTCATATAAAACCTTGAATTCAATATAGACTAAGTAGATTTGATCATTTGATCATTACTACCCATAATTAGCATGCATCAACGTCAAGACACAAGATAACATAATTATCTTCTTTGTCCTTGATATATACACATTTGTCACATTCGTTAAGTTTAAAGCCATTTGTCCTCATGATATTATCAAACTTTTCATGCCATTATTTTGGTGCTTGTTTCAAGCCATATAAAGACTTCACCGATTTACAGACCTTTCTTTCTTTCCCTAGGCATGAAAACCCCTTGGGTTGGTCTATGTAGATTTCTCCATCCAACTCTTTATTTAAAAAGGTTATCTTTACATCCATTTAATGTATTTCAAGATTTTGCAGAACTACGATAGCAATTATCATCCTTATAGATATTATTCTCGTCATAGAAGAATAAATATCAAAGTAATCAAGACTATGTCGTTATTTGTATCCCTTAATTACAAGTCTGGCCTTGTACTTATCAGATGATTCAATTGAATACTTATTGTCACCTCTTGTTTACCCCATGACCCATAGAAGGACTCATTATTTGGTTCACAGTAGAACCATCCATACTAGGGTTAGTAACATTCACAGTTGTGTTTTTATTTTGGTACACTAGAATTGTAATTTCAGATTGCATAATCTTTTTTTTTATATTTTCTGTTCAATACACAAATAGCAATTTAATTTTTATTTTAAAAAAATTACCAAATAAAGTTTATAGAAAAAAATTTATATATATATATATATATTTAATAAATATATGATAGAAATATGTTAATTTACATATATATTTTTGTAATTTCATTAATTATAGTGATTAAATAATTTTAAAATAAAATCATTTATTTATTTATAAAATATATATTTAAAACAACATATATATATAGTAAAATAAAATACAAATATAAAGTAAAGAATATTAAGATTAGTAACACAAAATAAATAAAAATAAATAAAATAATCAATATAAAAAACATTTCTATTATATAAAATAATTAATAATAACAACAATACAGAAAACGATGAACACAAGTAAATAAAGATGATGAAATGAATTAATAAAGTTATAAAAATTGAACAATAATTATAATAAAATATATATAGCATAATAAATATATAATAAAGTAGATAAATATAACATATTATAAATAATCTGTTTATCTCAAAATATTTATTAAAAAAAACCTTTTGTATTTGTTTGTCCAAAAAATAAGGAAAAATTATCTTAAAATTATTAGAAATAATAATGAGATAATCAATTTAATAATGAAATTATTTTATTACAAAAAAATTAGAAATATATAGTATATAAATACAAAATTTAAATAATATATAAATTAAATAAACAAAATAAACAAAATTTGTGTATCATACAGTGTTCTTAATATAATTTTTTAACACACAATTAATGTTTGAAAACGATAAAAAATTATTTCTTAAATTAAAATGATTAAATAATAATAAACTTACACTATGAACCATTATTTTAGAAACTTTAAAAGTACCTGAACTCTAAAAAAAACTAACTCAGTATACAATCAAAAAATAATAATAATCATAATATAATATATATATTACTTTTTTTCTTTTTTTTTTATCTTTCACTTTTTTCTTCTTCTTCTCTTGATACTCTGATTTTTCTCTGCCTTTTCTTCCTTAATGAGTGAGTATTTATATACCCATGAGAAACAAAAGCAGAATTGGAAGAATTAATTTCAGAAACGGATCGAAAAAAAAATCGGTCAGAAACGAAAATGAATTAAAATCAGAGGTAACCGAAATAATTTTTATTCTAGTTTTCTAACCCATACAAACCAGCCAACATCCACACTAACCGCACTCAAAACATCCAAATAGCAAATGCTTCACTGTTCAGCGCACACAAGACAAAAAGGGTCACTCTGAATTTTCTAGAAAGATTCTGATTTTAGCAGGCACTGGCAACCCCAAAGCATCGACCAAAACTTAAGTTGCACCTTTCTTGAGCTTAACGTCTCCTGTCCAAAGAACCTATCATTCTGCCCATGCAGGAGATGATAACATGTCCGGACAGTAAAGTTTCCTTTTCTCGTATGAGGCCAAAATAATGCATCCTTCTTCTTATTATCAGGCTTTGGCAAAGACATCACCTCCCTTACAACCCAAGGTGGAAGCACTTCCCTTATCTTACCAAAAATTCCAATAACACCCATCCTCATTAATCAAATCAAACACCCACTCCACCCCATCCACCTTATACATCAACAGCTCCTTATAATTAATCAACAACCTATCAGCCCAAACACTCACCATTGAGCCCTTAGCCACCCTCCACTCACATTCCTTCCTCAACACCTCATTTCAATGCCACAAACTCTTTCATGTCAAAATATTAATTATCATGTATATTTCATATTATTTTTGTTATGTTTCTATACAAGAGTTTAATTATATGTATACAATGAAAATGAAAATTAAACAATAACCCTAATAGTTGTACATCTATGTTTTATGACTCCACTAATATTATTGTCTGCTCCATGTTTTGCTCCACTGAACATTGGTGTCTACCATTGTTGCAGCATGCACCACAACACACACCAACACTCCTCCTCAAGTTGGTGCATATATGTCTCTTATGCCCAACTTATCAAGTGAGTTTTAGAAGTTTCTTGCAGACAGATTTTGTGAGTATATCAGCCAATTGATCTTCTGATTTAACAAATGGAAGCTTAATAATCTTTTCTTCAAGATTCTGTTTGATAAAGTTCCGATCCACTTCAACGTGCTTCGTGCGATCATGTTGAACTGGATTGTGAGAGATGGCAATGGCTGCTTTATTATCACAAAATAAGTTCATTTCAGAGTTAGGAGCAACACCAATCTCAGTTAGAAGTTTTTTCAACCAAAGGAGCTCACATATTCCCTTGATCATTCCTCGAAATTCAGCTTCAACACTAGATAAGGCAACTACCTTTTGTTTCTTGCTCCTCCATGTAACAAGATTTCCCTCCACAAAAATAAAGTACCCAATAGTAGATTTCCTATCCTTCATATTCCCTGCCCAGTCTGAATTTGTATATCCAAGGACTTCCAATTGACTATTCTTTGAAAACATAAGTCCTTTCCCAGGGGAGGATTTTAAATAACGGAGTATTCGCATGACGGCATCCATATGGTCTTCACTTGGGCAGTGCATAAACTGACTCACGACACTCACAACATAAGCAATATCAGTTCGAGTATGAGATAAGTTTATGAGTTTACCTACTAACCATTGATATCTTTGTTTATCTGCTGGTACTTGGTCCACATATTCTCCAAGTTTATGATTTTGGACCATCAGAATATCGACAGGTTTACAATCTAGTAATCCTGCCTCTACCAGTAGGTCTAGAGTATATTTCCTTTGGGAAAGACATATACCTTGTTTTGATCTTGTTACCTCAATTCCTAAGAAGTATTTGAGCCCTCCCAAGTCCTTCATTTCAAATTCATTTGATAGTTGTTCTTGAAGCCTAGAGATTTCTTCTTTATCATCCCCTATAATGATCATGTCGTCTACATAGACTATAAGGACTGTTATTTTTCCCAATCGATGTTTTAGGAAAAGAGTGTGGTCAAAGTTGCTTTATTGAAACCCATATTTTCTCATTGCTGAACTCAATCTGCCAAACCATGCTCGAAGTGATTGTTTCAGTCCATACAATGCTCGTTGTAATCTACATGTAGTTTCTTTTCCTGATGTAACCATATATCCTAGTGGAATATCCATGTAAATCTCTTCTTCTAGGTCACCATAAAGGAATGCATTCTTCACGTCCAGTTGGTGCAATGGCCAATCTAAATTTGCTGCAAGAGATAGAAAAACCCTCATAGTTTTTAGTTTAGCCACAGGTGAGAAGGTTTCTTGATAATCTATACCATGTTTCTGTGTATACCCTTTTGCTACTAGCCTCGCCTTGTATCAATCAACTGACCCATCTGCTTTATACTTAATTGAGAAAATCCACTTACATCCTACCATCTTCCTCCCTTTAGGCAACTTGCTTAACACCCATGTGTTATTCTTCTACAGTGCCTCAAATTCTTCTTTTATAGCTTGAGCCCAATTTGGATCAGATAAGTCTTCTTCAACGTTGTTTGGAATTTGACATGAGGAGAGTGTTTATGCAAAATCCCTGATAGGTTTTGGTAACCTTTGAGTAGATATATAATTGGCTATTGGATACTTGGATTGTCGTTCCTCTTTGTCTGGAGAATATCGATTCGGAGGTTTGCCTCGGTTATGTCTGAAAGGTAGAACATAACCAATAGATGTATCTATAGCATTAGTTTGTAAAGGTGTGATAGGAGAACTTACCTCAAGAGTATTCTCAGTAGGAGGATCATTGGGTACTAGAGAGTGGAGGGGTGCATCAGCCACCACATCTTCTGCAGATTCAATTACTAGTTCAGATTCAGTTCTTAGAAGTTCTAGTTCAGGTCTAGGTACTGGCTCATCCACATTATTGACATTATCTGAGTATGTCGGATTGTTACTAATATCTAATACTTCAACATCAAGCCAATTTCGTTCTACACCCATGGTAATGTAGGTTCTTTTTGTAATAGGATTGTAACATCGGTATCTTTTTTTTTGTACGCCATACCCCAAGAATACACATCGGACAACACATGGATCCAACTTAATTCGTTGATTTTTATGGAGGTGGACAAAAGCAACACATCCAAAAATCCGGGGTAGAAGCATCAAAATAGTAGGCAAGGGAACATGATCAGATAGCACCTTTAATGGAGTCTGAAATTGTAAGGTTTGTGGGCATACGGTTCAGTAGATATATAGTTGTAGTAACAACATCACTCTAGTATCTACTAGGCATATGTGCACCAATTAGTAAGGCCCGAGCAGTTTCTAAAATATGTCTATTCTTCCTCTCTGCAGTTCCATTCTATTGTGGGGTTTGTGAACACGAGGTTTTATGGAGAATACCATGGTTGTCCAAGTATGTCCAAAATTGCTGATTAACATACTCCCCTTCATTATCAGACCTAAGAATCTTAATTTTTTCAGAAAATTGTGTCTGAACCATGGTGTGAAACAAGTGAAACGTAGAGAATACTTCATCTTTATGTTTGAGAAGGTAAATCCATATCATTCATATACAATCATCAACAAAAATAACAAACCAACGATGACCCGATGACGTAGTGACCGGGGAAGGTCCCCAAACATCAGAATGTACCAAAGCAAAAGGAGTCATACTTTTATTCATGCTCATAGGATAAGACGCCCTATGAATTTTTGCTAGGATACAAGTATCACATTTGAAATCTGAGTGTGTGATATTTGAAAATAAACTGGGGAGTAGATGCTTTAAATACCCGAATGATGGATGCTCAAATCTACGATGACATAGCCAAATCTGTCGTTCCTTGTTACCAAAAGTGTGTTGCATATGATTGGCTCTTCCTGAACTGAGGTCATCCACATAATATAATCCTCCTCTCTTAGTACCACGCCCAATGATCTCCTTGGTGAGAATATCCTGTAGAAGGCAAAAAGTAGAATACATTAATACTACATAGTTAAGATCTGAAGTGACCTGACTTACAGACATTAGTCGGTTTGAAAGAGAGGGTATAAGTAAAGTATTAGATAATGATAATGAAGAAGATAAGGTCACTATTCCAGCTCCTGTAACTGGATAAGTGACCCCATTGGCATTGGCAACACGACTCTGTCTTGGTTGGGTTGTATTGGAGAGATCTTTTGGGTCAAATGGCATGTGATCTGTAGCTCCAGAGTCTAGAATCCAATCCTTCTTATCACTACGAGTAGAGATGTGAAATGCTTTACTTGAAATACCTGGATCCTGGGAAGATTCGGCCTGAAGAGTAAGGGATAGTGAGGCATTATTAGTAGCCACATCGGCTCACCCAATGGTGTCCCGTTTCTTCTGTGCTTGAAAATCATTCCACCATTTTAGATACCCATGTAGTTTGAAGCAGTTTTCACGGGTGTGTTTGGAGTTTCCGCAATGGCCATATTTCATGTCAAGAGATGGTGGATTTCCTGTAGATTGCTTGCTACCCAAAGAAGTTCCTGTTTTTGGTGGCATCAGATTATGGTGTCCCTTGACCCCTTTAAAAGCTATAACTACTCCGGGTGTCGTATCCATACCCGTGATCATCACGGTTTGTCGGACCTCTTCTCTACATATGAATCCATAGGCTTGTTCCACCGTAGGGAATGGTTTGATTTGAAGCACATCACTTCGAGTTTTGTCGAGTTTGTCATCAAGTCCATCAAGGAAGGTATACACTCGATCTTCCTGTATGATGGAGTTATATTTTTGTATGCCATTCGCACACTCCATTGGATTAGGACAACGGAAATCAATTTATCATCACAACCCTTGAAGGTCATTGTAGTATTTTTCAATAGATCCACCCACTTGCTTCATACGAGTAACTCGACGGCGAAGATCATACACTTGAGACGTGTCTGCCCCATCATAGTAAGTGGTAGCAGTAGAATCCCAAACTTGTTTCGCAGTTGAGAATCGAATAAAATTTGCAATCAAGGAGGGGTCCATCGAATTGATCAACCATCCTTTAACAATGGCATTTTCAGTGCGCCATCTCCTGAATGAGTGGGTTTGCCAAAGAGTTGAGGAAACTCCCCATTAATATATCCCAGTTTTTCTTTGCCAGAGATATACATCTCCACCACCTGGGACCACAAGGCATAGTTGGATCCTCCCAACTTGATACTAATGGGAGTAGTCGACGCTTCAGTTAGCGGAGGTTGTGAGGTGATCTAAGCTCTAGTTAGAACTTCCATCATTTTCGTCATCAAATCTTCCATTATGAAATTGGTGGTTAAATCTCTAGATTCTGCCATGAAATCTAAAAAAAAATTCCTTCCTTTTTTCCTTTTTTTACAGCCAATATATAAATATAAAACATAAAACTGTAACCCTAAAAACAAATTCCCATTCACGCAGCCCTCCCAAAGTGGCGCACTTCGTCTACTGCTTTCGTCTTCCTCTTCGTTTGCTGCCACTGTAAAGAACCAACGCCTTCCATTTTTGTCTATCCTAATTTTTTTCCATTTTCGCAGAGCAACGCCTTCCTTCTTCTGATGGACGAGCAAGATGGCCTAACCCTAGCCAATCACAACATCCAGACGGAGTCAGCCCTCCACCTGGTCCTCCATCTCTGTGAAGCGGTGTTCTTCTTCGCTGCGTTCCACGTTTCTCTGAGACAGAAAAATGGTACGGCTGCCCACGACGGTGGCTAGACGGTTGTGACTCCAGTCAACCAACCGTAATAACCAAACTGTGAGAGTTTGTACATCAGTCAATGGACACAGCTACAAACTGACGCTGAGTAGAAATGGTGACTCTGGATACTAGATGGTCGCAGCACTGGTGAGTGGTATTTTTTTCAGTATTGCAACTGATCGGTTTCAACAAGTAAACAGAAATCAGGAGAAATCAAAAATAAAAAAAAAACAAAATGGTAGTAGAACAGAAATGAACATAGCCGGTAATTCCATTAGTCAGCAATAACTTGCTCTGATACCATGTCAAAATATTATATTTCTCTGATAATTATCATGTATATTTCATATTATTTCTGTTCTGTTTCTATACAAGAGTTTGACTATATGTATACAATGAAAACGAAAATTAAACAATAACCCTAATAGCTATACATCCATGTTTTATGGTTCCACTAGTATTATTGTCTGCTCCATGTTTTGCTCTACTGAGTATTGGTGTCTGCCACTGTTGCAGCATGCACCACAACACACACCAACATTTCACACCCAAGAATTTAAACTATGATACTTGCCATGCAAAAATCCATCATTTACAAAATATAAACCTTCAAGATCATAGCACATAAAGACCCTGGTTTCTTTAGTATACCCCAAGCCTGTTTTGCCAGTAAGGTAAGATAAAAAGACTCCAAATCTCTGAAACCCAACCCCCTATCCTTTAACTCCGAGAAGCTTTATCCATAAAACACCAACTAATACCCTCTTCTTAGCCCCACTAGACCACCATAACCTCATCATAGTAGCCATTAGCCTTTAGGTAGCTTGAATACACTCATGACTCATAACATAACCATGGAGTGCCTGTGAACTGCCTTCAACAACACTTCTTTGCCACCAACAGATAGTAATTTTGACCTACAAGTAGAATTTTAACCTCCAACCTTTCTTATAACAAGCCATAAATGCTAACTTTAGAAGAACCCCCTAGTCTGAAAAAAAGCCTAAAATATGTCCCAGCATCAGCCACACTCTTGAAAAATTTGAGCAATTCTTTCCTATAGCTCCAAAGGAGTATTACCACTAAAAACAATATTGCTTTTTTTCTAAATTTACAGCTTGACCAGAACCCTTACAATAAGCCATAATCTGATTCACCAAGGCACTACAAGACCCCATTTCCACTTCTCCAAAAATGGTGAATCATCAGCAAAAAATAAATTGTGCAACACGGGACACAATTGTTCTTCAATCTCAACCTCTTAATTACACCATTCCCAGCAGCTTCCATAATATTCCTAGCTAGTTAAAACCTTAGTGACAAGAACAAACAGATAGGGTGACAGAGGGTCACCCATCTCATCCCCTACCAGAACAAACTGTGCATGTGGACATCCATTGAGCAGAATATTAAAAGACACAGAAGAACACACTTCATCACCTAATAAACCACCACATTCTTAAACCCCAAAACACCACTTCACCCTATCATAAGCCTTAGACATGTCCATTATCAGCACAAAACACATTTTCCCACTCTTTTTCCTTCTTTTCAAATGGTAAAAAACCTCCTGAGCCGTAATAATGTTTTCCTGGATCTGCCTCTCCCGTACAAAGGCACTTGAACGTCAGACACTAGCTTAGGCATGAATATAGGTTTCAAGTTAATAAAGGAATTTTATAAATAGTTATGGTTATATGTCAAAAGGCTTTCGTTCTCCACTTTTTAAACCGCACCCACATTTAATTTAATTAAAAAAAATGAACCATTTAACAATGATAACTTATCTTTGTTAGTTGTTTTTCTTCCTATATATGTACTCAAAAGGCAGGCCATTATTAGTTTGATTTGAATGCTTCAAAGTTTTTGAGTGCAAAAAGGAAGTTTGCAGTTTATCAATATATATATATATATATATATATATATATATATATATATATATGAAATGTTATTCATTATTAATCGAGTATATTTATAACCGATCACATTGTTTTATTTTCTTATGGTATTTTTATTTTTTTTAAATAATTATATTAATTTTATATTTTATTGATTTAAATTATTATATGGGTATTAAAAATTGATTTTTTTTGTTTGTTTAGGAGTTTGCTTTATGCTTTGTCATTCGTGCACGCTGCATGGTGGCCTAATAATTAAATCTCTTCTCTCAGCTCCAAGTGACCTTCCCATCCAAGTGCTAGTAGTCACTATTGAACATATTCATTTCATTCATAAGTAAATGAGTTCGAGGAGGAAACAGATGATCAGGAACAATTCATTTACAACTGATAAGAAAAGTGTATATGGAGGTAGCTCAGTGTTTGAAATAAGATCTTGTTGCCCCATTCATTATTTTTTTTATTTATATTATTCTTTCGTTTTCTTGATCTTTTTATTTTATTTTTTGTTTCCTGGGCTATATATGTGTCATCTTGGGCACACATTTCGCAACATGCAAACCGCTAGTTTCAGCAACAAATGCATATTTTTAATGCAAGATTTGGCTTAAGTAAACTGAGATATTGATCGTATTTGTTTTAGAAAACTGTTTTGTAATATGACTTTTAGAGTCATGTATCTTATTTATTTGGGTAAATGTTATTTTGTTACTATATTTATTAATTTATGTTTTTTTCCACCCTTGTTATACTTTATATTATCATTTCTATATTAATCATATAATTTTAATTTATATTAACCTAAATTATAAAGTGGTAAATTATTTTAAGTAATTAAATATGGTGATCAAAATTGATAATTTTGTAAGTTTTTTTGTTCTAACTTTAACTTGAATATCAATTAAAATACATAAAATAAAATTTAAAGTAATGAAATAATACTTTGTATGAAATAATAGGTTTAGCCTATTTATTTTATCTATTTTAATTTTTAATAAATGGGATAAAAATATTGGTATGAAACATAATTGGTACTCCATAGACTCTAGACTAGACCTAGTCCCCAGCAGTGCTATGTTTTATTAAGAGCTCACATGCTAAGGCTTTCAACAAGAGCCATCTTACCTTTCAATGGGCCCAAATACAATTCGGTGAAATCTGCCTTTTTGGACCATGGTCCAAGTCAATTATTTGCCCAAAATTTTCATACTCTACGAGATTAGAGTTGCAAATTCAGATAAAATATTACATTCATCTATATTATAACTTATTAATTTTAATAATTTATTTATTTTATTTTATTTATTTTTTAATGAATTGAGATAATATAAAATTATATATTATAAAATATATTATTTATCTTAAATTAACCTAAATAATATAAGTAAAATTACAATGATAATAAAAAAATGAAATATAATTCTCTATAATAATTATGAATCAATTAGTGATAAATTTAAATGAGATGTCATGATATGAGATTTAAATAGGATGTGATAACTTTAATGCATAAATATATTATAAATGAATAAAAGATTCAATATAGTGGATATTTATATCTAACAACAAAAGGATAAAAATATCATGTTTAATAAGAAAAATGATAAAAATAACATGTTTAATAATTAAAATAGATAATTTTAAAAAATAAAAATATATATATTAGAAATATTAAAATAATCATAAATCTAATCGGTTTATGATTTAGAATTATGATTTAATATCTTGAGTTTAAGGATTAAAATTTAAAATTTAAATTTTAGAGTTTAAGATTTAGTAATAACAAATGGATATTATTGATAAGTCAATATTTTTTTAATTTAAAATATGTCTTTTAATTATTGATACTCTATTTTTGTCCATTTATTCTTGAGTATAAATAAAACATATATAAATTCCAAACTCTACGTGAATAATGAAGTATACATAGAATAAGACAACTCATTTTATATTTCTATTTATATCTAATAAAATTAGTGGAAGCTATAAGGGATTAAATTAAAACCTTTATAAAAATAAAAAGATATTATGATATTTTGATCTCTTTAATATTTATAAATTAAATATATTAGTCAATATTTTTAAAAATTTATGCACTTTAATCATCTTAATATTTCATTTTTAGATCCTTTAGTCATTTCATAAAAACAATATCTATAAATTAACTATTTTTTAATTAATATTATATATGACATAAGATTAATACAAATATGATTTATTTATAAGTGAATTGATATATTCATTATACAAGTATTCATGAATTATATAAATTGTTATTTTTCATGTAATTAAATAATTATCTAAAGATAGAAATGTAGATGAATAATTTAATAATAATTGGTGTATAAAATGATTAAAAAAACCAATGATTAAACTTATAGGCTTTTATAGACCCGTGGGTACGTAAAACATGATAATTCAAATTTAATAAATATATAGGATATTGATTGTCAAGTAATAATGTTTCCTTTCAGCCGAATTTATGATATCAAACGTGAAAAGTTAATGTTAAATTCTTATACAAAGGTATTGAGAAATACTCTTTAAAAAAATTAATTAATTTATACTTTTAGTTAAAAATAAATTTATAATAATAAAGTGATCTTATAATTACTCTAACACCCCATCCCTCAATTTTAATCCAATTCAACACTAACATATCATAACTAGATACATATATCATTACTCAATTATTTATAAAAAAATAGATGTGATAATTTATAATAATAACATAATTTAAATATGATACAAATACGAATAATTTAATATTATATTAATAAAATTTATATAACTTAATTTAATAAATAAGTGACATATAATAATATAACATATATAAACTTGTTTAATTTATAATTTTATTATTATTTAAAAAGTAACATGAGGAACACAATCAAACTAAATATTTTTTCTTCTTCGTAAAAATAATTTATATTATTTGAATTTTTTAAAATTGATATCATATATAATATAAGAAAATGATTAATTCAAAACAAATATAATATATTTATAAATAAATTGATCTATATGATCTATTCATTAAATGTGTAAGCATAAATTATATGAATTATTACTATTTATATGATTAAAACAAGAATAAATATTATAAAAACTCTCGTAGTTTTTTTCAAATGTAAAATAGGTTTCAAATTAGAAGCTTTGTATCAAACACCTATCTTGAGAGGTAATTCTTAATTACAAATAAATGTTAATTCATGGGAATGCTAAAATATAAAGAGGATAAAAAATAAAAGAATATATAAATATATCATGTTTTTAATAAAAAATTAATTTTAAATTTAGGTAAAAACCATATACATAAAATTTGGTTTCTTTCAATTTGTTTATTTTGTTATTATTATTATTTTAAATATTATCAACCAATTATTTCTTTTAAACGGTATAAGTTTTATTTTAATATGAAAATGATGTAGTATGACATTTAAATGTCTTTTTTTTAGTTTTTTTTAAACAATAAATTAGTGTAAATTGGATGTTTTTCATATTATTTTATATTCTAAGATGCATATGATATTTATGCTAAAAATAATTATATAAACAATTGGTTTTATAAATATTTTATTATTTATTGAGGTAAAAATAATTAACGACCAAACGCCACGGGTATATCAACGCATTTTATATAAAATAGAGATAAAAGAGATATGCTCATATCAAGTTACGTATCTAAATCTACAATCATATTTTATTTTGTCATAAACAATATTAAAATTATGTTTATTGATTCTCTTGATCTCTTCTAATTGAGCTGGTTAAAAAGAAAAGGAATTATTCTCAAAAGACATAAGAATGAATCTACCGACCTTCAACTATTGAATGATGAAAAAAAATTATATTACTCATAAACTATATTTTAGAAGCTGAAATACCGATGATTCTCAACTTTATCTTACTTTGTACATGTCATATCACGCACAAAAATATTAAATTTTTTTATAAAATTAATAAACTTTGTTTCAAAGCTAGCGTAATAATGAAAAATATTACCAAATTTAACGTGATATTATTCATTGTATCAACACGTTTCATGCTTTATTCTCGTTGTTGTTTTTTATTTTTTTAAGAAAAAAATTTTAATTTTTTTATTACGTATAAAAATTAAAATTAAATATATAATATAAAAAAATAAAAAATATATTAAATAGAAATTTTGGTATAATATTTGGTGCAATTTTTGATATAATAAAAGTAATATTTTAAGTATAATATTTCGTATTATGGGTTAGAGATAAATAAAAATTTGATGTGAAATTTAGTATAAAAAAGTGTAAAGAATTGAAGATGGTCTAATACTTTAGTTTCAAAGACTTAACTAGAATTTAAATTTTAAGTATGGGTCAAACTATGTTTTTATATTTTTAATTAATACAAAAAAATAAATTATATATTTTAAAATTATAATTTCAAGAATTATAAAAAAAATCTATTTAGTTTTTCTAGAAAAAGTTATTTTTGAGTTAGAAGTTGCATAATATAGCGTTTGAAATCTTAATAATTTTTATTATTGGAAATATGAAAGAAAATAAAAGGAAAAGTTAAAAAACTTGTTAAAATTTTATGCAATTTCATAAAAGGAATGAATGAATTTATATTTTTATTAAAGATATAAGTATCTTTTCATTTTTTTTCCTTGATAAATATGTTACTATGAACGTAGAAGCATTTTTAAACTTGCGTCTTATCTAAGTTAATATATTAATTGGAGGGACAGAGTCAATTTTCCATTCGTTATGAATACATTTTAGTATAAATTAAATCAATGTCATTGTAATTAAGTATTTTTTTCTTCAAAGACTAAGGGTGGCTTTTGTCCCCATTAGTCATAGAGTAGTTCCGTCATTGTTTAGTTTCCTTCCTCTTTTTTTCTTATAATTGATTCATTTGTTTTTTGATTTTCACATTATATCCCTATTAATTTTCTTCTCCTTGTGTTTTAGTTATTTTATTTTTTAATTTTCTTACATTTAATTAAAATTTTAAGAAAAAAGTAAAGAGAAAAATAAAAATATATATAGATCAAATTATAAAAAAAAATAAGGAGATAAAATAATAATGTTGAAAATTTAGTTGTTATTTGTATATGTTATGATAGAAAGTATGTTTTTTTAAAAAGTATAAAAAAGAAAAAGTAACAAAAAAAAGAGAGGGAGGGTTATGAGATAAATTAAAACAGAGTGAAAGTTTGTTCGAGTGCCTGAGGTTGAAGTATGACTTAGAAGAATGTATATAAAATGAGAGTAAAAAAAAAGTGAAATAAAATAAAATAAAATATTTAAAATTTATAATAATAAAAATATTATTTAATATTATCTAAATGAATTAATTAAATTTTAATTTTAATAATATTTAATTGAATAACTTGTTTAATATTTAAATTTTGAATTTTTTTTTAATAAATATGAACTGAATATATATATTTTTTATTATTATATGTTTTTTATAGTTATAATTTATAAGTTTTAGAGGTAAATGTCGTTAAAAAGAGTGAGAAGGCAGAGAGGACAGGGCAAATGCAGTTGAGAATTTGGTCATATGATATCATGAGGTGACTAAAGTAGGGGGACCGCTTGGTTATATACTTATATTTGCGGGAAAAAGCGATTTCTATTTATAATAATTAACATTATAAATAGTAATTAATCTCGTATTATTGTCTTGTTGCTTCTAATTATATTCGTTGCACGAAAACAAAGTTTAGTTATCATAATTTATATATTGGTTAATTATATATTAATTTTCTTTAAAAATTATTTGATATTAATTACATAATTATATCATAAATATAAATATTATAATTACATTTGACAAATATACAACATACATAATCAGTGCGTTACACGCACCCTCACACCTTCTCTAAGGTGGTTTTTTTTCCCTTTATGATTTTAAATTTTTTAAAATTTAATAATTAAGAATTGAATATATTAAAAAATTTAAAATTTAATAATTAAGGACTAAATATATTAATAACTTAGTTTAATGGAAATTTAAATTTAAATTTAACTATCAATTATCCACGGTCCTAAACACTAATGAGCTATTAAAAATTACTATTTCATCTCGTAACATGTTTATTAATTATTAAATAAAAAGAATATTTTTTAATCATTATAATTTAGTTAATTATACACGAGATAAAGAAATCAATTACATTTTTAAGTTTTTTTTTTCAATAGATGCAATGAATTCAAAGGACAAACAACTACATAAAAAAGAAAATCCAGTATAAATTTTCCACGTGTAAATATTTGTATACCCCTAGATGAGAAAGAAAAAAACTATTAGGTTAAAAAATATAT
Source organism: Hippophae gyantsensis (assembly GCA_030763125.1). Lineage (NCBI taxonomy): Eukaryota > Viridiplantae > Streptophyta > Magnoliopsida > Rosales > Elaeagnaceae > Hippophae > Hippophae gyantsensis. The sequence continues at coordinate 14,543,396 of CM061037.1, read as the reverse complement.
TTTTATTACTTAATGAAAAATGAGTTACATATTAATTATGATTATATCATAATTTTTAAGATAAAAAATTATTCTATAAAAAAAATGACATGTTGCATACTTGCATTACTACTAATTCAGTTGGTCTTTTTTTATGTCATAATTTTATATTAATAGTATGTAAAACTATTTTATTATAATTATTAATTTCATTTTTTAATTTGTTTTCTTCATAATTTGAATGAAATAATAATAAGAAACATGATTTCAAAACCATTTTTTCAATTTTTTTTAAAAAACTACATTTTTTATTATAATTTTTTCTATTCGCAATAACACTTTTATTTATAATATAATTGATATAATAATTATCTATTTATTAATACAATATAAATTATTTTTAATTTATTATTATCTAACATATAAATTATTTTTATGAATAATGATCATTTGATTTTTTTAGCTAAATTTTATATGTTTTTAATATGATGATTTAAAATTATTAATAAAAAATATATTTTAAATTATATATATCTGAAATTTAACATATAAAAATAATAACAAATAGAAGTATTATGCTCCCTCTTATCGATAAGCCTCAAGAAAAAGTACGAAATAACCGAACCTTCTCCATTCCCAGCTTTTTCTCCCAGTCCAATTATACTTGAATTCAGAAGCCTTTGTACTATTTTGCGTCTTGGGTTTTAAATTGATAGTTTTTTGGGGGCCATAGTTTCTTCTTCTTCTTGGGATATGAAGATGTGTAAGCTGCGCATTGCAGTGTCAACTCTAACTTGCACGCGGTTCTCTAATAGATTTTGAGGAGGTTTATAGTTCATTACGTGCAACGGTGCAAATTTCTGGGGATTGCTACTTTTACCCTTTCTCTGTTTGAAAGTTAATAGATCATAGCGGTATAGATCTCAATAGTAGATTTCTAGGGTTCTAAGACTCTACTAAGGACCTAGTAGATTGTATACTTTTAGTTTTTTAATTTCAATTCGGGACATTTGTTTTAAATTTTTAAAATATGTGTCTTTTCTAGATTCCCATATACAAAAAGGTATTCTGATTCTCCCCAAGATGCTCCTCGATTTAAACACTGATGTTATTGTAGTGAAACCTCCAAGCTCTGGATTTTCTCTTAGAGTTCCTCCCTCTGTTGCTTTGTTTATCCTCTGTTTCATCGTCAAATCAAATCCTTTCGATTATTCATCCCAGCTCATCATATGGGAAATTAGAAAATTGTAAATTTTGTAATATGTTACTTTAAACTTTTGTGGTAAACTTAGACTTTTAAGTTTGGAAATGGAAATTCTCTCCCCTGCATCCTATATTTCGAGCTCAAATTGGCTTCTTGAAGAAAGCAAGAACACTATATGGACTAAAGCTGAGAACAAATTGTTTGAAAATGCTTTGGCAGTGTTTGATAAAGATACACCAGACCGGTGGGATAAAGTTGCTGCTATAATCCCTGGAAAGACTCCAGTTGATGTGATGAAACACTACAAGGAACTAGAGTCTGATGTTAATAATATAGAAGCTGGGCTTATTCCAATTCCTGGCTATACCACTTCAAAGTTCACATTGGATTGGGTGAATGATCATGGGTATGATGGATTCAAACAATCCTATGGTATTGGGGGGAAAAGGTCTTCGTCAACTCGGCCTCCTGATCAAGAAAGAAAGAAAGGGGTTCCATGGACAGAGGAAGAGCACAGGTAAGTTTTCTCACTGTTGGAGTCTTGTTCTGTATATACTTGTTGCACAATGTTAATGTCAATTTATTTTGAGATTTTAGTAATTAGATCAAGGCTTATTTTGGATTTTGTAAGCTAACCCTTTTGAGAATTGGTCTTAAAAACAAGAATTAAGATGGAGTTGGTTCAAATTAGCCATTGAATGACTTAATGACATATGATTTTAGACTTTTTAGTCTTCCACTTATTTTCTTTTATGTGTTTTTTAACATTCTGATGGTTGTGTTTGTGTAGGCTGTTTCTTATGGGTTTGAAGAAGTATGGCAAAGGTGATTGGAGGAACATCTCACGCAATTTTGTGATGACTAGAACACCAACTCAAGTGGCTAGTCATGCTCAGAAGTATTTTATGAGGCAACTATCAGGAGGGAAAGATAAGCGAAGAGCCAGCATCCATGACATAACGACTGTCAATCTTGATGACACCAGAACCCCCTCGCCAGACAATAATAGGCCTCATTCACCAGAGCAATCTTCCATGTTCGCTCAGCAACCAAATTCGGCTGACGCCATGTCGAGGACTCCTTTTAGGTGGAATCAATCAAGCAGTGGTGGAGAAAACATTTTTCCTACAAATGGAAATACGTTTATGTCTCATCCTTATGGGATTGATTCAAATGGGCTTAAAATGCAGGAGCAGAATCTGCGGAGAAAATATGTTCATAATTCTTATTCTGGACCTCAAAATATGATCTTTCAGATGCAATCTACCCAACAGTACTCCAGTGGATGGTATAGGAGTTGATATACATTTGCCTTGCTTTGGTTCAGTTCACTAGTATAAATGTCTTCTAAAACAAAAACAAAAAAAAAACAAGTATTCAAGTCTGTGTTTTTGTTCTGGTTTCATGTGAATATTTCAACAAGTACTTTGAGTTAGTTCCATATTTTTAAACTCTTGAGTTGAGAGGACACTATTGTAGCGTTTCCTTGGAGTATGAAGTTAGTGTAAGCTTTTTAATCTCAAATCGACTTTCCTTCTGAGGTTGATATGTTAAAAAAGAAGAGTAAGTGAAATTATGCAGAAAGCATTTTAAGATGCACAAGAGTTCAAGTGCATCTGTACAAGATAAGTGGATAACAATAGTTGACTATACCTTTATTTGATACCTTGAAAATGGTTTCTTTCTAATCTATTAAGATTATTTCAGTGTGAGTGAGATAATGCATCAGCTACCAGACATAGAATTCCAAGTTTGCTTGAAGAATGAAATAAAAGGCAATACATAAGATAAGCATCTTGAAACCAATATTGAAAGATAAATCACCTTTAAGGTCATAACCTACATGTTTATACTTAAATGTTGATCCAAGGTTCTCGAATTCTCTGAGATTACTGTTTCTGATATTTCTAAGGCAGCCCTATTCAACTTATGTGCTAGGGTATCTTTGAGCGTTATCTCTAATTTCGTTGACCTGCTTTTCAAATTTGGCCCAGTAACACTCAAAACTTTTATTCCAATATAAAGCTAAACTTGTATGATTGATGATCTTCCTAGATTCCAAAGCAGTTCAGTTCGAACTGATAAAAATTCTACTACAGTTAAGAACTGTTGAACTATGAACATTAGAGAAAATCTTATGTGGCCCCGGATAGTTTCACCCCTGTGATTAAAAATGGACGGCTGCAACTGCAAATTGGTGTCAAATAGGGCAAATAATTTGTAATTGAACCCAAATCAAAAATTTAGAATCGAATAGAAGTCGAAAAATTCAAATCAAACACGAATCGAATTAAGTTCATGTTAGGTCAAATAGCTCCAAAAATCGAGTTAGGTTCGAACTAGCTCATTAACTCAAAATCAAATTAAAAATATTTTCATTTTGTGATACATATTTAAAATATTGTGGATGATTATGACTTGAAATTGATTAAGTTTGAAATGTGATATAGATGGTTTTGAATGATGATGTAATATGATGTTATTAATGTATGTTTTTTTTTGTGATTGATTAGTTATTATAATATTATTTTTTGTTATTTTTATTATTTCATGGAATGATATATGTATCAATGAGATTTAACAACATTAAAAATATTTTTATTTATTTATAAAAAAAAGTCTAATTAACTAAAAAAAATCAATTATATTAATTTAGATTACCTTATTTATGTTTAATTAAGATTTAGAATCATCTTTGATAACTCAAATTAAATTTGATTTAAATTAGAATTAGATCAATTTAAATTGTGTTAATTCAAGCAAGTTAAAAATGACATAATTAACACGAATTGTAAATCAAATACCACCGCCATTAAGCTCTTCTAATGAACTTTCTGTCCTTGAATTTGGATTACAGTAATGGATCATGTCAATCTGGTATTTCATGAGTAAAGGACATGGACATGCCATTGGATTCTAGTTTTGTATTTGACATGTCACCAAGCACTCTACGGCTCTACCTGGAAACTAACAATGATTCACTTGCCGAGTTTTGTTTTTAACTCTTGTTTGACTGTTTGTTTAACCATTTTTTGTACAACCAGAAGGACTTTGTTGACAAGGCTCAAGACTTGAGGCAAAATTACAAAATGTGTGTTATTAGAATCCTAGTGAAAAATGTCTCAAAATTGTAAGCGTTGTAAAAGTCACACACTAGCCTACAGTAAATATTGTACATATACGCAATTTTGAAGCATTTTTCACTCAATATTAAAAAATCCTTTCAACTTAAGACAGAACCTTAAATTCAACCTCCAAAACTTGAATGATTGCTGACTCTATGTGCACTATGCTTGAACCCTATACGCTTCACATACTTTTCTCTTATGAAATGTGTAGCACAAAGTAAGTAAGATATAGGTGAGATTGTCCTTATAATTTATACTAAATCTCTCTGGTACATCTTAATCTCTTATAAAATCCTTCAAAATCACTTTCTTTTTTTCTTTTTTTTTTATGGTGGAAGACTGTTTAAGGGACAAAGAAAAGTCCATGGAAGCATAATACTTTTTGTGATTCTAAGTATACGGAACCTACCTACCAACTAAATTATAATTATAAAGGTCTTAACTGTAGTCTAAATCTTAAGATTAAGCGAGTGATTCGGATCATGGGGTCAATCTATATGTTCTTAATCAGTGTTAAAGATTATAATTTCATATTTCAAGATGCGTTTTAAGATTCTGTTTTAGTGGGAAATTCATCTTTTTTTCTTGCTTTTTGGGGCGAGATTCTTCCTTGTAATTAAGTGCTATGCTGAAGTAATGATTTATTATCTTAATAAGACAAACTAGTAATTATTACTTGTTGCTTATCTACGTAAAGTTCATTAAGTTTAAAACATACATTTTTAGAGGCAATTAAGTTAGTTTCTCCCTAATCAGCAGCTGTATTAAAGTATTAAAACCTTTATAATTTCATATAATACATCGGATAAAATCTGCTATTAAATAATACAGTGAAGATTATATTAATAATTATAATTATCTTGCATAAAATGTTTTTACAAAATAATTAACAGATATGTACACCTAGATTAGCAATTTTTCAACTATTTAATTATTATTTTTTTGTGCATATTTATTTACTTAGTTTAAGAAATAATTTAAAAGTTAACGTAATATTCACTATATTAAATTAATATCAGTTTTATAGAATATATTATTTTTTATCCTTTAACTATTCAGCAAGTATTTTAACCAAAATAAAAATATGCATATAATTGAGCAAAAAAATGCATATAATAAAAAAAAAATCAATTTAATCATTCAAAGTGATGTGTTTTTTTATACTAAAAATACATTATTTTTTATTTTCATATTATCCAATTATTTAAATGATTTTATTTTTATTACTTTAAAAAATATATATTTTACATATTATAAACAAATATGTATGTGCACCATTAAATATATATATATATATATTTAATTCTATCTAAAAATTAGTTTATGTATACACTTATTGTGTAATTATATATACATAAAAAATAAATATTAACATATCTTTAGTTTTTAGTTTTGGTTAATCACAAACATCATTCTTAAGCCAAAATGTTTACGGTTAATTTTAAAAGCTATGATTTAGCTTATTCACAGATAAAACATGCATCCTTGCCCTACCAAAATTATTTAAAAATAAGTTATTATCTCCCTATTCTTTAAACCCACCAGCACCAAGTAAGTAAAGATTTAAGTATATGTGAAAGCATTATAAAAGTTTTACCAAAACTTTGAAACTTTTAATGGTTTGTGACCCTTTTGTCTCTCTACCTTACATAAATGTGAACATAACATTTGTTTTTTTTTGGATTAATTTATTGAGTTATGGGTTTACCGAAAATGTTATTTATTATTTGTGAGGCGGTCATTTAATAGGAGGTTCACAGCACAATTTTGTATTGTTACAAAAATAATATGAATTATTTATTTTGTACATATAAATAATTATACTTTAATGATATTATTCTTCGATAAATTTATTATTAATGAATATTAGTTATATAAATAATAATTTACATCTAATGATAATAAAAATAAATAATTTTTAATATAAGTTAAACTATATAAATGTTTTTTTATCTTAGTCCCTAACTTAATTACTTTTTTTCTTATTAATTTTCAGACTTTGGTCTCTATGCTCGTTTCCTTATAATTTGATTTATTTTTTTAATTTTATACTTTAATTCTCTACTTTTTATAATTTTATAATTTATTTTTAAGTTTAACTCAAATTTTATAGTATGTGTGAAAATTAAAAAATAAAATGAAAAATTTACAAAAATAAAGAGTGATCAAAGAGTGAGAAAATAAAATAATATTATAAATGGATCAAAGCTTAAAATGTAAAAAAAAATAGTGATCATTTGTAGTCCATTCTTTATTATATAAGAATTTTTTTCTTACATTTTCTAAATTACTATAAGTGTTTGATAATCTTAAATAATTTCTCAATTAATAGAGATTATTCAAAACAAAACGAATAAACATGATAAAAATGTAGCTTTTAACTTTTTTATATTCTCTTTTTCTCATTTTTTATAATATTATTTAGATTTTCCTTTTATTAAGATTTCAAAAAATAAATATTTCAATATTTTATACTATTAGTTTTTTTAATGTTTTCTAAAATAAATAAGAATTTGTCAAAAAAAAATTAATTATTTATCAAATTATTCAATAAAAAAAGTAAATTTTATTTACATAAGAATTTTTCTTATGATTTAATTATTTCCTTTTAATTTATTGTTTATATTTGAAAGAAAACCAATTCTATCAATATTAATCAATTTTTATTAATTATAAAATGTAAATTTATGAAAAATAGTTAAGTAATGTTTTTATTTTTGGCTTATGCAACAAAATAGCTTTAGCCGCACTCATGAGTTAGAAATAGGGTTGTGCAAAATTTACTATTATCAATCCCATTCATAATATACTCAAACAAAACAACCTAATATTTTAAATTTTAGATTTTTATTAATTTAAATTGATTCTTATTTTTAAAAAAATAATTCATATTAAGTTGATTCAGTCTTCATTTATTTTTACCTTCTAAAAACCAAATCAATCAGTATATATTTCTTATTTTATTATCGTATTCGTATTTTTATTTTATATATATTTTTAAATTTGATTTAGGTTTTCTTTCCCTTCTTGTTTTCTATTTTTATAAAAAAAACCTCATTAGACATTTTTTTCACTCTTTACTCCTCACATACAATTCACAGTAATATATTAGGCCTTCCACACATTTAACCTAGTCAAACCTTTATAATTAATATAAATAATGAATCATTAATATTGATAATCTTCTTTATTATCTATGATATTTAAAACTATATTCTAATTTTAAAATTTTAAATTTTAATTACTTGAAATTAATGATATTTAGTAATTGATTTAAATTTAAAATTTTCAAATTCAAGGATTATAATCAAATCAATATCAAAAACATTAAAATTTATAATACAAGAATTAAAAAAAATTAATAAACAAAATCTATTAACCAAAAAAAAAAAATTCTCCTTCATAAAACTACTTGACTCAATCTAAACTAAACCCAAAATTTATTTCAATTGCAGTGGCAGAATTGCATGGGACTAGAAGGGATGTTGCCTCTAACAGCCCGTCAACGAAAACTTTAAAAATAATATTTATAAAATTATAATCAAATTAATTACATAAAATATATTTTCATCTCGATTTTTATTTAATTTTTAACTCAAAAACACACTATAAAATCAATAATTTAAATATATTTATATAATATTTTTTCAATAAAAAATAATTAATAACTAAAAAATATTATTTTAATATTTATATATGCTCTGTATTAAAATTCTAGATTTGACACTATCGAATTAAATTTATTGGTTTGTATTTATTTTTATTTTTTAAAAATTAATCATATTGATTTAATTTTAATTTTAATCTAAAATTAAATTAATATATATATATATATATATATATATATATTCTTAAAAATATTCTAACTTAAATTGGGTCAAAATTTCACATACTGCCTTTAAAAATATTAAATGATTATTTTAATATGATATTTTAGTAAATTATACTAAATGAACTATTAAATTTTTTAATTCAACTCAATTTATTTAAAATTTGTTAAATGAAAAAATTTCTAGTCATTAACTCATAAGTTAATTTTAGTTCACTTAATTGGTATTTATTACAAGATAATTAATTACTATATACATTAAAAAAATAATATTTTTTATTATTTTTATTATTTTACAAAAGAATAAAAAAATTACATTAATTTTTTTGTTTTTAAAAATATAAATTAACTAGTTTATAAAATATTCAATTCAATCAAATTAAAATTAAATTGAATTTAATTTAATTATGTAAAATATAATTAGTTAAATTTAAGTATAACTTATTTAAAATAAATTAAACTTAAATAAATGGATTGAAATTATCTTATTTGACTTATCTAACATCACTAATGTCAAGATGCAATAAAGCCATACAAAATTTGTATAAAAAGTTTCTCTCATTTTCTCTGGGAAAAAAATTTGTATAAATTAAAGAAATTTTACTGAGTCTGGTATAACAGTTGTAGGCACTCCTACTTCACATAACAATTGGTGGATTCCACATGTCAGATAAGCGAGACTCAAGAGGATGTTGATGGGGATTCCACATAGCAACTTTTTCATTCAAATGATTTGATTTAATATTATTAATATGTATAATTAAATTTAATAAAAATATATTATTGTTTTCCCGTGAGGAATAGAACAAAAATATTACGTACTACCATGTCCTATTTGCATATTTTTCAATAACAAAAAAGTTTGCATGGTTGTTTTCTTTATCAAATACATTAAAAAACATATTGAGATAAATAAAATAAAATATAATGATTTGTAACACATAAAAATAAGAAAATTATATACGATGGATGACATTAAAGTCATAAAATTTATTTATTTTTTAAGACATTTTAATTTTTAAATTTTTAATTAATATATTTAGATCATAATTTTTTTTAAAAAATAATTAACTTTAGTTTTAAATTTTAAGATTTTAAAGAATAAAATATCTCATTTTAATAAAATTTAAAAATTTAAGTGTCACGTACATATAAGTTTGGATTTTGTTTTGTAAATCATAAACTTATAAAGTATATATGTTAAAAGTATAATATTTAAAAAATTTAAACTAAATTATTTTAAATATATAAATTTATGAACCACATGTACTTTTTCTGTACACTTATTATGCGAGAATAATTGTCGGAAATGACGTGGGGACAACTATAACCAAGTCACTAGCTACTACTTCTATTTAAAATAAAAATACATTTATAATTATTTCAAAACCATTTTCCATAAATAATTTGTCAGGAATTAATTAATCTAAAATTTGAGGATGATAAATGATACACTTGATAGTAATATCTATCTATCACATTTAAATAATTATTAGGCATAAATATATTTATATTTTTAAAAAACAAGATATCTTGTATTTTGTATTTTATTTTAAATTTTGAAAAAAAAAATTAAGATAAGAATATTTAAAAAAGACTCTTATAATAGTAAGAAAATTATTTTCCTAATAGATGCCTTATCTTTATATTTTTTGAAATCTATTAGAAGAAAAAATATATACGTAGGGTTAAAAATAATTTCAAAATTAAGATAGTAAATGTTTATTATATCTATTTTTGATATGAGAACAAATACAAAACCCCCTTCTTCTTTTTTCTCCAATTTGAATGTGAAAGCACCTAGTTCATTTGACTTTATTCTTTGATTTAATGAAGAGTTAATATGCTAAACTAGTTATATTATAATTTAAATTCAAATACATATATAGCACAAAAATCTGCTTTCGGTAATCTTTTTTACCCCTCTAGTTCATGAATAGTATTCTGATTCTTCTCTCTCAAAAAAGCATTTAACTAATATATATATATATAATTATATATTTTTCTTTATTTTATAATTTACTAGTAAATTTAAATTGTTATATGTGGAACCGGAATTGGGTTCCGTCACCTACTTGTTTGGCCCACAGATATCTGAGAACAATATGTTGTGGGGCTGATATAAAAGGAATATATATGTCGGGAAAAAGTATTTGTTTTAATCTAACAATAATTCTTCTATAGTAAAACAAATTAAGGAAAATAGTTAAGTCAGTTTTTTCAAAAGAAAACATAAAACAAGAATATTGTGACGTATCCAATAATTTTTTTCATTAGTTCAAATAATATTTTAAAATACATAACAATAAAAATAATACAACAACTTTTTTTAACCGAGAGAAGTGTGAGTTAATATTAATTTTGTAATTGAGAGAAGTGTGAGTTAATATTAATTTTGTTTACTTGTAGTTAAGTACTACAATTTTAAAAAAATTTAAAATATCAAATAAAATATCAAATTTTTATTTTTATTAGAGAATATTAATAAAAAAAATATTTAGGGATAGAATTGGAGAATAAATATAAATAGTATTTATATTGTATTTAGACTAATAAGGAAATCAGATCAAATTTATCATAATTGAATTTAGTATTAAAGAATTTATAAAATTAAATAAAAATATAACATAAATAATTAACTAAAAATTAATTTGTATAGACACACAAATTACATAAATAAAAGACACATTTTTAAAAGGTGAGGGGGCATATTCTCCTCCTAAGATACACGTGCTTCCGTCCACAATTGTTACAAAAAAAATTTAAGTTTAGTATCATAATTAGTGTAAAATAAGTATTTCATTAATATAATTATTGAGTTAGGAAAAATGTAAGTTTAGTATCATAATTGTTAAGAAAATATGTATTTTTTAATTATATATCTAATTAATTAAAATTAACTTAATTTTTTAAGATGAAATAAATAAAAAGATTTGAAAAAAAAATTAATATGTAACAAAAAGGTCAAAATCTCCTTTTACCACGTTACAAAACAAACTTTCCGTTGAAAATGATATAATTTAAAAATATTATAATTTTATTTAATATTAAAATAATTAAAACTCATTCAATATCCAAAAACAATATGATTATGTTACATGTATTATTTTATCTTATTTAAATACATAAAAAAATCACCATTTAATTTATTTGATTTTAAACAAAATTGTGACAAATTAAACACAACTCAAAAACAACATAACTAAACTTACTCATTTTCAAAAATAATGAAACTAACTTAATACATGACCGTATTCTTTGACTCCAAGTCCACTCCTTAATGTAGGTTTTTATTAAGTAAAATAAATTTAAAACATTTAAAAACAATATCATTTTTATAGTCACGTTTAGTGGACATTATTAAACATGATAATTATAACTAATTGAATTGTACAGTATATATATAAAGTTTAAGTATTTAATTTATATCGTATTTTGTGGTAAGTAATATAATGTAATCGAATAAAATTAAATATAAAATATTAAATTTAAATTTATTTTATTTTATATTTTTATTACATTCAAAAAAAATATTATTTTAAATTTTAAAATAAAATAACAAAATCAAGAGACATAATTTTATAATTTAAAATCTATACATATTAATTATGTATTTAGTATAATTTAAACCTAGGCTTAATAATTTGATTTCATTATGATCGTAAACAAATTATAAAATTAATATTTTTATCACAATTCAACTGATCTGCGGATTCAACTTCAATATATCATTCACATTTTGAGAAATAATTTAAAATGCTTTACAAATATATAATATTTTGAATTTTCTTTAAAACAAAGCCAAAGTTGGTGATGCAAGAGGAAAGAGTACATTACAAAAGTACAGAATCACCAAAATATTATTTGTTGATCTTACGATTTGGTTGATTGTGAATTGTGATACATATTTATTATTTGCAAGCATCCCAATGTTTAGTCTACGTTAAGTTGGTTATTGTAAACGACTACGTAAGCCTGAGGATCAGTAACCAAGGTAAAGAGTGTAATATTTGATTTTTTAGGAGAAATAAAATTTCAATGAAAGTTATATTTTCAGAATTTTTACGATTTTACTCTTAATAGGTAAAAGATGTGTTATAATAAATTAAAAAAGATTAAATTAATTTTTTTATTTTTTAACAAAATTATAAAAATGTCCTTAATTCATAAAAAAATCAAGTTATAAGATAAAATTATCTTGAACTTTAATTTAATTATTTTTTTAAATTCTTGTTCTTAAGAAGACATAAGTCTATTTGACTATTTAAAAAAAAACAAGAAATTGGTGCTAAGTGTATTACTCATCTTCTCTTATTTATCTTGTTAGTGTAAGTTTTTTTAAATAGTTTGCATGAAATTAACGGAAAATAAATAAGAAAAAAAAGAGTACGGAAAAGAAAGAAAGAAAGAAGAATCAATCAAGTACATACAGATAATTTGAAAGTAAATTAAATTTATTACATATACTAATTTTATGCAAATTTATAAGTTAAATAAATATTTTATATTTATTAGAATATTTTTATCATGTATTTATGATAATTGAATATGCTCCGCATTCGGATACGCAATTACTTGATAAAATATAATGAGAATTAACACTAGTACTAAATGTCTATTTCATACGCGTACTAAATCTCTCAAAGTGCTCTTAGTAATAAAAATAAATTTCTTGTGTTTATATATTTTACTAGTATATTGATTATTACATATTATTATATTTTAAAGATCATATCATTTTATTATGTCATGAATATGTTATTTACGACTTTCACAAGTACCCTGTTATCGTTATTTTATGAAACTTATATTATATTTATGAGTATATTATTTCATCTTAAAAACTACATATATGTTATTTTTATCAACATGTATTTTAGGATAATTCATAAACGTTTCATACGTAATTTATATGAATATTATGTTATTTTGTAAAACTTATCCATTCACTAAGCTTTTTAGCTCATCCATGTATTTATTTTTCTCTCCAAGATAATAAGTTTTGAGGTCATATCACATGTGTTTGGAGGCTTAAGATCCATTTTTTATTGTAAAGTTTAAGTTGATTTTATCTCCTTATCACGTTGTATAGTGTATTATGGCTATTTTGTTTTGAGCTAGTGACCATGTTTTATATGGTGTATAATATGTATCTTACATGGTATAGTTATGTATGGTCTTAAGCCATTTTCTCGATGTATAAAGTTATATGAAATTTATTGATTTGTGAAAAATGATCTTTTTAAAATTGTTGTCATTTTATTGTAGAGAGCATAGTTCAATAATTAGGAGAAACTCTACCCTAAAGTTTTTAAAATTATTACATGAAATTTTCAAGTTTAATTATAGTCATCTCAAAATGTTAGTTTATAATCCCTTAAGACACCTCATATACTTTAGAGTTGAGTTGTGACAGGTTATGACAAAAGTTTTTACTCTATGTTGTATAAATAGTGGTAATTTCTTTCATTAATCATTACTCAGTAGATAAGAAACTGTTAGAGTATAACTCTAGAAGCTTGTTTTGGATTTTTTCAAAAAGGCTATTATTGCATGTTTAGTGTGAGAGTTTAATGTTCTTGATGAATAAAGAGATTGAAAGTGTAAAATTGTTTCAAGTTGATAGTGAATTGGTAGGTATCCCCTCTCATGAATTAGGCACACACATTGTATGCTAAATCATGAAAAAGTGCTTGTGTCTTTGTGTTTGCATTGTGATTTCTAATTAGTTTTCATCGCATGGTTCTTGACTCTACTTTATGCATATTTATAATAAAAATAGTATAATTTAATGCATGAATTAATCCATATAACACAGTCTTATTACCTCCTTTAATAAATAACACTACAATTATTTTATTATTTTATATTTTTAATTATATTTTTTTATCAAATGATATTTTTGTGTGATTTGAACCTATAATTTTAGACGAAAAATGTAAGTTTTATTGCCGAAACCACTATACAAATTACCTCAATTTATATTCAATTAATAAATGACATGTTATATTATCCATATAACAATTTAAAGCGAAAAATCATGTTGTGTCAACAATGTCATGTTTCATGTTCTTGTCCTATTTTCTATTTTAGTAAACAAGTGTGTTTATAAATAAGATTAAATATTATTATTTTTGGAGTTAATCTTTTAAACACTTGAGCTCTTTTTTTCTTTTTATAACTATACAAAATTTACATTTTTTTTTATTAAAAGCTATATAAAACACTACTAAATCATTATAATTTGTGACGTAAATATAAAACAAGGAGAATCATAATATTTAAAATAAAGGGGGAAAATAAAAAATTTTGAGAATATAATTTAATATCGTTATAAAGAAATTACATAAAATATTATCTTAAAACTTACGACAACAAAAATAACACATAATAATATTGAATTGAATTGAATTGAATTGAATGCAATTCAATTAAAGGAGATTCAATAATGAATATAATTAAATAATCATAGTTCATTTTGAACAACATTCAATTCAATTAGATAAACTTCAATGTAAAATAATAAAATGTATTTTTTATTAACTATAAATATATATGAATTAAATTTTATACTTATAAGTTTTAATAGTACTCGATTTTTGTTATTTTTTTAAATTTTATTTGATGATATTTTTGTTGTTTTTCAATTTTATTTTACAAATAGCTTGAGGGTTGGTTATCCCATATTCCTTTTCAATTCAATGACAAATGTGTTATTTTCATTGCTTAGAGTTTTAGGCTTTTAGGTTGCTACTTGTATAATTTTACGATTTTTGTTTTGTTTTCGGATTGTATACTAATAGAGAGTAAAGACCATAACACACTGAAGTAACATACAGGAAAGTGAGTGAAAGTGAAACTTGTAAATATATATAGGAGGGATGGCGAAAAATAAGAAGAAAAAAAATGTTGCTTAAATACGATCAATATAGCATACAGAAAATTTTCATACAAAGTGAAAGTTTCATTTGGTCTGTATCTAGAATTATATATAAACGTTCAAGAACTTTGAACTAACTAAAGCCTTTAGATCAACGAAACCAATTAACATGAAGATTTATCCTTGTAATTCAACCCAAGTCCAAAAGGGTATAAAGGGTCATATGATTCATCTCCTGCATTCATTGGTAGCTGTTCAACAGTTTTAAACCATGTCACAGGTAGTCGTCCATAAAAATCAAAATCTCCAAAAATGACATCTGCAATTCCCTCTCCTTCACTACCTGGCAACCAAGCCGCAACTAGAGCATCAATCTTCTGCAAGAGGCAAGGTTCTAAAACTAATGGTCTTCCAGATATCAGAATTACCAATGTCGGAATTCTTTCAGCAACTGCACTTATTATGTCAGTTCCATTTAAGGCAATACCAAGTTCTTTGTTATCACCACCACATTCTGCATACGGAGCTTCACCAACGGCCACAATTGCAAAAGAAATGTCTTGACTTGCTAAGGTCTCACTTGAAGGATATTGCTCATAAATTACTTCCGTATTGTTTCCCACTGCTCCTTTAATAGCTTCCAAGATCGTTGTTCCTATATGTAACAGAGTACAGACATATATGATCAGCATGCTTGAAACACGCACTATGCAGATGATTAGAAAAACTAAAAACAATTTATATTACCTCAGCGACATGAAAATAATGATCTAAATATAGTCATCTTCCAAGGAAAAAATAGTTTATTACCAATCTCTCAAGAATCAAAAGATAATGCAGAAACTAATCAAGGAGAGATAACTATTAAGAGAGCGAATCAATAGAATTGAAAGCTAGAGTCTCAGGAATTTAGATGCAATGTGTCACCAATCACAGAAGTTAGTGTTTTGTTTTCATTAATTTAATGATTGGAGTAAGGAAATATCATACCAATAGTGATCCTGCCGCTAAGTCCATACTTGGTACATGTCCACCCTCCACATTGATATCCAAGATCATCTGCATGTTTTCCAACAACAAGAAT
The DNA here is from genome assembly GCA_030763125.1 of Hippophae gyantsensis. NCBI lineage: Eukaryota > Viridiplantae > Streptophyta > Magnoliopsida > Rosales > Elaeagnaceae > Hippophae > Hippophae gyantsensis. The sequence continues at coordinate 14,527,292 of CM061037.1, read as the reverse complement.
CCTTTTAGGCCTTTTGTCCAGAGGAAGAAAAGGTTTCGCAGGATCCTTCCCATTTTTCAACAGAACCAAGGACTTGCGTACAGCTTCGCGTGCTAAATCTCTGTGCAGCTGGAAAATAACCATAAATGTATATAATTCTATTGACAGTTAAAGAATGAATTGCAGTTTCATGAAATATAAAGAGTAGTTATTTGAAAGCAATAGTATCCACTCTCCACCATGCCTCAAAACTATCTTTGATTCATTCTGGCATGAACGAAAATAGATACAGCTGTTCTAACTGTTGATCGGGACATCTGAACATCCATTGTTAAATTCATATAAGTATAAAAGAATGCTATTACTACATGAATTTAGAACTTCCTTTATGCTCACTAGAAGTTAGGAACTTAGGATGTCATAGAAAATGAAAGGGGCAATGTCAATGCATATTGTGATTGGATATAAAAGAAAACAAATCCACGTTGATAAAAAAATCAATATTAACTTGGGCCACATTGATAAAATACCAATGAGAGATCTTTTATAATGGGAGCTCATTGCACTTGTGAAGTCCTATTGAGTTATTGAGCTTATCAAATGGTCAATACAAGGTATGCAAACTTACCTTGCAACCAACTACATCCAACAAAGATCTATCCGCAAAAGGAAATTCAAAGAGGCCAGAAATAAACTTCACCCTCAGTATTCTTTCAACAGCATCATCAATTCTGGCCATTGATATCTCCCCTGAGTCTACCAGAGAAATGAATTCATTTATGAATTCTTCATATTTAAGAGGCACCATCACCTGAATACCCTTGAAGTTAAGGCTCACTAATACAGAAGTTACAGAAACTATCAGTTATTTGACAATTCGATGTATACCATGTCAATTCCGGCATTGATAGCAGAGGAAATGCAGTCAGAATACCTAAAGTCAGGAGGTTGGCTCAATTCGTCTATTCCTTCCCAGTCAGAAATTACAAAACCCTGCAGAAATATATTGCACTATAGTATAATCTAGAAGGAACCACACATACTTGATCTAACCTTCTTTTTTCTTTGCAATCCTTGCATAAGAATTATAGTAGTATAGTACACTTTAAAATGAAAATTATATCTTCCAAATAAATTGCCTACTTATTTATTGAAAAGCTGGCATAACAAAACTTTTGTCAGTTTTAGACATACTGCAGCATTTTATTTTAAGAGTTTGCTCTGAATCTTCCTTGGAAAAGTACTGCAAAACAGTGAAGTTGTTTACCTTAAAACCAAGCTTATCTTTCAATATTTCTGTTAGAAGATAGAGGTGACCGTGCAGTTTATGTCCATTCCAGCAGGAGTAAGATGCCATAATAGTAGAAATTCCCTGAGTAATACAGTCGACATAAGGTGCCATGTGAATCCTTTCCAAGTCGTCGTATGTTACTATGGTATTTCCCTCATTTATACCCTCGTGGGTGCCCCCATCTCCCACAAAATGCTTGGCACATGCGATGGCATTGTTTCTGGAATAAAAAAAGGTGAATTTCTGAAGTTTGAAGATAGCTGGAGCTAATACTCAAAATTGGATCCTCTGGTGTAAGATAAAGAAGAGATAAGTGACCTACTAAGAATCTACAATAAGAAATATGATTAGATATTACATGTAACATGAAAAGATAAAACTAGAGAACATATTTACCAACTAAATAATGTCCAAATTCACTTTCAACAAATATGAATTAAATGTTAATATTATTTTATTTTGCTCTGAAATCACGTCCACATTGGTAACAAATGGTGCAATAAAATTCAAAAACATTTGAGTGACAACGTCCTTATACCGGCTTGCAATAAAAGGGAAGCCTTTGGGATGACCTAGTGGTGGCTTCCCCTGCAACCCTGAAACAATTGTTGTCATCTTCCTTACTGTTTCAGTGTCTTCACTGTAGCTCTCATAGCATCTTCCCCATCTGGGATCCCTGCATACCTGTCCAAAATTATTACGAATATATGTCCATGAATTGTTGAAGGCATGAAATCATAACCTCCCTCATTCTGTACTATCGTATGACTTCAAGAAACGTCTTTTAATCCTTTAATATTAACATACTAGCATTCAATTAATACGTGGGTTGCATGTGTGTAACAGTATATGCAATAACAAATATAATTCAACTTATATAAAAATAAGAAATTCTTAAAAATATTAGAAACGTCAAAATATAAGTAAATAAAAATTAAAAACTGAAAACAATAAATATACTTAGTCTCAAGCAATCATATAAAAAATCTTTAGATTTTATTACACACTACTACAAAAATAGGCATTAAAGTCGGTTAAAAACCGACTTTAAACAAATTTAAAGTCGATTCGCTGAACCGACTTTAAATTTAGTGACTTAAAATGTAAAGTCGGTTCACCGGGTGAACCGACTTTACCTACCCGTAAAGTCGGTTCATCCTCTCGTAATTCATCTTCAACATCATGAAACATATTTTCTGTCTGTACATTATGATAAGATGTATGTAATCCACTCACATTCTTATTTATCTTTTTTACATGAATATTATCAATATTTTCTCCATGATAATACCAACATTTATAGCTTAATAGAATACCATTACGGATAAGGTGATACTTAACCTCATCAAATTCATGAAATCGCTCATTTTTACATTTAACGCATGGGCGGATCATACTAGTTCCGATTACTATTTCTACAAGCAAATTCCATGAAACTTTCAACTCCAGAAATATAGTCTTGCTCAATTCTACACTTCGACATCCAAGATTTGTCCATTTTCTATTAATGACATCAGATAAACATATTACTTAATTATGTATACAATGAATATATTTGAAGTATTATTATATATAAATTTCCTAATTATTAAAATATATATCAAAACATACATAATGCAAAACAATTATCATTTTAATCATTTTACAAAACCATTTCTATACAAGCAAAATAAAACAAACTGAATATTAATATGTCAAAAATTCTACTTGATAATTATTTATTATCCACGCACAATAAATATATATAATCCATCAAAACCACAACATTTCAGATATTATTTCCACATAAAATAAGTCAAACAAAATAAAAAACATATCTACATCAAAAATTTATACAGAAAATGGGTATAAAAAAATTGTAATATTTCGCTCAAAAAAATAGTAGATCTGAAAGATAATGAGAAGAGAAATATAACTTACAAAATGACGTTACGAATGGTGGTCGGAGGTGGCCGAAAATTTAGAAAGAAGGTGGCACGCGGTGTAGGAAAATGGAGGAGAGAGAGGAAGAAATTGGAGGAGAGAGGAAGGAAAATGGTTTCTGCGTAAAATTTGCCCGAAATCTGATTATATTACGTGGGTAGCGTCGGTTGACGTGGCCAACCGATGCTACGTCCGACGTGGATAGCGTCGGTTTTACACCGAATCGACTTTAAATTCATTATAAGTCGGTTTTTTCCAAAAACCGACTTTACACAGCGACTTAAATACCTCTTTTTGTAGTAGTGACAAGTGGTAATGGATCCAAATATATTTTAAAGAGATAAATATATAGATATAAGTGTATTGAAATATAGATCCTAAAAATAGGTGCTAAGATGGTTTAGAGATGCACTTTTAAATTGATAGTCCAAAACCTTTTAGTAACATTATATAAAAACCTCCCCAATATAAATTACTAATTCTCTTTAATCATAATTGGTTTATGTGTTATAGAATTCTAAAGATTCTTAGAATGTGAATTTTCACTAACACTTTATAGAATTTAACTAACTACATTAATTTTTTTTAAGTCATACAATCTTTTGAAATTTTATAACTGTCTTTCAATATGTTAATTAAAAATTTTGAATTTTGAATTTTGAAGGTTGAATTATTAATTTTATTTTTTTAGATTTTTTTGGACCTACTTATTAGGTTACAAAATTATTTTATATTAGAAAATAAAAGTAACGAAGAACAAATAATTTAACATGATATTTTTATGATAAAGATCTCATTAAATTAATAATAATATAAAATTATTATTTTAAAAAGAATAAAATAAAAAAATAAGAAAATAGTTGAAGAAAAATAATAAAAGTCTAACAACTTGTTAAAATATATATATTTTTCAAATAATTGATAATTAATACTTTAAACATTGAAATTACTACTAATTAAAGTAGAAAGGATGTGAATAGGAAGCCAAAAAGTTGCATTATGTTTAATATAAAAATAATTAAATTATATTGTATGAAAAAATAAATAAATAATTGAATTATATCTTATCAATCTGTTTTAAGCATATCATTTTAAAGTGTGGACATTCTTATGAAAATACAAAATAGTTATTTTGTAATAGCTATAAGATTTAAAAATCTTTTATTTTTTTATTTTAATTTTATAATAATAAATAATTAATATAATGTTAGTGGGTCTTTTGGTTTCTCCTATTAAATTTTCATTAAAATCAAATTTATAAATTTTAAGCTATTCATACTTTAAATCGTAATTATTAATTTCATTACTCTTAGATAAATTATTTTATAAATCTTTTGATTTTTCTTTTTAATTTTTCTATTAATAAATAATTGATATATAAAATTAATTATTTTTTATACTAAATATAATTTAACAAATAAATAAATAAATAAAATTAATTAATAATAAAACTAAAATATACGAGAAAATACATCAATAATTAAACTACATCTGATCGATTAATTTTTGACAATTTTTGGGTAAATAATCATTTTCATATTGAAAATACAAATTAGTTTTTTTTTTTATAATAGTTATAAGATTAATCTAATTTTTAAGTTGAATTGGTTCAGAGGATTTAGGGGGTTGAGGACGACCTTAAAGAACAATTATCCTCGCGGAATAAATGGTTGGAAGATTAATAAGCAACTAGCTAGTATATAAATTCATAAAATATATAAATTCTAAGAAATTAATCAATGAGATCCAAATTAAAGTCAACAACTAGTAGAATCAAATCCATAGAGCAAAAAAGAAAGCTACTAGTGTGTAATGTGAGAGCTAGTACCCAGCAATTAACCATGACTTTAATAGATAGTAACTGATTAAGAACTCACAGCCACGCAGGGAGCAAAAGTATAGTGGGCACCACTAGCCCTTACTTCAAGAGCTGTTGCAGCTCCAATCCTTCGAGCCAAATCTGCATCTCTGTCATGCAGGAAAAGAATAAGTGAATGTGGACTAAGAGCAACATTTATACACATATGCATTCATTTGGCTCATAAAAAAGAAACAATGAACATATATACATATCATTGTTATTATTGGCATTGTGGTTTTTTGTTTGTATTAATTCTAATGAATTGGTCAACATCACTTTTACATTTGAAGCAGTAAAAATCAAAATCTAGATCCCCATTCTAGGCATGCACAACATCATATAAATATGCACTTAGAGATACATAAAAATAATAAATCATCATCCTATGAGAAATAAATAACATCATCCCTTTTCTGGATTATTTTTTTTTTGGTTGCATTTTTGTTTTAATGAAGCTGGTCATTGTTTAAATATCTGTCACAGAATGTCTACCACGTAGTAAAGGTGGTAAAAGGGGGCTATGGATGATAAAAAATCCACTATATCGAAGCTTCATGAATAACTGCTCCATATATATGATCCATTCCAAATCAGATCAAAATGGATCGTTTGCAAATAACATCATATCTCAATCTCCCGTGGATAGGATCAAATCGCATCAGAACAGATTCATCCATAGATCAAACAGGAACAAATCAATCCAAAACAAAATCTTTTTAAAACTATGTTTGTAGAACTAAAAAAATCATACATTCTCAAAATATTTTCATAATTTTTATAATTATTTATTTTACAAAAATTTACATTATGAAATATTTTTGAATTTTTTCTCTTACATTTTCATAAATTTAACTTTCTCTCCTTTACATTTTTCATAAATCTAAATATTGCTCAAATTTATTAAGTTGAAATTCAAATCCACGTATTCATAATTATTTGTTTATTCTTGTATTTTTTCTATAATTAAACTATATTATTCTTTTATACTTGAGTAGTTAGTCAAGCTCATATACTTTATACGTGTTAATTTATTATTTAATTTTTTAAAAAATAACTTTAAATAAATAATTAGAAAAAAATTATTTTTATTATTTAAAATAAATAAGTTTGTATAAAAAAATAATTATAATATAAATATTTATTAATATTTAAATTACTGTTTATTTATTACTTAATTGAAAAAAAAATTATGATAATTAACCAAAAAAATAATTATTTATATTAATCAACATACTATTAAACTAAATTTCGGTTTATTTCTATCATCCAATTGAAAAAAATATTTCATAACCACTCTATCAGTCTTTCATCTATATATGCCAATAAAAATAAATAAATAAATCTAAAAATCTCTAAAATTTACTATTTACTGTCTTACTCACAAAACCTTAAGTAAATAACCCTTCTAATGGTATATTTTGGTGGTAGGTTTTTCATTATCAAAAAATTTCATTGAAGAATTATTTACTCAAGGTTTGGTGAGAAAGACGATGAATAATAAATTTTAGATATTTTTATTTTTTACATACATAGACAAAAGACTGACATATTAATGTGAATGAAATATTTTTTAATTCAATAGTAAAAATTGAACGAAATTTAATTTAGTAATATATTCAAAACAAACGTATTAATTTGATGATATATTTGTAAGTTTATCCAAATATTAATACAATATTAAAAATAAATAAATATATAACTATAATCTAAATAATTGTCAATATTTTATACACATGATTTGTTACTTAATAAAAAAAAAGAATCTTAAATAAATTATAAAACAACTAAGATCAATATTAACTATTATTCTAGACAATATTTTCTATAAAAACTTATAAAGAGTGATTTAGAATTTTATATATAATATATATTAACTCAAAACTCATTTTTTATTTTTATTTGTAAATAAAAATAAATCTCTTTAGTTTGATTGAATCAATGTGTAAATTATACTCCGTAAAGATTAAATCAAATTAATAATGTTAAATTTTTTAATATTAATTTTTTTTATGATTTATACGATTATAACATTAATGAAAAAGTTGAAGTATCCTCGTTATAAATTATTAAGTAATACAATCCTCTAATTAAAAAACTAACTTTTTAATTATAAGTTAAATTTGGATTTTTTTAACGTAAATAAGTGGGAATTTGTTTTCCTAACTATGTATAATATGTATAATGTTCTCTTATTTTTAATTTAAATATCTAATTATCTATGTATTAATACCTAATTTGATATATATAATTTATCAAATTAAATCATATAAGATTGAATCGGATTATCACGCGATCTGATCTATCTATTGCTTCCTAAAAGGAGTGGTGCGCACAGAAGGATACAAATTTGTTATTTGTGCGGGTCCTAAGGGTTACTTAGAAATTCACCCTCGTTAATCAGGGGTATGCACCGTGCAGTCGAGGGTTCAAATCCTCATAATTCCCCAAAATATGAACCGGCCTTTAAAAAAAGTACCAGAAAATGAAGGAAAAAAAAAATTGAAAACCCTCCAAATCAAAGAAAAGCGTCAGCCCAAACCAACCTGGTGGCTCCAAGACCAACATTGTGAGGGAATATAGTCGAACCATATGCATTGTTGTTACCATGAACCGCATCAATCCCATATATTATAGGTATCCCAAGTCGCGATTCAAGAGCAAACTTTTGGAACCCATCAATCATATCAGCACAATCAGAGGACAAAGCTTTCTCAAAAGGTGCAGAGCCAGGACTAGTGAGTAAGCTACCTACAAAACAGTCCTCAAAGTACTGATTTTCATTACAATATGGAAGCAAGCAAATAATTTCTTTTTTCAATTTATAAAATATAATGAAAAGATTTACCAATGGTTAAGTCTCTAATGGCTTCTGGGGTGGCAACAATGCGCTCGATTTGGGTCATTTGGCCGACCTTTTCTCTCAAAGTCATGCGAGAGAGAAGATCTTTGACTCGAGATTCAGTAGATGCATTTGGGTCTCTGTATAAGAAATTCATCACCTCCATGTTGGCCATCTCTAACTCACCTACACAAATATTAAACAAATTGAATAACGCGCTGAAATAAGAATAAAGCTCAAGAAAGAGGAGTTGGAAATTGGTCTACTTCCAAAGGATGGGCTGTTGAAGCATGTAAGAAGAAGACATTGGTACAGACTACAAACTACTATATAATAAGTTCACTAGTTAAAAGTATTGGGAAAGTAGAACCATCAGCTTAAAAAAAAAAAAAACAAGTAGGCAATAAAAGATTGAGTGAGAAAACAATATAATTAGTGAAGAAAGACAGATACAGACAGGGGTAGAGTGGTTCAAGAGCCCATACAAAATCAAGCTCGGATAATATGTTTAGAAATTCATTATTAATTTAACTTAATAAAAACTTATAAATTTAAAAATTATATAAATTTATAAATGTAACATAATCATAACATCTTATTAACATGAAATTTAAGTTAAATCTTAATATATCTGAATGGATTATGATCAAGTACAAAATTAATAAAATAGATTAAAATTGATTAATTTATGTATTAGACATTATCAAATCGATATTTATAATTAAATATTTTTAAAATTTTAATTTTTGAACTAAAAAAACATATATTTTTAAAAATTTCTAATTTTTTAGGTTATTCTTTAGAAAAAAAATACATTATCAATATCACTTTTATAAACTTAATTATTATTGATTAATTTTTAGGTCATTTGGTTGACCTTTTCTCTCAAAGTCATGCGATCCTAGCCTTTTTTACCGGTATTGGCTTGTGCCAACGCCATCAATATCATCCTTGTCATGTTAAGGTAAGCAGCTTCTCCTCCAACAAAGTTTTTTTTTTCATTTTCTCTTGCCTGCTCACTGTTTGCTTTCTTTGAAGTTCTTTGATGTCATGGATGAACACTGTTGATTCACCTGGTCCAAACTCTACCCCTGAAAACGCGCTTGTAAGGGTGAGGACTGCCCAGGCTTATAAACCAGCTCTTATGCTGGTCCTTGGTCGATGTGGGACTCATCAACACTCCCCCTCACATCGACTGTGTCGACGGACGATGGTGGTCTTATGGTTGCCACGGGTGTAAGTGCAGGGTAGCTCTCCTCCACCGCCAAGGGTCCTGCTCTGCTCTGATACCATGTTGATTCACCTGGGCCTAACTCTACCCCTGAAAACGCGCTTGCAAGGGTGAGGACTGACCAGGCTTATAAACCAGCTCTTATGCTGGTCCTTGGGTCGATGTGGGACTCTCAACACTTCACATCGATCGTGTCGACGACGACGATGGTGGTCTTATGGTTGCCACGGGTGTAAGTGCAGTAGCTCTCTCCACCGCCGAGGTCCTACTTAATACCATGTTGATTCACCGGGCCTAACTTCGAAAACGCGCTGAAAGGTGAGACGCCAGCTTATAAACCGCCTTTATGCCCTGGTCGATGTGAGACTCCTCAACACTCCTCACATCGGCGTGTCGACCGGACGATGGTGGTCTTATGGTTGCCACGGGTGTAAGTGCAGGGTAGCTCTCCTCCACCGCCAAGGGTCCTACTCTGCTCTGATACCATGTTGATTCACCTGGGCCTAACTCTACCCCTGAAAACGCGCTTGCTCTTATGCTGGTCCTTGGTCGATGTGGGACTCCTCAACACTCCCCCTCACATCGACTGTGTCGACGGACGGTGGTGGTGGAGGAGAGCTACCCTGCACTTACACCCGTGGCAACCATAAGACCACCATCGTCCGTGAACACAGTCGATGTGAGGGGGAGTGTTGAGGAGTCCCACATCGACCAAGGACCAGCATAAGAGCTGGTTTATAAGCGGCCCCTCACCTGCAAGCGCGTTTTCGGGGTAGAGTTAGGCCCAGCGTGAATCAACATGGTATCGAGCGAAGCAGACCTCGCGGTGGAGGAGAGCTACCCCGCACTTACACCCGTGGCAACCATAAGACCACCATCGTCCGTCGACACACGCCGATGTGAGTGAGTGTTGAGGAGTCCCACATCGACCAAGGACCAAAGATAAGAGGCGGTTTATAAGCCTGGCGTCACCCTTGCAAGCGCGCTTTCGTGGGCAGAGTTAGGCCCGGTGAATCAACATGGTATCGAGCAGACAGACCCTTGGCGGTGGAGAGAGCTACCCTACACTTACACCCGTGGCAACCATAAGACCACCATCGTCCGTCGACACGCCGATGTGAGGGAGGCCGAGGAGTCGACATCGACCAAGGACCGCATAAAGAGCCGGTTTATAAGCCCGGGCCCTCACCCTTGCAAGCGCGCTGTGGGTAGAGTTAGGCCCAGTAAATCAACATGGTATCCAGGACCTCGCGGTGGAGAGAGAGCTACCCTGCACTTACACCCGTGGCAACCATAAGACTACCACCGTCCGTCGACACAGTCGATGTGAGGGGGAGTGTTGAGGAGTCCCACATCGACCAAGGACCAGCATAAGAGCTGGTTTATAAGCATGGGTAGTCCTCACTCTTGTAAAGTGCGTGGGTAGAGTTAGGCCCGCGTGTGAATCAACGTGGTATCGAGCAGACCATGGCGGTGGAGGAGAGCTACCTTGCACTTACACCCGTGGCAACCATAAGACCACCACCGTCCGTCGACACAGTCGATGTGAGGGGGAGTGTTGAGGAGTTCCACATCGACCAAGGACCAGCATAAGAGCTGGTTTATAAGCCTGGGCAGTCCTCGCTCTTGTAAACGCGTTTTCAGGGGTAGAGTTAGGCCCAGGTAAATCAACAAACACGAAACTGAGTTGGTTTTGAAATATTTTCTTCTTATTCTCAAAGACGACTTTTATTGTTCTGATCATTATTTGAATTTCCCACTACCGATACTCATAATTAAAGAATGGTGATGTTGATTTATATTCTAGTTTAAAAAATTGATGATATAATAAATAATATCATGATATTATATTATTTTGCACATCTTAATATCAAAACTTTATTTTTATATATTTTAGATAATTGTAACTAAATTGTCAAAAATATCATAAAATTATTGTTAAATATGTGTTACGTTAAATTATAAAAAAATGTTATTTTTAATTAAAATATCTTAGATATTATCGTTAAAATATCGATAATAATCATGGTGTCATAATAAATAGATTTATACATTTGAGACATATTTATTTAACTATTTTATATATTTTAACTATTTGTGTTATAATGTTTTGAAAAAAAATATAAATAATTAATTATTTTGATATTTTATAAAAAAACTATAATTTTGATAAAATTTTCATAATTTCTTTGAATTTTTATAAATAAAAATAATATCTTTAATATATTTTTAAAAAATTATATATCTACGTCTGTATATTAAAATTTTAAACCTGAATAAAATGTAACTAAAGCATTCAAAATATAATTTTAAGAAAATTGATAATAAATTTTAAGAAGTGTTACTAATCTATTTAATTTGTGAAAGTTAAATAATTATAATTTTTTTTTTATAATGTTTGAGAATTAAAGTGACTATTCTTACTTTACAATAAAATTAACTTCAGAATGATTTGATAAATTTTTATTTTATTAATTTAATTATCTTTATATTTTTATTTGAATGAATTAAAATATAATTTTTTAAAAAATATATCTTAAATAAGACTTAAACTTTATAACTTTAAATGTTTAAATGAATTATATGTGATTAAATTAATGCTCGTTATATCTAATTTGTATATTTTATATTTAACATTTTAAACACTAAAATATACAAGAACAAATCCTGTTAAATTTTTTTTTTCTGACTTTGCCCCTGTGTATATATACATAAGAAAAAAATTAGGTAATAAATTAAGACAATATATACATTACATATATTTCATGTTTATGTTTTATGGGATGTAATTTAATAATTCTATATGATAAATAAAGAGTAATTTCAATCCTTAAAAATTTAATGAATCAAGCTTAATAAATATTTAATCATTAGATAAATATAGACATGATAATTTTAATAAAAAAATAAAAAAATTATAATTATCTATTAAATAAACTTAAATATATAAATAAGATATATGTATCAAATTAATTATTTAACTACACATTATTTCGGAATTATTATACCCAAACACTTATCTTTTTTTCAAGACTTACATATAAGTTACAGATCATTTAATTTTAGGCAGGATAAAAAAAATGATTTAAATACTTGTACAATATCAATTTAGTTTTTTTTTCCTTCTCTCTCTAAGATGTAAAATTCTATCTTTCATCCACCACCATCTTATGTATGTTGAATTGTGGAGGATTAAAAAATTCAATGAATGATAATGGAAAATTATGTATTTTCTTTTTTAAAAAAATTCAATGCATGATATTAGTTTTTATAAATACGATGGTTCATAACTTAAAAAATGCATTTTAGAGGGTCTGATATTGGGTTTCTAAATTTAATAAATTATATTATTTATATAAAAAAAAAACTTTAATAAATTATGGTATTTAAACCTGAACGAGAATTTTCCACTACATATGCTTTTGTGATATTTTTAATACCCGTCCCTTGCTCGATACCCAATGAATAATATCCATTCTCAATGCTTTGATTTTCGTGTAATTTTTAAGAAACTGTTCTACATTTTATTTTGATGACAGTTATACTTGAAATGTCCTGTATGTCCTCTGCCCATTTTTACGTGAACATATATGCAAGTGTCTAATTTAAACCACTACTATATTAACAAAAAAGCCATTCATCCAAATTTTAATATTATAGAAATAAATAGGAAATGAAGTTTTGATGAAAAATTAGCCATTAAATCTATTTGAAATAATTACATTTAAAAAAATTGATGTGAAAGCATAATATATCAATATTTTATAATAAAATTAAATTATAAATAATAAATTATTTTAACTTAATAATTTTAATATATTTAACTAAAAAATACGTATATTTATTATAATTATATTTAAAACTTATGTATTTAGTTTTTTATTAAAATTTTTATTTTTATTTAAAATATTATACACATATACATATTTCTTATATATATAAATCAATATATATCAAAAAATAATAAATTAGTCATAACACCTAAGTCTAGCAAAAATGATTAATTTTTATAAATTATTTTTATTCATTTTTGTACATTTCTAACGATAGTTTCAATAATAGTGAGACTTAAAAAAATAAATTATACATCTTACATGAATTAGGTCTTGAATTGAGAAGGATATAGATTAATAATAAGTATTTATAATTAGTTATAAATATATTATTTTTATTATTTTTACAAAATTATTATGTTGTTATAATTAAAACAAAATATTTATTTATAATTTGATATATACATGATTCAATATAACATTCAATATATATAAATGCTTCAAATATAAATTCAAATGTTTGTATTATTATTATATAATTATTTTTTAGTTATAATTTATATTATTAATGAAATGTAGTTTGATTGTAAATCAATTAACGTACTGCAAAAAGCAAAAGTGCATAACCACAATCTCGTAATATAGAGAAAAATATATCGATCGTATCCATTGTCCAAATATGATTTTGCGTCTTGATATTTTATTGGATATATTTATTTATTAAAAATAATATTTTAAAAATCAATTTTATTGAATTTATAATATAAATTTTATTTTATAAATATATGACAGAAAAAGAAAGAGATAACGAACACATATTAACAACCAAAACTGATACTTTTTATGTAGACTATTGATTTACAAGTGAAAATGCCGTTAAAAGTGCACCAATTGTGACTTAAATGTATCAGGGAAAAACAAACAAAATGATTAAAATATCACTGACACGTAAACAAATTTTCTTAAATACTTACTTACCCAAAAAATTTCACATATTCATATGAATATAACATAAGATTTTTTTATTTTAAATTATAATATAACCTAACATAAGTCTAAATTATTTATAAATAAATTGAATGTATAAAATAGTTAAAAAGTTAGAGTACATTGAAAATAAATAATATATCTCAATAATTAATATAAAAAAAATAAATGAGGAATTAATATACACAGAAGAAAAGACTATTGATAAACTGTAAAAAAAAGATAGACAATTTATATATGAAAAAATATTTGTATAATAATCTCTTTTTAAATAAATAATTATACAGTTTTCAGATGTAAAAAGAAGAATCTATTTATAGACGTACAGATAAATTTAATCAAGTTTTTCTTATTTTAAAAAACAACGATGATACGATAGATAACGAGGATCAAGCTATTTTTCTTCTTAGTTACTTGTTGAGATCTTATAATAACTTGGCAGATATTATAATTTTTGAAAAAAAATCACTATTATGGAAGAAGTAAAGATGGACTTATAGTTTTAGGAATTAAAGAGACAATTCAACGATTCATATGGTAGGAGTAGCATTGGTGAAGGCTAGTCAATTCAAGATAAAAACAAAAGAAAGGAAGAATAACTATCAAAGAAGTCAATTTAAATCATGCAACAAATGAAGAAAGAATAACATCAAATGTCATAAATGTCAAAAGAAATAACATTGGAAAAGAAATTGCCTAAAACTCAAGAAAGACATGGCGAGTATTTCAAAGTTTAGTGGAGCAAATGTTGCCTCAGAAGAGTCAGATGACAAAAATGTTCTCTTGGTCTTATCAAACAACAACGATGATGATTGATTCGTCACGTACTTTCCATATGATGCTCAACAAAGATTGTTTTACTACATTCCAAGAGGTTGATGGTAGCAATGTTATAATGGAGAATGATAGACTTGTAGCATAGCTCTTAAGGTTCAATGTAAATAAAGATGAATGATGGTATTGTGAGAACACTAATTGATGTAAAGTATATGCCAAAATGTCGGTAGAACTTGATTCCCTTGAGCACTCTAGACACTCTTGGTTGTTCATATTGAGTTGAAGGTGGAGTCTTAAGAGTTTCTATAAGTGTCTTGGTAGTTATGAAAATAAAATTTAAAAGTGGATTGTATATCTTACATAGTAGCACAATAGTAGGTGTAGACTCAATTTTTACTTTTTTTTTTATTTTGACCAAACCCATTTGTGACATATGAGATTAGGTCATATGAGTGAGTGAGGATTAGATGAGCTTAGCAAAAGAGGCTTGCTTAGTGGATATCGAACTGAGAAACTGATTTCTGTGAGCATTGTATTTATGGGAAACAAAGCATAGTGAATTTACGACTGAAGTTCACATGATGCGAGAGACTCTTGATTATATCCATTTAAAACTATGGGGCCTGTCAAATCATAGTGGAGTAAGGTACATATTAACTTTCATTAATAATTACTCAAGAAAAGTATAGATTTATGTCTTGAAAACAAAGAGTGATGTATTCCTCAAATTCAAGCAATGGAAAACTCTAGTGAAAAAGCTGACGAAGAAGAAGGTCAAGTGACTCGTAACTAATAATAGGTCAGAATTTTTAGCAATGAGTTCAATAAATTCTATATAAATGAAGATATAACTCGCCTTAAAACTGTGAGGCATACACTACAACATAATGTTGTGGAAAAACGAACGAATAGAATGTTGCTTGAGAGAGCCCGATGCATCCTCTCGAATACAAATTTTCCTAAGAAGCTTTGGATAAAAACGGTGAACATTGCATGATATTTAATAAATAGGTCTCCTTTTATAGCTATTGATTACAAGATTATAGAGGAGATGTGGTCAAGTTCTATGAAAAATTATTCAATTTTCCCGTATTTGGACATCTATTTTATGCTTATGTTAGTAAGGGAAAAGTAGAGCCAAGAGCCAAAAAATACATACTTTTGGGTTATCAAGATGGTGTCGAAGAGTACAGGTTGTGGGACCATAAGGAGTTAAAACTAGTAGAGACGTGACTTTCAATTAGATGATCATGCTTAACCCAAAACCACATAAGGACTATCATAACAAAGTTCAAGTTCATTAAGCTAACAAGAAGGTGAGGCTTAGGATTGAAGTTCCTTAGTGGGAATTAGAAGAGACACATGAAGAAGTTGTACTAGTAAAGCCTGAGTATATCTTGGCTAAATATAGACCAAGAAGAAAAATCAGACCATTATAACGATATGATGATTTTGTTGCTTTTCACTTAGCATTACAGAGAGAATTAAAGAATAGGAACCAAGTTTATTTTATGAGATAGTTACTTGTAATGAATCGTCACAGTGGATAGATGCCATGAAAGAAGAGCTTGAATCTCTCCATAATAATCAAACTTGGGAGTTGGTTGAGAAAATAATTAATCAGAAGATTTTGGATTGCAAGTGGATATTAAACAAGAAATGTGGACTAAGGTTTAAAGCAAAGTTTGTAGCAAATGACTTTATACAACAAGAATGTATTGACTTTAATAAAGTTTTTTCTCCTTTGGTAAAGTATAGTTTTATTTGTGTGCTACTTGTGTTGGTGTTTCTACATGATCTGGAGTTAGAGCAAATAGATATGAAGATGACCTTTCTAAATAGTGATTTGAAGAAAATTATTTATATTCAATAACCTCAAGAGTTTGTTGTATTAGGAAAAGAAAACCATTTTTTCTCAAGAAGTTGTTATATGGCTTGAAGTAGTTACTAAGACAATGGTATAAAAAGTTTAACTCATTTATGATTATTATTGGATACATATAGAGTGAATATGATAGTTGTGTCTGTTATAGACAACTCTCTAATGACTCTTATATTTATATGTTTTTTTTATATTGATGACATGCTAGTTACATGTAACCATATAGCCGAGATCAAAGCATAATTGAGTGGTGAATTTGATATGAAAGATTTGGGTCCTGTAAAGAAGATTTTTTGTACAAAATTCGTACGATATTAAAAAGCTAAATGATTGTGCTTATCTCAAAAAGTCTACATTGAGAAAGTCCTGGATAGATTTACAATGCATAATGCAAAACCAATTAATACTCATTTTGCAATTCATTTTAAATTATCTACAAAAATGTCACCACATATAGAGGAGGAAGAGGAATTCATGTCTTGAATACCTTACTCAAGTATAGTTGAGAGTCTTATGTATGCTATGGTATGTATTAGATCATATATTGCTAATATAGTTGGTGTTGTTAGTCAAGATATGGCTAATCCAGGAAAGGTTCATTGGTAAGCTAAGAAATGGATTCTTAGATATTTGAGGAGTTTAATAGATACAGGCATGGTCTTTGGCATAGGAACAAATGAAGTTACTAGTAATATTACTAGATTTTATGACTCAAATTATATCCACAATCTTGATTGTATAAGGCCCTTAACGTGTTACATTTTCACTCTTGGAAGTAGTGCTTTAAGTTGGAGTGCAATGTTACAGTCTGCTATTGCCTTATCGATGACAAAAGTAAAGTATATGGCCCTTAAAGAAGCAGTGAAAGAAAATTTGTGACTTAAAGGTCTAGTTGGTAATCTCAGAATAAATTAAGATGATTTTATTGTGTTTTGTGATAGTTAGAGTGCAATTCACTTAATCAAGAATTAAATCTACCATAAAAGGACAAAGTATATTGATGTCAAGATTCACTTTATTCGTGATAGCACAACACAAGGTGATGTGTGATGTGTTGGTGGAGAAGATTGTGACTTCAAATAATCTAACAGATATAATGACAAAATCTCTTCTAACGATAAAATTCAAACATTGTTTAGACTTAGTTAGCATTGTAAATGTTGATTATCATTGGAGACAGGTGGAGCTACCATGATGGAATATGATTGCTGAATGATTTATGAATTCAAGTAAACGTGAAGATTTGTAATATATGATTTGAATTAGTTATTTACTAATATTATAAAATGAAAATGAACTATTCACGCACGAATGGCCTAAACAAAAGATAATATTAGCTAATTTGCATGTATAAATATGCAATATTAGTTAGTTTAGATTCATTCGGAACAGAAACAATAATAAAACATTTCTTTAATCATTTCGGGAACAGAGTTTTGAGAGAGTTAGCAAGTTTGTATATTTATAAATCCAATATATATAATCGTATATTATGTTCTCAATTCTAGATATTTTCAAATAAAATTTTATTTATTCTTCAATTAATTTCTTTTATCAAAGATCCATATTTTACAACATTGCATACAGCATCATAGATGTTTTCTCATGAATAAGTAATTTCAGCACAAACAGGTTTCAGAAACTCAGAACTAAAGCCAATCTTGGTTTGCATGGCTGAACAACCCAAAGATTTCTCCTCGTTGCATTTGGTCAAACCAAAACCAATAGGAAACAAAGGGTCATATGAGTTATCTTCTGAACGCATGGGGAGTTGTTCGACTCCTTTGAACCATGTCACCGGCAGTCGGCCCTCAAAGTCATAATCTCCAAAAATAAGGTCTGCAATTCCTCCTCCTTCAGTACCAGGCAGCCAAGCAGCAATAAGAGCATCTATCTTTTCCAAGAGCCCATGATCTAATACTAATGGTCTGCCAGATATGATTATTCCCAATGTAGGGATTTTTTCAGCAACTAAACTTATAAGTTCAGCTCCATTCAATGGGAGTACAAGCTCTGAATTATCACCAAAGGATTCTGCATATGGTACTTCGCCAACAGCTACAACTGCGAAAGAGAAATCCTGTTCTGCTAAGGTGTCCATTGATGGATACTGCTCATAAACTACTTCTGTACTTTCTCCAGCTGCTTCCCTAATAGCATCCAAAATGGTCGTGCCTGGCACATAAGACCACAAATTCGCACATTCATTTTAAAAATGAGCAAGGCTATATGCATTAAAATGGATGTGAAATACTATCACAATTCATTTACTAATAGAAGCCAATTACATAGTGACATGTGCATTGGTGCATATTTCAACTTGAGATAAGAACCATTTTCCTTAAAAAATGCTTATGTATGTTGTGTAAAATATTCAAATAGTTGTTGAGACACAAGAGAAAAGTTATTGCGTGGTGAGGACTAAGGGTATGTTTTGCTGGGTAAATGTACGAGTGTGGTAAAGATGCATAAATGCCAAAGGACTCAATATATTTAGCTCTTGCATACCAGTTGTTGGACATGTAAGGATAATTACTTACCAGTTGTAATCCTGCCACTGAGTCCTTGCCATTTTATAGTCCAGCCGCCACACTGATATCCAAGATCATCAGCATGTGTTCCAGCAACAAGAATCCTTTTAGCTTTTCTATCCAATGGAAGAAAAGGCTTCATTGATTTTTTTCCATTCTTTAACAACACTAGGGACTTGCGAACTGCTTCGCGTGCCAAGTCCCTATGCAGCTAAAAGAGCAATCAAACAAATAAGTTATATATTGTCATAATTTTGTTGGAAACCTCATAATATCTTTTATAAATTGTGATAATTGAGAATTTCAATACAAATGCAATTGTTTCTTGTCAAAAAAGACACTTGTACACTCAATATGAAAACATTTGATAGCAGTCTCAGGATCTAGTAGACGAGTATCATTAATCATCGTAACTTTAAGGTGCCAACAAAGCACAGAGTCTGAAACATTCTCTTTGACAAAGATATCTAAAAGATCAGATAAATGTAACTTTACATTGCGTGGAAACAAAATAAATGATATGTTAATCTCTGTGTGAAAGTGAGAAATCTTTGATCATAATACAAAATGAACATATAACCATAAATCTTAAGCACAAGAAATTTACCTTGCAACCAACCAAATCTAGCAAAGATCTATCTCCATAAGGATATTCAAAAAGACCTGCAAGGAACTTCACTCTCAGTATTCGTTCAACTGCATCATCTATTCTGGTCATAGGAACCTCTCCTGATTTCACCAAAGATGACAACTCCTTCAAAAATAGTTCGTATCTGTAAGGCACCATCACCTGCATATCTTTCTAGTCAGGCAAATAAAGGCCCAAGACAAGATTCGAAAAACCATATCAACATTCTAGCCTTCTAAAACTTTTAAGTCAAATTGTATACCATGTCAATTCCTGAATTAATGGCTGAACATATGCAATCTCTATAATTTGAGCCCCGTGGTTGACTAAGTCGATCAAGTCCTGCCCAGTCAGATATAACAAAACCCTGCGACAAAGTAATTTTCAATGCTTATATAAATTGCACTCCATATATTAACAAAAAATAACTAAGCATTCAATTACTGTAAAATGAACGTTGAAAATATATGTCCCACCGTGTGCTAGATATATGCATATAATAGGATAAAAGGAAAGGCAAAAAAAAAGCAAAACATAAATAGGAATAGTCTACAAATAGCAGTTGATTCATTTAAAGGAAGAAATTGGTCCAGACCGGAATAAAGTACCAAAGTATGGAAATTTATAGGTCAACTAAATTCATGCCAATTGGCCAGAATAGTACAGTAAGAGCAGCATGCATCAACACAAACAAATTGTTTTCTTGCCAGAAAAATTTGCTTGCCAAAGTTATCACACTTTAGGCCTCAGCTTGCATAGTAATTATTGTATGCAACCGTTGAACTCAAATCTAAAAGTTGAAAGGCAGTATGCTTACTAAAGGTTTTTTACCTTAAAACCTAGCTTATCTTTCAAAATTTCTGTCAGGAGAAAATGGTGAGCATGCAGTTTGCGTCCATTCCAGCCGGAATAGGATGCCATTATAGTAGAAACTCCCCTAGAAATACTGTCCACAAAAGGTGCCATATGTACCCGCTCTAGTTCATCATAGGATGATAAGGTATCCCCCTCATTTACACCTTTGTCAGTACCCCCATCCCCAACAAAATGCTTGGCACACGCAATGATTTTGTGTCTGCAATCAAAATAGAAAATATTAAGAGATAATGTTTAAATGTACAACTAACTAATATTAGAGTTAATAATTGTTCATATTGAATCCAATATCTAGCAAAGCCCGAGTAAAATCAAAGGTTGCATAGACTGCATAAGCTGATAGTTGCAGTAATAGACTGTTACTGGTGTTCAGCAAATAATATTTCATGATTGTAAGTAGGACTCAACATGTTCAATTTCTATTTTGAATTTTACTTGAAATGGACTTCAAATTTTTATCAGGTCGCACGCTTTCTGAACACAACTATTGAACTCAAGAAAAAATATAGTCTGACAACGGAACAACATATGAACATAAATATCCAGAGAGAACCTATCAGTACCTTCCTGCTACAAAGGGATAGCCCTTTTGGTGTCCTGGTGGTGGCTGTCCCTGCAAGCCTGTGATAATGTTTGTCATCTGTCTTACTATTTTAGTATCTTGACTATAACTCTCAAAGCATCTTCCCCATCTGGGATCTCTGCATACCTGTTGCAATCTATTAACATTAACCTTGCAATTTATTGAAGTCAATATTAAATACGGAGCAAACATTTGAAGTTCAAACAAACAAGGCATCTGGATTAACTTTGAGTCCACAACTTAAAACTTCAAAATCTCAATTGAAAGCGATATCTTTTCCGTCCTTACATTTTATAATAAACTGTGTATGTCTGTAAAATAAACCAGGAAGTGCATGGGATTTAGATTTGATTCTGCCTGAATGTTAACAATTATCGGCTGATGTATATACATATGCCTTGCCATTCATGCTTATGCGGCAATTTACTTACGCGACAGTTATCCATAGGCAATCAACTCTACACTTGTTATGTGTATATTTAAAATAAGTAGCCACTTACAGCTACACAAGGAGCAAAAGTATAATGAATGCCGCTTGCCCTAACTTCAAGAGCCGTCGCAGCACCAATTCTTCGAGCCAAATCTGCATCTCTACCAACAGAGAAGGGGGGAAAGTTAATACCAGAAATCAAATTCAATGGTGATATGCAAAATCTTTCCAAATTGAAAGTATATTCTTTTCTGGTCACATGAAAGTATTCTTTTCTGTTCACATGAAAGTATTCTTTTCTGTTCACATGAAAGTACATATTTTCATTGCTGAAAATTGATAAATCTGTAGCTTCACGGACACCATTGTTTTTTTATATATATTTACAAGTAAATTAATAAATTTATTATTGAATTATTATAAAAATTATAAAAGTATTATCTAATTATTTAGTGATAAAGGTATCATTCAATTATAATTAATAATACCAGTATATTATTAGGTTATTTTTCGATGATTACATTATATTTTTAATAATAAATTTGTATAATTAATAAGAAATTCGTTAATAAATTTATCACGATAACAATATATTTATAACATAAATAATATTTAAGTGTTATTTTAGCGGAGATAATATGTTAATAAATTTTAAGATAATTTTATAATATATTTATTAAGTTATCATAAATTTAATATATATTTAAAATTACAATACAAATGTTTTTTTTATTTAAAAAAAATATTATCAATACATTAATCTCAGTGTACACTACAAAATGAACTCATTTATTTCATGTCATTGGTAAAAGAGATTCAAATATTTGGTTGCTATGTTCTCATTACCCAAAAAAACTAGTCATAAACAAAGGAAGTGAAAAGCAAAAGAAAGGAGGAGATCAAAATCAACCTGGTGGCTCCAAGACCAATATTGTGAGGAAATATGGTAGCTCCATAAACACTGTTATTCCCATGAAGTGCATCAATCCCATATATTAGCGGTATCCCAAGTCGTGACTCAAGGGCACACTTCTGAAAGCTATCAACCATATCAGCCCAATCAGATGACGAAATCATTTGTGGTTCACTGCCACAATCATTGACCCTTGACTCGTCACCAACCATGGCCGCCCAATCAAATGACCAAGTTTTGTGAAAGGGCCCACTTCCACAAGCACTAAGTACACTCCCTGCATCATCATTTACATGCAAACTAATTAGCATGGCTGAAATTTTTTTAATCTCATGATACTGTCTTCATCATATATGTATTTCAAAATCCAACCAGAGGTAGGTACAGTTCCTGTATCAACACCTTTAAAGTACGTAACAAACTTGAAAAAACTAGTAGATTACAACACCGTACTTGAAAATGCATTTTAATTAGGGGAGCTGCTCAACCCGATAATAAGATATATGAATATGACATAGGCGGATAAATTTTTCAGTTATAAATTTCATGTCATTAAATGTGTTGCTATTTCTTCTTATTATAAATAAATAAATAACAAAAAAAAGCATGAACACGTCTAACACGAGAGCATTGACACGCTTAATATTTGTTGTAAAAATAAAATGAAAAAAAATTAGAATGTGCTTGATAATAATTTTTTTAACATGATTAAGTGATTTTTTAATTAATTATGTTTAATAATAATATTTTGATTTTGATTTTTTATAATTTAAAAAAATCATTATCCATATATAGGATAATTTATAAATCTTTAAAAAAAATTAATTATACCTTTAATTTTTAATTTTTAATTATGAGTAAATATTTTTTCAAGAGAATAATTCAAGTTATATATATGAAGAAAATAATTAAAATACAAAATTTATAAATAAAAGTAAAAACTTTTCTTAATCTTAAGGTTTCTGATAATAAAAAATAGAAACAAAAAGCATTATAAACAAATTGCAAATAATTTTTGATTTTTTTTCTTGAGAAACAATTAGTATAAATTGTTATTAAAATTATTTTTTACAAAAGAATTATAAATCATAAAATTAATTTTAAATTTTTTTATTAAATTAATTTTAATTTTTTTTATTAAATTAATTATTTAATTATAAATTATAAATCAAAATTATTATCATCTTAATTATTTTAGCAAATTTTGTTATCATCATTTTTATTTAAATGTTTTCAAACCAGTCCTGATTAATCTATATTCATTTTGAAAATCACTTAATTAATAACACCCCTTTAACAATTACCCGTTACCTTTTAATCTAAACTAATTTTTTTGAAAAAATTAAGATACATTTTACTACATATTTTTCTATTTTGCATTTTTAATTGGGTCACGTTTTTCACCATGAATACAAAATTTAAATATAAGAAAGTGACATCTTCTTTTTTTAAAAAAATCAAATCAAATTGATGTGCTCAAAGATCTCTGTGGTGTAACAATCTTTATTTTTCTTTCCTTTTTTTTTTCTGTTAAGAGCCTTAGTGTGAGCTAGAAATAGAGAAAGAAAATTCTTCCAAACTTCGATGAGATGCTATATAAATTATCTCGAAAGATGCATATGATAATTATTGGATAGCTCGAATATTAGATAATTTTTATTTATTAAAATTAATAAAATAATTTTTTATTATTTTAATTAATAATTATTTATTATATTAATTATAATTAAGTCGTAACTTATACCTTAACAAATTTCTCCATACCTATTTTCAGTCTGAATACGTAATTTATCTTGTAAAGTTATGTTTTGATATTTCGTCTTTCCAAATTCGCCCATATCCTTTTGACCCAAAAAAAATAAAAATAAAAAATTCGCCCATCATGCCTAGCGGAGTTGACATAAATTTAGGGTTTTTGTCTATAAGAGCCAATTTTTGGACAATAGTTTAAAAATGGGCACAAGTTGAATTTTTTTTTAAAAAAAGCTCTTTTTAACCTCTTGATCAAGTAGCAAGTCATTTTTTTTTTCTCTTTCCTCTTTCAATTATATCTCAATTTTTTTCGTTTTTTCTCTCTCTCCTCCTTCAATTCCCAGCCCATTTTTTTTCCCTTCTTATTTTAAAAACAAGATAAAAAATATTTTAATTACCCTTTGCAACTTTAAATGCCTAATATAAAAATTATAAATTTTTAATAAATAAATTTTTGGGTGAATAAAAAATAATAAAAATAATTTATATTTATAAAATATAAAAATATATTTAATAATAAATATATAATTTGTTATAACAAATAACTTATCAAAATTTTATTATAAATTAACTTAAAATAATAATAATAAATTATAAAATAATTACAAAATTAATAATAATTATTATTATAAAATAAATTATAAAAACTGGACTAATAATTATAATAATATTATATTAGATAATATTTTCACACAAATTTTACTATATAATGTGTTATGTTTGTATTGTATATTGTAAAAAGTTAGATATAGAGGTTTCATAATTTTTTTAATAATTTAATTATTTTTATGAATATTATTTTTATATCATAATTATAATTAAATATTATAATTATTTATTAAATATAATTATAATTAATAATAATAATATATTATATTATTTATGAATTATCAAAATATTTAGCATATGATTTTCAATATATGTATAAATTTATATTTATTTTATTGTAAAATAAATTATTTTTTATTTTTTAAAATAATTTTTTTAATATATAATATGATAAAAAATATTTATGTATTTAAAATTAATTATAAATTTATAAGATGTTAATATTTTTTTATGTTTATAATAATTATTTTTTGTCAAATAGAGCTAATATATCTTTTTTTAAAATAAAATTGATTAAAAATTTTGCTTTCAAGTTTAAGGTAAAATTTTGCCCATTTTTAAAAAAAATTCAACTTGTGCCCATTTTTAAACTATTGTCAAAAAATTGACTCTTATAGACAAAACCCCATAAATTTATGAGGTTTGTGTCATTTCATTGTAAAATGTATCTTATTTCATTATGAATACTTAATTTATCTTCTAAAGTAGTGTTTAAGTATTTCGTCTCTTCAAATTGGTTCATAGGATTCGATTTAAATTATGATTTTTACGATAAAATGTGTCAAAAATGTTAAACTTAAACTTAATTTAATCTCAAAATTTAAATTATATGATGAATAATTATTCAAAATTATATTTATGAAGCTTAACTCTTACTTGACTTTAAATTTCTTAAAATTTCTAATCTATGTAAACGAGTTGATTCGAGTTTATAAGTTAAAGGTAAAATTATATTTGAGTCTGTTAAATATTAATTAAATATAATAATAATTTTATTTATTTTAAATAAATTAATATTTTTCATTAAAAATTATTTTTTATTTATAAAATTAAAAATATTAATATTTTTCAATTACAGTCTCCCTATTTTTCATAAATTAAAATTTGTCAAGCATTCTTATTCTTTCACAAATAAAATAAACTCTAATTATCAATCATTATAACAACCCCAAACTATTTTTAGCAACAGTTGTGATAATTGCTATTAGAGTTTGTTTTCTTTATCAGGAAGCATGGTGGCAAACCGGTGGAGGACAAAAACAGAAATTCCAGGCAACCAAAATATTCAAAAATGGTTGTTACACCCAGTACACCTCTCCTTACGGGTCAACCTTTCAGGTTGAAATTTCCAAACTTTCTTTATGAAGAAGAATACACAATTAAGAAAAACCATTAAAAAAAACCTCTTTTTGGTTTGGTTGTATGTTTCGGGAACTAAAAGTTTTAGGGTTTTCTCGCTAAGAGTGAAAATGGGACCTAGTCGGCGATTTCTTCGACGTGGACACAGAGAGTCCTATGGTCGTTTTGTGCGGCGGAGTTTGGAATACTGATGAAAGGGAAAAATAAATAAAAGTTTTAATTGCACATAATTTAATCCTATCAAATTCTACAGACGGTGCACATTTATTTAATGTACATATTTAAAAATTATTACACATTTTTTATAGATTAAAAACGTTTTTTTAAAGATTTTAAAAATGAAATTGCATTAATAATTGAGTTATATTAAAATTAAAGAGAAAAAATTTAAATAATATTGAGAAATTATAAAAACTAACATACAACAAAAATAACAGTGTAATTATACTGAATGAAACTGAATTTAACAATAGTTAGTAATTAACATATATAAATAAAAATATGTTAATGTAAATGACGTCGAATATCGTTTAATTTAAAATGATATGTTAGATTTATTTAATATTAAAAAATATATAAATTGATAATAAAATATGATATTTTATAATTATAAATTTTAAAAGTATTTTTTTTCTTCTAAATGAACATATTTTTATACATTTTGTGATACAATCACAATTTATATAATACATAATTATTGATTAAAATAATATAATTCATTAATTTTAACTATTATTATAGCTTATAATAAATAGAATTTTTATTTACAATAATATAAGTAATGTAGTTTAGTATTTTAATTTTTAAAAAATAATTAATTAAAAATAAAATATATTATTTTAAAAAAAATTAATTAAAATTTATTTTTAAAATAATATTTTAATAAAAAAAATTAAAATAATATAATTTATCTTTAATCGATATTTTTTACTTAAAAGATTAAATGATATAATTTATAAACTAAAAACCTAAATAAATAAAGTAATCTTTTTACGCACTTTTCTTTATATTAAATGACATTTTTAATATCTAGCGAGTGAAACCCACCATATATAAAGCTTGATCTAGGAGTTCCGAGATAATATACTCAATGCGTTAAATATCATTTATAATAGTGTAAGAAAATGCAATTTAAGTAGCCATATTTTGAATTAGGAGCTAGCATATGATATATATATATATATATATAGCTATTAGTGTGACAAATTAAGTAATATTTTTAAAATTTATAATAATAAAAATAATATCTTAATAATATTAAGTGAGATTTAATTAGACGACGTTTAATATTAAAATAATATAAATAATCGTAATTTAATTAAAATAATGTTTAAAATAAAACGGTATTTAAAAATTTTTAATAATAAAAATATAGAAGTTTGATATAAATAATAATATTTTTGTAATTATAAATTTTAAAATAATATATATATTATTGAGAAAAAAAACATAAGATTTCAAATTTATCACAGTCGGTGCTTCAGAGAATAAGATAAATTCGTACCAATGCAGATGTCTGTCAAATTATGAGGGGTCACCACACGACGCTCTATTTGAGTCATCTGCCCAATCTTCTCCTCTAAAGTCATTCGTGAAAGAAGATCTTCGACCCTAGCTTTAATTGGTGCATTTGGGTCTTTGTATACTACTACTTCCATATCCTATCTCTTTAATTAGCTGACAAACCAACTTAGCTATTGGAAACTATAGCAATATATATGTGTGTATATATATATAGCTAGCTTGGCCTTGGACAACACACCCAAATTGATTATATATATATATATATTTAGAACCTACATGCACGTTCACTAGTCATTTTTGTTCAGAAGCTTGACTTATTAATTAGTCGGTCAATTGGCAGCCAGTACTAGACCTACATGTGAATTCACTACTCATTTTTGTCCCGAGGTTGACTTAGTCGGTCAATTGGCAGCAGGTACTAGTCTTCCCTTGCATGTACGCGTTTTATGCATGCTGCCTAGCTAGCTAGCGTCTCTCATGGTTTAAACGAGTGGATGTGATGGCACTTGATGGGATTTGTAATTTTGAACCCTTCATTTATTTATTGGGTATAACGTAAGTATTGTTCTAAGTATCATTCTTTGACAAGCTTGGAATCATTCATTTTTTCAACTATTCTTTGTTTAAAGCAAGTTGAGGAATTTTGTTTCGATATGTGCTGGTAATATGCTTGCAACTAATTACAGTCTCATTTATAGAGATTATTGGATGATTAAATTTTTGCAATCTTGATATGAGAGAAGTCATGGAAAAGATTTTAAAGGAAGCTAATTATATTTTAGTAAAGAATTTGAAAGCTCAATTATTTTTTGTTTATTTTTCGAATGCTGTAATCCAAAAACTGAAAAATGAAATAAACACTTTATAAAAAAAAACTATTATTATTAATTAGTAACATTACTGAATCCACAATTTGTTTATGCGTACATGTTTCTAAGACAATTAAGGGAATTGTCTCAATCGAGTAGAAATAAATTAAGAGACATAGAGAATAAAAACGTAAACTAAACTACTTATGATCTGGCTTAAGTTCTGGACTTGGTCATCTTCCTCGTAAAAGTATTTTTGAATTTATAATGAAAATAGTATTTTTAAAATTTATAATTATAAAAAATAATATTTTTTATAATTAATTCAAACATTTTAACTATTAAAAATTTGTTTGACACATTATTTTATTTTAAATACGATTCAATTAGACGATATTAAATTGATATGTTATTTTTATTGTTATAAGTTTTATTAATATATTTTCAACATTTCATCCATTGGGGTTTCTTTCATTTCAATCAATCGAGTAAGCAAACCAAATTGTCACGACAACGATCCACACAACGAAAAAAAGATCCCAACTTCATTGCCAAAAAAATTACCTGATATAAACCAATTCATATATATATAATTTTATTTTTAATTCTCATATAAAATATATTCATTTTTTTAGTATGTAAATAAATATGTCTTTTAATGTGATAATAAAATGAATATATATATATATTTTTTATTAATAGTGTAAAATCAATTAAATAACTGAATTATTTATTTATTAAATAGAAAAAAATCTTCTTTTTATGTTAGAATGGGTAAAAAAACTACGAGCTCGATTATCCGTATTATCAGTTCAATTTTTATTCAATAAATTTTGAAAATGGATATAATTTTAAATAAAAAATGAACATGAAACAACAGGTATTATACATAAAATAAATTATATTTATTTAATTAATTTATATATTTATTAAATTAAATTATATATTAATTAATAATTAAGATTTATTAAGAAACTTTTCAAAAAATTTATAAAAATAATTTTTTTAAAGATTTTTTAATAGCTGTTCCGAATCATTATTCGGGGTTAAAAAAATTCTCATCCCTACTTTCATGATCTTTTCATGCTTTTGTTTTGAACCCATCACCAGATTTTCTATTCCTAGATTTTCATATACTTTTATTAATTTACAATAGCCAAAACTGCTTCACTATGTGTCTTTGTTTGAGGGACTTGCGATTGGGAAATAGCTTTAATTATCTGTCCTTGTTATAAAGTTCCGTGTTCTCCGTTGAGAAAACTCGGAAAGGAAACCTAATGGAAGAGTCCAATTGTCATGTATAGTGTTTTTGTAGTGTTATGAATATACGACAAATATGTTATCAAAAATAATTAAACATGTCGATATTTGTTACATAGAAAGTGTTATTAGTGTCGCACACCAAAAATTATACATTTATAATGGTAATTTATGGTGTCCATTTTTCCCTGATAAATACGTCTTAATTGTCAATATAACTTCACTTTCTCTAAAATTTAGAAGTTACAGTTTACAAAGAAAATAAAAATGAGGGAGATATATGGGAAGAGTATTGGCAATTTTTTTAAATATTTTATGTTTCTATATGTTTAATTAGATATGGAAAAAAAAAAAAATTGAGATCATTTTCACCTCTATAAAATATCAAGTAATTTATTTGTATCAACTGGTGCAGCAACAGCTTCATATTAATATGTAGATTATATATTCGCAAACATGAGTCCCATAATTAAATCAGATACCGACTCCCAAAAATTTATGAAACATTTAGCTTGTTTTTGAATGAAAATGCGATAAAGAAAATAAATTTCATGAAAATATGTAGAGTTTTCCTAGCTTTAACATCAGGCAAGAAACAAATTTCTCTTATATGTGATATGATACAAACGAACATTAAATGAATTATTATAGTTTATAAACAATAAACAGAAATTGAATTTCTGTAATGTGGATTTGGTTTATTAATTCATATGACATCCATTAAACCCTAAAAGAACAAACAGTGTGCTTTAGTTGATTATAAGCCATGTTACTCAAAAGATTCTCTTGTACTAGTGGCTTAAGAAGAGAGAGTACGTCAAACCCTAAAAGAACAAACAGTGTGTTTTAGTTGATTATAAGCCATGTTACTCAAAAGATTCCCTTGTACTAGTGGCTTAAGAAGAGAGAAAAACTAAAAGAAAGAATAATAATCTGGCATCTTAAAAATGTTTGTAGATAAATGTTAGCTATTTTTTTTTAAAATGACATTTAAATCCTTTTTTTTATTAAATAAAAGAAACATTATACAAATATTTTTCGAATTTAGATTTATTATGAATAACTAGGTGAAAATTCATACCATTTGAACGTGATCTCATAAAAAGACTTTTTATTATATTAACTTAAAAATTTGAACGTAATCTTATAAAAAGACTTTTTATTATATTAACTTACAAAAATTGATAATTGATTATTTTTAAGCTAAAATCATGGAAAAGTTGTCTAAAAGGTATAAGTGTGTATCAATCTCTATAGATTTTTATTTTACTCTGGTAACCAGTTAATTTAACACTAGCTTGGTTAGCTGAGGGAAAATTTTTTAACATGGCATCTTACAAATGTTTGGAAATAGAATGGTAGTTCTAACAGTTTCTTTTCTTTTTTTCTTTTTTGAAATATACCGTTGAAACTTCATCACTTCCATTATCTTTATGGGCGTATGAAATATTGCCTTTTGTAGTAGCTGGTTCCATGTACAGGTTATATTTGAGTCTCAGCTTCAATACTTCTACTTTCATTGAATCACTTTACTTTCTCCTTGTATACCTTTCCACTCACAAACAAATTCTAAAATTTGTGGACAATATTTTCTTTATAATTGCTTTGAACATCTTTTCATTCTTGTTTACTTTCAATACATACGGTTTGTTTGGGCAACACATGTTAAAAAATTACGTAAATTTTCAATAAACTAGATTTATGATAAAATAATAATAGAAAATAACACGTAAATTTGATAACGAAGTTTGATCAATTTTGCTTACGTCTCTGAATCTGCTGCAGATTTTTTTACTGAAAGGGAAAAAAATTATACAAAGTGTTTAGAATACTCACAACTCATAACCCAATTACACCCAAGAAAATTACTCTCAATTTTCTCTCACAAGCAATGATATACATTGACACATTTAGTGTGTGACACTCAAATTTCACAAATCTTGAAAGCAAAGCATCAAATACAAGTTTCATGAACATACACACAAGTGAACAAATTCTTATTTAAAAAAATACATTAATAAATAAGTAATATTAACAGAATCTATGTTATTATATCTAACTTTTTCATGCTTATTAAGAAAAAACATTATCTTCAAATTTACCTTCATTTTTCTTCTCTATATTCAACTTATCTTCATTCTCACCCTCTACTACATTGTTTGAATTAGACTTAGCAAGAACTTCACCTTCGGTATCTTTTTTGGCTTCCAACTTTTCTTTTACCGCCGGTCATGTCAAGTTCGAGTCTTCCACTTTGTCTTCACTTGCTTTCTCTGTTGAGTAAATTTTAGAATACACAACTCTAAATTTTCTAATATTAGATCCAAACAAGTAAACAAACTATTTGTATTATACCCACTATAACACCTTTCAAAGACAACTCACAAATTGAAGAGAAATATAAACACTCAAAGAGAAAGCTCTCAACTCACACTCAAAGAGAAAGCTCTCAACTCACACTCAAACTAAAAATACAAAAACTTATTTGTTTTTGATGGACTAATTAAACCAAATGCAAGGTAGGCTATTTATAGTCTTTACCATGCAATCTACACCACACAAATATAAAACTAAGAAATAATCCTAGCCATACAAATCTTATCTGCACACTTCTCTTTTCTACAACCTTCAACCACTTCATTTATTTCTCTACATCCTTAATTATTATGTTGGTGTTGATTTCAACACTCCCCCTCAACACCAACTCTCACTATTTTTACTGTGTCAAACTGACGGCGATACATTTCGAACTTACCAACGCTTAAGCTTTTTGTGAACAAGTCCACAACTTGATCATCTGTCTTGATTTGCCTTATTTCAATTTCTTCTTGCAGAACCTTTTCTCTGATAAAATGATAGTGCACTTCAACATGCTTAGTTCTTGCATGAAAGACCGGATTCTCTGCCAAACGAATTGTCGATTGATTGTCATAGTACAACGACATACACGTATAATCATCGGTTGATGTAAATTATTCATTAGTTGTATCAACCATGTACACTCTTGAATTGCCATTACTCGACATACTCAATTGGTTGATAATGACTTGCCTACTGCCTCTTACTACACCAAGAAATTTTTCCAGAACTAAGATTAAACACATACCTAGTTGTTGATCTCCTGGTGTCATGATCTCCTACATAATCAGCATCGCAATAACCAATTAACTTGTTGTCTCCACCTTTCTTGTACAAAAGACAATAATCAATTATACTCTTCACATATCTCAATATTCGTCGAACTGCTTCCAAATGTAGCTTCTTTGGATTTTGCATATACCGACTCATTACACTAACTATATAAGAAATGTCAGGTCGAGTTAAGGTTAAGTAGATTAGACTACCTACCAATTTTCGATACATTGTCACATCTTCCAAATATTTTCCTTCATGTGCACACATGTTAACATTTGGCTCCATCGGCATCGAAATTGGTTTGCATTCAAGCATTCCGAACCACTTTATCAATTCTTTGGAATATTTTTGCTAATAAAGAAATATTCCTTCTTGTGTGCGATCAACCTCTAAACCAAGGAAGTGCTTGAGCTGGCCAAGTTCTTTCATATTGAAATGGACTAACAAATTCTCCTTCGTTCAAAGAATTTCTACCTCATCATCATCGGTTATGATTAAGTCATCCACATATACTAGCATACTAGCTAGCTTTCCTTCATTGGCTTTAAGAAACAAGCTAGAATCTACAGGTGTTACTGAATAATCACTTTGTGTTAGAAATTCAACAATCTTACCATACCATGCCCTGGGTGCTTGTTTCAATTTGTAGAGTGCTTTCCGTAGATTACACACATATTCAGGATGATCTTGGCTCTAAAAACCCATTGGTTGGATCATGTAGATCTCTCAATCCAACTCTCCATGAAGAAAAGCATTCTTCACATCCATCTGCCACAACTTCCAATCTTTGTCACGTCGCAAGTGAGTGACTCGAGCTGTAAGTTTCACCACCGGACTAAACGTTTCATCATAGTCTACTCCATACTGGCAGGTAGAAACCACGAGCTACCAATCGTGCCTTGTACCTCTCGATTGACCCATCTGGTCTACGCTTTATCTTGTAAACCCATTTGTAAGATATGAGTTTCACATCTCTTGGCTTTCGTACTAGATCCCAAGTTTGATTTTGCTGAAGTGCATTGATCTCTTCTTTCATAGCTGTCATCCACTCAGATCTTTGCGATGCTTCTTCAAACGTCTCAGGTTCTATTACTTCTTCAATTATGGCTACATTGGCATATTTAGGATTTGGCCTTCGTGTTCTTGTTGACCTACAAAGTTGATATTGTGGAGTTGATTCTTCTATTTCACTAAGCCCACCTTCTTCATTTAGTTGTTGATATATGCCAATTTGCCAAGGATTTTGAGTTACTCTTTGTTCGGCACCATCATCGTTTGGATCTCGGGATTCATCTAAACTTGGTTGGAATTGAATAGTATGCTCCTCTATCTTTTGTTGCAACTTATCTCCAAATTCTCTTGAGTCTGGCAATGCTTCCTTTTCTGATGACCACCAAGAAGATGCTTCATCGAATACCACATCTCGTGAAGTGTAGCATCTTTCACTCATTGGATCACAACATTTCCACCTTTTTCTCTGGCTATCGTATCCCACAAAGATACATCTAATAGCTTTCTTGTCAAATTTGCTCCGTAAATGATCAAGAACAAATACATAACATACACAGCCAAATACTCGAAAGTAGCTAACTGTAGGTTTCATGTTCCATAGTTTTTCAAAGGGTGAAACAAATTCTAACCTTAGTTGAGGAAGTTTATTGATCATAAAGGCTGTAGTCCTCATCGCTTCAGCCCAAAACCTCCCAGGTACATTCTTTTCATGTAGCATACTATGACAAATTTCTGCAAGATATCAATTCTTTCTCTCTACTATACCATTTTGTTGTGGCGTGTTGGCACAAGTGTACTGATGACGTATTCGACATTCCCTTAGGTATTGAGAGAACTCGCTTGAGCTATATTCTTCGTCATTGTAAGTGCGCAAGCAACGTATCTTCTTTCCAACTTCTCCTTCAGTTGACTCTCTAAACTCTTTAAGCTTTGAGAATACGTCAGGTTTTTCTTTCATAAAGAAAACCCACACATATCTTGAAAATTCGTCAATGAGTGTCACCATATATCGCATACCGCCAATTGATGGCTACTTAACAGGACCGAATACATCAGAGTGAACTAACTCTAATGGTTCTTTTGCTTTAAACCTCGATTCCTCATATGGCAATTGGTGAGCTTTACCATATTGGCATCCTGCACAGATTGTGTCTGTTCGCACATCTAGTTGAGAAAGCTCTTTAAGCATCGACTTATTCACCATCATACTTAGCTTGGAATAGCTAACGTGACCTAACCGCATATACCATAGATCTGTTGTCTCATTTCTTCTTGTCTTGTCTACATATGTAGATTCTGTTGACATCATATAGACTAATTCTAATTGTTGCCCCTCCATTGTTGGTGTTTCTGAGATTTTGAGTTCACGATACACCTTCACATCTCGGGGACCGAATAAGACATAGTGGCCTGATGATGTTAATTGAGCCACAGATAGCAAATTTTTCTTCATTCCTGGGACATGATAAACATCTTGAAGTGGTACTTAGTTAGTACTATATCGAGGTGTAACTATCGTCTTACCAATGTGGGCTATCGGTAACCTTGAGTTGTCAATTGTCACCACTACACGACCTCTTTTGTATTCAGACATGCTTTCCAACTTCTGTTTATCACCTGTTATATGATTTGAGCAGCCCGAATCTACGATCCAATCATTCTTGTAGTTAATTTGTTTTGATGTTGTCACCGTAAGAGCTAATTCTTCTTCCTCTATAGCGAATAATGTTTCGGTATCCCAACCATCTTCGCTATGCTCCTTAGAACTGGAAGTAGCTGTATTGCTTTGAATATGTTTTTTCTTACTCCAACAATCTTTTGCCATGTGACCCATCTTTCCACAGTTGTAACATTTACCGTCAAATTTTCTATTGTTATTGCGGTTCTTCTAAGCTCTCCCTAGACGAAAGCCTCCCTTTCCTTGAGAAATTTTTCCTTTATCGCCATCATTTTTATATCCACTTCCATTGTACCGCTTGAAAGTGCCTTTGCTTTTGCTAGTGTAGAGTGCTTCTTCTTCACCCTTTAACAAGACTCATCCCATTTGCTTAGCCATAGCTTCTTGATCGGCCAAAAAATTCTCAAACTCAACAAGAGAGGGTTGTGTCGACCATCCTTGTATAGCGGTAATAAACCCTCGATATTCGGGTCTCAAACCATGAATAATTATTCTCTTTATCCTCGTTTCCCCAATAGGATCTTTTGGATCTAACTCTAAAATTTTGCGGCATAACGACTTTACCTTGTGAAAGTATTGAGAAATCGTCATGTCGCGTTGCGCCATTGATAGTAACTCGTTATCCAGAAGTTGTAATCTTGTATCATTCTTCTTTGAAAAGAGTGTAACAACAGTGTCATATGCTTCCTTTGGTGTTTTTGCATCCCGAATGTGCTCTAACATTTCTTTTTCAATTGTGGTCTTCAAAGCAAACATCGCTTTACCTACTTTAATTTTCCACTTTCGTAAGATGCTGTTTGCATCTTCCGCTGCTGGTTGTGTAACTTTGTCACCACCAATAACCTCCCACAAGTCTTGACCTTGTAGGTAAGACTCCATACATATTGCCTATGTGTTATAGTTTTTGTTGTTGAGCTTCTTGATTCCTCCAACTACTTGAAGCTCACCCATCGTACCGGTAAGACTTCGACTATACCGAACAAGCTTAACTAAGAAACTTGTAGAGTACCAAACTCCTCACAACTTAAGATAGCTCCATTAAGAACGATCCTTGACTGTCCCGCTCTGATACCAATTGTTGAGTAAACTTTAGAATACACAACTCTAAATTTTCTAATATTAGATCCAAACAAGTAAACAAACTACTTGTATTATACCCACTATAACATCTTTCAAAGACAACTCACAAATTGAAGATAAATACAAACACTCAAAGAGAAAGCTCTTAACTCACACTCAAACTAAGAATACAAAGACTTATTTGTTTTTGATGGAATAATTAAACCAAATGCAAGGTAGGCTATTTATAGTCCTTACCATGCAATCTACACCACACAAATATAAAACTAAGAAATAATCCTAACTACACAAATCTTATCTACACACTTCTCTTTTCTATAACCTTTAATCACTTCATTTATTTCTACAACATTCAACCACTTCATTTATTCCTACAACCTTCAATCACTTCATTTATTTCTACATCCTTCAACCACTTCATTTATTTCTCTACATCCTTCAATCACTTCATTTATTTCTCTACATCCTTCAAACATCCTTCAACCACTTCATTTATTTCTCTACATCCTTAATTATTATGTTATGTTGATTTTCAACATTCTCTATATTTAATTTATTTTTGTCTTCCTTTGTACTATCTATAGCTTTATTAGGTTTAAAGGAATCTATAATTTTACCAGTAGCATTTTTTACAGTTTCTAACATTCCTCCTATAATAATGATATACATTTATACATTAGGGAGTAAGAGTTAAATTTACATATATTTCTAGATTAAAGTGTCAAAACACATATTTCATGAAAATATAAATAAGCATACATATCTTTGGTTTAAAAAATACATTGAGAAATACACTATCCATGTAAACTAATGTTATTATATCTAGCATTTTCATGTGTATTAAGTTCTTAGCAAAAAATAAAAAATTTGCATTTTCTTCAACTATACCTTCGCTTTTCTTCTATATTCAACTTGTCTTCCTTCTTGCTCTCTACTTTATAGTCTGATTTAGATGTAGCAAGAACTTCACCTCCACTATCTTTTTTGGCTTTTGACTTTTCTTCTATAGATGGTCTAGTCAAGTCCCTCGAGTCCTCAACTTTACCTTCACTTGCTTTCTCCATATTCAATTTTTTTGTGTCTTCTTTTCCACTCTCTAATGCTTCATTATGTTTAAATGTATCTATAACTTTACCTGCAACATCTTTTATGGCTTCTACTATTCCTCCTATAATAATGATACACATTGAGCAATTTAGTGAGTGATACTCAATTTACATATATTTTGGAAATAAAATGTCAAAATATATCTTCATAAATATATAAATAATTGCACATATTCTTAATTAAAAAAAAACATTCATAGGTAAACATATGCATGAATATTCAAGGTACTTTTATCTATGTTTTTCATTTAGCTTTTTCATAGGCATTAAGTCTTCAACTTTACCTTCGCTTTTCTTCTCTGTAGTCAACTTGTCTTCCTTGTCACTCGTTATTGCATCATTTGATTTGGATGTAGCAATTTCATCTCCAAAATCTTTTCTAACTTCCAACTTTTCTTTCATAATTGGCTTTGTCAAGTTGCTCAACTCATCATCTATACCTTCTCTTTATTTATTTGTCTTCAAGTTCTCATTGTCTTCCTTCTCGTTGTCTGCTGGTTCATTTGGTTTAAATACATTTAAAACTTCACCTCCAATATCTTTTTTGGCCTCCAAATTTTGTCCTGTAGGGTGCTTAACTTGGCCTTCATTTCCTCTGTCCGTCTTCAACATATCCTTGTATTCCTCTTCACTTTCTTTATTTGTATCCAACGTCTCGCTCTCTGTTGATTCATTTGCTTTATTGATATCTTCTTCAACAAACTTGCTTAGAGGATTTGTTGGTTCCTGGGTGCTTTGTGCAAATGATTTGGTCGGGGCATCGACTTCACCTCCAACAACTTTTCTAGCTTCCAAATTGCCTTCCGTAGTTGGCTTTATCTCTTTGGCAATCATCCACTTTTCTTTGTCTTCAATGTCAGTTGCTACCGGTCATACCATTTTGAGATGGTGGCTTTAGAGGATATGCTTGTAGGATTTATCGGTTCCTCTTTGATATCCACAAAAAGTGCACATGTTACATGTTAGTTGAATAAAAAAATTCAATCAAATTCATCTTTATTCATGAATAATAAATATCATGCTTATTTGGTGGCTTTTGACATTTGATAGATCATTTGAAGTAAGAATACAATACTTATTAAAGTACTATAGTCTATACACTATTACAAAAAAGGGTATTAAAGTCGTATAAAAACTGACTTTAAATCAATTTAAAGTTGGTTCACGCGGTGAGCTGACTTAAATTTTTTTTTTAATTTATTCATTTTCTATTTTACTCAAATAAAAATCTGTATTCGAGCAGAAAAAAAAACAAAATCAATTTAGCAAATAGTTCAAATAATACAAATATTTGAAAAATAAAATATTAATTAATACCAAAAAAATTATCATGGTTTTGTTCTATTTTATTCAAGATCATCATATTCTTCTCCTTATGTTATAATACAAACCTACATATATAATACAAAAATTTATACACATAATAACAGAAAAAAATATGAATAATAAGGGATCTAAAAGATTAGTTAAAGAGGAAGAAAACTCACTAACCGCTGCTAAAAATGGTAGTCGTAGGTGGCCGGAAAATGAGAAAGAGTGGAGGAGAAGTGGAGGAGGTTTTCGGTTTTTTAGAGTTCTGCAACGCTGAAAATAGTTTTTGTCTGGGAAGAAAGAAGAGAAAAGAATTTATCCACGTGTGTAGCGTCGGTTGACGTGGTGAACCGACGCTACGTTCATGCATAGCATCGGTTCGACACGTCAACCGACTCTACATCCTACGTGGATAGCATCGGTTATACACCGAACCGACTTTAAACTAATTTAAAGTCGTTTTTTCTAAAAACTGACTTTACGTATCGACTTAAATACCCATTTTTGTAGTAGTGATATATAAGATTGATAAATTCTGCAAGTCATAAATTTTGGTTAAGAAATGCAAGTAAAATAACCATATAAACTTTATGGCTAATGCAAAGGAAAAAAAAAGGAGTATAGCTTATAGCAATTGGATTGGAGTTATCATTTACCATTGTTTTTCCTACATTTTTAGTATCTTCAATTTATTTGGAGGAAGTTTGTGCATCTGGTTTTAATGATTCTGCAGCAGGCTTTGAACTGAATAGTGATTTTGATTCTCTTTTAGTGGCTCTTGCAAACTCTGACTTCTCAATGTTGGACTTGTCATCTTCATTAATCTTATTTATGGTGCTGTTACTGTCAGTGGACATCTCAAGAGACTTAGATAGCTCCTGTAATTATCAGATACAAATATAACATCAATGATCCTACTTTATAGCTTTTTTGCACAAAGAAATACCACATTTGATAAACAAAATTTGCAAAATTAATAACTTCTAGAATAAAATCATGTATTTTCATTTGTTATATGAGTTTGTTTAGGTATCAACTAAGGCTTATAAACTATATAGGAAGACAATGTGGCTCTATAATAGACATGAATTAAATATCATAAAAAATTTGATTTATAGATTTAGAGGTGCAATTAGGCTTTATCATTATATGATAGTCACTATGATATCAATATGTGAATTTTCAGAACCATCTGTAATATCAAAGTGGTGCAACAGAACGGTGAACGATGGTAACGGTTTGGTTTCGTCGAAACCGTACGAGGTTCTTGATAGGAGAACCTTTATAAAAGCATCGAGTCTCTCACTACTCACTGATTCATTCATATACACCATCAAAACGCAAAGAGTGAGTGTAAGAAACCAATGAGAGCATAAAATCAAAAATCCAAAATTTTCGTGTAAGTAATAAAATTTAATCAATGATAGAAGATATGTTTTTAATCTAATTTTGTTTCTGTTTGTATTTAAATTTTGTGTTCATATGGTTTCTTGAATGTTTCTGGATTGAATTATGTTCTAATATCATCACTATTCAACTTGTTATATGATAAACTCCTACACCAAGTGCTTTCCATTTTGAGGCATAACCAGGTGTAAAGCATAATACGGTTGTCAATATGAACTATTTTCCAAAATGATTTGGGAATTGGATTGTGCAGCATCTATTTTCAAATTTTGATTGGAAACTAACTATTCATGTACTACAGATATAAAAGATGGTGTTAAATTTGCTTTATTGAAGACTTCGACAATGAACTTATGCACAACCACTGATATGGGATCAATAGGCATCTGGGTTATACCAGAAACTCCTTGTTGTCTAAAAGTTTACTCATTTTTCTATCCTAAACTAATTTCAAGTTGTCTTTAGCCTCAATTGGTTTTGACATTTCTGAGGTACCATCTAGTTCTATTGGCTTTTCATGAGGTTTCTCAAAATTACCCTTAATATGTATGCTAGATTCTTGCTTTACCTCTTGCAATGATTTTGGCAAGTTCTCTACAATTTTCGGATTGGTTATTGCTTGTAATCCACCATGTCTGTCTTCTCTTTTCTTACCAACTTCAGTGTCATAAACAATATTAGCTACTGGATGCTGCACATTGGATGTGGGTTTAATTTCCTTTGTAGATTTGGATGCAGGATCAATTGATTCCTGTAAAAGAATGCAAACAAATTTATATGGCAAGCAGGAAGATGCAGATGAAATAATATGCTAATCTAGCCAATAGAATGAAGAATTATTGTTTCTCCACTACAAGGGGAATCCTGATGTAATATTGATGGTCACTTAAAGCCACTAAAAATCTCCCAGAATTTTACTATAATACTCCTTATAAAAATGTATATTTTGTGACGAACATTTACAAGCAACCAAATTCTCTGTAGAAAGACATTAATTCTTCACGATTTTCAGTTAAAAGTGCATCTGAAGAATGAGAAACTCTTACATTTTGAACATCAATCGTTACATGTCTGATGTTAACATATGCCTTACTATCAAAATTCATTTTCTGAGCTTGATCGTTTGGAGATACTTCAGATATGATCTCCTTGTCAATCTCTACATCAAATATAGTGGGTGAGTTGTTGCTTGTAACAGTATATGATAGAGGGGAAACATTTTCAGACACCTCAACTTGCAAATTAGAAGCTATGGAATGCGTCCGCGTATGTGTACCCTTCTCTTTCTTGTTAATTGATGAAGGTAAGGAAAAAGTGAAGGTTTCTGCAGCACTTCCCATTATTGATTCTAGAAATTCTAAAACTTCAACATTACTACCCCCAAAAATATGTCCATTTATTTCAGATGATGACGAAGAAGTTGATTTGTGATGGCTATCATCAATTACAAATTGCTCTATAGAATTAGAAGTTTCCATCTTGCTTTCCTCACTAACAGCAGTCATGTCACTCTTACTTTCAATATCCCCTTCATGTCTGAGTATTGTTGAACTTGTTTCCTCTTTAGGAAGTCCTGATCCACTTTCAACAACATCTGAGATGTTTTTGACACTTGATCTTCGGGCCTGTAATTCTTCCAATAAATTTTCAATCAATTGATAATGACCTACATCATTTGCAAGGTGAACATATATAATGTCCATTTTTGATTCTTGGAGAAATATTCTCAACTAAATTATATTTTAAATACATCAACAAAATAATCATGCATAAAAAAATCAGTGCCAATGAAAAAATGAGTTACCTGATGGCTTTTTAACCTGGAGTATTTCATTCCTTCTCTCTTATCTGCAATACAAGGTCCATAACTAGAAATCTCATGCCTACAGTATAACATGCCCTTTTGATGGATTGCTGCAAATTCTGGATGGAAATTGTTGGAAAATTACGCAAATTCTCGATAAGTCAGATTTATGAGAAAGTAAGAATAGAAAAAATAACACACAAATTTGATAACGGAGTTCAACCAATCTTGCTCACGTCTCCGAACCTACTATAGATCTTTTTATTAAAAATTGGATAAATTATACAAGGTGTTTACAACACTCACAACTCACAATCCAATTACACCCAAGAAAATTGCTCTCAATTTTCTCACCAAAGCTTTTTTTTTCTCTAATCTTTTCTCTCAATTGGAATGAACATTTGAATGATTGATTCATTACAATTATACATCTATTTATAGGAAAATTCACTTCTTGAATTACTCCTTAAATTAATGGTTTCTTGAATTACTCCTTGAATTAAGCATTGATTTACTCCTCAAATTAAAGATGACCATTTCTTGATTTGCTCCTTGAATTAAGGACATTTATAGCAATTCTCCCACTTGAAGACTGATTTCAATCTGTCTTCACACCTCGATCAATGCAGCAGTTTTTCTAATCTTGTTACTTCAACAGACCAACTAAAGTTGAGTACAACTTCAGTTTGTCAATAGTCACCACCTTTGTTAACTCAACTGGATTTTTGCTTCCTTGAATCTTTTCCAGTATTAACACATCATCTTCCAATAGGGATATGATGAAGTGATAACGAAGTCCAATATGCTTGGTTCTAGAATGAAATGTTGAATTCTTCGCCAAATGTATTGCACATTGACTATCATTATGCAAAACATTCTTCTCCTGTTTGAATCCCAACTCAATTAACAAACCTTGAAGTCATATTATCTTTTTACTGGTTTCAGCCACTGCTACATACTCAGCCTCTATAGTGGATAAAGTGACAATTTTCTATATTTGTGGCATCCAATTAACAGTTGTAGTTCCAACAATAAATATATAATCGGTGGTGCTTCTTCGGTGATCAACTTCACTGAGAAAGTTTACATCTATGTAGCCTTGTACTTTTAACTCTCCTTTACTAAAGTACAAGCACTTTTATGTGGTGCCTCACAGATACCTCAAAAATCCACTTGATTGCTTCCCAATGAGTTTTCCCTAGGTTTGACATAAATCTGCTAACAACTCCCACTGCATGGCTAATGTCTAGTCTCGTACA
Source organism: Hippophae gyantsensis (assembly GCA_030763125.1). Lineage (NCBI taxonomy): Eukaryota > Viridiplantae > Streptophyta > Magnoliopsida > Rosales > Elaeagnaceae > Hippophae > Hippophae gyantsensis. Next base: position 14,483,684 of record CM061037.1, on the reverse strand, counting down.
GACCATTGCGTACATCAAACTTCCAATGGCTAAGGCATAAGGAACCTTAGCCATGAATTCTTTTTCTTCCTCTGTCTGAGAGGACTGATCCTTGGATAGGCGAAAGTGACTGGCCAAGGGTGTGCTAATTGGCTTGGCGTCGCCCATGTTGAATCTCTGCAAAAAACGATTGATGTACTCTGCTTGAGATAACTGTAAGGATCCTTTCTTCTTATCTCTTGTGATTTGTATTCCAAGAATATTATTTGCTGGACCTAAGTCTTTCATGTCAAACTCCTTTGACAATTGATGCTTCAACCTTCTGATATCATCCATATCTAAACCTGCTACTAACATATCATCAATATAAAGTAGTAAAATGATATAACTGGACCTATATCTCTTGAAGTAGCAACAATGGTCAGCATTGCACTTCTGGAAACCTTCCTTGTGCATGAAGCTATCAAAATTTTTGTACCATTGTCTCGGGGCTTGTTTCAGGTCATACAAACTCTTCTTAAGTCTGCACACCATGTTCTTATTCTCTCTTTCTAAGAAACCTTATGGCTGGTACATGTATATCTCTTCATCTAAATCTCCGTGAAGGAATGCAGTCTTCACATCCAACTGTTCAAGATGAAGATCTTCAATGGCTACAATACTCAACATTAATTTGAGAGTATTGAGCTTCACAACAGGAGCAAAAATGTCAGTGTAGTCAACTCCTTCCTTCTATTGAAACCCTTTGACAACTAGGCGGACTTTGTATCTCTTGGAACCATCATGCTCCTCTTTCACCCGATACACTCATTTGTTGTGAAGTGCCTTCTTTCCCATAGGTAACTTAGCTAGTTCCCATGTATGGCTAGAGATGAGAGATTTCATTTCTTCTTTCATGGTAAGCTCCCACTTGCTGGAATCTCGAGTCTGACAAGCTTCGTTATAGCATTCAGGCTCTCCTCCATCAGTTAGCAACATATAGTTCATGTATCTCCTATTAGTCACATGAGGTCGATAATACTTTCTCAACACAGGAGCTAGAGTAGGAGGTTGTGGTATGTCGGACTGTTGCGTACTGCTCTGTCCAACAAGTTCCTCTGGCTGAGGACTTGTTACAATTGGTTCTGTTGCGGAACTATCTGGGACATCATCTTCATCTACAAATACTGACTCATTCTGCTCTGAGTCGTTGGCGTCTATTTTATGCATGTCCTTATACATCACCTTTTCGTTGAAAATCACATCTCTACTATGGATCACTTTCTTGTTTTCGTCATCCTAAATGCGGTAGCCAAACTCATCCTCACCATAACCGATAAATGTGCATTTCTTGGATTTGGGATCCAGATTATTCATGTCTTGATCACTGATATGCATAAATGCTACACAACCAAAAACTTTTAGATGTGATAGTTTCACCTCTTTTCTGCTCCATACTTCCTCTGGTATTCTGTGTTCTAATGGAAAAGATGGGCCTTGGTTGATCAAGTAAGCTGTAGTGTTGACTACTTCTGCCCAGAACTGCTTTGGTAGACCTAATTGTATACGAATGCTTCTAGCTCTTTCTGTCAACGTTCAGTTCATACGCTCAGCTACACCATTGTGTTGAGACATGTCTGACACAATTCTTTCCATTCTGATCCCGTGCTCATAACATAAATTTTTGAATATAGTGTCTTCATATTCACCACCATTATCGGTTCTAAGCTTTTTGATCTTCAAACCTTTCTCATTTTCCACCATAGCTTTCCATTTTTTAAAAGCCTCAAATACTTCAAACTTATGCTTTAGAAAGTAAACTCATACCTTTCGAGAGTGATCATCGATGAAAGTCACAAAGTAGTGTTTCCCACCAATGGATGAGACGGTCGTTGGTCCCCATACATTAGAGTGAATAAGCTCTATCCTTTCCTTCTTTGGGGTTTTGCAACTTGTTTGAAAGCTGGCACTCTTTTGCTTTCCAAGTATGCAATCTTCGCACATGTTTATCTCCTCAGACTGTAGACCTAGAAGTTTTCCCTTTGAGTGCATAATCTCCATACCCTTATCACTCATGTGGCCTAGTCTTTGGTGCCACAAATTTGATGTTTCATTGCTTGCTACAACTACGATTGAACAACGTGCTCCTGCTGTCATATAAAGAGTACCACTCTTCTTGCCTCGAGCAACTATCATTGCGCCCTTTGAAATCTTCCAATCATCACCATGGAAGATTGTAGTGTAGCTTTCACTAGCCAATTGTACTATTGAGATTAAGTTTCTTCTTAGGTCGGGAATATGCCTGGCATCTTTCAGCTCCCAAACAGACTCGTTCAACTTAATCTTCACTACAACTTTGCCAATAATAGCACATAGTTGGTCGTCATCAAGATATACCTTCCCAAGGTTTCCGAGGACATATTTCTCGAAGAATTGTTTCTGTGAAGTAGCATGGAACGATGCTCTAGAGTCTAACACCCAAGATTCTTCCTTGCTCTCCAAAGAGCATATCAATGCATCATCTCCTCCTAAGGTGGAAGTAACATTTGTCTCTGCCTTACTTGTTTGTCCTTCGGTGCACTCTTGCACTAATTTTTGTAGTGCCCGGTTCTTCCACAATTCCAACACTCGATAGTCTTCGAGCTATGTGAATTATTAGGATTCCTGGATTTGGATCTCCTATCCTTTGATCTACCTTGGTATTCTGTTCTACCGCGTCCATTCCTTTTGGTTGAATTTCTTCCTCTTGACTTTGTATGCAAAACTGAAGAAATTGACGATTCACCTGACTCTCTACGTCGGATCTCTTCACTGAGAACTAGATCACGAACATCGTCAAATTTCAACTTATTGCTTCTTGGCGAGCTACTCACAGTCGTGACAGTAGCATTCCAACTTTCTGGTAAAGAAGACAAAAGTATCAATGCTTGTACTTCTTCATCGAATTCAATTTCCACTGAACTCAACTGGGTTGTGACTGTGTTGAGTTCATTGAGATGTTGAGTTACCGATGCGCCTTCTGCTATCCGCAAATTGAACAAACACCTCATCAAGTGCACTTTGTTTGAAGCTGATGGCTTCTCATACATATTGTAGAGAGCTTCCATAAGATCCGTCGTGGTCTTTTCCTTTGCTGTGTTGAAAGCAACATTACGGGATAACGTTAATCGAATAACTCTGAGGGCTTGTCTGTCTAGAAGATTCCAATCTTTTTCCTTCATAGCCTCTGGTTTCTTCCCTGAGAGAGGTTGATATAGATTTCTTTGATACAAATAATCCTCTATCTGCATTTTCCAAAACCCGAAATCTGTGCCATCGAATTTCTCGAGTTTTACCCTTCCTTCATCTGTGGCCATTACTCCCACTCAAATCTGACTTCCTCCTGATCGTTTCTGACTATTTCTTGCAGGAAATTGACAGAAATCACCACCAAAAGCTCTGATACCAGTTGTTGGGAAATTACGTAAATTCCCGTTAAGCCAGATTTATAAGAAAACAATAATAGACAAAATAACACACAAATTTGATAACAGAGTTTGGCCAATCTTGCTTACGTCTCCGGACCTACTACAGATCTTTTTATTGAAAGGGGAGAAATTACACAAAGTGTTTACAACACTCATAACTCACAAGCCACAACCAATTACACTCAAGAAAATTACTCTCTAAATTTTTCTCTCACAAAAGCTTTTCTCTCAATTGAAATGAACACTTAGTTGATTAATTCATTACAATTACACATCTATTTATAGAAAAAATCACTCCTTGAATTATTCCTTAAATTAATAGTTCTTTGAATTAAGCCCTTTGTTTTACTCTAAGAATTTTATAGCAATCTTCAACACTAATTTGGTGACAAAACAGATGGGATTGAACCAGACACTTGAAAGCCACCAATATTTGTACTAATGTTTGAAACATCATCATTCATGTTCCTTTCAATAACAATCCCGACAACCAAAGGAGCAATTTGAGATTTGGTATTGTCTAATTTAATAATACCATTATCAATTTTCATTTTGTATGACTTTCTTGCTCCTCTTCTTGCAATAAGAATCTCTAGCCTCTTGTTTCTTTCTATTTTAGAAAGTCCAAAATCCATAAGATTTTTCCGATCATCTTTTGTCCATTCAACAGCCTTACCACCCCCTTCTTCTTGTACCTCTTCTTCGTCCTCCTCTACGGCTTCTACTAAGGCATCAGCCTCTAACGCAAAACTACAAGCACTTTCTAACTTCAGATTATGTTCACTTGAACCCCCACTTTCCAAAAAGTCAGGCTTTGATGAAGAGACATGATCTATTACTGGGTGGTGTTGTTCCATTTTAATATCATCAGAAGTTGATGGACTAGCAATATTGGAATTTCCTTTATCAATTAGTGCATTTCAATCCATCATATCATTATCAAGATTTTCCTAACATGCCATGTTTTTTTTCCTTCTTACCAACTTGTACATCTTCTTTCTCATTCTCTGAGACATTTCTTTGGCTACTTTGTGAGCATGTAGAAATCTTAATATTGTTTAGTTGAAAGGGCTCTTTGAGATCCATCACTGTAGGACTTATATCAATATTCCTCCTCTTCTATAATAAAATAAAATAGAAGATTCTTTATTTAGGAAAAAAATATCAATTTCACTCGAATAATAGCTAATACTGTTATCTTAATTGAATTTGTGATATGTATAAGCAATGTGAAATAGTAATATAAATGTATATTCTATAAGTAAACTTTTTTTAATAAAATAGAAGATTTTTTTGTTTAGGAAAAAAAAATCTCTCTCTTGAATAATAATAACTAATATGATGAAATGTTTAGTCCAGTGGCGAAACTTACAACTGTTTGAGTCCTACTTGCACTAGTAGCCAACAAAGATTGAAAGTTATGACAGATGGATGTGAAGAATGTTTTTCTTCATGGAGAGCTGGATCGAGAGATCTACATGATCTAACCAATGGGTTTTGAGAGCCAAGATCATCATGAATATATGTGTAAGCTGTGGAAAGTACTCTACGGATTGAAACAAGCACCCAGGGCATGGTATGGTAAGATTGCTGAATTTCTAACACTAAGTGGTTATTCAGTAACACCTACAGATTCCAGCTTGTTTGTTAAAGCTAATGAAGGAAATCTAGCTATTGTGCTAGTGTATGTGGATGACTTAATCATAACTGGTGATAATGAGACAAAAATTCTTCGAACAAAGGAGAATTTGTCAGTCCGTTTCCAGATGAAAGAACTTGGCCAGCTCAAAGACTTCCTTGGTTTAGAGGTTGATCGCACACAAGAAGGAATATTTCTTTATCAGCAAAAATATTCCAAAGATTTGATAAAGCGGTTCGGAATGCTTGAATGCAAACCAATTTCGACGCCGATGGAGCCAAATGCCAACATGTGTGCACATGAAGGAAAAGATTTGGAAGATGCGACAATGTATCAAAAATTGGTAGGCAGTCTGATCTACTTAACCTTAACTCGGCCTGACATTTCTTATGTAGTTAGTGTAATGAGTCGGTATATGCAAAATCCAAAAAAGCTACACTTGGAAGCAGTTCGACGAATATTGAGATATGTGAAGAGTACAATTGACTATGGTCTTTTGTACAAGAAAGGTGGAGACAACAAGTTAGTTGGTTACTGTGATGCAGACTATACAGGAGATCATGACACCAAGAGATCAATAACTGGATATGTGTTTAAGCTGGGTTCTGGAACAATTTCTTGGTGTAGCAAGAGACAACCAACAATATCATTATCAACCACTAAAGTTGAGTATCGAGCATCAAAAATGGCAACTCAAGAGTGTACATGGTTGATACAGCTAATGAATAATCTACATCAACCAATAGATTATGCAGTACCGTTGTATTGTGACAATCAATCGGCAATTTGTTTGGCAGAAAATCTGATCTTTCATGCAAAAACTAAGCATGTTGAAGTACACTATCACTTTATCATAGAAAAGGTTTTGCAAGAAGAAATTGAAATGAGGCAAATTAAGACAGATGATCAAGTTGCGGACTTGTTCACAAAAAGCTTAAGCGTTGGCAAGTTTGAAATGTTTCACCGTCAGCTTGACACAGTAAAAATAGTGAGAATTGGTGTTGAAGGGGAGTGTTGAAAATCAACACCAACATAACAATCAAAGATGTAGAGAAATAAATGAAGTGGTTGTAGGAAGTAGAGAAATAAATGAAGTGGTTGAAGAATGTAGAGAAATAAATGAAGTTATTGAAGGTTGTAGAAAAGAGAAGTGTTTAGATAAGATTTGTGTGGCTAGGATTATTTCTTAGTTTTATATTTGTGTGGTGTAAATTGCATGATAAAGACTATAAATAACCTACCTTGCATTTGGTTTAATCATTCCATCAAAAACAAATAAGTTCTTGTATTCTTAGTTTGAGTGTGAGTTAAGAGTTTTTTCTTTGAGTGTTTGTATTTCTCTTCAATTTGTGAGTTGCCTTTGAGTGTTATAGTAGATATAATACAAGTAATTTGTTTACTTGTTTAGATCTAATATTAATAAATTTAAAATTATTTATTCTAAATTTTACTCAACAGAAGCCACCAATACGTGTACTAATGTTTGAAACATCATCATTCATGTTCCTTTCAATAACAATCCCGACAACCAAAGGAGCAATTTGAGATTTGGTATTGTCTAATTTAATAATACCATTCTCAATTTTCATTTTGTATGAGTTTCTTGCTCCTCTTCTTGCAATAAGAATCTCTAGCCTCTTGTTTCTTTCTATTTCAGAAAGTCCAAGATCCATAAGATTTTTCCGATCATCTTTTGTCCATTCAACAGCCTTACCACCCCCTTCTTCTTGTACCTCTTCTTCGTCCTCCTCTACGGCTTCTACTAAGGCATCAGCCTCTAACGCAAAACTACAAGCACTTTCTAACTTCAGATTATGTTCACTTGAACCCCCACTTTCCAAAAAGTCAGGCTTTGATGAAGAGACATGATCTGTTACTGGGTGGTGTTGTTCCATTTTAATATCACCAGAAGTTGATGGACTAGCAATATTGGAATTTCCTTTATCAATTAGTGCATTTCTATCCATCATATCATTATCAAGATTTTCCTAACATGCCATGTTTTTTTTCCTTCTTACCAACTTGTACATCTTCTTTCTCATTCTCTGAGACATTTCTTTGGCTACTTTGTGAGCATGTAGAAATCTTAATATTGTTTAGTTTGAAAGGGCTCTTTGAGATCCATCACTTTAGGACTTCTATCCATATTCCTCCTCTTCTGTAATAAAATAAAATAGAAGATTCTTTGTTTAGGAAAAAAATATAAATTTCACTTGAATAATAGCTAATACTGTTATCTTAATTGAATTTGTCATATGTATAAGCAATGTGAAATAGTAATATAAAAGTATATTCAATAAGTAAACTTTTTTTAATAAAATAGAAGATTTTTTTGTTTAGGAAAAAAAAATCTCTCTCTTGAATAATAATAACTAATAATGTTATTTAATTGAATTTGTGATATTTGTAATCAATGTGAAATAGTACCAGTATTTTTTTAATAAAATAGAATATTTTTTGTTTAAGAAAAAAATATTTATTTAACTTTCTAATAATTTTATTCATATAATTACATGATTTATATATTTTATTTTTTTAAGTGAATTTTATTAATTTTATAATTTAAAAATATAATTAATTAATTTAAAATTTTAAAAAAAATATTTTTTTTTCATGAATAAAATTGAAAGTATATATTTTATTAATAAAATATTTAAAATAGCATTGAGAAATAGAATAAATGATTACAGAGAAAGTATAAGTTAAAAAAATTTCATTAATATTTTATTAATAAAAATAAAAATAGAATTGAGTGGGAAAATAAGTCATAAGAAAAGGGAGAGAAAGACAAAAAAAAAAGGATAGAGAGGTAGAAAAAGAGAGTGAGGATTTGGCTGTTTTTTTTTTATGGTTGTGATTAATAAAATATATAATTTCATTTTATATTTTAAAAGATTTTACTTGAGTATTAATACTTTTAAATTATATAACCGATAAAACTTATTCAAAAAATTATAGAATTAAATTATATAAATAACGTAGTTCCAATACCAGTATAGTTTGCATCATGTTCAAAAATGGGGACAACGATGTTTAGCTGAAGAAACTATTACATTTAAGTGCTTAACTGAAATAAGCTGCTTAATTAACTGCAATATTTACAATAAAATAGCGAGAGCTAAATGAGATGTTTGATTGTTGACAAAATAAGCCTTCAAAATGAATTAGATTTCAAGATAATATATTATGAGCACCGAGGGTCTTAAAGTAATTTTAAGAAGGTAATAATCAGGTTGCACTTGAAAAAGGTTAGAAGTAACAGAGAGGTCGTACTAAGCTCGGACTCTCTCAAAGGACACCCTCGATTATTTTGAATCGTGTGTCTCCACATGTGGTGCATTGGTGGACACGTAGTGCAAATGGGGGAGCTCACTCTCTCGCTGTACGGGGGAAGTTCGTCACTTTAGAACTTTTTTTTTTAATGATTTTTTTAGTTTATCCGGAGTGTATTTCCCAAGCTATAATCTTGGATTTAAAACTTTATATTAGTTATGTTAATTTATATCACTAAATTGAATATGAGTTGTAGAATCCTAATGCAAATCAAAATAAATTTAGATTAAATTCAAATAACTTAAAAAAATCAAATTATATTTGAATTAACTCGAAATAAAATGAAAAAAAAATACATAAATATTACAAATTATATAATTGATTAAAAATTAAAAATTAAAAAAATAAATTTATTCTCTCTCTTCCCTCCGTGACACACGCTAAAAAGTTTAATAACATTAAGTAAATCTATAATATATAAAAATTTAATGTTTTTAATACGTTATAATTTATTATATATATTTATAATGAATTAGAATTATTATTGGTGGGTAAATAATGAATTTTGTTATATAATACAAAAAATTCATATTATTAAATATTCAGTATTTAAATAGATCATCCATCAATTGATAAAAATAAGGATAATTTTTCCAAAATTTTAAATGTATATTATATTTAATCTAAAATTTAAAATTGAAAAAAATAATACGTGATTTGATGGATTTTTTGTTTAATAGTTATGTAAAATTCTATTGAGATTTGGAACTTTTTATTCAAATTGTGAGTTTTCACAGAGATACGACAACCTTTGATTTTTACATGAGAAGAATTTGATGGCATTACTTTGTCGAATTTATTTAAAAATAAACTTGTTATTTTAAGAATTAACTTTATTTAATTTATATATAGTAGTGTTATTGTTTTATAATTAATTAGTTATTATAATATAATATATGTGTGTGAGAAATTGTATTATTTTTGTGAACTTTGTTGTATACATGAGTAGTTTATTATTTGTTCAAAAGATTAATTATTGTAATATTATTTTTGATATTTTATATAATATTATTTGAACCAATTAGCTTTAATTATTGAAAATATTTTTTTATTTATAAAAAAAACTTAATTAACTAAAAAAACATACAATTAATAAGTTGAGACACTTCATTTATATTTCATTTGAGTTTAGGCTTACTTTTAATGATTTGAATTGAATTAGAATTTGATCAATTTATATTGAGTTAATTTAAATTATTTCGATTTAACCTAATTTACACGAATTATTATTCTTACTTTACATACTTGATTTATTTAAATTATATTACAAGATATTGAGAAAAAAATATATGATATTTCACTTATTGAAGTGTTATTATGAAATAATTATCAAAAATACATGTAATTTATTAAAATATTAAAATAATAATTATTAAAAATTATTTAATTAAACTATATTATTATTATCATCATCTAAAAACATTGAGTATAAAATTAATATTTTTAAAATAATTAAAAAATATTTTAAATAGTAATAATTTATTATGATAATAATAATATTTTTTTAATAAATTACATAATAATTAAATAATTAAGGAAAATAATAATTATTACTTTATATATGATAATTTTATCTAATTTACTATAATTTTTATCATCATTTATATAATAGATTATATTATAGAAAAATGATTTGTAATGTAAATCTATAATTTCAATAAAATATTACAAGAATATTTATAAAAAATTAATATAATACTTAATAAATTTTTGAGATTTTACATATAAAATTTATTTATAGCATTCAAGATAAATAAAATTTCATAAAAAAAGATAAATAATTATAAATTTTCAATAGATAATTTTCTATAATTTAATTATTAATAACTTATTATTTAATTATAAAAATATATAAAATTTAAGATAATTAATAAAAAAATATATAATTATTTATGTTAACTTTGGTAAAAACATTGCATAAAAATTATAAATAACTTTTATTTAGTTCTTTGTAAATATTTTAATTATTAATAATTTATTAATTAATTGATAAAAAAATAAAAATTTAAATAAATTATATAATAACTAAGAACAATAGTAGTTATTATTATAAAACATGTAGGTAATTGTGTCCAAAATTTTATAAAATGTGATTTAAACTTTTATAAATGGTATATTCAGTATTTTAACTACTAATCATTTATTAATTAATTTATATTATATAATTAATAAAAAAATATCAATATGATTAACCAAAAAATGATAATTTTTTAATGTTATTTAAAAGAAATGAATTTGTATAAAAATTACGATCTATATAATTGTTAATTTTAAGTTATTAATAATTTATTAATTAATGTATATGATAAAAAAAACTTACCATAACTAACCCAAAAATGATAATTATTCAATTTACTTAAATAAAAAACATTATATAGAAAAAATATAAATGGTTGTTAATATTTTAGATAATAATAATTTATAGTATAATAGTAATTACTATTTTAAAAGGCATAGTTAATTTTTATAAGATACAATTTAGTTTTTTATATTATATATAAAAACATATGAATATTATATTTTAAATGTATAAAAAATATATATTTTTTATGTTGTAAAAAATTTATATATATTACATATATAATATAAAAAATTAAAAATTTATTGCATATGTATATTTTATTTTTAAATATGTAAAAAATATATTTTTTATACATTTTAGAAAAAAATATATTTTGAATCATGTTAAAAAGCAATTTCATTTATAAAAAGTGATTATGCCTAATTTATACCAAACTATATAGATTCATTGTTAATGTGTATTCGTACAATTAGATAGATACGTTCCTGAAAAGTCTACCTACAAAAATGGTCATTCTACTTTATAATGCATATATATCTCATATAAATTATTGGATTTGTTGAAACCAATCTTATGCATTGAAATTATTTTTAAAAATTTATTTCATAATTATATAACCATCAATATATTGATAAAAAAATTATATATATATATATATATACATAGTAATTTCATTTTTTAAAAATAATTATGCCTATTTTATGCTAAATTGTATATATTTATTGCTAATGTGTATTTGTACAATTGGATAGATACATCCGCAAAAAGTTGACATACAAATATGGTCATTTTTCTTTATAATGTATATGTATATCATATAAATTATTACATTTATTGAAAATATTTTAAAAATTTCACTTATAGAACCAACAATATATAAGTAAAAATTTGTATATATATGAGTAGAAAAGAAAAAAATAATTTCAAAATATAAATAATACGAGAAAAAGTTTTAGAATTTATAGATTGGTTTTAGTTTTTAATTTATAAAAATAAAAATTTTTAGTATAAAAAATATATTTTAATTTTGAAACTAAAATGTAATTATAATATTAAAATATTTATTTTTAATAATAATGAGACTAAATATATCTATTTTTCATATAACATATCTTATAATATCTGATTTAAAAATAACAAAAAAAAAATATTTAAAATATATATATTATGTTGTCTCTCACTCAAAATAATTTATCTTACAATATATATTATTTAAAAAAAAGACCGTGATAAATTAAAATAAAAAAAGAAAGGTTAAAAAAAAAACTAATAATATAGAGAATATATATACACGAGAGTTACGGGTGTTCATGGTTCGATTCGGTTCGAACGGTTTAAAATTAGTATAAATTAGATCAGATCGTTTAATTAGTAAAATCGTTCGATTTGATCCAATCCGATCTGATTTGATTTTACGATTTGATCTGATCCGGTTCGATTTATGAACATCCCTAAAGAGAGGTATATCACCGTAATGTTGAAAAAAAAAACTGAGTTCTAACTTGTAACTTACCGAAAATGTAAGTTAGAAAAAAAGAATACATATATATTGTTTGTTAAAATTCTAAAATCCGAAAAAGGAAAGGTCTACGGTTCATATAGCACACTTTCTATTTCATCTAACGGCCGTTATTAAATTCTGGAACTCTATCTCCTTCGAACTTCTTTATTCTCATTTTATTCTTGTTACAACCTCAACACCATTGACACTCGATAAAGTTTCTCAGACAAACCTATACAATACATACAATAATATATATACCTAGATAGATACACCTTTTACGTTGTAAATAAATGTTTCTCAAAATTCAATTCTGATTTTACAATTTCAGGGATGGCTTCTGTTGAGTATTTACGCCCAGTATTCCATAATAGATTACCTTTCAATTCCAATTCTACTCTTTACCACTGGCACGGATTGGGTTTCTGTCGAGCTCAATTTAGGGTTTTTCACCACGACTCCAAACGTTTCATTTCGAATTCGGTACCGTTTCCTTCAGTGAACTTGTACAAACAAGACCTCGCTTTGAAAATTTTGGATAAATTTGGAGTTTTGGGAATTTTTCCGAGAAAAAATGGAGGATTGAGGAGGAGTAAAGTTTTCGCGAGTGCTCAGGATAGCGATTCGGGAGAAAAGAGCGAAGCAAAGGGGAACGAGGGACAGAGTGTGAACCAGAAGTCGAAGAATACAAGCTCTTCCGCATCTAATCGAAGGAAAGAAAAGCAAGGGAAAGCCAATTTGTGGTGGTCCAAAGGAGGGAAATGGAGGTGGCAACCCATAGTTCAGGCTCAGGAGATTGGAATTTTGCTCTTGCAATTGGGAATTGTTGTTTTCGCTATGCGGTTGCTCCGGCCAGGAATTCCATTGCCAGGGTCGGAGCCAAGGACACCAACAGCGTTTGTGAATGTTCCGTATAGCGAGTTCTTGAGTAAGATTAATAGTAACCAGGTTCAGAAGGTTGAGGTTGATGGGGTTCATATTTTGTTCAAGCTGAAGTCTGAAACGGGTAGTCAGGAAGGTGAGGTGAATACTAGGAATTCTGTGAGTAAGTTTCAAGAATCTGAGTCTTTGATAAGGAGTGTGGCTCCAACAAAGAGGGTAATTTATACAACGACTAGACCAACTGATATAAAGACCCCTTATGAGAAAATGCTTGAGAATGAGGTAGAGTTTGGTTCGCCAGATAAAAGGTCTGGAGGATTCTTAAACTCTGCATTGGTAAGGCTTTAGCTGCTAAATTTTCTCTGTTTTCACTATTGAGGTGTTTTTTTCACAAGCGCAATCTTTAGTAATTCTTGTTAGTGCGGGTTTAACTATATAAAAGAAACTAATTTGGATTTAAGAGTACTGAATGTTTTTGAAGATTTTGAATTTCATACTATACATTTAGTTCAAGTGACTGTAACGAATAATTGCAAACATGAATTGATAACTGAGCTGTTTTAGGATTGAGAATAAATTACTGGATTGGTGAATGCTTTTGCTTATAACCACAACATGTGAATATTTTGTGACATATAATAGTGTGTCCCTTTCTTTGAAACTTATCATAAAATCCAAACTAGAGATTGAGATAACCGTCTTTTTTGCCAATGAAAGTCAAACAGCTGCTGAAGGAATTGGCATTCTTGTAGATAGCTCAATTTTCTGGCTTTATTTTTCTCTGTTGTGCATGGAACCAGTATTCACAGTAGTTTTTTAGCAATGTTTTCTTATATGTTACCCAAAACTGAGTTGGAGAAATAAACTTCGTAACCGTGTTGTTTATACTTGACAAAAAGCGAATTCCTAAATTTAAAAACCATGTGATGCTTGCTTGAACTTAAATATGATGCATATTAATAAAAATGTGAAATTAGCAGAATCCACTGATTTTGTTCTGCCCCATGCAGATAGCTTTATTTTATGTAGCTATGCTTGCTGGGCTTCTTCACCGGTTTCCTGTAAGCTTCTCTCAGGTGTGAGGCACATCATTTTTCTTTTCCTTATTCCCCAACACCAATGCTACATGATTCTGTGCTAATAGTTTATTGTTCACAGCATACTGCTGGTCAGATTCGGAACCGCAAATCTGGGGTCTCTGGGGGTACAAAAGTGTCTGAGCAAGGGGAAATAATAACCTTTGATGACATTGCTGGTGTTGATGAGGCCAAAGAAGAACTAGAAGAAATAGTGGTATCTTGGACATTCCTCAACTTACTTTTGTTATTTTGTATGACTAGAGAATACTAGACCATCAGAGTTTCTTAGGTCTCTCAAACGGCCTGCTATTGATTCAACAAATTACAGTTGTATCCCATGGCTTTTTTGAGGCATTAATGTGATGGATTTATGTATCGATGTTTTCTTTCCAGGAATTTCTTCGAAATCCAGACAGGTATGTACGACTTGGTGCTCGTCCTCCCCGTGGTGTACTTTTGGTGAGTTTTAGTTGATGATTGATATTACATTTGACTATTTGTACGTGAAAATAGAAGTCATAATGGTGTATTCTTGAAATAGTCATAATTATGACCCATATGTCATCTATCTACCATCGTGATCTACCCCTTATGCAACTTCTATGCTGCAAGTCTGTCCAATATGCATCTGAAAATTTTAGTTTCTTTAGTGCATGATGAGTGATCTTGCACATTTATCCTTAGGTCATAGCCAGCACTTTTGCAGTTAGTAAGCACAACTTTGTTCTTGTACAGGTAGGTCTTCCTGGTACAGGTAAGACACTTCTTGCAAAAGCTGTGGCTGGAGAATCTGAAGTGCCCTTTATAAGCTGTTCTGCTAGTGAGTTCGTGGAATTGTATGTTGGCATGGGTGCTTCTCGTGTGAGAGATCTCTTTGCACGGGCAAAGAAGGAAGCACCATCAATTATTTTCATTGATGAGGTTCGAATATGGGAATGCGTTATTCTTCATCATACTAACATCAAGTAGATAAAGTTCTCAATGTCATGTGATTATATTCTACTTTACAGATAGATGCTGTAGCAAAAAGCCGTGATGGTAAATTTCGCATTGTCAGTAACGACGAGCGAGAGCAAACCTTGAATCAGTTGCTCACAGTGAGATTTACCTTGCAACTTAACTATTCAGCAGCTTTTGCCTCTGTTGATTTGTCCAACGAGATAATATATATGAGATCACACTGCAGGAGATGGATGGATTTGACAGCAACTCTTCTGTAATTGTTATTGGAGCAACTAATCGGTCGGATGTTTTAGATCCTGCTCTTCGAAGACCAGGAAGATTTGATCGTGTTGTCATGGTTTTGTATAAGTTCCAATACCTCTCTGGATGTTGAATATGGTGAAGCTTTTTTTGCCTTATAGTCTCACAAGGTTTTTCTGTTTTATTTTTCTTTACAGGTGGAAACACCTGATAGGAATGGGAGAGAAGCAATATTGAAAGTGCATATTTTGAAGAAAGAACTTCCCCTTGCAGAGGATGTTGACATCAGTGGCATTGCTTCTATGACCACTGGTTTTACTGGGTATTGGCCCCCCTTCCTTATTTATTGTGCTTCCAAATTGTGCCTAAAATTATATAGTTTAATAATTAAAGATTTGTATTCTCTTTTATGCAGTACATTTAAAGTGACTTTTTGATCAAATATATTGTGCAGGGCAGATCTTGCAAATTTGGTAAATGAAGCTGCTCTTTTAGCTGGGAGACAAAACAAAATTGTTGTGGAGAAAATTGATTTCATTCAAGCAGTTGAGAGATCTATAGCTGTAAGTCTCTCTCTGCAATTTCTTGTTTATTTTTCCATCTCCGTCACTGTCTTAATTTTGACTTGGTGCTATTTTCTGATTCATATATCTAACATGATTTCTTTAAATTCCTTTTCTGCCAAATTAGTGAAACAGCATTAAATTTCTTTTGTTGATTTATTTCCTTTTCTTGACTTGTACCTATTAGCTGGTTCCGGTTGTGAAGCTTCTTTTTCTTGAGTTTCTTTGTGCTCTTTTTTTCATTTTTTATTAATGGGTTTGTTGTCTTTCTAACCCTTGAGCATTCTTTTTTTTTATCCCTCACACAAATCAGTACTTTTAATTCACAAATGATGAACTACATTCTAGTATTGTTCTGTCGTTATGGGCAAGGTTATCTGCTTTGAAGTTAATGAATCTTCTTGTTTCCTAAACAGTTTTATGACAGCATTTTCTACTAATGTGATCATCATCCTGAAGTTTGAGATACTTATTCCTCTTAGGGGTAGATGTTATCCAGTAATAATCAGCGTTTTCCCGCAAACTGGATGAGAAGCTGAACTAAATTGTTTTTTGCAGGGAATAGAAAAGAAGACAACCAAGTTGCAGGGAAGTGAGAAGGCAGTAGTTGCAAGGCATGAAGCTGGTCATGCAGTCGTTGGTACGGCTGTTGCAAATCTCCTTCCTGGACAGCCACGTGTTGAGGTAGGTCAGTAGTGAACTGTTTTAGCTGGAACATTGTTTGCAAAGAAAGTTTTTATTATTTGACATATGATGTTGATGAACATGCAACAATAGAAATTGGTCTGTATATCTGTAACAAGTCTTTAACAATGCTTGTTAATCTGATATGTGTTTGATTGTATTTTTTCTTTTGTCTATAATAGAGCAGTACCTAAGGAAGTATCTTTCCACTTGTATATTCTTAAGGTTGTCTCTGCCTCTAGCTGCATCAGTTTACCGTTGTCATCAAAACCTCAGATGTTTACTAAAAATTTAACAAAGAGAAACATCACACCTTTTATTAATCAGAACAGATTGCCTTTGTTATTGCTAATGTATTTAAGGAAAAATGCTTTCTTCCTCATTGCATGCTACTAATTTGTCGCATTAGTGGTTTTTGTTAAGAGTATAAAAAGAGTGTCCCATATTGCTTAAGAATGATACTAGTGTAATATTTATAGGCATCTTTATCTTTCTTAGGCTTAACCTTTCAAATTGGGCCAGCTCATGGTGCTTATAGACCCTACAAATTTAGTCGGTTATTGGGCAAAAAAAATATTTTTGGGTATACAAATAACTTAAATAGAATTATAATATTATAAAATAAGTTGAAAATACAAATAGTTTGTCCAAAAGACTAACACTTTGAGAGGATATTAGAGTAAATGATAATAGTGTACTTTTTATGTGTACTATGAATCTTACCTTCCTTAGGATTTAACCTTTTGGGATTGGGCCAGCTCATGGTGCTTATGGACTCTGCAACATTAACATTTTTTATATTAATTATTCCATGTTTACATGTTATCAGAAGCTGAGCATATTACCAAGGTCCGGTGGTGCCTTGGGCTTTACTTACACTCCTCCAACAAATGAAGATAGATATTTACTTTTCATTGATGAGTTACATGGTCGCTTGGTTACACTTCTTGGTGGACGTGCGGCAGAGGAAGTTGTTTATTCTGGTCGCGTGTCAACAGGCGCATTTGATGACATTCGACGAGCAACTGATATGGCATACAAGGCAATAGCTGAGTATGGTCTCAATGAGACCATTGGTCCTCTCTCTGTTGCCACGCTTGCTGGTGGTGGGATTGATGAGTCTGGAGCTTCTCCTTGGGGAAAGGATCAGGTCTCATGTTTTCTTCCTCTTGTTTCCTTAATTTATTTGCTATAAATACTGATCCTAGATTGAACACAAACAGGGTCATCTTGTTGATCTTGTTCATAGAGAGGTGAAGGCATTGTTGCAATCTGCTTTAGATGTAGCCCTTTCTGTCGTGCGTGCTAATCCTACTGTTTTGGAGGGCCTTGGTGCTCATTTAGAAGGTGACTTATCGCTTTGGGAGTTTTATTTTATGCTTCGTACTACTGCATAAAAGTTAAAAAAAAAAACTGGATTTTAAGTCTTAAACCAAGGTTGTCCTGCAATGAAAAGATGGCTGTGTTCATATATTATAAGTATTTTGGAGCTTATGTCTAGTTGAAAGGCTTTTCTAAAGAAAAACCAAACAATAAAAAAAAGAGCATATACTGAATTTCTAGGGTTTTGTTGGATAATGAGCTTTTTTGTTGGTTCACATTAATTAAGATGCTCAAAAAGCTCTATGGTCATGTTTGGTTCGTATAATGAAAACGTAATGGGAATAGGAATGATAATAGGTATTGAATTTTATGGAAATGATATTACTATTACTATGTTTGTTTGAGTAGTGTAATCAAAATAATGATAAATGTTAAAATAAAATTTATAAAATTATAAAAGAAGCAAAATTATAAATAAACTTTTTTGATTTTTAAATGAGATAAAATGATAAAAATAATAATAAATAATTATACAAAATGTGTGAGGAAAATAGAGCATTCTAGCGTATTCTTGCGAGGTGTGGGAGGCACGAGGATTTTTGTTACTGTTAGAATGTTTTACATTTTATTCAAAATTAACCTTTAACCAAACACAAAAATACTTTGAATAACTCACGTTATCATTTTGAAAAGTTTGTTTTTGCAGTTGCCTGGTGTTGTAATAAATTTTTTCCCTTCATTTTCAGAAAAAGAGAAGGTTGAAGGTGATGAGCTGCAAGAGTGGTTAAAATTAGTGGTTGCACCAAAAGAGCTGTCAATATTTATCAAAGGCAAGCAAGGGTCTCTTCTTCCACTGCCAACAGAACCTCTACAAGTTGGTTGATCTGCTCCTCAACTTCAAGTGGAAAGTGGACTATCTTACAGTGCCTGTTATTCTCTCATTAAACTTCACAAGATTGGCATGAACTCATCCTACAATTTCAAGTATTCCAGTATAGTTAAATTTTGGTTAAGATTTTAACAAGTTCTGGATTTTTTTTTCGTCGTGATGGATTAGATTTATAACAAACTAGCCCAAGCATATAGAAGACGGGTTTAGTTGAGGTTTTACATCCGTAAGAACCCTTAAAATGCTGCTCATTAACTCCAATACACGTGACTTGGTTTGAGAATTCTGTTGTACATTCACTGTAAGAAAATCAATCTGGTTATTTGCAGTTGTAATTGTTATTAAGCTGTATACAGTATTATTTTGTGTAATGTATTATATCATACAGACATCCACATATGTTGCCTGACTTGCCTCATATATGCATATTGTATTACCGTAATTTGCAGCATTATTATTCTATTGCTTGATGAAGAATACCCCTTTTCAGATGTGGTGATGATAATTACAGCCAAGCGTTTTACAGCACATTCTTAGAATATTATCGCAAAAACTCACGTGGTTTTGCTTTTTTTTCAAAATTATCATGACGTTTAATTAATATCAAAGATTCTTTTTAACGATATTAACATTATATCACCGTCTAAAATTAGGGGTGAAATGGTAATCTCTCTTGTACATATATCACTCGTGTAATATCATTTATCAGAAAATACATGTAATTTTATTTTTCTTCTTCACGCAATCTCTCTTTCTCGTCTTCCAGTCTCACCGGACGAGTTTTTTTTGCGACCGTCACTCTTCCAGCCTCACCGGTCGTCTTGTGGGGTGCCGATACTGTCATGGATCTTTCAACAGGTCACCACATACATGAGACTCGGGAATGGATCCTTCTTAACGCTGCTGTGCCAGTAGGGACAGTGCCAATATATTAAGCACTTGAAAAAGTGAATGGAATTGCTGAAGACCTTACTTGGGAAGTCTTCAGGGAAACTCTAATTGAACAAGCTGAGCTGGGTGTAGATTACTTCACTATTCATGCTGGGGTTCTATTGCGATACGTTCCACTAACAGCAAACGTATGAGGGGAATTCTCTCGTGGTGGGTCCATCCATGTAAAGTGGTGCTTAGCATAATACAAAGAGAATTTTGCTTATGAGCACTGGGATGAAATTCTTGACATTTGTAATCAATATGATGTGTCCTTGTCAATAGGTGATGGGCTTAGACTAGGGTCAATATATGATGCCAATGACACTGCTCGATTTGCTGAGCTTTTAACTCAGGGAGAATTGACACGCAGAGCATGAGAAAAGGATGTTCAGATAGTGGTAAGGATTATCATATAGCAGTTGATGCATATACATATACATCAATGTTTTATCCAAGGGAAGCTTCTGGTAGAAGAAACCAAGGGAAGCTTCTGATTCTTGATGATATCTGAGAAATATGGGGCAATATGATGAGAAATCAACCACCCAACAGCAAAACACTAGTTTATTAATACTTATCCAAGGACAAAGTCAGAAATTGGTCCTCTTCTATTTACTTATTTTTTTAACAAGTCTGTTTTGTGATTTCAGGTAATGAATGAAGGCCCTGGACATATTCCAATGCATAAAATTCCTGAAAACATGCAGAAGCAGGTGGAATGGTGCAATGAAGCTCCTTTCTACACTCTCGGTCCTTTAACAACTGATATCGCTACTGGATATGATCACATCACCTCTGCCGTTGGTGCTGCCAATATTGGAGCTCTAGGCACTGCACTTCTATGTTATGTAACTCCCAAAGAACACCTTGGTTTGCCTAACCGATATTTTGTAAAGAATGGAGTTGTAGCATATAAGATAGCTGCTCATGCAGCTGATTTGGCCAAAGGTCACCCACATGTTCAAGCCTGGGATGATGCTATAAGCAAGGCAAGATTTGAGTTCTGGTAGATGGTGTTGGAAAATTATGCAAATTTTCAATAAGTCAAATTTATGAGAAAACAATAATAGAAAAATAACACACAAATTTGATAACGGAGTTCGGTCAATCTTACTTACGTCTTCGGACCTGCTGCAGATCTTTTTATTGAAAGGGGAGAAATTATACAAAGTGCTTACAACACTCACAACTCAACTCACAACCCAATTACACCCAAAATAATTACTCTCAATTTTCTCTCACAAAAGTTTTTCTCCCAATTGGAATGAACACTTGGTTGTTTTAATTCATTATAATTATACATTTATTTATAGGAAAATCCACTTCTTGAATTACTCCTTAAATTAATGGTTTCTTGAATTGTTCATTGAATTAAACTCCTTGTTTTGCTCCATGTTTTGTTCTTTAATTTGCTCCTTAAATTAAGGAGCTTTATAACAATCTCCAACTGATGGATCAGTTTACTTTGTCACTGGATCCTATGACTGCCATGTCCTTCCATGATGAAATCTTGCCATCTGATGGTGCTAAGGTCGCCCATATTTGCTTTATGTGTGGGCCAAAGTTTTGCTCTATGAAGATAACAGAGGATGTCAGAAAGTATGCTGAAGAACATGGTTATGGGAGTGCTGAGAAAGCTGTTCAGCAAGGAATGGATGCCATGAGTGCTGCGTTTATGGCTGCCAAGAAAACAAGGAGTGGGGAGCAACATGGTGAAATTGGTGGAGAAATCTACTTACTGGAAAATAATATAAGCTCCGCACAGAGGTTAAGGTCACTTCTTTTTAATTTATGTATTTAAGTTGAAGTGTATATATTATTAATCTTATTTTAGGAATATGCTTTATTCTTATTTTGTGTATATGGATTTAGTGTCCTTCCTTAGATAGGACTTATTATGTATGTGTATAAATACCTAGTTAGGGATGTAGGGTTAATGAATAAAATAAACTTGTTCATAAACAATTATTTATATAGAAAGATAAGGTTTGGGGAGAAAGAATGATCTAAACAATTGTTCACCTTTCTTTAAAATATCAAAGATAAAAGAACAATAAATTAGCTGGATATATTTTTATTCTAAAACGAGTTTTGAAGACTTTACCCGAGAGCCAAAAGAATTGTTATAGGAAATTTTAATCTGATACTCCACCTGGACTTTAATGAAACGTAGTGAGATATTATTGGCAAACAATGATTACTGATGCATGGTTGTAGTGGGTAGCATCTATTTAAAGGCGTATTATCTAATTTGCTGATCTCTGAACTATTCCAGTGAAAACCTCTTAGATTGGCTCTCTTTTCTCATGAAGTACGATGTCTTACTTATTCATATCCTGCAGGATTGTACAATGACTATCCTCTTGACACCTTTGGAGGTTCTACTGCACCTGCATGAGTTGCTTTGGAGAACATGATATTAAAATTTCAATTTGAACCTGTGGTATTGAACGTACTTTAGTGTTTAAAAACTTTTAAGATCTGTGTTTTACCTACCTCTTCATGCTTCAATAATAAAATGCTCTGTTCTACATATATGTTTTATTTTGGTTTGTTTCTTGCATGATATGATTATTGACTTGAGAGACGCACCAGGGGTGTCCGTCTTTGCTTTGCACTTGGTATTGGCCTAGAATGCAAAGCAGGTCAGGCTGAGATAGTCCGTTTGAACCTGAACAGGATAATGCCTGCGTAGGGAGTGAGCTTCTCTCTTCTTTTTTTATTGTGCTTGCACAGGAGAGATTTGCATCCTCTTGTTGGAGCTAGCTTTATAGAACCATCTGTCAATTGGCTGGGAATTACAGAGGCAGTTTCACCATTCTTCTGTGTTTTACTAAACAGGAAAAGCATCTACGTTTCCAACCATCTCTCTAATATATACCTTTATCTTGCTTAACAATGCTTTACTGGTTTCTTCAAATTCCTTATGAGATTGAGGACATGAGACTTGGGTACACCATTTAGGCAATCCACAAACAACCTTGTTATAAATCTGAAAGACAACAAAATTAACTAGATCTTTTTTGCATTTAAAATTTTATTTTTATTTTTTTAATTCTTTTCAACTTGGTCTCTAATTAATTTCAACAAGTAGGTAATCAAAATATCATCTTTTATATCATATCTGTTGCAATCATGGGAAAACTTGTATTGATTGCCCCAAGTTTAAAAGATAGACTGAAGTCACCACATGTTAAGTAGATTCCAAATTTGTGCATCTCTTTATAGATTTGACATGATTCAACTGTCCCATTATAATGCTTGAATAATTGCAGCCTAAGTACTGCTTAATTAAGAAGAGAAGCTAGAGCATTTCTCTACAGAGTGGTGATGATATATTGTTTACTTGTTTCTTTAGACAAAGGAAAGCTGATTAGGTATAGCTTTGCTGAAAATGTTGGGAGTCCTGAGTCAAGATTACAACCTAGTTGACTAAAGTGAAATATGCATTTCTGAGAAACTTGATTTGGTTGCATGAAAGATAGAGTTGAGACTAATATGAATAATATCTTGAGAGAAGATATATGTTCTCTCTCTATGCTCCTTTTTCAAGCCCAGAATGATGTATATATGGTCCCAAAATTCTTAGTTGTAATGTGTTAATAACAATTATATCAGAAACTGTATATAGTGGTATCAAATAAACAAAGTTTATGAGTTGAAAAAGATCAATTAAACTAATTTATAAGTTCAATTGAATCGAAAAAAACCTGTTAATTTAGTTTATGAGCTTGAATGAGTTAATTCACCTAATTTATGAGTAACTCAACGCTCACGTGAGGAACTATTTTTTGCCCAAAAAAATAAAATCATAATATTACAATGAAAACACATCTATAATACAAATATTTATTTATTTTTATTTTACAAAAATATAATCAAAGATGTTGTTTAACTAAGATTTTTGTTGTTAAATAAAATTATATATTTTTTATTTTTAAAAAAATATAAATGAATCAATTCATAAAAAAATGATATGAGTAGAATAAAAGTTACATAAAGAACTCTGTTTAAAAGAGCTAGACTAATATAGTTCATTTTACACTTCTAATATATATACTAATAATTTTTAACAAGTAAAACTTTCAATCATCATGATCAAATTATGGATTCATTACACCCAAATTATTCATGTCCCTATAGATATCCTTTTTTATTTTGGTATTTTGTTTGTTGGAGGGCATCCCATTCATTTTTTATGCTTTCACTACATGCAAGCCAAAAGGTGTGCTTGCTAAGTCAAATCCATGTTTTAACTTTTGGTTAGATGCTGCTTATTAATCTATTTCTTACCAACTATGGACACAACTTTTATGATGTCCTTTTATTAACTTTCATAAACATATGTGCTTTACACTCTTCCATATATACCTCACCAACTATCAATCATCCTTTGCTCTCAAAGCTCTCAGTTCACTCTCTTGGTTCCCTCTTTCCCTCCTCTTTCAACAATGTCAAGGCGAGCCAACGGTCAGATCGGCAGCCAATATAATAAGACCCAGAGTACATCCAATTTCTGTTATTACAAGCAAAATTACAGCCCTAAAAAAGCTGGAAACAAGAGTTTTATTGAGAAATTTGGATTTCTATGTCCCAAAAGGCCAGGGCTATCACCATTAAGACTACTCAAACATTTTACTGAGAAGTTTGCAAGAGTTGTGTGCATGATAACTAAGAAGAGGAGACCAACTTCAGAGAATTCTATATCTGAAAGATCAAAACGCTTGGCTAATGTTGATTCTCGGAGAGAAGAAGCCATTGAAGATTGCATTAGGTTCATAAACTCTTCTTGTACTTTATCAAGATCAAACTCTACCACCAATCATTCTTAACTTTCTCTTAAATTAGTCTTTTCGTATATTGTTGTATTGTGCAAGATATATAAAGATCTTCCTAGTTTATAATCAATGTCTTAATGAATCACGTTTTGCTTGTTGTTTAGATGAAACTGGTGTTTTATTCTATTAAATAATCAGGTAAATATGGATTTTGAAGGATTTTAATCTCCATGTCTATAGTGCATTCACTCTTCTTCAAATTCAATTAATGTATTAACAGCCTTTTGTGCGCATAATTTGGAATATAAAATTAAAGAGTCTCAATTTGGTCGTGGATGTGGATGACTCTAAAGTATTGTTTATAAGTATAATGGTCGTACCATCCATTAACCTTTATTATACTTAATGAATCTACAAAACTCTCGATATCAAAAGCCTTTTATTTATTCTTCCAACTTATTCCAATTCCTGATGAAGGGACAATCTGTTAGGAGAATCACAATTTCAATTCGAACTTAATCAAGCTCTAAACAGCGGAATTAAACCTATTCTCCTTCTTTGTGTGAATCTTTTAGGAAACAAATAAATAGAGCTTAAAATCAAACATGCACAAAATCAACACAACCAATTTACGTGGAAAACCTTCCAAGGTAGTATGAAACAACCACTAAGACTCCTCTCCAAAAACTTCCACTATCAAGAAACAATTGTACAACAGTTCTCTCTAGGTAAAACTAGAGGCAAACAATCAACAACATCATCAAGAATACACTTCTTGGAAACTAACAATTATTTCAAGAAAATGGAGAAATCTAACCCAATTCGTAGTCACTGTTCACTGCTCAGAATTTCTCAAACCGGTGAGCCAAATCCAAATCCCACCGCACAGATTAAAGAGTCTTGAGTCGTGAACCTGTCTGCAAAATTTCAGCTTAATCGACCACAAACGACCTTCTGATCGGAGCACTTGATTTAAGACTGGCCGGAGAGGGAAAATCGCTTCTTTTTCTCGCCTTTGCCGTCGCACTCGCACTCGCAATTTCTCGCAGAAACTTCACACAACAAACCCTAAATGGGTTTATTAATTAAAGCAATGAAATGACACACTGTTCTTCTTACTCCATGGGCTTTGCCACATGGGCTCTCTTTGGGCTCCTCCAAATCAAGAGGAAAACCCAACAAATCTCCCCTTTTCCGATTAGATGGTGGATCTCGCCATCCCTAAGAATTGAACAACAAACTTCAAGTTTTTCTCTTGACACCGCTTTTGTCAAGCATGTCGATCCATTCTCATCAAGCATGGGATTTTCTCAAGTTCAAGCAACTTATTGTTAAGAGTATCCCTTATCCAATGATACCTCACATCAATATGCTTGATCTGAGTGAAATGCCGAGTTCTTCGCTAGTGAATAGAACTCGATTATCGCACAACACATATTTCTCGCTTGGAAACCAAGTTCCCTCAAGAATCGTTTCATCCACAACAACTCCTTACAAGCTTCCGTTGCCGCAATAAACTCCGCTCCGTCGTAGAAAGTGCAACACACTTTTGCAATCTGACCGCCAAGAAACCGCTCCACTGCAGAAAGTAATTAGATAACCCGAAGTAGACTTACGAGAATCTTCATCTCTTGCCAAATCTGAATCGTTGTATCCAACTAACACCGGTTTTCCACTTCCAAAGCTATGTCAACTTGGAAGTACTAAGATATCTCATAATCCACTTTATCGCATCCCAATGTTCTCTTCCCGGATTCGAAAGAAAACGACTAACAACTCCAACCGCACGAGCTATGTCCTGCCTCGTACACACCATTGCATACATTAAGCTTCCTATCTCACGAGGCATATGGAACCTTTTCCATATCTTCCTTCTCTTTATCTCATAGCGGCCTCGACTCGATCTCAACTTAAAGTGATTAGATAAAGGAGAAGAAACCACTTTAGCTTTATCCATATGAAACCTTTCAAGTACCTTATCGATGTACCGTTCCTCGTGACATGTACAACTTCTTTCTTTTCTTGTCTCGACAAATTCAATACCAAGAATTTGTTTTGTGCCGGCCCCAAGTCCTTCATGGCAAAGGACTTACTCAATCGCTTCTTCAAATTATCAACTTGAAGAATTTCTCACAACAATCAACATGTCATCAACATAGAGCAATAAAATGATAAAGTCATCATCGAGAATTTCGCACAAAACACAATGATCGTAAGTAGTCTTCTTGTAACCATGCTCCCCCATAACCGACTCAAACTTCTTATACCATTGTCTAGGTGCTTCGTTTCCAACCCGTATAGGCTTTTCTTTAACCGACATACGTAATCCTCTTTTCCTTTAACCTCAAAACCCTCTCTGGCTCCATATAAATCTCTTCCTCCAACTCACCATGAAGAAAGGCGCTTTCACATCCATTTGCTCAATTTCTAAATCCAAGCTTGTCATAGACCTAGAACAACACGTACGGAAGACATCTTCACAACAAAGAGAGAAAATATCATCAAAGTCAATACCTTTTCTCTCGACCGAATCCTCGACGACCGCCTAGCTTTGTATCGTGGTTGGAATTGTGTTCTTCTTGCTTCACCCTCAGACTCCACTTGTTCTTCAAAGCTCTCTTACCCTTAGGCAACTTTACCAAATTTCAAACGTGTGATTGTCATACAAAGGATCGCATCTCATCTTCCATAAGACCAACCCAAAGGTGTTCGTTTCCATCTTCCATCGCTTCTACATAACATCGAGGTTCTCCTCATCCGTCACACAACACATACTCATCCGTATCATACCGTTGGAAGGACGCCGGTCTCGGTAGCACCTCCCGGTGGAATTTCTCTCGGTTCCCAAGCAATCGATCGCAGTCCAAAGTGATCCGTTTCAACTTGCATATCTACATCATCTAAACCCCGTCAGTCATCTTGAACATTTTGTTCCATCCGTACCGATAAAGGAACCTGGATCTAGATCAATCAAATCATCGCTATACCGATGGACTCCTTTTTCTATCTTCTCAACATCTTGTATAGTTTGATCTTCTATAAACACAACATCACGACTCCTTACCAGCTTTCTTCTCAACTGGATCATAAAATCCAGTAGCCAAATTCATCCAGACTTCATAACCAACAAAGATACACCGTCGTGTCTTCACATCGAGCTTAGATCTCTCATCTTTGGTATACGCACAAATGCCTTGCAACCAAAACGCGAAGATGATCATAAGAAACATCTTGCCAAATTCAAACTCGTTTGGTACATCAAACCGAAGAGGAACACATGGTGTGAGATTAAGAACATGTACAATCGTATTCAAAGCCTCACCCCGCAAAGATCTTGGCAACCGAGCCTCGCGAAAGAAGACATCTTACTCTTTTCAACCAATGTCCTCGTTTCATTCTCTCAGCCCAACCCATTTAACAGGAGTCTGGAGGTGTCTTTGACGTCGAATGCCCCGATGCCTACAAGTACTCATCAAAAGCGACCTCGAATACTCTCCCCATTATCCGTTCCGATGCACCGCAATTTCTTCCCACCGTCTCTCCACTAAGGCTTGAAACCGTTTAAACACATCTAATACTTGATCTTTGCTCTTCAAAGTGTACACCCATAACTTTCTTGAACAATCATCTAGCGAAGGTCACAAAATAACTGCACCACCCAAAGTTTTGTCTTCATAGACCACATACATCCGAATGTACCAAATCAAGTATGTATTGTTTTCTTGAAGGAGGGAACTCTTGAAAGAAACTCTATTTTGCTTCCCCGCCAAACAATGAGTACATCTTTCTTAAACAAACATCATTCATTCCGTAAAGAAGATTCTTTTTAGTCAATACCGCCAATCCTTTCTCACTCACGCGAGCAAGTCTCTTATGCCACAACTCCGATGCGAGCTCATCCGTCACAAAGATTAATAACGCCTTTGGAAGAGTCTCGCCGCTGCAATATATACAACCGGAATGCTTGCTCCCACGAGCAACAACCATAGCACCTTTAGTAAGTTTCCATTGACCATTACTAAAGCGTGCTGCAACATCCTTCATCATCAAGTTTACTCCGCAGATCAAGTTCAAACGAATTTCAGTGAATATGCTTTACCCCTCTAAGAAGTAGCCTCGTGCCATTATTCATCTCCAAACACACATCTCCAATACCAATGACTTTAACCAAGCCATCATTACCCAACTTCACCGTCCCAAAGTCACCCGCCAGATAGATGTAAAGAAGTCCTCTCGAGACGTAGCATGAACGAGTGCTCCACTATCAATAACCCAACCGATCTCGTGACATGCAACATTGACAACATCTTCATTATAAACAACGAGAAAGTCTTCTCGAACTAGCTGGCAACTCGATTATTTTCTTTGCCAACATCACCCTCTTGTTTCTTTGTCTTTATTCTTGTTATCCCGTTTCAACTGCCTACAATATTTCGACGTGCTCCTTTCATGCCACAACGATGGCACTCAACATTAGAAAACCCGTTTGACTTGCTTCTTCCTTTTTCTTTGTTCTTGAAACCTCTCGCTTTTACTCCTCCCTCTTCTTTCTCAGAATCAAAATCTCTCGATCCGCCGAGAAGACCCATGTGACTTTCTTCTCATTTCTTCATTCGAACACTACTCTAGCCGATCCATATTGATTACACCATTTGAGAGTCGTAGTTACTTAATGACATTCTAAATGTTTCCCAAGAGTCCAAAGAACGTACTCCAATAAACACAACCCCCGAATCTCATCATCAAACTTGATACCCATTCCGCCTAAACAATCGATTGATTATTCCTTGAACGTATTCAAGTGATCCGTCAATCCGAGTTCCATCTTGGTACCTTAAAGCCATCAACCGCTTTATAAGAAACATTTTATTATTTCCCTCGCTTTTCCGAGCATACAACTCTTCAAGTTTATTCCATAATGACCGCGTGCATGTATTTCTCCACTAATATGGTTCAAAACATTATCATCTACCCACCGCCTTATATACCCACGTACTCGACGTAACAAAGTCCATTCTTCTTCGACAATTTTTCCGCTTTTCGAGGCAAACACCTGTGAAATGAAATTGTTTGACATAAAAGAGATCTTCTATTTTTCCTTTCCAAGTATGATAATTAGAACCATTCAAAGTAATCATTCTACTTAAATTTGCTTCCATTATTCAATACAAGAAATCCCACAATAATAACCACAACTCTGATACCACTTTGTTGTGAGAATCACAATTTCAATTCGAACTTAATCAAGCTCTAAACAAATGAATTAAACCTATTCTCCTTCTTTGTGTGAATCTTTAGAAACAAATAAATAGAGCTTAAAATCAAACATGCACAAAATCAACACAACCAATTTACGTGGAAAACCTTCCTACAGAAGGAAACAACCACTAAGACTCCTCTCCAAAACTTCCACTATCAAGAAACAATTGTACAACAGTTCTCTCTAGGTAAAACTAGAGGCAAACAATCAACAACATCATCAAGAATACACTTCTTGAAACTAACAATTATTTCAAGAAATGGAGAAATCTAACCCACTGTAGTCACTGTTCACTGCTCAGAATTTCTCAAACCGGTGA
Source organism: Hippophae gyantsensis (assembly GCA_030763125.1). NCBI lineage: Eukaryota > Viridiplantae > Streptophyta > Magnoliopsida > Rosales > Elaeagnaceae > Hippophae > Hippophae gyantsensis. The sequence continues at coordinate 14,453,571 of CM061037.1, read as the reverse complement.
GCCAAATCCAAATCCCACCGCACAGATTAAAGAGTCTTGAGTCGTGAACCTGTCTGCAAAATTTCAGCTTAATCTGACCACAAACGACCTTCGACGGAAAGCACTTGATGAAGACTCCGGAGAGGGAAATCGCTTTCTTTTCTCGCTTTCAGCTGCCTGCACTCGCAATTCTCTGCAGAAAACTCACACAACAAACCCTAAATGGGTTTATTAATTAAAGCAATGAAATGACACAATTGCCCTTCTTACTCCATGGGCTTTTAAGCCACATGGGCTTCCTTTGGGCTCCTCCAAATCAAGAGGAAAACCCAACACAATCCTATTATGTTATTTATCTCATTGCTATTTAAAAGTGCTTATTTTGTGTGTTGTACATACATCAGAAAAGCATGAAGCTAATACATGTCAATTTCTAGGAAATCTATCATGCATTTATAGTATTCATACACAACATGACAATACAAGTAATTGATAGCTGAGTCTAAATGAATTGAAATTCCTTGAATTTATTATTTAAAAAAAAAAAGTGTTCCATAATCACAAGACATTGAATGGCATAGAACAGCTTGTTTCAATTTTATTTTCAGTTGTTGGCAAAGAAACCAACCCTTCTTCGGAGGCAAAGCCCCAGTGGCTCCACGATCACTGGCCAGACTGCCGTTGTTGTCTTCAACCTTCTGGAGGATAGGTTCAGTCTCATAAAATTGATCATCTTTCTGTAGGTCTCCAATAATTCGGTCCAGAAGTTCCTTCTTCTTTCATACTCATCCCGTTCCACCATTTGTTGCTTTTACTACAACCACTCTATTTCTTCTAGAACAGAGTTTTTTTTTTAATAACCCATATTTTGATTTCTTTTGAGATATTTAGAAAAAAATTTGTGATTTCTTTTAAAATACTTAGAACTATAAAACCATTTCTTTTTCATTTTAAAATTTTCTTTTTAATTCTTTAAAATTAGGTTTAAAAATTGAAAAAAAAAAAATTTGGAGAGAATCAAAAGGAATTTTCGTTTCCTTTCCCCAAACTCTTAAAAAACAAGAATCGTTTTTTTGTTTTTTATTTTTTATTGTATCTTTATAAGTTTCTTCTGGTCGTAGGACCAAAACCCATCATTATAAAGGACATTTTAGCTTTAAGTTATTTTTATGTGAAAATGCTACCAATTTCTTAGGGAAAAATGCTAATTGCCTGAGTGGTGACGAGGAGATTGGACAAGAGGATGGTAGCAAATTGGAAAGAACAATATATATTCCATTTTTTTATATAATCGAGTTATTCACGTCGTTTTATTTTTAATTATTTTTAAAAAAATTGTTTTTACCTTATCAAAAAATTTATGTGCACCACCTTATTGTTTAACATGTAAAAAAACATATTTTTTTTTATATGAAAAAAGATTAAAAATAAAAATTCATTTACGAAAGAAATATCCAATCAAATTAAACCATAATAAATTCACTTGAGATTTACAAAGTGAAAATGAGCTGTTAGATGGGTTATCATGGTGATTTAGATTTCAATGCAAGTGTTTGAAACACAAGTTCTCCACAAAGTGTTTTACACAAGAAAATATCATAATTATGATAAGTGACAAATATTTATTAGATGTATCCTATTGGAATCTGCATTTAATGTTTGTGATTACATGCTTTCATTAATGACAATCTTTTCATGAATAACGACGAATTACTGTATGTCTAGCATTACTCTTTCGCAAGGTGAGAAACTCATCCTTAGTGAACATGGATACCAGTGATGGTCATGAAAACAGTTTTTGATATAAGTATTTTTGAAATTGAAGTGATAAATAGGCACCCCAAAATTTTCAAAAATCATGACATTTGAAAAATGGTTGATTTTTATAAATAAATAATGGAATATAACGAGTAATAAATAATATTTAAAATTAAATTAATTTGTTTTAAATTCATTTAAAAAAATTAATATAAAATTAATAAATAAAAGATAAAGATGAATTAGTGATATTGATTATTAATATGAGTGTATGATTTAAGATTTTTCTTTAAAAAAGTTAAATTTTTTATTAATTAAATAAATATAATATATATTAAATAAATGTATAAACAGATATTAATATAAGTGTATTTGTTTCTTAATACGTGATAGTATCCTAATCACTGTACTTTTGGGCTTGAAGGTGAAGGATTAAAATGTTGACTTATGAATTATTTAAGTTGTAATTTGCACCCTCCAATTTGTCTCGATTCACACATTTCTTTTAACATTCATCCTCAAAATAAAAATTAATCTTTTTTCTTTCAAAAACTATTTAAGTTGTAGTATGCATTTTCATTTTGAAGATTGAAGAAGACAACAAATTCCATCATCCTATCTCCCCGCTCGTGAGGCCAGCAATCTATGGCTGCCATGACCAACGAAAATTGCAAAACCGACCTTTTAATTCAAAGTAATCATGCTTGTATGGGCCTAATTGGAACCCAAAAAAAAATAAAAAAATACTCAGGAGTACCTTCCACCGGAGAGATTTAAAGGTATTCATTCACACTTGGCGTAGATAATTATTTTAACCTTTTGAAGAAGAAAAGCATGCAATCGCATGCAGTGGCTTATTTAACTTTCCGTGTTTCTCTATTTCTTGTAATTAATGTTTACAAAAAAGAAGAAGCTTAATTTCTCCTCTCGAAACTACTCACACTCATAGAGTCAAATCTGCTTTTTTTGATAAGAAGAATGAAGCCTTATTAATTTCCTCTGAATCTCAGCTTACACGCTTTAGATATTTTTTGGGTAATGTTGGCATACAAAATATATAAACCCATTTTCTCATATTGGGTAAACTATCTCTAACTACTTCTGTAACTCTGTTCATTGATCATCTCAATCTACAACTTGGTTGGCAAGAAAACCAAACTTACCTTGGGATTTATCTCTCACACCGTCAGATACACACACACACACAAATCAGTATTTCCAGAAATAAGAGTTTTATAAAAGTAAACCTCTACACGCATAGCGAGTATTAATTTTAATTTTATTTTTATTTTTAATTGAGGTGTATCCTTTCGATGAAAATAAGCTAGCTACAATGATTTGGTCAGAGTAGCTAGTTTTTGTTAATTGTTTTAGAGAAAATGTTGCTGGTTTTTCATAGACCAAGTTGACGTGGTTGGTCACCATCATGGATTTACATATGAGAGAAATTATACTGAGAAATAGATATTATACTATTTTCTCTATTTGAAAAAATTTAATATAATATTAAATATTATTTAATATTAATAAAATATTATTTTTATTATTATAAATTTTAAAAATATTATTTTTTTTAAATTTACCAATAATATTAATATGCTGATATAGAAAACTGAAATTCTTTACTACTTAATTGTTCTAACAAGGATGTACTAAAATTATGGGAAATTCAAAGCAATTTTTTTTACTACTACAAAAATGAACATTTAAGTCGTTATGTAAAATCAATTTTTGAAAAAAATTACCTTATAATAAATTTAAAGTTGGTTCAATATAAATTGATGTTATTTATGTCGGTTCGTCACATCAACCGACGTTACGTCCTACGTGTATTTTTTAAATTAAAAGATGCATTTACAATTGAAATTTTTTTAGATCAATTATTATTTTATTTGACTCTTTAAAATTTAAGTTGGATATATATATATATAAATAGTATAATTTTTTTTTGAGACAATTAGTTTTTAAAATTATATAATTTTGTGTATTTGTTTGGATATTATTTTAAAATTATTTTTTTTTCTTTTTTTATAGTGTATATATATATATAAAAGTTTAAATAAAATAATAATTGAGAAAAAAAAATCAATTTTAAATTGCGTGGATATCGTCGGTTGACATGACAAACCGACGCTAGCCACATAATATTATCGGTTTGCTATCTTCTTTACCACAGAAAGTTAAAAAAAATTCATTTCTCTTCCCCCTTCTCCCAAAACCGAGCTCTCACTTATATTCTTTCTCAATTTTCGGCCATCTCGGACCACCATTTTCAATGTCGTTTTGTAGGTTATATTGTTATTCTCATTATCTTTCAGATCCCTTATTTTTTTTTAGCAAAATATTCAAAAAATTTATACCTATTTTCTTACTTACAAAATACTCATTTCTTCTTCATTTTTTTCATTTAGTCACTTCATTTATTCTCGTAAGTATTTCTATTAATTTTTTTACTTATTATTCAATTTGTTTTAATTTTTGTATAAATTTTTGATTTATGTATGTTTTGTATTATGCTTGTTATTATATGTTTGGCTTATTTTTTGTGAAAATTATCTGCATGTTGTGGGTTTGAGGGACTATAATATTTACCGTATTTGGATAAATTTATTTACATATAAATAATTATATTTTATTAAGTAAAAGTAATGCATTTGTAAAATGATTAAAATGATAAATGTTTTGTATTATGTATGTTTTGGTATATATTCTAATAATTAGGGAATTTATATATAATAAAATATATTCATTTGATACATAATTAATTAATATGCTTAATTAATGTCATTAATAGAAAATGGACAAATCTTGAATGTCAAAATGTAGAATTGAGGAGGACTACATGTCTAGAGTTGAAAGTTTTATGAAATTTGCTTGTAGAAATAGTAATACTAGAACTAGTATGATTCGATGCTCACGTGTTAAATGTAAAAATGAGCGATTTCATAATTTGACGAGGTTAAGTATCATCTTATCTGTAGTAGTATTCTTTTGAGCTATAAATATTGGTATTATCATAGAGAAAATATTGATAATACCCATGGGGAAGAGATAAATAAGGATGTGAGTGAATTACATACATCTTATCATAATGTACAGACAAAAAATATATTTCATGGTGTTGAAGATGAACTACGTGAGGATGATCCCCACTTTACGTGTAAAGTCGGTTCACCGCGTGAACCTACTTTACATTTTAAATCACTCAATTTAAAGTCGCTTCAGTGAACTGACTTTAAAGTTCGTTTTTGTAGTTGTGTCTTTTATTCCCTCTTTATCAATGGAGTGAGCTTTTTAACCAAGAGAATATTTTCTCTCTAGAATTTTTTTCCTAAGTTTCTTCTCATGTTCACTAGTTTGTTGTTCCACTAGTCCTTGTGTTCATCAATGATATGTTCATGGCTCATTGATTGTTTGTTCTTTATTGTTGGTTCAATGATTCATTTTTCTCGTGTTTTGTTGTTTATTCTTTGTAATCTTTTTTGTTGGTTTACTAGTTTGTGATTTTCTTCACGTTTTCTAGTGCTTTATTACTCTGGTTCATCGTTCTTGACTTCTCGATTTCATTCGTTGGTTTATTGGTTTGCAATTTTCTTCGTGATTTTTTGGTACTCTATTACTCTGTTGTTTTGTCACTAGTTTCATTGTTAATTGGCTTTGTGATTTTCTTCGATTTCGCTGGTTCATTATCTCGTTCGTTCATAGGTTTGATTCTCTTGTTATTTTCTTTACTTATTATCTTGTTTACCATATACTCTGGTTCTATTGGTTTCCTCTCCAGTTACTTTGCTAATTTGTTTCATTGGTTTGTTGATTTTCTTAAATCTTGTGTTGTTTCTCTGAATCTTGCTTCTTTGTTTTGTAATCTAAACTGATAGAGGATATTCATAATCATATTAATTTACTTGATCTTACAATAGATGTTAGTGACTTAATTGAATAAGAACAAAGTTCTTCTTGTTTTATACTTGATTTTCAAATAATTTCAAAGAGGTTCATTAACGTTGGTGATCTTGTTCGAATTCAGGAAAATCTAGACCAAGGATGGAGGTTTAGATATTAGGGAGATCAACCATAACACATTTGTGTTTCACTTTGAGGATGCTGATAAGCTAGAGGTGATGCTTAAGAAAGCACCTTGTAATTGTGACAACAATCTCATGATTGTCTAGAAATTGGATTCAAGTGTGTCTCTTTCTAATTTGTTGTTTGATTCTACTCTCATTTGGATAAGCCTATGATTTACCTATCAATTAGAGAGTGGAAGCTATTATATAAAGGATTATCGGTTTCATAAGTCCTGTGATGGAAGTTGATAGTTTTCTTCATTTAATGGCAATTTAAGGTCTGTTAAGGCTTGTGTTATGTTTAATGTTCCAAATCTTTCATGCATGGTATCAATCTATAAATGTATAGGTGGAGTTTAAGTATGAGAGGTTTTCTAAGTGCTATTATTATTGTAAAAAACTAACGCACCGAAGTAGGCTTTTTGAGAATGTTGATGGTAATAATATTATTTTTGGAAGTAAGAATGCTTAATATAGGGAATGGTTAACATGTGAGATGCATATGAAAGGACCAATTTAGGAAAAGGAAATGGGATTGAGGAAGAAGAATAGTCAAGGATTTGTGTTTGGCTCTAGTGGTAATGTTAAGAAAAGAAAGGGATAATAGGAAGACCAATTAGCTACGAAAAGGAAAATGCTTTTTCTAGTTCAAGAAAAGAGAATGGTATTGGTAATTTAGGGACTTCTAATGCTAGAAAAAAGAAAGATAAAATGAGAAAGATGTAGTTTATTTGAAGAATAGTCAAGGCGAATCAACTATGCCCTTACATGATATGCATATGATCAGTGAGAAATAATTTCTTATTGACAATGAAATGGAAAATACAATTTTTGAGTTGGCTATATAGGCTTGATTTTGCTTATTGTCTCTATGTTTGGATGCTTTGTTGGCCTCGTTGCTTATTTCTAGTCTCTTTACCTAAATAATTTTTCTGGTTTTTATTTCTAGTCTTTTAAGTATAGTAGTAGATTGTTTTTTATTTCTAATCTTTTAAGTGTCTCTTGTAAAGGTGAGTCTAAGTTCTTTTCCATTTTTTTATAAGAGAGATATCTGGTGAATATATATATATATAGGATAATATATATATGTCAATGAACTGTACCCGTAGTGATAAATTTAATTTTTTAATTCTCTATAAGATATATGGTTGATGAATATATATAGGAGAATATATATATGTCAATGATTCTTATCTGTAGTGATAAACTTATCTTAATGTCGATGATATATCTTCTTAATCATCTTATTGTCGGATAACTAAGAGATGATATGTCAATTACTTATCATGTTAGATATTTATATGATATTTATGCTTATCTATTAACTTAACGCTTATTAGACTAACCTACGAATTATCTGCTTGTTAAGACCTCTCATATCATGCCACATAGCATGAACTAATTTGCACCAAACACTATTTTTCTTAAATAATTTTACTTTTAACCATTTTAATGACTTGTCTTTAATCACTCAAAAAGAAATAATACTATTTTAATAAAAAATTCATTAAAATAATTAATTTTTTATTAATTGATTAATTTTCTCAAAAAAATAACTTTTTTATTATTTAGGAGACTAAATAATATTAACTTTAAATTTAGAGATATCTCCCTCAATATATAAAAAAATGAATACTAATTTAATAATACATATATTTTCACTATTTTCGCTTACATATCATTTATAATGATAAAATAATATTTTTTAAGATATCATTTATTTTATTGATTTAAATTATTTTATATTTAAGATATAATTGTTTAATAATATTGTCTTCCTACCCAAATTAACAAAATTTTCAAAATACTCTCAAAAGATCATTCATAATATATTCTTCATTCTTCAATAATTGAAAGTACTTCGATATACTTCAATCTTATTAGCGAAAAAACAAAAAAAAAGCTTAACTTCTATTGTAGAGTCCATTCATTATGGCCAAATCACATTAAATTGTTAGTTCAATATTGGATTAAGAGATTAATGATTTTTATAAAAGAAATTTACAAGAGTTTTTTGTTATAATGAACCGGCCGAAGTTCTAATCAAATGTAGCATTAGAAATTATTAATTGTTATTAAAATATGTAATGATGTGGTATTTAAGGTTAATAAAATTTAAGATTTTTCTTTGAAGAAATAAATATCAAATAGAAAGTAGAGAGATAAAGCAACATAATTGATTGAAAATATATTCTAAGAACAATAAATAATATCACATGAGGCACCGTGCAGAATGATGAATATTGAGAATATATATAGATGTGGATTAGAATAGAATCTATTATTAATCTATGATACAATTTATAAATTTTGAGAACTAATTTCATCTTGAGATTGTTAAGTCTCACATCGGTTAGGAGTAAAGACCCTGGATAGTTTACAAGTCTATACAACTCTTAAATCAATGAGATCTTATTCGGTTTAGTTAGGTATGAGTTTATAAGTTGGTATAAGAGCTGGGCTCTTGGCTTCTTCACTCCCGTCGGTGCCCAAGAGCTCAACGATACGCTTACCCCCGAGCTTCATCCATCCAGTACCGACTAGGACTACCAACCGATGTGGAGAGGGATGTTAAGTCCCACATCGACTAAGAGTAAAGATTTTGGGTAGTTTATAAGTCTATACAACCCTTAACTCAATGAAATCTTATTGGATTGAATTAGGTATGGATTTATAAGTGAGATGATAATCGGATAATATTATAATGTGATATCTCATTTATTTCAAATTAGTCTAAATAATGAGTAAAATTATAAAAAATGATAAAAAATAAAATACAATTATCTATAATAATCATGATTATTTATAATAACCATGAACCCGTTAGGATTCACGAAACATGAGATGAAATTAGACAATTTTACTCTATGAACACATCAATTACATTAAATGAAATATAAAATAAGATGAGACAATCTATTTTATATCTCTAAGAATTTCTAAAGTTTTTTAACAGTAATTATAAACACGTACATTTTACGTAATTTATTAAAATGTTAAAAATAATTACTATTAAGTTTTATTTTAATTAAAATTATAATATTATTATTATTATTATTTAAAATAAATTGAGTATACAACTAATATTTTAAATGAGATGAAACAATTGATAATATTTTTAAATGTTAATAATTTATTACTTACATCAATAAAAAGGGAAGAAATAATTATTAATATTTGATAAAAATAAAATTATTAAATAATTAAAAGACTAAAGATAAATTAGTCATTACTATAAAATAGACAATTAATTTGGTAAAAAAAAATCGTGCAAGTTACTATACAATTAGCTTCTCTTTTTTTTTTTATTCGCATGGTTTTCGTGTCATACTTTGATGCATTTTTTATCAACTCAACACTCACCCAAAGAAAAATTCCCAACAACTCGTAAATATTACTCTTTATATCACTCTATTTAAGTGAATCCCATAACTTCTCTATTGCTATCTTCATATGATCACTAAAACTTCACACCAACTCTCCCAATGGAAACTCTCTCTTTTTTCCTTTTCCTTGTAGCTATTACATCGGCATATCTCTTTTGGTTCAATATACTCTCTCGAAAACTCACAGGTCCAAAAGTATGGCCGGTCGTTGGAAGTCTTCCGATTCTTGTCATGAATCGGCAGCGAATCCACGACTGGATGACAAATAATCTCCGTTCTACCGGAGGTTCAGGCACATACCAAACATGCACTATTCCTTTTCCTTTCTTTGCTCGTAAACAAGGCTTTTATACAGTTACTTGTCACCCAAAAAACATCGAACACATTCTCCGAACCCGGTTTGATAACTACCCAAAAGGACCCAACTGGCAAGCTGCTTTTCATGATCTTTTAGGACAAGGAATCTTCAATAGTGATGGAGAAACATGGCTTATACAACGTAAAACCGCAGCGTTGGAGTTCACAACGAGGACTTTAAGACAAGCCATGGCTAGATGGGTGAACCGGACAATCAAGACACGGTTATGGTGTATTTTAGATAAAGCTGTTAAAGAAAAGAGCTTCGTTGATTTACAAGACTTGTTGCTTCGATTAACTTTCGATAACATTTGTGGACTCACATTTGGTAAAGATCCAGAAACTCTTTCACCTAAATTACCAGAAAACTCATTCTCTATTGCCTTTGATTCAGCTACAGAAGCTACCCTCCAAAGACTTCTCTACCCAAGTTTTATATGGAAATTGAAAAACATGTTCTGTATCGGAACAGAGAAAAAGCTAAAACAGAGCCTTCAAGTTGTCGAAAACTACATGAATGACGCCGTTTCAGCCCGTAAAGAAAATCCTTCAGACGATTTACTCTCACGTTTTTTGAAAAAGCGAGACGTCGATGGTAATCCTTTTCCCACTCAAGTTCTTCAACGCATAGCATTAAACTTTGTTCTAGCTGGTCGTGATACGTCATCGGTGGCTCTTAGTTGGTTCTTTTGGCTTGTGATGAATAACCCAGAAGTTGAAAACAAAATTATTAAAGAAATATCAACGGTTTTGAAAGAGACACGTGGAGAAGATAGTAAAAAGTGGCTGGAGGAACCATTGGATTTCGATGAAGCTGATAAGTTAGTCTATCTGAAAGCAGCTTTGGCTGAAACACTGCGTTTATATCCATCAGTGCCAGAGGATTTTAAGTACGTGGTAAACGACGACGTTTTACCGGATGGTACGTTTGTTCCTGCTGGTTCGACGGTGACGTATTCAATTTATTCAATGGGGAGAATGAAGACAATATGGGGAGAGGATTGCATGGAGTTTAAACCGGAGAGGTGGATTTCGGCCGAAGGAGACCGGTTCGAGTTGCCTAAAGATGGTTATAAGTTTGTGGCTTTCAATGCTGGACCGAGAACTTGTTTAGGCAAGGACTTGGCTTACCTACAAATGAAGTCTGTGGCTTCGGCCGTACTGTTGCGTTATCGGCTGTCTTTGGTTCCCGGTCACAGGGTTGAGCAGAAGATGTCTTTAACTCTGTTTATGAAGAATGGGCTGAGTGTTCATTTGCATCCTCGTCAGCTTGAAGACCAAGTGAAGGTTGCTTTTGCATGAAGGGTATTTGCGTAATTAAAAAAACTATGGTGTCTCTTTCCTCAACAGTGTATGAAATGCTTTGGATGGAAGAGGAGGGCTATGTGGTGATTATGATGCTTGTGGTGAGGGTATAGTTGTATTTGTTATAGTATGATGAGGACGTACGTATAAGTCAATTGAATTTGTTTTTACTTTGATAATTAAACACGTCTTTTACTTCTTTGTTGGTTGGAAAATGGGATGAGTCTGCTCATCTGTACTTGGAATATTGTCATGCTTTAAAATATTACCTTTGCATTGTTTTTTCAATATATTATTAATAGAAACATTGATATTTGATTGTATAAAAATAAAAAAGAGCAAGTAGATGAGAAAAGGTCTACTTTCTTCCTAAGTTGTAAACTTTAGAACTCAGGACGAGTAACCCATAGTGGTTTGTGGCAACCTCCATGTTAGTGTTATTTTAGTTGGATGTTTAAATTTTTTTATAGCAATTGGTTCAAAATCCACTCTTCTATTATTTGCGCTGCCTAATTTTCGCTTGAAATTAAAAGGTCATCTTTTATATATTCTTGATACCTTTCGGCCTAAAATTTCATTTAGTCTAAAAACTACATGGAAGGTTTGGTGTACTCAGATTACACAAATGATGATGATGATGATGATGTAGATGATGGGATGAATGTTGTTATGCATAATTGCTTAGCTTATTTCAATATTTAAGAACAATTATTTTTAATACTGATAATATAGATAAAGACGTAAATAATAAAAAAATAACATTAATCATAAATAATTGTTCGGTTGCGAACGATTTTTAATATATTATAATAAAAATATAAATATATATTTTTGTTTAATATTTTCTAAAGAGTTATTATATAAATATGATATATTTAAAAAATTAAACTTCGTATCTATTTGTACTCTTATTTTCATGCTTAATTGAAATATTTTATATTTTTTATAAAAAAAGTAGATTGTATAAAAACAAATTTTTTAATTGTATTGCATATCTTTTACTAATGAAATTTTATTTTTAACACTTTTTATTCGGTATCAAACAAGGAAAAATTATCAAAAATGCTTTTGGTTCTCATGAAACACATTTTATAATTCCCTAGAAAAGCACGTTATATATGTTTTTTTTTAAACAATTTTAAAATCACTTTTAACAAAAGAATAAGGTAACTAACCCTTGGTATCATAGTCTCATATAGTATATGACATTTGACATTTCATCAGACCAGGTATTATTTGTTTCATCGTACGCAGGACACTAAAACAACTAGTTTAGCTTATGATCTTCATTATTAAACATACTATTGGCATGAAAAAAAAGGGTTTTGTACATTTCTGTCACTCCTATTAGGTATACCAGTACTCATTAATATTCATAATTTTTTACTCGATACCACAAAGTTACTCACATTTAAAATTTAATACTCTTACAATATACCATATTTAAGAAATAGTATTCTTTTAGTCCAGTTTCATTAAAATAAATTAAAGATTTTAAATCATGTTACTTACATGTGATGTGCACTCAAAATCATTTTTAGAATTAAGTTTTAAATTAAATTAATTTTGAATAAAAAAAATCATAATAGAACATAAAAAGAGGGTAAAGAACCCAAAATTGGTGAAAGGATAAAAACTGATGGATTGAAAATTACAAAGCTTGAGTTAAATGATTTTTTTTTTCTAGCTAAAATGAGGCTCGTATTTCTTATAAGTGAATTTCTTTTTTATATCCAGTTGCATCGGGATAGTAGGGGAAAAAAACTCGACGGAAATGGTAAGTATATAACTAAAATGATTATACATGCTTTTCACTTTTTAATTATTTTATTGAAATTGGATTAAAATGGTATAATTTCATAAATGGGATATTCAAAGGATATTAATTTTTAAATGTGGATGTCTTTGTGATATCAGTAAGAGAATATGAGTATTAATGGGTACTAATATCCCTAATAGGGCCCAAAAGAGGCCTTACTCTGCAGTTTATTACACGAAATAATATATTGCTGCATAATTACAAAATTGTTATGTTAGTAATTACTAATTAATTAGTAAAACATATAGAATTTACAGGCTTTTGGTGCTATGTACCGTATATATACCTGCCTCCATCGAACAATCATGGAGGTACAACAATTCTACCAAACTTCATAGACCGGAAGCAATGGCAATTTTTCTTTACCAGTTTGAAACTCCAAGCTTGATGTGAACAAATTTTGAACAATTCTATTGCCAATCCAAAGAATCACCTATAAAATAATCATCCTTACTTTTCCAGTCGAGATCCCTTGTATCTTCCCCGTACACTTTTGATTTAGTTTAGACGCAATAGCACAGGAATGAACCGTTGGCGTGTTAAGGTCGGGTATCTAATTATTAATCCACTATCTTTTCTCCGGTGGAGAAAAGGTTCCAAACAACAGTGCCAACCAAGTAGAGTCCCACAGAAACCTTGAAAACATCATCCCATGAGCCTGAGAATTGTCAATGTGGAGTGTGAAAAATCAGAAGATGGTTATCTAAAATACTGGTGGATGCTTCAAAGGAAAAGAAATGAGAAGCAAGTTCAGTGCATATACTGGGTACTATGCCAGTAGCCCAGTATGCCCCAAGCTACATACAGTTAAATATGGTTTTAAGGCGTTTAAGTTAAAGCAACTTGTAAGCATGAAATAGGAATTTGGGTTGAACAACTGAACTAGTATATAAAATGTATCCTCAGTGGAAAGCTTAAAGCGTTTATAATAAAACAATATACACATGAATCAAGCTAATTTATTGTTTCTGGTGAAATTCAATGTGCATTTGTAAACTTTGAATTTCTGGCTTTCATGAGTGTGCTCTAGCCCAACACAATTTTCAACTTAATTCAAGTATGATGCAAAAACATAACTAGAAAAGCTATAGTGGCCCAAATTTGGAGACAAAACCTACCCAGCAACTATGAACGTCTTGGTCGAGGTTGACAAACTAACAAGATTAAACGGGTTATTATCATGTTTTACAAGCAAAGCTGGAAGAGTCGTGCTTCAATGGACCCTAATCATAGCTAAAAATATATTTGGAACAAGCTATTGCAACATTAAAATGCAAGACGAGAATAAAAAAAAGTTCTCTGTAATCTTCAGGTGGTTTACCTTTCTTATAATGCTTCACTAGAAGCTAAAAAATGCAAGAAACGAATACTAACCATGTTGCAAGATGTAACCAGTTGCTGCTGTTCCTAACACACCGGCCATAACTCCAGCAGTATTGGATAGACCAAGCAATACACCCTGGAGAACCCAAAAATAAATAAATAAATGAGAAAGTACAAAATTACCACTTTTCCCTTATGGGCACATATTGCTGGCAGCATGAACTAAAAACTTTATGCCCCAAAAAACTTAATCCAGTTCTTGAATTTAAGAAATACAAATTGAACTAGAAACTAAAAGCAAATACTTACAGAATATCTGGGGGCAATGTCTTGATGGTTTGAGTATAGACCAGACTGTGAAAATGCATCCGTTCCCTGTTTAATATAGCAAAGATAGTGAAATTTGATAGGTTGTATTGTAGCTTTAAGATCAGATAGATAGCCCTTTATTTATCAACTTTAAGAAATGATTGAGCTAAACAAATAAAAAATTCTTGATTTAAGGGGAGATTGAATGTTGGAAGACATCCTCTATTCAGTAACTGGGCAATTGAAATCTTCCAGTAGTCAAGCTGGAGCTAATATGAGAGGTATAAACAATTTATGTTCTATTTTACGGTGTGCTAAGACAAACCTGGCTGCATGCCATACACAAAACAGCCATTGCAGGAGAGTTCACATGGCTCAACTGCGTTAGGAAGAAAGCAGGACCAAGAAACCCAACTGTTTGCATGATCTGCAATAGACAATACAGGAACATGTTTCACAATCATTATATATAATTGAATAAAGAAAAATACAGTTACAAACCGACCAACTCAAAGAACAATCAGAAATCAAAACAGGGAGATGGGAGAAAACCAATGTCCCGAAGTGGTTGAAATCTACAATTAATGAACCAAGTTTTGGTATTCATGATAAAATGTCAAGAAAATTTGTATCGAACTTGTTAAGATTTTAATGATATAGATCCATTTGAAAAGTTCAAGCCTAACAAGTAGAAAGCCAAGCAAATAAGTGCTGATAAATTTGAAACCAATGAAGAAATGTATGATTTTTGTAATGAAAAACGTTCTTAAAGAAATACTACAAGTCCTTGAAAACTTAGTGTAGACCATAGAGGAAATATAGTCAATACCTTGCGAACCCTAGTCACAGAGACACCTTTGCTTACAAGTGTGTCTGCAATCCAACCTCCAAGATTGGCAGACAATGCCATCGTAAGCCAGGGTAATACACAAAGCAGCCCAGATTCTGTAAGGTTGAACTTCAAGACCTATAGCAGTAGCAAAAGAGGGAAATCCCCTCATTAGTACTATGGCAGAGTACCATTTTCTTTCCATAATTTTGACCTTCGCAAAAGTTTTATAGCAGAAAGTGGCATTCAAATTTTTTGTTATTACATATCAAGCAAGGACTCTAGAGTAGACAGACACTTACTTGATTGTAGTACGTTGGCATCCATGTAAGAAGAATAAATGTTCCCCAATTGTGACAGAAATGAGATACTATCAAGGCCCACACAGGTGCCTTTGATAAGATTAGTCTCCAAGGAATCACCTTAATAGGTTCCTTGGAAGCTCCATTAGTAAGAATTAGCTTCTTCTCTTCAGGTCGCAGCTGAGGATCATCAAGAGGTGAACTGTACGCCTAGAGTAATGAATCCAAGGACATAAAATACGAAGTTAAAGCAAATTAAAATTGGACCAATATCATAAAATTCTAATGATATGGACAAAGTAACATTGATGAAGCAAATTAATAAACTTGCTCTTCTTTTTAAGATTCTTACATATGAATTGGAAAAAAAAAACTTTTAAAAGGTGTAAAAACAGAAGATGAAGGGCAGTAAGAGTCACCTTGCTCAACCATGCAGCGAACCAAACTGTTCCAAGAGAACCGAAGGAAAAGAAGACAGAAGGCCATCCATACTGATGAATTAAGAACGGTGAGAAGGACAAACCAGTAACTGATCCAAGGTACATGCCACTGTACACTAGTGCCAAGGATCTACTTCTCTCCGACACAGGAACCCATTTGGACAGGATATTATTCATTGCAGGCATAGCAACACCCTGAAAGAAAATTAGATAAACATAAAAAGTAAATTACTTGGTCATCATACGAATAATGAAACATATTGATGTAACATAGCCATTTAAAAATTTAAATATCAACCTCATTGAACTTTAAAGAGTTGCTTTTAGCCTAAATTTTGAATACCAACCTCACCAATCCCCATGACTGCACGAACAAAAAGCAGGAACGGCAACCCAAGTTTGGCAGCAACAGGAGTGAGAATTGTAGCAATTGACCACCAAACGACTCCAAATCCTAATACCAGCTTCCCACCCATCTTGTCAGCCCATATGCCACCAGCAATCTGTTGTCAATTGCAGCTATAAATCAGATGACAATTTTGAAATTTCAAATTAACAATTTTTTAATAGTTTCAGTTCAAATTAATAAATTTCCTGTCAAAAAGGAAAGTGTAATTCTTTAAAACTCAAGAAAATAACAGTTACTATCTGCATTCTATGTAACTTTTAGATAAAATTCCAAGTCTAGCGCTTCTATCATTCTTCCTTATTAATTAGTGGGTAAAAGTCAAAACTACATGACAAAAAAAAAAGAGTGGAAAATTTCAATCTTGATTATTACCTGAGTGAGGAGGTAGCCCCAGAAAAACGAAGACTGTATTAAACCTACAGTTGCTGGGTTCCAGTTAAATTCCGCTGACATAGGAAGTATAGCAATGCTCATATTTACCTGCAAAACAAAATCTGTTCAAAGTTGATAACTTTGAGGAGCTATAATTAATTCTAATTCTTTCTAAAGCTATGGAAATAGAAACCTCCCTACCCATGTAACTAAGATTTCTTAACACCTCAACAAATTAAACTAACAAAGTCTCATATTGAAGTCAAAGTAGAAATCTTACTCTATCCATATTGCAAAGAAGAAAAGCTGAAAAGCACAAAATCACAATGACCCATCGTTTCGGAAACTGTTCCCACCACGGACCCAGGTTATCCAAATCCTCCTCCTCCTCGAGTACGGCGTCGTCAAGAGCCCCATCGAACTTCACCGATTCCGGGACTGACTGAGATATTTCGTATGGCTCCGACTTCACATCCGCTTGCACTTTCCCAACTCTCCTTCTTGATACATGCAAAACAAAGCGCCATTGCTGGGAGTAACTATGTCTATGTAGATACTGAAAAAGGAACGAGTTTTCGCGTTTAGAAGTGGAGCCGAAGTATTTCTTGGGGACCGAAATATCGGTTGATAGATTGGGTTTTGGGAAAAACGAGTAGACAAGAGCTCTGGTGCTCATGGCGTTAAGGTCATATAACTCTCCACCACCTCGCTGGGTGCGAGAAATTAGATCTTAACACAAAAGGAAAGCAGATATTTGGGACTTGAGAGGACAAGAGGGATATTTTTGGTCTGGTTATGGTTTTGACACGTGGTAGTTGATTTGAGAGGAATGGATTGGATAGTAGGGGTAAGCCTGAAAAAATAAAATCGAAAATTTGGAGGATGATTAACGGAAAACTAACTCGGCTACATCAACCAAGTTTTTTTTTTTAATTTAGTCCATCTAAAATCTCCCGCGCACTCTTTAATCACCTCAATTAAGAAAAAAGAATACCACGTAATCTAAAAATATAAATAAATAAATAAAATATTCCTTTACTTATAAATAGATAAATGCTACCTGAAATTTTTACTATGATCGAAAACCATGATTTAAAAAAAAAATAAAAAATCAATGCTCGGTAATGTCTTCCAAAATATTAAAAATTAAATATATATTTAATACGTATTATATATGTAAATGTATTTTGGTAAATAAAAAGATAAACACACGTTTAGAATTTATTCATTAAATTTAACTTTTAAAATATAATAACAAATATATTATTAATTTATATTATATTACTAAAATTTGTTAATATTATTTGTTAAATTTATTTATCACTTACTCTTCTTTTATAAAGTGTTTATCATATTATAAAATTATAAATATATTTAATAATTATCAATGATTTAAAGTGAAATTCCATTCTCCTGTAAAATTGAATCAAACAAATTTGTAAAAAAATTATTTTTTATATTACTCAATTATTTAATTAATTTTATTTTTCATCTCATAAAAGTATATTTATTATGTTATAAAAATATATATTTATAAAATATGTTAAATATATATTGATTACATTATTAAAAATATATATACGGTTTAAAATAAAACTGTACTATGTAATTATTGTAAAAAAAACAAAAACATGCTGAATGAAAATGGCACCGAAGGCCAAACAGGCCTCGGGAGAAATGGGTCTATGATAGCTCAAAGCAAAGGTCGATCCATCCTCAACAAAATACAGCTCCATATTTTCAGCACAAAAAGGAGCGGGAGAGAGAGAATGCATTCAAATGCAGCAAGTACAACTTGTACAAGTCACTGTTAACAATGTTGCCGCCGATTAAAGCAACTCCACGAGGAACATCCCGCTTCGCATTTCGTCTCTATCTTGGATTTGCAGTTAGTTCATATTCTTCTCGATGCCACTGATTGATTGTTAAAGCACCTTCTGTAAATAAATAGAAATATTATTGGAATTCATGGGTGATTCTAAGTTGTTTGACTTTGAGGAAAGAGCCTCGGGAAGTGTTCAAATTCTCAGTTTATTCAATTTCAGAGACAGTCCTTTCTCGCCTGGAATCGCGCTTTTCTTCTCTACTCTTCTCCTTACTTAATGTTCACTCTCTCTTCGACCCCTTTATTAATTTTTCACGTTTGTTATGTTTTCCTCCTTTTCAATTTTACATATATACAATTTCGATTCCTTCAGATCCACAAACCCTTTTTCTTTTTGTATCTGGGTTTGCTTTTTGTTGTTCCAATTTGAAACCTTTCCATTGTCCTTTACGTATTCTCTAAAAAAGATCGCTTTCACAGCTTTTGCATGATTTTCCCAACCCTTCATCAGTTTAACTCCGTTCGATATTCTATTTACCCAGTCATTTCAATATTCTTTTCCCCAACCTGTTGATAAAACAACTCGACATTTGGGGTTTAGATACGCTCAGAGGATATTCGGAAGTTGCAGTTTTATATAGTTGCTTTGTTGTTGACTGGTACTTATCAATTGGTAGGTAAGTAACCTCCATTAGATGATGAATTTGAATATAATATGTTCAATATAAGAGACAACTTGGAGCTCGTGTTGCTGTTTTTGTTTCAGGGGTTTGTGAAATGACGGTTGAGTTCAAGTCAAATGGAGTTGAAGATCATGAATACGAGGACACTGAACTTGGTTCCGGAAATGGGAATGTGAAATCTGGTGACAAAATTCTTAACGGTGTTACTAAGCAAGGAGATGCGTTAATTGGGACAAATGCAGAGCGTAGAAGTATCACAGACAGGTTAATTTGATTTTCCTTTTTACGCTCTGTACTCTCTTAAGTTTGCCTTTTTCTTTTCCGGCTCTGTTTACATTTTATTTTATTGTTTATTGGTTTTTGTTTAAAGATTGTTTGGACTTTTGTGTAATGTTTAACCAAAAAAATTGTTGCAGTAAAATTTGCAATATTCTCAATTTTTAATTAGTTATCATTTTGATTATTATACCACTCAATTAAGATCTCCTTGGTGATTGCTTTTCTACATCTGGGGCAATTGATTGCCTTTCCAAAAATTAAAACTTTTATATATGGTTATATTTTGTTTCTTATATTTAGTTCTTTTATATTACATACAAAATTTTCAAAAAACTTAATTTTAAATTTTCAAAAAATTTAATTTTATATTGATTAGGTGAATTAATATTAGATGCTAACCTTCAAAACCTCCTTATACCCATCATTTCTTTCAACATTTTTTTTAATTATCTTTTTATAAAATATACATATGTGTAATTGAATATCACCCATATAAAATTGATATCCAATGCACGTACATGCTATTCACTTATCCAATTTGTTTATATCATTATTAGGTTAAATTATTAAATTGTTGTAATATAAATGAATTTCCTACTATTTGAAATATTTTTTTTATTTTAACCGCAAGTAGTTTATTATCACGTCCAATGTGCGTCTTGATGACTAGTTTTTGAAAGAAGGCACATGGAAGATGTTATAATTATAAATGTCAAATGGGTTATTCTATATCATCCATGTCTCATTTAATATCCCTAATGGGTTCATGAGTTAAAATTGTCCTATCTCATTCCATCTCGTTTAAAGTTGTCCCTAAAAAGACTCATGATTATTATAGATAATCATTTTTCCTTTTTTTTCATTTTGTATTTGGGATAAATGGTTTGTCCCATCTCAACTATGTCTTATTTAATGTGTCTAATGGATTCATGGTTTAAAATCGTTCCGTCCCATTCCATCTCATTTAAAGTTGTCCTTAAAAGACTTGTGGTTATTATAGATAATCATTTTTTTCTTTTTTTCATTGTATATTTGAGAAAAATGAGATATCTTATTATGTATAATCATATTAACATCTCAACTCACTAAAAATGAATAAGACATGATAGGATGGTTCACAAAATTAAGAGGTTGTACCATCACCATGGGTTAATGGGACATCACATCCCAATTCACATCTCTGGTTATAATTGGTCATTGATAATCTAACTGATAATGATAATCAACTATTTGTTTCCTTTGTTTTTTACTACTTTGATCTAGCAGATTTTCTAGAGGTAGTAGAGCAGCATCTGGTGACAGTATCAGAATTTCAGTTAATGGGAGTGAAAAGCGTGAACACGGGCCAGTAAAAAAATCAGGACCTCTTTTGTCTGGGACATGTTATTGCCTTGCTTCCTGCAGCATGATATTGCTGAATAAAGTTGTTCTATCGGGCTATAACTTCAGTGCAGGAATATCTTTAATGTTTTATCAAGTATGTAACAACTTGTTGCTAGATTTTTTTTATTAACCATATTCGTGCGAAGTAGCTTTTTATGAGTTTTAAAAGCCAAGTACAGGGCATGTGTGTTAAATGTGAACCATTGAGTTTTCTCATGGGCTACGCTAAGGACACAATTTTTTATTTTTTATTTTTGTGGTGGCGGTTGTTGTTGTATTTATTTCTACAATTTTCGGGGAAATCTTGATGAAATTTAGTTTATTCTTTGGTTATGCAGAATTTGATCAGTTCTCTTATTGTTATTCTATTGGGCATCTCTGGGGCAGTTCAAGTGGAAAAGCTAAATTGGAAGCTGATCAAGGTCTGGATGCCCGTTAATATTATATTTGTTGGCATGCTTGTATCAGGCATGTACAGGTAAGTCGTAATATTTGAAGGCTGTATTTTAGTTTATTCTCTACTCTCTCCTTTTCCTCATAGAATTTTTTTGTGGGTTTAGCATATATTGGCGAACGTATCCTAAATACCTTATCTTCTTGTAATGTTTTCTAGTTTTCTGCTAAAAATATTTTGAATATTCATTCGTGCTTAGTGTTCTCTGTTGCACTTTCTTTGTCAGTTTGAAATACATAAATATTGCAATGGTGACAATACTGAAGAACATGACAAATATTCTAACAGCAATCGGAGAAATGTATCTGTTCCGGAAACCTCAGAATCAGAAAGTTTGGACTGCAATGTTTTTGATGGTAAATAGTATATGTTTGTCCTGTGCTGTTGCAACTTGCAATAAAGGATATAATGTCCTTCGACTCTATTGGTCACTGCTGGCAAGATGTCATCGCTTTGCATTGTGTGTACAATGATATGCTTTTTATGTTTACTATTCCAGTATGATTGTCATAAATGTATGATGATAATACTCTACAGATTGCAACTCTTTCAAAATTAACTTGTTAAAGTTGCATTTCAAATATTCTGGTACCCTGCAATTGAAATTGCCAGCATTTCAATCAAAAAACCTACCAACATCTTGATTTTTCTCAATTTAGTGACTGTTTTTCTTTTGTTTAATACACACTAAGAGCTGCTAACAGATAAGCTTACTACTCGATAATGTCTAAGACTTTTGTGCTATTTTTATTTTCTCTTGTAGGTTATATCTGCTGTTAGTGGTGGTGTTACTGATCTTACCTTTGATGCAGTAGGGTACACATGGCAGATAATAAATTGTGTTCTAACAGCAAGCTATTCAGTGAGTAACTTTTAAAAGCTACTTTTTCTCTTACAAAATTGTTTTGGGTGATTTGCAACGTTATCATAGAGGTTTTCATAATTTGGATTGGGACTACAGGAGCCATGGGTCTCGATGCAGATCTTTCTCTGTTTTTTTAATGTCCACTTTAATTATACAGCTTTTTCTCTTTGTGACAGCTAACTCTACGTCGAGTCATGGACGAAGCAAAAAAATCAACAAGATCAGGATCTCTCAATGAAGTTTCGATGGTCTTGCTGAATAACCTGCTATCTTTGCCTTTTGCCATAATATTGATAGTCCTGTTTGGCGAATGGGAATATGTAATGAATGTGTAAGTCATTGTTTTTTTTCTTATTTTATTTCATATTGGTTTCATATTTCTTTCTTCATTTATTCTTTTGTGTTTTGGTTTCTAAATGCAGGGAAGTAACAAAATTGCCAATGTTTTGGATCATAGCCACAGTTAGTGGGTTTCTTGGTCTTGCAATCAGCTTCACCTCTATGTGGTTTCTGCATCAGACTGGCCCCACCACATATAGGTTTCTAAGCTTTTCTCAGTGCTTCATTTCGTAATTTGTTTCTCTCAGAAAATATGATAGAATCGTTTTAGTTATCAGCGAACCTAATACATCCAAACTCATCTGAAACTTGTTTGGTAAGTCAATGAGTCAGATAGTGAGAACGTGTAGCATGGTTTCATTGGAAATGGTATTTAATTTAACTGCATAGTATAACTCAGAATTTCATTTTTAACCCCCTCATACCGTGCATATATATATATATATTAATAAAATATTAGAAACATGTTTTTTGCGGCATGTTCAAAGATGCATGCATATATATATATATTTCCCCATAGCGTAAAAATCATATTTTTTTTAAGAGATCAAAAGTTAAACCATGTGAATAACATGGTCATATAAAAACAGGATGTATGATATTTTAGTGGAAAGAAAACAATAGTCATCCAACTCCTTAACTGTTTTACTACTACTTGGAGAATAATACTGGAAGTGATATTTTTTGGCCTGAAAACCTTGGTGATAACACTGAGTTAACTACTAATGAAGTGAATATATATTTTCCCTTCCAAATCAATTGTTCCTCCCAATATTTCTAACTGATATTGTGCTCCTTTTACAGTCTCGTGGGTTCTTTAAACAAGATTCCCATCTCTGTTGCTGGTTTGATGTTATTCAAGGTGCCTCTCAGTCTGACAAACTTCTTTAGTATACTCTTTGGTAATCAACTCGTCCAACCCTACTGAGTGCTGACAATGAATTCCAATTCTATAACTTTTTTCAATTAATTTCATTAATATAATCTTCACTTATTCCAGGTTTGTTTGCTGGAGTAATCTTTGCCCGGGCGAAAATGTCCTGATCGAAGAACTAAGCTCTATAAAATTGGTCAAGTTTTGTTTTTCCACAAGACAGGAGAAATTGGCCTCAGAAAACTGTATTCTGCAAAAGCTTGAAAGAATAAAAATCTCTCTTCTCCTAAAGAAAGAGAATTTGGATTGAAGGTTAATTAGATCGAAAAAGCTCATAAGTTTTAAGTGCTCTGTATACCAATTTAATGCTTTCTTGTTTGGTTACTAAATACGAAGGATGGACATAAGGAATACCACCTTTCAAATGTAGGTCAATGTTCTTTTTTTTTTTAAATTGATTTTTTGCTAATGTAAAACAGTTACATTCTTTCATTATCGAGCAATTTTAATGGCTTAGTCCTTTGCATCTTCTCTTTGGTTATTCTGTTACGAAAAAAACTAAAAAATTATAAAAAATAACATTCTTAAAACTTACAACAACAAAATAGCACATCAATAATACTGAATAGATTTTAAGGAAAAAATATTTTTGCCTTGTACCTTGTTCCAAAAGCATGAATGATGGAATTGCAAATTGGTTGAGCATCTCTCACACTTGTTTTTAATTGCTGAAACCAGGAGCGAAATGTGCAATTCATGAAAGTTTCATAATCAAATTAAATGGAAAGTTTAAGCATTATTTCGGTTTTATGTGTTGTATTCTATAGATAAGGATTAAGTAACGCCTTAACCTTGAATCAGTTGACACCTTTGTCCATTTTCAAGAACTAGGCGCTTCATAAACTTCAAAACCATTGCAAATACATTATGATTCATTTAATGAAAAACTTGAATAATTTAATTATTGATCATAAGCAAGGATAATTTTTTAAGCAAATGAAATATATTTTTGTTCTTCAACTATTTAAACTATTTAACTATGTTAGACTTGAGCATAATTTTACCTCAAATTTTTTGATAAATATGATGTAAATATATAGGTAAAAAGAGATGAGTTTCTCAATTGTCACTCCCAAACTAAAATTTATAGTTCCGTATATGAAAGCTCATGCATATAGTTATTTTATATTAGTAAAGATAATAATATTAAATTATTATTTTTTTAATAATAAAGGATGGATTTCATTCGAAATATTGCAACCATATAAAAATACAAACAACATCAAAGCAACGTCTCGAAAAACATCAAGATTAAATTACACACCTAAAACTAGCAAAAACTTTTGATACTAATGTTATTTGAATGGACATTAATTGTATCACCAATATTTAGTTGATGGATCTATTTTTACATATTTGCAACTAGATACGAAATTGAAGGATAAAAATTACTCATGGGAATCATTTTCCGTTAGTTAAAAACTTAGAATAACAATGTTAGTTTGAAGAAACGTAATAGTAACACTAATTTTGAGTTGAAAGACATTTTTTTTAACATGCATGATCTTTAAAGTCCAAAAATGGGTGTGAAGCTAGGGAAACAATTCAATAATTTTTTTAATTTTAATTTTTGTAGAGAAAATTACCAAATTAACATCCTTAAACTTATAATAAACTAGCTCATATCCCTTCTAATTCAAAGGAGGTATGTTTTTTTATTTTTTTTAGTTTTATATATGAGTGACTATTTATATGTGTGTGTATATTTTTTCTTTTTAAAAAAAAAAAGAGAGAATTTCTTTGTTCTTATTCTTCTAGTTTTTAATATTTTTCCAAACTTCAAACTTATCGGAATCTCATTTATTCAAGAGAAAAGTAAATTGAAATGCATTTATCAATTATAAGATTTATAATTATCTCTTAATAAATTTTACATTTAATAATATACCCGTCACAATCAAATGGTGACTTTGAAATGAAAAAAAAATTAAAATAAATCCCTCAAAATATATTGAAATAACAAAAAGATCTTCTAAGTTTAAAAAATGAAAATTATATTCTTTTACTGAATTTTTATCATTTTTAGGAGATATATTTGTAAAAAAAAATTGATAAAATTAAGATATCTAGAGTAGGACGTAGTAATATAATACTAACTCGTGTATTTTGATATTGTGTTCCACTATATATTTTCTTAAAAAATTATAACATTATTCAAAATTATGACAAAAAAATATTTTTTTTTTCTTTCGAAACAAAAGTGAAAAATAACAAATGGAAAAGATACAAATGACTAAGGAGCTTAGTTTCTACATAATGTAAATGTAGGGAGTTATAAACAGCTCATATGTATTATCTCCCGCCACAAATTGTAAAGCATTTAGTTTCCTCTTGGTAATAAAACTAAGGCTTTCATATCTCCCAAATTCCCTCTCCTGAGTGTAACGTTCATTTCTTTATTTCAAAATTACCCACAATTTTAAAATTCTTTTGAATTTGAGCTTTTAATTAATAGTTATGTTCACAGTTACATTTACACATCTATCCATGCATACACATACAATAACAAGATTCAAATTCATGTTATCGAAATGCTTATAATGAATATATACTATTGTATAATTAATAATTTAGTTTTTTTATGGGTTGAAATTTTGGTTTATTATTCACTACTTCTCTATCAAAAATAAATATATATACTACCGACTTACATTGATAAGCCAAATTATCCTCGTTTTACAAGTGCCAAGAAAAAATTTAAACAAGGGTAGAATTGTCTTTGAACTCGAATAGCAACAAATGGTGCCAAAATGATCAGTGTTAATTATTTGTTTTTTGCTAATTAAATAAAAAATAATTAAGACTTATCATTTTGTTAAATAATTTATCACAGCTATATGAGTAAAGAAAATTTATCTATTATTCAAAAGTAATTAAGAAGGAAAAAATGATTTAATAATTGTGAGTTTAATAAGAAGGCACTAATCTCTCCCCTGTCATTATTAGTACAAGAAAGGACACACAGAAGTTACAATAAGGCTAATTTCAACCGTTAGATTTTAAACGCCTATTGAGCCATCTGTCATAATACTCATATTATTACAAAGCTTGGTTTATGCTTCCTCTTCTGCTCTTTGTCATGAAAATTTTATCTCAAAGCTTAGATAAGAGAAATTAAAAGAGAAAACAAAACCAACTCTTCAATCTCTTCAATGGAGGGACGACGTGTTCTAGCCCCATTGACAGCCATAGATAGGTTTTTGACCAGTCAGAACCAATATCTATATCATCATCATCATCAACAACAACAGACTCCAAACAATTCAAACCAAAATCAAAACGTGATTTCTTCAAATGCGTTGTGTTGTTTTTCATCTAATTCTGTTGATGCAATCTGTGAGGATTCTTGGGAAAATAGCTGTCTCCAAGAGTCCAGCTTTGTTGATGAACTTTTTCTTGATGATGATGATCATGAGGCTTTGATTAGTTATAGTTCACAAGAGAGAAACAACACTAAAACCATTTTACAAGAAGAAGTTAAAAAAGAAAATGGAGGGAAGAGTAGTAATAATAGTACTACTGCTTTTAAAAGGATGGGAAAGAGAGTTAAGAAAGAGTCTTCTTCAAACGTGATCAAAGGACAGTGGACTGATGATGAAGACAGGTTTTTATTGTTATTTTTATTATTTAAAAAATTATGTTATTTAGTTTTGACTTATTATTATTATTATTTTTTTTTAAGTTTTTGGTTTTGAAGATACTGACGATTAGGGTTTGTGTGTTTTTGGCTGTCAAAAAAAAAAAGCAAACTAATAAGGTTGGTGAAGCAACTTGGAGAAAGAAAATGGTCACAAATATCAGAGAAGATGGCTGGAAGAGCAGGAAAACAGTGTAGAGAGAGATGGCATAATCATTTGCGTCCTGATATCAAGGTTTATTCTTCTTCTTCTTCATCTTTTGGGTTTTGATAGATCATCTGAGTTTTATTATATTAATCTATTACTTTATCTTCTGTTAATAATTGATCATACGCTGTTATTATATAGAGATAAGTTTTTAATTTACCAAAGTTTTATAACTATATCGATTCTAAGTAATCTAACAACTGAACATATATAATTGACTGGTCGATAATCTATATTTTCTAGATTTAGCTCAAAATGGAACCAAGTAATTGCTAGATTTTCGCCCTATTTTTACTTATTTCATTCTTTGATTAAGGTGAGAAATGTACTTTTAGATTCTGTAGGATATGTATCTAGCTTAATTACGGACAAAATGGATTTTATTTTCATAACAAAAATATAAAATTTATACTCTATTTTCTTTTATTTTTTGTTGTTATGTTGAGTTTGAATATGATGAATTAGGTTAGAAAATTTTGAAAATTTTTCTTTTTTTGTCATAACTATAGATATGATTTTTTAAGTCAAATTACATAATTTTTTTACCGTTACATATTTTTGAGATAAATACAAGTGAGAAAATTAATTTTCTAAATCTCTACCGTTGAAAAATTTACGTAAAAATTATGTAATATAATTTACATTCACATTTTCCTATAGATAAGATTTAAAAAAAATCAATTTTTTTCGATTATATAAATGTCATCGTTGATGATTATCTAAATATATTATGATAATTCTTAAATTTTTATGTATATTAATATAAAACAAGTAAAATTTAATTTAATTTCTTTAGCAATTAAACTGTATATAGCATTCTTCATCTTCTAATATTACCCGGTTATTGTACACGTACGTACATATGACACATTACTTGATAATATGTTGTGTATGTAGCGTGACATAATATTATATAATAGAATTGGTAATTAACTTATATTAAATGGCCGGCAACAGAAAGATAGCTGGAGTGAAGAAGAGGAGAAGATATTAGTGGAAGCACATGAAGAGGTTGGAAACAAATGGGCAGAGATAGCAAAACGCATTCCTGGTAGAACTGAAAATGCAATTAAAAACCATTGGAATGCTACTAAAAGAAGGCAGAATTCTAGAAGAAATAAGAACAAACACTTGATCACTACTACTACTACTACTACTACAGATCACAATGCAGGAAAGCCTCATTCCTCTATTCTTCAGAATTACATTAGAAGCAAGAATCTCATCAACAATAACACTATGAATTCAACTAGCTCTACTCTAACTGATCAAGATCACCCATCAAACCAGTTCAACATGGAGCCCAATTTAGAAGCCACTACTCTCAATTCAGTGGATTCTTCTCCACAATTAATGATACCTGATCAACAGAGTTTTGATGATGAATTTCTTTTCATGCAAAATCTCTTTCCCACTATTAATCATTCTTCTTCTCCATTGGTTGATTCCACTTTCTACTATAGCTTTGGCTCTTCAACTTTGAACAATCCAAACAACTTTAACTTTCAAAGTGCTTCTGAACATCATCGGAGTACTAGTACTCCAACTACTATTACTACTTCTTCTTCTTCCCATCTTTACTCTGATCTTTACCTCTCTTATCTATTAAATAATGAAGCATCTAGTACTTCATCTATCACTCACTATAATACTTGTAACAACATTATCAACGACATAAGCTCAATGGGTGCTTCTCAATCCTCCCCATCAGAGGGAAAGAGAGAGATGGATTTGATTGAGATGATTACTTCTAATTCCTTTTTGTTCTCTCAAGAGTAGGGTTTTTTTCTTTCCTTTTTTGGCTAAATAGGGTGTGATGAAAAGCGTTTCTCTTTTTTTAAGCTTATAATATATATTGTGATGAACAAAAATGGTGTTTGCTTTATGTTTTCTAGTTGTGACTGCAATGATTGGCTTTGGTTTCTTTTCAGTTCTGTTTTGTCTTCTTCTTTACTTTCTCAACGGCCTCTGTATGTTTTTTACTGTTTTTGTTTACGAGTTTCATATATATATATTATTAAATTATATTATAATTATTCTATACATTATTGATTATTAATAATCCTTATAATATAGTAAAATAAAATTAATGATAAATATTTTAATAAATTAAAATATATTTAATAAATTTTATCATAAAAAATATTTAAATTATTGTTTTTTTTATTTTTTAGTTTTTTTATATTTAAAAATTAAAAAAAATATTTTAAATTCTAGATGAAAGGATATTTCAAAATACATAATTTTAAAATTAAAATTTAAAATAAAATAAAATATCTAATATGGAATAAACTTAAACCCACCACTAGCACTAAATTTATGTGTAATTTTATAATTTTTATTATATATAATATTATTTAATTTTACAATTAAATATATAAATATATAAAAATAAAATCATCACAGTTTTTAATATTGTGTATGAATAATTTTGGCAGGTTGGTTTGAATCCTCCTCTTTTTTGTTTTTCGTGTATTTTAATGTCAGAATGTAGTTTAGCTCAAGGTGGCATTCTATTTGTGCATTAATCGTAGAGGCTTAAACATTTTTTTGAAAAATATTATTTATAACGTCTTTTAGAATTTATTATATAAAAGTAACATTCATTAATCATTATCTCCGATTCTTATAACATATTCGATTGATTTTATTTTTAAATCTAATTAATTTTATTTTTAAATCTATGTAGTAAGAAAAATAATATATATATATAACATTTTTATGATCATATATATTAAATATATATTTTTATATTATAGAAAAAAAAACATAAATACATATATTGTGTATTAGAGACTTAAAAATAAAATTTTATCTAAAAAATTTAATTAAACCTATATTTTAATTATTATTATTTAAAAAAAGGGATCTAAACATTTCTTTTATAGAAACCGACCATACGTTGATTTTTTACATATTAATTTACAATAAATATTGCAACATATAAATTCATGAACGTTTAGACTGATAAGGAAAGCAAATTGGTGGAAAATGAGTCCTTTAAATTCTATTAGTTACTCTAAAAAAAACATGAAAGTATGGAGAAAAAGAGTTGAAAGATATATAAAAATAATAATCTTAACAATTATAATAATATAAATAATTCTATAATAATATTAAATAGATTCTAATTTTGATAACTCTATAATAATATTAAATAGGTTTTAATTTTGATAACCTTAAATATTAAACAAATTTAAATGAATATAATTTAATTTAAACTTTATTTAGATAAAATTTAAAATAAAATATTATATTAGATTTTTTTTAATATTTAAAATATATTAAGTAGTTATAAGAAATATTATTTTATGGTTATAAATTTTAAAAGTGATATTTTTATTATTTAAAAAATATTTAAAATAAAATATTATATTAAATTTTTTTAATATTCAAAATATATTAAGTAGTTATAATAAATATTATTTTATGATTATAAATTTTAAAAATAATATTTTTATTATTTAAAAAAAAATTCTCGCAAAATTAAGTATCATTTTCATGCTATTTTAATATTCATTTTATTTTCTAAATTCAAAAGGTGAAATTTTAAAATTATATATTAATATTTATTTATTGTTCTATTTTCTTTTGTACTAGTAAAAAATGTGTGATTTTTATGTACATTATCATACTTTTTTTAAAAATAAAATATTTTTATTTAATTTATATAACGTATTTAAAATTTTGAATCGGTTAAAAATTCATTATTATAAAAACTTATTCACAAAAAAACATACATGTATTTTGAAAATAGATATGATAACTATAGTTAATAAACTTCTTAATATTATAAAAAAAATGTTTAAGATGATTAACTTAAATTTGTCAAAATTTAAAAAATATAAAGAATATATATATCATTATTTTAAATCATTAGAACATTTTTGTCTAAAAATATTTTAGATATAATTTATACTTTTAAATTTAAACACAATATTAATATTCATCTTCTTTTCTAATTTTAAAAAGTGAAATTTTAAAAATATATATTAATTTTAATATTTTATTTTCTATTTTCATATATACAAGTTAAATTCATGACACTTGACTTTAACGTGAATATGTCATACAATGACAAAAATTTAAAGAATAAAAAAATTATTTGATTATAAATTAATTATTATAAAATCTCACTCACCAAGAATAAGTGTAACTTTTAAAAATAGATATGAAAAGTATTATTCATTAAATTTAAACACCTTAATATTATAAAAGTCTTTTATTTTAAGGTGATTAGCTTAATTCTTTAAAAAAATTAATAAAATTTAAATAATAATGTATGTCATTATTGTAAACTGTAAGAGACTAAAATAATTTCTATCTAAAAATATTTTAATTGTAATTTTGACTTTTAAATATGTACGAAACATATAAGAAAATCTTTGACACGTATAATCGAGCATTTCTTATAGATATGGTCACCGAACAAATATTAATTCATGAAAAAAATTAAAAATATATTTTTTTGATTTCTTCAATATTCATTATCTGTGTGTTTAATTTTTTTATTTTAAAGTAAGTAAAATACATAATAATTAAATAGTTATATAATTTGAACTTAGGTTCTGGGTTGTAATGTTAGCGGGGGTAATGGAGGTAGATAAAATGATAGTAGTTATTTTTAGTTAGAAAAGAAGAAGTGTGAGATGTATTTGATAGATTATAAATATTATATTTTAAATTATTTTAAATAATTTAAAATATTGGAAGGTATGTAGTTAGTGATATATGTGGGATGTATATAGTAGAATTGGCATTGATATAATATCAGTGAGCCATAAAATGTCAGGGCCTGATTTGCATAAAGTAATCTCTGGACTGGGCTGAGCAATTTCGAGGGTAAATTGGGCCTTATACTAAATTACTCTTCCACGATCCAAGTTTCAACAAAATAAATAATATAATTTAAATAAAATAAAAGTATTTTTTGCTTAAAGGAAATTATCTGAGTATAATAGTTTTGGGATTAAATAGTTTTTGGGAAATGATAAAAAAAATTCACTCAAACTTTTTAAACTTAAAATCAAGCATAGAAAAATCAAACTTATATGTTACATCCATTCTAATCCATAATTAACAAAATATAAATATAAATATATATATATATAATTATGACTCATTTAATTTTAAAAAATATATTATAAAAATACGATAAATAATAGGCTTATGTTTTAAATAAAAGTATTAAAATATTAATTGATTTTTTATAATAATATAAAATATTAATAATAGATTTAATATAAATGGTTAATAATTCAACATATTAACAACTAACCCTGAAAATAAGAGCAGTGTCTCAACCTGAAAACAAGAGACAAATGACTAATCTTTAAATAAGAAAAAAAAAAGATAACAAGTTTGAAGAAAATCAAGTACTTTCATTTCATCTTAAAATATTATCATTAATTCCTAACTTTTAATATTTGCTTTATAATTAATAAATTTTATGATTAAATAGTTAATATATATTAAGATCAATTCTTATGATTTTTATTTCTAGTTATTTGCATGAATCTAAAAACGAAACATAACTATAAGTATAATTAGTCATTAGTTCTATTATATATTATATATTATTGTATCGTAAAAAATAATAATAATCAACATAACTATAAGTATATTTTAGTTATTATTATAAAAAAATATTATTCATATATAACACTATAAGTTCAAAAGTAAGAATTCTTTTTAAAGATATTTTAATATTTTTAATTAAGAATAAACATCATATCGAAATTGTAAATTTTTTTTTAATCTGAAATCAATTTAATCTAATAATTTAATTAATCCAAACCAATCCAAATCAAAATAGATTAAATTTTTGGATTAAATAAGGTCAAATTGATAATAAAATTTATTTATAAATTATTTTCATATATAAAACAAAACATATATAATATTTAAATTTTATATTAGTATATTTGTAGTAAAATTTATTATTTATAACTACAACTAAGAAAATAAAAAAATAAAAAATATGTGTGTAAAATTATTAAATTATTATAAATATTTACATTTATTTTTAAATTATAATAGTAATTTAATGTAACTATGATATGTATAATATTTAAATATTATACATTATAAAATAAAAATATTTATTTATTTATAATTATTAATAATTAGTTTGGGATCAGATACATCAAATTATAAAATTTGTTAATTTAAATTTGATTTAAATTCGATTATATTGTATATTTTTCAATACGAATATGAACTGATTATAAAATTTATTAATACATTTCGATCCGAATCCGATAAATTTAATTGAATGTTTTAATTTATATGAATTCATAGAATTATATATTCACCCTTAATTTTAATTGGTGAGATTTTCATAAAAAAATTGAAGATTTAAATGTGTTAAATTTCTTCGGCCATATTTTTTTATCCTATTTTTTATCCCACTAATTTAATTGCAATAAGATAAATAATTCTGATTCATTTTAGATTAACTCAACTTTGATTTTTCTCTTTTTCTCTTTACTTTTTGTTTATATCAAGTGTAATATTAAACTTGATAACATAAATTAAAACAGATGATATTAAACTGGTTGGGTAATTATTGGGACCTTATATTTTTAGGGATATATTAAAAGTTTTTTTTTAAAATGTACAATTTAATACAAAATGCCTATAAAATTTTTAGCAACTTTAAAATATCTTATGTGTGTTCTATTTCACTTTTTATAAAAAAAAATCAAAAAAATCTGAATGATATACCACTTTGTAAAATAAGATAGTGTATTCTATTTCATATTTTTTTAAATATTTAATAATAATTTATTTTTGATCGTATATATTAGATTATAAAATCTATTAATTTAAATATGAAGAGATTATATACTTTTAAATATGAATATGATTCGATTATAAAATTTATTAATCTAATTTAATCTAAATATGAATTATCACATTAAATTTTTTAATTTTTTTAAATCCAAGGTACGAATAGTTACCTATCCCGTTTGAGATTATATGTCCTAATTTATGTTATCAAGTTAAATATTACACTTGAGATAAACAAAAAAATAATAATAAAGAAAAAGAGAAAAATCAAAATTAAATTAATCTAAAATAAAACATAATTATTTATCATATTGTAATTTAATTAGTGGTATAAAAAATAAGACAAAAAATATGAAAATAGACTAGAATCTATCCAACTCATTTAAATCTTCGTATCTTTTTATGAAAATCTCATCGATTAAATTTAG
Source organism: Hippophae gyantsensis (assembly GCA_030763125.1). Classification (NCBI taxonomy): domain Eukaryota; kingdom Viridiplantae; phylum Streptophyta; class Magnoliopsida; order Rosales; family Elaeagnaceae; genus Hippophae; species Hippophae gyantsensis. Next base: position 14,419,089 of record CM061037.1, on the reverse strand, counting down.
AAGTAAACAAATAATTTAATCAAATAAAATTCATAAAAATATTATATTTTTAATAGATTTATTAAAAAAAATTATTTCAAAAAAAGTATAATTTAGTCTAAAAACAAGTTTGATCAACTTTTACCTACATAAAATATTACTGAATAAATATTTTTTAATGATAAATATATTATTTTTTTATTATTAATTCTTACAATTTCACATTTTTTAAATATTTTTTTATATAATCATTTATAAAATAAAATATTAATAAAATATTCTAATATAATTTTAGTAATAATTTATACTATAACCAAAATTTAAGATGCCATATAAATATTTACCTCATGTAAACCGATTCGGATGTATCTAGAATGATCATTCAATCATTAAAATATATAAAAATTGACTAACAAAACGCATGAGAGTTAGTTTTTTTTTTTTTTTTACTCCACTTATATCAGCTTAAAACATAAAACAGCCTAGACAATAGTAGGGGAAACTTATTGAAACCGACAAATTAGACAAAATTTTAGAAACATTTAAAGAAAAAAAACTTATAATAATAAAAATAACATGTCAATAATATTGAATAGGATATAATTAGATACTTTTTAATATTAAATAAGTCTAAATGACCAAAATTGATGACTTAATGAAACTAGAGTTATCAGTATATTTTTTTACCCATTATTTATTCTTTTCAATCAATAAACAATATTTGTAGGGATAAAAATATTAAAATTTAAACTTTTTAATGAAAAGAATGAAAATATAATTTTAAATTTTTTTTAATTTTTTATGATATTTTTTGAATTTTTAATGCAAAATCAATTAGAAGTTGTCACATGAGTGACACATAAGTAATGGAGCTGACGAAACAAGCCACATGGATGCCATGCCAACAAAGACGCACAATTGTAAATTGCTACGTGTGTAGTGTGACGCAGAGCCAATCCACATGTCAACATGACGTTTATTCCAATTTCATCCCGCTTGGTTAATGCGCATGTCATACTTTTTCACCTAATTTGTCCCACCAATCCACCCATGCGCCACAAAATCTAATATAATAAATCACATTGTGCCATGTGTCAATGACTTAACTTCTAATTGATCGAGACTAGTCTTCATTGCCATATGTCACTCATTGATTTGCCCAATAAATACCAGATGCCACATATCACTCTCTTATCAAGTGTTACATTAAATTTTCCTTTTTTTCATCTCATCCTTCGATATGAAGTTGATCTAACAGTCTAGATTTCACCTAAGTTATATTTAACCCCAACAATCACCCTATAAATCCAAATGAGTCATAATTAACATAATTTTTATCAATTTTTAGAGTTAAGAAAAGAGAAAATTACAAAAAAAATTAAAAGAAGATACAATTTTAGTGGATATTTAAGAAGAGATTGATATTACAATTCAAGATATTGATTGTATTTTTCTTCTACTCATTTCTTTATCAATTTTGATGTCTTTATTTATGAAAAATATGAGTTTTATGAAAAAAAATTATGTGTACTTAATTTATTAATCTAGGGGTCTTATAAACCAATATTCAACGTGTAATGATCTAATATTTTATTCTAATTATAATTTCAATTTAATTATATTATTTAATATAATTTTTATGTTATTAATTGTTTGACCAATAATTTATCTATAGAAACAATTAAAAAAATTTAAGAGAACTATTTAATTATTTATATTTATTAAATAATATGCATAGTTTTTAAGTAGAGATGCATGATTTTACGTATTTGATCAATAATTGATGAACTTAATGAGTAGTAATCAATTTAATTGACATAAGAGTGTGATTAAGTTAATTAATATATAGTGTGTAGTTTACATGAGAGATAAATATATGCTAGATTAGATTTAATTAATCATGTAATTGATTGATAATTGTATTGGTAGAATTTTAGTGATTCAGATGGTTAGAAAATTTAGAGATTAATTATTCCTAAATATTTTCTCATATATCTTCTTAGTTATCAAATTTAATTTAATTACTTATTTTTATTTTTCTTTCTTAAAATATAAAATCACAAAATTGTTTTTTGTTTTTTTTTGTTTTAAAAACTAATTTATAATAATATAATCTCTCTCAGAACGATATTTGATATTTTTTTCATATATTTTCTTAGTTACACCAAATTTGATTTAATTAGTTATTTTTATTTATTTTTAATTCTTTTAATTTTGCTTTCTTAAAATATAAAATCACAAAAAAATTAATTTTTATTTTTTTGTTTTAAAAATTAGTTTATAATAATATAATTTATGTGGGAACGATCGTTTATTATCATTATGTTACTTGTTATGATAAATATACTTGTGTATTTATTGCACAAAATTCGTGTGTCCGATTAGTAATTCAAGTTGAACGACTTTCAAAATTTAATAAATCAAAATGATCGTAGTATAATTTAGATGATGTTTAATATAAAATAATATATTAATTTTTTTTCTTATAATAAAAATATATAAGTTGGTCATATAAGTGTTATATTTATAATTACACAATTTATAGATATTATTTTTATTTTCCCTTAAATTTTTTATTTCTAACTATGATTGGATTAAAATTATATGTAATAGTGGATGAATTTTCTACATTAATTTTAATCTCATCTGATTAGATCATAATAAATACTATTTTTGTGTACATGTATAATTTTTTTTTGTTAGTCATTATTACCTATCAACATAAATAACTATTTTATAAAAGATTTATATAGTTATTGTAATATAAACTTACAATGATTTTATTTTATGCTAATATAAATATATTTTTGAAAAATTAAAAATAATATTATAGAACATTTTTATCGTATTAAACTAAACAAATACAAACTTATAACGGATTGAATTGAATAGATCAAATAGCTTATAGATAAAAAATTTAAAATATTAATTGATGATTGTAGGTAGAGGTGTATATATGGGTTAGTTGATTTTAGATTAAAATTGGAACTGAATTAATACGATTAATTCTTCAAAAATAAGAACAAATTGAATCAATGAATTTGGAAAACTAGTGTCATCCCAACCATTATTTTTGGTTTGGTTTGAGTTTGTTCAATTAGTTTTATGAAAAAAAATTATGTTTTTTTTTCTAATGAGTTTGTTTATTAATATTTTTTAAACAATTACTTATAGTTTCTAATGTTTGTAAAGTTAATTTGATTATAATCCTGAAATTTGAAGGTTTTATATTTAATCATTTATCTAATATTTTTAAATTTATATAATTAAAATTTAAAGTTTCAAAAGTAAAATATAATTTTAAATAACTTAGATAATAAAAAAAATTGATAAATGTTATTAATGATCTATTTTCGTATCAATCATAAAGTAAAACAAGGATTTAAAAATAAAACAAATATAATAAAGAATAGTAATGATTTACTTAATAGAATTTAATAATTTTCATAGCCACATAATTCATAATATTTGTTCATATAATGTAAGTTAATCCTTTAATTATATTTAAGATATTGTAGTTATAAATTATAAATAATATAAAATTAATGTCTTACATGTATTAGAAGAATAAGAAGAAGAAGTGCATAATCTAAAACTTTTTGAATGAGTTATGCTTAAACATTTAAACTCTAACAGCAAAAATAAGTTAAGCATTTTTGTATGATACTAAAAAACTAGAAGCTAGAAATCAATTCTAAAATATTATTAGAAATAATTGAACAAAAAAATTTTCTTCTTAGATGAATTAGAAACATAACAATAAACAATAAAGAAAAATATATAAATTTTGCTAAAAAAATAAAGATGGGGAAGAAAATGCTAAGCCAAAATAAAGAATATTAATTATATAAAATAAAAGTAATAATATAAAAATAAATATACATGAATTAGTTTGGTTTTTATTAAGTTTTAAAAAATAAGTATGGAATCAAACCAATATAAATAGATTTTATAAAAATAAGAATCAATAAGAACCAAAATCTAAAAATATTAGATTAGTTTAATTTGGGTAATATTAATTGTGTTGATTCAATAAATTAAATACAAATTTAAGGATTAAGTACGGAATATGGGCAATTATCATTTTTTGTTTGTTCTGTTTAATATAACCGATGTCTCTAGTTTGAAGTTTGATGAAATCGAAAAGAATAAGTCGCAGTTTGATGGGGAATAAAAAAAAATGTTTATTTGAAATTAGAGTGGTAATGTTTAACATGATATAAATGAGATAAGATATAAAACTAATAAAAAATTTAACGGTAATTGATTAATATATTTTTTAAAATTCTTAAAAAATCTTTTCTTTTTTTACTATTATAAACAAAAAAAAACTTAAAAATTAAATAAATATTTTCGTGTATAAATTATAAGTAAATATAACATAACAGATATCAAAACATTTTAATATAACTAGATTCTCACCCCTATTTGAAATGAGTAATAAAAAAAAGTCCTAAATCCACTCGTTTTAAGAAAGCTCTAAACATTTTTACTATTATTTTATTTATATTTAAAAATAAATTAAATATTTTATTAATTATCATGGATCTCATATAATTTAATAATAGATTTTATTATGACAATTAAGGATGATAATTTTTGATACAATTTGATTGTTCAAATCGAACATGAATCGAAACAGATCGAACTTAATTTGGATCCAATTTAAACCAAGCCAAATAACATGAAAAAATTAAGATTGAGTTAAAATTAATTAAAAAACATAAAAATGACAAATAATTATTATATATTATTAATAATAATTTTTTTATATGTGAATTTTGCTATTTCATATCATGAGCAATGTGTTGTATTTCTCATGCTATTTTTATCGTAAATTTTTTAATTTTTATATATTAATTATTCAATTTTAAACAAAAATTATAAAATATCTTATCAATGATGAACGTTACTAGTTATATGAGTATTTTTGAATTTAATTTAAAAATGATATCTATCATTGTTATTTTTGTAATCATAAATTATTTAATATAAAGTACTTATGACAAGTTTATTAATTTGTTCGTCGATCGCTTAAAATGACTTATAATTTTATTATTATTAGCTACTTTTACAAATATAGTGTATAATCACTAATCATAATTATATAAAGTTAAGGTCTAAAATATTTATTTACTTTAATTTTAAGTTGTAATTTTTTGAGTTATTTTGTAATATAATTATGACTTTAAAATTTTTTACTTTTTAGTTTTGTAAAAATTTGTAACAAATTTTTTATTTGTACATTTTACCTTATTATAATACATTGAATTTGACTCAAAATTTTTATTATTCTAATTAGATTAAAAATTATAGAAAAATTTATAATATTTTAAATTAACATTAAGATAAATAAGATAAAAACAATAAATTAATACATATAAATAAAAATTTTAGTGAATTCGAGCTAATTTAAATCATTTCCAATCTATTTTTTTTTTTTTGTTTATATTGGAGGTAACAATTCATAATACAAATTTAATTTAATTTGAATTAAGATTGAATTAATTTAGAATTTGTTAATTTAAGTAAACTCAAACTAACATAGCCTATATTTATACATATAATGATAATCAATAAAAAATAAACACGAATGCGATGATGCAACCCTCTTATAGATATATAAGACTAGAAAATTTATTTATTGTTTTAAAAGTATACATAACTTATATTTTATACTAATAAAATATAAAATGAGTGCAAATATTTCTTTTTTAAAAAATAAATATCAAATAAACGATAATAAAAAAGTAATGTGATTTATGTATACTATAATTTAAAGATAACGAATGATAGTTCCATAAAATTACTCCTCCATCATCCATCCATCCTCGCACATGTGTGGCCGCTTTATCTCGAGATCATATATAATATAATTAATTACATGAAAGCCATGAAAATTACCTAAAATACCCACATTTGCTAAAAACCAGGCATTAAAAAAATCATGAAAATATAGGTATATTCCTTCATTGAATTTCGATTGGCTCTTTCAATGTTCTAGACTAACATTATGCTCTTCGTCTCATGCGTTTGTCCCCTCTACGGAATTCAAAGTATACTTTATTTGGTAATTAAAGACATTAACTAGAATGTATATGGGCTTGTATGATCAACACTCATCTCGATACAGACTACTTTCAATAAGTTTATGCTAAAATTATTTTTAGATTTTCTTCTTTATCGCTTGCACAACTCAGTCACTCAGAATCCCAAAACAATCTAAAAGATATAATCTTAAAATATTCACTTGACCTCATTTCATAGTTTAGTGGAGAGTTGAGACAGAGTCTGAATCAACTTCAACATCTTTGGACTTGGGATTGGGATCAGAGGCATGACATGGAACACTGTGGAAGATGAATGAGAGAGCATGAGGTGGAGTGTAGAACTTAAGATTAACAATTTCACGTGAAAAGCCCGTCATTTTCCTTTTGGCATTTCCCTTAACCAAATTCTCACTAACCCATTATCAAGGTGTGAGCCTACATTTTCTTTTGTGCACCCCATGTGCTCGACACATTGTCATCAAGGAGAGTTTTTCAACTAGCTTCACTTTATTTTTAAATTAGAATTTATTTGTACGAAACATGTGAGTTTTATGTTGGATTCTTAATAAAATTATACGTGAACAATTATAAATTATATATTATTATATTAAAATAAGTTTATTTAAAAATAATACGTTAAGTTTTGAATAATTTAAAACAAAGTGTAAATATTTAATGCTTAAAGAATTTAACCTAATTTATTATAATAATGATTTATAATAGAGAAAACTAAAATATTCTCTAAAAAACATTTTAGTTAAAAGTTTAAAAAATTCATTTAATTAGGTACATTTTTACATATTTTATTTTATTATTATGATACAACATGAACATTTATAAGTTAATTTTAAGTGATAATTTTCACTAAAATTATTTTTCTAACATTTTCAACTAAAACTCGACCACATGAAATCTAAGACGCAAAATATGCTAACATTAAAAATATTTTTAAGAACTTTAAAGATCATTGTTTTAATATTAGAATAGTTTTTTTTTCACTCTAATTGATCATTGTATTTTATTTTTGATCTCTTAATGAATTTGCATTAAAAATTAAATATGTGTTCAAAAATTAAATTCACTCGAACTCATGTTCAAGATTGTATACACAATTTAAATTTTTTCTTAATCATTGTATGATTTTTCATTATTTCAATGACCAAATGTCGTGAAATTGTTAAAATTCTAGTGATTTTTATTCTTTTAAATACATGTAATGAAATATTTCGTAACATATATTCAAAATTAGTAAGGGATGTTAGTCTTATGTAATATTCTAATTTGCATAATAAGCACTCGTATATGGTTGATCCTTGTACGTGTTTTGTTCTCATATAAGCCTCAAGATCCAAAAGGTAAAAAGTGGTACGGTAGAATGGAAAAAAATAATAATAAAGAAAAAAAGGAAAGAAAAAAAGATCCTAAAACATAAGAAAGGCAATGACACACAAATCTGTATATGTATATTTACTCATAATAATTGTGATGTTTTTATATGTTAAAATAATTTTATAAATCAAAGAATTATTTTTCAAAAAATATTTATTCATGATATACTGTAATTAATATAAGCCAAAATGTATATAAATCTGCAACAAATTTTGTAAACATCGAGCCTTATATATATATATTTCATTAGCAAGCTTTTTTCCCTCGGTAATGGGTTTGGTAGGTGATGGTGGCTATCCAACTACTTTAAGTTGTATACCAGTAATGTTAAAAGGAAAAGCTCACTTGTTTAGGTTTTGCTAGTTTTGTTTAGATTTGAGCCAGTTTATTTTGTTTAGGTTTAGTAACTTTTACGTAAGTAATAGCTAATTTTGTATGAATTAAGTTTACTTTTAACTCACTTTTAAACGAGTTAAACTACTTTTAAATGAATTGTTTTTTTAAAAATAAAAATAATTTTTTTTATATATTAATAAAAATATTAGTATAAATATTATATTTTTATAAAAAATAATATATTTTAATTATGACGTTTTATAATAATATTATTATAATTATAAAAAATTTATTATTAACAAAAATATTTTGTTAAATAAATTCTTGAAATACTAATAAATAAATTCGTTTGAGTTTATTAACTACATGATTTTTTATCTTATTAACTTATTAGATTAACCTTAAATGAACGAGTTTGATTAGATTGAGTTTATTAAATTCACATGTACTTACACTAATTATTGTATCGTGTCAAGTAATAAAATAATTTTTAAAATTAAATTTTTTTGATCATTTTAAGAAAAGTGTGTTACATGACACACCATGAGTACTAATTTATTTTTCAAGTTGTATTACATTATTTACATCAATAAATCTCATTGGACTATGATGAAAAAAACTACACATAAATAAAATTAGAACTATTATTAATAATTTGTGTTATAGTTTAATTGGTCGAATCGAATTCTTGGTGTAGAACTTGAATTGAGTTAAATTTAGATTAAATTTAAATCATTTCAAATAATACGAAGAAAAAACGAGTTGAGTTTGAATCAACCTATTAATTTGAATTAAAAAAAATTATAAAAAATAAATTTTATAACTTACATATGATGTTAAAAACTTAAAATTTGAGAAACATATTTCTTTTTAATTCCTAGTCGATTCAGTCTCCCTTAACTTTCTCATTTTTCAACAATTAACAACAATCATTTCTTCAATTGCAGTCTAATGCAAGCATCGTTTTACTCTTTTGTTTTACTCTTTTTCAACTGCAACCCAATGTCCATTGAATTAGCTTAAATATTTTTTTGTACCATCTTAAAAAAATTGCTTTCTTTTGTATGATATATTTGAATACATTAAGAAAAATTTATATATACGTGGTTAAATTTAGAGAAAATTATTTATTTAATATTACTCATATATTTCTTTGTTTATTAACTGAAGGAAATTAGATTTGAAGGTTTTATTCAAACTATGAGTTTTCATGAAGATACGAGGACCTTTAATTTTTGTCAAATTTATTTAAATATTAACCTTTTAGTTTAAGAATTAGTTTTATTTAATTTATTTTTACTAGTATTTCTCTTTTGTAATTATTTATATATTGTAACATAATAAGTAGGTGTGAGGAGTTGTATTATTTTCATGAATTTTATAATATACGTGAATTATTAATTTAATGTTAATTTATTATTTATTTGAAAAACTAATTATTGTAATTTTTTCTCACTTTTGATATTTCTTGTAATTATGTGTGAGCTAATGAATTTTAATAATTAAACATATTTTTTTATTTATAAAGAAAATTCAATTAATTAAAAAAATATAAATAATAATTTAGGTTAATTTAAATTAATTCGTTTATGTTTGTTTGGATTCGAGTTTATTTTTAAACTAATCTAACTCACAGGAATTAATACCCCTAATTAAAACTATATACTATGTGCGAGAACAAATTCAAAATTCTCATTTAGACTAAGGGTCAATATACATGCATCATGCTCTTCCGTATAATCGAATTGACCTAACACATGAATCAACACCCTAACCATATACTATGTACAAGAACAAATCCGAATTTCTCAGTTAGACTCAGGGGCTAATATACATGCATCATGCTCTTCCATTTATATATTTACTTTGGTTTAATGTATTATCTTTCTATGACCAGCTAATTTTTTTTTAGATTATTTAGATGGAGACAAGTAAAAAGACATAAAATAGGAAAGTTGAAATGGAAAACAAAAATTTGTATTTGAAATAAAGATTATATTTTTTTTTAAGTTTTTTGAAATTATATACTATATTTTAATAAATAATATTTTTAATTTTTTAAAAACTTAAAGTAATCATAAGAGTGCATGATATATTTTATATTTTATTTTTAATTTAAATTTTTATTTTACTAAAACATCTATAATTTTTGTTTTATAAAAATTATTTAAATTCTAAAAATCTAATATCTTATAAATATTTTATAATTTATCATTATTATTTTGAATTAATTTGTAATAAAATTAATACAAACGGAATATATATTTATTATTACATATATTTTATTTTTTTTATTTCACATAAATATTATTTATTTTTTTATTCTTTATTGACTCAAAATTTTATTTTTTATTATAAGAAATTTATATCGGCTTTCTTCTATTATAATTTTCCTTTATAATAAAAATAAAAAAAATTCTAAAACGTAAAAAAATAATATTTAAAATATTATATGAATTTTCGTTTTTAATTTAGGGGTACTCGATTTCCATATATTCTTACAAATTTTTTATATAAAAATAAAAAATAAATTCTAAATCTCAATAAAAACAAAGAGGAGTCACAACCCCACCCTACCCTTGCTTACACATTACTGTCTGTGATCGAATTAACGATACAAATATTAATGAAGAGTAATCTTAGACTCCAAAGCATACACTACATATTCTGTTGATTAAATGTAATATTAGCGATAATAAAAGCGATTATAGTGTGACACAACCAATTTTTCCAAAAAGATAATAGCTTTTTTTCATTTTTTAAATTATTTAATCATATATCTAATCATAATTAGTACAATACTAACAATAACTAGAGATACGTTTTAGACTAGTATTATGTATAGCACACTCTTATGAAAAAGACAGTTATGGCAATCCTATAAACTCTGTAAAAATGTAAATAATCACCCACTGTTAAGAGAAACTTATAGGACAAAGGAGAAAATAAATCGAAGCATAAGCTGCACGAGAAACAAGTGTTTCGTTGAAGATTTTTATATTTTATTTTCCTTTATGCTGCTTCATGACAGATATTAACAGAAGGCTAACTAATTACACTTTGCCATGCGATCGCATCAAGAAAAAAAAATTAAACAAAAGAAAAAGCATACTAATCTGTGCCAAAAACAAAAAAATAAAATAAATAAAGACGACATAAAAGCATATCTTATCGAAGTTCCAAGACATACTCGTAGATCTCGAAGACATCACACCGTTGCGGCCAAAGTTCCAAACACACTGTCCTTTTTTCACTCCACCCTGCATTTTGCTCCATTCAAACTCTACCACATGGATTCAGTTGATGAACAATGCTTAAACCCTAATATGTAAAACGAAAAGGAAAATAACGAAAATCTAACAAAATTCTTCTGTCTCTAACTCTCTCACTACCCTATTTTTTTCTTTTATTTTTTGTTCTTTTACTCAGATTTTTATAACGAGAGATCCAATGTGGGAGGAAAAAAACAACGTAGCCTGGTAGATTCTTGAGGCACTGCGGCAAGGCTTATCTTTTCTTTTCTTGTGTTTGTTTTTTCATGGTTTAGGGTTTTTATTTTTATTTTTATAATTATCTATTTTCGCATTTTTTTTCCTTCTAATTTTTAAGTAGATTGGTTGGTATCACAAGAATCGAGAGGGAAACAGGTGTCCTCTCCACCAGTGTTCCAAAGGAAATTAGCATAGGCAGCAGCATGGTAGGAATTTCCCGGCTCAGCAGCAATGGCTTCTAAGAAGGTCTCCTCCGCTGCCCACATATCGTTTCTTACTTTCCACAAGAAAGTTGCGTACTTGTTGTATGCTTCTGCATCCGGTGGTTCTACCCCTGTTGCTCTCTTGAAGTACTCTTCTGCTCTGTTTTCACACAAATCAAATAACATTTACGTAAGAGATAAAAAAAAAAAAAACCCAACACAATACCTCTCACATCATAGTCTCACGAGGGAAAAAAAGAAGAGTCAAAACTCTCAAGAGTTGGTATTCTGTATTCTAAGTTAGGCTTACAGTTGCTCTAAGACTAAGCTAACAAAGACTTTTCATTGAAGTCACGTGATAATCACACGAGAAAGATAACAAAAAAAATTAACATCTTCTGTTCTGCGGAATACACCTAGCCCAAAATGAGCAATTTGACAAATAATCGGACGTTAAAAATAATTTTCTACTAAGAGAAACAATTGATATTTTTCTTTCCGGTAAATAGTAGTAGAAATTGAACTGAAATGCAACTAAAATAAATATTACTGAGGAAGATAAAGCTATACCTGTCATAATCGTGGTAAACAAGGTAAAGAAACTGAGCATAATTGGCAAGGAGGAGTGCGTTGTTGGGTTCTTGGGACAAGCAAGCTTGGTACTGAAGATCTGTTCTGAAGTGATATTCATAGCCATCTGGTTCAATCTTTGCATTCACTGGGGAAACAAATCTCTGGATGGTGTCTTTATCCAGAGCTTCGTCTCTGAGTGAAGCTTCCATTTTTGACGCTTCTTCCACAATCGAATTCCAAATTGCTTCCTCTTCTTCTTTAGACTCTTGCTCTGATATCGATTCTCCCTTTCCCGTCGTTCTCATGGAAGACATCTGGGAAGAACCATCTGGTAGAACTGTCCTGTATTGACCGGATTGATTGAACCTACCATCTCCTTCTGTTCCACTAGCCAACTGGAAATTCCCACCACCGCCATTGTTACCGCCTATTGAAGTCGCCTTCCCACTTGACGAATTAACCGAAAACGTCTTAATTGTTGAAGAGTCAAACTTGTGATTCTTATGGTCCTGAACTTCTACCATAGAAGCAATCTCTGCTGTGCTCGAATAAGACCCAGATGGCAATGAAGCAGCAATGGCGGTGTTGTGGCCCATAGAATATACGGTAAAATTAGCAAGGAGAATCATCACGTACACCATTAATGTAGGTGTGTGAGAAAAGACTTGTTGAAATAGCCAAGCAAACGATGCGTGCATTTCCTTCTGAACCCGACTCAAAATTTCCTGTAGATCTTCGTGGTAGAGAATTTCTCTCATCTGTAATGTATAGAAATGAAGCTCACGAATTATGAACACCATTGAAGAGAACGCCTTCTTCACTGAACAGTACGCAGACTCCCCTGCTTCTCTAACCCCTTCTTGCCAATGCAACTTTCTTTTTATAATTCGAAGAGAGAGCGGAAGATCAACGCTGTTAGCTTTCCGTTCAATACTCGCCTGAACAATTTCGTCAATCCCTGGCCAATCCGATGGCTCTAGACGAATTTCTGGCCATGGTGGCTCCCAGGAATGAAGCATCGGAGGTGAAAACTGTATCTGATTCTCCATAAAGTTGACGCAACTGTTCAATCCTGTCGTTTCCTCGCTCTGATTATCCCCAAAATCAGAAACCACCTCTGTCCTTTCTTCGTCGTCAGAAAGCTGGAATCTAAGAGCCAATTCTTGAATCTTCTTCGAGAATTCTTCGTCGAAGAAGTTATCGGAACTTGCGCTAAAAGCACTTCTGATAGAACTTGATTTCGGGTGTTCATAAGACCGGGACCTCTGTAGCCTCGTAGATGGCGTTCCCAACAGAAAAGATCGATCTAACTTTTGCACATACCGGCACACCAGAGCTCCTCCATCGCCTCGGTTTCGACCCTTCCGAGAAGAAGACGATAATATCGCAGAAGTTAAGGTTAAGGAAGATAATGGAGAATGAGGAAGAATAGGCTGCGACCAATGCAAACAAGTTGTTGCCACTTTCCCGACCATTTTTCTTAACTTTCCGATTAAAAAGACAAATAAATTGCTAAAATTGAAGGACGAATATATTATTAAAGGGATATATCAGGAATTGTTGGAAGAAAATAAAATTATGGTATCAAATTCTCGGAAAAGATTGTTTCTATCGAAAAGGCAGATCTTCTCCTCCAATTTTTTCAACTTTTTTTTTTGTTTGGATCCGCGAAATGCCTTCGCCTTTCTTCCTTTGAACTCACACCGAACCTGAAAAGAAAAAAAAAATATTGAATATTCGTCAAGAAAAAAAATAAAATAAATAAATTACTCGCTCAAAATCCCTTCCCAATCTCAGCACTTCACTCCAACTTTCCCGGAAAACACAGTTCACCTCTCAATTTGTGAATCTCAACTCTTTATAGATATTTATATTAAGTTAGTTTCGGAGCCAGTCATTATTTTTAGCAGGAAATTCGGATCGTGAAAACACATCCCGAAACCACTCAATATTCGCACGAATGTCAACGAATTCCTATCACTAAGAAACCTTATATCATTTATTTAAATAAACTTACACAAATTTTTATGGTTTCTGATAATTTTTCCGGTTACACGAGAATCTCCGGCGAAACCCCTGAAAGCGAAGCTCAAGATAGTAGCTACACTTTATCAAGAAGAGTGTGAGGGTGAGTCTCACATATATATATCTCGCCTCCTCTTTTCGAATAAATTAATTGATTGATTAAATTTAAATGCAGAAGGAAAGGGAAAGGACAGCTAGAAAATCAGAGATCGCATGCCGATTGATTTGCTTTCCAAATGACAAACGAATGAGTTAATCGTATTTATACACTCACCGTACGAAGTACACTAACGGGAGATCCGGTAACCAGTCACTTTTAAGATTAGTTAACCATAATAAACGTATAATAATCATGCATCATAAATAATTTTATTTTTTATTTTAAAAATATATTTAATTTAAAAAATTAAATTTTAACATAATATTTTTTCTATTTTATTATTTAAAATATTAATAATATTTTTATTTTTTAACTATTTATCACATATTTTTAAATAAAAATAAATAAATAAATTAAATATAATTATTTTATTATTAAAATGATATTTTTAAATAATTATATGTATATAAAAATATAATATTAATATATTTTTTATTTCAATTAATCAATTTTTTTATATTATAATAATTATTTTTATTACATATTTTATTAGTTACGATTATTACGAGAGAAATATTATCAAAATTTTAAAAATATCTATAGTTTAAATTATCTATAATGAAAATATTTATTTTTATTTCTTAAAAATTACATTAAATTTTTTTTTAAACAAATATTTTTTTAATTTTTTTTAATTACATATTAAATATCTATATTTTTAAATAATAAATTTTATCTTATTAACTTATAATGCTTGATAATAAGAATGCAATGAATGATTTCTTAAACCTAAGGAAATATCTGTAGTAGTAGTTTGGGTTTTCGTTGTGTGGGTACACGTCCCTTGCAACTTGCAATTATGTAAGCTTGTGTTAAGAACCTAGGTTGTTATACGTTGTTTTTACATTAATTATATTTATAGTTCTTTTTATTAAGTATCGGTTATTAACTTTTTTTTTTAAATAATTATATTAATTAGTAATGTTAATGTTATAAAAATATGTACCTATTAGCTACATTCTTATTCTCGTTACTACAACATTACATTATTGTTTATAGTGATAATTTAATATTTAAGGACACCTTCAACCTAAAATTTTATCTTATTTTATTTTATATAAATTTTTTTTTATTTTTTTCAACCTATAATATCAAATAGTACATTAAAAAATATATTCTTTATAAATTATATTATTCTTTTTATTTTTTATCTATTATTATATTCAATTAATTAAAAAATTATATTATTAAAAAATCAATAATTTACTATTAAAATATTATATATATTATATCAGTTAAAAATTATATTTAATTAAAAAACATAATTAAATGTATAGGTAGATAGATATTAATCGGATGAATTATCGTATTCATCTCACAAATATCAAATTAATGCATTTCCAAATATCATAAATTTTTATTGATTATTTTTAAAATTTTATTAAATCATTGTTTTAATTTATATTAATTTTTGATCTATGATGTATTATAGTAAACTAATTTTTTTAATGATTTTATATCATATACTTAATTTTAATTTTTAATATGTAATAAATAATTTAACAATATTTTTAGAATTAAAAAACAAGAATATATTAGAATGCTTAATTTTCCTCCCACGTATATATAATTTTTTTTATTTTTCTTATTTTATCTTATTTAAAAATTTAAAAAAATTTATTTTTTAATTTTTTTCATTCTTAATTTTTATCAATATTTTGTTTACCCCGTTCAAACAAACATAGTAATTATAATATTGTTTTCATTAAATTCAATTCTTATCCCCATTTATATTTTTATTATATTTTTGTTCTATAAATCAAACATGACCTTAACAAATTGTACTAAATTTTAATAGAAAATTAAATTTAAATAAAAGAGATAATATTTTTAAATGAGAAATTAAACGAAAATAAGTAATAATTTATTATGTTTAAAATTAGACAAAATTTTAAGAAGGAAAACCATGTTAGAAATAAGACTAAAGTTAGAAAAAATATATAATAAAAAAAATATTATCTTTAAAATTTATAATTATAAAATAACGTCATTTATATCCACTTTATATAAGTTTTTTTTAAAAAGTCTAATACGTATTCACGTTAAAACGTTATTTAAACTGAACTACGATCATTTAAATCTTTTGATATTGAACTCCATTCAAATTGTTCTCGTGCAATAATATTCTTGTTATTTTTATGATATAATTATAAGTGTATTATTTTTTATATTTAAAAAAATATATTGTGTATATTGAATGCAAGACTAATTAATATGTTACTGATATCGTCAATTTGATATTAGCTTCTTCTTCTTTCCTCATTTGTTTCAAATGCTAGTGCCTTTGAAGTTATCTAACGACTATAAAAAAATAATAATAATTATAAATTATTGTGTTTATTGAATTGCAAGACTAATATATTACTGATCAATTTGATATTTACTTATTCTTTTTTCTTCATTTGTATATATGAAATGCTAGTGCCTTTCATGTTATCTAATCACTATATTATTTTAATTTTTTTTCCCTAATAATTAACTTATCATTTCAATTTTGGTACATGTGATTTCACCAAACTCTGCTAGAAGGAACTCTTTTCCACTTGTATCTCCCCGTATTTGATACACAACCTTTACTTGTATAATTACTCAGTATCATCATCTTCTTAATAAGTTTAAATATTTCTTATAATTTTGTGTAAATAAATGAGTTATTATTAGAATTAATTTTAACAGGAATTTAAGCGTAAAGTGTTTGTCATTGTGTTGCTAAATGAGTCAATTAATGATTTATTTTTTAATCCTGTGCTTAAATATTATGACTTTTTTTAAAAAAATTACTTTTATTTTAGCTTCAACTTAACGATTTATTTTCTTATAATTATTTATTTGGAAGTATATCTTTAAGAGATATTGAAATATTTATAATTTCTCACCTTGTCTAAGTTTATTGTCCTTAAAAATATTATTTCAAATGTACGTACGTTCTTGTTGTCTTAATTTCAACTCATTATTATAGTAATTATGTTCTGGTTGTTCATGATTGTCGCCATTAATGAAAAAACTTTTATTTATATAGTAATTTTTTTTTCTTTTTTACTAAAATAGGAGAGTACTGTACGTGCCGTCAGAATGATTGAATTTTACAATAAGCAACAGAGCTATTGGTACAATTTATTATGGTTCGTCAACTACCTTTTCAAATAACAACTAATCTTGCGCAAAACTACTCTTAAAGAGACAAACTTTCTTAAGCACAAGCTATAACACTTAAAAAGACAAACTTTCTTCGGCACAAACTAAATTAATTTTATAAGTATAGTCACAGTAGCTAAATAGGGAAAGGAAACAAACTCTCTGTAGTTTTAGCAAAGCAAAAAGTAAGGTAGTAAAAAAATAGTTATACAAAAAAAGCCAACCAATCTAAATATAGTAACATATTAAAATTGAGTAACATATAATTGAATAACAATACATAGGATGATTGGTTGATTGTGGCACCACTAATAAAATTGTATTATATAAATTAATATATACATTAATAAAAATCATTAAGTTATGATAGCGAGTAAATTTTATAAATTATATGTGTAATATAAGACATAAAATTCTAAAATTTTAACTATAAATCACATACTATTTATAAATATTATAATAATATTTTTTGTATATGTTAATGTATAAAATGAATCTTATATTTATTAATAAATATATTAATATAATTTTTATAAATAAGTTGAGATTAATTTTTAAAAAATTAAATATTTTATATTATTTATATAATATTAAAAGAATTATTTCAAATAATATCGCATTTTGGATCATATGAATTATCAATCAGTCTACCAACAGAAATATTAAGAAATTATTGATCGTTAGTGGATTTAGTGGGATTAGTACTTCAAATAATAAGTGATTTAGAAAGTAAGCAATTTGATAAAAAGAAAAAAAAAACAGTAATTAATATTCCCTTCTCAAATGTGTTGATAAAATTTTAAAGAGGAAATTTTTAGTGGTATATAAATTAATATTTATTTTATACCATTTTTGTTATATATTAAAATTATTTAAAAATTAAATATATTTTAAAATTTTAATATAATTATAACATATTAAATAAAAATAATTAATCTAAACACAAAAATGATTGTGAAATTAAATAATATAAAAGCATTTCTCATTTCCAAATAAATTTGTTACATTTTGTGAATTGAAGCAAAAAAAAAGGACATGTGACTGATTTGTTGTAAATCAGAGTCAATTATTTAATAATTTCTATAAGTTGCATTCAAAGTGGTCCCCGTCCCCGTGCTTACAATGTGCGTAGGTTGCTAAATTATAATATCTTGAATAAATAATTAGTATTTATCTGACCACCGTATTCCTTCATTTTCACCCTTTTTTGGTGCTTTTATGTACGTTGCTTTCTTTTATTTGTCTCGATAAAGGCAAAATTGTTTAATGACCAAAAATAAATAAATAATTAAATAAATAAATATAGACAACTTGTTATTTTATTAATATGGGGAAGTGCAGAGGGATTGGTGGTAAGGAAACAACGGCCAGAAATGAAAGTTAATGAAGGCAATAAGCTGTAAGCCAAGTAGCTGGATGTTACAATCTGAAGAAAGGAAGAAAGAAAGAGGTGACAACCAGTGATGGTGACTTTGGTAGTTGGTATTTTTGATCAACGGCGGAGATTGGTTATTTGAGATCTTTTTGACGATTTGGATCAACATGCCTAGAGCATTACCTTTTTAATTCCTAATTTCTCATTTCTCCATCATATTCTTTCTTTCTTTATTATTTATTTATTTAGTATTAAGATGTATTATTTGATTTTGAGGAATATATATATATATATATACTTTGTTATTATATTATAATATTTATAAAATAATTAATTCTTTCAATTATTATATTAATCATATTGAGATATTCCCTTCATTGATATTATATGTATTATGTATCGGATAAATGTATATGTGATTATTGAATTATTAGTTTTAGAGCACAAATTATATTTACAAAGCAGATTATCAATTAAAAAAATTACTCATTAATAGATCAATTAAATAGTGCTTAAAAACATTTGGTAAAATTCAAACAGGGCAAATTTCTATAATCAAATTAAAAAATTAAATTTTGTAGAAATATACTAGAAAGGGTTGGCGGATTTTGATGAGGTTAAGATCGTGCTATTTATCACTCTAATATATTGGACATGGAGAGTTCGTTGCAGATTTCATTACAAGAAGGGTGCTTGATCCAAACGGGCGTGAGACGTGCAAGAAGAGAAGAGTTGGGCTAATGACTATAACCATAGGTTATAAGTCGATAATAATTTTTAGACGATTTAATATTGTTATTTATTTTTTAAAAAATATATTTAGTTTTAAAAAAAATAAAATTTTAACTTAATTTTTTCTTTATTATATTATTTAAAATATTAATATTAATTTATATTTTTTAACTATTTATCACATATTTTTATATAAAATAAAAAATATATAAAATAAAAATAAATAAAATTTAATCTAATTACACAAAATATTATGTATTTTATTATTAAAATTGTATTTTTTATATAATTATATGTATATAAAATAATATTAATAATAATATATGTTCGTTTCGGTTAACCAACGATTTGATATTAAAATAATTATTCTCACTCCATCGATAACAGTTATTTTCAATATAAAAAAATTGTTTGGTGAAAATAAAAAAAATCAAAAATCTAATACAAAAATTTTATTTTTAAATATTTATGAATCATTCTATATTTTAGAAATAATTCTTTAAAAAAAATAAAAAATAAAATCATAAATAATTACTAAACATATTTATTTGAAAAATTATTTAAAAAAATCAAAAATTAAAAATCAAAATCGTTATCAAACAAATTCTCTGTGAATCATACGAAAACAAGTGGATTTATTTGTTTATTTAAAAAAACCTTTAAGAGTACTTCATTTAATTAAATTTAATATTTATGCTTAATTATTAATTATTTATATTATAATATATAACATATTTTAATAATATATTTTTTGAAATTCAACTAGTATTTATATATATTCTTTGTAATTTATTTTAAATTTTCATAAAAAATATATTTATTTAACCGAGAGTTTCCCCCTCTCAACTTGCAGATAAAATCTATTATGTATGTTGATCTTATTCTACTCCAATTATTAACTTTACTAATCCATTATATTCATATTCTTTCTTTCTACAAAAAATTCTAATTCTTAAACTGCTTGAAATTTCATTTTGGTGCTATCTCCAAAAACAAACCAAATTTTAGTTAATTTAGACATGGTGGCTAACAATGAAGACGAAGCACATGACGATAACTGCCCATGGCTTCATTACAAATATGTTATAATTAGAAGGATAAATATTATTTTCTCTACTTATATATCCTGATACTGATGATGTTGTAAATAGTGAAAAAATAATAATATTTACTATAAATAAATGATTATCTGATGAAGATTTATGTTTTGTCACCCTAAAAGATATAAATATAAATATTTATTTTCATGGTTTCAATTGATTCAATAAAGCATTAAAGTATAAGAAATATAGTGAACATAAAAGACTTAAGATATTCTCTAGTATATCCTACGATACATTTGTGGGTTGATTTTGATTTTTTTTAAAATTTTAATATATTTACAAAAAAAAAATTTAATCTCTTTTTACTCTTATTTTATATTAATTGAAGGAATTTTTCTAATTTATTATTAAAAATGAGAACAAAATATGCAAATATGCTTGTAAATTATAACTAACTCACGATAATTTTTTTATTGATCTATATAATAAAAAAATATATAATATTTATTTTATTTATATAATTAATTATATTTTAATGTTCTTATTATTAGATAAATTATTATTTTATAAATAATAATTTAAATAGTACCATATCCCTACCTTCAATTATTCATGGAATACGATCGACTAAGCCATACGCATGCAAGTCATTGCAAAAAATAATTAAGGTCCGGAAAAAGTGTACTGAACAGATATTTTTAGCAGAGATAGGAGCCAAACAGCATAGATACGGCCGGGAAATTAAAAAGAAACAGCAAAGTCCGTTACACTACAAAATTTTCGAGAAAAAAATTGTTTAACTTTTTATTTCAAATAAATGATAACATAATTTCATAATTTATTTACTATTATTAATATATTATTTTTATATATTTTTAATAATAAATAATTATAATTATTGAAAGTTTATAAGATATAGACTTATTTAACATAGAGATGAGTGAATATATTATTTTTAATTTTTATTAATTTATAATTTAATAACTTAAATAATGAGTCAGATATATAACCGTGTGTAAAAATAAGTGTGAAAATAAAAGAATAACACACGATATTTTTAGGTGAAAACAACCTAAGTCATAACTATGACCTAAGAAGAAAATCATCGGATTACTTAACTTTTCACTATGAAATCAAATCTTTAAGTATAAACTCGATCTTATACTAACCTCCCTAGGATATTGTCATAATGTATTTTACTTACGAACCCTTACTCTATTTTCACAGTTTTTAAAATTAACGTGAGCGGTTTCAAACCAACGTTCCAATAAGATACGTTCTTGAGTCAATTGCAAAAAGATTAACACAAAAAACACAAATGCTTATGTGTGTTATATAATGTATTAAAAATAAATAATCTTAAATAGATTATTCAAAACATATGTAATTAAATCAAATTAATTAATAAATTTTAGAATAAAATAATTAAACATAGATTCAATAAAAATAACTTTTTTAAAATTTAATAATCAAATCAACTAATCATAATCGCTCATAAAATTATTTAATTTAAATATCTAAAAATTTAAAAATAAATAAATAAATTAATATAAATTAAAATATATAAATCAACCTATATATGTATTAATTATATAACCAAGGTCAACTGCCGCCAATATGAATTATATATATATATATTATAAGTAACTTACCGCGGCTCCTCTGAAAGTTAAGTATATATTTTTCTTTGTATCTAGGCTTGTTTAGTAATTCAACTGATTGTGCATATTGCAGCAATTCCGCATCCTTGTTCGGCAGTTTTTTTTTTAAAGCACCCGTTCTAATCCTAACCGTCATCGTATTTGTATATGTATAGATAAATGATAACCTACTAGCATTAAAATTAAGATATTTTAGACTTTATTATTTAAGGTATATTTTTA
The DNA here is from genome assembly GCA_030763125.1 of Hippophae gyantsensis. Taxonomy (NCBI): domain Eukaryota; kingdom Viridiplantae; phylum Streptophyta; class Magnoliopsida; order Rosales; family Elaeagnaceae; genus Hippophae; species Hippophae gyantsensis. Next base: position 14,396,715 of record CM061037.1, on the reverse strand, counting down.
ATTTTAATAATAAAATATTTTTAAATCATATTTTAAAAATATTAAGACATATAAAAAAATATTTATGTATAAAAATAATTTTAGATTTATGAACATATACTATTAAATGTATAAATGTAATCTTATGTGTCGTAATTATAAAATATATAACTGAATTACGATTATCTGAAACTTGAATATTTGTTCAAATTTTCTTAATATACTTGATAGAAAACCTAAAAATAAATATTTTGTTTATGAAAATAGTTAACGCTCGTAGTAATTATAATTATAAAAATAAAATAAAATAAATATTTTTAAAATTTAATCATTTATTTTAATAATATCACTTTTTTATAATAAAAATATTAAATTGATATAAAAAATAACAACCAAGACTGCGTTTGAAAAAAAGAAAGAAAGCACCAGCTGATTTTAAGCTAATAATATGTTTGTTTAAACAAACGCATTTATTTCTCAATATGAAGATAAGCATTACCCTTGATCAACTTTCAGAATTTTACGGCTGATAATTAATTAAAGCATTTTGTCAAGATGACTAGTACAATTGACTTGTAATCTCGAATCTTCTAGCAGCATCAAAAAGTATACAAATTTGCTTCTAATTAACGTGAAAAAATAGTTTCTTTACAAAATGTAGGAAATTAAATATAAATTTTTCAAAAATATGAATTTGAATTTTGTTGCACTCTTTTGATATCGTTAAAATATGTTTATGAATTCACTACTTGGTATACACATACGTTAACTATGTTTTCAATATTTTTGTTTTATTTTAATAATATAATTTAATTAAGATATAAAATTCAACAACAATCACGTGTAAGTTGATTCTTATAAATTTTATTATAACAAATCTTTTTATCACAATTAATATATCATAATATTATTAATAAATATAATTAAATATATAAAAATAAATTAAATAAAAAAATACCACGTCATGATATATAAAAATATTCTCACCATAATATTATATTTTAGAGAGAAGCCATTAAAGTCCTTCTTGTTATGAAATTTGTATAGTTTAATCTCTCAAATTTTAAAATATATATTTTAATCTATAAATTTTGAGAAAAGATGAAAAATAAGGATCAAAATAATTATTTGATGATTTCTTCACTAAAATATTAATTTTTATTTTAAATAATTAAAGTTAGATAAAACACAAATAATTAATAATGATAAAAGTACAATTTATTATAAAATTATTTTAAAAATCAACAATAATAATATTCTAAAATAAATTATTTTTATATTTTTTTAAAAAAATAAAATTTAATAAATATTAAAATAAAAATATTAATAATAACTAAATATTAAATGAATATGTTTTGAATTATTTTTATAATAACAATTAATTTAACATGATTAAATATTCAAATTTTAATCGTATTTTAACCGTTTGATAAAAAATAATAATATTTTAATAAAAAAATATTATTTACTTTTAATCGATCTATTTTTTCAAAATTAAAAGATTAAAAATATATTTTTGAATCTAAATTAACAAATGTATATTAAGATTAATCTGACAAATGTTATTAATATTTTTATCTATCGTTTATTAATGTGGAAAAATACCTCTTACAAAAATATCTCACATAATTAATTACTCAATTTTAACACTTTTTCGAGGGCATTAAAATAAAATTTCATAAAAATGAATAATGTTTAACTAATATAGAAATCACACACTATTATTTTCGAACAATTTATTAATTAATTACAACAAAATGATTATTACTAGTGTTTTTGGCAATATTACGTGTTGATTTTTCTTTTAAAAAAATAAAACATTATTGAAGAAACATAAATAACATCTTTTTAATAATTTCAAATTCATATAAAAAAATTCAACTTGATTCAAAGTTCATGAATAAAAAAGAAGTATTTTATCCATTAGCATTAATTTAGTGGTCAGCTCTTTATTTTCGTAATGTACCGAGTATATTTTCAGGGCTATAGTTATCGTCTTCTTGACAAACAGATCATGATCATCAGCCAATAGAACACGTAGAATATTATATGAGGTTAATTAAATTTCAATATTGGTTCTCGAATTTAAGCAAAGAGGTTAACACAAGTAGGACACTTAATTCTTTGTTTAGATGATTAAAAAATTATATGCTATTTTTTTATAATAATATTACTAAAAGTATTTATTATGCTTAAAAATAAATTTAAGTTTAAATTCAACATTTTTAATCATGTTATTATTAAAAAAATATTTGTCTTAAAATTGACCCCTTTTAATCTCTTTATATAGACTAAAAACTCTTATTTAGACTAAAACAGTTACATTTACATAATTACATGATTAAAAGCAAGTATTAATATTCAAAAGGGAGCACAATATTATAGAAAATTATGAATTTTTTAATTGAATTATTATAAAATAATATAAAAAAATCATGATTGATAAAATTTACAAATTTTAATATTTTTGAATATTATACTATAAGTATTATATGTTACATGTATATTTTGATATAATTAAAATAAAAAATTAAAATTACGTAAACTAAATTGTAACAAGACTAAATAACATAACTTAATATCTTATAAACGAGTAAAGAAATGAAAGAAATTAAACAATATAAATTATAATAAACATGTAAGAAAATTCAAGTATGTGAAAGAAAAATAGAGAATATAACTATTATATAGTATAAATAATAATAAATATTTATATAATTATATGTGGTGTACCACAGAATTGTCAAATTGTATACGAGATAAAATGCATTATTTTTAAAAAATGTTTGAAAAATAAACTAATAAAATTTTAAAAAAACAACAAAATTACATATTTAAAACTTGTAACTATAAAATAAACTCTTTACATTTAGTTCATATATTTTTACAATATATGATCCATCATTTCACATTAAACGTTATTTAAGTTTAATTACGATTATTAAATTCGTTCAATCGAATCCTTTCAATATTATTAGAATGTTATTTTTATTATTATATATGAATTTTAGGTGTTATTTGATATAATTTATCATAAAATTCATAAGAATATATTAAAATATTTATTATTCTAATAAAATATAATTAATAAAAATTATATAATAGTAGATTTTTTTCCAATAAAAATATATGAAAAATATAAATGAGTAAGTAATATATCAAAAGCAAATAAAAAATAATATTTAAATAATAAATTTAAGAAAAATTGTAGCTATTTATTTTCATAAAATATAAAAAATAAAAAATCTTTATAAAAAAATTTAAGAAAAACACGTGTCCTATCTCACACGAATGTGACTCCGTCCCCGGCCAAAAGTATTCAAGTTTTTATAATATTGTAATGGATTTCTTTTATATATATCTTATTCATAGATTAATCACCTTTTATTATATAATATTTATTATTATTGTAAAAGTAAAAAAATGTTAAATTCAACAAATCCTGCAACACAATTCAACAAATATTGCATCGACGTCAAACAAATATTGCACCAAGCAGTCGTAAACCATACAATTAAATAATAATAGTTGGTGAAATAGTAATTGATATTTGTCTATATAAACAATGTAAATATTCGATACAAATTAAGAAAATATACGAAGGAAAACGTTTATTTCTTCTTCTGATTATTTCTTCAAACATTGATTTCTTCATGGTATTAGAGCCAGGTTGTTGCTTTATACAAATTTGAAACTCTTGTTCTCTAAAACAAAGATTTCTTTCTCTGAAAATATTTCTCGTGAAAAAAAAATTCTCATTCAAATACCCATACAAATATTAATTAAAAACATCATTTTTAAAGCAGTATTTCTCCCACCTAATTTTACCACATTACTCTAAACACAATTTTGAACATTTTGGTAAAAATAGAGTAGAAGAAAAGCCACCCACGCGCCGTCACGCGTCGTCTGGAGGTTGAAGATGATGACGTGTCATCCGGCTCGGCTCGGCTCAGCGCGGCTCGGTCCCGCTTGAGGGCGTAGCCAACCCGCACTTGGTTCGGCTCAGGTTGGTCCGACCAGCGGTTCGGTTGAACCTGGTTTTTTCGGGTTTTCACAGTTTTTCTATTTATGGCCGGTTCGGCCCATTTTAAAGGTCGGAACCCGGTTTTTTTTCCGGTTCTGAATTTATAAAACCGGTTTGGTTCATTTTTTCAAGTTTTTAAACCAATTTTGAACCGGTTTTATGGTTTTGTTATCCGGTTTAGTATAAATATATATTAAAAAAAGCAAAGAAAAAAAAATACAGAAAAAAATTTTAGTCCTAAATTATTACACCATTTTCTAGTTTGGTTACCATAATATCATGACAGATGGTATAATTTCATTACCTATGGAGCAATCAAATCCAGTTGTTGTACAATCTGTTCAGTTTGAATGTGTTTTTAATGCTGGAATTATTCTTATTGAGACTAATTATGATGTTTGGTCTCAAATAATAGAAATGCATATTGCAGAGAGAGAAAAACTCTCTTATATTCATGACAAAAATTTGCAACCAGAAAAAACATCAAACAATTATAACAAGTGGTATGTAGAAAATCAAAAAGTGAAGAGATGGATACTTATGTCAATGAGTCCTGAAATCATGAAGCGATATTTACGCTTACCTATTGCTCTTGAAATTTGGGGTGCTTTGGCAAAAGCATTCTATGATGGAAGTGACGAATTACAAGTATTTGTCTTAAACTAAAAAGCCTTTACTTCTAGACAAAATGGAAAATCACTTTTAGAGTATTATGGAGAGTTGACTGAAATTTTCCAAGAGCTAGACCATCGTGATAAGGTGGTCATGAAAGACCCTCATGATCTAATATCATATCAAGAGTCTGTTGAAAGACTAAGGATACATATTTTCCTTGCTAGATTAGATGATGAGTTTGAGCAGGTTTGTGGAGAAATTTTGCGAAAAGAAACTATCCCAGATTTAGAAGGTTGTTATTCCTTGATTCGACGGGAGGTAGTACGTCGAATCTCAATGAAGGAAAAATCTAGAGATGTTGACGCTTCCGCCATGATATCTAAAAATCGTTCTTTTTCCAATCAGCAAGAACGAAAGGTGATTGATAAATCATCATTTAAATGTACCCATTGTCATCAAAAGGGTCATACAAAAGAACGATGTTTTGAATTGATGGGATATCCTGATTGGTGGGATCACAACCGTGACTCTCGGAAGAAAAATACACGACAGATGTCTACTACCACTATTGCTGAAACAACAAAGGATCATGTTGCAACCTCCTCAGCACATGTTGGTAAGATGCTTAAAGTTTTTTCTCCTGTTTTTAATAATACATGGATAATTGATTCAGGTGCAACTGATCATATGACATTCGATTCTAGACAAATCTCAAAATCATCCTCACACAAAACTGTTTGTACTGCCAATGGTAACACAACCCCAGTCATTGGGGAAAGATATTTATCTCTCACTAGTACTTTGAATTTAGACTCAGTACTAGTTGTTCCCTCTTTAGAGTATAACCTTATATCTATTTCTCAAATAACCACTGCTTTATCTTGTTTTGTTATTTTTTGGCCTGACTTTTGTGTGTTGAAGGACATTCAAACAAAGCAAACGATTGGTCGTGGTGTTAGGCAAGGAAACCTGTATTATTTGGACTTGGATTCAAAAAATCATGCATTGGTAGCAACTGGATCTAACAAGGATGAATCAAATATATGGCTATGGCATAGGAGATTGGGTCATGCATCTTTTGGATATTTAAAGAAATTATTTCCAAGTTTATTTTTGAGCTTAGATCTTTCTACTTTAAAGTGTGATGTCTGTGAACTAGCAAAAAGTCATCGTTCCTCATTTCCTGTAACCTTAAATAAAAGTCTATTTCCGTTTATGGATATACATTCTGATGTATGGGGTCCTTCCAAAGTCTCTACGTTGGGAGGATCACGTTGGTTTGTTACATTTATTGATGATTTTAGTAGAATGACTTGGGTCTGTTTAATGAAATCTAAAAGTGAGGTAAACGTCTTATTTAGAAAATTTCATAAAATGGTTTGTACTCAATATAAAACACAGATTCAGGTTCTTAGAAGTGACAATGGAGGAGAATATAAAAGTTCTGAGCTTCAAGAATATCTTCGATCAGAAGGCATTATTCATCAAACTACTTGTGTTGATACACCTCAACAAAATGGAGTTGTAGAAAGAAAAAATCGACACTTGTTGGAAGTTGTTTGTGCCTCATTGATCGAAGCTAATATGTCATTATCTTATTGGGGAGAAGCACTTACTTCTGCTGCATATTTGATTAATCGGGTACCTTCCAGTCCTATTAACTTCCAAACACCACTACAAGCCATCACTGAAGCAATTGTTGCACCAAATGTTCCCAATTTACCTCCTCATGTCTTTGGTTGTGTGGCATTTGTACACCTACATAAACAACAACGTAGCAAGTTGGATCCACGAGCAATACGTTGTGTTTTTATGTGATATGCCATACAACAAAAAGGGTATCGTTGTTATCATCCTCCTACAAAACAAATGATTACTACTATGAATGTTATTTTTCATGAAGATACAATGTATTTCTCCTCTACACCAGAATTTCAGAGGGATTACAACCATGCTGAAATTCAGACCCTTACATATAAATTGTTTCCTTATGAAGAAAGACAAATTATATGTGAGGAAAATACAAATAACTTGAATTCAGATGGTAATAACTCTTAATATAGAAAAGACTCAAGGGAAATGGAATCAAGTCCTCATCAACTCCAAGATCATCAAGCAAGTTCCTTACTACCACTAAGTGAGTACGAGTTTCCTTCTCCACAAGCTGCTGATATACCTAACCAATCGTTTGTAGAGGATGTTCCAACTATTGAACCAGCCAGAAAAATACTTCCATCACGTCCTAACAAAGGTATTCCTAAAACCATGTATGAACCTGAGATTTCTAGTAAAGTCAAATATCCCCTGAGTAACTATATGTCTAAACATCGTTTGTCAAAATCAAACGTATCATTTGTGAATCAATTATCTGCTGTATCTATTCCTAACAGTGTGCAGAAAGCTTTAGCTGACCAAAAATGGAAAGATGCTATGAATGAAGAACTAAGATCCTTAGAAATAAATAGAACTTGGGAGCTTGTCGATCGTCCACCAACAAAGAAAATTGTTGGATGTCGATGGATTTTTTCAGTAAAGTATCAAGCAGATGGTATGATTGAACGCTATAAAGCAAGATTGATGGCAAAAGGATACACTCAAACATATGGGATCGACTATACAGAAACATTTGCACCTGTAGCCAAAATTAACACTGTTGGGGTGTTGGTATCTCTAGCTGCAAATTTAGATAGGCCATTATATCAGTTTGATGTAAAAAATGCCTTTCTACATGAAGATTTAATTGAAGAAGTCTACATGGATTTACCACCAGGAATCAAGAAATCCACAATCCATGGTGAAAAGGTGTGCAAATTTAAAAAATCACTGTATGGATTGAAACAATCTCCAAGAGCATGGTTTGGCAGGTTCACAAGGTCAATGAAGGCATTTGGCTACAAGCAAAGCAATTCAGACCATACTTTATTTCTGAAAAGGGTATGGTAAGATCACTGCACTTATTGTATATGTTGATGATATGATAGTAATAGGAAATGATCTTGAAGGAAGGAAAGCAATAAACAAACTTATTTGTCTAAAGAATTTGAAATGAAAGACCTTGGTTCCTTAAAATATTTTCTTGGGATTGAGGTTTCTCGATCAACAGAAGGAATCTTCTTATCTCAAAGAAAGTATGCCTTAGATTTATTAAAAAAAACCGGTATGTCGGCATGTCAACCAGCTAATACACCAATAGAGGAAGGATTAAAGTTATGTATCAAGGTTGATCAAGTTCCAACAAATAAAGATAGATATCAAAGGCTTGTTGGAAGATTGATGTATTTAGCACACACAAGACCATACCTTGTCTATGCTTTAAGTATTGTCAGTCAATTTATGCATAATACTGGAGAACAACATATGAATGCTGTTATTCGTATTTTGAGATATTTAAAGTCTGCTCTTGGAAAAGGAGTATTGTTCACTAAGAACTCAGAGTTTTTTAGAATTGAAGTATATACTGATGCTGATTGGGCTGGATCAATAAATGATAGACGATCTACATCAGGATACTTCACTTTTGTAGGGGGACATCTTGTAACATGGAGAAGTAAGAAACACCATGTTGTTGCCCGTTCAAGCGCAGAGGCTGAATACAGAGGAATAGCACTTCGGCTTTGTGAGGCCTTGTGGTTACAATCTCTCTTAAAAGATTTGACATATCCTGCTAAAGAATCAATTAAGTTATTTTGTGACAATAAAGCAACATGTGATATTGCTCATAATCCAGTTCAACACGATCGTACAAAACATGTTGAAGTTGACAGATTCTTTATTAAGGAAAAGTTAGAAGAAAATTCATTGGAATTGCCAAAAATTAAGTCAGAAGATCAATTGGCTGACATTCTCACTAAAGGACTCTCATATCGAGTATTCACAGAAGTTTCAGTCAAGTTGGGCATGAAAGACATCTATGCACCAACTTGAGGGGGAGTGTTGAATTCAACAAACACTGCAACATAATTCAACAAATACTGCAGCACAATTCAACAAATACTGCAACACAATTCAACAAACACTGCACCGACGCCAAACATTTTTTCTAATATACACGGCACCTACCAAGCAGTTGTAAACCATGCAATTCAATCATGGTGGTTGGTGAAATAGTAATTGATATTTGTCTATATAAACAATGTAAATATTTGATACAAATTAAGAAAATATACGAAGGAAAACGTTTATTTCTTCTTCTAATTATTTCTTCAAACATTGATTTCTTCAAAAAATGGGATAAAGAAAAGCTCTCATGGTTTTTCTCTTTCATTAAACTCCTCATTTCTCCTCTCATATGCTCTTCTTTCATTTTGACATTTTTTTATTTTTTTATTTCTCTAATCTCATATTCTCTCCTCTCTTCTACTCCAAGAGCAATGACCTTTTCAGTCTCTTTCTCACATAAGTCTCTTTGAAGGCTCCACCATTTCTATTGTTTTTATGGGTGATTCAAACTTATCTTTACATAAGGACTTGCCCATTATATCAAAGTTTTTATATTTAGTATGAATCTTCTAAGTTATAACTACTTAGATTATAATATATCAGGTATCGATTGATATATGACATTAATGTGTTTAGACTATGAAATCTCAAATTCATACTTTAATAGATAGCACTTTGATTATTAAAATATAAAATATACTTTTATTATTGTTATCTCAATTCTTGTAGTAATCTTTTCATCCAAAGTATTTCTTTACACGATTCGTAGCTACAATAAACTTTGCTTCTATAGTTGACTAAGCGAGACACTTTTATAGTTTTCATCAATAAACTTTGCTTCTATAGTTGACTAAGCGATACACTTTTATAGTTTTCATTGTCACGAGACAACTCCCCCTGAAAAAGTAATTAGGTATCTAAAAGTAAACTTTCTGCAATCAATATCCCTAATTATATCGACATATGTGTAGTCGACCCATTCATGTTTACCACTTTCAAGCATAAACTCATTTTGGAAGTATATCTAAGATATCTCATAATTCACTTCACGACATGCTAGTGTTCCTTTCTTAGATTTAACAAGTATCTACTAAAAACATAAACTACATGTATTATGTTTAGTCTTGTACATACCATAACATATATTAGACTACCAACATCTGGATATGGCACTATAATCATTTTAGTTTTTCCTTCTTACATGTAAGACTCTACTTTGAGCTCAACATGAAGTGACTAACAAATGGAGTAGCAAATGACTTTGCTTACTACATTTTAAATTGTGACAATGCCTTATCGATATGCTTTTCATGTGATAACTACAGTTTCCCTTTCTTTCATTCATAGGAGATTGTTATATCGATAATTTGTTTTACGGAACCCAAGACTTTCATTGCAAAAGACGTACAAAGTTCTTACTTTAGCTTTCTAATCTTGCACTATTTGGTCCTACAACCAAAATTTCATCCACACAAAGAAGAAATATGATAAATTCACCATTACTAAATCTTTTTACAAATACACAATAGCTAGACATTGCCCTTTAATATTCATGCTCAATCATAAAGGAGTCAAACTTCTTATACCATTATCATAGTTTCTGCTTTAGTTCAAATAGATTCTTCAACTAACATACTAAATGTTTTTTTCCTTTGACTTTGAACCCTTTTAGTTGTTACATATAGATTTCTACGTCCAAATTACCACAAAGAAGTGAAATTTTCACATATAGATGTTGAACTTTTGGATTCAAAGATTTAGTCAAACCAAGTACTACCCAGATGAATAACATCTTCACCACATATATGAATGTCAATTCGTGTGGGATTAGCCTAATCTAAGTTGATCCAATCTTAATCCAAATCACATTTAAATCGTATCATGAATTTCCAACCTTAATGGAAATAAAAAAATTAAGGCTAGCACAATCTAGCCTAAATTAACCCAATTTTTTATATTTATGTATTAAATGATCTTTTGTTGCTTATAAAACTCGATGTTGATTTAAAATATTACAAATTTTTTATAATTTTTAATCTAATATGAATAGTAAAAGATTTGATCCAAATTCAATGCATTCTAACAATGTTGAACATACAAATAACAATCTTATTACAATTTTTTACAAAATTGATAAGTAAGAAAGTTTAAAATTATAAATATATTATAAAACAACTCAATGAATAACTACCTAAAATTAAAGTAAAGGAATATTTTAGCCTTTATGTAATTGAAATTAGTTATAATATAATATATTTATAAAAATACTTAAGAATAATAAAATTAAAAACTAATATGACATACTTACTAACAAATTAATGAACTCGTCATAAGTACCTTATATGAAATAATTCATAAATTTCAAAAAAACTCTGATATATCTCACTTTTAAATAAAACTCATAAATACTTATATAATTAGTCACGTTTGTGATTGATAAATTATTACATAATTCTTATTAAAAAGTGAATAATCAATATATAAAGATAAAAAAAGTTACATTAAAAAAAGAAATACTTTTTGATGGCATGAATTAACAAACTCGACATATAAAAAAATAGTAGTAATAGTATATAAAAATAATTATAATTATTTTTTATTTTCATCTTGTCTAGCGAGCCGTACCCCAACCCTAAAGTTTTCATGTTTTCAAACTGGCCTAAATTGGGCTCAAATTTAATTCAATTTGTGTTTGGTTCTTATTTTTTGATTCGTATTTGGTTTGGATAATTAAGTTGTAGCATAAATTGTCATCTTTAACCATGGGTGAGAAAATTTCATCAAAGTCAATTCTCTTTTTTTCACTATGTTTTTTTATAATTAGCCTTGTCTTGTATCTAGGTCATGAGCTATTTTCTTTAGTTTTCAATTTGTACATCCATTTGTTTGTGAGGGCTTTTCTACCTTTTGGTAGTGCTACCAAGTCATACATGTGGTTTTCATGTAAGGTTTTCATTTACTCTTGCATGGCTTTCAACCACTCCTCTTGTGCTAATTTGTCAAAGCTTCTTCATAGCACTCTATTTCTCCTCCATCAATGAGTAACATAAACTCAGTTGGAAAGTATCTCATATGGGGTTCGGGTATCCTGATTGATCTTCTTAGATAAGGTCCAACAAATGATTCTTAAAGAGCTAGTGCTTTTTTCTCTTCATCATCGGCTTGGTCAACGATAATACCATTACTTCTGAAATCTTTAGTTGTATCATCAACTAGGTTATTACCAATAAGAGGATCATTTATTGTATTTCTAACATCTTTTATTAAATCTCTCTTATTACTATGCTTTATAGGAGGAAGAACTGGATCTTTTTTAGGCGATCAAGTTTTTCACCTCTTTGAATATGTTCAATATTTTGATCTTTAAAGAATACAATATCTCTACTTTTGATAATCTTTCGTATGATAGGATTCCATAGCATGTACCCGAATTCTTCATTACCATGTCCTAAGAAGATGTATTACTTTGACTTAGAATTAAGCTTCGATCTCTCATCTTTTGGAATATGAACAAACGCTTTACAATCGAACACAATCAGATGGTTGTAAGATACATCTTTGCCTTTTCATAAATTATATAAAATATTGACATTCAATATAGTTGAGAGAGAGAAATTGATCAAATCGACCATAGTTAAGAGAGCTTCATCCCCAAAAGCTCTTAGATAACTTACATGAGATAACATTATCTTCACCTTTTCAACAATAGTTCTATTCATCCTCTTAGCTATGCCATTATGCTAAGAAATCTTAGGAATCAATCTTCATGCTTGATTCCATTTCTCATGTAATAATGCTTGAAAGCTCCTATGTATTCTCTCTCATTATTTGTGCAGATACACTTCAAAGGTCTACCAGTCTCATTCAACATTGGCATGAAACTACTTGAATACATCAAACCCTTGATCTTTAGCCTTAAGCGCACGTGCCCTAACCTTAATGAAATGATTATCAATAAAGCTAACATAGTACCTTGCTTTTCCAAGAGTAGTAGTGGTTATCAAATCACAAAATAATAATATACATGCATGCATTGTTTAAGAGACATACATTTTTTCCTTTCATCCTTGTTAAATGCCTCTCTTTTGGCTAGAATTTGGAGTTGTTTCTCCTTATATTTCTTAGCCTTTTGTGCCATAGCTTGATTAAGGAATCTTCTCCAAAAGAATTCATGCAAACTTTACCTTCTTTTTCATTGGTCATATAAATAGTATTTTTCTTCTTTCATCACTCTACTATTAGAGAACTTCTAGTGACTTTCACTTACCACCACCAAATACACTGGTGTGACCATCATTATCGAGTAGTTCGATGAATATCAAAATTTGAGGCATGTTTGGAACATTTCTTACATCCTTGAGAGTCAAGCGATAACCTTCTTGATTGCATGGGAAATATCTCATCTTCCCACAATCTTGGAAATTTTATCATTTCTCATCCTAATGTTACTAGAATCTTTATCAATATAGGAGAAAAAGAAGTCCCTTCGTGAAGTTACAAGATACGGTGCATGACAATCAATGATTTAACATGTATCTTACAATGCTATATTAATAATATTACCATTACCTCATTTTCATTATACATTATAGTAGCCATGCCTTTTGCTTCACCATTTCCTTGCACTCTTTTGAGCTGTGTGTATTTTTTGTTCATATGACCCTTTTTGTCACAATGATAATATTTTATATCTCTCTTCATCCTCAATCTATCCCATGACTTTTCATTTGATTTATCTATATTGTGAAATTTTCTATTATTACTTTTTCCACCATATTCAACGATAAGTGCCTTAGAACCAATTGACATGTCTTACTTCTTCCTTGAACATGCTATCTTTTTCTATGTTTGATATTGGAACACCTTGAGTAACTGAGTTACTCAATCATATCACCAATGTATCATAGTTATTTGGTAAGGAGCAAAGTAGTAACAATACTTGTAATTCATCATTAAGCACCATTTTTATATTGGTCAATTGGTTCATCAATCCTAAGTAGTCACTTAAATGTACATAAACATTTGGATTTTCTTGGTAATTTAAGTTAATTAATCTTCGAATAAGAGATGCTTTATTTTGAGAAGTCTTTCTCTCATACATAGACTCTAACTTTGTCCATAATGAGTAGGTAACAATTTCTTGTGCTACATGATGAAATATGTTCTAATCAATCCATTGTCGAATTTGTCCGAAATTTCTTTATTCATCAAAGTCCAAGCGACATTGGATTTGTTTTATGGCTTGGCTCCTTCATTTAGAAACAGTTCATACAAATCTTTACAATAAATAATGTCCTTTATTCTTGGCTTCCTTATAGAATAATTTAATATCATTAATCTAATCATTGTTATAGATAAAGTCATGCGGTTGTCTCCTCTATTTTTAAAAATATACAAGATTATAATAATTAATAATTGATCGACGTAACTCTAATATCATTTGCTAGAAAAGATAACAAAAATAATAATAGTAATCAAATAGAAAATTATATTGATTTCTGGATGTAACTTTCTCACTTTTGTATAACTAAAATGATGAGTTAATATAGGAGATCCTTATTTATTAGATTTAAACTTTAAATATATTATACTTATTAATTCAAATATAAAATATAAAATTTATTTATATTATTTTAAAAATTATTTCATTTAAAAATATTGCCGGAATAAATATATTTTATATTTTTATCCGATATAAGAATTTTTTTTACTAAATCTATTAGTTTAAAATTAATAAATTTAAAATTATTTATAATAAAAAATTAAGAATACTTTAAAAATAAATTTTTCACAATTTACATGGCTAAAAAAATTAAAAATCTTAATTTAAATTATGAAATTTCAAAAACTTGGTTTAGAATTGAAACCTATTCACTTTAGAACGAAGGGTCGTTCTTACCATCTCAACTCATTAGTATATATCTTTTAAATATTAAGTATATTTTTATTTAATAATTTAAGTTTTTAAATTATATGATAGAAATAAAATATTTATAAAAGGTTTGTCTATATTCATGTACAAAATAATTTTTTCACCTACTTTAGTAAATTTAACATTTTTTTTAAAATTTTTTCAACAAAAAATAATTTTATTAAATTTAAATGAATGAAAAATCCATTTTATAAATGGCATATGACATATAAAGCTAAGTAACTAGCAACAAAAGATCTTATAATTATTTAATTTAAGTGATTTATTCTCATAATTATTACCTTGAGTATAAAAGATCTTATAATTTTTTTAAATATCACATTATGTACAACTGGGCATTTTAGTACGATAATTTTTGAATTATATATTTATAATTTAATTATTTATAAAAATTAGAAAATATGTGTTATTTTTAATATTTTTTGATGGATTAATAAGTACTAATTTTAATAAATTATATAAGTAAAATGTTTATTTTTTACGATTATAAAACTGATAGTATATAACTTATAAATTATATAACTAAAGTACTTGTTTTAAAAAAAATATAAAATATTTGATACTCAATTTAATTATTATGAGATTAATATGTCTATTTGTAAAAAATTGTGGAACCTATAATTACTTTTACTCATTTTAGATATACAATGATAATCAATTATAATTGAAATAATTATAAAAAATTAAAGAATTTAATATTTATCGTTTAAATGATGTAAATATGAGACTAAGAAAAACTAAAATTTTGTTATATAACAAGTTTTATTTCATATAGGATTGTAAAATATGTTACTTAAAATACTCATATTCTCAATATATAAGGTTAGTATGGATAATCGCGTTATATTGTGTTTGGCTATTATATTTTTTCTCTTGTTATATTTGTATTTACATATTAATTACTATAATTATAAATATAAATATTTTTAAATAAATTATTTATAATAATAAAAAATAATATAATTTTAAATTTGTAAATTAATTAAGGATAAATTTTAATGTAATTTTAGTTTAATTGAATAATAATTTTGAACTTTAATGGAAAATGAGAGAAAAAAATAAATTATATTTAAAAAAAAAAAATTTCATCGAGGCCCTCTTTTGGCTGGGGCATAGGCTCCTAGGCGGTCGCCACGTGGCTTTGTCCTTGGTCGACCCCAGTCTTTATTTAATTAATTTGGAGTTGCCATATCTCTTGTCGAGATTGGACGGAACCAAGTACAGCTCAATTTCATTACAAGTTACACAGTTCGAAACATTTACAGCATCTTAATTAGATAATCTACCAGAAATAAAATTTGGCGTTTGTGTAAAATAATTATATGCAAAAAGTTAATCATCGTTCATATTTTTGTAATAAATATTATTATTTATGATTATAGTTAAATAAATAAAAATATGTATAATCATTTCTTATATATTGAAATATATGAAAAATATACATATTACAATTAGATTTTATTTAGTTATTTTGAGTTAAGTTAAATAATTTAATTTAACTTAACTCGAAATGATTTATTAATACAATTCATTTAGATGGTAGTTTCTAAGTCTTGTTAGGTGCAAACATATGTTCTTTCTCTGGCTCTTTTATATGAGGTAGTAGTATAAGACTGTGAGCATTACTTATTAAGAAATTATCTTCTTTTTTTTCAAATGGCATATATAGGATTAAGCTAGCTTGACGTAAAAATAAGTTAGTGTTATATATTCTATACGAAAGTGATATATTTAACATTACTATAAACGGAAAACAAACATGTTGGAGGGGCCTCGTATCAATTAACATGGAGTTTGAATTTCGACAGAGACTAGTACATCCAAATGTCACGCCACACTCCTCGTCTCTTCATCTCTTTTTTATTCGCTCACTTAATTCTTCTCCATGCACGATATTCTTAAAAAGCTACTGATACTTATGTTCCAATTCACTAAGACCACATGCGCTCCTATGTATTATTATATGTATCGATGATTGATTATCCTTAAACAACAATATAATATAATGGTTTGTGAGTAGTAGAACTATAATTATATATTTGTTAAATATTATTAAATTTTTTTTTATCTTAATACTGTTATATATTTATATATTTTATTATGAAATCAAACTATAACGTATAGTATAAAAATAATATGATTATTTAAAAATTTATTACAATCAGGATGGATCTAAATCGTATTATATATTTAATTTAATGTGTTTTGATTTTTTCTTTTATATTAAATTAAAAATAATTTTTTTATTTTAAAATATAATAAAAATTTAAAATTAAATTAAATAAATTTTATATGAGAAAATATAACTTCCTTTTCTCGATATGTAATTATGTAAGTAGTCTCTATATATGTACGACTGTGTCACCCTAGATCTATTTGTGGAGGCCCAGGGCCAGGGTATGTTTAAGCTTGGGAATAATTCCAGACCACTGAAGCCAAAGCACTTGGAAATCTGCCATTTAAAGTCCTTACAAAATTGTATCACAAAGTCATGCGAGAGAGGGGCAGAGTAATGTGTGAATATGGACTTTTCGAAAGGCAGCTGGGACACTTCATTAATTATATATTTTTGTTGCTTGCATTTTGATCCATTCTGCTTGGTTGTGAATCTTGTATCCTTATTTATATATATGAGATTTCATTATTGATTCATAGCCATTCATTCATTTCTATCTCATTTCAAATCCAAATTGTTAGTCAATTACTTTTAAGCATTTTATTTCTTCTTTTTCTTTTAATAATAAATGAAATATGTACAAAGATTCCAACATATACTACTGACATGTTTGTGAAAACAAATGTTGTTGAATTATAAAGAGAGACTAGATCATGTTCAGCCTCTCAATACTTTTAAATACTTATTCAAAAATACTTTCTTCCCGTACTTGTGTACAAAAACACAAAAATTATTAAAACTTTCGCAATTTTAATAACAAACAACCACTGAAACATCATAAATCATGTTATTCTTAAAATAAATAAATATAAATAATACTCTTAAATATGTGTTTTAATGAATTTTAATTTTAAATAAATATTTAATTTTAAGGGTGAATTAACTTGGGATTAAAAATGTAAAGTAATAAACAAAAAAAAATGTATGAAGTACAATTAATGGTAAAACTTAGAGGTAAAAATTTGTATTGTAACATAATTAATGAAATTAAACTTTATCCGAATATAAATTAAATTAAATTTAAATCAAATTTAAACAAATTTGAATAACCCGAAAAAAAAACAGGGATTCAAGGTATGGGTTTAAGAAATGAAATAAAAGGTCAAACTAAAATAATTCTCCTTTCTCTTTTAATCTTTCTCATCAAAGGAATTCAAACTCATCCTAACACAATCTCATGGTAAATATTGTTTTAAATTATTAAGATTATTTTAATTAAATCTAATTTTCAAGAATAAATTATCATATTATATTAATTGTTAATATTTATTGTATAAAAAAAATTAATAATATATATTATTTTATTATATAAATCAACACCAAGATATTCTTCTCCACCCATCCAAATTCTTATAAGACAAAAAATAAAAATTATTATTTTTTAATAAAATCTTAATAATATACATAGATTTGATTTTAAATAAATATATGATCAAAGAAATCAATTTATTATTATAATATATACTTATCATTTATTTTTAAAAATACATGATATATAGCTCTAAAATAACTTGATAGTATGTAATACTTGTTAATTAAATTTAATAATGTTAATAATATTTTCTAATATATATATATATAATTAACTAAAAAAATACAATAAAAAATTCAGATCGATTAGAACTGGTTGGGACCAACCCGTTCTTATTTGGTATCCAATTTTCTGTAGTAAACCAATAGAAATCACAGGAGCCCAAAAGAGAGCCCATCAAGCCCGATAAGATTTCAAGAAAATAATTACACCACATAAGACAATATTTTTGTGGGAAAATGAAAATTTTGGAGAAGCCACTACGTAAGGTGGAGAAGCCAATATTTTTGAGGCATGAAAAATTAAAAATTAAAATCAGTATTTTACCAGAGTGACAAAAAGATAAAAATTATATAATTTATTTTAATAAATATAAATATTTAATATTTTTAAATTTATATTAATAATAAATAATATATTTTATATTTTATTTTAATAAAACATCAATAGTTTTTATATAAAAATTATCTAAATTATTTATTTAAATTCTAAAAATCTTATTTTATAATTTCAAATTAATTTAATATAATTTTTTTATTAAATATTTTATTTTCTCTCTTTTATTATAAATATTATTTATTTTTCTCAAAATTTTATTTTTATTAATACAAAATATAATTTATTATTATAATTTCAAATAAATTTAATATAAAAAATTATAAATTTATTATTACATATTTTTTCTCTTTTATATAAATTTATTTTTCTTAATAAAAAATATTTATTATTAATTTACTATTTTTAATAATCTTTCATTTATAATAAAAATAAAAAATAAAAAATCCCCAGCTCAAGTGTGGAAAGAAGGCTGAGCAGAAAGCAGCAAACTACAAATTATGGAATTCCTTCAAACAGTAATGGTCTAATCGCTTCTTTTCTGATTTGAATGCTTTGTAACAGATAAACAGACTTAACAGGTTTAATTTCTTTCCACCATCCGAAATTTACTCCGGCGAAGGAATTGAGTTTCGCAGCGCAGGCGAAGTAAATTAGCAAAAAATATATTTCAAATCTGTCTTTATGTATAAAATTAAACCACTATTTTAATAAATATTAATTTTTTAAAAAATATATATATTTTAACATATATAAAGATTATAAATAAGATAGCCGGTAAACAGCTTAATTACAAAGGTTAATTCTAACAACAATTAATTGAAAAGGTTTTTACATTAACGACTCACATATTAAGGATCAAACAACTTGAAACCAAACATAAAACTTCACTTGGACACACACTTATACCAACATAATTCATACTTCTCTGCAATCTTTATTTACTTAATACGAACAAAGAAGTATTTCAAAACATATATTACTCTTAATTAATTTCAATAGCTTTAACATCAGCTTTTTTTACTTCCGCTTTTGGCACGGTCACAGTAAGAACCCCATTTTCCATAGCAGCTTTGATCTGATCCATTTTCACATTTTCTGGAAGCCTGAAGCTCCTCTGGAACTTTCCACTACTGCGTTCAACCCGATGCCACGTATCGTTCTTGTCCTCTTTTTCAACATTCCTCTCTCCGCTAATCCGCACTACCCTGTCATCTTCAACCTCCACCTTTACTTCTTCTTTCTTAAGCCCAGGAAGATCGGCCTTGAACACATGGGCTTCTGGTGTTTCTTTCCAATCGATTCGAGCATTCACAAAAGCAGAGGTTTCTCGGGCAGAATCTGGGAAATAAACTGATCGGAACGTAGATTCACGGAAAGGATCCCAAATGTCCATTCCAAATGGGTCGAAAGAGTTGTTCCTCTTACCACCGACGAAGCTTGGAATCAGCGACATGATTTGCACTGGTATTTTGAGATATTGAAAGGAATTTAGAAATTTGTAATCTTAAAAAGGATTGATAGGTTCGTAATCCTGCGAAGAAGGCTTTCGATTTTCTTAACGAACGGAAGATACGATGGATATTTAAAATAGGCGTAAGAGTATTCTAGTACTTTCGATTTATATGTTCCAGAAACGTGTCGACAATGTCAGATCTTTTTCTTATATATATGTTTTTGGGTTCTGATCGAGGTTTCTGGGATTTTGTAGAACGTTTTAGATATTTTCCACTATGGGCTTGGGCCTTATCCGTTATTGTATACGTGTATTAAATTTATTTAAAACAATATAAAATTTATTTAAAATAATAAAAAATATAAAACTAATAATATATTCGTATAAATAACATTAAATTGCCCCTACTTTCTCGTTTAAATATTAAATAATTTAAAATATTAATATAAACTTAACGATAATTATTATTATATAAATCTAACTGGAATTCGAATATATTCTTACAGTAATCTTATTAAAGCCGACAACCATCACGAAAACATATAGGTCTTATATTATTTATGAAATAATATTTAAAACACTACCTTCATTTTTTTTAAATATCATACCCTTACATACATTTAGAAAACTTTATAATATCTTGCATCAAATTATGTAAATTATTGTAAAGTTAAATTTTCATACTTCTACAAGTCAATCAAAAGTTATTGTAATAAATGAAAATGCATTCAAAAACTTAATAATATTTAAGATATTACATAAAGAATATATAATACTTATATATAGATACATATATATTTTAAAAAATATGTAAGATTTACATATACATCTTGAAATAATCGCAAGGTTTTACTTCTCCACAATATTTTTTCACAATTAAGCTTCTTTTTTTACATATAGATTAAATCATTATTATTAATAGTGTGAACTCAAATTCTATGTTAAATCACATGTTAAAAATTGAAAGATAATCATGAAATTTTTTTGTAATTGAAATTAGATGCATATGCACAGCACAATAGCACCACATACGTGATTTTATGGACTCCAAGCTCAACATAGCTAATAAATATAAAAAAATTTATTCAAAGTAAATAAACTAAAGAAAAAAGATAAGATAAACTTAAGAAAAAAAATAAGCTAATCTACTATGCATCATGTTCTTATATTATCAAGAATAATTTTTTTATGATTGGAGCAAAATATAAAATGTAATGAATAACTTATTCATGAAACATGACACCAACATGAATAAGAATACAATTGACATCATTTTTAACCTGCATGCAATTCATCCTAACTTCACCAAAGCCACCGATTCGTAACCATCAGACCCTTAATAAAATTGTCACATCTTTTGCTTACTAATTTTTTCAAGCCTCTTTTCCTATGCCAGTGCCTCACTGTGATCATAAATAATAACAATAATAATATTGAGGAATAAACACAATGTGAAGTTAGGAATAAACATAATGAGGAATAACCAAAAATCAACCAGAATAGCAATGGTTAATTCAATGAGTCATCATAAATTATTTTAAACAAAAAATAAAAAAGAGATATATAAGATGGAGGGATTCCAAGAGCTATCTATTTGTACTGTGAACAAGCAGTAGTTCACGAAATGTTAAAGAAAATTATAAATGAAGAAACTTTAATGAAATAATTATCCTCTAATAGAAATTTATGGTCTGTTAAGGAACCCAATCATTCATTGATTGTCATAATTTCTATTGTTTAAATATAAAAAGTGTGAAATCTCCACCAACATCAAAAGCACTTACTTCCTTTTCCAACACCACCACTGTTCTTCTTGGTGATAAGTCATTACCAACATTTATAACTAGTGACAAGTGTCACAATCAAGGGAGAACTGATATAGAAAAAAGGAAAAATATCGCAATAGAAATGGATTTAAAAGAGCAAAGGGATTAACATTATTTGATTGAAAAGGATTAACATCAGTGATTAAAACATTAAAAATTCAATATTTGATTGAAAAGGATTAACGCCATTAAAATTCTTACACACAACGACTCACATATTAGTGATTAAAACAGTTTGAAACACTCATACAATCATATTTCATACCTTCTCTACAATCCTTATTTCCTTAATACGAACAGACAAGTATTGAAAACATATATTACTCCTAATTAATTTCAATAGCTTTAACATCAGGTTTTTTCACTTCCACTTTTGGCACAGTCACAGTAAGAACCCCATTTTCCATAGCAGCTTTGATCTGATCCATTTTCGCATTCTCTGGAAGCCTGAAACTCCTCTGGAACTTTCCACTACTGCGTTCAACCCGATGCCAAGTATCGTTCTTGTCCTCTTTTTCAACATTCCTCTCTCCGCTAATCCGCACCACTCTGTCATCTTCAACCTCCACTTTTACTTCTTCTTTCTTAAGCCCAGGAAGATCGGCCTTGAACACGTGGGCTTCTGGTGTTTCTTTCCAATCGATTCGAGCATTCACAAAAGCAGAGGTTTCTAGGGCAGAATCTGGGAAATATACAGAGGATCTGAAGGGGGATTCACGGAAAGGATCCCAAAGGTCCATTCCAAATGGATCGAAAGAGTCGTTCCTCTTACCACCAAAGAAGCTTGGAATCAGCGACATAATTTGCACTCGTATTATGAGAAATTGAAAGGAAGGGAGAAATTTGTAAGCTTAAGAGTGATGCAAATGATAGGTTCGTAATCTGCAAAGACTGCTTTTTATTTTCTTGACGAGCTGAGGATAGGATGGGTATTTAAAATAGGCATAAGAGTGTTCTAGTACTTTCGATTTATATGTTCCAGTAACGTGTCGAAAATGTCAAATCTTTTTTTTTTTTGGGTTCTGGTGGATGTCTCTGGGATTTTGTAGAACGTTTGGATATTAAAGGGAGTGACTGTTTATTAAAAAAATATAATTTTTTTAAATAGAATAAATAAAATATAAAACTCATGATTTTGATATATATATATATAACATTAAATTTCCCCTATTTTTTTATTTAAATGTTAAATAATTTAAAATATTACTATAAACTTAGATCTTAGTTTGTGATTTGATTTTTTTTCTTTGATGATCTAATGGAACTTACACATCTTCTTATAGTAACCTCTTAAGAGTCGACAATCATCACCCAAATATATATAAAGTATTAATTTTTTTATGAAATAATATTTGAGACATTACCTTCAATTTCTTTTTAAAAATATCATACCTTACATACTTTTAAAAAACTTTATATTCTCTTACATTAAATTATGTAAATTATTGTAAAATTAATTTTTCATAATTGTACGAGCCATTCAAAAGTTGTTACAATAAATTACAATATATTTATAACAAATAATATTTAAGTTCTTACATTATTTTAAAAAAATATAATACTTACATAGATATTTTAAAATAAATTATAAGATTTATATTTACATCTTGAAATAAATGTAATTCTTTATTTTGAATAACCTCCTCAAATTTTTTTCATAATAATTTAAATTCTTTTTTTCACGTATAGACTAAATAACTATTATTAATAACGTGAACTCAGGTTGTATGTTTAATTCACGTGTTAAAAATTAAAAGATGAATATTGTTGAAGGATTATGTCCTACATCGATTAGACGTTCGGTTGTAGTACAGTTTATAAGTATAGGTAATCTTTAACTCAATGAGAATTTATTGGATTGAGTTAAACTTTACATTTATATAACATGGTATCAAAGTTAGCCCTTGAATTCATCGTGGTTTGTCATCTTCGTTGCCCCTTACAATGTGAGAGGGAGTGTTGAAGGATTATGTCTCACATCGACTAGACGATGGATTGTAGTGCAGTTTATAAATGTGTACAACCCTTAACTCAATGAGATCTTATTTAATTGAGTTAGACCTTGAACTTATATAACAAATATGAAAATTTTTTGTAATTAAAATTAGATGCATATGCTAACAATAGCACTACATACATGATTTTATGGACTCAAAGCTCAAACTAGCTAATAATTAGAACAAATTATTCAAATAAAATGAACTAAAGAAGAGGATAAGCTAATTTAGAAATATAAATAGGCTTGTGACGGGTGTAGATGTTATGCTAATAACCATAACCACCTTACACCAATACAGGTATATTACATTGATAACTATCAGTTATGAATCGGTAGTAGTTTTTTCATGATTTAATTACGTTTTTTTATTTTTTAACATTTATTTCAAAATATATTAGTTTTAGAAAATTAAATATTAATTTAATTATTATTTTACCATATTATTTAAAATATTTACATTAATTTTTAATTTTTAACTATTTAGCACATGTTTTTAAATAAAATAAAAAAATATAAAATAGGAATAAATAAAATTTAATCTAATTATATAAAGTATTAAGTAAAATAAAAAATATAAAGTAAGAATAAATAAAATTTAATTTAATTATATAAAGTATTGTGTGTTTTATAATTATATTTATATAAAATAATAATATTAATATATGTTTTATTTCAATTAATCATAATTTTGATATTACAGTAACTATTTTCGTTTCACGTCTTTTCAATTACGGTTATTTTCGAAAAAAAATATTAAATTTTTATAAATAATCAAAAATTTTGTTATTCTTAATTAAAATGTTCATTCTTATCTACAATGTATCATGTTTAATAAAATTTTGATGATTAAAGTAAAATATAAAATATAATGAAAAACTTATTCATGAAACATGAAACCAACGTGAATAAGAATACAATTGACATAATTTTTTATCTGCATGCAATTCATCCTAATTTCACCAAAGCCAATGATCAACTAGTGGACCCTTAATAAAGTCGTTATTAATAATTTTTTCACATTTTTTCCAGCCTCTTTTCCTATGTCAGTGCCTCCTTGTAATCATAAAAAAGTAAAAATAATATCGAGACATAAACACAATGTGGAAAATATACCAAAATTGAATTGGAATAGCAATGTAAAATTCAAGGGGTCATTATAAATTATTTTAAACAGAAAATAAAAACAGTGATATAAGATGGATGGATTCCAAGAGCTAATTATTTGCAATGTGAACAAGTAATTTGTCATTTAGTAATTCATGAAATGTTAGGAAAATTATAGATGTAGAAACTTTAATGAAGTAATTATTCTCTCTAGTAACAAAGAATAGAAATTTATGGTACATTAAAGAACCCAACCATGCACTAACTGTCGTAATAGTTACTATCGATATTGTACTTATTGTCTTTTTCAACACCATCATTAAGTTTTACATTAATTAAGAATTAAATAGTTATAAGTCTATACTCCGATAACATTTTTAGTTCAGAATCAGTTTTAAATTTAAATAAAAAAAAAATGTCAAAATTAAAGAAGAATTGAATCAGAAAAAGTGAAAATGAAATATTCAAAGTGCGGAGCAAGGAAATGGCTTTAATAGAGAAAAGGGTTAAAATGTTAAATTGCAATAGAAAAGCATGCCTTTAAGCTATTTATGAAAAATTGATAGAAAGCTACAGTAGTGCTCAATAACAGGTTATTATTTTCTATTCGCCGACTTTGTGAAGAACATAGGGGAAAGAATCGTTGAAGGACACGTTTAGTTATGAGTAAAGAAAATGAAATTATTCCAAATAATTTTTTTTTATTTATTTACTTATAAAACACTAAGATCCTATACAAATATTAGTAATCAAGTTATTGATTTTCCAGTGGCATATTTCTTGGAAAAATTCAAAATTAATTTGTTGCATAAAAATACAAAATCTATTTTATAATTTTTTATTTAAAATATTATAAATTTTCTTATAATTTTTAATATAATTAAAATAATAAAAACTTTACACCAAATTCAATATATTTTAAAAATATTAAATATAAATAAAAATTTTGTTCTGGGTTTCTAACAAACTAAAAACTAATTTTTTTTAAAACCATGGGTACGTTACAAAACAACTTCATAAACAACTACATAAAATTATAATAAATAAACATTTTAGACTTAAATATTATATAATTGTGATCGATGATAATGTAATATATTTGTAAAAATAATAAGTAGAATTATAAGTAAAATTGACAAACTCCGAATAAATCAATAAACTCTTTATAATTACTTTATAGAAATAATTTATGAATTTAAAAAAAATTCTTATATAAGTAGTCATATTTATTATTGATAACATACTGTATAATTCTTATTAATAAATAAATAATCAATATATGAAAAAAGAAAAAAAATTATAACTAATAGTAAGAGAAACATAGAAAAAAAAATTATAACATGAACTAGTAGACTCAAAATAATACTAATAATATATAACAATAATTATAATTATTTTTTATTTTTATGTTATTGGAATGACCCCTAACATAGCCCAAATTATTTTGTGTTATTGAGACCAGGTTAAATTAAACTTAAATTTAATTTGATTCATGTTTTTGGATTCATGTTTAGTTTGTATAATCGGACGATAACACAAATTTTTATCCTTAAAAGTATTTGATATATTAAATATAATTATTAAATTAAATTTTATTATAATTATTTTGTACAGTGTTTATTAATATGTTGTATAATATAATCAAATAAAATTAATAATAAATAAATTCACATTAAAATAATATTTAATTTATTTTATGTACTTTTATTACCTATCCAAATATCTCATTAAAAAATTATTTTTAAATTAATATTTACTTTTTTTTTATATTTTTCTTATATTTAAAAAAAATTAAGCTGAAAGAAAAAATTAAGACACATAATTTCATTATCGAAATTTTAAACAAATTCAATAAAGTATTCCATACGTTTTAAGTTCACATCCATTGGTGGTATTAAATTTCTTATAAAATTATCTAAATTTTATTATATACAATATGAGGAAAGGGGCCACCCAAACTTATAACCAGCACATTGTTGGCTTCCCTGGGCGATGTGGGACTCAACACTCCCCCTCACATCGGACGGGGACACCGCAAAGACCGACTGCCTACCCGTGCCAAGTAACCAACGGACACGGAGCCGAGCAGAGAGCGTGCACATCGAGACCCCCAGGGACCTGCTCTGATACCAAATTGAAAGCTGGGCAGCCCAATGTTTCCCTCAAAACGCGCTTATCAGGAAAGGGGCCACCTCAACTTATAACCAGCACATTGCTGGCTTCCCTGGGCGATGTGGGACTCAACACTACCCCTCACATCGGATTTGCTGGCTTCCCTGGGCGATGTGGGACTCAACACTCCCCCTCACATCGGACGGGGACACCGCAAAGACCGACCGCAAATACCGACTGCCTACCCGTGCCAAGTAACCAACGGACACGGAGCCGAGCAGAGAGCGTGCACATCGAGACCCCCAGGGACCTGCTCTGATACCAAATTGAAAGCTGGGCAGCCTAATGTTTCCCTCAAAACGCGCTTATCAGGAAAGGGGCCACCCAAACTTATAACCAGCACATTGCTGGCTTCCTTGGGCGATGTGGGACTCAACACTCCCCCTCACATCGGACGTGGACACCGCAAAGACCGACTGCCTACCCGTGCCAAGTAACCAACGGACACGAAGCCGAACAGAGAGCGTGCACATCGAGACCCCCAGGGACCTGCTCTGATACCAAATTGAAAGGCGGCGAATGTTTCCCTCAAAACGCGCTTATCAGGAAAGGGGCCACCCAAACTTATAACCAGCACATTGCTGGCTTCCCTGGGCGATGTGGGACTCAACACTCCCCCTCACATCGGACGGGGATACCGCAAAGACCGACTGCCTACCCGTGCCAAGTAACAGCGGACACGGGCCGAAGCAGAGTGCACATCGAGACCCTGGACCTGGCCTCGATACCAAATTGAAAGTCGGCCCAATGTTTCCCTCAAAACGCGCTTATCAGGAAAGGGGCCACCCAAACTTATAACCAGCACATTGCTGGCTTCCCTGGGCGATGTGGGACTCAACACAATATAATCTTACTTTATAGTTAAATAAATAAATGTATAAAAATTATACATTTTTAATATTATGTAACAAATTCCTTATAAATTTACTAGGTTAACAAAGTAAAAAATTAGAAATTAATTTGATAGTTTAATTATCATTGACTATTAAAATACAACTCTAATAGCGACGATATCACTATCATTTGAAAGTTATCTACTATAGGAGTTTAGCTATAATCAATTTGCTTAGATGCGAGTGTCCAAATAATATAATTGATAGCAAAATGGTCGGTGGATACTTTTTTTGTCACTATTATTCTATTATTTGAAGACTTATATATAAGTATATGACTATCCTTAAATTCTTATTGTTTAGAACTTTGCAAAGCCAAAAATATAATATCACATTTTAAGTATACTTTAAAATTCAACGTCAATCAAACAATCAAACAATCAAACAATCAAATGGACTTTTAAGGCCTTATTTGTACTACTTTACTAACCTATTGATCCTTTAAAGTATTATACAAAATGTTAAAACCTATTTCTATTAGGTTGTGTTTTATTGACATTTAGACCTACAAA
Organism: Hippophae gyantsensis; assembly: GCA_030763125.1. Lineage (NCBI taxonomy): Eukaryota > Viridiplantae > Streptophyta > Magnoliopsida > Rosales > Elaeagnaceae > Hippophae > Hippophae gyantsensis. The sequence continues at coordinate 14,368,218 of CM061037.1, read as the reverse complement.
TTACTATAATATATATTGGTGTTATATCTACTCTGATTCATAAGTTAATTTATGGAAAAAAATTAATATAAAAAAAAAATTGAAAAAAAATGAGTAATAAGTTATAGTTAATTTTGTTTACCTTTCTTGTTTGGGATGATTTCATTAAATTTTTTGATAAAATATATTATCATAAATAAATAATATCGATTAATTAATATAAATCTTTATTTTAAATTTAAATAACAAAAATTATAACTAATTGTGCCCCGAATATATCCAATATTATCAGCCAATGTGTACGTGATGATTCTCCGATTTAACACAAAATTAGTGGAATAGTGTGTCCAAGTTGCCTACACCTAATATAGTATTTCACTTTCTAATTAATTTTTATTATTCTCCCTTCTATTTTCTTTTTACAGCCATTATATTATAACAATCTTATTTTATATATCTTAATATCAAAAATAATATTAATTTATATATTTTTATATCAATTATAAAAAATATTATCAAATTATCATTCAAATGTTATCATTTATTTGTCTTAAAAATGTTATTTTTAATTAAAATATCATAAATATTATGATTATTTTCATTAAAATATAAACATAAATCATATACATATAAGATAAAGATAAAGTTAATCGGTTATTGTCATAATAAATAAATTTATCTATTTATAAAAATTAATAGAATTAAATATTATATTTAATTATTTTAAATTTTTTAATTACTTATTTTACTATATTTTATAAAAAATGTTTTATCTTATAACATTTTAATTAATTAGTTAAATTATTAATCAATATAAATACTATAAATATTTAAAAAATATATATATAAATAGAAATTTATTTTAAAATATAAGTAATTTATTATTTTGATATTTTATAAAATTTTATTAAAAAAATTCATAATTTTAATAGAGTACTCATAATTTGATAATTTCAAAATTTTCTTAAAAAATTATTTTAACATCTTCACGAACAATTTAAACATTGATAATAGATCGGGGCTGACCAGACCTTGCATTTTTATACCTTAGCTTTGAGATTTAGTTGGTTGGTTGAATATTGCAAGTTACGTTATTAGATAGAGTACGCATGTACCGAGTAATAAACAAAAATTAAACTTGTAAATTTGTATAATTTATTTGTAGATAATTATTTAATAACATTAATATAATCATAAATATAAAAATTTAAAATAATATTATAAATTTTTTCATAATATGCTTTTTTTTAATTATATATATATATATATAATTATTTAAAAAAATATCAAAAACTTAAACCATTAATTTATTAAAAAATTATGACCTAGATAATAATATAATAAAAATAAATTTAAGAGTAATAAGTAACACGAATGCAATTTAATGTAGAATTGAGAGGAAGAGAAAAACAAGTTTAAGATTGTATTAATGAATGGTAAGTGTAGTATTTATAGAATAATAATCTTTGTAATTAACCGGTATTAGAAAGGTTAATTCCAACAACAATTAATTGAAAAGCATTTTAATTTAAAATTCTAAATACATAACGACTCACATACAAAACAACTTGAAACCAAACATAAACTTCACTTGGATACACACTCATAAGTCATACCATCGTAATTCATACTTCTCTGCAATCTTTATTTACTTAATACGAACAAAGAAGTATTGAAAACATATATTACTCTTAATTAATTTCAATAGCTTTAACATCGGTTTTTTTCACTTCCGCTTTCGGAACAGTCACAGTAAGAACCCCATTTTCCATAGCAGCTTTGATCTGATCCATCTTCGCATTCTCTGGAAGCCTGAAGCTCCTCTGGAACTTTCCACTACTGCGTTCAACCCGATGCCACGTATCGTTCTTGTCCTCTTTTTCAACATTCCTCTCTCCGCTAATCCGCACCACCCTGTCATCTTCAACCTCCACCTTTACTTCTTCTTTCTTAAGCCCAGGAAGATCGGCCTTGAACACATGGGCTTCTGGTGTTTCTTTCCAATCGATTCGAGCATTCACAAAAGCAGAGGTTTCTCGGGCAGAATCTGGGAAATAAACTGATCGGAGTGTAGATTCACGGAAAGGATCCCAAAGGTCCATTCCAAATGGGTCGAAAGAGTTGTTCCTCTTACCACCGACGAAGCTTGGAATCAGCGACATGATTTGCACTGGTATTTTGAGATATTGAAAGGAATTTAGAAATTTGTAATCTTAAAGAGGTGCGATTGATAGGTTCGTAATCCTGCGAATAAGGCTTTCGATTATCGTAACGAGCGGAAGATACGATGGGTATTTAAAATATGCGTAAGAGTGTTCTAGTACTTTCGATTCATTTGTTCCAGAAACGATTCGTCAATGTCAATTTTTTTTTTTTTTTTTTGGGTTCTGGACGTGGTTTCTGGGATTTTGTAGAACCTATTGGATGTTTTCCACTATGGGCTTGGGCCTTACCCGATATTAAAGGGAGTTACCGTTTACCGTAGTTTTTAACGAGTTTAGTATATTTTATGATTGTTACATATTTTTATTCCTATTTTGAAATTTTTTAATTTAATATATGTTTTGTAAACGATCTTAAAATTTACAAAAATAAATAATAAATACATTTTATTTAAAAAAATTTCCTTATACTCTTCACGTATAAGGGGACAATTTTGTGATTATAAGTGATATTTGTTTTTACATCAAAGTTCCTTTGGGAATTCAAAAAGCTCTTTTGATGATCTTCACAAGGATAACCATTATTGGAAAGGAAAAAAAAAACTCCAACCATAAGGCACTAAATTATCAAACTTTGGTGCACCACTATATCTATAACAATTAATTAATTGATTTTGCAGATAACATAGATTTACTGAATGAGTAATTATATACACTAGAGCATAAAGAGGAGGAAAACCGATGTGCCTATTTGAAGCAGAATGTTATGTTTAGGCATAAGATGAAAAGCTCATTGGTGGATATTCAGAACCACGTTTGGCCTTTCTTGCAGTTCTTTCTTTCTTATGGGCATTTTGGCGGCCTCCTAAGGTCTGAGTAAACAAGAGAATACTCTGGCTATTGTATCTTTTGATTTTTTGACTCCACTTTGTATTGATTGTTCTTCATGATATTCCATGTCTGTCTATCCAAAGAAAAAGTATGAAAAAAAGGATAAAAGACCTTTTATTTACATAAAATGTTTCATTTAATATATTTAATCTATTTACTTATAACATTATTACAAAGAAGAGATTTTTAATAATTTTAAATTTATTTAAAAATAAATAAAAATTATATATAATATGATATTTAATATAGTTATTTATAAAAATAATATTAAAACACTAATTTTAATTTTTTTAATTTTTTTTAAATAAATAAAATCTATCAAGAATATTCTAGTTGTAAATAGAAAGTAAAAGATGGTAATGCTCTTACCAACTTTGTTTGCAATTTTTTTGGTAAGACACCGAGGAAATAAATGATAAAAATACTTTCATTAATATCTTTTTTAAAATTTTTTTATCAATAAAAGTCTTTTTGTTACTTTTTTTTATAAATAAAATAATTAATAAGAATATTTTTATAAGTAAAAAAATTAATGAGTATTTTTTATAAATAAAATAATTAATAATCATTTTTTTATATATAAAATAATTAATTAATATATTTTTAAAATTAGAGAATTAAACAATAATTTTATTTGAAGAAAAAATACATTTATAACATTTCTCCTACAAAAATCAAAACTTGAAGTATAAAGAATTTAGAAAATGGATTTAATAGAGAGAAAAAGCGCAAAAAATAATAATAATGAAATAAAAGCAATTTGTGGGTTCGAGCATTTGATGATAAGATCAAAAAGTGTAGTAGTTTAAAAGCTAAGTTCTCAAAGAGTTTGAAAGATGTGAAGAGTATCTATTAAATAGAACTCTTGAAATAGAGGAGAGAATGGCACGGTAATAGAAAAGATAAGAGGTCTCGTGGTGACGAAATTGTCCCTTTCAAAGTGTCGAGGGAAAAAATTTAAAATAAAGCATGTTTATTGTTATTTTTGTAAATTATTGGACAATTTAAAAAAAAACACTAACTTAGAACCCTTCTAAAACACAAAAAAAAAATAAAAAATTATAGTGATTGCAAAACATATTTATCTGTGAATCATTATAAATAAGTAAACTTATTCTAAATTTATATAAGATAAAATATATTTGTTAAAAAAAGTTAATAAGTTTGAGATAAATTTTTATAATTATTTTTTATTAAAATATCAAATCAAATCTTATTATCTTATTATTGATACATAAGATAAGAGTTTGGTTTAGTAAAATAGGTAAAAGTTAATGCACATAAAATTATTTTAATTATTTTTATGATAATAATAATTTACTTATAATTTATTAATAATAATTTTATCTAATATTATTGACATAAATATAATTAATATTAAAAATAAATAAATATTTTATACATTTTTATTATACAGTAACAAATATTAGATGAGATTTTATATATTACCTTCGTAATAATTACTAATAAAAACTTGACAAAAAGATTTTTTTTTTCCACCATACTGTTTATTTTGGGTGGTTATGGAAGCTATGTGTCACGACTTTAAATTTTAAGTAGTGATCGTGCGATACTTAACACGATTTGTTACACTAAGTTTGTCTTTTAACTCGAATGAAACACTCCAAAGAGAATAGAAAGAGAATTTGTAAAGAATGTCTTGTATTATTCTAGAGAGAGTTTATCTTATAATTTCTTAAGATTTCCCAATATGATTTCCAAGATCCCAAAATGAATACAAATGAATGTCAATTGGTCTATTTATAGTGTGGCTCCAAGCTTAAGGCTATGTCACAACTTTTTAAATCATTCTAAGCCTAAAATGTACATGAGTGTTCTAGTTTTATCTACAGTATGTCACAAGTCTCTAGAACCTTCTAACCAATTCTAGAGTCTTTTAGGTTTGTCTAGTTCTTTCATACAAGTTCTAGGATGTTTCGTAAGCTTTCAGCAGCTTCTACATCTTTCATGAACCAAAATCCACGTTCTAGAATATTTCAACCCATTTTAGCACCTTCAAGCACATACTAATATACTCTGGAGCATTCTAGAGCCTTCAAGGCTTGAGTTGAATCCATCAAACTCTAGTCTTTTTTAGACATCTCTAGGCCACTCTAGAACTTCACATATAGAAAAGTTTAGATCCTTTAAACAAGTATTATTTATTTAGATTTTGTGGGACAATTTGAGTGAGACGTAACATATGGGTGACTATGATAACTTCCATGAAACATTTAGTAGAATGCTTGAGGGGAAAAAAGTATTTAACTTATTTTTTTCATTTCATATATCTTAAAAGTTAAAGTCAAGAGGATATGTACTGATAAACGGGAAAAAATTGTTAGTAATATTCCTTTAATCAACATGTACTAATATTATTATTAGTATTCTAAAATATATTTATTATCATATTATTAATATATAAATATTGTTATCAATTTTTGATAAATATTTGTAACAAATTTTGCATTAAAAACATGTTTTATTGAAATTTAAAACAAAATTTGAATTAAATTCAATAGATATTAAAATATTTGTAAAAGTGAAAGTGTTTGATGGAGGTGTTACTAGAAATGAATTAGAGAAAAATGAGGAAGAGTACTTAGAGATTTAGGATAAAAAGACAACCAAATTGTAACATTAATGTAAATATATTCTAAGTTAATTTTAATAAGTCATAATATTCATATACATTATAATACTTACATCAAATAAAACAAATACATCTCATGTTACTGCATTAGCATTTGCTTTTTCTATCTCATCAAAAGAATTCAAATTCACTCACTCAATCCATAAAGAGTCAAAATTAAATGATATTTTTGTTATTATATATTTTTTTATATTTAATTTTTTATTATAAGATTTTAATAAGATACATAAATATGATTTTGAATAGAAATATTCTCAAATAAATTATTTCGTTATTATGATCTATAATTATCATGTATTTTAAACAATAACATGCATGATGTAAATGACTCTATAAGAATTTGATAATATATTATGCTTATTTATAATTTAATATTAATAAATACGAAAATATCTTTATAGTATTATTTAATAGAATAAAAATAAAATTATATATTTGGTTGCCACAATCGACATAATTTCGATGACTTATCATTGATAACTCATCGAAGTTTCAACGATTATTATCTATAATTCATAAGATAATTTGATGGATATAACATATTATACCCACAATACTTCAAACAATTCTTAAATGTAACATTTTTCTTCAAATTCATTTATTACTCAAGTACGAAATAAAGTGTATTTGTTTCATATGCATGTGATACAATGAAGAGAGTTCATAATTATGTATGTCCGTTTCAATGTATTTAAAAAAAATAAAAGAAATAATTGTTGGGAAAAAATTCTAATAACATCCCATATATATCTCCTTATACATATTAACTTTTTTGTATGTAAGGTTTATAATTTTTTAATTTATTTTTATAAGGTTTATAAAAATCAAGATAAATTTTAGTTAATATTTTATTTCTTATAATATAAATGACTATGATATTTACATTAAACATTACACAATGAATTTACGCCTTTAATACAGTAATGACCATAAAGATAACCTAACTTATTTTCGCAACAACCGTTCAAGTGTATAACTTACACCGTAATTAACCATCCGATTATGTTAAGATAAGAATCAATACTTCACCACAAATCAAATTATGAGAATCCTCGACCATAGACTCGATTTTTTATAGTATTTTTTTATATATAAAAACTATAAATAATAGTTATTTTTATGAACAAACAATCTTTTTAATACATTTTCATTTCATATTTTATATAAATTATTAAATAAGTAATAAATAAATTAATAAATTATTAAAATTCTTAATAGCAATGTAATTATTGATAATTACAATTAAAGTTATAAAAAATTTCAAGAAAGTTTAGTTATTCACTGCTTGATAAGAGATTACAAGAGTATAAAGATAAGATAAGTAAATAAGTCTCTAAAAGACATAAGAATTCTCTTTTAGATGGATAGGATTTTATTATTTGACTTAACTTTCCTAATTAACATTTATATTATTGAATTGAAGCATCAATTTAAAATGTATCAATCTTACATTTATCATAATCATCTACTGATATTAATTCTCGTTGTACTAAATTCTTAGTGTCTTTTTCCTTAAATTTAATGTATTAAATATATTTGTAATCTTTAAAGTAAAATAACAAAACACCTTTTCACTTCCCATATTTGCTTCCAATTTATTATATTATAATTGAAAATAATTTCATATTTAATAATATTTTCACTATGATAAATTACTCTAAGAGATGATAATCAGTAGAATCAACTTTATATTTATTCATAATTATTTACAACATTAATTTTTGTGAAATTAAACTCTTCATGTTTTTTTCCTTATATTTAATATAATATATGTATTTTTATCCCTAATGCATAATAATAAAACACTTTCTTACTTCACATGCTTATTTACAATTCATTATAATTAAAAGTAATTTTATATTTACTAATCAGTATCTTTTCAACGATGATAGATTACTTTAAGAATGATAATAATAATTAATCTCAATTTTAAAAGAATTGTTAATTTTTTTAATTCATAATGGATATGACTTAATATTTGATTATGTTTAATTTCTCTTGATTAAATTATTTTTCTTGTAAAATTTTGAAACCATTAAATTCATTTTTATGTTTGTAAGTTAAGTTTAGTTAAACAATATGAACTTTTTAACATATTCTTATTATCCTTAATATGTAATAGAATTGAAAAAATCTTAAATAAAAGACTTATTCATAAACTTAATTTAGAGAAATAAGTTAGCTCATTTAAATTATTTTTGGATAAAGTTTTTTATTAGCTCAGCTTGTAATACTTTGTATATATCTGTTCTTTTTTTATTATTGAATTTACTATCTGTAAAATTTTCTCTCTAAAGTGTAAAACTTTCGATTTACTTCCTAAGTTGTAAAGACTTCTTAACTATTATTGTTTTATAAAATTCTTGATGATCTCTTTCTTCTTTTGAAAGAAGAGTTGTTAATTGCTTCTCTGATTAATTGTTTTTTAAAGAGTTAATAGTTTTAACATATTATAAATTACAAAACTATATGATTTATGACCAACTAATATAGAGACAATTGTAAACTACATAAAACTTAAGATTCTTCTTTTATGTTTCATTTACTTAAAATTGAACTTTTTCTTCTTTTTTCTATAATGAAATTATTTTCACCTTGCTCATTTTTTAAAATTGATTCTTATTTTTTAATCTAAGATGAAAAGATTAATTACATTATTATTTAAGTTTAAATATTTAAATTCTTCCTTAACCATTGGATTAACTATATATGATCAAGTTAATTTTCAAGATTAATTTTATTTGATTTTGATGTATATGTTAAGATGACCACTTATTCCTAATAAATAAAAAATAATTTAAAATTTTAATACTTTAATTAATACATTAACTAAATTGCTTTTATTTCCTCATAAATTTTTAACATCTAATTTATAATAATTGAATCATTAGCTTATAATCACTTATAATAATCTTTAAAAAATATCCTAAAATTTTTATTTTCACAACAAATCGATAATATATATTTCCAATGGGATTTATTTATTATTTGGATTATCTTTTGCGTTCATCTTATTTTCGTTTGGGTAGCTAAGACCACATGTCAGGAACACCACACTTTACTTGTGTGATTGAGGAGATACTACCCCAACTCTGTTACCATAGATTTAAATTTATATCTCTTCCATATAAAATTTTAAAAAAATGTAATACTTTTAAAAAAAAAAAAATTTCCAACCCAATGTAGTAAAAACAAACTATATTAACATAAGTAAAACAACTTGATTATACACTCGAAACAATCTCATCCATAACGACTCACACATTACTGATTAAAACAACTTGAAATTAACACTCATTACCTTCTCCACGATCTTTATTCCCTTGATACGAACAAGGAAGTATTGAAAACATGTATTACTCTTTAATTAATTTCAATAGCTTTAACATCAGGTTTTTTCACTTCAACTTTTGGCACAGTCACAGTAAGAACCCCATTTTCCATAGCAGCTTTGATATGATCCATCTTCGCATTCTCTGGAAGCCTGAAACTCCTCAGGAACTTTCCACTACTGCGTTCAACCCGATGCCAAGTATCGTTCTTGTCCTCTTTTTCAACATTCCTCTCTCCGCTAATCCTCACTACTCTGTCATCTTCAATCTCCACCTTTACTTCTTCTTTCTTAAGCCCAGGAAGATCGGCCTTGAGCACGTGGGCTTCTGGTGTTTCTTTCCAATCGATTCGAGCATTCACAAAAGCAGAGGTTTCTCGGCCAGAGTCTGGGAAATAAACAGAGGATCGGAACGGGGACTCACGGAAAGGATCCCAAAGGTCCATTCCAAATGGGTCGAAAGAATCGTTCCTCTTACCACCAAAGAAGCTTGGAATCAGCGACATAATTTGCACTCGTATTATGAGATATTGAAAGTAATGGAGAAATTTGTACGCTTAAAGTGATGCAATTGATAGGCTCGTAATCTGCGAAGAAGGCTTTCGATTTTCTTGACGAGGTGAGGATAAGATGGGTGTTTAAAATTGGCATAAGAGTGTTCTAGTACTTTCGATTTATATGTTCCAGTAACGTGTCGAAAATGTCAAATCTTTTTTTAATTTTTTAATTTTTGAGTTCTGGTCGAAGTTTCTAGGATTTTGTAGAACGTTTTGGATATTTTCCACTATGGGCTTGGGCCTTACCCTTTATTAGAGGGAGTGACTGTTTACCGTAGTTTTCATACATAAAATTTTCTCTAAACAGAATAAATAAAATATAAAACTCATAATTTTCATATATATATATATATATATATATATATATATAAATAAAGAACATTAAATTGCCCCTACTTTCCTATTTAAATATTAAATAATTTAAAATATGAATATAAATTTAACGATCACTATTGTTGTCTTAATTGTTGTTCTGATTTTACTCATAATTTTTTTTTTCTTACATTAACCTCGTTAGAGCTAATAAGTATCACCGATTGCTATAATTAATGTTGCCAAAATATACAAAGTCCGAAATCTCCGTTAACCCAATTGGGCTTACCACATTTTCCAACACCACTGCCATATTTAATTCTCTTTACTCATAATAAATGAAAAATTGGTTACAAAATGTAACAAAAATATATAAATATTTATACGTTATTATAAGTTTCTAGTGTGCACATGAATATTGTATAATAGTGAGTATTAGATGAGATTTTTTATATTATCTCTATAATAATTAGTAATAAAATTATTTTAATTAAATTAAATTATTAAAAATATAAAAATATATTATATTAATCGTTAATATTTGTTATGTAAATAATATTATTAATATATATATATATATATATATATATTATATTTGTTATATAAATTATTATCTACATGTTATTCTCAACTCATAACAATAAAAATTGATTGCTATTATATATTCTTTTATATTTAATTTTTTATTATAAGTTTTTAATAGGATACATAGATATGATTTTGAATAAAAATATTCTAAAAAAATTATTTTATTATTATGATATATAATTATTATTTATTTTAAAAAATAACATGACATAAATGATTATATAAAATATTCAAAATTTTTGAAGATAATCATTAATTATAAAAATAGATGTCCTAAAAGCATGAATCCATATTCATGTAGACAATACCACTTGTAATAGTAAGTTCAATCCCTTTTCTACTACCTATCCCTCCAATTATAAGACTACCATATCATTTTGTTAAGAGGTGGGACATATTATATGATTCAAAAATTTCTTAGATTGTTACTTACGATTGAGAAATAATAATGCCTTTTATCTATCAATTTGGACCTCTTTTATAGCAACTTAGATTTGCTTTTCAAACATTGTGATAAACAACAAAAAATTGTGTCTCACTTGACTCTTAATAGGAAGAAAAATGACTACAGTAATCCATAAGTAGAAAATATTTGGTTCCTATTGTAGCAAGAACATGAAAAGTCCACACATTCATATATATCAAATCAAAGGTATGAAAATTTTGTACATGTTTAACTTTAAGTATAAATTTGTGTAACTTAACCAAAAGACATATGTTGCATAGGAATGTCAAACACAAACTTAACCAAAAGACATATGTTGCATAGGAATGCCAAAATTACCTATAGATTAAAAAAATTGTGGGTAATAACAAATGAGTTCGATTTTGAAGAATAAATTTTGAATCGAATTTTGAATTCAGTTATTATTTTGTTTAAAATTTTGAATTTGAGTTTTGTTTCAGAGATAGGAAAATCCGATCCTAATATTTAAAATTATAAATTTATATCTTCATGTAGAAAGACATTTTTTACATCAAAATGATATAATGACCAATCTAAATTTGCAGCTAGAGATACCAAGATCCGAACAGTGTTAATTTTGGCTACAGGTGCAAATGTTTTTGTATAGTCGATCCCATATGTTTGAGTGTATCCTTTTGCCACCAATCTTGCTTTATAGCGTTCAACCATCTGCTTGATACTTTACTGAAAAAATCCATCGATATCCAACAATTTTCTTTGTTGGTAGACGATCGACAAGCTCCTAAGTTCTATTTATTTCTAAGGATCTTAGTTCTTCATTCATAGCATCTTTCCATTTTTGGTCAGCTAAAACTTCCTGCACATTGTTAGAAATAGATACAGCAGATAATTGATTCACAAATGATACGTTTGATTTTGACAAACGATGTTTAGACATATAGTTACTCATGGGATATTTGACTTTACTATAAATCTCTGGTTCATACATGGCTTTAGGAATACCTCTGTTAGGACGTGATGGAAGTATTTTTCTGGCTGGTTCAATAGTTGGAACATCCTCTGCAAACGATTAGTTAGGTATATCAGCAGCTTGTGGAGAAGGAAACTCGTACTCACTTAGTGGTAGTAAGGAACTTGCTTGATGATCTTGAAGTTGATGAGGACTTGATTCCATTTCCCTTGAGTCTTTTCTATATTGAGAGTTATTACCATCTGAATTCAAGTTATTTGTATTTTTTTCACATATAATTTGTCTTTCTTCATAAGGAAACAATTTATATGTAAAGGTCTGAATTTCAGCATGGTTGTACTCCCCCTGAAATTCAGGTGTAGAGGAGAAATACATTGTATCTTCATGAAAAATAACATTCATAGTAGTAATCATTTGTTTTGTAGGAGGATGATAACAACGATACCCTTTTTGTTGTATGGCATATCCCATAAAAACACAACGTATTGCTCATGGATCCAACTTGCTACGTTGTTGTTTATGTAGGTGTACAAATGCCACACAACCAAAGACATGAGGAGGTAAATTGGGAACATTTGGTGCAACAATTGCTTCAGTGATGGCTTGTAATGGTGTTTGGAAGTTAATAGGACTGGAAGGTACCCGATTGATCAAATATGCAGTAGAAGTAAGTGCTTCTCCCCAATAAGATAATGACATATTAGCTTCGATCAATGAGGCACGGACAACTTCCAACAAGTGTCGATTTTTTCTTTCTGTAACTCCATTTTGTTGAGGTGTATCAACACAAGTAGTTTGATGAATAATGCCTTCTGATCGAAGATATTCTTGAAGCTCAGAACTTTTATATTCTCCTCCATTGTCACTTCTTAGAACTTGAATCTGTGTTTTATATTGAGTACAAACCATTTTATGAAATTTTCTAAATAAGACGTTTACCTCACTTTTAGATTTCATTAAACAGACCCAAGTCATTCTACTAAAATCATCAATAAATGTAACAAACCAACGTGATCCTTCCAACGTAGAGACTTTGGAAGGACCCCATACATTAGAATGTATAACCATAAACGGAAATGGACTTTTATTTAAGGTTACAGGAAATGAGGAACGATGACTTTTTGCTAGTTCACAGACATCACACTTTAAAGTAGAAAGATCTAAGCTCAAAAATAAACTTGGAAATAATTTCTTTAAATATCCAAAAGACGCATGACCAAATCTCCTATGCCATAGCCATATATTTGATTCATCCTTATTAGATCCAGTTGCTACCAATGCATGATTTGTTGAATCCAAGTCTAAATAATACAGGTTTTCTTGCCTAACACCACGACCAATCGTTTGCTTTGTTTGAATGTCCTTGAACACACAAAAGTCAGGCCAAAAAATAACAAAACAAGATAAAGTAGTGGTTATTTGAGAAATAGATATAAGGTTATACTCTAAAGAGGGAACAACTAGTACTGAATCTAAATTCAAAGTACTAGTGAGAGACAAAGATCTTTCCCCAATGACTGGGGTTGTGTTACCATTGGCAGTGCAAACAGTTTTGTGTGAAGATGATTTTGAGATTTATCTAGAATCGAATGTCATATGATCAGTTGCACCTGAATCAATTATCCATGTATTATTAAAAACAGGCGAAAAAACTTTAAGCATCTTACCAACATGTGCTGAGGAGGTTGCAACATGATCCTTTGTTGTTTCAGCAATGGTGGCAGTAGACATCTGTCGTGGATTTTTCTTCCGAGAGTCACGGTTGTGATCCCACCAATCAGGATATCCCATCAATTCAAAACATCGTTCTTTTGTATGACCCTTTTGATGACAATGGGTACATTTAAATGATGATTTATCAATCACCTTTCGTTCTTACTGATTGGAAAAAGAACGATTTTTAGATATCATGGCGGAAGCGTCAACATCTCTAGATTTTTCCTTCATTGAGATTCGACGTACTACCTCCCGTCGAATCAAGGAATAACAACCTTCTAAATCTGGGATATTTTCTTTTCGCAAAATTTCTCCACGAACCTGCTCAAACTCATCATCTAATTCAGCAAGGAAAATATATATCCTTAGTCTTTCAACAGACTCTTGATATGATATTAGATCATGAGGGTCTTTCATGACCACCTTATCACGATGGTCTAGCTCTTGGAAAATTTCAGTCAACTCTTCATAATACTCTGAAAGTGATTTTCCATTTTGTCTGGAAGTAAATGCTTTTTGGTTTAAGACAAATACCTGTAATTCGTCACTTCCATCATAGAATGCTTTTGCCAAAACACCCCAAATTTCAAAAGCAGTAGGTATGTGTAAATATCGCTTCATGATTTCTGGACTCATTGACATAAGGATCCATCTCTTCACTTTTTGATTTTCTCCATACCACTTGTTATAATTGTTTGATGTTTTTTCTGGTTGTAAATTTTTGTCATGAATATAAGAGAGTTTTTCTCTCTCTACAATATGCATTTCCATTATTTGAGACCAAACATCATAATTAATCTCAGTAAGAACAATTCCAACATTAAACACACCTTCACACTGAACCGATTGTACAATAATTAGAGTTGATTGCTCCATAGGTAATGAAATTATACCCTCTGTCATGATATTATGGTAAACAAACTAGAAAATGGTGTAATAATTTTAGAATTGATTTTTTTTCTTTTTTTTTAAATGCACTAAACTAGATAAAAAACCACAAAATCGGGTAAAAATTGGTTTAAAAACATGAAAAACTGGACCGGACCGGTTTTAGAAATCCAGAACTGGGAAAAAAATCGAGTTTAGACCTTTAAAAGGGACCGAACCGGCCAAAAATGAAAAAATTGTGAAAAAATCGAGAAAACCGGGTTCAGACCGAACCGTTGGTTGAACCAACCTGAGCCAAACCGATGCGAGCCGGCTACGGCCTCGAGCCAAGCTGCACCGAACCGAACCGAGTCGTACCGAAACAGTCGAGCCGAGCCGAGCCGAGCCGAATGACACGTCGTCGTCTTCAACCTTCAGACGGCGCGTGAAAATGTTTCCTTCACTTCAGGCAGCGCGTGGGGGTGCGTGTTGCACTTTTCTACTACTCTATTTTTACCAAAATGTTCACAATTGTGTTTAGAATAATCTGGTAAAATTAGGTGGGACAAATACCGCTTCAAAAATGATGTTTGTAATTAATATTTGTAAGGGTGTTTGAATGAGATTTTTTTTTCACGAGAAGAAATATTTTAGAGAAAGAAATCTCTGTTTTAGAGAACAAGAGTTTCAAATTTATATAAAGCAACGACTTGGCTCTGATACCATGAAGAAATCAATATTTGAAGAAATAATCAGAAGAAAAAATCAATATTTTCTGAGTATATTTTCTTAAATTATGTATCGGGTATTTATATTGTTTATATAGACAAATATTAATTACTATTTCAACAACTACTATTATTGAATTACATGATTTATAGCTGTTTGATAGGCGTCATGTATATTGAATGGCGTTTGGCGTCAGTGCAGTATTTGTTGAATGTTGAATTCAACAATATTACCTGACGATGATTCCTCAAATATATACACATCGATTTTGGTTTCAATTTTGAGTATAATATAATATTCTAGTTTTGATCATCTGATCATGTTCTACCCCGTTTGCATTCCTACCAGTATAAGGAGCAAAAAGTTACAAATCTCTAAAATTGCTTGTTAGGTGGCGAGTAGCACTTGAGTCTAATAGCAACTGATTATGAACCTGTGAACCAAAATTGACTGAAGAAGCATTAGTTATGAATGTTGTTGGTTGTTCAATATTGCTTGCAAGAAGATCTCACATATGATAACATTTGTTTGCATAATGGCTAGATTTATAGCATATTTGACACTACATACGAGTTTTTTTTATTTGGACGATTTCTTGCTTTTGTTAGGATTGTTATTTTTTATAGGAGCTGGAGTTCGTTAAGAGTTTGGAATTCTAAAGCAAAAAATCATAAATGCTCTAGCTAAGTGATAACTGTATTTTATATAGTTATTTTCACCTATTTTATTAATTATAATTGCTAGATTCTCTCTATTTTTAGTTAATTTTAGTTTAATAAATTAGGATTTACTGTTGTTTCTAAATTTTAAGAAAATTAAATAAATTGTATCGAAAATGCTCTTAATGGTAAATTTTTGTCCACAAATATAATTTCAAATAATATAGATCTTAATTACAATTTATAAAAATCGAAAATATAATTTAAATTAAATTTGGGCTTCATTTTAATTATTAAAAGTTTAAAAATTTAATTTAAAATTAGCAAAGCGGGTTAATTGTAATTAAATAAAGTTGAAAATGTAATTTGAAATATATTTCAGGTCAAAATACAATTAAGAAAATTGAATTTTCCGCGCAGACAGAAGAATCACGCTAACAACAAGCGCCAGGTGGGACCGTCCGATCAAAGTTAAGGAACCGCCAAGACGGTGTAGATCAAACCCGACCAAAGCGACCGGATGCAGGGAAGATTCTTCGCGCGGCTCGGCGTGTCACCCTCACCGCCGCGCAGCCGCGTGTGCGGGACCCACGCTCACGGCCACATCGCCTGTGCCAGCATGCTTGTTCTCGCGGCCGAACCACGCGGCAATCTTCCCCGAGCCAATCAAAGTCTTCCACGTGTCCCACCTTTCCTCGAACGAATCATCGAGGACGCGTGGCACATATCCTATGGACGCAAAAAGCACAATCTCACACGCGTTATACTGCTGCGCAGCAACGCGCGCTGGGCCTAATCCGCGTGCGACAAGTCTTCGCGCGCTCGCTTTCTCAACGAACGAGACGCGCCACGTGTCCCACTAATTCGTGTCCGCGAATCGTAACGCGACACGTGGTAACAGGGAAATAATTAAAACATAGCGCCCACCCACTCCTCGATCCCATTTTCGATACACTTTTGTCCCCTCACGCGCGTTTAAATTATAATTTTCGCCACAATTTTACGTCCCCCGCGTGGATTTTAATGTAATATTTTATTGATGTATTTTTTTCTATAAACAAGATAGTTTTTAGTTGTAAAAA
The DNA here is from genome assembly GCA_030763125.1 of Hippophae gyantsensis. Taxonomy (NCBI): domain Eukaryota; kingdom Viridiplantae; phylum Streptophyta; class Magnoliopsida; order Rosales; family Elaeagnaceae; genus Hippophae; species Hippophae gyantsensis. The sequence continues at coordinate 14,351,295 of CM061037.1, read as the reverse complement.
AGTTTTGGTTGGAGTAGTCTTTGGAAAGTAGAGTTTTAGTTTTAATTTCGAAAGTTTTTGAGTGTTGTAGTTTTTTTTTTCTACTTTGTAATTTTTATTTGTTTGTGTGTTGGACAAGAAAAACACGCCAGGCCATTTTTGGCTTTTTGTTGTGTTTTCATGCGGTGCCAAATAATTGTTTTAATTGATGTTTTAATTTTTATTTCTCGCTTCTTCTTAATTTTTCTCAGTAGTTGTTATAATTTTTATTTTAATTTTAAGGTAAGTAATTTAATTTTTCTAGGTTGCATTTAATCTAAATTCTATGTAAGCTTTAATTTTAATTATTTTTGTTAGATTTATAAGACGTTCGATTTGTTCGTTCTATTTTGTTCTTAATGCTTTTTGATTATTTACGAATCTTATCAAAACGATCCGTGGCACATGAATAAACTTGAGAAAGGCATTTGTGTGTATATTGCTCAGAAATAGAATGACATGTATGATGAAGGATGTAGATATACCCTAATTGTACGTGTGGCCATTTGAAAATTTAATTAATGAATCTCGTAAATTTAATTTTCATAGAGATATAGTAAATTAATTTAACGAGGTGTGTTTATACCTGAGCTCGAAAGAGATGTATGAATAATAAAAGAAGTTTTCTGTTGACAAATTAAATGTAATTAAAAAATATAAATCAAAAGAAAAAAACATGATTTGAGTGGATTAATTTGGAGAAAAATTGCAATCCTAGATATCTTTTATTTTCTTTTATCTCCTTTTTTATTAACCAACGATTATTTTGCATAAAATCGAGAGATATAATTTTAGTACTGACAAACTATGGTAACAAATCCGTGGATCGATACTTTACTTACAAATCTTTATTACTTGTGACCGTATGCTAACGAAGTTCGTGTTGAAAAACACGCAACAAGTTTTTGAAGAACGTTGCCGGGGATTTGTTTTACTATTTTCATTGTTGATACTAATACCAATCAATTTGATTTTAATTCAAAAAAAAAACAATTTAAAAAAAAAAAAAATTTATGCGTATTGTTCTTGTTTATTTTATTTTAAAAATTTTCTCGTAAGTTGAGATTTTGTTTGACACACAAATCTTAACTTACAAAAAGAAAAAAAAAATTTATTTGTTGTTTTATTTTATTTTTCAATTTTCTCGTGGGTTGAGATGTTGTTTGACACACAAATCTTAACTCACAAAAAGAAAAATAAATTGTTTTTTTTTATTGTTTGTTTATTTTATTTTTCAATTTTCTCGTGGGTTGAGATTTTGTTTGACACACAAATCTTAACTCACAACAAGAAAATAAATTTTTTTTTATTATTATTTATTTTATTTATGCTTATTGTTTGTTGTTTATTTTAATTTGCAATTTTCTCGTAAGTTGAGATTTTGTTTGTCACACAAATCTTAACTCACAAAAAGAAAAAAATAATTTTTTTGCTTATTTTTGGTTGTGTAATTTATTTTTCAATTTTCTCGTGGGTTGAGATTTTTTTTGACACACAAATCTTACCTCACAAAAAGAAAAATAATTTTTTTATTGTCATTGTTTATTGTATTTTGCAATTTTCTCGTGCGTTGAGATTTTGTTTTACACACAAATCTTAACACACATAAAGAGAAAAAAAAACAGAAAACAAAAAAAATTATTTGCTTATTGTTAGTTTATTTTATTTTATTTTATTTTTTTTTTATTTTCAGGTTGAGATTTTGTTTGACACACAAATCTTAATACACGAAAAAGAAAAACAAAAAAAAATTTTATTTTCTTATTGTTGGTTGTTTTATTTTATTTTTATTTTCATTTTTCTAGTGAGTTGAGATTTTGTTTGAACACAAATCTTAACTCACAAAAAGAAAAAATTTTGGTTATATTTTCTTAATTTATTTTTCAATTTTCTCGTAAGTTGAGATTTTGTTATACACAATCTTAACCTACAAAAGAAAAACAAATTGAGAAGTCAAGTCAAGACTATAAATCAAGCGCTTTCGGGAGGCAACCCATGTGTTTTATTTTATTTTATGTTTATGTTATGTTATTTTATTTTATTTTCGATGTATTAGTTTTTATATTTTGTTATGTTATTTTTTTCTCAGGTGCAAATTGGAGGTAATAAAGCAATTTTGGCTTAACCAATCAAACAAACCGGAAGTTTCTTTAATCCCATCTCATATGTTCTTTAACTTTCACACATCGAGGACAATGTGTATATTAAGTTTGGGGTGGTGGATATATTGAACCTAATTGAAATACTTTCCGATGTTATTGCTTATGAAATTTTTTTTTTTGTTTGTTTGGTTGATCAAGATATTTTGCTGCTTAATAGTGATTTATTTTTATTTCTTCGATTTAAATGATGCATAATTTTTGAAAAATTTGAATATTGTCTAAGTGATGAATAATTTTTACGTATGTTTCGCTTTTTACAAGAATAAATATTCATGAAAGCACTAGTCTTGATTTTTGAGTTACATGATAATTTAGAGAAGGTTTATATGAAAGTATGAAATTCGATTTATTTTTGTGTGTCACAATTTTTAGAATTTGTTTGATTTTCTCTCGAGGCGAAATTATAGATGACATGTAACTAAGAAAATGATTTAGGCCATCTTTGGATCGTTTGAGCCTTTCTATCTACCTTGACATACATTATCCATAGTATACCTCTTTTGAGCTTCAAAGTTTACATATATATTTTTTCTCATTTCAAAAACCTATCTAAAATATATATATATGTGTAGATATACCTATTGTTCTTATTTCACTAACATGTGACAATTGTTAGTAAATATTTAAAGTTATATCCGAAAAAAAGGGATACTGTGAAAAGAAAAAAAAAGAAAAAAAGAAAAGAAAAAAAAAGAACAAGAGAAAAAAAAAGAGATTCTGAAAAGAAAAAAAAATATAGAATCTGAAAAAAAAGAATATAGTTATTGTATGTGATGAGAAATCCCAAATTGGGAAGTAATTATTGTGATGATAGAATTCTCTTTTTCAATCCTGAAATGTTATGTTTGGGAAAAGTTTTGAGCTAAATATTATCCTTCATCTACCTTTTACCTAAGCCATACATTACAAGCTTAATAAAGTCCTATTGATTTTGTGTTTTGTGTTTGTCTACATTAGTGGAGAGAGAAATGAAAAATAAACTTATTGAGATTTGTGATTTCATGACAAATTGTTTGATTTTATATTTGTATAAACTTATCCGGATTGCATGTGATGAAATATGAAAAGACTTCACACACACACTAAAATTCATTGTGAAAATGTGATATACTTTTAAATTGATTTTGATGCTTAGATAAAATTCTTTTATTTCGTTGAGTTATGTAATTGCAAAAGATAAAAGAAATATTTTGAAAATCACTATTTTAAATGCAGTTATCTTTGTTTTATTTCCTTCCTTTTGCTCGAGGACTAGCAAAAACTTAAGTTTGGGGGTGTTGATAACTGTATTTTATATAGTTATTTTCACCTATTTTATTAATTATAATTGCTAGATTCTCTCTATTTTTAGTTAATTTTAGTTTAATAAATTAGGATTTACTGTTGTTTCTAAATTTTAAGAAAATTAAATAAATTGTATCGAAAATGCTCTTAATGGTAAATTTTTGTCCACAAATATAATTTCAAATAATATAGATCTTAATTACAATTTATAAAAATCGAAAATATAATTTAAATTAAATTTGGGCTTCATTTTAATTATTAAAAGTTTAAAAATTTAATTTAAAATTAGCAAAGGGGTTAATTGTAATTAAATAAAGTTGAAAATGTAATTTGAAATATATTTGTGGACAAAATACAATTAAGAAAATTGAATTTTCGCGGCAGATTAGAAGAATCACGCGCTAACAACAAGCCAAAGGCGGACCGTCCGATCAAAGAAGGAACTAGCTACGACGCGCTGCAGATCAAACCCGACCAAAGCGAATGGATGCAGGAAGATTCCTGCTCGGCTACGTGTCACTGGCTCCCACTGCAGTGTCAAGCCGCTAAGGTGGTTCTTCAAAAACTTGTTGCGTGTTTTTCAACACACGAACTCGTGCAAGCATACACGGTCACAGGTAATAAAGATTTGTAAGTAAAGTATCGATCCCACGAGGATTTGTTACCATAGTTTGTCGAGTACTAAAATTATATCTCTCTGATTTTATCCAAAATAATCGTTGGTTAATAAAAAAGGAAATAAAAGAAAATAAAAGAAATCTAGGATTGCAATTTTTCACCAAATTAATCCACTCAAATCATGTTATTTTCTAGGATTGCAGGTGGGGCCCACTGACACGCCGAGCCGCGCGAAGGAATCTTCCCTGCATCCATTCGCTTTGGTCGGGTTTGATCTACACGCGCCAATCGTAGCCGTTCCTTCTTTGATCGGACGGTCCACCTGGCGCTGTCATAGCGTGATTCTTCTAATCGCTGGTAAAATTCAATTTTCTTAATTGAATTTTGACCCACAAATATATTTGAAATTACATTTTCAACTTTATTTAATTACAATTAACCCCTATGCTAATTTTAAAATAAATATTTAAAATTTTAATAATTAAAATGAAGACAAAATCTAATATAAATTATATTGATTTTTATAAATTGTAATTAAGATCTATATTATTTGAAATTATATTTCAGGACAAAAAATTTTCTATTAAGAGCATTTTCGATACAATTTATTTAATTTTCTTAAAATTTAGAAACAACAGTAAATCCTAATTTATTAAACTAAAATTAACTAAAAATAGAGAGAATCTAGCAATTATAATTAATAAAATAGGTGAAAATAACTATATAAAATACAGTTATCACTAAGTCATACAATAGGTTTAGGCGAGGTACTGGGACCTCCAAGTGTAAATACAGTCATGTTCGCTATGTTAGCTTGAATTGATTATCAACATCATAGAACTGTCATTAATGCTCAAGAGAGATCCAAAAGGCATTGATGAAGAAGAGATAAAATTGAGGTATTTTGGATCTAAGCCTCTCACAATGCAAAGAATCAAATCATGATTATAGTCGCCAGATTATTAGAAATAGACTTGATTTGAAGTAAGAACTCTTCCATTGATGAATTTTTCTTACGCACAATCTGCAATTAAAAGCATAAATCCATCGCACGAGCAAGAGAGAAACTTGAGTAGGTTGATGTCAAATTATTGTTTCTATATTTTTGTATTTTTCTGTTCTTGTTTCTCTATACACGAGTATAGTATTTGTATACTAAGATAAGCGAAAAGTAAACTAATTACAACATTATTAATTTCCACTATTATTCTTGTCTGCCACCTTTGCTTGTTATCTGCCATAATTTAATGCACTGTTGTCTGCCACACAACTCAATTGCCAACACTCCTCCTCAAGGTGGTGCGTATATGTCTCTTATGCCCAACTTGTCAAGTGAGTTGTAGAAGTTCTTTGCAGACACAGATTTTGTGAGTATATCAGCCAATTGATCTTCTGATTTAACAAATGGAAGTTGAATAATTTTTTCTTCAAGATTCTGTTTGATGAAGTTCCGATCCACTTCAACATGCTTTGTGCGATCATGTTGGACTGGATTGTGGGAGATGGCAATGGCTGCTTTGTTATCACAAAATAAGTTCATTTCAGTGTTAGGAGCAACACCAATCTCGGTTAGAAGTTTTTTCAACCATAGGAGCTCACATATTCCCTTGACCATTCCTCGAAATTCAGCTTCAGCGCTAGATAAGGCCACTACCTTTTGCTTCTTGCTCCTCCATGTGACCAGATTACCCCCCACAAAAGTAAAGTACCCAGCAGTAGATTTCCTATCCTTGATATTCCCTGCCCAGTCTGAATCTGTATATCCAACGACTTCCAATTGATCATTCCTTGAAAACATAAGTCCCTTTCCAGGGGAGGATTTTAAATAACGAAGTATTCATATGATGGCATCCATATGGTCTTCACTTGGGCAGTGCATGAACTGACTCACGACACTCACAACATAAGCAATATCAGGTCGAGTATGAGATAAATATATGAGTTTACCTACTAACCGTTGATATCTTTGTTTATCTGCTGGTACTTGGTCCACATATTCTCCGAGTTTATGATTTTGAACCATTGGAATATCGACAGGTTTACAATCTAGTAGTCCTGCCTCTGCTAGTAGGTCCAAAGTATATTTCCTTTGGGAAAGACATATGCCTTGTTTTGATCTTGTTACCTCAATACCTAAGAAGTATTTGAGCCCTCCCAAATTCTTCATTTCAAACTCATTTGACAGTTGTTCTTGAAGCTTCGAGATTTCTTCTTTATCATCCCCTGTAATGATCATGTCGTCTACATAGACTATAAGGGCTGTTATCTTCCCTGATCGATGTTTTAGGAAAAGAGTATGATCAGAGTTGCTTTGTTGGAAACCATATTTCTTCATTCTTTGAACTCAACCTACCAAACCATGCTCGAGGTGATTGTTTTAGTCCATACAATGCTCGTTGTAATCTACATGCAGTTTCTTTTCCTGATGTAACAGTATATCCTGGTGGGATATCCATGTAAATCTCTTCTTCAAGATCACCATGAAGGAAGGCATTTTTTACGTCAAGTTGGTGCAATGGCCAATCTAAATTTGCCGCAAGAGATAACAAAACTCTAACGGTTTTTAGTTTTGCCACTGGTGAGAAGGTTTCTTGATAATCTATCCCGTGTTTCTGTGTATATCCTTTTGCTACAAGCCTTGCCTTGTATCGATCAACTAACCCATCTGCTTTATACTTAATGGAGAAAATCCACTTGCATCCTACCATCTTCCTCCCTTGAGGCAACTCGCTTAACACCCATGTGTTATTCTTCTGCAATGCCTCAAATTCCTCTTTTATAGCTTGAGCCCATTTTGGATTAGATAAGGCTTCTTCAATGTTACTTGGAATTTGACATGAGGAGAGTGTTTGTGCAAATGCCCTGATAGGTTCTGATAACCTTTGAGTAGATACATAATTTGATATTGGATACTTGGATTGTCGTTTTTCTCTTTCTGGGGAGTATCGATTTGGAGGTTTGCCTCGATTGTGTCTGAAAGGTAAAACATAACCAACAGATGTATCTATAGCATTAGTTTGTAAAGGTGTGATAGGATAACTTACCTCAGGAGTATTCTCAGCAGGAGGATCATTGGGTACTAGGGAGTTGAGTGGTACATCAACCACTTCATCTTCTAGAGATTCAATTACTACTTCAGCTTCAGTTCTTGGAAGTTCAAACTCGGGTCTCGATACTGGCTCCTCCATATGATTGGCACGATCCGAGTATGTTGGACTAGTGTCAACATCAAGCCAATTTCGTTCTTCACCATAACTCTCCTCCTGAAGGGTGGAATTGGATACCGGTGATGGGAAAAACCATTCTGATTCGAGGAAAGTGACATCCATGGTAATATAGGTTCTTTTAGTAATTGGATCATAGCATCGGTAACCCTTTTTTTGCACTCCATACCCCAAGAATACACATCGGACAGCACATGGATCCAACTTAGTTCGTTGATTTTTATGGAGGTGGACAAAAGCAACACATCCAAAAATTCGGGGCGGAAGCATCAAAATAGTAGGCAAGGGAAAATGATCAGATAGAACCTTTAATGGAGTCTGAAATTGTAAGGTTTTTGTGGGCATACGATTCAGTAGATACACCGCTGTAGTAAGAGCATCACTCCAGTATTTATTAGGCATATGTGCACCGATTAGTAAGGCCCGAGCCGTTTCTAAAATATGCCGATTCTTCCTCTCCGCAGTCCCATTCTGTTGTGGGGTTTGTGAACACGAGGTTTCATGGAGAATACCATGGTTGTCCAAGTATGTCCGGAATTGTTGATTAACATATTCCCCTCCATTATCAGACCTAAGTATCTTAATTTTTCAGAAAATTGTGTCTGAACCATGGTGTGAAACAGGTGAAATGTAGCAAATACTTCATCTTTGTGTTTGAGAAGGTAAAGCCATGTCATTCGTGTACAATTATCAACAAAAATAACAAACCAACGATGACTCGATGACGTAATGACCGGGGAAGGTCCCCACACATCAGAATGTACCAAAGCAAAAGGAGTCATACTTTTATTCATGCTCATAGGATAAGACGCCCTATGACTTTTTGCTAGGATACAAGTATCACATTTGAAATCTGAATGTGTGATATTTGAAAATAAACTGGGGAATAGGTGCTTTAAATACCCGAATGATGGATGCCCAAATCTACGATGACATAGCCAAATTTGTCATTCTTTGTTACCAGTAGTGTTTTGCATGTGATTGGCTCTTCCTGAACTGAGGTCATCCACATAATATAGCCCCCCTCCTAGTACCACGCCCAATGATCTCCTTGGTGAGAATATCCTGTAGAAGGCAAAAAGTAGAATACATTAGTACTACACAGTTAAGATCTGAAGTGACCTGACTTACAGACATTAGTCGGTTTGACAGAGAGGGTACAAGTAAAGTATTAGATAATAATAATGAAGGAGATAAGGTCATTGTTCCAGCTCCTGTAACTGGATAAGTGACCCCATTTGCATTGGCAACACGACTCCGTCTTGGCTGAGTTGTATTGGAGAGATCATTTGGGTCAAATGTCATGGGATCTGTAGCTCGCAGTCCGTAATCCAATCCTCCTTATCACTACGAGTAGAGATGTGAAATGCTTTACTTGAAATACCTGGATCCTGGGAAGATTCGGCCTGAGAAGTAAGGGATACTGAGGCATTATTGGTAGCCACAGTGGCTCGTCCAGTGGTGTCCCGTTTCTTCCGTGCTTGAAGATCATTCCACCATTCTGGATACCCATGTAGTTTGAAGCAGTTTTCACGGGTGTGTTTGGAGTTTCCGCAATGGCCACATTTCATGTCAAGAGATGGTGGATTTCCCGTGGATTTCTTGTTACCCAAAGAAGTTCCTGTTTTTGGTGGCATTAGGTTATGGTGCCCCTTGACCCCTTTAAAAGCCATAACTGCTCCGGGTGTCGTATCTACACCTGTGATCATCACGGTCTGCTTGACCTCTTCCCTACGGACGAATCCATAGGCTTGTTCCACCGTAGGGAATGGTTTAATCTGAAGCACATCACTTCGAGTTTTATCTAATCTATCATCAAGTCCATCGAGGAAGGTATACACTCGATCTTCCTGTACGATGGAGTTGTATTTTTGTATATCATTCGCATACTCCATTGGATTAGGACGACGGAAATCAATTTCACGCCACAACCTTTGAAGGTCGTTGTAGTATTTTTCAATGGATCCACCCGCTTGCTTCGTACGAGTAACTTGACGGCGAAGATCATACACTTGAGACATGTCTGTCCCATCATAGTAAGTGGTAGCCACCGAGTCCCAAACCTGTTTTGCAGTTGGGAATCGAATAAAATTTGCAATTAAGGAGGGGTCCATCGAATTGATCAACCATCATTTGACAATGACATTTTCAGTACGCCATCTTCTAAATAAGGGGTCAGTTTCAGCAGGTTGAGGAAAATCCCCATTAATATATTCCAGTTTGTCTTTGCCAGAGATATACATCTCCACCACCTGGGACCATAAGGCATAGTTGGATCCTCCCAACTTGATACTAATGGGAGCAGTCGACGCTTCAGTTAACGGAGGTTGTGAGCTAATTTGAGCTCTAGTTAGAACTTCCGTCATTTTTGCCGTCAAATCTTCCAATATGAAAGTGGTAGATAAATCCCTAGATTCCGCCATGAAATCCAAAAAAAAATTCCTTTCCTTTTTTCCTTTTTTTTTATAATTCACACACACTATATATAAAAACTTTCGTAACCCTAAAGCATTTTTTTTTTCACTTCGCGCAGCTTCCTCTGCGTAACCCTAATTTCCCTGTCCAAATTCGCGCAGCTTCCTCTGCGCAGGTTCTTCGGCGTTCCTCAGCGCAGCTTCTCTGACTGCGTCCGAGCCAGTCATCACTTCCTGCTGGTGTGAGGCCACAGCTGCTGAAGGCTTGCGTTAGAGCAGCGCCGCCTTCCTTCTTCTGATGGAAAATCAAGATTGTCGAACCCTAGCCAACCACAACTTCCAGATGGAGCTTCCACCTTCAGAAGAGCCGGTGGTACAGCTTGTGTTCTCTGAACCTGAAAAAATATTCACAGAAAGCAAAGCAGCAGAAGCTGCTTGTTTTTTTTTTGTTTACAGGAACTGATGAGTGCAGATGGTAACGCCTTTCATTAGGTTTTTTCCTTCTATTACTTTCAATTTGTCGTCGATCCTTGGAACTATTCTCATCGTCAATCTGATCACTACAACAACTTTTTTTTCCTGTTTTTTTTTTGTTTTACAGAATTACAAAGCTGAAGAATGGAACGAGGAACTGTGATGACTCCAACGAGCAGCTTGAATGACTACCCCAAATTCTGACCAAATAATCAGCCAAATACCCACAGATTATCACAATTTGTTGAGCATATCACACCAAATCAGCCAAGGAGAACAGAATCAACGTAGCAGGTAACTTATTTCTTCCATTAGGATCACCTAACTCTGCTCTGATACCATATCAAATTATTGTTTCTATATTTTTGTATTTTTTTGTTCTTGTTTTTCTATACACGAGTATAGTATTTGTATATTAAGATAAGTGAAAAGTAAACTAATTACAACATTATTAATTTTCACTATTATTCTTGTCTGTCACCTTTGCTTGTTATCTGACATAATTTAATGCACTGTTGTTGTCTGCCACACAACTCAATTGCCAACAATTGATTCTAATGCCCTCTAATGCTGAGCAGTTGTTCCTGGTTTTACAAGCTGCACAGAGGCGCTTTGCAAGAGTGAAGCAATTATCTAACTCTTGACAATTTCATTTAGTCTGATCCTACTGTCAAACTTAGGATTAGAAGCTTATGACCGAGGGCAAGAAAGGTAAAGGTACAACAACATTTAAGTCGATGATCCTTTCCATTCCATACGCCGAAATGAGAGCTAATGAGTAACATAATAGTAAAAAAATTGATCGATGCAATTTAATCGAAAAACTCATTTGTGGGTGGAATTATGCAAAAGATGTGGAAACTAATTAAGGTGCATAAGTCGAATAATTCACAGGAATGTATTCCCCAAAACCAATGCTAGGTCTTAGTGATGCCATTAAAATATTCTTGCATGAGCTTTTAAGCTCTGATACCATAATATGAATGTAACTTAATATAGAATTGAGAGGAAGAGAAAAATGAACTGTAAACTAAATTGTGTTGATGAATGATAAGTGTAGAGTATTTATACAATATTTATCTGAATGATCACTTTAAAAGGAAGCTAGAAACTAGCACTAGCATAATAATAACAAATTAAAAGAAAAAAGAAAAGATGTTATAATATGTTGAAGTGTGGGATAGATATCCTATGTCTAACAATATCTTTATAGTTAAAATACTATAAATAAAAAAAAGGTATATTGACAGTAGTAAAACAAAATATATCAACAATATATGATTGAAAAAGATTCTACATTTAACATTCTAATACATAACGACTCACATATTAGTGATTAAAACTTGAAACCAAACATAAATTTCACTTGGACAAACACTCATTACCTTCTCCACAATCTTTATTCCTTTGATACGAACAAGGAAGTATTGAAAACATGTATTACTCTTTAATTACTTTCAATAGCTTTAACATCAGGTTTTTTCACTTCAACTTTTGGCACAGTCACAGTAAGAACCCCATTTTCCATAGCAGCTTTGATCTGATCCATCTTCGCATTCTCTGGAAGCCTGAAACTCCTCTGGAACTTTCCACTACTGCGTTCAACCCGATGCCAAGTATCGTTCTTGTCCTCTTTTTCAATATTCCTCTCACCGCTAATCCGCACCACTCTGTCATCTTCAACCTCCACCTTTACTTCTTCTTTCTTAAGCCCAGGAAGATCGGCCTTGAGCACGTGGGCTTCTGGTGTTTCTTTCCAATCGATTCGAGCATTCACAAAAGCAGAGGTTTCTCGAGCAGAATCTGGGAAATAAACAGAGGATCGGAATGGGGATTCACGTAAAGGATCCCAAAGGTCCATTCCAAATGGGTCGAAAGAGTCGTTCCTCTTACCACCAAAGAAGCTTGGAATCAGCGACATGATTTGCACTCTGTATTATGAGAGATTGAAAGTAAGGGAGATATTTGTAAGTTTAGAGTAATGTTATTAATAGGTTCGTAAGCTGCGAAAAAGGCTTTCGATTTTCTTGACGAGATGAGGATAAGATGGGTATTTAAAATAGGCACAAGAGTGTTCTAGTACTTTCGATTTATATGTTCAAGTAACGTGTCGAAAATGTCAAATCTTTTTTATTTTATTTTTATTTTTGGATTCTGATTGAGGTTTCTGGGATTTTATAGAACGTTTTGGATATTTTCCACTATGGGCTTGGGCCTTATCCGTTATTAAAGGAAGTAACTGTTTTCCGTAGTTTTTAACCGATACATGTCATAAATTTATTAAAAAAATATAAATTTTACCCAAAATAAATAAAATATAAAACTCCTAATTTTGATATATATGCATATAAAGAACGTTAAATTTAAGCCTCTTTTCTTATGTCGGTGCCCTGTGATCATAAATAATAATAGTAATAATATTGAGGCATAAACACAATGTGAAAAATATACCAAAACTGAACTAGAATAACAATGGTTAATTCAAAGGGCCATCATAAATTATTTTAAACATAAAATAAAAAGAGGGATATAAGATGGATGGATGGATTCCAAGAGCTTGCAATGTGAACAAGCTGTCACTCATTCAGTAGTTCATGAAATGTTAAGAAAATTATAGATGAAGTAAATTATCTTCTCCAGTACTAAGGAATATAAATTTATGTTCCGTTAAAGAACCCAATCATACATTGATTCCCATAATTAATACTGTCGAAATATACAAAGTCTGAAATCTCTACCAACATCAATGCACTTACTACTTTTTCCAACACCACCATCTTTCTTCTTGGTGATAGTCATTACCAACATTCATCACCAGTGACAAGTGTCACAATCGAGGGAGAAATAGAGAAAAAGGAAAAATGAAAAATAAGGAAATGGCTTTAAAAGATCAAAGGGTTCAAATGTAAAATCGCAATAGAAAAACTTGTCTTTAAGCCATTTATGTAAAATTGATAGAAAGCTACAGTTATGCTCTATAACAAGTTATTATTTTCTATTTATCGACTTTGTGAATAACATAGGTGAAAGAGTTGTTTAAGGACACTTTCAGTTATAAGTATAGAGAATAAAATTATTCCTAATAATTTTATTTATTTACTTATAAAATATTAAGATCCCATGAAAATATTAGTATTCAAGTCATTGATTTTTAAATAGCAGAATTATTGCGAAAATCAAAAATTAATTTGTTACGTAAAAATACACAATTTATTTTATAATTTTTTAGTTGAAATATTGTAAGTTTTTTTATAATTTTTAATCTAATTAAAATAATAAAATTTTAAATCAAATTCAATACATTTTAACAACATTAAATACATATAAAAAATTTATTATAGTTTTTTACAAAACTAAAACTACAAAATTTTAAAGTCATAAGTATGTTAAACAAATAACTCAAAAACCACTTACTAAACTTATAGATGAATATTTTAGACTTAAATTTTATGTAAATATGATTAATGATAATATAATATATTTGTAAAAATAACCAAAAATGATAAAATTATAAACAAATTTGAAAAACTCATAAACAAATCGATAAATTCTTTATAAGTGTTTTATAAAAAATAATTTATGAATTCAAAAGAAATTGTGATAGATCTTACTTTTAAATAAAATTAAAAAAATTCTTATATAACTAGTCATATTCGTTACTGATCAAATACTGGATAATTTTTTATGATAAATGAATAATTAATATATGAAAACAAAAAAAAAATTATAACAAATAATAAAAGAAATGTAACAATTTTTTCATAACATAAATTAGTAAACTCGTCGTATAGCAAAAAAAATAATACTAATAATATATAACAATAATTATAATTATTTTTTTATTTTCGTATTATAAGAATTACCCTTAACCTAACTCTAATTATTTTGTGTTATTTAAATTAGTCCAAATTAGACCCAAATTTAATTCTATTTGTGTTTTTGGATTCATGTTTAGTTTAGACAATCAACCTAGAACATAAATTTTCATCTATAACTGTTTTAGATAGATTAAGTAAAATTATTAAATTTAATTAAATTTTATTATAATTATTCTGTACATTATATATTGACACGTTCTATAATATAATCAAATAAAATTGATGATAAATAATTTAATAAATAATAAAATTATATAGTTTTATTACATATCTAAATATTTTATTATAAAAAATGTTTAAATTAATATTTTATTTATTTTTATACTTTTTTTTATATTTAAAAAAAATATAATTTTAGATGAAAGAAAAATCCAAGAAATATAATTATATAATGAAAATTTTATACATATAATGTATTTTAAATTCAGCTGGTACTAAATTTTTTATATAATTATACATTTTTTATTATATACAATATGATATTAAAGTCAAATACATGTAAAAAAAAATTATAAACTTTTAATACTGTGTAATAAATATCTTAAAAGTTCACTAAGGTAACAAGAAAGAACATTAGAGAATGATTTGATAGTTTGATTATTATTGACTATTAAAATACTAACTCTAATAACAACGATGTAACTAGCATTTGACAGTTACCCACGATAAGAGTTTAGTTGCTTAGATGCAAGTCTATGCAGAAAGGTTGGTGGGAATTTTTTTTGTGACTGTTGTTCTATTATGTGAAGACTTGCACGTTAGTATATCAACAATCACTAAATTTTTATTATCTAAAACTTTGCATCGTATCTGCTTTGATAATTTAGTCAATCTCTGAGAGAAAAATTAATATCAGAAAGAATTTAAGGAAGAATGAATAATGAGTTATAGTAAGTTATGAGTACCTTTTTTGTTTGTGATAACCTAATTAAAGTTTAGGTAGATTTCATAATGATAAGTAAATAATTTTGATTAATTAATATTTAAATATTAAATTAATTAATATATAAGTATTTAAAATATTAATTATTTTTCATAAATTTTGATTTTGTTATTAATATTTATTTTAAATTTAAAAAATAAAAAATATAACTAATTATACGGGTATGATATTCATTTAACTTTTTAACGTCATTATACGCAAATCAAATAAGAACACACGTATTTAATGATTTTCCGATTTAACACAAAATTAGTGGAAAAATGAGTTCAAGTTGCCAACACCTATGACAGCATTTCACTTTCAAATTAATTTTTAATTTTCACCCTCCTATCTTCTTTTTAGGACCAATATATTTTGATTGCTTCTCTAGTCATTGCGAAGTGGGTACGCTAGGTTTGAAAAATATCAATTGTTACAAAATTATAAAAAAATATTATTAAATTATGGTTTAAGTGTTTTCATTCATTTATCTTAAAATAATTATTTTGAACTAAAATATCTTAAATATTATGAATATTTTTGTTAAAATATTATTAAAATATCGACATAAGTGGATAAATATCAAATATACATGTAAGATAAAATTAATTAGTTATATTATTATAACAAATATATTTATCTATTTATAAAAATTAATACAAATAAATAATATATTTAATTATTTTAAATTTTTTAACTACATATTCTACCATACTTTACAAAAAAAATATATTTTATTATATAATATTTTAATTAATTAATCAATTTATTTATTAATATAAATATTATAAATTATACTCTATTTCCTCCTACCAGTAATAAAATTAATCCATAGAAAATGACTAAACTCCTATACTATAAGTAGTAAATGTTTGGCCCAACATGAATAAGAGAAATCTACACATCCATATATATCATATCAATAGCATAATAATTTCGTATATATTTGAATTTAAATAAAACTTTGTGTGAATTAATCAAAAGACATATATTACATAAACTATTATTATAATTTGTACATTTATCTAACATAGAACTAGATGAATGAACAAGCCTTTCATGTCACTTTTCATTCATTTTAGTGCTAACAATAGCAAAAGGAACTTATACATATGGTAAGGAAAGCGTAGAAACATTATTACCACTAAATACTATATCACCATAAGCAAGAGCAACTCCTTCCATTCAGTAGAGGCCATCATATGTTGGTCCTTGGTTGAGCTCTTTTTTAACACAAAAGGAATCAACGGTGAATTTAACAATAACATTATTATCAACACATAAATGTTGAATTGAAATTAGATTACTAGACATTGATGATGTATGAAGTATATGGCTAAGAGAAAATGATTCTTCATTAACACATATAGCTCCATTTTCATGACTCTGAATAGGTAAGGATGTGTCATTAACTACTGTGATAGATTCTTTGTTTGCATATAGGGACGTCAAAGTTACATGTGGGTTCGAAAAATTGTGGGTAATAACTAACCAAACGAGTTTGGTTTTAAAAAGTAAATTTTGGATTGATTTTCGAATTCGATTATTATTTTGTTTAAAATTTTGAGATTGAGTTCAATTTCGAAGATGGAAGAATCCAACTCGGATATTTGAAATTATAAATTTATATCTTCTAAGAATAAAAGATATTTAGGGATAAAATATTTATAACTTAATATTTATGAATAAAAATAAAATCAAATATATTAAGCAACATAACATTTTATCATTTTTAATTTGTAATATATATGTTAAATTTAATATTTTTAAACCATTTTAAAATAAAAGATATTTAAATACAATTTTTGGAGCTCCAAATGAGTAACCATTACCCGATGGTGATTTGTCAAATATATACCCATAAGTTTCGGTTTCAATTTTAGGTATAATATAATATTTTAGTTTTGATTTCACGTAAAATACAATTCGATCCCTTTTTATCTCATTGGCAATTCTACGTGTATAAGGAGCATGTAACTATAAATCTCTAGAGTTACTTGTTAAGAGGCGAGTAACACTTTAGTCAAATAACAACTCATTATGAACTTGTGAACCAAAATTGACTAAAGAATCATTAGCTATGAATGTTGATGGCTATTTAAGATTTCCAACAAGAAGATCTCGTAGCGGATAACATTTGTTATTTGTTGCATATTTAACACTAGATACAAAATTTTTTGAAATTGATTGATTTCTTACTTTTGTTCGGATTGTGATTTTTTGTAGAAGGTAGGGTTCGTTAAGAGTTTGGAATTCTAAAGAAAGAAATCATAAATGTTTTGGCTAAGTCATGTAATTGGTTTAGGTGTGGTATTAGGACTTTTAAGTATCGATGCATTCATGTTTGTTATGTTAGATTGAAACTGATAATCAACATTATAGAATTGAGATTGATGCTCAAGCATCATCCTTTTATGTGTGATCAACAAATTTTGAAACTCATCAAAACAGAGTGATCCAAAACGCATTGATAAAGAAGACATGAAATTGAGGTATCTAGATCTAAACCTTTCACAATGCGAAGATCAAATCATGATCTGACATTACATTTCCTATAGTTTCTAAATGATTAAAAATATACTTGATTTGAAGTAAGAAGTCTTCTATTAATGAATTATTTTTATGCACAGTACGCAATTAAAAGCGTAGATACATCACACGAGCAAGAGAGAAACATGAGTAATTTGATTCTAATCTCTCCAATATTAAGCAGTTGTTTTTGGTTTTACAAGATGCATAGAGGTACTTTGTAAGACTGAAGCAATGATCTAGCTCTTGACAATTCTATTAAGTCTAATCATGCTCTCAAATTCAAGATTAAGAGCTTGTGACTGAAGGCAAGAAAGGTAAAGGTATAATGACATTTAAATTGATGACCCTCTCAATTCCATACGTTGAAATGAGAGCTATCAATTTCTCACACAATAGTAAAAAAATTGTTCGATCCAATTTAATAAAAAAAACTCATATTTGTAGGTAAAATTATGCAAAAGATGCAGAAGCTAATTAAGGTGTATGAGTTGAAGAATTGGACTAATTTACATGAATGTATTTCCCACAACCAATGCTAGGTCTTAGTGATCGCATTAAAGCATTCTTGTAGGAGATTTCAAGCGGTGATACCATAGCATGATTGTAATGTAATGTAGAATTGAGAGGAAGAGAGAAATGAGTTTAATATTTTAAAGTAAATTATGTTAATGAATGGTAAGTGTAGAGTGTTTATACAATAATAATTGAAAGTTTATAAAATATGGACCTGATTAACCTAGAGGGGGTGAATAGGTTATTCTTAATTTTTATCAATTTATAATTTAATAACTTAAATAAAGCGGCCAGACATGCAATCGTGTGTAAGAGTAAAATGCAGAAATAAAATAATAACACACGATATTTTTAGATGGAAACAACCTAGGTCACAATCATGACCTAAGAGAAAAACCATCAATCCATCGAACCACTTAACTTTCCACTATGAAAATCAAATGTTCAAGTACAAACTCGGTCTTATACTACCCTCCCTAAGATACTACCCCAATGTACTTTACTTACGAGCTTCTGCTCTGTTTTCACAATTTCTAATGTTAGCGTGAGCGGTTTTTAGACCAACGTTCCAATAAGCTCATCGTCAATCAGATCGTTCACAAATCAACTACAAAAAGATTAGCACAGAAAACACAAGTGTACTTACGAGCTTCTTCTCTGTTTTCACAATTTCTAATGTTAGCATGAGCGGTTTTTAGACCAACGTTCCAATAAGCTCATCGTCAATCAGATCGTTCACAAATCAACTACAAAAAGATTAGCACAGAAAACACAAGTGTCCGTGTGTGTTCTAGAATAGATTTAATAATAAATAATCTTAACTAGATGATTTAAAACGAATGTCATTTAAACCAAATCAACTAGAATATTTTAGAGCAAAAATATTACGTATAATTTTACTAAAAATAATTTTTTTTAAAATTTAATAATTATAATCGTTTATAAAATTATTTAATCTAAATACTTAAAAATTTAATAAAAAAATTAAATTAATTAATATAAATCAAAAGTATATATATATTAATTAACTTTTCTCACGTAACTTTTAATATATATATTAATTACTAATCATTTCCTACCGACCTTTCAATATATATTAATTATTTTCATCGCTTCCTCCGTACCTTTCAATATATATATTAATTACCTTCATCACTTTCTACGTACCTTTTCTCACTTCTTATATGATTCATTTCCATGTTGCCATCATTTTGTTTTTCTTCTATTCGGTTACTTCAAAGTTTTTTTTTACGGCTTGTAATTTTTCAACACATATATTTTTGTTCAGCTTATGTCCATCAACCCTAATGTATATAAAGTATAATTATTTAAAACTCGAGCATTTATTCAGTTTTTCTTAATAAACTTGATAACAGACCTAAAAACAAATTTACAGATAAATATTTTATTTACGAAAATAACTAACACTCATAGTCTTTACAATAATCATAACAATCACTTTAAAAGGAAGATATAGGTAATAACAAACTAAAAGAAAAAGAAAGATGCTAGAATATGATGAAGTGTAGGAAATGTTTGGCCCAATTGGCATAAAATGTTATTATAATTTGTACATTTATCTTGCATAGTTTGTTATGTTAGCTTGTGCACGATAGAACTAGATAGATGAGCAATCTTCTATGTTATATCTCATTCATTTTATTGCTAGCAAGAGCAAAAGGAACTAATACATAAGGTAAGGAAAGAGTAGAAACATTATTAGCATTAAACACTATATCATCAGAAGCAAGAGCAACTCCTTCCATTCAATAGAAGCCATCACATGTTGCCCTTTAAGGAGTAGTCTCTGGTTGAACTCTTATTTAACACAAAAGGAATCAACAGTGAATTTAATAATAACATTATTATCAACACATAAATGTTGAATTGAAATTAGATTAGTAGACATTATTGATGTGTGAATTATATTGTTAAGAAAAAATGATTCTCCATTAACACATACAATTCCATTTTCATGATTCTAAATAGACTAGAATGTGTCATTACCTATGGTGATGGATTCTTTGTCAGAATATAGGGATGTCAAAATTAATCGTGGGTTTGGAAAATCGTGGATAATAACCAAATGAGTTCAATTTTGAAAAGTATATTTGGATCAATTTTTGAATTCTGTTATTATTTTGTTTAAAATTTTGGATTCGAGTTCGGTTTTGAAGATGAGAGAATACGATCCTAATATTTAAAATTATAAATTTATATTTTCTAAGAATAAAATATAAATAGGGATGAAGATATTTATAATTTAATATTTATGAAGAAAAATAAAAAAAAATAAAATATATTAAGTAACATAACATTTTTTTATAATTTGTAATATATATTTTTGTCAAATTTAATATTTTTAAACTATGTTAAAATAAATAGATATTTAAATCCTAATTTTGGAGCTTCGCATAAGTAACCATTACTTGATGGTGATTTCCGAATATATATTCGTTTGTTTCAGTTTCAATTTTAGATATAATATAATATTTTAGTTTTGGTTTTACTTAAAATACAATTCAATCTCGTTTTATCCCATTGGAATTCCTACAAGGAGCATAAAACTATAAATCTCTAGAGTTACTTGTTAAGGGGCAAGTATCACTTAAATCTAACAACTTACTATAAATCTGTGAATCAAAATTGATTAGAAAAGCATTAACTATTAATGTTGATGACTATTCAAGATTGCATGTAAGAAAATCTCGCAACTGATAACATTTTTTTGCATAATGGTTAGATTTGTTGCATATTTGACCTACATACGAGGTTTTTTTGAAGTTAGTTGATTTCTTGCTTTTGTTAGGATTGTGATTTTTTGTAGGAGTTAGAGTTCATTAAGAGTTTAGAATTCTAAAGCAATAAATCATAAATGTTCTAGCTAAATCATGTAATAGGTTTAGACGAGGTATTAGGACCTTTAAGTGTCAATGCATTCATGTTAGCTTGAAATTGATTATCAACATCATAGAACTGAGATTGATGCTCAAGCATCCTCTCATGTGTGATCAACAAATTTTGAAGCTCATCAAAAAACAATGATTCAAAATGTATTGATGAAGAGGACATGAAATTGAGATATTTAGGATCTAAACCTCTCACAATATGAAGAATCAAATTATGATCTAGCATTACCCCTCCTATAGTTTCCAAATGATTAGAAATAGATTTGATCTGAAGTAATAACTCTTCTATTAATGAATTATTCTTATGCATATTCCCCAATTAGAAGTGTAGATCAATCACACGAGCAAGAAAAAAACCTGAGTAAATTGATTTTTATACTCTCCAATATTTAGCAGTTATTCTTGATTTTACAAGATGCATAGAGATACTTTGTAAGACTGAAGTAATTATCTAGCTCTTGACAATTCCATTAAATCTGATCCTGCTCTCAAACTCAAGATTAGTAGCATGTGATTGAAGGCAAGAAAGGTAAAGATATAACAATATTCTCCCTTTCATATGTTGAAATTGCTAGCAATTGCTCACACAATAATAAAAAAATTGATTAATTCATTTTAATTGAAAAACTCAATTTGTAGGTGAAAAATTTAAAATTCTTGATATTATTATTGTGTATAAATAGTATTTTAACAATTAATTTTTTTAAATTTATCAATTTTAAAAATAAAAAAATAGTTATAATTTTATAATCAAGTGGTAAGTTTAGAGTACTAAATTTAAAAACATAAATTTAAACTATGATATTGTTATTATATACATTACATTTAAAAATTTATTTTTTTAAATTTATAGTATAAGTTTAAGTGTTTTGACATTATCATTTTGTACAAATAAAATTTTAAAATCTAATTTTAAAATTTATTAACTTAAAAAAATCATAAATTTATAGTCAAGTGTTAACTAACGAGTGCCATAATAAAAATCATAAGTTTAAGTTTTTGTAATGTTATTATATACATTATATTAAAAAATTTAATTTTTTAAATTATAAATTTATTTTAACTAAGAGATGGATAACAATGAAAAGTATAAAGAGTGACTCTCACTTTTTATATATATACTTTTTTTTTTGCAAAGCAATATTTGAAGTAAAAAAAAAAATCCTGTCAAAGAATGGAAATGAAGTTGGTGTTCGTCCCTGTGCCTGGCTCTGGCCATTTGGTATCAGCTCTTGAATTTGCCAAGCGCCTAATCAACTTCAATGATCAGCTTTCAATCACAATCCTTAACTTGAGGACTCCTTGGAATACTGCAGATGAGTACATCAAATCTATCATTACCTCTCAATCAAGAATCCAACTCGTAGATCTCCCCCAAGTACATCCAATCCCTGTCGGCCAATTCAAGTCAGTAGAAAGCAGAATTTGTGCACTCATAGAGTCTCTAATTCCTCATGTCAGAAACACCCTCACTGATATTGTATCATCAGATCCGAACCAAGTTGTTGGGTTGGTTCTTGATTTTTTCTGTGTGTCCATGATAGATGTGGCTAATGAATTGGGTCTTCCTTCTTACATATTCTTAACATCTAATTCAGGATTTCTAGGTTTCATGCTCTACCTTTCTGATCGACATAAACAAAACAATTCTGAGATTAAGCACTCGGATCCCGAGATGATTCTACCAGGTGTTTCGATCTCAATTCCTCCGAATGTTCTTCCTTCAGCTGTGTTCGATAAGGAAGATGGTTACACTAGTTATGTCAAACTTGCTCAGAGGTTTAGAGAAACCAAAGGGATTATAGTCAACTCTTTTGCTGAGTTGGAGCCATATGCTGCTATGTCATTCAGTGATAAGGATAAACATATACATGCACCTCCTGTCTATATGGTTGGTCCAGTTATTGACCTTAAGGGTCAGCCTCATCCAAGTTTGGATCAGACTCAATATGACAACATAATGAATTGGCTTGATGAACAGCCTCCAACTTCCGTTGTCTTTCTATGCTTTGGAAGTATGGGAAGATTTGAAGCTTCCCAATTGAGAGAAATAGCAAATGGGCTTGAAGATAGTGGGCAGAGGTTTTTGTGGGCAATAAGAGTTTCAGAACCAGGTCAAAAGCCTGAAGAGATGCTACCAGAAGGGTTCATAGAAAGGATTGGAAAGAAAGGAATGATCTGTGAATGGGCACCTCAAGTACAAGTATTAGCCCACAAAGCAATAGGTGGATTTGTGTCTCATTGTGGATGGAACTCTATATTGGAGAGCTTGTGGTATGAAGTTCCAATTGCAACTTGGCCATTATATGCAGAACAAAGACTTAATGCATTAAGGATAGTTAAGGAATTGGGCGGGTTAGCTGTGGAGATAAGGCTGGATTATAGTGCTGGTGCAGAACTTGTTACGGCAGAGGAGATTGAGATCGGTTTGAGGAAACTTATGGAGAGTGATAGTGAGGTCAGAAAGAAGGTGAAAGAGATGGGAGAGATTGCAAGAAAGGCTTTGATAGAAGGTGGTTCTTCTTTTGCTGCCGTGGAACGGCTTATTAATGATATAATAGGAAGCAATTCTTTGTGAATATGAAGGATTGTAACTTGTGTTTGTGGTCAATCTCTGAGAGAATGAGTTAAAATGGTAATGGCAGAGTAGTTTGTAATTGGTCAATATTGTTTGAAAAAGATCAGTTCGAATACCATCCTTATGTGGTAAAGGATATCTTTAAGTACATTTTTTCTCTTTGTATCTTGCAGATGAATAACTCTAATCAACACAAGTTCTAGTTTCTTTATACAAATGAATCCCACAACATTGCATAGAAGTTAAAAATCTGCATTCATGCTTTGCCTGTTTTGAAAAGTTAAGGAAAGCAAAATGACAAAAGCTATCGAAGTGTTACTGTATAAGTCAGCAAAACTCATTTCATTCTTCTACTTAACCTCTCATTTGTCATTTTAGACAGTGAACATTGGGAACTGCTGTTGACTGTTTATGCTCAAGAAAACCAGAAGTTACTTTTGAAAAAATTCTTCCAAGAGTCATTACTGTAGCTGTGTAGGTATACATACCAATAAGCTGCTTTTATCAAGATGATGGACAGTGTCAATGAAATCCTTTTGTGGAGTGTTAAAACTCACCCTCAGTTAAAGTCTAAGGTTCGAACCAAACAAATATACAACAAGAAAATAACACAAACAGGGCTTCAGTTATTGTCAATGAGATCCTTTTTTTTAATCATTACATCAAAAGATACCAGAAAAATTGGTTGCTTCACAGCAATATTACAGGTGAAGAAAAAAATCACAGTAATGAAAATTGTGACACACATAAATTCCATTTTTTCTACTAGTAGCTTCAGTTAAAATGTGAAACCAAAACTTATTGGAGAGACATAGCAGGAACAAGTATATAGAAGGATTTGCTTTTCCAACTACGGAGTTAACCAATGGATCTAACGCTCAATTGGCTTCTTCAAAAGTTGTTTGTTCTATTGAGCAAATAGAAAATAACAATTAAGTATAGAAAAATATGAAACCTAATGTTCTTCAATAGCTTAACTTATATTTTAGGTTAGAAACATACCTAGTGGAGTTTTCTGAACAAAGAAGCATGCACCAAGGACAATGTAGCAAAGAAAAAGAATCACTCCTTTCATGTAATGTGAAGTTCCATCCTGTAACGCAAGAGAAAGACATTTCTAATGAAAAACTGAGACCGATTCTTAAGTGACATAAGATAACTAATGACTTGCAATGTTTATCATATACAATGAAAAATAGAGTAGGTTAGGAGAGAACCTGCAAAGTGAAAGTTGTGATAATTATTGTGAAAGCAAGAGAACTAGTTTCAAGTAGACTGAAATCAAGGTCCATTTCGATGTGCATTATCCACGCAATAATCACACTTAAAGGGATCTATAATTGAAAAGGCAAGTATTAATTGCAAGAAGATTAAAAGCTTTTTTAAATTGTGTTAGATTACTCTAATCTTACCACAAACAAAGAGATTTGTGTTGCAGATCCTAATGCTACACCTAAAGATAAATCCTGCATGAAAACCGGGTTGTAGCATAAATACCAAAAATAGTTTTACTTTCTAATAAAGCTCAAATACAATTTGTTGTTTCATCGTACCAACTTGTTCTTGAAGGCAAAAATGATTGATCCAGCATGTTCTGCTGCATTTCCAACAATTGGTAACAAAATGATGCTGATGAAACTCACAGAAATGTCCCATGAATTTGATGCAGCCTTAAAGAGAAACAATATTGAAGGCATCAACTCAAGCTCCAATTATCATTTTCGGCCAAAGAACAAAAGACTTCAAATATAAACACCAGTCTACATTTTATAGTGTATATGTACCTCGATTGTACCCACAACAAACTCAGACAACACAGCAATGAGAATTGTCATCCCTGCTAGCCAACTAAATGCACTCCAAAATCCTATTACTGCCTTCTCTTCCTCTCCTTCTTCCTCTTCCTAATTGTTGAGGTAAAACGAGTTAGAGTTTTGACAACAACCTAACCATGTTTAGCCAAAACATATTACGAAAACATCATAATAGTGCAATCCTAATGTGAGCAAAAATATCAGGAGTAGCTTTTTGTTTCTATAAACACCGAATTTTATGGATCTTAACAGAAGAAATTAACACAAAAATCAACTCGAATAGAACAACATTTCTGACTTAAAATAATTATTTGTCTAGGCAATGAGGTGTATAGTTACTCACATCTTGTGAATCGAACAATTGTCTGTGTGTTTTCAATTGGAAGAAGATATAGGCTATATAAGCTACAAGCATAAAAATACTGCTTGCTCTTGACAAAGTAAGTGTATAGTTGTTAACAGATATGCCTGGCCCTGCGGCATATTTCAACATCAATGGCAACAGGTGGCAAAGTAATCCCAGCAATAGAAGAAGTGAGTTAACATCAGCCTGTTTCTGTTAAACAGTAAAAACAAGTTATATATAAGTTAAATACAAAAATCCTCAAGAATGGACTTATTATTTAACTAGTTAAAGAACAATAATAATTAAAAAACAAATTACTCTATCATATTTCTGTTCCTTTTTCAAATTGGCCAAGCCTCCACAAAGAAGAGAAGTCCCAAGAACTAGAAGAAGATTAGAAAGAATGGAACCCAAAAGAGAGTACTTCACAACATGTATTTTTTTCTGGTAAAGAGCAAATAAAGCTATGATTAGCTCTGTAGCATTTCCACATGTTGCATTAAGTAGTCCTCCAACTGCAAACCAGAAACTCAATATTAATAGCTTAATTCCAAATAATATTATTATAGCTTCAACAAAATATAAGAATAATAGATTAAACTAGCCAAGTACTTGTACCTGTTGGACCAGTGTAGTACGCAATTTGTCTGAGACAAAGACACTACAACTGTCAGAAAATGTACAAAGTTTTTCTAGAAAACAAAAGCATTGAGAGTTATTAATCTTACTCAGTCAAGAAGCTGACACGTTCAGCTAGTGGTGCAAGTCCAAGCAAACTCAAAACGAAAATCCAAGGCTATGTGAAAAGAAAATAACACAAAAATTAATTAAAATAAATACAAGCATAAATTACAAATAACTCCCTCCAAGTTTTTTGAAATAGCAAAAAACAAAAAAAATTGAAAAATAATAATTAGATCCCTTCTTCTCACTGCTTATTGCTTTTCAAGGGAGATATTTACAAGAAAACTATGAAATTCAGGGGAAAATATTGTAAGAAAACAATAATAGAGGGATATAATTGCTTATTTTCCAAACTTAAGAGGTATATTTGTAATTTTGAAAAACCTCAGAGGGTTCTATAGTAATTTTCCCCAAGTACAATTATACAAACACTCTCAGAACTGAAAACAAACACAAGACTTACTCTACCAACGTGATACAAATCAGCAACAATAGCAATTGGGATAGCAAGGAAGAGAATAGCAAGTTTAGAGCCAAGTATCACTTTTTGCAAATTGGGGAGGAAATCTCTCAGCATTTGAAACCGAACCATAGGAACAAGAATTGGGTCAGACTTCTTTTCGATTAAAGACGATGAAAGATTTTGGGGTGTCCTCACATTTTCCAAGTGGTTCAATCCCTCTTGAGAAGCCATGTTAAATTTTAGCAGCTTCCACTTACAAGTTCTAAGAAGCAAACAGATTAAGTTTTAGATTTGTGTCAATGTCAACAGACTCATATAGAAAAAATATTCTGAATAAAGATAAAAATATTGCGTATAAGGCAGCAGCATTTTTGGAATTTTCTTATTCTCTGTCGCTACTCTATGAAACCAGAATCAATTATAGGTTTAACAAGTTTTAACAAGGGTTTAGTAATTAATGTGTCAGTTTTATTCAGAAAATACCTTAAAAACTAAGCGTTTTTTTAATAGACTTCATATGAATATGGTTAAAAACACCAAAGGTAACGCATGAAAGGTAAGCTAAGGCATGTATTCGTCGTATCTGCACTAGTGGCTTCCATGCCTTATGCTAGTTATGTACTTTTGGAAAGAGAAGCAGTGTTTGGCAAAAGATTTATAGATTTTAATGTACATTGCCCACAAAGAGGGGGGAAGGAAAAAGAAGAAGAAAGGTTTAAGATCTCATCTAATTCTTGATAAGGTATACTTAATTTTTCTACCTTTAAGTTATATTATACACTTTAATTTTCTATAAATTTCAATCAGTTTGAAAAAAAAAATTGATAATTTGAAATATAAAACCCAAAAAAGTAATAAATACAATTTTTAAAATACAAATAATATAAAATGAATATTAAAATTTTTATTTTATTATTTTATGTTTTGATTTATTTTTTTCTATTTTAAAAAAATTCTTCAACAAGTATTCATGTCAAAAAAAAAAAGACATACAAAATTGATCATTTTGACATGTGATATCATTTTTTTAAAATTGATAGATTAAAATCAAGTGTTGCAACGGCTACAACTAATAGATAGCTATGGTATTTGTCATTTTTTTTAAAGTGCCACTGTAAAGTAAAATTAGTAATTTAAATTTGGTTTCACTATTAACTTTTTTTTGTTTTATATATAACTAAATTATTCATCATATTTCATTTTTAATATATTTTAAAAACATATTATTATCATGTTATAAATAAAAATATATGTTTATTGCATTTTAGAATGTATGTTAAACATATATTCATTACATATTCAAGTTATAAAAAACATGGGTAGTGTATTTGAGATGAGATAAAAATAAAACTATATTTATTAATAAATAATGTTATTTATTTATTCTTTTAAAATTTTGAGAAATTATTTAAATTAAAATACTTAATATTTATAATAATAATAATACTCAAAAATATTAAATTATTTTTAATTTAATAGTATTTAAATTTAAGTAGATTAAAATAATCATATTTTAATATATTTACTCGATTAATAAATTAAAATTTTTTCAATAAAAAATATATTTGCTCGATTAAAAAATATATATAATTTTAATAACTAAATTTTAAAAATAATATTTTTGTCACAATCTGTTTGTATGTATTCCCTGTGAATTTGTGTCACACAACTTGTGTGGTTCTTTTTAATTATCTTTCATTGAAAAAGAAAAAAAAGAGACTTGTGCCCCACGAAAAACTAGGCAAATATTACCTCGCCAACAGCCACAGCAGTTCTTCAAAATAATATAAAAACAACCACATCAGTCAATTTTTCAGTGGATGCTTTTTCTTGTCAGAACCTGATAAAGAAGTTCCAGATTGACTTTTTAGCTACGTTTTTAGTTTTGGCGTACGTTATGTACGATCATTATTATAGTATAATTATATGGTTATATTGTTAAGGTTATTTACTTTGAAAAAATTATTTAAATTAAAATAATTTATCACGTTATTTATTTAATTTAAAGTATTTAATATAAAGTACATATTCATTAAAAAATAAAATAAATGATAGATAATCAATTTCATTCTTATAATATGTTATTATCGAATAATAATTTATTATTTTTAAATTATTTATTTTATAGAAAAAGGTTTTAAAATAATTATTTAAAAAATTAATATATAAACGTAACTTAATTAAATTTAATAAATATTTTTTGATGAAAAATATATATAATAATTGATTATTTTTTATTATTACACAAAAAAAAAATTATGAAGTAATGCAATCAACCTAAGTTTACGTAATGGAAAAGGTCACTATTATCACCTTTTTTCTCTCACGTATAAAATTAGATACGTAATGGAGCTGTTTAGGCCATAATGGTTTAATCCCATTCCAATCGCTTTACTTGTTTATCTTTTGCTATAAAAGACACTAATGCATTAGCAAAAAACATAAAAAGGCACTAATGTGCTTCTTCAACTTTAAGTGCTTTTTTTTTTGGTTGGTTGGAACATTAGGGAGACATGAAGCTCTGTATCATGATTGAATTTTTTACTTTGTTTAGGTTCAAAAGAACCCTAGGCAGGCAAGGCAATCAAACCAAAGAAGAAGAGTAAGAGAATATTGTTCCAATATTTACAGATTTGAATTTCAAGTTGTATTATACAAACTCTATTTATTATTATTGATCATGATCCATGAATCTTAATTAAAAAATTAAAGTGAATGAATAGATTTCTTGTAATATTTTCAAAAATGCTCACTATTTTCTCTAGATCCACAATTTGGATGCAAGACACTAAATTTTCTTTCATTTTCTCTATATATAGATGAATATATCTAAACAAATTAACACTTTTTCTAGCAAAACCCAAATTGGAGAGAGAGAGCTGTTAATCCTTCTTTTAATTATCAAAACACCAGAGGGAGGAGAGAAATAGAGGAAGCAGAGAGAGAGAAAGTTATTACCTCTTTTCTTTTCTTAATTTTCTTTTTTTATCTTCAACCTTAGATGGTAAGATTTTGGCCACTGGCAATAGACAAAGGAAGAAGGCGAATGATTCTTTAAAAACTCCAAATATGATAAGAATGTCTAATTTTTTTTTCCTTTTTATTTGGAGTCTAGTCGGACTTTTTTTTAAACTCCTAGCCTGTTTCACGTTGGAAAAGCAATTTACCTAATGATCGGAAGGTCTTGTCACCCTTAAAACCAAATGGATAAAATGAATAAAAATAAAGATTAATAATTAAAAAATATATTTTAAATAATAAAAAAAATATTAACTAACAAATTATGTTATCTTATTTATTGATAAAATCTAAATATTAAATTGATTAAATTTGAAATTATTTTAATTATATATATATATATTAAAAACATTAAAATAATCTTAAATTTAATCGATTTATAATTTAAAATTTAAAATTTAAGGTTTAGATTTAATGTTTATTATTTATGATTTATAGTTACGATTTAGGTAGGTACCAATTTGTAAGTTAATATTTTTCTTCTTGTTTAAAATATATATTCTAATTAATAATCTTTATTTTTGTTTATTTTACTATTTATTGTAAATAACATTTATATATGTCACGAATCTTATTTTTTATTATTTTTAAATTTTTATTTATTTTATTTATGCTCATTAGAGATAAATAAATTATATCAATTAATATCGGCTTAGTAACATATCTCATTTTATTAAAAATAAAATAAGATAAATTTTTAAAATTAATAGATTATACCATAAAAATCTTATTAACATCGTATCCTAATTTACACATCTAATTCGAGCAGGTGATACTTACTTCCCATTGTATTCATAAAAAATGTACTTAAATCTATTTGTTTTTAAGTGATATGTTATACAATCTTTATCTTATAAAAATATTACACATATAATTCGTATGCATGTTTGTTATATATGTATTTAATAAAGAGTATATGTTGTCATTTAATAAAATGAGAAGTGCTAATAACATAAAAAATTATACATTCTTTTACGACCACACCACTTGTATCGTAACAAGTGTCACAATTATCTTAAAAATAGTGAAATGATTCATTTTTTAGATAATTTTGTCACATAAAACCATATAAGTGGTGTATGAGAGAAATGTATCTAAATTTGTATCGAATTAAGTGATTTGTTTAGTAGGTAAGAAAAATGATTATTTTATCCTTTTTTTTATTTTTTTAATGATAGAGTAAAATTGAATATATGTTTAAATTTTATAAAAATAAGAGATTAATGAACTACTACTATAAAACAATGAAACTAATAAATACCTTTTTTATGAATTAAGAGACTTTTCAAATATTTTTCAAAAAAAAATTAATATACTAGATCGGGTTTATCTAAGCTAAATGATGAGAAGAGCCGGGATAGGTTGAGTTGCCTCACCACTTGGTATCTCTATTTAAAATGAGTATTGATTGAATTTAAAAAAAAATACAAAAGAGAATGCACAACTTAATAGGAATGAATGTAATAACTAACACAAACTCGATCGAAATCGAGTTGAGTTGAAACAATTTTTTATATTATAGGTCCAAAGTGGTTTGTTTCGGTTTTGAAAATGAAAAAAATTGATTGTATCAAGTCGGTTAAAATTTTAAAATATGTAAATTAAAACTTAATTGAATCAACTTATGTATTACTAATATATATTTATTTATTTTAATTTTATGTATTTATAATACATATATCATATATATTTATGATTATCTAATTTTGGTTAGATTTTTATGTTAATTAAAAGATTAAACAACTTATATTATCATTAAATATTATTTACTTTTATAAATATTTACTGTAACTAATAAAATATATAAATTATTTTTTATTCTTAAATTATCAATAATTTAGTTATTTTGGACTTAAAAATGGTAGACAATTATAATTAAAATACTAATATACAATTCTTTTGAATTAAATTCTTGTTTAAGTATTAAATTTTATTTATTAATTTAATATTTACATGAAGTCAAAACAAATTAAATTCACTTTTAAATAAGTAGATATAAATTATAAATTAAATCTATCAAAATGATACAAATAAGTTGTTTAATATTATCTGATAAATATTTTATAAATCACTTTCGGTTGGGATTTAATAAACTAATTTATATCGATTAATATTTTTGACAAAAATCGATCAAAATCTAACTATACTTACCTCTACAACCTAATTCTCTAGTACGGATGTAAATTCAAGCCAATCATACCTACACAAACTCAAAATTTTGGATTGGAACCAAGCTCATGTTGATATTTTGTAAGCCTATATAAGTTTTAAAGATTAGTTCATTTACATAAATGCAAAGTCAAAACACATCCTGTCTCATGATTGATATTTGTTTGGTTGGTACATTAGGGAGACATGGAGCTGGATCTGTCTCATGATTGAATTTTTTACTTTAATTTTTTTCTTTGTTTAGGTTCAAAAGAACCCTAGGCAGGCAAGGCAAGGCAATCAAACCAAAGAAGAAGAGCAAGAGAATATTGTTCCAATGTTACAGATATGAATTTCAAGTTTTATTATACAAACTCTATTTATTATTATTGATCATGATCCATGAATCTTAATTAAAAAATTAAAGTGAATGAATAGATTTCTTGTAATATTATTGCCTTTTTTTTTTTTAATCTTCAACCTTAGATGGTAAGATTTTGGCCACTGGCAATAGACAAAGGAAGGAGGCGAATGATTCTTTAAAAACTCCAGATGTGATAAGAACGTCTAATTTTTTTTCCTTTTTATTTGGAGTCTCGTCGGACCTTTTTTTATAACTCATGTATCACGTTGGAAAAGCAGTTTACCTAATGGTCGGTAGGTTTTGTAACCTCAATTAAACCGAGAATTACTTTATAATCAATAAAAATAAAGGTTAATAATTATAAAATATTAATTTATTAATTATATTTTTTTATTAATAGATAAACCCAAAATCTTAAATCGATTAAATTTAAAATTATTTTAATTATATATAATTAAAATAACCTTAAATTTAATCGATTTATAATTTAAGATTTAGGTTTTAATATTTAAAGTTTAAGATTTAAGTTTTAGTTTTTATGATTTATGGTTAGAGTTTAACGAACAATAAATAATTATTATTTATAAGTCAATGTTTTACATCTTTTATTTTTGTTGATTTGGCTATTGGCAGCCAATAACATCTATATCTATAAGAACTTTATTTTCTATTATTTTGTATATTCTTACTTATTTTATTCATGTTCATTAGAGATAAATAAGTTATATCAATTAGTATCGTCTCATTATCATATCTCATCTCATTAAAAATTAAATGAATAAATATGAGACACGTTTTAAATTAATAGATTATATCATGAAAATTTTATAAACATCACATATTATCATTAAAGTATTAAAATTTGTAAATTAAAATATAACTAAATCAACGTATATATTGCTAATACATATTTTTATTTTATTTTATGTATTTATAATATATATATTTATGATAATTTAATTTTAATTAAACTTTTTAGGTATTCTTGGCTTAAAATTGGTAAACAATTATAATTAAAATATTAATATATAATTATTTTAAATTAAATTTTTGATTAAATATTAAATATTATTTATTAATTTAATATTAACATTAAGTTAAAATAAATTAAATTTACTTTTAAAAAAATAGGTATAAATCTTAAATTGAACCTATCAAACTTACACAAATAAATTGATTAATATTCTTTAATCGATATTTTATAAATTAATTCCGATTTTAGATTAATTAACAAACCAATTTATATCATATCGATTAATATTTTAAATAAAAATTGATCAAAATTAAAATATCTTTGCCCTAATAAGTATGTAAATTCAAACCAATCAAACCTATCCAAACTCAAAATTTTGGATTGGAATCAAGCTCATATAGATATTTTGTAAGCATATATAAGTTTTTAAAGATTAATTCATCTAGATAAATGCAAACTCTAAACACAATCTTTAAAATATTAATTATATACCAAAAAAAAAAATCCTTTAAAATATTAATTAAGTTTGGGCTACATCAGATTATGAATATAGTCCTGTTATATTTTTCTTTTGTCTTTTTTTCTAGATTTTAGTAAAAGTAAATTAGATTCTATAAAATTAAACAATTAAATAAAAGAGTGTGGTGTCATATATGTTTTGAAAAGTTTATTGGTATCATTTAATCACTTAAATTTAAAAGATTATCATTTAGTCTTATTAATTTAAAAGAAAAAATATATAAATTAAAGAAATAATATATTATTTTAATAATTTTTTATTAAAATATTATTTCTTTTTTATTAAGTGATTAGAAAACCATTAAAATATGAACATTCTTGATAAAAGTGAAATTTAATATGAAATTGTTTAAGAAAACACAACAACAATAATATTTCAACATAAAGTTATGTAAATATATATTTTATTTAAAAAAAATTAAAAATTAAAAAAATTGACAATTAATAGATATTAAAATAAATAATTTTTAAAAAAATCATATTAATTGCACTTTATTATTATTCAATACTTGTATTTTAATTACATTCAGTCACATAAATAAAAAATAATAATATTTTAATTAAAAATTTATTAAAATAATATAATTTAAATTGATATTTGTTCTTAACTAGACACTAAAAGATAATATTTTTAATTAAAAAAAATAAACATATAAATTACATAATTTAAATAACTTATGTTTCAAGTTTATCATAATAAAATTATATGTACATTTTGAAAAACATTTATGTTTCTCTAATTTTTATTAATTTTTTTTAGATTTGGTCTTAAATTTTTTAATTTCACAACTCTGAACAATTTTTTTTCAATATTATGATTTATTTTATATTTATTATAAATTTATGATTAAACTTAACATTCTTAATTTTTTTCTCTGACATGATTTAATAAGATTCATAACAAAAGCTGAGGTGAAAAAAAATTGTACAGTACTACATAAACTCATAAAGACGAAATTTTATTTTCATAGGATTTTTAGATGGGGAAAATTTCACTTTAAAACAAAAAATAAATAAATAAAATATTATTTTAATTTAAGATCCTTATCAACCTGTTTAAGCTAGTTTTTTAGTCAGTAACCATTATAAGTATATAATGGAATAAAATATGTAAAACAAAAAATAAATTCAATTACAATAACTTAAAATGGTTCTTAACTTTAGAAAAATCATTTTTTTATTCTTAAAAACGAAAATGACTACTTCAAGGAACCAAAAAAATTTATAAAAAATAACATCACAAAAATATATAACAACTGATCAATCATATTAAATGGTTTTCTTGAATAGTATATGATGAATTATTTTAATTTAAAAGCCATTAAATTAATCGAGTTAATTATAAAATGATGGAGTTAAAAATGCTTTAATATTCAAAATTGAAAAAACCAGTAGATCTAGGACCGATGCACACTGAATAATATTTTGTTATTGAATGAAAACGTACAACACACGTACAGAAAGCGTGATAGTAAAACCAATACTTCTCTAAGCCAAAAAGGCTTTACATGTACGTGAACGCACCACATGTGATAACAAACTGATTAACAATCCACATGAAATATCAAACTAACGAATACCTCTCATGACTCAATCCAAATCCCCTATCAATCTTGTTAATTAATGTATATCTAATAATATATTAATATCTACTATTGTATATCTATTTACCTTAATAATATCTATATTTAATTACTTTAGACATATCTAATTTACTTGTAATTCTTATATAAAGGCACCATGTATATTCATTTGATCACAGAATAGAATACAATCATTAAGTATTTCTAACATGGTATCAGAGCCATTATTCTTTTCTTTCTAGCAGTGTTTCCTTTTTTTTTTGGTGTTATTCAACCCTTATAGCTTCTGCTGTCACAATAGCCGCTGTAATCATTCACCGTTTAACCTTCGACGTCTTTCAGCCGTTGTCCTTAGGTTCCGGAATTACAGTAGCCGTTGTTAAGGAGTTCCGCACCATACAAACAACTGCAATCACTGCCGCCGCCGTGCATATTGTTCCAAATTTTTTTCTGCATATACCACTGTGATCGGCTCGACCGGATCTACACAACCATGGAAGTATCGCAACCATCGGACACCGCACGCTCCCTCACGCGCCGCACAACCAATCTGCACGTCGTTAACGCGCCGCCGCCGTTAATCTTAACCCGACGACCTATCTGCAGATACCACTGTGATCGGCTCGACCGGATCTACACAACCGTGTAAGTATCACAGTCATAAGACTCTGTACGTGCTCTCACGCGCCTCCAACATCCACTATGAGTGGATCTGACGTGCCAAGCCGCCACACTCTGCTTGTGACATCATCAGTACTTTGCGTAGGGCTGACGTCAGCATCACCTCCATATGACATCACATAACCGATCTGACCGTTGACCGCTGGCCGATCTGACCGTTGACCGCTGACCGGACTACCCGTTGACCGGAATTTTGCAATACAGGTTCACCCTACCCAGTTTTTCGCGTAGATCTCGTTTTTGCAGTCTGTTTTTGCATATTGTGTTTTCAAATGGATAAAAGGATACTTTTGTTTCTTGCCCTATTAATACTATATTGGAGGGGACTAAGAATTATTTATCATGGTCTCAAGCTATATGCAGTTTTCTTAAGGGTCGTATGCTCTGGCATTATTGTACTGGTGCAATTAGTATTCCTGATAAAGGAGCAAGTGAAGAAGATGCTATCTTTCTTCGTCGCATGATTGAATAAGATAGTCACAACCACATGATCCTCATATGGATTCGGAATACTTCCATTCCATCCATCTCCAATCTGTTAGGCAACTTTGACGATGCCAAATCAGCATGGGATATGTTGGCCAAAAGGTACTCCACTACTCACGGATCCATGAAATATCAACTAATAGTTGAATTGCATAAACTGCAACAGGGACCAGGGCAATCCATCAATGACTACTTTGATCAACTTCGCTTCCTTTGGGACCAAATTGACCTTTGTGATCCAATTTGGGCATGCTCAACAGATGCTCAACAATATGCTACTATTAGGGATGAATTTCGTCTCTATGAGTTCTTGATGTCACTCCACAAGGACTTTGAGCCAATCCGAGGTCAGCTTCTTAATCGTAGTCCTTCTCCATCTCTTGATACTGCTGTAAATGAGTTGGTTAGAGAAGAAGCTCAACTTGTAACCCTTCAAGCCCAAAATAAGCTCAATGTTTTGGCTATTACTCCTCCTGCTCCTGCCATTGAACAATCTCAGCAATCAGGTGATTCCTCTGGCTTTTACAATAGTCGCAGGCAGAGCAATAAAAGGTTCTGTAATTATTGCAAGCGTCATGGCCACACCATTGAGACTTGTTACTGTCGTAACAAATCTACTGCTGCTGTTGCTAATACTGAGCCTACTTCGTTGATGCCTTCTAGTTCAGCAGAATCCCAGTCTTCTGAATCCACTATCAACCTCTCCTCCATGGAACTACAGAAGATCATAACTCAGGCTGTTCAAATGGCTGGTAATGCATCTCTTTCCACTACCCTCTCAGTTTTGCCCGGTAAGTCTCAAACTTGGCTTTTTGACTCTGCATGTTGCAATCACATGACACCTCACTCATCTTTATTCTCCAAACTTGACCCTGCACCACATCCCCTTAATATTCATATAGCTGATGGTTCCACCATTCATGGGAATAGTCTAGGTTTTGTTTCAACCTCTACCCTCTCTGTTCCTGGGGTTTTCCATGTACCTGACCTATCCTATAATTTATGCTCTGTGGGCCAATTAGCTGAACTAGGATATCGCCTTATTTTTGACTATTCTGGGTGTATTGTGCAGGATCTGAGGACGGGGCAAGAGCTTGGGACCGGTCCTAGGGTCGGGCGTATGTTTCCCGTAAATAATCTTCATCTTCCACTTGTTGCTCCTACCTCTGTTGCTGCTGCAACTGCTGCAGTTTCTTCCTTACCTTCTCTCGCACTTTGGCATTCTCGTCTTGGTCATGCCCCATCCTCTCGGGTACAACAGTTAGCTTCTAAAGGTCTATTGGGTTCTGTGTCCAAAGATAATTTTGATTGTACTTCATGTCAGTTAGGAAAACAGCCAGCTTTACCTTTCAATAATAGTAAATCTATCTCTAATAGTATTTTTGAGTTGATTCATTCTGATGTTTGGGGACCTTCTCCTGTTACTAGTATTGGTGGATCTCGATATTTTGTTGTTTTTATTGATGATTATTCTCGTTATAGTTGGATCTTTCCAATGAAATCTCGTTCTGAAATCTTATCAATATATAGTAACTTTGCAAAAATGGTTGAAACACAATTCTACAAACATATCAAAACTTTTCGATCTGATAATGCTCTCGAATATACTCAAAATGCTTTTCAAACTCTGTTACACTCCTATGGCACTGTACATCATCTAACCTGTCCAGGAACCTCTCAACAAAATGGTCGAGTCGAAAGAAAACTTCGTCATATTCTTGACACTGTTCGTGCTCTTCTTCTCTTTGCCAAAGTTCCTGCCCCATTTTGGGATGAAGCTGATCTTCATGCTGTTTATGCCATTAATCGCATTCCAAGCGCTGTCATTCATAATCAGACTCCGTATGAGCACCTTTTTGGATCATCTCCTAACTATCATTACCTTCGCTCATTCGGATCTGTTTGTTTCGTTCTTCTTCAGCCTCATGAACACAACAAACTTGAGCCTCAATCTAGACTTTGTTGTTTTCTTGGTTATGGTGAAACTCAAAAAGGGTATCGATGCTATGATCCTGTCTCACATCGTCTCCGTGTTTCCCGTAATGTTGTCTTTTGGGAACACCGCTTATTTGTTGAACTTTCTCACTTTCGTTCTTCCCTAACTAATTCAAATGTTTTGGAAATTTTTCCAAATGAGTCTCTTGTTCCTTCTACAGATACTTCTAATCCATCTTTGGACTTCACTATTCAATCTTCAGATATTTTTGATGATTCTCCTAGACAGGTCGTAGAAGAACAGGTTGATAATGAGCTACCTCACCTTGAACATAGGTCCCTTGCTCCTGCTCCGCCTGAAGATCCTCAACAAGACATTCCACCTCGCCACTCAACCCGGGTAAGATCCATTCCTACACATTTACTTGACTATCATTGTTACACTGCCCTTGCTACACTCCATGAGCCTCACACCTATCGTGAGGCATCTACTAACCCTTCTTGGCAGATTGCAATGAAAGAAGAAATTGATGCATTAACCAAAAACCATACTTGGGATCTTGTTACTCTCCCTCCTGGTCAATCTGTGGTTGGTAGTAAGTGGATCTATAAGATTAAGACTCACTCTGATGGGTCTATTGATCGCTACAAGGCTCGTCTTGTAGCAAGA
The DNA here is from genome assembly GCA_030763125.1 of Hippophae gyantsensis. Lineage (NCBI taxonomy): Eukaryota > Viridiplantae > Streptophyta > Magnoliopsida > Rosales > Elaeagnaceae > Hippophae > Hippophae gyantsensis. Next base: position 14,312,085 of record CM061037.1, on the reverse strand, counting down.
GGTTTTACACAAGAGTATGGGATTGATTATGAAGAGACTTTTGCTCCAGTTGCCCGTATTTCCTCTGTTCGTACCCTCTTAGTTGTTCTTTGCTAGTAAATGGGACCTTTAGATGGATGTTAAAAATGCATTCCTTAATGGGGATCCGCATGAAGAAGTCTATATGCAACCTCCTCCCGGTCTTTCTGTTGAAACAAATAAGGTTTGTCGCCTTCGACGTGCAATTTATGGCCTTAAACAAGCTCCACGAGCATGGTTTGCCAAATTCGGTTCCACCATCCTTCGCTTGGGTTACACTTGCCGGTCCTTATGATTACGCCTTATTTCTTCGTCGTAATGATAAAGGCACCATCTTGCTTCTTCTATATGTGGATGATATGATCATAACCGGGTGATGACCTCGATGGCATTCAAGAACTCAAGGATTTTCTTAGTCGCCGGTTTGAGATGAAAGACCTTGGACATTTAAGCTATTTCTTGGGTCTTGAGATTACTCGTTCCACGATGGTCTTTACATTACTCAAGCAAAGTATGCATCGACCTCATATCTCAAGTCGGACTCACCGACAAAGAAGGCCTGACACTCCAGTTGAACTTAATGCGCATCTGACACCATCAGAGGGGCAACCATTGTCTAATCCTTCTCTTTATAGACGATTGGTTGGCAGTCTGGTTTATCTTACAGTTACTCGTCCAGACATCTCTTATGCTGTTCATCAGGTGAGTCAGTATCTGTCTGCTCCACGATCGACTCATTATGCTGCTGTTTTGCGTATTCTACGATACTTGAAAGGCACTATCTTCCATGGCCTTTTCTACTCAGCTCAGTCTCCTTTAGTACTTCGTGCATTCTCTGATGCTGATTGGGCAGGAGATCCTACTGATCGTAGGTCCACTACAGGTTATTGCTTTCTCCTTGGTACTTCTTTGATTTCTTGGCGAAGTAAGAAACAAACCTTTGTGGCCCGCAAGATCTTGAAGAATATCGTGCTCTTGCTGATACCACATCCGAGCTCCTTTGGCTACGATGGCTCCTTAAGGATTTGGGTGTGTCCACATCTTCTGCAACTCCTCTTTATTGTGATAATCAGAGTGTCATTCATATTGCTCACAACGATGTCTTCCATGAACGGACTAAACACATCGAGATTGATTGTCACTTTATTCGCTCTCATCTTATCCATGGTGCTCTCAAGCTTTTCCCCGTTTCCTCCAACGATCAACTTGTAGATATTTTCACTAAGGTACTTCCCAAAGGACGCACTCGTAATTTGGTTGACAACTTCAAGTTGGTCTCACATCCACCTTGAGTTTGAGGGGGGCTGTTAATGTATATCTAGTAATATATTAATATCTGCTATTGTATATCTATTTAACTTAGGGATATCTATATTTAATTACTTTAGACATATCTAGTTTACTTGTAATTCCTATATAAAGGCACCATGTATATTCATTTGATCACAGAATAGAATACAATCATTAAGTATTTCTAACAAAGCTCATGCTCATGCTCATGCTCGAGGAAGAACAGTAAGCTTGACACGCAGAGCTTGAAATCGAGTTGAAGGCAAAACTTTGGTTATGATATCTGTTAGCTGCTCTTGAGTGAGTAATAACCCTTTGAGAAACCAAAGAAGCATGTTATCAAAGCTGAGCAAATACATTGCCAAATTTGCGAGAATTAACGAGTAGTAGATAGGTATCGAATCCCCAACTTAAGCTATGGCAGAGAAAACGCCACAGCTTCGTACACAACGGTTCATCTCTCTCTCTTCTCGTTATTTCGTCTCTGATTTTTTGTTTGGATTATGAGGAAAATTGTTGAAAGATTGATCTTTTAGTTTTTCAGGTCAAAATGTTTTTTGAATGAGATCAGACTCTGGATGAGGTGAACATCTATATAAATCTTACTCCTATGATGCAATTGGAGCTTATTAGTAGAAAAGAAAAGAATCCATTAAAATAGTCTTTTGTGATTCCGATGGCGATTAGATCAATGCGTTGTTTCTTCAAGAAAAACTCCGAAATTCACTATAAATCTTTGGGTACTTATCTTAAGATCTAATATTACAAAATATAAAAAAAATTCTTTATATATAAGTTGGAATCAATGTTGATCATATTTTGTTTTATCTGAAAATTGAAGAAACTATTCAAAGGCATTGATAATATTAGTATCCAAAGCTATTAAATTCCATGAAAATCAAAGGCAACCCTTCCTACCTTAATGTTCGTCAGATTGATAAAATTTTATTATGTGTTCATTCTCTATGTTGTGTTTGTGCTGATTTTCATTTTACTGTTTGTTTTGAAATGTGGGTTTGATTTCATTGTTTGCTATTTCAGCATGAACTTACATGCCCAGCGAAGACTGATTCTTCTTTCTGGATATTAGGTATTTGTTTTATTTATTTATTTATTAAAAACTCTAATTGAGCTTCTATATTTCTCTCAATTTGCAGTTAAAATGGCACAATGGAAAGAAAATTAGGAAACTAGTAATGCTATTGTAGTAACTCTAGTTATATATAGCTAATTAGTATTATTAGTTTTATTATTATAAAAATAATTATTTTTAGTCTATTAATAGGACATATATTACTTAATTTTTATAAATAAATAAATTTTAAATAATTAATACAAAAATTATAAAATTAAAATATTTATTTTAAAAAATTATAAAAAATTTCATACCCAAACCAATAATTATACATAAATCAAATAATTTGAACACTTCTCTCACCGACACCCTTTTTTCAATTAAAAAAAAAATTGAAGAAAAATCCTACTTACATTTAGAAAGAGCAGCAGCAGATTTGGTATCAAAACCGACTATGAGAGTAAGCATAGGAACAAATATGCCTCCCCCTCCCACACCTCCAACCGTACCACACGCCGAACCCAGACAATCAATAACCGTTGCCAATTAAAGACTCCAACTAAATTCCAAGTCCTTAAACCAAAAAAAATCAAATACCCATTTAGCAAAAACAATAACTTTTCTCAAATAAAATACAAATTTGAATACATAACAAACTAAAGAATAGGATAAATTAAACGTACTGGCCAAACTGTATCGGTACTTAAGAGTGTAAAAAATGGAATTATGTTATTTTTTGGTATAATTTAAAATAATTTTGGTGGTCGATGAAAACTAGAGATAAAGCAGCCACAGAAAATCACAACAACAATTGTTTTGTGTAGTTTTGTTAGTCAAAATAATATGTGATTAATTTAAAAAAAAATTCATGAAAAATAGTTTAACATATTGTCGAAGATGGAGTTACCTAACTTTGTTTAAATAAAGAATAGGAAAATTAGTTACCTAATTTTGTTAGATGAATAAATGTTTGGCATATGAAATGAGAACTTAAAGGTTATAAATATGATTTTATTTCTTCGTTGTTAATCATCCCAAAAATAGAAAAAAACTTATATGAGAAGTTTTTTAGTGAGAGAATTTTGTGAGAAAATTCTCTTGGGTTTGTAATTGTTCTTGTCTTTATTGAGAGTGTGGTTGTAACAATTTTTCACATAATGAATTTTTTTTTGGTTGTCTTTTGACAACGAAATTGATTTTTCTCTAATTTAAAATTTTCACTATAATTATTGTGTTGTATATTTTCTATTTTTTTACTATTTGATATTCTGTTACCGAAGATCTTGAAAGGAGGAATTGTTATGATTATATCATTTTATCCAAATTTTCTAATTTGTTGTTTTTTTTTTGTCAACAAACAAGACGACACCACCTTTGAGTCTTCAATGACAATATTGAGAGAAATATAGAAGCTAATTACGTGATGACTTTAACTCAATGGTTTTGATCTCTATAATCACGTCATGACTTCTACAATCAGTTCTTTGCTCTTAATTTTCCTTCCTTGTTTAAAGGGTTTTTTTTTTGTTGGTGTGGCAGAGGATGATATTATGCACATAACGCTATAGAAGAGGGACAAAGGTCAGACATGGGCTTCTCCCATATTGGGTCAGGGTCAGCTCGATCCTTATTCCTCTGATCTTGAGCAGAAGCGCCTCATGCTTCAGAGTTTTCAAGAATAGGTAATTGTAATGATTTGCTTACTGATAATAGATATATTGGTTTCTGGATAAATGATCATAAGTTATCCCTACCGATTTTATTTTCCATTGTTGGAAGTTTAAAGTGCATGAGAACTTAATTTAAGCAGTTTCTTAAAAATAAAGAAATTCACCATTTTTTTTCACCACCTTCCTAACACATATTATATCGAATATAATTTAAAATATATAATTTTAAATTTATTAATAATAGATCCAAACAAATAAACAAATTACTTGTATTATACTTATTATAACATCTTTCAAAGATAACTCACAAATTAAAGAGAAATACAAACACTCAAAGAGAAAACTCTTAATTCACATTCAAACTAAGAATACAAAGACTTATTTGTTTTTGATGGAATGATTAAACCAAATATAAGGTAGGCTATTTATAGTCCTTACCATACAATCTAAACCACACAAATATAAAACTAAGAAATAATTCTAGTTACAAAAATATTATCTACACATTTATCTTTTCTACAACCTTCAACCACTTTATTTATTCATCCTTCAACCACCCTATTTATTCATCCTTCAACCACTCCATTTATTTCTCTACATCCTTCAACCACTCTATTTATTTTCCTACCACTTTATTTATTATATTAGTGTTGATTCTCAACATATTAGTTTGATATTTAAGTTTTTCTTTGTTGAGTTGTGTAAAAATTCATGGCTTAATTCCCTCCAAAAGAGCTCTTAGAGAGTAAGGATTGTCAAAGACTTATAAGTATAGCGGAAGTAGAGTCTCTGATTGATGTAGGACTTAACATCCCTCCTCTACATCGACTCTGGATGGACGAAGGGGTAAAGTTTGGGGATGAGCGTACCGTTAGGCTTTTGGGCCTCGATGGAAAGCCAAGGAACCAGTTTTGATACCACGTAGAAATCCATGACTAGGCCATGGATTTCTATATGTCAAGAGTTAAGATCCTGGACAGTTTATAAGTTTATGCAATCTTTAACTTTGTAAGGTCTTATTGGGTTGAGTTAGCCATGACTTTCTAAGTTGGTATCAGAGTTAGATTTCTGGTTTCTTCGCTCCCATCGGCATCGAAGAGCTTGGTGGTGCGCTCACCCCTAGGCTTCGTCCATCCAGTATCGACCAGGACCACCAACTAATGTAAAGATGGGTTATTAAGTTCCACATCGGAAGAATTAGGATCTTGCGCAGTTTATAAATATATGCGACTCTTAATTTTATAAGTCTTTATTGAGTTGAGTTAGTTACGAGTTTCTAAATAGTTATATTTTTTATAGTTGTTAGGAATCTTTTGCTGTTGCAACAGCTAAAAAAATGTATCAATTTTTTGTTTTGCAATTCAGCTGTGACTTTACCATAAATTTGTTCATTATATTTTGCCCTGTATGTAGCTTATATCTTCTAGTTCGTTGCTTTCTTTCGGGCTTCATCAGTCACACAGATCCTTAAGTTTAATTGCAAACGTTCTCATAGTTCTGCACTACTTTTGAACTATGTAGCTAAATATTTGTCTTAAACCTTATGCCCTTAAGATGCTATATAAGAGACCGATGACCTAATGGTTAATCCTTCACATAAATAAATATAATGGATTTCGTTCCTGTTTCATCTTTATGTGGTAGAATTTCTCCAGCACTACCTTCTTGCCAACCGTTGAACAGTGAGAGAGATGAATGAATTATTTAGAATGTTTACATCTGGATATTTAACACTATATATAACAACTCATTGGCAGTTTGCTGTATTTATTGTTCGTGCCTTTAAAGTGAATGGTCATGAAATAATTGTTGGAATATTATGGATCAAAACTCTCAAAACTCAAGAACACTCAAGAACACTCAAGAACAATTTTCCAGAAACACTCAGAAATTCTCAAATTTTGTTTCTGATTTCTTTTGCTTGATTATTACATTGCTACTGAAAGGTATTTATAGAAACAACAAATAAATCTAAACCTACCAAAACAATCTAAACCATACACTTATCTTCTTACCTAACCCATTGATTTTTCTTCTTCCCACCAACCATGAGCTGTATCCTTATCAATCCAGATCATCACCATAGAAGCTTCCATGAGCTGGACTTCAAATGGGCTAGAATATTTCAAAGTTTGTTTTTGATTTCTTCGCTTGAAAACAAGTTTATAAACCAACACTCCTCTTTAAACTTGTTTTATGATGCCGAGCAAATTTCTCAATCTGATAAGGTCTTCTTGCTTGAGCGGGTTAGTGAAGATGTCGGCAATTTGATCTTGTGATTTTCCATCTTTGAGTTGTGCATCCTTTCTTGTGATGCACTCCCTGATGTAATGATATCGAAAGTATCTATGTTTGCTTCGATCATGGAAAATGTGATTTTTGGCTAAGGCAATGGTTGACTTGTTATCGACACAAATTTTGGTTGATCTTCTTGTGTCATACTTAGCTCCTTTTAACAAGTTTCTCACCCAAATTGCATGGCAAACACATGAGGTACTGCTACATATTCTCGCTTCAACCAGACAAGGTACAATCGGTTGCTTTTTCCGACATCCATGTAAAAGCAAGATCTCCCAAGAAAACACAAATCCCAAGTGCTTTTACGATCGCCTATATCTCCACCAAAATCGCTATCACTATATCCAACAAGCTTGTAATCATTAGTCAATAGAACAAGCTAAAATTAATTGTACCTTTCGGATAGCGAGGATTCTTTTTGCAGCTTTGAAATGGGTGATTGTCGGTTTCTCCATATAACGGCTAATCAATCCAACCAAGATACAAGATGTCAGCCTCAGGCATGTGAGATAACGCAGACTTCCAACTAAACTTTTGAAAAATGTTGGATCCACACTTTCACCATCTTCATGCTTGGATAGTTTGATTCCACATTCCACTTGGTGTGTTGATCGGCTTGGAATCGTTCATTTTGAACTTCTTTAGTATCTCCTTGCATAGCTTTCTTGAGAGATGAATATGCCTTCTTCCTTTTGCCTCACTTCAATTCCAAGGTAGTATGCCATTAACCCGATATCCGTCATTTCGAACTCCCTGTCATCACCTTCTTAAAATCTTCAAATAGCTTCAGATTACTTCCATGAAGATGAGATCATCTACGATAGGCAAACGATTAGAATATCGCCACCTTCAATCTTGACGTAGAGTGAATATTCATAGGGACACTTGGTGAAGTTGTTCTCCATAAAGTACTTGTCGATGCGGTTATTCCATGCTCTTGGCGCTTCTTTAACCCATAAAGAGCTTTCTTCAACTTCAACACCTTATCTTTTGTGACCTTTTGCTTCATACCGATGGTTGCTTAATGTAGACTTCTTCTTCAAGGACTCCATTTAGAAAAGCAGATTTTACATCCATTTGATGTATCTTCCACTTATTTTGAGTCACAAAGAAATGATTAGTCTTATAGTTTCTAATCGAGCAACAGAGCAAATACCTCATCATAGTCAATTCCCTTTTGACTATATCCTTGCTACTAGCCTTGCCTTGTGTCTTTCAATCTCTCCTTTAGTATTCCTCTTTGTCTTGTACACCCATTTGACACCTATTGCCTTATGCCCTTTGGGGAAGTGAAACAAAGTTCCATGTGTCGTTCTTCCCAATTGCATTGATTTCTTAGATCCATCGCGTCTCTCCACTTTTTCTCTTGTACGGCTTCCTTCAAAGCTCACCGTCTACAATCAAAGAAAGAGACAGAATAAGGTAAGATTATCTTGTCGTTCGTTACCTCCTCATAAAGATCTTGGAGATTTCGTGGTACGTGTCACGCTTCTTTCACTTCCACTGAAGATGATGAAGGTGATGGGTCTTGAATGGTTGGCATTGGTGAAGAGGTGGAGTCATTGGCTCTTGTTGAATTTCTATTAGTTGTTCCTCATTTTTTTGCTCATCTTCTTTAAACTCGAGGAAAGAAATTGAAGTTATCTACGAGAATTAAAATCCCATTCTCCTTCTTCGTCGAATACCACATCTCGACTTATCACAATCTTCTTGTGTAAAGGGTTGTACAACTTATATCCCTTTGAATTAGCATCATAACCGATGAAGATAAAACTCTCGCTTTTATCATCAAGCTGCTTCTTCTCTCATCCGGTACATGAACTAATGGGCTATACTTCCAAAGACTCTGGTGCGGAAATACCGTTTTCTTCCACTCCATGCCTCTTGCGGTGTCTTTCCCATACACTTTGTCGGAGATCGGCTTTGACAAGTAAATTGCACATGCCATCGCTTCGCCCAAAACTCTTTGGGTAGTTTCTTACTTTGAGCATGCTTCGTGCTACGTGTTGAGGATTGTTCGGTTCTTTCTTTCGGCCGCACACCATTCGTGAGTGATCTTGGCACTGTTAAAGATCTATGAATTCCATTTGTTGCACAGAACTCTTGAAACTCCTCGATGTAAATTCTCCACCCCTCCGATCTCATGGCTTTGATTTTTCTACCGCTTTCTTTCTCCATCGTAGCTTTGAACTTTTTGAATACTTCAAAACTTCGATTTCTCGCTTTCAAGAAATATACCCAAGTTTTTCTTGAAAAATCATCAACAAAAAGAAGAAAATAGTTACCGTTACCGAGAGAGTCAGGCTTGATCGGTCCGCACACATCACGCATGGATTAGCTCGAGTGGCTTCTTGGCTCTTCGAAGTCTGACTCCTTTGGAAAGCTTTTCCGAATTGCTTCCCGAGCAGCACCCTTCACAAAGTTGATCAGGATGGTTAATGAAAGGTAGTCCCTTCACCATCTCCTTTTTAGACAACAGCTCCAATCCTCCAAAATTGAGATGTCCAAATCGTAGATGCCATAGCCACGATGCATCTTTATAGCATGCTTTCAGACACTTTGCAATGTCATTTTGTATGTTGATCAAGAACATTCTATTCTTTGACATCGATACGTTAGCAATGAGGTTATTCTTATCATCTTTTATAGAAAGATTATAATCCTTCATATGGATATCATAACCTTTCTCTAATAGTTGTCCTAAACTCAAGATGTTACTTTTCATATTTGGGACATAGTAAACATTGGAAATAAATTGATGTTTCCCATCTTTCAAGCGAATAAGAATGTTACCTCTTCCTTTCACCTGCTACGTTTGAATCATCTCCAAATGAGACATTTCCACTTATCGACTCATCTAGTTCCACCTAACATGTCTTTCCTTCCACACATATGGTTGCTTGCACCGTCCAAGATACCAGTGCATTTGGTTGACTATTATCACCCTCCTTTCGTGCCAGAAAAAGTGTTTCTTTCATCGGTCTTCTCCTCTATGTAGTTGATTTTCTCATCTACTCTATTATTAGGAGTTCTACATTCTGAAGCATAATGTCCAAATTTTTGACAATTATAGCATTGAACTTGAGATTTTCCATACCTTGAGTTCGTATTACCTCTTCCACGACTTTGTGTTGAGCTTTCTACTCTCTCAAAGTTGTTGGAATTGTTGTTGTAATTCCAACCTCGTCCACGACCATGGCTTCCACCTCGTCCATGGCTTTTACCTCTACCTCGGCCACATTGGTTTTTGTCATTGTCTTGGTTTTCATGTTTATCCTTGAATTGCATTTTGAAGAGTTGTTCAATGATCCCTTGCTTCTTCTTATGTTTTTCTTCATATGCTTGTAATGACCCATTGAGTTCATCAATGGCCATTTCTTTCAAATCTTTTGTTTCCTCAATCGTTACAACAATGTGTTCAAATTTGGAATCTAATGAACGAAGTATTTTTTCCATTATTCTAACATCTCCCAACATCTCACCATTTCTTTTTAATTGATTAGAAACAATCTAATTTCGAGAAATAATCGAAATAGATTCTAAGCTTTCATATGTAGAGATTCAAACTCACCTCTTAGTGTTTGGAGACGAACCTTCTTTACTTTCTCGCTCATTTCTTTGAAAGAAATTTGAAGCTTATTCCACGCACGGAAGATGTTGCATCCGAAATCTTCTCAAACTCATCATCATTTAAGGCTTGATAGATAAGAAAGAGGGCTTTCTTGTCTCTCTTCCTTAAATCCTTCAAAGATTCCTTTTGCACTTGCGTTAGAGTAGCTTCATCGTCTGGCTCACTTAAGCCTTTCTCTACAACTTCCCTCATCATGTGCACCCAAAAAAAGAGCTTTCATCTTGATACTCCAATTATCATAGTTGTCGTTGTTGGTGTCGGGACTTGAAACGATGACATACCACTTGACATAACTCAATATAGTGAGAATTTGTAAATTCTGATCGCACGGATGGATCTCGTAACGCCAAAAACCTTAGGAGGAACTCGGGAGGAAAATTCGATTTTTTTGGTCAACGGTCAAAGTCAACGATCAAAGTCAACCTTTTCGGTCAACTCTTTCGGCTCGGTCAAACGGCTTGGCTCGGTCAAACGCTTACGGCTCACGCTGCTCGGTCAATGGCTTCACGGTTCTGGTCATCCTGGCTCCACTTGTCGACTCGGTGAGTTAACTCACTTCTGGGTAACCTCTTCGGAGGATCGTGATTCGCCGTCCGAACTCCGATCGGGATGATTTTTACGGCGTCGGATTTGTCTCGTCGAGAGCTTCGATTTGATATACAATAGTGTATATTTATATTTCCAACTACAGCTCTGATACCACTTTGTTGGAATATTATGGATCAAAACTCTCAAAACTCAAGAACACTCAAGAACACTCAAGAACAATTTTCCAGAAACACTCAGAAATTCTCAAATTTTGTTTCTGATTTCTTTTGCTTGATTATTACATTGCTACTGAAAGGTATTTATAGAAACAACAAATAAATCTAAACCTACCAAAACAATCTAAACCATACACTTATCTTCTTACCTAACCCATTGATTTTTCTTCTTCCCACCAACCATGAGCTGTATCCTTATCAATCCAGATCATCACCATAGAAGCTTCCATGAGCTGGACTTCAAATGGGCTAGAATATTTCAAAGTTTGTTTTTGATTTCTTTGGGCTTGAAAACAAGTTTATAAACCAACAATAATAAATTAGAGCATTTGCATAAGCACAAACAAACAAGACGCTATGAAGTATAATATGTTTTTAAGGATTTTGTAATATTTGTTTTATGAAAAAAGTATTGTAATGTTTTGTGTTCAGGTGCTTGTTTAATTGCTTAGTAGAGAATTAATTGATATTATGAGACTAACGAAATGTTTGAAAACTTTGGTCTATGTGGTTGATGAGTTGATCTTTCTGTTTAGTGGTTTTTCTATTATTCTCATTTGGCTTGATTCTATTTTACCTATTGATCAACTTTGGAACTTTTTATCTAATGGCTATTGTAGTCTAATTGAATTTGGTTTTGATTATCCAGTGGGAATATTAGTGCAATTTGTGCCATCTTTTCATGTTGCTGCATTTTACATTCGAAAAGAAGGAAAGTATTCAACATATATAGACTTGCCTTACATAACATGTCAGTAATCTTCCATAGAATACATGCTAAGTACACATGCTTGTCTTATTTGTTATTTGCTTTGTGTCAAACTGCAAATATTAATTAATAACAGATGCAGTTACATTAATTCCTTTATTTTAAGGGGAACCTTTGATCGTTTGTGCTATATACGGAATTTTGCCATTAATGTTTGGTTGTCTGCTCAGCAAACACCGATCCCATATGATAAATTCGTGCACGTACACAAAATATTTGACTTTTGGTATCCCAATGACATTTGCATACAATTGCGGATTCCGTGACCTTCCTAGTATCTTTATTATTATTATTTTGTTATTTATTATAGGCAAAGTTTTTTAGTGAAATTTTAAAAGTATTAATCAATTTTTTAAAAATTATTTATTTAATTAAAAATGATTTTTATATACATAAAATAGGGTAATTTAGTATTTTAATTATTTTTTTTATCTTTTCATCTTTCTCTCTCTTTTTCTCTCATTTCTATAAAAAAAATTATTTTTTCTTTTTATATGAGAAAAAAAAGTATAAAAAATAATTTAATGATTAAAATATACTTCAATTTTTTCGTATACATGTCTCTTTCTTGATCTAATTGATACCTTTTCAAGAATTTGAATACTTTTAGAAAACTGATATTTTTGAAAAAATAAACACTATTCTTAAAGTAAATTATCTTTTAAAAATAAAAACGTAATATATTCCCAAAAAAAAAATTATTATTATATGATAACATACATTTAATATGAAAATATTAATAAAATACTAGGCGTGACATATTGTAGTATCATCTAATAAAATTAAGAAATTATGAGTTTTATGAGCCATCACCATGTAAATATTGGTGGGGTGTATTATTGCATGCAGATAGGCGTGCAATTTATGTCTGTTGTCAATCATTTCGAATCATTTCTTTTTCAATCATATGTAGGTATGCAATTATGTTTTTGGGGTGAGTAATTATACACATTTGAACTTGAGATGTATATGTTTAAGATTATATGTTGTGTTAACTTTATATTAATTGTAATGTTTAGGATTATATCATTGTTAACATTATATTAATTTTAATGTTTAAGATTGTTGAATGTTAAAAGATTCGTAGGAGAAGGAAATTTTTGTCATACAAAACCAAAGTAATATAAATCTAGTTCAAATTCAACAAACATAATTAAAGAAACAGTAGGAAATTATTTTCAGTAGTAACCTGATCACTTAAGGATTATATGATAAAGATTTCTAACAATAAGAACTAACATCATATACTTTGAAAGAAGTTAACAAAATTTACTAATATAATACACCATGATATAGAGCATTAGGGCATCTCCAATGAAGCTTTAAAACACTGAAATAGTGCAATGTTTGCACTAAAATTGCTCCAAAGAGACTATAGTTATGCATTAAAATAACACGATAAACAGTATATTATTATATTTGACACGATATTCTTCATGCACAATATGTTTTTAAAAATATTAAAAAAATAAAAAAATATTGCTTTAATCTCTATTTTATTCTATTTATATGTCTTTGATTAAAATGTTTTTAAATTATATTATTTTTTATCAAAAATTATATTCTTTTATTAATTAATAATATTGTTTGTATGAAATAATGATTATATGTATTAAAATCTCTATAATATTGTTTAAAATGAAACTGGAAAATCTTTATTATACAATATAAATAAATAAAGAATAAAGATTTTCAAGTTACATTTTAAAATGAATTAATTAAATATTTGTTAGATAAATATACTAGGTGAGAAGATTAATATGTACTTTTAATTGTTTTTTTTTATTAAATGTAATGTTAATAAAAAATGCATGTGTTATTTAATTCACATAATATATGTAATGTTTAAGTTAGTGAATTTGATATTTTTTCTTACTAAAAATGTAATTTTTAATTTTATTATAATTAATTAGTTAGTTTAATATAATAATTGTTAAGAATTAAAAATAAAAAGAATATTTTAATTTTGTAAAAGAATATATTTTTTATTATGATATGTAATGGAGTGGATTAGAGATAAAAAAAATTAGTACGATTTTTATACTAAAATAGTGGACAATTCACATTAAAATAAAATTTTGGGTTGGAGATGATTTTAGTAAACAATATACAAATGCTTTTATGTTAACACAAATTTCTAACATAATTAATTTAATACATTTTAAGAAAGGGAAGGAAATTTGAGTTTTCATATTCCTTCTCGTTTAATCCCACGTCTATTGAAAATAAGGTTTTTATTTATTTATTTATTAAGTAGGTAGCTTTAAAAATAAATTATCGAAAGTTAAAGAGAGTTAGAAATTGAAATTGATTGATATAATAATCTTAAAAATTAGAAGATATATAGGTTTTGAATATTAACAAAAATCAATGAGTTTATGAAAGACAATACCATGCACAATCCATGAATGCAACACTCGGCTTAATTAAGAACTAATATCAAGCAATTGCAAAACTGAAAGCAGAAATAACATAAAAATACATCAGACGCGGGAACTTTTTAACGTGGTTTCCTTACAGAATGTGAAACTACTCAATTGGAAGGATCATCTTTTGCCAAAAAAAATTCACTATGAACTTTAATGGACGTTACACCAAGAACACTTCTCAATTTTAACTAGCACTCTCTTCTCATTTCTTTTCCTGCGTGTTCCATCACTCACTAGTTTTAATTTAAATAAATTAAGAATAAAATTATATTATTAAAAATTATAAATATATAAATATAGATATAAATTTTAAATTACATAGAATTTAAATAGAATAAAAAATTAAAATATATGTATCACACAATTTTTTTAAGATAAATTTTTCGTTTACTATAGATATTAAAAAATCATGAAAATTTATTTTAAAAAATACATCTTTAAAATAATAATAAACATATATTATAATTTATTATTTCATAAATTTTAAACGTTTTAACCACGTACAAATCTTTTTCTCTTTTCTTTTCTTGTTACTTCTCTGACTCTCTCTGTTCTCTGTTTTTTCTCTGTCTGTCCATTCTCTTTTCTCTGTCAGTTCTTTGTTTTTTCCTTCCTTCAATATATTTTAGAAAACAAGAGATAGAGAAGACATAAACCGAATAAGGAAAAAAAATTGAAATCAATTAATACATTAAAATCAAATTATTCGTTTCAAGCCGTTTTAAAATATTAATTATTCAACAATTTCAATTTAAAAGTTAATTTCCATTGAATAATTATTTCAATAATTTTAATTCAAAATTTTCTAACAATCTCTTACATAGATAAAAACTGACATAATTTTAACACAAAAATAGAGTTTAATAATTCAAAATCTACGTATGAAAAATAAGTGTTATTCTTTGAACATTCACTTATTAAAATATAATTACGTTATTGACTGACTAGTAGAGTCAATGTTTTAGAATTATTTTGTCGTTTATGTAAGCAATGTCATATTTAACAAAAAATTCATTTTTAACACAATTTAATTATATTTGTTATGTTTATTTTGATCATGAACATACCTTTGGTTCTATGAGAATCTCTAAAGAATTAGGCCTTATAACATTCTCTTTTTGAAGTGATCTCACTTCTACACCACATAAGTGATCTCATATCTTTAAAAATAATTCGTAAAAAGTAACATGCATATTTTACTTGGTATTCTCTTTATAAAAAAATTAAAAACCTTAATTTATTATGTATCTTATAGGTATTAATATTTTCATTATAAGCATGAACTTATAATAAACCTCTCATGTTAATCTCACTAAATTTTTACAATTATTTTATATCTTTGAATCTAGATTTTAAAATCTTTAGTCAAATAATTTAGGTATTTTTTACAAATTCTTATTTATCTAATTCTCAATTTAACGATTTGGTTAAAAGATTTAGTATGTTATCCTTCGATTTTAAATATTAAATAATGATAATTTCAATTGAGAGTTAATGATGTGCATACTTTTGTATAATTTATTATTTCTTAGTTTTAAATTTTAGAATTTTATTATAGATTTGAATAAAATGAAGATTTAAAATTTTAAAAATATATTGTCTAATAATTATTATAATTTAAAAAAATATTTATTTAAATTAAATTTAAATTAGGATATACTTAAATCAAATTTAAATAACATTTTTGAAAATATATATACATGGACGGTACTTTTATATATATGGACGCAGCAAACAGAACCGAAATAAAAGAAACAGAGGAACGACGCTGTCGCCAGGAAAAAGAAAGAAAAAGAAACAGAGAAAAGAGGAAACAACGAAGCAGAGCAGCAGATTTAGGCCAAGTTAGATTTTTTTTAAGATTCAGTTTCCTTTCAATTCTTCTAAAAAAAATTATAATAAATTCATTTATATTAAATTTTAACATGAATTAATTTTCTTTATTTTAAAAAATATATATAATTTAATTTTAAATTATATTTAATTTTTTATATTAATTTAAATTATTTTTATTTGTATTTGTGTGATTTATTTTAAATTTATTGATTCTAATTAATTAATCGAGTAATAATTTTTTATTTAATAAAAAATTGAAATTAAATATTACATTTAAAATGAAGAAAAAATAAAAGGTAGGTTTTTCATTTAAAAAAATAGAGGGCTAGAAACATTTTTCATCTCTATCACCGTTTTAACTTAATTTTGCTATATATTGCAACTATGAGTTTTATTATCGATATCTCTATTTCAATTTTAGCATTGTTAGAAAGAATATTATTAATAAAAATAATTATAAAAAAAATAAAATATAATTATCTAAAACGAGGATAATATGATTATTGACTTATGTATAAAAATTATGTTAGTTATTTTCCTAAAAAAATGTAAGCTTATTGATTTCACACCATCTTTTAACATGACATAGAATCTGTGTTCAAGAACTACTAATATAAACATTCTTCCGTTAATAAAAGTATGTGTGTAATATAAAAATTATTATAAAATATATTGATTTTTTAAAAAACTATAAAAATATTCTTTAAGTCTATTATTATTATCATTTTATTACAATATATTCTCTTATATTTTATAATTTTTAGTAAATTTATTACAAATAACTAGTTTAAAAAATTAAATAATAATAACAATAAAAATATATTTTTTATTTTTTAAATTTATGAAATCTTTTTATTATTTTATAAAAGTATTCTGTTTTTTTTTTTCGTTTTTAAACTTTAAAAGTAATATTTTTATATTGAATCGGTACTACCGGTACTTTCATAAAACTTCTTTTTCTCGGTCTTTAGTGGGCGTCTCTGTTTTTCGACACATACACATCCCATATACACGTTCTCTGAGGTCTGCACAATGAAGACCATTATCTTTTCTTCTTTTTTCCTTCTAAATTTTTCTCTCTATTTTCCGTGTCCTTCTTCAATGGCGACTCTTCAATACTAGAGTTTTCTTCTTTTTCGTCTAACCCATGATCCTCAGACTCACTCAGAAGCTCCATTACCGAATTCCAGCTCACATCCACTTTTTATCCGCTCATGGTGAGGGACCAAATAGACCCAGAAATTCCTACTCACAAAGGCCTAATTGTAGGCAACTATTGCCACGATGTTCTCATACGAGACGGCATTGTTCTCGGTGAGAGCATTGGCGGTGCAGCGTCCTTCATTTCCAACGTGCTCGACAGCTTGTCGGTGCCATATGATTTGGTGGCGAAGGTTGGCGAAGATTTTTCCTATTCGACTAATCGTGATCCGATTGTAGTACCCAATTTTAAAACCACTGTGTTTCACGCTTATTTTGATTCGATGGTTGAAGGGGATGGACATCAAGATCGGGTCCTGAAACGGGTCTGTGCATGCGATCCGATTAAGCCTTCAAATCTTCCCGAGTCGAGATTCGATTTCGGAATGGCGGTTGGAGTTGGTGGAGAGATTCTACCCGAGACACTTGAGCGAATGCTTGAGATATGTGATGTGGTGTTTGTAGATATTCAGGCTATAATACGTGATTTTGATGGTGTTGATGGAACTGTGAAGTTTTTGAGTTTGAGAGAAAGTGGGTTTTTTCATCTTCTACATAGGATTGGGTTTCTAAAAGCGTCATCTGAGGAGGTGGTGGGTATAGATATTGAGGAGCTGAAGAAGTTGTGTTGTTTTGTTGTAACGAATGGGAAATATGGATGTAGAGTGTATTCAAAGGAGGAAGAAGTGAAAATTGAGTCATTTCCTACTAATCAAGTTGATCCAACGGGTGCTGGAGATAGTTTTCTAGGTGGGCTAGTTGCTGGACTTGTTCAAGAATTGCCTGTTTCTGATTCTGCATTGTTGGGTAACCTTTTTGGTTCTCTGACTGTTGGGCAAATAGGACTGCCCAAGTTCGATTTGGGGATGATGAAGGTTTGTTTCCAAAGTTTCTCTTTTAATTTTAATTTTTTTTTATGCTGCTGAGAATTAAGTTATGGTGATTGTGAGAAAGAAGGGACATCTTTTACTTTGATTGTGTTGCTTGGTTAGATTTCTTTTATTTTGTGTTAAAAGATTAAGAATAGATTTTATCAAATAAAAGCTGGCGGCTACCTCTTCACCTCAAATCTTAAACTGATAATTGGAACCAGCTATTTTTTAACTTTTTGGATTGTCTGGAATGGTTGGACTTTGTTGGAAAGCTCGTTGCCTTTGTATCTGTTCTCTTTGAATTGCTTCTCCAATTACATCCTTTACCCCATAGTTAAATATCTCCTTCCCGTCTTCAAATGCCAGTAACCATCTATCAATTTGCACCTCGATCTTAATTTAGGTTGGATAGAATTAGATTTGAAAAGCTGTTTATTTTCATTAACATTGATAGTTATTTTATACACATGTATTAACCCTATTTAAGGAAATATAATAAATACAAGATATTCACAAAATAAGAATAAAATGTATACAATATATATTTCAACTCTTTTTATTTTTTCTCGAAGTTATAGCATAAATATCATATTTGTCCAATCGAGATAGTGAAGTATCATAAAGACTTCCTGTAATACTATGAGTCATAATGTCAATCAATTGATCAGTACTCTTAATGTATAGAACTCTAATGATGTCACCATCTAAATTGTCATAGATATAGTTTCTAAATGTGTTTAGTTTTTTCATGTTGTACTGGATTATTAGTAATCTTAATTACTACGATATTATCACAAAATAAAGTCATAGACGTTTTAGGACCAAAACCAAACTCATTTAACAAATTTTTTAACAATGAAAGCTCCTTAATACCATACTGGAGGGCATGGTACTCAGTCTTTACACTAGACAACGATACCATGTTTTGTTTCTTACTCCTCTAAGTCACCAAATTACCTCCAACAAACATAAGATACCTTGAAGTAGATTTTCTTACGTTTTTTTGGAGGTAATTTGGTGACTTGGATGAGTAAGAAACAAAATCAAATTTGAATAAATAATATTAGATGAAGAGTTAGAGAAGCACAACTTGTCAAGCTATTTATGAGCTCAAAAATGATACCTTTTACCTTGGCCACTAGTTGGTGGATGCAAGACAGTAGGTATTGACACTATAGAATCAGAAGGTATGTTAGAATTAGATATATCAAAAGTAGGAAGTACAAGAGAAATATGTACCACATAATTATTCTTGGAAGAATTATTTGAAGGTATGATAGTATCATCGAGAAGAGTATTTGAGTAGGAAGGTGTGGGCATGACAGTAACATCCTTATTCCCCCTTTCAAGGTGTCGGTGGAATATATGAAGTGACCTCAACAAATTAGCTAGCTTTTCAAGTCCGGCTTCTTCCAAAGGTTGAGAAGGCTCGATTGAGTCATCACATGCCTTAAATGGAGAAGAATCCTCCACCTCATTAGAAATCTATATCTTTTTTTTTCAATCACAACTTCTCATCTTTCTTACTAGTAACCTCTCCCTCAAAAGGAGTCAGAGAGATGTCCTTAGAAAAATAAGACTCATGTTTACAAAACTGGACATCTATAGTCACATAGTATTTTCTTGTAGTGGGTGAAAACATTTATATCCCTTTTGTGTGTTAGAGTATACAAGAAAGACGCACTTAGAAAGACGTAGATCAAATTTGTCCTAATAAAGTGCATGAACATAATAAACACAATCAAACATTTTAGGACATAAATTAAGTGTAGAAGGTATAATGTGAAAAAGAACAAGTTTTTTATACACGTGTATTAACCCTCTTTAAGAAAACATAATAAATATAAGATATTCACAAAATAAGAATATTCCTAGAATAATTCTAAGAGTAAAATATACACAATATATACTTCAACTGATAGCATATCCCTACAATAAGTAAGCAAAGTAAGCAAACACAGACCATTGAAGTGTGATTTAATAAAAGATATATTTTCTTACAATAACTATGGAAAGTTAAGGTGGGGAAGATAAGTATTGAGAACTTTGTTGTTCTTCAAGATAAAGATGGCTGCTTGTTCAATGTCATCATTAACAAAAGGTGTTTGAAAGGAAATTCAACAAGATTGGGATTCTAGTTTAATTCTTCTGTATTGGGAGTGCGCGTCATCTTTAGGATCCATTATCGGATTTTTATATAGACTTAGTTATGATTATTTTTCCATTTGAGACATGGAAAATACAATGTAGAAGAGAGTTTTCTTTTTCCTCGACAAATTTACTGTACAATGTCAATATAGTATTCTTATGCATAGGAGAAGAAAATAATGTTAAATGGAATATAAGTTTTTATTTGACCTTTCTAAATTCATGGGAGTACTTGTGATTTATACAATATTACTTATGAAACATCTCATATTGCAGTTTATGTGATCTTTACAAGGAAGACACTTGTAGCAGTCACTTGAATATGAACCGATTTGGTTACCCTGTGTTCTTCGATCTCCATTGTCTTCCATTAGCAAGTTATACTTTGAGTGCATGTACGTGGATGTAGTAGTCACAGTTTTTGTAGATCAAATAAAAAATAATATAAGCAAGCTCTGATAGATTTTAATACACTATTTTAAAACAAAGACGCACATTTGTAGTCATAATTTGTTGTATACTGACATTGCTCGTATCTTGTAGAGCGTTAAAGATGAGATGCAAAGGAGAAAGATTCACTGTGTCAGCTCCTATGATAGAGAAAGTGAAGGGTTAAAGTTGATGAAGCTATCAGGTTATGAGGAATTTCATGCATCACTTCAAGCGGCCAAACTAATGCCTTCGAGCCCGTCTCAAGAATCCCAAGAACACCAGTTTTATTCTCCTCCTACACAGGGAAAGTAAGGGATCCTCTCTCAATACAATGGAGAACCTAAATTTAATAAAGCGTGTCTATGAAAGGCCAATTCAAGCAGTTGATAGTAAACCTTGAAGATTAACATAAAAAATTCTTATGACCACTTTCCAAACCAAATAATCAATCTGAAGTAGTGATCATCCATAGATATACTTTTGTGTATTGTTCACATAGATTCTCATAACCCATGCAAGAGGAAATTTTTGTATTTGGTTTTAAATTTGGAACAGAACGTAGCTGTTGCAATTGTTTCTTTCAATTTTGAAGTAAGTGGTGTTTTATTCAGAAGAGAGGATTAGCTATGCTACTTTCTTTTTCCTCTTTATTTATTTATAATGACTATAATTTCATTAATTCAAAACATCAGAAACATTTACATCCATATCAACATATCTTCTAACATCCTTAGGAATATCAGAGTGCCAAGAAGACACTGCTTACAATTTAAAGTATATTTCGCTAGCCTATCAGTCACTTTATTACAAATCCTAAGGGCATAACAAAACCGAATACAAAATCTCCTAACAAAATTTATAATCTCATCCAGCAAAACTCATTCAGTTGCAAAAGAATCCTTCTCATTTCCAATCATCTGTATAGTTCTTAGGCAATTACTTTCAATAATGACAAGATAGAGGTTATGAGTTTTCTTCCACATGCATGCGTTATATTATCAATAATTCAGCACACATAGGAGATCATTGAGGTTTACTAAAGCTTATCACCATTGTCGAGACACTTTCTTGGTTCCTGCATACAAAACTAGTACCCACCGCTTGCCATTAGGGTTTTTTTTTCATCTCTTCAACACATGCTCACATCAGAAGCAAACATGGAATTTTTCAATAGAGCATTTGTTCTATGAAATCCTTCACATAAGAAATTAGTCCACTTAAACAACATATTAGCAAACCTACCATGAAGCTTCTCATTTCTATTATGCCAAGCACCCCAACACATATCGGGTAAAATTATCAAGACATCTTCATACGATGAACGAAACAAATTGTAAACTAAATCAATAAAAAAACTTACCACCAAAACTCATGTAAATCAAAGAAGGAAGAATATCTTCAAAATTCGTTTACTTCACAAAAGTTCTACAGCATATACAATACACAATACAGTATCATAATCAAAGTTGCACAGCTTACACCAAGGAGAATCAACAATCTTCTTCTGGGGTACAAGCCCACTTGAGTTGATAGTACTTCCTTGCATGTTCTCTAGATCATAAGCTTGATCTTATTAGGAACATGAAGCCTCCATAATTTCCTCCACCTCCCACGTTTCTCCAAGGAGTTTGATGAAGCTCCATTGTTATTTTCAATTTAAAGTGTTGCAAATCCTCAGCAAACCAATAGATATGCTTAACACCAAAAAGCCACTTTGGTTTTTGGCCCAAACCAATCTATTAGGATAATGAATGCCACTTAGGGGATTCTAAAGTATGGCTTTAGCCTCCACTTCAATGAAGCAACTATTAACCATATCAACCTTCCAGTTATGATCAGAAGAGATAAGTGTTTTTACCAATGTATCAACCCCTATCATTGGAGATGAAACCACTTTAGAAACTGAGCCGTTATGCAACTAGTAATCTTTATAAATATCTACATATTTATCATTACCAATTATCCATCTAATACTTCTCCTTATCAATTCTCTTCCCAACAAGATGTTCTTCCACAAAAAAATAAAGAATAGTAAATAGGCACTTTCACATCTAAAATAGTGCTTCTTGAAAAATATTTTTCCTTTGATAACTGTATTTTATATAATTATTTTCACCTATTTTTTTAATTATAATTGCTATGTTCTTAATGTTTTTAGTTAATTTTAGTTTAATAAATTAGGATTTACTGTTTTTTTCTAAATTTTAAGAAAATTAAATAAAATGTATCGTAAATTTTTGTCCAAAAATATAATTTCAAATAAAAGTATTATTAATTGCAATTTATAAAAGTTGAAAATATAATTTAAATTAAAATTGGGCTTAATTTCAATTATTAAAAGTTTAAAATTTAATTTAAATTACAAAAGGGTCAGACAGTAATTAATCAAAGTTTAAAATATAATTTGAAATATATTTCATGGGGTGAAAATATAATTAATAAAAGTTTATTTTCTTCGCAGAGAAACATTCCACGCCCGTTATCCACGCTTCATCGTGGACCATCGCATCAACGCATGAACGGCTCGGGGACAAGGCCGCGTGCACTTCAACCCGACTCAAGGAGAGCCGGATGTAGGAAATTTTCTTTTCGCGGGCGCCAGTGCCCGGCGGGGGCCCACCGTCACAGCAGGGCCGGCGGGGCCGCTGGGACCCACCGTCGACGCCGCATGCCCTGCTCCCCACTTTCACACGCCCTTTTTCCGGCAGCCCGATCCACGTGAGCCCTAAGTTATTACGCGAACCGTGACCGCCACGTGTTCCACTTAATATTTCAAAGAAATCATACTCCGACACGTGGCATGTTACAACAAGCCGCGACCGCGCCGGATCAAACCCGTGTTATAGCTCGTTGTCCCATGCGACCATTCATCGTGCGCCCGTTTCCCTCAATGAACGAGAGATGCCGCCACGTGTCCCACTAATTGTGTCCGCGAATCGAACGCGACACGGGCGCCGTGGGAAGAGAATTAAAACAGAAATGCGTTAAATGCCTCCACTCACTTTTTCGATCCCATTTTCGATACAATTTTTTGTCCCCCACGCGTTTAAATTATTATTAATTATTATTTTCGTCACACTTTTTTGTCCCCCGTGTGGATTTAAATTTAATATTTTATTGATATATATTTTTGCTATAAATAGGAGATAGTTTTTAGTTGTAGAGAGGTTTTGGAGTTTTTTTTGGAGTAGAGTTTTAGTTTTAATTTTCGAAAGTTTTTAGAGTGTTTTAGTTTTTTTTAGATTGTAATTTTTATTCTGTTTGTGTGTTATTTGAACGGAACACACAGAAGCCATTTTTGGCTTTTGTTGTGTTCTGCGTGTACCAAATATTTTCATATGAGATGTTTTAATTTTATTTCTGCTTCTTCTTATTTTTCTGTAGTTGTTATAATTTTTATTTTTAATTTTATGAAGTAATTTAATTTTTCTAGGTTGCATTTGATCTAAATTTATTAAGCTTTGATTTTAATTATTTTTGATAGATTTATAAGACGTTCGATTTGCTTCGTTTCTATTTTGTTCTTAATGCTTTTTTGATTATTTACTTAATCTTATCAAAACGATCCGTGGCACATGAATAAACTTGAGAAAGGCATTTGTGTGTGTATTGCTCGTAGAATAGAATGACATGTAATGATGAAGGATAGAAATATACCCTAATTGTAATGCTATGGCCATTTGGAAACTTAAAACGAATGAATCTCAGAAATTTAATTTTCATAGTAGATATAGTAAATTAATTTAACGAGGTGTTTATACTGAGGCTCGAAAGAGATGTATGAATAAAAAAAAGAAGTTTTCGTTGACAAATTAAATGTACTAAAAAATATAAATCAAAAGAAAATAACATGATTTGAGTGGATTAATTAGGTGAAAAATTGCAATCCTAGATTTCTTTTATTTTCTTATTTTACTTTTTTATTAATCAACGATTGTTTTGGATAAAATCAGAGAGATACAATTTTAGTACTCGACAAACTATAGTAACAAATCCTCGTGGGATCGATCTTTACTTACAAATCTTTATTACTTGTGACCGTGTATACTTGCACGAGTTCGTGTGTTGAAAAACACGCAACAAGTTTTTGGCGCCGTTGCCGGGGATTCGTTTAACTATTTTCATTGTTGATATTAATACCAATCAATTTGATTTAATTCAAAAAAAAAAAAATTCTTGTTTTGTTTATTATTGTTGCGTGTTTAGTTTAATTTTTAATTTTCTCGTGGGTTGAGATTTTGTTTAACACACAAATCTTAACTTACAAAAAGAAAAAAAATTATTTGCTTATTGTTGTTTTATTTTATTTTTCAATTTTCTCGTGGGTTGAGATTTTGTTACGCACAAATCTTACTTCACAAAAAGAAAAATAAAATTTGTTTCGTATTGTTTGTTGTTTATTTTATTATGCAATTTTCTCGTGGGTTGAGATTTTGTTTGACACACAAATCTTAACTCACAAAAAGAAAAAAAAATTATTTTCTTATTGTTGGTTGTTTGTTTTATTTTATTTTTATTTTTATTTTTCTCGTGAGTTGAGATTTTGTTTAAACACAAATCTTAACTCACAAAAAGAAAAAAAAATTTTGGTTATATTTTCTTAATTTATTTTTCAATTTTCTCGTAAGTTGAGATTTTGTTATACACAAATCTTAACCTACAAAAGAAAAACAAATTGAGAAGTCAAGCTGAAGACTATAAATCAAGCGCTTCTTGGGAGGCAACCCATGTGTTTTATTTTATTTAATGTTTATGTTATTTTATTTTAATTTATTTTCGCATGTATTAGTTTTTATATTTTGTTATGTTGTTGTTTTATTTCATTTTCTTTCGTAGGTGCAAATTGGAGGTAATGAAACTATTTTTGGCTTTACCAATCAAACAAACCAGGAAGTTTCTTTAAAATCATCTCATATGTTCTTTAACTTTCACACATTGAGGACAATGTGTATATTAAGTTTGGGGGTGGTAGATATATTCAACATAATTGAAATACTTTCCGGATGTTATTGCTTGTGAAATTTTTTTTTTTGTTTGGTTCATTGAAGATATTTTGCTATGAATAGTGATTTATTTTTATTTCTTCGATTTAAATGATGCATAATTCTTTGAAAAATTTGAATATTGTCTAAGTGATGAATAATTTTTACGTATGTTTCGTTTTTACAAGAATAAATATTCATGAGCACCTGTCTTGATTTTTGAGTTGCTATGATAATTTAGAGAAGGTTTATGTGAGTATGAAATTCGATTGATTTTTGTGGTGTCACATTTTTTAGAATTTGTTTGATTTTCTCTCGAGGCGAAATTATAGATAACATTTAACTAAGAAAATGATTTAGGCCATCTTTGGATCGTTTGAGTCTTTCTATCTACCTTGACATACATTATCCATAGTATACCTCTTTTGAGCTTCAAAGTTTACATATATATTTTTCTTATTTCACCAGCCTATCTAAAAATATATATATATGTGTAGATATACCTATTGTTCTTATCTCACTAACATGTGACAATTGTTAGTAAATGTTGAAGGATATATCGAAAAAAAAGGGTTACTGAAAAAAAAAAAAGAGGATGCTGAGAAAAAAAAGAGATTCTGAAAAAAAATATATATAGAATCTGAAAAAAAAAATATAGTTATTGTATGTGATGAGAAATCCCAAATTGGGAAGTAATTATTGTGATGATAGAATTATCTTTTTCAATCATGAAATGTTATGCTCGGGAAAAGTTTTAAGCTAAATATTATCTTTCATCCTACCTTTACCTAAGTCATACATTACAAGCTTAATAAAGTCCTATTGATTTTGTGTTTTGTGTTTGTCGACATTAGTGGAGAGAGAAATGAAAAATAAACTTATGGGATTTGTGATTTCATTAAAAATTTGTTTGATTTTATATTTGTATAAACTGATCCTGATTGCATGTGATGAAATATGAAAATGTAATATACTTTTAAATTGATTTTGATACTTAGATAAAATTCTTTTATTTCTTTGAGTTATGTAATTACGAAAGACAAAAGAAATATTTTGAAAATCATTATTTTAAATGCAGTTATCTTTGTTTTATTTCCTTCCTTTTGCTCGAGGACTAGCAAAAACTTAAGTTTGGGGGTGTTGATAACTGTATTTTATATAGTTATTTTCACCTATTTTTTTAATTATAATTGCTATGTTCTTGATGTTTTTAGTTAATTTTAGTTTAATAAATTAGGATTTACTATTTTTTCTAAATTTTAAGAAAATTAAATAAAATGTATCGAAAATGCCCCTAATCGTAAATTTTTATCCAAAAATATAATTTCAAATAAAAGTATTATTAATTGCAATTTATAAAAGTTGAAAATATAATTTAAATTAAAATTGGGCTTAATTTCAATTATTAAAAGTTTAAAATTTAATTTAAATTACAAAAGGGCTGTATTGCAATTAATCAAAGTTTAAAATATAATTTGAAATATATTTTGAAAAAAATTATTTTTCTTTTTGTGAGTAAGATTTGTGTGTCAAACAAAATCTCAACCCACGAGAAAATTGAAAAATAAATTACACAACCAAAAATAAGCAAATAATTTTTTTTTCTTTTTGTGAGTTAAGATTTGTGTGTCAAACAAAATCTCAACCCACGAGAAAATTAAAAATTAAACTAAACACGCAACAAAAAAAAATTCATTTTTTTTAATTAAAATCAAATTGATTGGTATTAATATCAACAATGAAAATAGTTAAACGAATCCCCGGCAACGGCGCCAAAAACTTGTTGCGTGTTTTACAACCCACAAAAATCGTGCAAGCATACACGGTCACAAGTAATAAGATTTGTAAGTAAAGATCGATCCCACGAGGATTTGTTACTATAGTTTGTCGAGTACTAAAATTGTATCTCTGTGATTTTATCCAAAGCAATCGTTGATTAATAAAAAAGTAAAATAAGAAAATAAAAGAAATCTAGGATTGCAATTTTTCACCAAACTAATCCACTCAAATCATATTATTTTCTTTTGATTTATATTTTTTAGTACATTTAATTTGTCAACCGAAACTTTTTTATTATTCATACATCTCTTTCGAGCCCGTATAAACACACCTCGTTAAATTAATTCACTATATCTCTACGAATTAAATTTAATAAGATTCATTAAGTTCTAAGTTTTCAAATGGCCACACATACAATTAGGTATATTTCTATCCTTCATCATACATGTCATTCTATTTACGTAGCAATACACACACAAATGCCTTTCAAGTTTATTCACGTGCTACCTGATCGCTTTGATAAGATTCGTAAATAATCAAAAAAAGCATTAAGAACAAAATAGAACGAACAAATCGAACGTCTTATAAATCTAAGAAAAATTATTAAAATCAAAGTTCTTCATAAATTTAGATAAAATGCAACCCTAGAAAAAATTAAACTAATTCATAAAATTAAAATAAAAATTACAACAACTACGTAAAAATAAGAAGAAGGTAAATAAAATTAAAACATCTCATTATGAAAATATTTGGCACACGCAAAACACAACAAAAGCCAAAATATGGCTTCGCGTGTTTTGTCATTCAAAACCGAGCAACACACGAAAATTAAACTCTCTACCCAAAACTGCAAAAAACCTCTCTACAACTAAAAACTATCTCCTATTTATAGCAAACAAATACATCAATAAAATATTCAATTTAAAACCACGCGGAGTGGGACAAAAAATGTGGCAAAAATAATAAATTACACGCGGAGACAAAAAATTGTATCGAAACGGGATCGAGGGACGCCGCGCGCTTTCGTTTTAATTTCTCTTCCACGCCGCCACGTGTCGCGTTCCGATTCGCGGACACAACAAGCTGGGGACACGTGGCAAAGATCTCATTCGTTGGGCGGAACGGCGCACGCAGACTTGTCGCACGGGATCGGGGCGCGCGCAACGCTGCGCAACCCGCCATAACGCGTGTGAGATTCGTGCTTTTCGCGCTCACCGACATGCGTGCCACGCGTCCGCCGATGATTCGTTCAAGGGAAAATCGGGACACGTGGGAAGACTTTGATTGGTCATGGGGACGACCGCACGTGGTTCGCCCGCACGTACCAACGCCTCTTCGCGTACGTGTAACCCACACGTGGTCCCACCCCCGCACGCCGGCCGCGCGGCGCGGGGACCCACCGCACGCCGAGCCGCGTGAAAATAATAGGACTCGCACCCACTCTCGCTTGCCTGGGTGTGCTAATGACGCGCAAATCTGGGCCGTTGCCTTTTGACGGACGTCCACGTTTCGCGCGTGTAGATTGGCGCGTAGCTTCTTCTCACCTGCGCAGAAAAATAAACTTTATTAATTCCATTTTTACCCACAAATATATTTCAAATTACATTTTCAATTTTCTTTAATTACAATTAAGCCTTTGTTAATTTTAAATTAAATTTTTAAACTTTTAATAATTAAAATGAAGCCCAAATTTAATTTAAATTATATTTTTAATTTTTAAAAATTGTAATTAAGAACTATATTATTTGAAATTATATTTGTGGACATAAATGTGGCATTAAGTACATTTTCGATATAAATTATTTACTTTTATTAAAATATATAAAAAACAATAAATACTAATTTATTAATCGAAAATTAACTAAAAACATCAAGAATATAACAATTATAATTAATAAAATAGGTGAAAATAACTATATAAAATACAGTTATCAAATACCCTAGTTGTCAGAGAATCAGGTTTTTGTATGAGCCTCCGACAATGTTTTGATCACATGGCTTGATTGAAAGAGAACAAATTCTCACAAGTACCAGATGAAGTAGGATGACCAGGCACACCCCTCTTCACCGAATCAACAAGGTCAGCTTCAATAACCTCCTCATTCTCATAATGAGTATGAGCCAGCAAAAAAATCTTAACATACTTTGGAGTATTTCTCCACGCTTTAAACTTCAACCAATTCCCAAAGATTGAATCCGTTGCCTTCTCAAAATGTTTCTTAGTTCTACAAGATCTTAAATCATGAGAGACACCTTCACACGTGAAGCACATCTTGGGAAGTTACCCATATCTAAAATCGATCCAAAGTGACCTCAAATTACTCCGATTCGTCCACAATTTAGACAGGATTGGCTTAAAAAAATCAATAACCACACACATTCTACCCACTTCATCACCAAACCACTCATTGGAGATAAATCTACTTCAATTACTACTCCCCGTAGACTCCCAACACGCTTTAAATGCTTAGCATTGTCTCATTGAAGCCCCTTAATGTGCACCCAAAATAGGCAAACATTTTAGGAATCATTCCAACTAATAGCTAACAAAATACAAGTAATCCACCATAAAAAATCCGAGGACTTCTCATAATCACCAAAAACATATCATCTTCGAAAGCAAAAGTGAATAAGAACAAGTTTTTACCAATAATCTTCACTTCAGGAGCCTCTTTACACCCTTAGATTTGGTTGAAAATAGTCATTATTGTTTCTACACGGATAGATCTAGAAGTAAAGTTCTTACCAATAAGGGCAAAATTATCATCGAATTCATCCTCAGAGTTAGGATTCTCCAGATCAAACATTTCTAACGTCGCCAACTTACCACAGAGCTTCTCCACAAGGATGAGGAAAACAAACAACAACAAGGTGAATATAAAGGAAATAAGGATTGAACCCAAGGGAAGGATCCATTCAATACCAGCAGCGCAGGAAGCTGAACACATACTCGTTAAGAGTACCGAGAGCAAGACCATTGTTGGAGAGCATCTCTTTTATTAGAAAAGTGTTTTTGTATTAGCTATGTAACTTATGTAACTTATGTGTCATATTGTTGCCATGTTTTGTCACCTTTGAACTTTTTGCTAATATTTCTATCTACAAAAAATTATGATCAAACTAGCTAGCATATATAACTTTTTCATGACATATGAACTTATATATATTAGGGACAACAAATATATATAAAAAGGTATCTGGTTTTTTGAATTATGCATGTACAAGTATAAAATTATAATTTTGAAAATAAAAACTGTTATAGGTATTTAGATGTTTTTGAATTATGCATGTGAAAATCGTATGGAATCACAATTTTGAAAATAGAAGCTGTTAGATTATTATAAATTTTTTTATGAATATGAAACTAATATTATAGCATAACATAAATTTAGGTTAATTTGCCATTATTTTAAAGAATCAATTTATTAATCATATTTATATATAAAAAAAATATTTATCATATTGTTTGCAATATAAAAAAAACTATTTAAATATAAATTTGATTGTGATCTCATCAGCCAATAGCAGAGAAAAACTTCGACATGTAAGTTTTTGTAATCAATGTTTAATTTATTTATTTATTTATCAGCTTGTAATCGATCTTAAAAACGTGGATTAAAGTTTTGACGCATCTGCCAGTTGGTTAGTTATAGTTAACTTGTTTGACTCCAACGTAAAGTCAAATACAGTTTTTTTTATAATAAAAGCCATATATACTTATGATAAGACACGTATTTTTAAGAAAATATTTTGAAGCATATATTATTTCAATATGATTGAATTATATATAGCTTGAAAGTGAAGATATTTTATTTACCGTGAATAAGTGTAGACTTTATATTTAAAACTTATTAAATAATTATCATTTCAAAATTTTGAAGGAATACATATTAATAAAAAAAAAAGCCAAATGACTCAAGCGTGGAGTATGTATTTATATCTAACTTAGGAAATAATGTCCACATTCTACCTTGATACAATTTTATTTTTCAATTGGTTTGCGATGCATTTTTATTTTACTTGATGATATGAAAAATTATTCCTCCTGTAATCCTTTAAACAATGTTATCCATTGTGACGAGCTTTTATTAGTACCTGTGTTCGTCGTTTAGACATTGTATACGGAATTACTTCTACAAATTTCGAAGGACTAACCTTGAAAATTCACAGAAAACAAAGTAAGTTAAACTCTAAAAGATTGTAACCTTAAAACTCTAACAAATTCACAGCTCCTTGATTCTTATCAGTTGGTGAAGCATTAGAGGTAAAATATATTCCCACTGATTGCTATTATTGGTGGGTGATTATTTAAATGGATAGATGAAAAGAAAACATAGATGCACCTTCTAATCGGAAAATGGATGGTGACTTTGAATGTTGGTATGTATGTCTTATGGAGGTGTAATATTATTTTTAAATGAAAGTGTCATCCCTTTTTAAAATTGAACTTCTTCTTTTATTGAGAATGCATCTTTGAGAAACATAAAGCTACATCAAATGTTATCAAAGAAGTGAAAGATGGTATAGAAGAATGCTAGGAATGTTCTTAGCATTTTTCATTCGTATAAAAATGAAAAAAAATTATTCTTTAGCGTGAACCACTCAACAAATAAAACTTGAGCGAATTTGCTGCAGAGGTGACAATTTAAATTACAACTCAACACATTAACCCATCCCAACCCAGAGAAAAATACCGATGATACAAATGACAC
The DNA here is from genome assembly GCA_030763125.1 of Hippophae gyantsensis. Taxonomy (NCBI): domain Eukaryota; kingdom Viridiplantae; phylum Streptophyta; class Magnoliopsida; order Rosales; family Elaeagnaceae; genus Hippophae; species Hippophae gyantsensis. The sequence continues at coordinate 14,280,180 of CM061037.1, read as the reverse complement.
TTGCGTTTTTTATTTATTTTTCACTACAATTGAATCCAATTATTATTAAAAAATTATCGAATAAGAACAAAATTAATTTTCTTCACTGTTATTAACTAAAATAAGTTATAACCGAAAACACTAATGAAAAAAATACAAAAATTATCCTTTGTCTTTATGCGATTACATTTTAGTAATAATATGACTAAAATATCACAAATAATAAATACAAAACCTAAGTGATATTTTTAGAATAAGTAATAAACTTACAATTATTTTCCCTTTGAGAAGTTACATTAAATAACATCTCTAAAACTTATAAGAATAAAAATTACATCTAAATAATATTGAATAAAATTCAACTAGATAGAGTTCAATATTAAATAGATTTAAATAACACTAAATCAATTTAAACGACGTCCTGAATGATATTCAATATAAAAGGATAACCTAAGTTTTTTTTAATGGTAAAAATATGAATCGGATATAAATGATACTATTTTTGTATTATTTTTGTTGTTTTCCAACTATATTTTAGTTATAATAAACCATTAACTTTTATGGCATTTGAAAATTATTCAATGTGATCATTAGCAAAACAATAAGAACATTTGGGCGTAATAAAAGGGCTGAAGGGGATTATGATTCAAATCTAAATACTCTGGAGGCACAACAAAATTAGCACTAAGCTAATAAAACTATAAGCACACAACTCAGATCTAAAAGAAACAAGAACATAAACGTCTTGTAAACCAAACATGACTAGTACTAACAGTAAAGAGTCTTCAAAGAGGAACTAAATGATACTTATAGAGAAAGCTCTCCACTGTCTGCAATCACAACTTTACTCTTTGGTGAGCCGCTCTGTGTCCCTTCAGCTTCAACCTTGTAAACAACATCCATTCCAGAAAGCACCTTTCCAAACACAACATGTCTGCCATCCAACCTGGATAAAATGATAGACAAATGGGTAAATGATTCCATACCCACATAAGGTGGTTCAGCAAGCTTCTGCATTTACAAGATTGAATACTAGAGGGCCAATTTAACGGGATTGATACCCTAATCAATACATTGGTACTCTTTATGTCCCATATTATTTAAAAGTTCTATTTTAATACCCTAATTCAAGTATTGGTATCCTACTTTTTGATAAAAGTTGACCACACATGTCTTACATGACAAATTAAATTAGAGCATTTATGAAAATTTATAGAATAAAAGAATTACAATTATATTTCCCGCAATATAAAAAAAATAATAGTATGACTTTTTATTCTAAATTTTTATGTCATATTGTTACATTTTTTAAACTTGGATGATTGATGATAATAGCAATATATTGACCCAAAAAAAGCAGTAAATTTGAACTATTATGAGGTTCAATACCCTAATTAATGTATTGGTTTTTTATGCCTTATATTATTAAAATATTTCGTTTTAACACCCTAATTTAATTATTGGTACCTCTTTTAGCCATAAAATTATTACTTTTTGTCATTGGTTTTTTCTTAAATTTTTACAAATGAAACCTTTTAATAACATGAGACATAAATAGTACTAATGCATTAACTTAGACACTTGTAAAGTATCAAATCCCAATCTAACGATATACTCTAAGATAAATTGTGAAGTTTTTGGATAAAGCAATTTTTAAATTTCACGAGGACGATGTTACCGGCATGGATATAGGATGAGATAAATAGCGGACAACTAGAATTTTTATTTCTTATATTTAGGAGAGTCTGAAATACAAATGCACTTACCACTTAGTTGTCACAGTTGTAAGGAAGAATTGTGAACCATTGGTATCTGGACCAGCATTTGCCATTGACAAAATCCCTTTACACAAGAAGAAGCTCGACATTAATTCAAATTATGAATCAAATTTGAACTCTTGAATCCTGGTGGCAGGAAAATAAGGGGATTTGCTTAGGAGGGAGATAGTCTAACCTGGCCCAGTATGCTTCAACTTAAAGTTCTCATCGGCGAACTTATCTCCATAAATTGATTCTCCCCCTCTTCCGTCACCAAGTGTGAAATCACCTCCCTGAATCATGAAGCTAGGAATGATCCTGTGAAATGCACTACCCTTGAAGTGAAGTGGCTTTCCACTTTTTCCAATACCCTTCTCTCCTGAATAAACAAAAGAATAAACTATAGTAAGAACTATGCAGAAAACCAAGTTTTAAGGAAAATTCCAACATAAGGGTTCAAAATGACACATTATTAGTTGATAAAAGAAGTGGGGAATTGGTTACCTGTGCACAGTGCTCGAAAATTTTCTGCAAAATGAAGATAGGAGTTCAATTATTAACAACGGGTATAGATGGCTTGATATATATATATATATACAAGTCATGATCTATAAAACAAATAAACACAAACATACCTGCGGTCTTAGGAACCGTCTTTCCAAAGAGTCCTATGACAATACGACCTGAAACAGAGCAATTAAATAGTGTATTCAATTTCAACCATCAAGAGTTTTCTACTATTCAGACACAGAGCAAACATACTATTAATTATATTTATGTGTTCAATTATCAAAAATTCCAGTTCCAAAGCAACAGCATTTCCAACAGAGATTTCTCAACAAATAGGGCATATTTCTTTATCAAATTATTACGATTCAGAAGCATTACCGGCAGGATTTCCATTGATTTCAACATCGAAGTAAACTCTGTGGGTCACTTCTTTCAAATCCTCCTTCGACTTCTTAGCCTAAAAGAAAAATCCCAATTTGTCAATTACTAATTTTGATATAATTATCTAATTTCCCCTTTCATTTCCATGGATCATGATACATAACCTTAATTAATTCGAGGATAACAAACGTAGAGCTAAGCAGTAAGGCTTTTTCCGGACAATAACTTACCTGAATGAGAGCTAGTGATACGAAGAGGATCGTGAAGCCGAGTAGAAACGGCGTCATTGTCTTGGCCATCGTTTTCTTCTTTACTGTGATACAGTCTCACCAGTTTCACTATCAGATCCACAGCTGAAGCTTTGGCAGCAGGAGAATTTTGGATAGGTTAACTTAATCCTCTTTACTGTTTTTATTTTAAGGTCATCTTAGATATAAAAAAAAATATAAATATAACGTGATTAAGATTATTGGATTATGCTAGATTATTTTTCGATAATTTTTTATGGTATTCGTTGGCTCGTCCTTCCATCACTTGACACGTGGAGATTTGTTGCTTAGTTGGACAATTAAGATTTTTTTTTCAAAAAGCAACCAATTAATTTGCTCAAAATTAAAAGCCAACTTATGTATTTTTTTTTAAGGTTAGTCATCAAAATAGGTTTAAAATATCAAAATCAATTTTATTGAAATTATAAAAATCGTATTAATTAAACTAATCCTAAAATAATATATATTGATTTTTTAAAATATATTTTTAACTATTATTTTATATATTATAATTATAATTTAAAATATAAATAATTATGAAAAATAATTATTATTTTATAAATATTTTTTTAATTCTTATAAGTTAATTTATATATTTATAATGTTTTGAAAATTGAAATCTATAAAGAGTTACTTACAAATTTATATAAAATTTTAATCATTATAAAATTTAAACAATCAATTTAATCATGACATTTATTATTAATTGATGTACATAATGTAATCTAAAATCTATAAATTAATAATTTTTTTATATTATTATATAAATTATATGTTTATATGTTTACTATCGATAATATAAGATTTTATTTAGATCCATAGCTTCATATGATGTTCGGTAAAATGTTTAGTACATTTTAATTTCTTTAATTTTTTTATAATAATTTTTTAATGATTAATTTTAAAAAATACCATAATTATATATTTACATAATACCTATTAAAATCATATTTTCTCTTCTTAACGATAAAAGATTAAATAAATAAAATATGTGATGACAATAACATTTAAGTTAAATTATATGATATATATATATATATATATATATATATATTACTTCTATATCATATTATGATTATAGATCTAAAATCGTCAAATTAAATTCCCTCAAATTGATGTTATATAGGTTTTAATATTGATTTTTTGGAGAGAGATTATAAATTGGTTAAGATTTTAAGTTTTACAAAATTATTAAGATAAGATAATCTCGTAAAATAATTTAAAAAATGATCTAACCAAATTAGGCACACCCCTAAACCCTATAAATTCTTCATTGGTTTAAAATTACTATTGTAAATTTTAATGATAAAAGAATATAAAACATAGTTATTTTTAACTATTTATTACATAATAATATTTTTACTCTTCTAACAATAAATCATTTTATCGGCTTAGGGTGCTTCTCTCGCCTTCAATGATGGGTTAATTTTTGGATTGTTATTTGTGTTTTAAATTTTACTGTTACACGGGAAAAAAATATTTTATTACTATACCTATGTTTTTTTTCTCCAAAACATATGAATTTCATTAACTCATCAAGAACTACAAGTCAAAATGGATTGCTTAGGAAGAACTCTATCCAAAAAAGAAATAGGAACATTTGAAAAACCCATTTCATTAGTAGCATTAATATGTATAATAACATTGCAGCTAACATGTCTTGCAGTACAGGATCCAGTCTTCGATCATCCAATTTCTACTTCCCAGTTGTCCAACTAGTGATCTTCTTAGCATCCGTCTCCACCACAATACATTACTACAAAAAGTACATATGATCTCGGTTTTTAACCGTGATCATAAATCTATGGCCACAGTTATAAGAACTGAGGCCTAAGTGAGATAGACCATAGTTAACGATTTATGGTCTCGATTTTTTAACTGAGACCATAAGGTGTATCTATGGCCTCTGTTATTAGAAAAACAGAGGTCATAGGGTGTACCTATGATATCGGTTATTAAAAAACCGAGGCCATAGGTACACCCTATAGCCTTAGTTTTTCTAATAACCGAGACCATAGATACACCCTATGACCTCAATTTTTTAATAATGGAGGCCATAGGTACACTCTATGGATTCAATTATTCTAATAACCGAGGTCATAGGGTATACATAGATTAAAAAAATATAATTATTAATTATAATATTAAAAATTAAATCAATATAAATTACAATAAATTTATTAAAAATCATATTATAGTAAAATTAAAAGTATAATTACATTAGAGAGTTTATTATACACTAAAAATTAATAAACAAAGTGTAAAATAGAAATAACTTGAGTATAGTATTTATTTTTATCTATTTTGAGACTCAAAACAGTGTGTCTGCTGCCTGGTGCACTGGTGCCCTGGTACGTGGTGCGTCGGTGCCCTGGTGCATTGGTACACTGGTGCGCCTGTTGCATGGGTGCGCATACTGCATAGGTGTGCCTGCTACATGGGTGCGTCTACTACCCTGGTACGCCTAGTGCCTGGTGTGCCTACTGTGCTGGTAACAGCAGATAAAATAAGAATAAATCATAAACACAATGTATAATAGAAATAATAGTAGATAAAATAAGAATGAGCCATAAAAACTGTTCACAATAGACTCAAAACACAATCTAACATATCATATCATAGCAAGCAAGCTAAAATGTATCACTAGAGGATTTTGAAGCCTATCACACAGAGGACTAATATATCAATGTATCACCAAAAACTTAGTTAGCACTGATATAACTAAAATGTAAATTCAATACCTGAATTCCAAGATGAAGCAAATATGGAATGAGGATTGACCTTTCCATACCTGTATAGATCAGTGCAAAGATGGTGATATAAGCTAGAAAGATTGTCCCAACACTTATAAGCAATAAAAAGAGGACAAATGTGACAACATACTTGTATCTACACACTGAGAAAAACAGGACATAGTATCATATATTGTGAACAGGTAGATAGAGAAGTAACAAAAATAAAACACAAAAGAAGCTTTTAGGTTGAATCCGGTTTATCTCATAGGCTTTCAATGATTGATTAATGATGAGTGCTCAAAAAGCACTAAAATTACCATGATTTTATGCACATTAATTGATTAAAAATATATATATTTATATGATTTTATCATATATTTATATAAATTTATCTTTTCGGAATCACACATATTTTTATTGTTTTTCAAGTATTTTTACTTAAAAACGTAACTTAAAGACTCAAAAAGGAATACTGGAGGCAATACATCACAAATATATTCATAAAATAAATGAGAAAAAGCCAACAAATATGGAAAAATTGGACAAAATGGGTCAAAAAGGAGGAAATCGTGCCGCCCCGTCCATCGCGCGTAGCAGCTGCCCCAGCCGCAGCAAGTGCACAAATCATTTAATAGAAAATGATAAGTATACTCCCAAGGTCGATCTAAGGAAGGAATGTATGTGGTTTTTAATTTATTATTCAAATTTTTAAAAACGAAATTAAATCCTAAACATCTTATCACGATATTTTAGGGTTTTGTGTTTTTAATATAATAACATAAAAATAAACATAGATACAGATTCAATAAACATTTATGAAAATTTTATCTTTTATAATAGTAGAGTATTTATGGATATAATAACTAAGTAATTATGCTTGCTCATATTATTTAGGTTATTAAAGATATGAATTGATATTTATTGATTCTCTCTCTTTTATATGAATACCACCTTTGATGGGGTTAGATATTCTTTGTTAACTAAACAAATCAATTAACACCGATGGGTGGGGTTGATAACTAATTTGGTTAATTAAATGAATTTTTTTTTCTAAGAGATTGAAAATGAACCATTTAAATGTCACATTTGGTGGGGTTAGACAGTTTAAACTTTATTCAATGTGTCCAAATTAAATCTAAGAATTTAGTTATCCGAGTACTAACTTTCAAGTTTTAAAACCACTATTGAAAACATGTTATCAATACATTTTCAGATAATAATTCTTATAAAAACTTTTGAAATAGAGTTTCACTCTAACTACCGGGCGATTGTACCAACAAATAAAAAAATACTACTCTAAATCAGAACGGATAACTAAACCCTAAAATCTAATTTTTAGATTTAAGTTTGTAATGAAAAATAATATATTTCTCTCTAACATTCTAAATATAAAAATCTTGAATAAAAATAAAATAAATTCATTTTAGAGATTTTTACCTATTTAATATTTCGCAAGCATAACAACATTATTATTATATCATTTTCACAAACAGCCATCAAAGTTAAATTTAATCACAGACAAATTAAATATAACATATAAGAATAAAGCATAAAAAATAACTGTAAAGAAAATAAAATCCTTACAGTACTTTGATGCTATTTCCGTTATTGGAAAACCTCCAAACGGAATTTGCACTTCCATTTATTGAATCAAAAACAAATAAATTATAAAAACATAACTAATTCTTCTCAAAAAAAGAAGAACTCTAAAACTAAGAAAAACTAACTAAGAAAAGCTAAAAACGAAGAAAAACTAAAAAAACTAAGAAATGAGAGAAAAAAAGAGAAGAGAAGATGTGTTTTGAGGTGTGATTTGAAGTAAAGAGAATGAAGGTATTTATAGATGATGAGAGGAAGAAAAATTGGGTGAAAAAATGATTAAAAATTGGGAAAATGCGAAGTAGTGAATGATAACGTCATATTGATGATATCATACTGATGTGGGCGTGGCAACACGCGTAGATGGGAGTAGGATGGGTGCAGGCGCGTGCAGATGGGAGCAGGCTGGGCGCAGGCGCGTGCAGATGGGAGTAGGGGCGCGCACAGAAGGGAGAGCTGGCGTGCGCGTTACTGGACACGGCTGGGCGGCAAGGCGGAGCGATTTCCTCCTTTTTGACATTTAGACCCATTTTGTCCAATTTTTCCATATTTGTTGACTTTTTCTCATTTATTTTATGAATATATTTGTGATGTATTACCTCCGGTATTCCTCTTTGAGTCTTTAAGTTACGTTTTTAAGCGAAAATATCTGAAAAACAATAAAAATACCCGTGATTCCGAAAAGACAAATTTATATAAATATATGATAAAATCGTATAAATATATATATATTTAATCAATTAATGTGCATAAAATCATGATAATTTTAGTACTTTTTGAGCACTCATCAATCAGCAGCTTGTTTACAAATCACAGTATAAATCTTTAATTGCAATAAGAGAAAACCCAGATTCTACAACTTAAAGAAAAAAATGTTTTAAGTTCATAAGAGATAGAACTTGGACACAAAATCCACAAAGAACGTACCTTGGAGACGAGAGGATGAGAAAAGCTAAGTATGGTGATCGAATAGAGGAAAACGGCTGCCTCCCAAAGTTGACAATATGACCATTTCTTCCTTGAATGCGTATAAAGAAGACCCCTACAAGAATATCTATATATCAATCAAAGCATTCATTTTGAATGTTAAACCAAAAATGTGAAGCTATAATAGAACATCAACTGTTGATGGAACACTACAATTAATATCTTAATATGTATTTGGATTTTGGCGTACTCATTATCCTATCAAACTTATACTCATAGTGATAACAATTATAAAAAGAGACATGCATGTATATGCAAAATCAGCCTGAAAAGATAATATAATTCGAAGGGTAATTGGATCACAACAACAAATAATCTCATTTGTACCCCCTTGAAATACATATATACTTTCTACACAAACCAAAAAAATTACGAAATAAGATACCATACTTGGGATAGGAACCAAATTCAAGAATAAAAGTTGAAATTTGTGATAAAAAAAAATAGCCTTATCATAATGAGAGAGCTAAAGGGTATTTACCCTCTACTGAAGCCAAAGAACATTATAAACAACCTCCAGTAGTAACACACGTTTAACAAACACAAATGTACAAGACTTATGACATTTATATCTAAAGCTAATAAAATAAAATTGAAGAATGAGCATTAACTTACCCCTACCAATATATGGCCAAAGAATACATCAATTGCTAGCAAAATGCTACTGCAATAGTATAAACAAAAAAAATTATAATCAACAATAGAACTTATATTTTTTTTATCACAACAGAAGAATTTATATGAGAACTCAAATAGTAAAATGAATTTACTTCTCTCAAGATTAAACAGCTGAGGATTAAACTATAGGATTCCATAAATTCAAACCAGTTATCACCCATTGTAGTAGAATTAAGATATATAAAAACAGGGCCAAATACCTTCCTCCAAGGTTCACCAGCTCTAAACTTTGGATCTAGATCTTGTCCAGTATATTGAGAATTAAGAAAAATCTATCAGACAAAAAAGAGCCAACATGACTAGAGATTACAACTTCAATGTAAACTAAAACAAAGAGTAATGATATGATATCCCAAAAATTAAAACTTGGGTTCCATTAATCAGATAAAAATCATCCCAAAAATTATAAACAAGAATTTTCAATAATGGGTTCATCACTGAGACAAAACAACAAACAAGGAATAATGATATATTGGCAAACAAAGAACAGACGTTGCAGCAGGAGGGAAAACAAGACGCAAACCATCCATGGGATGATTACCTAATAATTTTTTTTTTGAATATACGTACCTCAACTAGAGTGAATTCGAAGAGCAGATCAATCACACGATGAGGAAATACATATCCAACGCGTGAGGGGGAAAAAGAAACAAGGGAACGAGAATGGTCAGAAGAGGATGACGAGACGAGAATGGCCAGAAGAGGACGATGAGACGAGAACGGCCAAACGAGGACGGCAAAATGAGAACGACGAGATGAGAACGACGAGATGAGGATGGCGAGACGAGAATGGTGAGACGAGAATGGTGAGACGAGGATGGATGGGAGACGAGACGCAGAGCGACAACTGGAGAGGGTCAATTGATCATCTTTGAAAAGAAAGTATATATATATATATATATATGCTCTGTAAGAAAACCCTAGGATATATTAGGGTCGAGAAAGGAAAAAAAGGAAGAAAAAAAGAAAAGAAAAAGGAAAAAGGAAAAAGGAAAAAAGAAAAAGGAAAAAAGGGAAGCATAAAAAAATGATAAATTTTTTTGGTGTTAATTTGGTGTAAAGGAGAAAAAATTAATAGGATAAATCTATGACCTCGGTTTTAAAATAACCGAAACCATAGGGTATGTCTATGGCCTCGATTTTTAAATAACCGAGGCTAAAACCCTATGGTCTTGATTTAAAAAAAACCGAGGCTAAATATACGAGACTATATGTATGTATTGTAGTAGTGATATCATTCCACCCCTTATTTCTTGCTAATTCAAGAGCGTTCAAAATTGCAACAAGCTTCAAATGCTCCACGGACAAGGCCATCTCATGCAAGCCAAACATATCAACTTACTCCCCACAAGTGTCTCTCACTACAACACCAACAAAGCCTGTTCGAGAACCTTTATAGAAAGATGCATCACAATTCAATTTCAAAACCCCACCAAATAGAGCTTCCTAATTTTGTTGGCCATGTACCCAAACTCTATTAGCTTGCTCCTTTGACTTTCTAGATAGCAAAATATCATAATACCCACAAATTCCAACACACAAATGATAGTGTTTCATCATCATCATCATCATGGTGTTCCATAATCTCAGAAAATCTGTTCTGGAGCTAGCCTCCAAAGTTTTTACCTTTCCCAGGTCAGCCTCCAAAGTTTGATAAGAACCAAGTTTTTCTCACTCCAAATGTAGCCTAATAGAAGATGCTCTAAAGATTCATCACCAACTGTGCATATAGGAGAGATTTTGTCAGGTACTAGTTTTAGTAAGAAGGTAATTATTCATTGCTTTTCAAATGAATAATTTGATTTTTGATGGAATTTTCAAATTTCATAACTTCTTCCAAAACCATGCTTGAGTATGGCTAGAAGTGGATGCTTCTCTTATACCATATCCTTCATTCTGTTCATGAAGATAATGACAACAAGATTTATAGAAAACTTACCATTTTTCTGATGAGGCCATACCATTCTATGCTTAGCTGGGACTTGTCACTACTACAAAAATGGATATTTAAGTCGATATGTAAAGTCGGTTTTTAGAAAAAAAACTGACTTATAATGAATTTAAAGTCGATTTGGTGTATAACCGACGCTATCCACGTAGGATGTAGTGTTGATTGACACGTGGAACCGACGCTACACACGTGGATAAATTATTTTCTCTTCTTTCTTCCCCAGAAAGAAACTATTCCAAGCGTTGCATAACTCTCAAAAACTCAAAACCTCATCCACTTCTCCTACACTCTTTCTCATTTTCCAGCGACCTACGACTACCAATTCCAGCACCGGTTAGTGGGTTTTCTTCTTCTCTAACTAATCTTTTAGATCCCCTATTTTTTGAGCAAAATACTCAAAATTTTTATACACATTTCTCACTTACAAAATACCATTTTTTCTTTTTTTCTTCATTTTGTCACTTCATTTACTTTTGTAAGTATTTCTATTAATTTTAAGCACTTATTATTCATATTTTTTTTGTTATTATGTGTTATTATTTATGTGTATAAATTTTTGTATTATATATGTAGGTTTGTATTATAACATTAGGAGAAGAATATGATGATCTTGAATAAAATAGAATAAAATCATGATAATTTTTCTGCTATTAATTAATATTTTATTTTTCAAATATTTGTATTATTTGAACTATTTACTAAACTGATTTTGATTTTTTTCTGCTCGAATATAGGTTTTTATTTTAGTATAATAAAAAATGAGTAAATTAAAAAAAAAATTAAAGTCGGTTCATCGCGTGAATCGACTTTAAACGTAAAGTCAGTTCACGCGTTGAACAGGCTTTACATTTTAAGTTATTTCATTTAGAATCAGTTTAACGAACCGACTTTAATACTCCTTTTTGTAGTAATGTGCGACAATGAGTTATTATTGTCCAAAGACTCAATGGCGTATTTATTAGGTTTTAGGCATGCATTGCAAGCAAAGCCAAATTAAAAATCTCAAGATCTTTGAATCCCAATCCACCTTGCCCCTTCCTTCTTGTCATTGTGTCCCTTAAGCACCAACGAATGTCTTTACTTTCTCCTCCCCCGACCATCAAAACTTCATCATTATAGACATAAGCTTCTTGCAAAAAAAAAATTGGGCAGCTTAAACATACTTATAACATAGCTTGGTAAAGCTTAAGCAATAGCTTTGTGTAAAACCTCTTTCCCACCGGTAGATAACAATTTACCCTTCCATCCAACAACCGAGAAAAATTTAAATTTAAATTATTGAAATGTCTATTTAATGGTAATTAAATTTTGAATTAAAATTTTTAAAATGATTAATTTGATTTTAATTTATTTAATATATTTTAATTTTTTTCTTCAATCTTCCGTTTCTGCCTGTTTTTAATGATTTCAGTTTTTTTTTTCTTATTTAGTTTCTGTATCATCTTCTCTTGTTAACCTATATAAAGTAAAGAAAAGAGAAAAAAAAAAAGAAACAGAGAAAACCGATGAATATGAGAGAAAAGGGAAGAGAAAAATAAAGAAAAGAAAAGAAAAAGAAAATAAAGGAAAGAAGGAAAAAAAAAGAATTTTTTTTGTATTTTTTATTTAGAATTAAATTCTAGTTTAAATACTAAAAAATTTATGGAATAATAAATTATAGTGTAAGTTTATTATTATTTAATTATTGTATTTTGGAGATAATTTTTTATAAAGTTATAGATAATAAGAATTTAGGGATGGTTGATATATTAACATTTAAGTCTTCACATGATAAAGCAACAGTGTCAAAAAAAATTCCACGACTTTTTTGCTATTATTTATGTCATTTGGAGTCTTGTATCTAAGCAAAATGACTATAATTAAACTTCTATCGTCGATAATTTTCAAATGCTAGTGAAAATCAAACTAATAAGTAAATTTTTAATATTTACCTTGTTAATTATGTAAGTTTCTAATATATTTGTTACGTAATATTAAAAATTTATAATTTTTTTACGTTCATGTTTAACTATAAAGTAAAATCGTATTGTACATAATAAAAATTGTATAGTTATAAAAAATAATTTGATACCATCAATGAATATGAATTTAAAATATATCGAATATTTTACTTAGTTTGAAATTTCAATTATTAAATATGTATCTTGATTTTTTCTTTCATCTTGAATCAATTTTTTTGAAATATAAGAAAAATATAAAAATAAAATAAATATTAATTTAAATATATTTTTATAATAAAATATTTAGATAGGTAATAAAACTATATAAAATAAATTAAAAATTATTTTAATATAATTTTATTTATTAAATTATTTATCATCAATTTTATTTGATTATATTATACAACATGTTAATAAACATTATATATAATAATTATAATATAAGTTAATTTAATAATTGTGTTTAATTTATTTAATATAGTTAGAGATGAAATTTTTTGTTTCAATTCGATTGTCCAAACTAAACATGAATCTAAAAACAAGAATAAAAAATTAATCAAATTAAATTTGAGTCTAATTTAAGTTAGTGTGAATAATACAAAATAATTAGGGTTAGGTTAGAGGACATTTTGATAACATTAAAATAAAAAAAAATTGTAATCATTTTTATATATTATTAGTATTATTATTTTTTATTATATGGTTTATTAGTTATGAAAAATTTGTTACACTTCTCTTATTATTAGTTATAATTTTTTTAATATATTAATTATTCATTTATTAATAAAAATTATACATTATTTTATCAATAGTGAATATGATTAGTTATATAAATTTTTTTAATTTTATTTTAAATTCATAAATTATTTTCTAAAAAGTACTCATATAGAGTTTATTATTTTGTTAGTGAGTTTGTTAAATTTATTTATAATTTTAGTGTTATTAGAATGTATTGAATTTGATTAAAAAAATTATTATTTTAATTAGATTAAAAATTATAAAAAAAACATACAATATTTTATTTATAAAATTATAAAATAAATTTTGTATTTTTATGCAACAAATTAATTTTGAATTTTCGCAAGATATGCTATTTGAATCAATAACTTGAATACACGAATATTTTTATAGGATCTTAATATTTTATAAGTAAATAAAAAAAAATTATTAGGAATAATTTCATTCTCTATACTCATAACTAAATGTGTCCTTAAACAACTCTTTCCCCTATGTTCTTCACAAAGTCGACAAATAGATAATAATAAACTGTCATAGAGGACAACTATAGCTTTCTATCAATTTTACATAAATAACTTAAAGGCATGTTTTTTTTATTGCGATTTTACATTTTAACCCTGCTCTGTACTTCAGATTTTTCATTTTCCCTTTTTCTCTATCAGTACTCTCTCGATCGTGACACTTGTCACTGGTGATAAACTATCACCAAGAAGAACATGGTGGTGTACGTTGTAAAAGGCATTAAGTGTATTGATGTTGGTGGAGATTTCAGACTTTGTATATTTCAACAGTAGTAATTATGGCAATCAATCCGTGCATGATTGGGTTTTTTAAAAGACCATCTATAATTTTCTTAACATTTCATGCACTACTGAATGGGTGACTGCTTGTTCACATTGCAAATAATTAGATCTCTTGGAATCCCTCCATCTTATATCCCTATTTTTATTTTTTGCTTAAAATAATTTATGATGGCTCCTTATGGTTGCATTTTACCAATCGGTGGTTTGGTGAAGTTTGGATGAATACCATACAGGTTAAAAATTATGTCAATTGTATTCTTATTCATGTTAGTTCATTTACTTTGAATAATTAATATGTTCTATTTATTAGCTTAATTATTATGAAAAGAATACTGTAGAGAGATTACTCAAAAAAGTAAAGAATTACAATTATTTCAAAATGTATATATAAATCTTATATATTTTTTTAAAAAATATCTATATAATTATTATATATTCTTTCAAAATAATGTAAGATATTAAATATTATCAATTTATTGAATGCATTGTAATTTATTACAACAACATTTGAATGACTCATAAAAGTATGATAGATGAACTTTAAAATAATTTACATAATTTGATGTAAGAGAATATATAGTTTTTAAAAAATATGTAAGGTATGATATTTTTAAAAAGAAATTATACATAATATATTAAATATTATTTCATAAAAAATTGTAATACCTTATATATGTTTTTATGATGGTTGTTGACTCTAATCAAGTTACCGTAAGAAGACGTACGAGCTCCAGTTAGATACTCAAAGAAAAAAGTCAAAACACTAACTACGACAATAATAATTATCGTTAAGTTTATATTTATATTTTAAATTATTTAATATTTTAATAAGAAAGTAGGGCAATTTAATGTTCTTTATATGCATATAAGTCAAAAATTTGAGTTTTATATTTTATTTAGGTAAAATTTATATTTTTTTAATAGTCACCACTCCCTTTAATAAATGGGTAAGGCCAAGCCCATAGTGGAAAATATCCAAAACGTTCTACAAAATCCCAGAAACATCGACCAGAATCCAAAAATTAAAAAAAAAACTTCACATTGTCGACTCGTTACCGGAACATATAAATCGTAAGTACTAGAACACTCCTATGCCTATTTTAAATACACATCTTATCCTCAGCTCGTCAAGAAAATCGAAAGCCTTCTTCGCAGATTACGAACCTATCAATTGCATCACTGTAAGCTTACAAATTTCTCCATTCCTTTCAATATCTCATAATACGAGTGTAAATCATGTCGCTGATTCCAAGCTTCTTCGGTGGTAAGAGGAACGACTCTTTTGACCCATTTGGAATGGACCTTTGGGATCCTTTCCGTGAATCCCCCTTCAGATCCTCTGTATATTTCCCAGATTCTGCCCTAGAAACCTCTGCTTTTGTGAATGCTCGAATCGATTGGAAAGAAACACCAGAAGCCCACGTGTTCAAGGCCGATCTTCCTGGGCTTAAGAAAGAAGAAGTAAAAGTGGAGGTTGAAGATGACAGAGTGGTGCGGATTAGCGGAGAGAGGAATGTTGAAAAAGAGGACAAGAACGATACTTGGCATCGGGTTGAACGCAGTAGTGGAAAGTTCCAGAGGAGTTTCAGGCTTCCAGAGAATACAAAGATGGATCAGATCAAAGCTGCTATGGAAAATGGGGTTCTTACTGTGACTGTGCCAAAAGTTGAAGTGAAAAAACCTGATGTTAAAGCTATTGAAATTAATTAAAGAGTAATACATGTTTTCAATACTTCCTTGCTCGTATCAAGGGAATAAAGTTTGTGGAGAAGGTAACGAGTGTTTGTCCACCGTGAAGTTTATGTTTGGTTTCAAGTTGTTTTAATCAGTAATATGTGAGTAATAAAAAAAATTCAAATAAAAAGTTAAATGAATGAAAAGTTTATTTTGTGATGTAATGTTAAGAATATAATAATAATATTATTATTTTAATAATATTTAAAAATAAATTTTAAGATACATAATCAGATTATAATAGAATTAAGTATATTAAAAAATTAAATTGTTATAGTGAATGTTTTAGTTTTTTTAACCGAATAAATAGATATAATATAATAAATAAATATTAAGTCTTTGTAAGATAAATAAAAATGAAAAATGAAAGAATATAATAATAATGAAATTATATAGAATGATTATAATAAAAAATGAAAGAATGTAATTATAGGATAAAGAATGATTATTTATGAGATTGGTTGGTTAATGTAATATAAAAAATAATTAAAGTAATTATTTATAAATTCTAAAAATACAGATATGAAAATTTTAATTAGTTTATTACTTTTAAAAGATAAAATATTAGAAAAATATTATGATAAATTTTTTGATATAAATAAAAATAAAAATGATATAATAGTAATTACTGAAACTTATCCTGATTTAGAAAATAAAATTCAAAAAAACATATGACATTTATTTTTAGAAGAATTTGATATTTTTTGACATTAACTTAAAATGAAAAAATTATTACAGATTAGAAATTATATTCTATTAGAATTTAAATTTTATGAATATTATAAATTTAATTTTTTAAATTTATATAAAAAATATTAGATTATAATGACTCAAGTGATTATATAAATTTCTTTTATTATATAATTAAATCTTTTTAACTTATGCTATTAATAATTTAGAAAATAATATAAAATGTTAAAATTTAGATTATAAATTTAACAAAATAATAATATTTATAAACAGAGGAAAATATTTTTTAGATATTATAATAAATAAAATATATAATTTATTTATTTAAGAAGATAATTATGAAATTGATGAACTTAAATGTTATTTAAAAAATATAAAAATATAAAATATATTATTATAAGTTTTTCTTTTTTAGTAGGAGACATTTCATATTATATTTATATTTTTTTACTTTTTATAATATCTTGTAATATATTAGATAATTATTTTAAATATTAATTTTTAAAAATTAAATAATTATTAAATATTATAACATAATAGATTTTAAAATATTAGAAAAATATGAGTATAATATAAAAATTTATGAGAAAAAATTAAAAAATTAAAAAGATATAAATTTAAAATGAATTTTTTTAAAAATATAAAAATATATAACAAAAAAGAAAATACATTTAATATATATATATATATATATATATATTTAAATCTCTATGAAAGAAGAACTATTGCGAAAAAAAGAAATATATATATTGAATTCGTAATAACAAAAGATATTATGTAATGAATGTTTCAACATATTTTAACTTAAAAAATAATTTTAAAAGGTATTTTTATAGACAAAAATCTTAGATTAAGTTTTTAAAATAAAATTAAAATTAATAAAAGATTATGATATAAATGATGTTTGTAGTATTTATCTATTAGAAGAATATGAATATTTTTTATTAAAAGGTGAATAATTTGTATAATATTATAAATTTAAATAATATTTAAATTAAAATATGATTAAAATTTTAAAAATATATAAATTATCATATATATATATATAAATAAAATAATTTTCCATCATCGAAAAAAATGGTGAAAAGACAAGAACTGATATCCCAAATCCAATCAGATTAATATCGACCAATGCCAGGTTTAGTACTGACAATAATGAGAAATGAAACGTACATATTGTAGCAAATAATGACAATATATTTCTTGAGCACTATAAATTAAGTGGCTTAATAAAAGACCAAAAAACGAAATTAAATCAGGAAAAGAGGTGTTTAAGACGCTGAATCATATACATGCATCAGTGGCATGTAATTTTTGGGAATGAGAAGCAAGAGTTGAAAAAGAGTAAATAATAGCTTTCATTGACAACTCAACTAAGTTTTTTTTTTCGCTTTGTTAACTATGAATGAGTGGTTATCTTTTATATTGCTATGGTTGTAACCAAACAAATTTCCCTTATGGCTCAACAGGCTTTTGCAATGGGTAAGCAGGCACAAGATTTTATGGAAAGCATGGATATGGACACGGTCTATGATTACATGTTTCACCTAATTAACGAGTACTCAAAGCTACAAGACTTTAAGCCAGTTCAACCACCTGATGCTCTGGAGGTGTGTGCAGACTCCTTGCTATCTCTGGCAAATCTGAAAGAGAAAGAATTCCTTGAAAAATCAACTGCATTCCCTTCTTCAAAACAACCTTGCTCAATCCTTCCAGGAAATAGTCAACTCGAAAAGGATTGGTTGAAGCAAATGAAAACAATGAGGAATGTTGAGAACATAAAACAGCGGAAATAGGCAATAAAACTAGAATCATTTCACAAGTTAGGCTAGATACTTGTAGGTTCGTTTTGTTAATATATCTATTGCCCTTCATTAGGATGGTTACTCTCTATGTATAGCTAGCTTTGATATAGATGAAGTAGTAGCTTGCTTTTTATATTTTCATCTGCTTGCTGATATTGGTGATATACACCTTGAAGTCCCACTTTTCAGTATATGAAGTTGGCCATAATCTATATACTCTTGCGTAATTGGGGTTCATTGTTAGATAAGACGAGATGAAAGTCTTGCCTGCACGTTCCTCTGGAATGGCTTCAGGTTCTTTTTTTTCTTTTTCATGTTTGAAACCTAGTTGAATGTAGTTGCTTTCAGCCACACTTCCAGTTTCAATGATCTTTCTTTAGTTGTTTAAACACTTGCTGTATGGAATGTTTCCATTCTCAAATTTGACAATTGCTTTCGTCGGGGAGACCATTGGACAAAAAGGAAGACAAAAAAAAAAAAAAATGGTCAGAAAATGTGGATTTCTTTTGTTTTGGTTTTATATCAAACGAGGATATAAGGGATAGAAATCGTGGAAAACGGATACATGTCAAGGTTTAAGTTTACAACCTTTCACTGCCGCTCTTACATCCAATCTCCACCACCTACAGAAATGTGAACAAAAAATGAAAACCTTTCTCTGAAAAATAGAAAAATATATGGCGGACTAGTGGGTTGGTTTTGGAGGAGCAATGTAGCATCATAATTATGCAAGTGTATTTTTTAATTATTCTAGTCATAAAATTTGAAGAGATAGTTTACTAAATTATTAAGGTTAATTATGTTTTATGTTTTATGTTTTTTAATATAAATTATTTTATTAAAATATTTAAAATTTATAAAAATACATGTTTCAATATATAAATCATGATATAATTATATAAAATTAATCGTATTTTTGTTATTATTTATGTGACGTGGATATAGTAGATATAAAATATAATTAATATAAATTACTGAATGATAAATATTAATACATAAAAACAAATTAAAAAAAATTAAAGTATACTTATTGTCATGATAGATGAAAAAATGAATCCAAGTGCACGTGTTTTCTTCGGAAACAAATTCATTATTTTCTCGTAACGACGATTTATAATTTCACTATTCGCCTGGATGGAGAAGACAGAGTAGAAAAAGATGAGAAAATAAAATATTATTTTTTCTCTCTTGAAAAAGATGCGTAAGAGAATCCCTAATCTCTAGCCTCTTATATGCACAGACCAACTACTCTTCCTCATCCTCTCATTTCCTCATCCTCTCATCTGTGTGTGTTTCTCCACTATCACATTCAATTTCCCCACTTTTATCCTATTTGAGACAAAAAAAAACCGCTTTTATCTTTCATTTTCTCTACAATGGCTGACACCGGAGTTGTAACCGTTTATGGTAGCGGCGCAATATGCGAAACGGCAAAGAAATCGCCGTTCTCCGTCAAAGTGGGTCTTGCTCAGATGCTCAGAGGTGGCGTTATCATGGACGTCGTTAATGCCGAACAAGCCCTTATCGCCGAAGAAGCCGGAGCTTGCGCTGTTATGGCTTTGGAACGTGTTCCCGCCGATATTCGGGCCCAAGGCGGCGTCGCTCGAATGTCTGACCCGCAATTGATCAAAGAGATCAAACAGGCTGTCACCATCCCAGTGATGGCTAAAGCACGTATTGGCCATTTCGTCGAAGCCCAAATCCTTGAAGCCATCGGAATCGATTACATCGATGAAAGTGAGGTCCTCACCATAGCTGACGAAGACAACCACATTAACAAACACAATTTCCGGATGCCGTTTGTTTGTGGTTGCCGTAACCTTGGGGAAGCCCTTCGCCGAATTCGGGAAGGTGCGGCGATGATTCGAACCAAAGGGGAAGCAGGTACCGGCAACATTATTGAAGCGGTGAGGCATGTGAGGTCGGTCATGGGAGATATTAGGGTTCTGAGAAACATGGATGATGATGAAGTCTTCACCTTTGCGAAGAAGATTGCTGCGCCTTATGAGCTTGTGCTGCAGACCAAGCAGCTTGGGCGGTTGCCGGTAGTGCACTTTGCTGCTGGTGGGGTAGCCACGCCGGCTGATGCCGCATTGATGATGCAATTGGGTTGCGATGGCGTGTTTGTTGGCTCGGGTGTTTTCAAAAGCGGCGACCCGGCGAGACGGGCTCGAGCAATTGTTCAGGCGGTGACTCATTACAGTGACCCAGATGTGCTTGCTGATATTAGCTGTGGGTTGGGTGAGGCTATGGTAGGGATTAATCTCAATGATGATAAGGTTGAAAGGTTTGCGAACAGGTCCGAGTAAGCTTTGAAGGTGATGGGTTTTGAAGCAATGGAGCTCAAGGGTCATTTTCTTCCCTGTGTGTTAGATGAGACCCCAAATGATAAAAAGGCCCTATATATATATTCCCCTTCTTTTGTCATCTTTTAGTTCTATTTATAGTTGGTATTTTTGCATTTATTTTTGTTTCCCATAAATGTAGCTACGTATGTTGAAATGAATGTTTGTGTATTTTTGGTAATTCTGGAATCCATTTTCATTGAAGCATCAAGTTTTGTGTTTGCAGGCAAGCCTTTAAGCATGAATGAATTTTCTTGGACATTACAAGCAGAAAATATTTTTATGAATATAATTGTAGTTTCTGTGGTTAAAGATCTGATCTTGTTTAAGATTGATTGGTGTGTTAGATAAATGAATGGTTAATGGTTTTCTTATATGTTCTCGACTGGAAGTTGCTTCAATTAGAGAATAGTTTATAAGCCTTGCCGGGATTGGTACTTTTGTAACAAAGTTTCAAAATGTTTGAAAGGATTCTATGTTTAAAAAGTTATGGTTTAATCTTTTTTGAAATAGGCAAAAAAAAATCATTTGGTACTGTTTAGGTAGGGGTAAAATGGTCAGTCCACCTCTTTATTCCCTATTTTATCCCTTCCAGTTGCATTTAGTGTAAAATGAAATCTTACGCAAGAGCCTCTCTCGTTTTTGGTCTGTCGTTTGGGCTAACTGTAATCGTAAGGAAAATAATGAAATAAACAACGGGAAAAGGCTGGAAGGAGGTGGACTGACCATTTTATCCCTGCTTAAATAGTGTCAAATGATTTTTTTGCCCATTACTCTTCAAAAATTATTAAATTGAAACTTTTTAAACATCATGAGTATTAAATAAGAATTTTTTAAATATTATGGGTACTAAATGGAAACCCTTTCAAAACATGGTTAATTTATAGAACTCTGATCAAAACATGGTCAATTTATAGAATTTTTATCAAAACATGCGTAGTACAAAAGAACCGAGCCCAGCTTTGTCAATAGAAGCACACTAGTCTGAATCAGTGGAGGAATTGTTTGACGAGAGTTGGTGTTCTAAACTTTTTACTCTATTGTCAAGAATGAAGATAAACATTTGCTGAGGTTCTTTTCTGGCCATAATAGTGTTTGCTTGCAGCTATGACTTGGGCAATTTTAATTGACTTGAGGTTTCAATATGCTGATTCTTTCTTGTTGAAAACTTCAAGTTCTGTATTTTTAGGAACAAGACTGAGCTATCTTTCCAAGGAAGCTTTGAGGAGAATGAGGAAGTGAGCAATTGGGATTCTGGGGGATGATTAATCTTTAGCATCTGTATATGTTGTGTCACTCTTTATGTTCAACAGTTCAGAAATATTTTTAAGAACCAATTGGTTAAACATGTGATAAGCATCAGTTTTGTGATATCTTTTAGTCTTTATTCAACCTGGGGTTGCAAATGAGCCAAGTTGCTTTAATCGTCTTGGCTTGTGGTTTAAATGACGATTTGAGTTTCTAAGTCTGATCCCAAGTATGACCTCAGGTTCCTTTGTTTACAATGCATGGCTTTTGCACTTCCACACGTTTTTTTGGATGAGTGGCTGGCTTTTTCTCTATCTTTGGTACTATTACCTTGTGATATACAATTTGTCTTTGTTCAACCCTAGGAATATGACTTGTGTGATCGATTAGTTTCGAATAGTTGAACCAATTAATTGGGAATCTTTTCCCGAAATTTGTCAGCTGTTTAGACATGAAAATGATATTGTTTTTGTATCAACTAGAACAAGTTGAAGGAGAGTACTTACATCGTAGCCTCTACAGAGGTTCGAACCTTGCATATATCAAGAGGGGATTTATGCACTGAGGCAATCAACAGGTTCCATAAAAATGATACTGTTACGTTCAATCTTTTGCAGTTAGACATGCGTGGTAGGCTTCTTGTAGCATTTTCTGAGTAGATTCTCTACTTTTAAGCTGACTTCTTGGGCTTTTATCATTCATTTATTTGATCTGAGTGTACGTGTCTACTATTGGGAATGAAAATTAAGTAGAATTGGATTGAGAATGAATAAGAATAAGTAGTAGTCAGAATGGTCGGATTAAATCCTTTGGTGATCTTTATGGGGTTCTGTTAAATATATATATATATATATATATAATCTGAATTATCAGAAAATTCAATGTATTTCCCAAACTTGAATATTTTACCCTTAGAGACAATGTAAACTTGATGTAAACAGGTGTGCACAGTTCGGTTCAATTTTGAGTAAAAAAAAATTAATCAAATCTGATCGTTCATATTGTTCAAACCAGATCGAATCAAACCGAACTGTTTGGTTATTAAAAATGCTACAATTGAATGGTTTGGTCTGATTTAGTTTATGGTTTCAACGGTTTAGTTCGATTAATAAAACATAAATATGATATGACTAATGATATATTTTAGATTAAAATATGAGAAATTTAATTAATGATTTATAAAAAATGATACGAGAAATTTAATATATTATTAAAATTGATTCGGTCTAGTTAAATCATTTAAAAATTAATATAATTGGAGCATATTGTTTGAAAAATGGTTTTAATTAATACAAATTGGATCAGACCGTTTGATTTATAAAACCGTTAGGACCGATTTGATCCGGTTTTTCGAATTATTTGGATTTGATCCAATTTTTGGACACCCCGTTGTAAAGTATAAAGCAATATCATGTTTAGTAAGGCAATTTTAAAATCCAGAATGATGGTAATAACGAGGGAGATTCTTCTCTTAAATAGCTGGGTTGAGGGACAAACTTGGTTGCCTGTTTCTGAGTTGAGACATGGCACTCGTACAGTATCACTCTTTAATCCTAAAGGGGACAAATATAAATTCGGATAGGTTAAGTAAGGGAGACACTGGTTTTCATTGTAAATGGTCAGCAAAATACTTTTTTCTAATGCAAAAGGGAAAAAAGAAAAGAAAAGATGAAGGAAGCTATATCAACAAGTGGGTAAAATTCTATTCTTGACCATTTCACCATACCTTTTCACAACTTGGGCTCAAAGCATTCTGGTCTAAGACCGTAGAATATTGTTTACATTGCCTAACATTGTTTACAAAAACAGTAGAGAATATGGGTGGTACATTTCCTTGTATCTTTTGCATGAGCACAGATTCTCACTTTGCTGCAAAGCCAATCCTAAGAATTAGAACCTAATTCTTATTTTTTTTTTAAAAAGGGAATTAGAACCGGGTTAAATATTAATTTTTTTTCTCCCTTTTTCTTATAATTAAGCCGAACAAAGGGTAGAATAAAACTACTAAAAATAGAAACTGCAAAATTTTCAGTCTCCTACTGTGTAAAGATGAACAAACAATCTTTCAAGTTCTGCTTCTGTTGCAGAAGGGTATTTAAACTTAAAATTGCTGAGCCTCCAGATTACATAAAGAGACTGTTCGAGAAGTATTCAGAAAATGGAACAATGACCATAGATCACTTACTCAAGTTTTTGAAAGAGTTTCAAGGAGAAGAAAATACTACTAAAGATGAAGCCCAGGCTATATTTGATAGTATAAAGCATCTCAATATCTTTCAGAGAAGAGGCCTTCATCAACATGCCTTCTTTAGATATCTCCTTGGTGATCTTAATCCTCCTATCAATAACCAGGTAATTTTTTCATCCTAATGTATTATCTACCTGATATGGATACCAAACAAAAGCTTTATTACTATAAAACCTATTTTTCTATGATTACCTATTTTTGACATTTCTTAAAACCTCATGGTACTATTTTCTGCCTTTATTGGTATAGAGCTTAGTCTTTTTTTCTCCCCTTTTTCTAATGTACAAGAAATCCTTTGTGTGCGAACAATCCCAATTGAAAAATTACAAAGAGTAAATGTGGCATATAGTTGGGATAAGCTATTAGAAGGTTAACCTTTTAGTTGGAACCGAGCCCAACAATAGCTTTATTTGAAAGCTTTTTCTTCTTCACTTATCCATGTAACAGTTATGTTGGGAAATAACGCAAATTCCCGATAAGCCAAACTTATGAGAAAGCAAGAATAGAAAATAACACACAAATTTGATAATGGAGTTCGACCAATCTTGCTTACGTCTCCTGACCGTCAGATCTTTGCATCGAAAGAGAGAAATTACACAAGGTGTTTACAACACTCACAACCCACAACCCAATTACACCCAAGAAAATTACTCTCAATTTTCTCTCACAAAAACTTTGCTCTCTAAGCTTTTCTCTCAATTGGAATGAACACTTTAGATGGTAAATTCATTACAATTACACATCTATTTATAGGAAAATTCACTCCTTGAATTACTCCTTAAATTAATAGTTCCTTGAATTGAAACTTGAATTAAGCTCCATTTTTTACTCCTTGTTTTGCTCCATGTTTTACTCCATGTTTTTTTGCATGTTTTGCTCCATGTTTTGCTGTTTAATTTGCTGCTTAAATTAAGGAGCTTTATAACAAAAATCTCCAACATTCTCAGACTTGAAAACTGATTTCAATCAGTTTTCACACCTCGATCAACGCAGCAGCCTTTTCTAGTCTTTGCTATTTAGAGACCAACAGTGAAGCACAACTTTTGTCAATAGTCACCAACTTTGTTAACATATTCATGGCTGATTTTTGCTTCCTCAATCTTCTCACATTAACACATCATCTTCCAATGTAGATTTGAAGTGATAACGAAGTCCAATATTGGTTCTAGAATGAAATGTCAATTCTTTGCCAAGTGTAATTGCGTACTTCGCTATCACTACGCAGTAACATTCTTCTCCTGCTTTGAATCCCACCGCTTAACAAACTCAAGCCATATCATCTCTTTACTAGCTTCGCCATCGCTACATACTCACCAGAAGGATGTAGTGACAATTTTCTCGTATTTGCGACATCCAACTAACACCGGTAGCTCCAACAAGAATATATAACCTAGTGGTGCTTCTTCTGATCAACTTCACCTCCAAAGTCCGCGCTTCACGCACTTGTACTTTTAATTCCTCCTTTACTAAAGTACAAGCACTTTTCTCGGTGCCCGCAGATACCTCAAAATCCACTATCGCTTCCCAATGAGTTTTTCCCGGATTTGACATAAATTTGCTAACAACTCCTTAATCGCAGCGGCCAATGTCGTCTCGTACGCACTATGCGTGACATCAAACTTCCAATGGCCGAGGCATAAGGAACCTTAGCCATGAATTCTCTCTTCCTCTCCCGAGGACCGATCCTCGATAGGCGAAAATGACCGCCAAGGCGGTGCTAATTGGCTTCGGCATCGCCATGTTGAATCTCTCTCGCAAAACATGATTGATGTATCATTCGAGATAACCCAAAAGGATCTTTCTTCTTATTTCAGATTTGCATTCCAAGAATCTTCATTGACCTAAGTCTTTTCATGTCAAACTCCTTTGACAATCACGCTTCAACCTTTTAATATCATCCATATCCGAACTCGCTACTAACATATCATCAACATAAAGTAGTAAAATGATATAACTGACCTATATCTTCAAGAGCAACAATGGTCGCAAGATTGCACTCGAAACCTTCCTCAGGTATACAAGCTATCAAACTTTCGCACGTACATTGTCTCGGGCTTCGTTTTTAGGCCATACAAATTCTTCTTAAGTCTCGCACACCATATTCTTCTTCCCTCTTTCTCGAGAAACCTTCCGGCCGGGTACACGATATCTCTTCATCTAAATCTCCGCGAAGGAATGCGCCTTCACATCCAATTGTTCCATGAAGATCTTCAACGGCTACAATACTCAACACCGACCGATAGTATTGAGCTCACAACTAAGCGAAAATGTCACCAGAAATAACTCCTTCCTTCGTTGAAACCTTTAACAACTAGGCGTGCTTTGTATCTCTTGGAACCATCACAGCTTCTTCTTTCACCCTAGATACACCCATTTGTGGAAGTGCCTTTCTTTCCCATAGTAACTCGCCTAGTTCCCATACGTCTCGTCGGAGATGAGATTTCATTTCTTCTTTCATACAAGAAGCTCCCACTTACCGAAATCTCGAGTCCGATAAGCTTCATCATAGCATTCAGCGCTCCTCCACGCTTAGCAACATATAGTCTACATGTATCTCTCACAAGTACGAGGTCGGTAAGACCTTTCTCACATAGTGAGCTAGAGTAAGAGGTCAGGATGGTCGAAATCCGTGAAATGTCATTCAACAAGTTCCTCCGAGGACTTGCTACAATTGGTTCTGCTGCGAACTATCCGGGGGACATCATTTGCATTCGCAAATACCGACTCATTCTCCGTTCTCGAGTCATTGGCGTCTATTTTATGCGATATCTTTATACATCACTCTTTCGTTGAAAATCACATCTCTCGCTTCTGATAACTTTCTTTTCGTCATCCCAAATGCGGTAGCCAAACTCATCCTCACCATACCGATGAACGTGTATTTCTTGGATTGGGATCAAGCTTATTCCCGCTTGATCATGAGCATGCACAAATGCTACGCCCAAAAACTTTTAGATGTGATAGTTTCACCTTCTTTTCCGCCTCCATACCTCCTCCGGTATTCTATGCGCTCCAATGGAACAGATGGACTCTCGCTGATCAAGTAAGTCGCGTTCGACCGGCTTTCGTGAACCGCTTCTAGACCCGATCAGAGCACGAATGCTTTGCCTCTTCGTCAACGTCGGCTCATACGCCGCCTACACCCATTGTGAGCCGAGGCGTGCCCGGCACAGCTTCTTTCCATTCCGATCCCGTGCTCATAGCAAAAAATTTTGAATCCGTGTCTTCATATTCACCACCATTATCGATCTGAGCTGATCTCTTCAAACCCGTCTCATTTTCCACCATAGCTTTCCATCTTCCGAAAGCCTCAAATACTTCGTACTTACATGCTTTAGAAAGTAAACCCATACCTTCCGAGAACGATCATCGATGAAAGTCAATGGCATTTGCTTTCACCACCCGATGAGACGGTCATTGGTCCCCCAAACATCCGAGTGAATAAGCTCTAGCCTTTCCTTCCTTTTGGGGTTCTACCACTTGTCCGAAAGCCGACTCTCTTTGCTTTCCAAGTATGCAATCTACACACGTCCATCTCTACATCCTGCACCGAAGGTTTTCCTTTGAAGGCATAATCTTCATCCCCTTCTCACCCAGTGGCCTAATCTCCGGTGCCACAAGTGTTTGGTGTTTCATTGCCTCGTCGCAATTGTGATTGAACAACGTGCTTCTCGTCATGTAAAAGAAGGCCACTTTTCTTGCCTCGAGCAACCGGCTATTGCACCCTTTGAAATCTTCCAATCATCACCATGGAAGATCGTAGTAGCCAGAAATTCTCTCCGCCAATTGCCCCACCGAGATTAAGTTCCTTCGAGGTCGAGAATACGCCCGACATCCTTGGGCTCCCAAACAGACCCGTTTAACTTAATATTCACTACACTCAATAATACAAGCACATGGTTAATCATCACCAAGATATACCTTTCCAAGGTTTCCTGGGACATATTTCTCGAAGAATTCTTTCGTGAAGTAGCATGGAACGATGCTCCGTAGTCCCAACACCCAAGATTCTTCGCTTCTCCAAAGAGCATATCAATGCATCATCTCCTCCCGAGGTGGGAAGTAACATTTGCCTCGCTTCACTTGTTTGTCCTTCTGCACTCAGCACCGATTTCAGAAGTCTTGCTTCTTCCACACAATTCCAACACTCGATAGTCTTCGAAGCATGGAATTATTAGGATTCTTGGATTTGGACCTCTGCCCTTTGATCTACCTCGTAGTCCTGCTCTACCACGTCCATTTCCTTTGCTGAATTTCTTCCTTTGACTCAGATGCAAAACTCAAGAGGTCGACGATTCACCCGTCTCTCTACGTGGATCTCTTCACCGAGAACCAAATCACGAACATCACAAATTTCAACTTATTGCTTCCCGATGAGCTACTCATGTAATGACAAGTAGGCATTCCAGCCTTTCGGCAGAAAAGACAAAAAGTATCAATGCTTGTACTTCTTCATCGAATTCCAATTCACCGAACTCAACTGAGCCAGACCGTGTCGAGTCTATCGAGATGTTGAGCTACCGACGCCCTTCCGTCATCCGCAAATTGAACAAGCGCCTCATCAAGTGCACTTTGTTCGAGGCCGACGGCTTCTCACATATTGGAGAGAATTGCCATAAGACCCGC
This sequence comes from Hippophae gyantsensis, assembly GCA_030763125.1. Lineage (NCBI taxonomy): Eukaryota > Viridiplantae > Streptophyta > Magnoliopsida > Rosales > Elaeagnaceae > Hippophae > Hippophae gyantsensis. Next base: position 14,251,157 of record CM061037.1, on the reverse strand, counting down.
CGTGGTCTTTTCCTTTGCTATTGAAAGCAACATTACGGGATAAGGTCAATCGAATAACTCCGGTGGCTTGTATGTCTGCCTAAGATTCCAATCTTCTTCCTTCATAGCCTCTCGCTTCTTCCCGAGGTTGATATAGATTTCTTCGATACGTATAATCCTCTATCCGTATTTTCCAAAACCGAAATTCTCAGGCCATCGAATTTCTCGAGTTTCACCCTTCCTTCATCCGCGTTATCGCTCCCCGCTCAAATCACTTTCTCTGATCGTTTCGAATATTTCGCAAACCACCGTGTATTAGAACACCTCCGTCAACGAACAAATATCGCCAACAAAATTTCACTATTCAAGTAATTCACTATTCACGTGAATAAGTAACCCTTGTAAGAAATTGACGTAAATTACCACCAAAAAAGCTCGATACTCAGCTTGTCGGGAAATAACGCAAATTCCCGATAAGCCAAACTTATGAGAAAGCAAGAATAGAAAATAACACACAAATTTGATAATCGGAGTTCGGCCAATCTTGCTTACGTCTCCTGACCGTCGCAGATCTTTTTACTGAAAGAGGAGAAATTACACAAGGTGTTTACAACACTCACAACCCACAACCCAATTACACCCAAGAAAATTACTCTCAATTTTCTCTCACAAAAGCTTTGCTCTCTAAGCTTTTCTCTCAATTGGAATGAACACTTTGGATGGTAAATTCATTACAATTACACATCTATTTATAGGAAAATTCACTCCTTGAATTACTCCTTAAATTAATAGTTCCTTGAATTGCTCCTTGAATTAAGCTCTATGTTTTACTCCTTGTTTTGCTCCATGTTTTCCTCCATGTTTTGTTCCATGTTTTACTCTATGTTTTGCTCCTTAATTTGCTCCTTAAATTAAGAAGCTTTATAACAACAATCTCCAACAAGTTACTCTTGCACCTTTTATATTTCTCTTTGGATTGATCTAAATTTTTTCTTGAAATATTAGTAACAAAGAAATTCCTATCTTACATGAGTATCCTGTGATTAAATGAATGAACTGTTCTATATGAATCATAGGCATCTGATTCTAATCATAGGAGATATATGTCTCAATTCCAGGTCCACCATGACATGAATGCACCATTAGCTCATTATTTCTTATATACTGGTCACAACTCCTACTTAAAAGGAAATCAACTCAGCAGTGACTGCAGTTCCATCCCTATCACAAAAGCACTGCGCGATGGAGTTAGAGTTATTGAATTGGATTTGTGGCCTGATTCTACAAAATCTAAGGTCGAAGTTTGTCATGGAGGGTATGAAAATAACATATGATTTCTCACAAGGCATCAAAATTTGTTTCAACATAAATAATTATGCTACTTTGTTTGACTGGTTTTCTTTTAACTCTTTATAAGGACTCTGACTAAACCAGTGGGTCTTGCTGAGTGTTTGAATGCTATTAAAGATTATGCTTTTGTAGCTTCTGAGTATCCTGTTGTTATCACATTTGAAGATCACTTGCCTTCAAATCTTCAAAAAGAAGTGGCAAAGGTGACTCTAAACTTATTATAACAAAACCCTTTGATATTCTAATGATTTAGAATGAACCACTTTGATGACAGTAAAAAAAAATGTTTGTAGATGGTCATTAAGATATTTGGAAATATGTTATATTGCCCTGAGTCGGAGTACTTGATGGAATTCCCATCACCTGAATCATTGAAGAAAAGAGTAATGATTTCAACCAAGCCACCGGTGTTTCAGGGATCTCAGATAAGCATGGAAAAGAAATATTCAAAGCAGATTTCGAAGGACTCAGTAGGGGATGAAAGTTGGGGAAGAAAACCAACATATGTGGAGGCGGATGAGGAAACTGGAGCTACTAATGAGGTATTTGGACAAAAAACATATTTTTAGCCACAAAAAAAAAAAGCTTAATAAGCCAAGAACTGCCTGTTTAAATTATACATGATACTGAAATTGAATAAAATAGTATGAGCAGGAAGAACAGGAAGATGAGGGAGAAGCTGAGCAAGATGAAGTTCCCGAATATAGACAATTGATAGCCATTCATGCAACAAAACTGAAAGGTGGATTACTAAAGATTACAAGTGATCCTATTAAAGTTGGTCGTCTTAGTTTAAGTGAACAACAACTTGAAACTGCCTCAAAAACTCAAGGAACTAATCTTGTCAGGTAACTTTCATCATTGTCCAAACAAATCCTTTGTTTTCACTACGAAAAATACATTTTCATTTTCACTCGTCTGAACAACAGTTGTTATTGTTATCTTACATATTATAATGTTTTGTTCATCATAATATGATTCACTGTCTATATTAATGAATCAAAATATATTCGAGTTTAGATTTACACAAAAGAACTTAATGAGGGTATACCCTAAGGGTTCACGTGTGGATTCCTCCAATTTTAATCCTATGCTTGGATGGATGCATGGAGCTCAAATGGTTGCATTTAATATGCAGGTTAGTTTTTCTCTAAGATTTGACCTGTTATCTTCTTGAATGTCAGTTATAAGTGACACTACCAATCACAGAATGACACCTGAGCACCTAATCGCAACAATTTAACCTACTAGACTGACTAGACTATCTTTATTCTCCACAAAGGGGTTTGGGAGGAACCTCTGGACTATGCAAGGGATGTTTAGAGCCAATGGGGGTTGTGGTTACGTGAAGAAGCCTGGTTTTTTATTGGAAGTTGGTCCGAATGATGAGGTATTTGATCCTAAACAAGATTTTCCTGTTAAGACAACTTTGAAGGTGAGCTTTAATCTTACCAATCTTCGCAACTACATTCACTTGTCTTTCTTATAAGAATAACTTTTAACACCTGAACTGTCCCAATCTACTTCTGAGTTAAACAAACAACAGGTTAAAATATACATGGGTGAAGGATGGCACGTAGATTTTCGCCTTACACACTTCGATTTATACTCTCCCCCAGACTTCTATGTGAAAGTATGTAAACAAAACATATGTTCATCTGTTGAAAAATGGTAAGTTCAAGCCTTTAAGGTGACTCAATGGTCTGTAAAATGTATGCAGATAGGAATTGCAGGAGTACCAGCAGATAAGGCAATGAAGAAAACAAAAGCAATTGAGGATCAATGGATACCAATTTGGAATGAAGAATTTGATTTCCCATTAAGAGCTCCTGAATTGGCCTTGCTTCGGATCGAAGTTCTGGAGTATGATACTTCTGGAAGACCTGATTTTGGAGGACAAACATGTTTACCTATACCTGAGCTCAAAAGAGGGATCAGAGCAGTTCCTTTACACGATGGTAAAGGAGAAAAATACAAGTCTGTCAAACTTCTTATGGAGTTTCAATTTGTTTAGTTCATTACAATTCGGTTATACATGATTGTATTATTTCATTGAAAACCTCAGTGCATATATTGTCGGCTTGCTACCCTTTGTAATGTAATTGATAAGAACATTCTGCCTCTGAAATTGACAGAAGCTCAAAGCATGAACCACTATTTTCATTTTTGGGTGAATGGCAGGAGAGGTTTCTTAACTTTTAGAGTATAGCACTTTAATCTCATAGCTTTTAATTGAGTGATTTACTCCCATAATTTTAAAAAAGGTCCATCTTAATCCCATATTTTCAGTGTAAAATGTGCATTTTTAGTCTTATATTTTGGATTTTTGAAAGTGATATTTTTTTAAAAAGTATGTGACCGAAACAACCTAATTAAAAGTACCTGACTAAATTGCTACTCTTGCTACCCTTCACCATTTATTTAGTACAGGGAGTATAAATATAAAATAGGACCTAAGAAAATATTTGGGCAGCCCCAATTTATTTGGACCTAAGAAAATATTGATTTTCCCTAGGGGCTGCACTACTTGGAATAGTCAAGACACTTCATTCTTTTAAAATGGAAAATTTCATATTCTTTCCCCAATTATTTAATAATAACAAAAAGAAAAAGAAAGTAAAACTGAATTTAAACTTCTAAAACTAGCAAGCTTTGAGAAAACTAGGACAGGTTGTTTCCACTTATGTTATCTATCTGCATCAACGTGGTCAAAGATCCCACAATATGTAAACAATCATATTGGCTCCAATTTCCGCTAAACTCTCCCCCATTTCCATCATTAATACTAGTTATAGGCTTATGGCTTCTTTGATTCTGTCAAAGAGTATATCAAACATAAGTAAACTAATTCAATATTTAATTCTTTTTGAAAAAAAGAAGAAGAGCATACATGACTCAAACAGTCTCTATTATGCTACATAAGAAGTAAATAATAATAATAATAATTGTAAAGTCATGTTTGTAGTCATTGTTGAAGTCCCACATCGATTGAGCATTTGGTTTTTGCTGCACTTATAAGTCTATGGTAACTTTTCCTTTTTGAGAACTTTTTTGGAAGAAATTAGGCCATAAATTTGTTCAATCATGAGTTCTTTTAGTTAGTCTTTATAAAATAATTATTTCTCCAGTTAATTATGGTTCTACTATTTTCCTTAACAATTATAATACACTACTAATATAGCCAAACCACCTACCGCGTATTGCTCAAACATTTGAATTTATTTCGAACGGCATATTAAAAGTTTCAGGTTTAAGTTATATATAAAACAAAAGATACATTGGTTTCAACCGAAAAAACCTCATCAATGGCAAGATCAACTTAGTGATTGTCATCTTACTTTGATGAGTTTAAGCCCTCAAGAAACAATGGTACAAGTAATCTTGGTAGTTGAAAAACCTTCCATTTCTCTTAAGTTTTAGATTGTAACCAGTTCACCTAGAGTGATCTAATCTTTTCAGCTTTCTTAAAGCGAGCTTTAATACCATTAATTGTTGGAAAAACCAACCATTTGCCACTAAATAATTATTATTATTATTTTTACACCTATGCCATATACTTCATCTGTCTTTTCATTATTGATAACTTCAAGATAGTTACTAAAAACAAAATGTGCCAAGGCTTGAGCTTTTATAGAAATCTTAGGCATATACTTGATATTATATCCTCACAACTCAATCACAATATGTACCAATTTCTATATAACCTCTGGTTTTGTCAACACATTCTTCAATGGACGTGAGGTAAGTACTATCATTGTGTTTAAGCCAAAGTAATGTAGAAGTTTTTGCACTGTCATTTTTAAAGTAAATCCAACTTGCTAATTGTTGGGTATCTACCTAGGGCATTGAACAAGATCTAGCTAATGTTGTAGATAGGATGTTGAAATTTATTTCTTTCTATTAGGAGTACAATGCTGGATGTCTAAAAGGTAACAACTAAGTATAAATATAACGTTTCTCCTAAGGTGGGCCTGATCAATATTTAAGGCATGTTTAAGTACCATTTGATTCCTTGAAAATATTTGTCACAATTTTCATTCCAAATAACCGATGTGTTCTTTCTTAGTAACTTAAAGAATAGTTGACATTTGTCAATACATTTGAAAATGAATATTTTGAGTGTCATAATTCTTCCATTAATTACTAGATTTCTTTCAAGTCAATAGGGGTTTCGTGTTAACTAGAGCTTGTATCTTGCCTAGATTAATATATCCAAGAATTTTTCCTAAAGTAACAGTAAAAACACATTTTTTGGGTTAAGTCTCATGTCATACCTTCGAATAACACAAAATATTTATTCCAAGTCTTTTACATAGTTTACAGTTTGTGCGGTCCACATATACTTTCATACTCCTAAGTTGATTAGTGAACATTATATTTAACAAACGTTTATAAGTAGCACCAAATACTTTAAACCAAAAGGCATTCGAGTGTAATAAAAAGTATGCTCTTCAGTAATAAAATATGTTTTTCCTCATCTTTTGGGTGCATTTTGATATGATGATAACCAACATATACATAAAGAAAACTCATTAAACTAAATCTGACGGTGGTGTCAACTAACTAATCAATACTTGGCAAAGGAAACATTCTTTTGAACAGGCATCATTTACGACAGTGTAAGCCATACACATACAAGGTGAGCTACAAGCTTTCTTTACCAACACTAGTTGGATAGACATATTAGATAATCTACCTTTTTTTGACAATCTTCGTTTATTTAGGGTGACTTATATTGTAGTTACAACTTTGGAATCACATCTTTCATTGTAGCTTTGTAATAACTTCTAGGTTTCTTATAGTCACTCATATCTCTTCTATACCTTTCCCAGATGAGTATTTGATGACTCGATGAAAGGTAGATGGGACAACATTTATCTTAGGTGTCCATTGTCTCTCTAAAATTACATTGTAGTGAGTTGGGACATGAATTACCATAAAGTTGGTCATGATAATTAACCTGATTACCATGATTGGTAACACCACAGTTCCAACAACATATGTGATACTACTATTGAATCTCACTAAAGGTAACTTCTTGGTAATGTCACTATTTTTTACCCCTAGTGTTTTCATTGTAGTGAGGAAAAAAAGATCCATTGAAATCTCAGTCTGCAAACGTCGTATGACATACCCGAAGAGTGGTTACTAAAGGATCTTCATGAGGGGTTGATGTATCATTATTTTTAGTGAAAGTGATTAGGGCAGAGGGTAATACTCTATGCAAATTATAAACATGATGAGCCCTATGTACTTCTCAAGCATATCTCTTACGCTCGTTATTGGAGGCTCCATTAAGCCCCGGTCCTCCTTGTATAGTATAGATGGTTCTCACATTATCATTATTACATGGTTCTACTCTATTAACAGGTAGAGTAGAAAATCTCTAAGCTTATCGTTGGGGCTAATGATCTGTTCTTTTGTTATCATTTCCCACAAGGTCACTCAAATATCCTCTAGATAACAGGTCTTATATTTCTTTTTCTTTAGGTGTTTGCAATCTTGTGTTTCATGTCCTATATCCTTATGAAAGACACACCATTTAGATGTGTCTCTTAAAGGTGCTCTCATTTTTGGTAGCAATTTGACATTTTATTCTCTATTCCTAGAACAACTTAAGCTAAGCTTACTCTTAAAAGTAGACCTTTAAAAGGTGATAGTGATCTACCCCAAGGTCCAAGATTTTTTGACCATTGACTTCTCCCTCTGTGATTTAGGGGAAAATGCTTGTTTTTGTTGGTGACCACTTTATCTTGAGTTACTTTGTCTATGCTTATCCTTCTCTTCTCTTTTTTGATGCATCTTTCACAATCGCCTTATTCTTTTTTCCAAGTTTTAGCTATTTCAAAATTAACAAATTTTTTGGCTTCTCCATAAGCCTCCTCCATTATATATGGCATAGTCTTAATCGATTCAACAAATAGATGATTGAGAAAATATGATGAGATTCCTTCTCTGAACCTTCTCTTGTAATCTTCTATTGACTCATCATTCCCTCGGATGATTGAGAAAATATGATGAGATTCCTTCCTCATAAGCTTTTTATTGGCATAATTGGTGATAAACAACTTGGCGAAATGAGAGAAAGAAGTTATAGTACAAGGTACTAAGTTATTGAACCATTTCTGTGCACCATCACATTAGGTAGTTGTAAAGAGTTTGCACATCATAACATCTTTTTTGTCTCGAGCGAGACTTAAAGGAGCCATGGCTCTTTTGAAATGTAGGAAATGAGTCATAAGGTTCTTCATTCCTTGATAATCAAGATATTTAGGGGAACTGAATTCATGGATGACTCACTAGTCTATGTCTCATCAGAGAAAGGGGAAACACATAGTTGTTCACAATCTTTATCAACATCATAGTGTGATTAACCCTTGTCCTGCCTCTTGTCCATTTCTTTGAAACTTGGTCTTGCTTTCTATTTTATCTTGCCTTTTTTCCTTAAGTAATTGCTCAATATCATACCAGGTTATGTCTTATCTCAATTGAACTAGTTGTGCCTTAACTTTAGCATTGTGTTGTTATATATCTTCGATTATGTTTTCAGTTCTTGTAGGTTCATTTTTCCTTGGAATTAACTCAATCTTCTCAAAAAAGTCACCAGCTTAACCTATTTGTGGAACTGCATCTACTTGGGCACGTAGTGCTCTATTTTCTAATCTCATTTCCTTGAGTTATCTGTCACAAGACTAGTAAGAGATTGTACCAATTCTTGTTGAGGGTCGACCTCATATGGTAAATCAGCTCATAGTTTAGTTTGAGCTTCTTCATACACATAAGGGATATTATCATGTAGAACCATTTCATTAACTATTCTCAATCTTTCATTTGCTCAAGTTCTAGCCATGGTGGATGTAGTTGGTAAGGATGTGGGTTGAAGTGTTAGTTTTTGGGGTTTCTCTCTTAAGACTAAGGGTGAATCATGAAAAATATGTAGTTATAAATAAAAGCTTGACTTTTAAATCCTAAGACCTACAATAAGCACCAAAAAATTGGGAATGATATGATTTTAGAGAGAGATTAAAGAAGTCATAAAATGAGTGTCAAATTGTGATGATCTGATATAAGGTTAATATATATATATATATATATATATATATATATATATATATATAAGATATTACATATACACGTGTCAATTACATTAGGGTTACACATCACACAGTATTAAGAGATACAATAATCAATGCATAAATCGATCACGTTAAGAAACCGAGTAGATAGTCAGTCTTACAATGCCAAAGAATGTTTTGGACTGGTAAGAATGCTCGTGATATCGATCAATCTAGACGCAAGCATAGTTTGAAGGCTTGGACAAGGTATATTATGGATTGCAACGTTTCAAGGATTGGGTTGAATCTTAAGCTCAGATAGTTTTTTTGCTCATTAATTTTTTTGTTAATTATTAGTGGGTAGATTGTACATAAATTGTTGATATTGTGTTTGTTCATATTATTTTTATTTGATTCTTCGTTTGCTTATTGTTTGATGGGGTGATAATCAATTTGCATGATAATTCTGTTGTCGTCCAAAACACAACTTTTAGAGCATAACCTATATTAACAAAGTTAATATAAAAAATTTAAATTAAATAGATTTACTTTAGCTCCTTTAATTTTTTCAAGTAAACTGATGTTTAATTTCTATTAATTTATAGAAGTTTATATAGATTTGGACTAAAATACATCTGTTTGTCAGAGCTTCAGAATTAAAGTGTCTTGGGCCTTAAATCAATATACTGTATGATTAAAGTAAATTCAGAAGAAACTATGAAAGGTTTTGTGATTCGTGGAAATCAATATAAAACTCTATAATTCAATATGAACATACTCAATTTCAGGGGTTTGGAGTTGTTCTAAAAGACCATTATACCCAAATTATTTCCTAATTTGGAGTAGGATCCACTTCCAACAAATCTGTCAATAAAGGATCACTCAAAAGTGGTTGCTTTTAACTATTGATCTGGTTGAACGACATTTGAATTGGCAAACTAAGTTATGTACGAGGTGATATGTAATTTTTTTAGATAGAAGTCATGTAATTTGAAATTTAGTAATTGTATGTAGGGGTGTCCAACGGTCCGGTCCGATCTAATTTTGGTTAAAAAACTTTAATCAAATCGGACTGTTTATATTACTTAGATTGGATCGGACTGTTTGAAATAGTTTTAAAAAATAAAAATCGAACCGTTTGATTTATAAAACAGTTTGGTCCAGTTTGGTTCCCGATTTGATTCGATTTTTTTATAATTTAATGAAAAATAATATGAAAATTTTAATATATTATTAAACCAATTTGATCCGATTCGAACGGTTTAAAATTAGTATAAACCAGACCGAACCATTTGATTAGTAAAATAATTCGGTTTGATCTAGTCCGATCTGGTTTTACAGTTTGATCCGATCCGGACCGATCTATGGACACCCCCTAATTATATGTTTTCATATCGGAGTGACAAACTAAGTGCTTTCATTTAATTGGGATATCCGCCTTTTGTTATTATTTAAGTGTGGTGTGTCCACTGTCCAGTGGCCACTAACCTTTCGTCTACAAAGAAAAGAAAGACGATGTGCTTGAGTCATCTTTCATAGTGACACAAATATTATAGATAGACTTTCCATATCTGACCTAATTTAAAATGAATAACTAGTTCGTTAAATTGAGGCTAAAGCTTGAGGTAAGTTTACAGATTTTTTTTTTTAAATGATAAGGTCTAAAAATTGAATGAAAAAAAATGATGGAAAATAAAATTTAGTCATATTTAAATGATAATAAAAATAGAAATAACTTTTATTATATTTGAAAGGAAAAATTATACAAGAAAATTATATTATAAGGAATTATTGGTTAATCTTGAAGTAATCATTTAAACCGTAATAATTAAGAAGGAAAGAGAATAAACATACTTAATGGATACCACAATTTTTTTTTCTTTTATATATTTTTATATTATCTTTGATTTAGACCAACACATTATACTAACATAAGAACACTGCGTAATTTTTCATGTATTATATAGTATTTATTTATATTTGAGTAAATTACAAATATCTTACGCTTGGTTTCATAAAACCAAAAAAAAAATGCTACAAGTTTAAAAATTAACAATCATACTCTTGTTAATTTTAAATTTTTTAAAAGAGGTATTTGTAAAAAAATTAATAAAAATCATGAAATTTAAAAAAAAATTATAATATCATAATAATTGAAGAGATATAATTACATGATTTTAAAATTGATAATATTTTTATTATTTTTAAAAATATCAATGAATTTTCTAATAATTTTCCCATGATATTAATAAGTTTCATTGGAAGAATATTCTACAATTGGTGAATCAAATCATGTTCGTTCCTAAGCCAAAGTTAAATCAAGCAAATGTGTGTTCAGACTTCTATGGAACAAGTTAATACAACTTCATCTTAAACTTATATAATAAAATGTTAAATAAAAATTAGAAGTTAAAAACCATAAATATACTTAATGTAAAATAACGATATGAAACTATATTAAGCAAGGATGGATAGGAAAAACAATAAAAATAAATTCAAAACATTTAGCTTCGTAAGAGATTTAAAACAATCAATGAAGTTTGTAGATAATATACTAAAAAAAAAAAGAAGGCTTAATGAGGATGAGGAAAAGCATGTAGAGGGAATAACAAGAAAAATGGGTTGTTAAGTAGAGACAAAGTTTTACACAAACCTATGTATAATAATAATAATAATAATAATAATAATAATAATAATAATAATAATAATAATAATAATAATAATAATAATAAAGGAATATATTGTTATATTTTTTATCTTGTATTTAAGAAAAATAATTCATAATTAAAAATTAACATTATAAAAAGTTACAAAATTTGAAAAGATTTTGTAACTTAAAAAGGTAAATGTTAATAAAATGTATAATTAAGTTACCGCATAGAAAAATCTTTATAATTTATTAAGAAGTGTTAATAGATACAAATATATTTTAAATAAATAAATATATAGGTATAAGTGTATTGAGATGTAAACCTTTCTAAAGGAGACTTAAAGATGATTTATGAATACACTTTTAAATATGTAGTCCAAAATATTTTAATAAACTTAGAAAATACTAACAAAGTAATTTACCCATTCTCAATAATTTTAAATGGTTTATATACTAAAATAATTATTCACACAAACAATCATATTTATATGAAATTCTAAAAATTTTTCTATTGATCGATTATTTACTAACACTCATCTCACCCATTAATATACTAACCAAAATTTTTTTATGTTATAAAATCTCTTAAAATTTCATAATTCTTCCTTAAGAACGATAATTAACAAACTAAAATTTTGTATTAAAAATAGAATTTTGAATTTAAATTTTAAATTATGAATCATATTTCTTTTATTTTTTTATTGTAACTAATTATTAAAGTATAAAACTATTTTATATTAAAAGTATAAATAATTAAAAATAAATTATTGATCGGATAATTTTTATAATACAAAATCTATTAAAATAATAAAGTAATATAAATTTATTAATTAAATAAAAATTTTAAAAGATAAATAGTAGGGAGAGGGCCACAATAAGTATTCCATATTTCGAATCTAGTATCATTTAATTTCCCAGATTATAGATTAAATTAAATAATATTATTTTAAAATATTATTATTTTATGTCAATTGAATAATATATAAAATATAATAAAACATCAACAATAATATATTTCAAAAAATAATTATTTAAATATATTATTTAATTCTATAAAAAATAAAAATTAATAAAATATTAAATAAGAATTGTGACAATGAGCAAATATTTTAAAATAAATTATTAATATATATTTATCACATAACTTGAATAATTCTGTAATGACTAAACTTAATGAAGTTTTTATAAATTAAAAGTATAATCATCCGATTTATACGTAAAAAAGACAAAAGCTTAAAGAATGTTAAAAGGGTGAATTATATTTAATAAATATATAGGTAAATTATATTTTAGAATGAAATAGAATATAATTAAACTATATCTTATTTATCAATTTTAATATGTTATTTTTGATGTTAAAATGATTATTTTGATATGAAAATGAGAATTCAAGATAAAATTCATATTTAATAACATTTTTAATTTAATTTAATTTAATTTTCAAATTAAAAATAAAAATAACAATTGAAAATTAAGAATGAAAGTAATTATTAGATGAATAATAAGAAGACTAGCAATTTTCTCCGGAATGAGGCCGTTGGCAGAGGATTATACACACCTGGCAATTCTTTATTGGAAGGCCGTTAGATGCTAAGCCACGCCGGACCCTCACCGAATTATAAAGAGATTTCCTTGAATCTAGAATGCATTTTCCTTGAATTTAGGTGCATTTGAATTTGGGTTTCGTTTTCCAAAAATTAAAAGGAAAAAGAACAGTAAAATAGCAGAGAAAAGGTTGATGGGCGGAGGAGCGTAGTTTTATAGGCTCATATATTTGACCCACGAACACCCATTAAAAGGAGGGAAGGAAAAGTGTGTTTCATTCTTCCAGTAACAGAAGCTTGATTGTTTTGCTAAAAGAGAAGGGCGGTTTTGGACTTCTCCCTGAATCAGTTCAGTTCTGCTTCTTTTCTCACTTTTCACTTCCAAGGTATTCTTCTTCTTATGTTTTGAATTTAAATATGAAATGGTTTTGGCTCTTTTGGGTTATTTAATCTTGGGAATCGTTTGTTTCTTTATCGAGAAAGTGTGTTTGAAGGTTGCTTTTTGTTTATCTTTGGGTTGTTTGTTGGACTTTAATTTCTACTGCAAATTGTTTAGTGATGAATATGGAACGGATTGTTTAGGAAATAAGGATGTTGTTTCTTTTAGTTTTCTTGATATTAAGCTGTGACTTGTGAATATGATCTGTTAGTTTAGTTATAGAGTTTGTTTGACCTTTACCTGTAATTGTGTAATTATGGTTTTTAAAGCTAAAATATCTGGAATAAATCTCCGAATGAATTTCATAAAGTTCACATTTTTTCTGAGTTCTTACTTTTTAGGCCTTTTGTGATTTGAGTAATCCACTTTCTTGCGTTCGTATTTCCTTATTTTTCGAAAGGGCTTCTTTATAGTGATTTCTTGAAGGGGTTTTTGAACACTTGCGCTCTTGTAGTCTGTAGAAAGACAACCTGTGTCCAGCAGGAGGAAGATTTTTATGTGCAACAGTTCCTAGAAGAAACCTGCTACTTTTAGTGTCATCATGGAGGGTGAAGTGGAGAAACAAGAAGGGTTGTGTTGTAAGTTCTCTGTTTTGCTCGAACTAGCTGCATCAGATGATCTAATTGGGTTCAAAAAGATAGTGGAAGATGGTGGCCATGATGTTGACGAGGCAAGTTTTTGGTATGGGATGAGACTTGGCTCTAAGAAGATGGACTTAGAGGAGAGAACGCCACTGTTGATTGCTTCCATGTTTGGAAGCAAGGATGTGCTAAATTATGTACTTGACATAGGATGTGTTGATGTTAATAGGGCTTTTGGTTCGGAAAAGGTTACAGCTCTCCACTGTGCTGCTGGTGGTGGCTCTGCTGCTTCAGTTGAGGTTGTCAAGCTATTGCTTGCTGCTTCTGCTGATGTCAATTCTGTTGATGCTAATGGAAATCGACCCATTGACTTGGTCATGTCAGCTTGTTATTCTGCCTTCGATTCAAGGAAAAAAGCTCTTCTTATGATGCTTCTAAATGGTGGCAGCAACACTGAACAGATCTCCAATTTTCCTTTGCAAATGGCTGATGAAGTTGAAGAACGAGATGAACTAGAAGTTTTGATTCCTCGTGTTTCAAAGGATGGGACACAGAAGAAAGGATATCCTGTTGATCTCTCTCTTCCAGACATAAAGAATGGGATCTATAGCACAGATGAATTCAGGATGTATGTTTACAAAGTTAAGCCTTGCTCAAGGGCTTACTCGCATGACTGGACAGAGTGTCCATTTGTCCACCCCGGGGAAAATGCTAGGCGTCGTGATCTGAGGAAATACCATTATAGTTGTGTCCCTTGCCCGGAATTTAAAAAGGGATCTTGCAGGCAGGGTGATACTTGTGAGTATGCACATGGTATTTTTGAGTGCTGGCTTCATCCTGCTCAGTATCGTACCCGTCTTTGCAAGGATGAGACTGGATGCAACAGAAGGGTCTGTTTCTTTGCTCACAAACTGGAAGAGCTACGCCCCTTGTATGCTTCAACAGGTTCTGCAGTGCCTTCTCCTAGATCTTATTCAGCCAATACCTATTCTCATGACATGGGGCCAATGAGTCCCCTTGCACTTGGTTCTCCATCTGTGTTGATACCTCCCCCTTCAACTCCACCCTTGACTCCTACAGTAGCCTCTTCTCCTACGAGTGAAGCCATGTGGCCAAATCAATCCGACATTGCCCTCCCGATGTTGCAGCTCCCTGGTAGCAGGTTGAAAAGCTCATTAAATGCTAGAGATATGAATTTAGACACTGAATTATTTGGCCCAGAAAGTCATCGTCGAAGGCAGCAGCAGTTGATGGATGAGATGTCTGGTCTGTCTTCTCCATCCAGTTGGAACAATGGTTTATTCAACTCTTCTGCGCCTGGGGGTCAAATTGGGGGCATCAAGCCTAACAATCTTGATGATGTTTTTGGATCTCATGATTCTACATTTTTGCCACAGTTTCAGGGAATGACATCGTTCCAGTTGCATTCTCCTCCATCTGGGATTCAGATGCGACAGGGTGTGAACCAGCAGCTCCGCTCAAGTTACCCGACCAGCCTCTTCTCTCCCGGAAGGGATTCTTTTTTTGGGGTTGATGCATTTGTGGCATCATCAACTTTGAGTTCAAGGTCTGCTTCCTTTGCAAAGCGAAGCCAGAGCTTCATCGAGCGTAATGCTGTGAATTGTCCCTCTAGTCTTTCCTCTCCAGTTGGTTCTTCAAGTATGAAGCTCTCAAACTTTTCAGATTGGGACTCTCCAGATGGAAAATTGGACTGGGGAGTTAATGGAGAAGAATTGATTAAGCTGAGAAGATCTGCTTCTTTTGGGTTCCGGATCAGTAGCAGCAATTTTGCTCTTTCTGCAAGGCCAGCAACTATGGATGAGCCAGATGTGTCTTGGGTTCAATCACTGGTGAAAGACACCAATCTGTAGACCGGGACGGTTTAGTTTTGAGGACCAGCAGCAGTGTCATCATGACACTGGATCTTTGGAGATGCTTCCAGCATGGGTGGATCAAGAGCAGAAGGGAGCAATTATCAAGACCCATTGTCTGATTTGTTTTAACCTTTGATTATTTTTTATTATTATTTTATTTATTTTTTTCCAATTGATATTCATCATGTTTAGGTGAAACTGAGGAAAGGAAGGGAGAAACCAGAAAGTTTTGGCAGGGTAAAAGGACACTGCTCATTGTATTAATTAGTTTCATTAAGAAAATAGAAGACTGATTCTTCCCAATGGTTTTTATGTGTAATGAAATTCACTTGGTGAAGTGAAGGATGCTAGAGATGAATGCTAACATTTTGAATATGCCAATTTGATCTTCGGTATAACAACTTGTTTAGATTTTGTGGCTGAATCTCTACAAAAATGTGTACCTTTGGCTGTTATATTAATCTATCCATTTTTTTTTAATATCATAATTCATATATTCTGTATTTCTGTTACATGCATGCTTTATATTAAAATGATTTTGCTGTTGCTATATGAAATTATACAACTCATTCCATTTTATAGGTTTTGCTGGCAAACCTGTATTAACATGAATTCTTGGAAATTCTCTCAAGTTTGAATCTCTGAAACTACAGATTTTGTTTTTTTTTTAATATATAGGACCTCCCAAGCCTGCCATCTATACAAAGGATATAGTCAATATATAATGTCATAATTTTAATGTTAAGGAAACAACGTCTGTCTCTCAGCATGATTTAAAGGATGTTTGCTTTTAATAATCTTTATTTTTTTTTATGTAACATTAATATTATTATTATAAGGATGTTTGCTTTTAATAATGTTTATTATTTTTAGGTAACATTAATATTATTATTATTATTATCTTAAAGTTAGAGTGGAATACCTTTTGGTGTCGACCAAATGCATTATCTATATATTTTTAATAGATCGGCATAATCTTTATTAATTGTACAACGCCTGTTTTAGGAATAAAAACGCAAAGGAATAACCAGTAAATCAACTTATCTAATTTAAATAGAATCGAATCATACTTAATTTTATCTTTTATAGGTAAAAAAGGGTTAATTTTGATTTTAAAAATGAGAAAATTGACTTATATTGAATAGATTAAGATTTAAAAATTTAACTAATATATTATTAATATACACATTTTTTAATTTATATATTTATAATATATATCATATATGTATTTTAAAAAAAAATTACTATAATTAATAAAAAAATTAAATTATTTTTTGCTCTCAACAACTTATTTTCAAGAGGTATTTTTTATCAAAAATTGATGGATAATTATAATTTAAATGTTAACATATAATTTTTTAATTAAATTATTATTTACACAATAAATATTATTTATAAATTTAATATTAACATAAAATAAAATGCACAACGAACCTAGCAACTAACATAAATAAATTGGTCAAAATTTTTTAATCAATATTTTATAGATAAATTTCGATTTTTAATTTAACAAATGGATATATATTGATTCAATTAACATTTTAGATCAAAACCAATCAAAATAAAAACCGCACTCATTCCTAATAAAACATAAAAAGCAATATTTTTTTGGGAATAAAGTTTAACTCAATTATTTAAATATTTACTCTAATTAGATCCAAATTGAAATGATTTCGCATTATTTGATCGATTTATGATTAGGTTCGAATAAATCATACTTGTCCCTACCCGTATAGTTTTAAAATCAGGCTTAGAGTCAAACTTTGATACTATAAGTCTAGCTTGAACTCAATTCGAAATGCGATTTCAATTTAAATTTTATAAAATATACATCACTTTAAATATCATATGTCATTGTTTTACAATTTTTTGTATCATTTAAATCCCAATATTAACTTAAGCCAATTCAAAATTAAGAAAGTCAATCCTGAACCTATTGAGGGTTAGATTTTAGACTTACATTTAATTTGAAAAGTCCTAAATATTCAAGGGTCGAACTTTAGGTTTACATTTAATTTGAAAAGTTCAATAGAACCTGTTTAAAAATATACCTGGCTTGATAATATCCAACCTGAGTTCAATACGAACTCGAAGTTTTGAACTTGGATCTATCTGTCTTACCCAAATTTACGCTTGACGCGAGTTCACGTGTAGCCTCGGTTCTACGTGTTAATTGACTTAAAATTACGGGTCGATTAACGTGTACAACAGACGCTACACATTGACTCGCTTCAATTGACGTGTATAATCAATGATATGTCCTATGTGTAGCTTCAGTTAGGGGTATCCATAAATCGGATCGGACCGGACCGAACGGTTTTACAAATCAAACGGTCCTGTCCGATTTGTACTAATTTTAAACCGTTCGGACCGGACCGGTTTAATAATATATTAAAAATTTCACATTATTCTTCATTAAATGTATAAAAAATCGGACCAAATTGTTTTATAAATCAAACGGTCCGGTCCCATTTTTATTACTTAAAATCGTTTCAAACGGTCTGATCCGATCCTTGTAATATAAACGGTCCAATCCGGTTAAAGTTTTTTGACAAAAACTGGACCGAACCGGACCGTTGGACACCCCTAACATCGGTTGACGAATATACAAAGTGAGTTGTAGGTTTTGGCATGAATGTAGTCAATATATTATTTATTTATTTGTTACAAAAATATCAATTTAAAATTTAAATTTATAAATTTTGTGTTTTATATATGACAATATTTTATAAATAAATTTCAATATTAATCTAACCTTATTGGATTATAAAAAATTTAATCTTTTCTGATTAAGATCGGATATTTTTTAAAAAACTTAAAATTTAAAATTCAAATGGAACACAATTTTATTTTATGTATGTAATTTATCTCTAATTTTATAAGTATTACACATAAAATTTTATTTATCGAGAATTGAGTTAACAAATGTTATACTTATATATATAAAAGTATAATATTTTGACATCCATATATGAACAATTTTGAAAATATAATAAAAATATTATTTTTAAAATTTTTAATCATACCTTATATCTACGTCATAAATTTTTATTATTAAAAAAATTAAACACATTATTTTATTTTGAATGCATATTAATTCGACGGTATTTAAATTAAATAATAATCATTTATATTTATTTAATATTAAACGAAATTCAATTCAATTATACTTAATATTAGTAAGATATTATTTTTATTATTATAAATTTTAAATATAATATTTTTTTAATTTTTAATAACTTTATTTTACTTAAATTAAATCAGAAGGTACCTACCCATAATGAATTGAATAATCAAATTTATTAGCTATTTTATGTCTTTCCAATTAAATTGTTCTCTTGTAATTTTTTTTAATAATTAAAATATAGGGATTAAACATAAAAGACACTATATTTAAGTTTTATCTCAAAAAATTAATGAGATATATCAAGTCCTAATTAACAGTGAAATTTCATTCGCACGTTCACAACAATAGCAATACCAAAACTTTGATATGATTTAACAATTATCCCGAAAAGAATTCCCGTGAAAATGCCTCCGATGCCGGCTCCGGTAGCAAGGTCGAAGTAGTCTGCGATTCGGGCATCAGGATTGCCCGATTTGACCTTGAGTGCGTGTTCAAGGTAAATAAAAACTTTTTGAGATCATAATATTTACTGCTAGCTAGTCAAAGTATTATTTATGCCGATCAGCTTCTCAATGTGCTTGATCCAAAAAGGAAGATATTTCGTCATCGTATTTTCCGTGAATCTTGTGTTTATGTGGAGGGGAATTACCTTAAAGATTTAACAATTCTTGGTCGTGATCTGGCTCGTATCATGATAATAGACAACATCTCCTCAGGTATTCCCTTAATTGAATATAGCATGCGTGTCATTGTGATATTTAGATTTTTTTTTATTGGTTCTCATCTGGTGGATAAATTGATGGAAAATGAAAAAAACGAGGTAATTAAGCATCTGTCTTTTATTATTTTAGGTCAGTCTTTGTCCTAGAAGAGTTAGAAAGATGTATTATCTTGTATATGCTAGCTGTTATTCTACTTCACTAAATATATATACATATATATATATTTATTTTTGCAACTCACTTCACATCTATTTATTTGCATATCAAAGTCATTATTCAACAATTAACTAATTCTTAGTTAATATTATGTTTTTGTTGTGTCATTGTATCAGTAATGTACAATAATATAAACCTCACATCATAAAAATAACTATTATTTTCGTACTTATCAGCATAAATAAATGTTGTTATTAATAAATTATTTTTTTCATAATAAAAACTTATATAGTGGTATAATGGTAAAAAAAAAATCATTTTATATACATGAATCATTTATTTAAATTATTTTATTTTTAACTTTTAAATAAAAATATATATATTTATTTATATAATAAAAAATAAATATATGTTATGGATGATATTTTATTTGATTGATGCTTAAAAATTTAAAATTAAAAGTGAAATGAAAATTTGAAAAAGTATGAAAGTTTTCAAAAAAATAAGGGAGTGATGTAAATTAAAAAAAACAATGAATACTCAAGTATATATATCACAATAAATAGTATAATGATAAAAAAAAGATCGTTTTTAAGAAAATTATTTTATTATAAACTAAGTTTTAAAATTAAAAAAATAAAAATTAATTTTTTTTGTGTTTTTATATTTTAAGGAAACAAATTAAAAATAACTAAAAGTAAATAGTAATAACTAATTAAATTAGATTTAGTAACGAGGAATATATATGAGAAAATATTTAATAATACTTAATCATTCGATTTTTTAAATATGTGAATCGTTAAAATTTTCTAATATAATTATCAATTAACTATATGATTAATTGAATCTAATCTAACATGTATTTATCTCTCAAGTAAACTACGCACCATATAATAATTAATTTAATCATACTCTCGTGTTAATTAAATTGCATACTACTTATTAAATTCATCAATTATTGATCACATACATAAGAATCATACATATCTGCTTAAAAACTATGCATGTTATTTAATTAAGACAAACTATTAAATAATTCTCTCAAATCTATTTAATTACCTCTATAGATAAATTGTTGGCCAAACAAATAATAGCATAAAAATTAGATTAAATAATATAATTGAATTAAAATTATAATTGGGGTAAAATATTAGATCATTACATGGTGAAAATTGGGTTTATAAGATCTATTAATAAATTAAATACACATAATTTTATTCATAAAACTCATATTTTTCATAAAAAAAGACATAAAAATTGCTAAAGAATAGAATAAAAGAAAAAATATAATTAATATCTTGAATTGTAATGCTAATCTCTTCTTGAATCTCCACCAAAATTATATCCTCTTTTGATTTTTTTTGTATTTTCTCTCTTTTTAGCTCCAAAAACTGACCAAAATTATGCTAATGGCAACTCATTAAGGTTTATGGGGTGATTAAGGGCTTAAATATAACTCAGGTGTAATCTGGACCATCAGATGAGCTTCAGATCAAAAGTTGAGATCAAAACAAGCAAAATTAACAACGTCAATCAATCATAACGCAACACATGGCACACAAAATTTATTGGACGAATCAGAGCATGATGCTTGGTAGGGGAGGCCGATCCAAGTCAACGTATGCTAAGTCAGCACCACGCTGTGCAACGTGATTCACAGATGAAGATGGCATGGCATTTTGGTGGATCACGGGGAGCACTGACGTGACAGCACGTGGTAGGGTTTTTTGACAATGCTCCGAACTCGAATTGAACGCCATACTAACATGTGTCAAGCGCTTCTTCTCTCCTCACACACATTGATTTACGATTCGTTGTTCCTACTTACGTGGCATCCGCGTGGCTTGCCTAGTTAGCTCCTCTGTTTGAGTGATAAGTCACATGACAGCTTCTTATTGACTTTGCGTTAAAAATTCATAAAAAAATCATAAAAGTTTCAAAAAAATTCCAAAATTTATTCATCCTTTTTCACTAAAAGAAATTATATTTTAATACTTTTAATCCCAAAAATATTATTTATTGAATAAAACAAGTAAATATTAAATTAAAAAATACATTAAACACTCTATTTTCATAGATTCATCAAGTGTTATCTTTTATTTATATAAAAATAATATTATTTTACATAGTTATAATTTTACGTAAACAATATTTATTGGTTTATTCTTAGCGGTAAAATGGCGTTGTGACTCCTTTTCTTAATATTAATTTATCTGTTTTAATTTAAACTTAATACAATCCTAATTCACCTAAAGGGTTTCTTTTTTTGAAAAATTAATGTTATATATTTTATTTAAATTGTATTTTTTAATTGATATATATATCTAAAACTCACACGGAGAAGCATATATTAGAGTTAAACATACGATTATATGCACTCTTTACATAGGATTGACCATTTCAATCATAAGCTCACTCAAAAACATCCAGGTGATGAATATTTCATAACAAGTTAACAAGAAAGTGATGAAGATATACAATTTTTGGTTTAAGTAGATAGTGTACTCAACAAAACTTTGAAATTAATTAAATAGTTGAAGATGTATGATAATTATTTTGATTTTTAATTTATTTTCACTGACTTTTCAATGATGCATGTTTTTTGATAACTTATTATTAAAATTTTAATTTTTTAAAGAATTATTTTTAAATATCTTTAAATTTTTAATTTATGATTTTTTTTTTCATTTTCATTAAATATTTTTTATGGAGTAAATAGTCTAAGAATTTCGTGTTACTAACTAAAGGAAGAAAATCATAAATATAAAAATTGTAAATAATAAAGAAAAATTTTATGATTATAATGATTTTGGAAAATAAATTAAAAAAAAGGAAAAAGAAAACTTACGAAACAGAATACAAATAACTTTAGATTTTTTCTTCTTCTATAAATCATTAAATAGAAATTGTAATAAAATATGGTGATTTTCCCCCAAAAAAATGGTATTTTTTATACAAAATAATAAAAAAAATCACAAATAAATATTCATTAATTAATTAATGGATTATGAATTACAAAACGACTAATGAGTTGTTGGTTGTTCCGACTTCCAAGCCACAAAAGTTGTCCTAGATCATAATATACGGCAAAACTTTGAACTTTACATCTATTTTTTTTAATTGAAAGTCATAAATATTTTCTCAAATTTCAAATAAGAAAAATACTATAAAAATATAATTGATTCTTCTAAAATTATACTCAAATTATGAGTTTCTTTATAGTAAGCATATTTAAGTATTTCTAACAACAATCATGATTTCTTAAATAAATGTATTAATAAAACTCAAACAAAATATTTACATTGGAACATGTAACTGAATAGAAATCACCATAATCAAATAACTAGGACATAAATACACTATTATATCTAAAAACATACTAAATTTGATATTCATTGATGTAACTTTGCATCTATTTTTACTTCTATTTTGTAGTGTATTTCTAAATAGTAATTGGTAAATATTGGAATCCACAGTTTCAAAACCAAACAAATCTACGTGACTTATTTATCCCATTGGGATACCAAAGTATAATAATAACTGAAAAAGAACATTTATTATAGTTACACGTTACTTGGCTCGATTAAGAAAGGCTAAACTAGTTTTAGTTTGTTAGACTACGGCTTCCATTTCAGCCCATACACTAAGATAATGGGATACAATTTGCTTTGTGGCTTAAAAAACAATTGTGTATTCGACCTTGTTGAACAAAACCCTAGAGTCTGGACCTTATTGCAATAGATAATCAGGGTTTAAAAAACAGCAAACCAAATCTCTGCTGCATATTGGAATCCAAAGAGTCAATTGGATTTGGTCTTAGATATTTCATAAAACTCTGAATCCGTTTCATAAAACACTACATCTCCAGTATCACTGATATAGTGATCCTGTCTCATGCTTGTCAATAGATTCTTGATCAAATGAAATGGTATAGGCCCTGATCTTTTGGGCTCCCTATAATACTTTCCAAGCACATGCTTAGCTTCCTTTGTCTGTAAAATAAAATAACGAAGCATTAGTAAGAAAGAACTTCAATAACAATAGTGATTGAGTTTTGAATTTACAATTTGCCACTATTTTGAAGTGAATTTCAAAAAGAAGTCATTTGTTTTCTATTAGTTTTGGTAAATGCTTGACATTTACTAGGGAGTTTCCTGATTCGAATCTAGCACCCCACCATATATTAAAAAAGAAAAGTGAGTTTCAAAAGGAATGTACACACTGCTTCCACAAGGTGATAATGTGGTATTTGAGGGAAGAGATGGTGCATGACATGTGTTCCTATACCATGGTGTATGTAGTTAAAAATTCCATAATCTCTATCAATTGTGGTAAGCCCTCCTCTTAAATAACTCCATTCATGTAAAAGGCATACAATGAGAAATAAGGAAGTCTTCAAATTCATACAGTCTTTGTGAAGACATATAGAAAATCCCAAATAGGATGTGGAGGGTCATGTTCAATTATTATTACCTTGCCTCTGTACCAAGGAAGTTTTTGTTCATAACCATGGTGATGTAAGTATGTCACCAAGTCCAACCACATTACAAAGATCTGAAAGCACATATGTTTTGGACGTCAATATTGTTAGGAGAATCACAATTTCAATACGAACTTAATCAAGTTCTAAACATCGGAATTAAACATATTATCTTTCTTTGTGTGAATCTTTTAAGAAACAAATAAATAGAGCTAAAAAATGAAAAACATGCACAAAATCAACACAAACAATTTACGTGGAAAAACTTTCCCGGTATAAGAAGGAAACAACCACGGCATTCCTCTCCAAAACTTCCACTATCAAGAAACAATTGTACAATAGTTCTCTCTAGGTAAAACTAGAGGCAAACAATCAACAACATCACCAAGAATACACTTCTTGGAAACTAACAATTATTTCAAGAAAAATGGAGAGATCTAACCCAATTCGTAGTCACTGTTCATTGCTCATAATTTCTCAAACCGGTTAGCCAAATCCAAATCCCACCGCACAGATTAAAGATTCTTGAGTCGTGAACCTGACTGAAAAATTTCAGCTTAATCGGACCACAAACGACCTTCGATCGGAGCACTTGATGAATGCTTGCTGGAGAAGGAGAAACTAAAAAACTGCTCAGTTTTAATCAAGATTTAAAAAATAAAAGAATTTCTGTAAAACTTTTCTCAAAAATTATATTTGAGAGAAGAATAGTATTAGATATATAATATACAAAAGTATGTCCAGATTCAATGAAACTTGAGTTAGTAACAAATTAACAAATTAACCTAATAACAACTTATTGTTGAGTGTGAACATTTTCATCCCCCCTCAAGCGAAAGAGTCTGGGAGTGAGACAGAGTTTAGACTTCAAAGTGAGATACCTTGAGCTTGGTAAGTGCTTAGTTAACAGATCTACTATTTGATCTTCACTGGCAATATAATGAAGTTGAAGACTCTTTTTGAGGACTAGATCACGAATGAAATGAAGATCAATGGCTATGTGTTTTGTTCTGGTATGAAATACGGGGTTGGCTGTCATATAACTTGAGCTGATATTATCATACCACAACAAAGGAACTTGCTGAATAGGCACACATAATTCTTTGAGGATGGAAAGGGTCCAAACAATTTCTGAGGCTGTAATTGCCATTCCTCGATATTCTGATTCTGCATTGCTTCGAGAAACAACCTTTTGTTTTATGGCCGACCAGGAAACAAGATTTGGACCTAGATATAAACAATAGCCACTAGAGCTCCTCCCATCATCTGTGCTAGTGCCCCAGTCTGCATCAGTAAAAGCCTGTATATCAAGGTTTTCTGATATTCGTAGCTTCAAGCCATCTTATATAGTTCCTTTTAGGTACCTCAAGATTCTTTTTACTGCAAACCAATGAGCTGTTGTTGGTTGATGCATAAACTGACAGGCTCTATTTACAGCAAAAGAAATATCTGGTCTTGTGAGAGTAACATATTGCAAAGCACCTACTACACTTTTATGTTGCGTTTGATCTTCAAACAACTCACCATCATACTTTGATAGACTCTTTCCAATAACACCATGTGTTTTGGCTAGCTTACATTCTAACATATCTGTTCTTGCAAGTAAGTCTACAACATACTTGGCTTGACACAAATGAATGGAATCTTCATCATATGAAACTTCAATGCCTAGAAAATAAGAGAGTTTGCCCAGATCTCTCAAAGCAAAAGTGGCATGTAACTTGTCTATAAGTCTTTGAATCTGATCTGGTGAACTTCCAGTAATAAGAATATCATCAACATAAACTAAGACAATTAATGTTGAAGTTTTACCAAAATAGAGAAACATAGAAC
The DNA here is from genome assembly GCA_030763125.1 of Hippophae gyantsensis. NCBI lineage: Eukaryota > Viridiplantae > Streptophyta > Magnoliopsida > Rosales > Elaeagnaceae > Hippophae > Hippophae gyantsensis. The sequence continues at coordinate 14,225,367 of CM061037.1, read as the reverse complement.
TGTCAGATCTTGAGCACCTAAAACCTCAGGATTGAAGAGCATGACTTAATTTAGTAAACCAAGCTCTTGGTGCTTGTTTAAGGCCGTAAAAAGCTTTCCTTAATCTGCAAACTTTATCAGGAAACTTGTTATTTATAAAACCTGGTGGCTGAGACATAAAAACCTCCTCTTCAAGTTCTCCATTGAGGAATGTGTTTTGAACATCAAGCTGCCTTATATTCCATCCTGAAGATAGGGCAATCGTTAGAACAATTCGTATGGTTACAGGCTTTACAATAGGACTAAAAGTCTCATAATAGTCCAATCCATATGTTTGGTTATACCCTTTTGCCACCAACCTTGCTTTATATCTTTCTATGGATCCATCTGGTTTATATTTGAGTTTGAAAACCCATTTTCAACCAATTACACTTACATTAGTAGGGATATCCACTAGATCCCACGTTTCTATTTTCTGCAGAGCATTATATTCTCTATTCATTGCTGCAGTCCAGTTGGGATCTTTCAAGGCTTGTTTGTAAGTTCTTGGCTCTGTCTCTTTATGTGCTAAGAAGACTTTCTTCTTGAAAATTCCATGTTGAGACCTTGTAACCATTCTTCTTTCTGTTTGAGCAGGTTCATGTATCATAGAAAGTGTTTCAGATTGTGATATAGCAGCAGGCAAAGGAGTAGAACAAGCAGATGGTTCAGATACATGTAAATCAGAAGCAACAACATGTGGTGAAGTATTGATTGGTGGAGTAATAAGAACATTTATAAGAGCAGGAGTGAAAGATTCTTGTGCAGTAGGAGGTGACTTTGTAGAACCTTGTGCCATGGGGAATATATTCTCATCAAACACAACATGCCTAGTGACATAAATTCTTCCAGAACTGGAATCTAAACAGAGATACCCCTTGTGATTTTGGCTATACCCAATAAACAAGCATTTTTGAGATTTGAATTGCAGTTTGTGAGAATTATAGGGTCGAAGAAAGGGATAACACAAACATCCAAATAATTTCATCATATTATAATCAGGAGCTTTATGAAAAAGTATAGAGTAAGGGGATTCAAACTCTGGTAGTTTTGATGGCATTCTATTGATCAGATACACAAGAGCTTGGAAGGCGTAGACCCGGTATTTTTAAGGCATAGAGGCATGTGCTAGAAGAGCAAGACGGTTTCTACAACATGACGATGCTTCCTTTCTACCCCGCCATTTTCGAGCAGAAGTGTAGGGACAAGAAAAACGATGAGAGATACCACATGAACTTAAGAATGATTCAAAAGCTTTAAATTCACCTCCATTATCAGATTGTAAACATTTGATCTTCATGCTAAACTGATTTTCAACAAGTCTTTTAAACTGAATGAACTTGTTGAGAGCTTGATCCTTCGTTTGTAATGAAAATAGCCAAGTAAACCTGTTGTAATCATCTACAAAGAGAATAAAATATCTTGCACTAGAAGTAGAAATAATAGGAGCAGGTCCCCAAACATCAGTGTGAACTAATTCTAAAGGTTGAGAAGCTCTAGAAGTAGACAATTTGAAAGGAAGTCTGTGACTCTTTGCAAACTGACAAGATGAACAAATTGATCCTTTATTTAAGGTAGCAGAAACATTACATTGTCGCATTATTCTTTGAACAATTTCAAAAGAAGCATGTCCAACACGACTATGCCATAGATCACTGTCTTTAACAAGTGAAAAAGCAACAAGATTATTATTATTACAAGTAAACGAGGGATTAGAAACCTCTTTGTAAGAAGCTGTTGGAAACTTATAGAGTCCATTCTCAAGGTTGCCTTGAGTTAGAACCTTCTTCGTAAACCGATCCTTCACAAAGAAAGAATTGGAATGAAACTCAACAAATGAATTATTATCAGAACAGAGCTTGGCTACACTTATTAGATTGGAAGATAGAGAAGGAACATGAAGCACTTTCTTAAGAGAAAACACATGAGATAATAAAACAAATCCCCGGCAACGGCGCCAAAAACTTATTGCGTGTTTTTCAACACACGAACTCGTGCAAGCATACACGGTCACAAGTAATAAAGATTTGTAAGTAAAGATCGATCCCACGAGGATTTGTTACCATAGTTTGTCGAGTACTAAAATTGTATCTCTCTGATTTTATCCAAAATAATCGTTGGTTAATAAAAAAGTAAAATAAGAAAATAAAAGAAATCTAGGATTGCAATTTTTCACCAAACTAATCCACTCAAATCATATTATTTTCTTTTGATTTATATTTTTTGGTACATTTAATTTGTCAACCGAAAACTTCTTTTTTTATTATTCATACATCTCTTTCGAGCTCCGTATAAACACACCTCGTTAAATTAATTTACTATATCTCTATGAAAATTAAATTTACCGAGATTCATTACGTTCTAAGTTTTCAAATGGCCACACATACAATTAGGGTATATCTCTATCCTTCATCATACATGTCATTCTATTTACGAGCAATACACACACAAATGCCTTTCTCAAGTTTATTCATGTGCCACGGATCGTTTTGATAAGATTCGTAAATAATCAAAAAGCATTAAGAACAAAATAGAACGAACAAATCGAACGTCTTATAAATCTATCAAAAATAATTAAAATTAAAGCTTCATAAATTTAGATTAAATGCAACCCTAGAAAAATTAAATTACTTCATAAAATTAAAATAAAAATTATAACAACTATAGAAAAATTAGATGAAGCAGAAATAAAATTAAAACATCAATTAAAACAAATATTTGGCACACGCAAAACACAACAAAAGCCAAAAATGGCTTCTGCGTGTTTTGCCGTCCAACACACAAACACAATAAAAATTACAAACTGAAAAAACTAAAACACTCTAAAAACTTTCGAAAATTAAAACTAAATCTCTACTCCAAAAACTACTCCAACCAAACTTTTTTACAACTAAAAACTATCTCCTATTTATAGAAAAAAAATACATCAATAAAATATTACATTAAAATCCACGCGGGGGGACATAAAATTGTGTCGAAAATTATAATTTAAACGCGTGGGGGGACAAAAAGTGTATCGAAAATGGGATCGAGGGAGTGGGTGGAACGCTGCGTGTTCTGTTTTAATTTTCTTCCACGCTGCCACGTGTCGCGTTCTGATTCGCGGACACAATTAGTGGGACACGTGGCAGCGTCTCATTGGTTGAGGGGAAACGGGCGCACGATGAATGGTCGCACGGGAGCCAGCGGCTACAACACGGGCTTGATCCAGCGCGGTCGCGCTCATTGTAACATGCCACGTGTCACAATATGATTAGCGGAAAAGTTGAGTGGGACACGTGTCATATCTTCATTGGAGGAAAATCGGGTTGCACGCAGAGATCAGCGCACGGGATCAGAGGCGCGCGAACGTGGGGGAGGCGTCTGGCGGCGTCGACGCGTGGGTCCCCCTGTACACGCCGGCCTGCGCGGCAGGTGGGCCCCACTCGGGCGCCGAGCCGTGTGAAGGAATCTTCCCTGCATCCATTCGCTTTGGTCGGGTTTGATCTACACGCGCCAATCTTAGCCGTTTATGATTTGATCGGACGGTCCACGTTGCACGCGTGGATGATGACGCGTGTATTCTTCTCTCCTGCACAAATATTAAACTTTATTTAATTATATTTTGACCCACAAATTTAATTCAAATTACATTTTAAACTTTCTTTAATTACAGTTAAGCCCTTTGCTAATTTTAAATTAAATTTTTAAACTTTTAATAATTAAAATGAAGCCCAAATTTAATTTAAATTATATTTTTGATTTTTTAAAAATTGTAATTAAGACCTATATTATTTGAAATTATATTTGTGGACATAAATGTGGCATTAAGTACATTTTCGATACAAATTATTTACTTTTATTAAAATATATAAAAAACAGTAAATACTAATTTATTAAACTAAAATTAACTAAACACAGAGAGAATCTAGCAATTATAATTAATAAAATAAGTGAAAATAACTATATAAAATACAGTTATCAGCCGTAAAAAGCTTTCCTTAATCTGCAAACTTTATCAGGAAACTTGTTATTTATAAAACCTGGTGGCTGAGACATAAAAACCTCCTCTTCAAGTTCTCCATTGAGGAATGTGTTTTGAACATCAAGCTGCCTTATATTCCATCCTGAAGATAGGGCAATCGTTAGAACAATTCGTATGGTTACAGGCTTTACAATAGGACTAAAAGTCTCATAATAGTCCAATCCATATGTTTGGTTATACCCCTTTGCCACCAACCTTGCTTTATATCTTTATATGGATCCATCTGGTTTATATTTGAGTTTGAAAACCCATTTGCAACCAATTACACTTAAATTAGTAGGGATATCCACTAGATCCCACATTTCTATTTTCTGCAGAGCATTATATTCTCTATTCATTGCTGCAGTACAGTTGGGATCCTTCAAGGCTTGTTTGTAAGTTCTTGGCTCTGTCTCTTTATGTGTTAAGAAGACTTTCTTCTTGAAAATTCCATGTTGAGACCTTGTAACCATTCTTCTTTCTTTTTGAGCAGGTTCATGTATCATAGCAAGTGTTTCAGATTGTGATATAGCAGTAGGCAAAGGAGTAGAACAAGCAAGTGGTTCAAATACATGTAAATCATAAGCAACAACATGTGGTGAAGTATTGATTGGTGGAGTAATAAGAACATTTATAAGAGCAAGAGTGAAAGATTCTTGTGCAGTAGGAGGTGACTTTGTAGAACCTTGTGCCATGGGGAATATATTCTCATCAAACACAACATGCCTAGTGACATAAATTCTTCCAGAACTGGAATCTAAACAGAGATACCCCTTGTGATTTTGGCTATACCTAATAAACAAGCATTTTTGAGATTTGAATTGCAGTTTGTGAGAATTATAGGGTCGAAGAAAGGGATAACACAAACATCCAAATAATTTCATCATATTATAATCAGGAGTTTTATGAAAAAGTATAGAGTAAGGGGATTCAAACTCCAGTAGTTTTGATGGCATTCTATTGATCAGATACACAGTAGCTTGGAAGGCATAGACCCAGTATTTTTGAGGCATAGAGGCATGTGCTAGAAGAGCAAGACCAGTTTCTACAACATGACGATGCTTCCTTTCTACCCTGCCATTTTGAGCAGAAGTGTAGGGACAAGAAAAACGATGAGAGATACCACATGAACTTAAGAATGATTCAAAAGCTTTAAATTCACCTCCATTATCAGATTGTAAACATTTGATCTTCATGCTAAACTGATTTTCAACAAGTCTTTTAAACTGAATGAACTTGTTGAGAGCTTGATCCTTCGTTTGTAATGAAAATAGCCAAGTAAACCTGTTGTAATCATCTACAAAGAGAATAAAATATCTTGCACCAGAAGTAGAAATCATAGGAGCAGGTCCCCAAACATCAGTGTGAACTAATTCTAAAGGTTGAGAAGCTGTAGAAGTAGACAATTTGAAAGGAAGTCTGTGACTCTTTGCAAACTGACAAGATGAACAAACTGACCCTTTATTTAAGGTAGCAGAAACATTACATTGTTGCATTATTCTTTGAACAATTTCAAAAGAAGCATGTCCAACACGACTATGCCATAGATCACTATCTTTAACAAGTGAAAAAGCAACAAGATTATTATTATTACAAGTAAACGAGGGATTAGAAACCTCTTTGTAAGAAGCTGTTGGAAACTTACAGAGTCCATTCTCAAGGTTGCCTTGAGTTAGAACCTTCTTCGTAAACCGATCCTTCACAAAGAAAGAATTGGAATGAAACTCAACAAATGAATTATTATCAGAACAGAGCTTGGCTACACTTATTAGATTGGAAGATAGAGAAGGAACATGAAGCACTTTCTTAAGAGAAAACACATGAGATATGGAAGGAAGAAAGACAGATCCAACACTGGAGATAGAGATTTTCTTACCACTACCAACAGTAACACGATCTTGTCCAGTGTAAGGTGTAGTGGTAGACATATTTCCAGAGTTCTGTGTCATATGGTGAGTAGCAGAGATCTGACTTTGATTAGAATTCTGATTCTCCGAGTTAGAGGCTTGGAAGGATATGTCAAATCTATGGTAACAATTATGGACAGTATGTCCAAATTTTCCACAAAGCTGACATTGAGGTTTGTTGTTGTTGTTGCCTCTTCCACCTTGATTGTTCCTTCCACCACGACCACGTCCTCTAGTGTAGTAATGGTTGTGATTCTGCCCTGAATTCTGATTTGGAGACCTTAGGAAGCCTTGATTATTCTTAGGATAAGGCTTGTTTGTTTCTAGCATACTTGTTTTGCACAAAATTAGCTGCTATATTAGATCCTTCTTCAATAGAATTATGCTGCTCAAGACGATGCTCAAAAGACATGAGCATACTATGAACTGCCTCTAAAGAGATCTTATCATCTCTGGCATTGATCGATGTAACAACTGCATTGTAGTCAGCACCAAGACCACTAAGGAGATTCATAACTTGATCATGTTCAGAGACAGGTTCTCCTATTGCAGCCAAACTGTCAGAAACACCTTTGAGTTTCATGATATAATCAATCATTGACATAGAATTCTTCTTCATTGTTTGCAATTGCAGTCTCAATTGCATAATTCTTGCTCTAGAGGAGGAAGAGAAGATCTGCTCAAGAGCGACCCAAGCTAAGTGAGAGATAGTATGACCAATAATCTGAGCCATAATTTCTAGGGTGAGAGAAGAGTAAATCCAACTCAAGATCATTTGATCTTGTCTTCGCCATAAAACAAACTCTGGATTGAGATTTCCTGTAGTAGCAGCAACTATTGGTGGACAGATCAAGATTCCTTCGATGAAATCCTCAAATCCATTGGCAAAAATCACATTATCCATCTGAGATCGCCAGAGAACATAGTTCATTCGATCTAGTTTCACAGGCAAGGCATGATTGAGTAGATGCGACATTGGAGAAGAGATCGATCCTGAAATTTGAGAGGCTCTAGACGAAGAAGTAGCAGATCCAGTAGCCATGATCGGATGAAGAAACGAGAAGAAAAAAAAGGAGAGAGAAAAGAGCTCTGATACCAAATCAAGATTTAGAAAATAAAAGAATTTCTGTAAAACTTTTCTCAAAAATTATATTTGAGAGAAGAATAGTATTAGATATATAATATACAAAAGTATGTCCAGGTTCAATGAACCTTGAGTTAGTAACAAATTAACAAATTAACTTGCTAACAACTTACTATTGAGTGTGAACACTTTCAGTTTATCTACTGCAGCTCCTGCTTTTCTGTACTCGTTTTTCTCTGCAAATTTTTTCACACACAACAAACCCTAAATGAGTTTATTAATTAAAGCAATAAAATGACATAATTGTCTTTCTTACTCGATGGGCTTTTAAGCCACATAAGCTTCACTTGAGCTCCTCCAAACCAAGAGGAAAACCCAACAAATATATCATTAAATCAGATCTTCAAAGAAAAGAGAGAAACAGGTAAAACTCACCCAATAAGGAACAACATAGAGCTTTATCATTTGAACTGTACCAACAACAAAAGATAAGTAGATAAGAATAGCAATCGTTGTACACCAGGAAATGGTTGAAGTTATCACATGTTTTCTTTCATTTGTTGTAAACAAACAATTTGCTCTTAGGATTGAAGTGAGAGCCTTCCTTTCCCAGGCCTCTACTCCACTGAAATAAATCTTAGCAAAAAAAAAGAGGAAAATAAAGGCAATTTAATAATCAATAACTTAAATTTCTCAGCTGCATGCTCACGATCAAAAGAAAATGAGATTTCTCACCAGATAAAATGGGAATGCAAAAAGACTGGAAAAGGCACTGTAAACCTCATGAATTTTGTACCTTGATCCAAACTCTTTGTATAACTTCTCACTCAACTAAATAGATAAATAAAAAACATAATTAAGAAAATAAAATTAAAATAATTACACATTTGTCTATGAAGAAAATGCAATGAAATTAGAGAAGCACATACAGGAATCCAAGATTCTGTTGCTTTGTAAACTTGTTTACAAGCTCAAAAAAATAAAAAATAAACTCTTTGAAATATTCTAGCCCATTTGAAGTCCATCTCATGGAAGCTTCTATGGTGATGGTCTAGATTGATAAGGATACAGCTCATGGTTGGTGGGAAGAAGAAAATAAATGGATTAGGTAAAGAAATAGGTGTATGGTTTAGATTGTTTTGATAGATTTATGTTGTATGACTTAGATTTATTAGTTGTTTCTATAAATATTTCTCAGTAACAATATAATAATCAAGTTAAAGAAATCAGAAACAAAAATTTAAGAGTTTCTGAGTGTTTCTGGAAAATTATTCTTGAGTGTTCTTGAGTTTTGATCCATAATATTCCAACAAAGTGGTATCAAAGTTGTAGTTGGAAATATAAGTATACACCATTGTATATCAAATTAAAGCTCTCAACGAGACAAATTCAACGTTGTGAGAATCATCCCGATCGAAGTTCGGACACGCCGTCATGATCCTCAGAAAGGTTCTGCTAGAAAGTGAGTTAACTCACCGAGTTGGAACTGAGTCCAATCGAGTTGACCGAGCCGTGAAGCCTGTTAACCGAGCCACTGACTGAGCCACTGAGCCGTTTGACCGAGCTGCCAAGTCATTTGACCAAGCTGCCGAGACCGTTGACCAAAAAAGATGACTTTGATCGTTGACTGAAAAATTTTAGATTTTCCCCGGAGTTCCTCCTAAGATTTTTTGACATTCTGAATCCATCTACGTGATCATAATTTGTAAATTCCCACTATATTGAGAGTTATGTCAAGTGGAGGCATGACATCGTTTCAAGTCCCAACACTCAACAACAACAACTATGATAATTGGAGTATCAAGATGAAGGCTCTTTTGGGTGCACATGATGTATGAGAAGTTGTAAAGAAAGCCCTTTTTCTTATCTATCAAGCCTTAAATGATAATGGGTTTGAGAAAATTTCAGATACAACATCTTCCAAAGCAGTGTGGAATAAGCTTCAAATTTATTTCAAAGGAGCCGAGAAAGTAAAGAAGGTTCGTCTCTAGACACTAAGATGTGAGTTTAAATCTCTATATATGAAAGCTTCTGAATCTATTTCCGACTATTTCTCGAGAGTCACATTTGTTTCTAATAAATTGAAAAGAAATGGTGAGATGTTGAAAGATGTTAGAATAATGGAAAAGATACTTTGTTCATTAGATTCCAAATTTGAACATAACATCGTGACGATTAAGGAAACAAAAGATTTGGAAGAAATGACTATTGATGAACTCAATGGGTCATTACAAGCATATGAAGAAAAGCATAAGAAGAAGCAAGGGATCAATGAGAAACTCTTCAAGATGCAATTCAAGGACAAGCATGAAAGTCAAGGCAATGATAGAAACCAACGTGGCCGAGGTAGAGGTAGAGGTCATGGACGAGGTGAAAGCCACAGTCATGGACGAGGTGAAAGCCACGGTTGTGGACGAGGTTGAAATTACAACAACAATTCCAACAACTTCGAGAGAGCGGAAAGCTCAACACGAAGTCGTGAAAGAGGTAATATGAACTCAAGGTATGGAAAATCTCAAGTTCAATGCTATAATTGTCAAAAATCTGGACATTATACTTCAGAATGTAGAGCTCCTAACAATATAATAGATGAGAAAATCAACTACATAGAGGAGAAGACGGATGATAAAGAAACTCTTTTTTTAGCACGGAAGGAGGGTGATGGTAGTCAACCAAATGCCTGGTATCTTAACAGTGGTGCAAGCAACCATATGTATGGAAGGAAATACATGTTCGTGAAACTAGATGAGTCAGTAAGCGGAAATGTCTCATTTGGAGATGATTCTAACGTAGCAGTGAAAGGAAGAGGTAACATTCTTATTCGCTTGAAAGATAGGCGACATCAATTTATTTCCAATGTTTACTATGTCCCAAATATGAAAAGTAACATCTTAAGTTTAGGACAACTGTTAGAGAAAGGTTATGATATTCATATGAAGGATTGTAATCTTTCTATAAAAAATGATAAGAATAACCTCATTGCTAATGTGCCAATGTCAAAGAATAGAATGTTCTTAATCAACATACAAAATGACATTACAAAGTGTCTAAAAGCCTACTACAAAGATGCATCGTGGCTATGGCATCTTCGATTCGGGCATCTCAATTTTGGAGGATTAGAGTTGTTGTCTAAGAAGGAGATGGTGAAGGGACTACCTTGCATTAATCATCTTGATCAACTTTGTGAAGGGTGCCTACTTGGGAAGCAATTCCGAAAAAGCTTTCCAAAGGAGTCAAATTCAAGAGCCAAGAAGCCACTCGAGCTAATCCATACTGATGTGTACAGACCGATCAAGCCTAACTCTCTTGGTAATAGTAATTATTTTCTTCTTTTTATTGATGATTTTTCAAGAAAAACTTGGGTATATTTCTTGAAATAGAAATCAAAAGTTTTTGAAGTATTCAAAAGGTTCAAAGCTACAATGGAGAGAGAAAGCAGTAGAAAAATCAAAGCCATGAGATCAGACCGAGGTGGAGAATTTACATCCAAAGAGTTTCAAGAGTTCTATGAAGCAAGTGGAATTCATAGATCTTTAACAGTACCAAGATCCCCCCCAACATAATGGTGTAGTTGAAAGAAAGAACCGAACAATCCTAAACATGGCACGAAGCATGCTCAAAAGCAAGAAACTACCCAAAGAGTTTTGGGCAGAAACCATAGCATGTGCAGTTTATTTGTCAAACCGATCTCCAATAAGAAGTGTATGGGGAAAGACACCGCAAGAGGCATGGAGTGGAAGAAAGCCTGGTATTTTTCACCTAAGAGTTTTTGGAAGTATAGCCCATGTTCATGTACCGGATGAGAGAAGAACAAAGCTTGATGATAAAAACAAGAGTTTTATCTTCATTGGCTATGATGCTAATTCAAAGGGCTATAAGTTGTACAACCCCACAATAAAAAGATTGTGACAAGTCGAGATGTGGTATTCAACGAAGAAGGAGAATGAGATTTTAACTCTCATACAGATAACTTCAATTTTTTTCCTCAATTTAAAGAAGATGAGCATACAATGAGGGAGCAACCTATAGAAATTCAACAAGAGCCAACGACTCCACCTACTTCACCAATGCCAACCACTTATGAAGACTCATCACCTTCGAGTGGAAGTGAAAGAGTCGTGACACGTACACGAAATATCCAAGATCTTTATGAAGTAATAGAACGACAAGATAATCTTACCTTATTTTATCTCTTTGCTGATTGTGAACCAGTAAGCTTTCAAGAAGCTGCACAAGAAAAGAAGTAGAGAGATGCAATGGATGAAGAAATCAATGTAATTGAGAAGAATGACACATGGGAACTTGTTTCACTTCCCAAAGGGCATAAGGCAATAGGTATCAAATGGGTGTACAAGACAAGGAGGAATGCTAAGGGAAAGATTGAAAGGCACCAGGTGAGGCTAGTAACAAAAGGACATAGTCAAAAGGTTAGAATTGACTATGATGAGGTATTTGCTCTTATTGCTCGATTAGAAACTATAAGACTAATCATTTCTTTGGTAGCTCAAAAGAAGATACATCAAATGGATGTAAAATCTGCTTTTCTAAATGGAGTCCTTGAAGCAGAAGTCTACATTAAGCAACCACCAGGCTATGAAGCAAAAGGTCACAAAGACAAGGTGTTGAAATTGAAGAAAGCTCTTTATGGGTTAAAGCAAGCACCAAGAGCATGGAATAACCGCATCAATAAGTACTTTCTAGAGAACAACTTCACCAAGTGTCCCTATGAACATTCATTCTACGTCAAGATTGAAGATGGCGATATTCTAATCGTTTGTCTATACGTAGATGATCTCATCTTCACTGGAAGTAATCTGAAACTATTTGAAGATTTTAAGAAGGTGATGACCCGAGAGTTCGAAATGATAGTGTAGACTTTTCTGAGAATCTCCTTTATCAATGTTGAACAGGCTGTATTATTATTAAGTGTAAAACAAGCTGTAATTATTGTTGATACCAGCTGTTATATTCCTAGCTTAGTGACCACTAATCTAAAGTTCTCATTCCTATTTATAGTGTTGTATATACATTAAAGAAATCAAAGAATGAAGTGAAAATAAATACATACTCCAGATTATCTCCATCATATCTCTCGTAATATAATCTTCATGGTATCAAAGCATTTATGAAATCCAATTTTGTTTTTCTCACCAACTCTGTCCAAGGAATTTTTTTTACTCAAGCTGTCATTATCGCCACCATCAGCCATCTGTTCATCGTCATCACCGATGATATAATCTCATCTCAGACTAGTCATCATCTCAATCCAGTCATCATCTCAGTCCAGCCATTATCTCAAACCAGTCATCATCTTAGACCAGTCATCATCATAGACCAGTCGTCATCGTAGATCATCATTATCGTCACTGATCATCATCATTATCGTCACTGATCATCATCATCTTCGTCGATTATCATTGTCGTCTACTTCAGTCTCGCAAGTCAGTAACATTTGCATTCTGTTTTTTTTTTTCAATACCTGTAAGCTGCATTTTTTATAACCTAACCTGACCCGGTACAACTCGACCTGGCCCAACAGATTGTCTAAAAATAAATAAATAAAAAGCAACCCATTCGTCAATTTTAGCCCACATATAATCTACAATTGAAATAACAACAATGGCCACGGGAAAATCTGTCCTCTTACTAATCTCATTGAACCCTCAACTTCTCTACCCACAGATCCAAACTTCCTTGTCCCGAACAATGATCTTCTTGCCTACTCTAGAAGGAAAACAACTCAAGAAAGAGCAAAGAGCCGAGTATATCTTGAGCCAATCCAAGAATCACAAGCCACTTCGACAATTCACAAGGTAACATCACTGAATCTCATATTATTGAATTACCTCCTAATGATTTGAATTTGCCAATTGCTATAAGGAAAGATGTAAGATCATGCACAAACCACCCTATCTACAACTTTGTTTCCTATAAAAATCTATCACCAAGTTATAAGGCATTTATAAGCAACCTTGATCAGATAATGATTTCAAATGTTGTTCATGAAGCATTTCATCTCTCACCAGGTTATAATAGGAAAGATTCTTTCATCTGAAGAAGCAAGAAAATGAAATTTATTAAACGTTTAGAGGAGAAAAATAGCCTAGAGTTGAAATCTGAGATTGAGAAATATTTGAACACTCCATGTCATGTTGGATAAGTTTGATATATTGAAATGGTGGAAGTCAAATTCTTTTAGGTTTCTTATCATATCTCATATTGCACATTATGTGTTAACAGTTCATGTTTTAATTGTTGCAGCAGAATCAACTTTTAGCACAAAATAACATATTATTGATCCATTTAGGATTTAGGAGTTCTTTGAATCCTAAAATGGTAGAGACATTAGTATGTACTCAAAATCGATTATGTTCCTCCATTAATAATGACTATGTCGCCTTACCAAAATACAATGATGATCTAGAGATTTATAAATATGTTAATTTAGGTAATTGTAAGACTTAAAAATTATTTCTAATTTTATTTTTTAAATATTATTATCTAATAATATATGATTTTATTTGATTTTAGAGTAACTAGAGTTCATTAGAGACACTACATTGATCATTGATGATTAATAATAAGTTTTAAATGTTATTATTTAATGATATATTATTATTGATTATAAATTTAAATATTTGTATATTGTTTAAAAATTCTATATAAATAAGATATTCAAATTTCATTCCTCTTCATTCCTTCATATTTAATATGTTTTTTTATAAGAATTTATGTATTTATTTATATATTTAATAATAATATTTATTTATATATGATAGTTGATGAGTATTATATTTGACTCTATTTTATTAAATTATTTTATATTTATGTATTATTAATCATTTCAAATCCGTAATTAAATAGTATAAAACTGTTTACGAATATTCAAATGTTTCGAACCGATTGGATTTGAATAATTAAATTTTTTTAATTTAAAATCAGACAGCACCGGTCACCCTCCTAGTTTCAACTCGTATTGGGCTTAGTGCCTCTCTGCCTCCTTTTTTTGTTTTGCACAAAAGCTGTCATGTAGGAAGAAACACAGAGGGTTTTCAGAGCCCAGGTGGTCCAGTTTTAGAGTAATTATTAAATTATTTATGAAAACATAAATAATATAATTTATTTTTATCTCATAATTAATAATTATATCAATAGATAATATCACAATTTTGATAATTTATTTGTAATAACACTTCTTTTTATTATAAATTATAATATAATTATAATTAATATAATAAATAATTATTAATTAAAATAATATGAATTAACTTTTTTTAAAAATTATTATATAAGTTGAAATGATATCAGAAAATTGAAAAACAAAAGCAAATTTCAAAAATATTTAACAAGCGGTTAGTTCATTATAATATTATAACTCAATTTCTTGTATTTAAGATTTAATAATTTTAATTATTAAATTATAAATATTTGATATAAATGATATATAATAACATCATTCGAGAAAATAATAAATATATAAAAATAATATTGATATATTTTTTAATAATTTAAATTTTTAAAAAAGTAAATTTCTTAACAATTTTTAAGCTTATATTAACCGCTGTGCATGGTGGAAAAACTCAATTGTCCCGCTGTGCATGGGATGGGAGAAACTCAATTGTTTTTTTACGATGATAAACTAATCATATCCATTTTGTTGAGGCATTTGCGTAACTTTTTCCAACTTACTGAGGAAGCATTCCTGTCTGTTTAGTTGTAATTTTTGTTTTGTTTAACCTGATCAATACTAAGTTTGTGTTTCTGCATGATTAATTTTGACTAATAAGAGATGGTTTCTATTTCAATAATGTAAGGAGTTCATATAAGCTCAACCTTATGATGAACCAAAGTAACATTTGAATGTTAATTAAAAAAAAAGTCAAATAAATTATTAAAATATATATTGTAAATCATATATATGACATGTTTTGGGTGATATATTTATGTTGGATATTTTCTTGATAAAAAGAGTTAAATTGTGAGATAAATAAGAGTATTAATTAATATATCCCAAAATATTATTATTACCTTATAAATTTTCCAAATTATCACGGCACTCATCTTAGGTGGATGGGTTACAACTTAAAAGCTGATTAGATTGTACTTATAGGGTTAATTAGCAATCTTGAAGATGCAATGCAGCTATATATAGATCAGCATAAGATCCAGTGAATGTATCAATTGCCTAAATAATTTGTAGTTGGGCGATAATAATTAGAATTATTTCCTAAAGAAAAAAAAATCAAATTGTGCTGAGTGAGGAATGGGGGAAATAGTAATATCCCAATTATTAGCTGTTTGATAATTTCATTACATCTTACATTCATAGAATAACTTTTAAAATAACCAAACAAAAAACTATTTTATTTTTTGATAAAAAATAATTTTTTTATTAATTACGTTACTCACAAAACAAAAAATATGTCTACAATCCATTACGCCAAAAACGAATTTTAAAGTCGGTTATTCATTTATTTTAAATATGATGACTTAAAAATGTAAAATCGGTTCACGCATTGAACCGACTTTATATTTTTAATTTTTTTTTATAAAATTTAATCATTTTTTATTATATTCAAATTAAAACCTGTATTCGATCACTACATAATAACAGAAAAAAATCAAAATCTATTTAACAACTAGTTTAAATAATACAAATAATTAAAAAATTAAATATTAATTAATACCAAAAAAATTATCATGGTATTGTCCTATGTTATTCAAGATCATTATATTCTTCTCTTGATGTTATAATATAAAGCCTACATATATAATAAAAAATTTATACACATAAATAATAACACATAATATACAAAAATATATATGAATAATAAGTGCGTAGAATTAATAGAAATACTTACAATAGTAAATGAAGTGACAAAATGAATGAAATGAAGAAAAAATTGTATTTTGTAAGTGAGAAATGAGTATAAAAAATTTGAATATTTTGCTCAAAAAATAGGGGATCTAAAAGATAAGTTAGAGAAAAAGAAAACCCACTAACCGGCGTTGGAATTAGTGATCGTAGGTGGTCAAAAAATGAGAAGAGTGGAGGAGAAATGGAGGAGGTTTTGGGTTTTTGAGAATTATGCAACGCTTGAAATAGTTTCTATCTCGGGAAGAAAGAAGAGAAAAGGAAATATCCATATATGTAGCGTCGGTTTTACGTGTCAATTGAAGCTATCCACATAGTTCATAGCGTTGATTGACGTACGTAGCGTCGGTTAACACGTAAAATCGACGCTATGTGTAGCGTCGGTTCTATACCGAACCGACTTTACATATCGACTTAAATGCCACATTTTGTAGTAATGATCCTAAATCTTCTAAGTAATAAAGAATTTTATATTGTTAAGTTAGAACTTATTAACAAAAAGAATTTATTAAAAACTAGATTTACAACGACAACAAAAAATAATTAAAAACTAAAATTAATAAAATAAAAACATAACAACTAGAATTATATTATATACTTGAGAAATTAAAAAATAACATATTTAAAATTTATAATAAAAATATATATTTTAATAAAATTAAACCGAATTTAATTACATGATATTCAACATTGAACGGATCTAATTGATCTAATTTAATTTTAACGACGTCTAATTAGAAAACGTTCAAAATAAAATGATATGTTAGATTTTTTTTAATAGTAAAAATAAGTTAAGACATAATAAGTATTATTTTGTTATTTTTGATAAATACATTCATTGTTTTAATTTTTGCTTTAATCAAAATAGATTTTTTATATTTAAATAAATCAAATATTGAATGTAATGTTTTTTTCGTATTATTAAGACACATTTCTCATGTAAAAATTTCTTCTTAGTATGGATACTTTATTGGTCTCTTGATTGTGATCGTTAACTTTTCAAACTCTTCATTTTTTTATTTATAAAACTCTTCAAACTTCTCTACCTCCGTTACGATTTTTTTGAATAAATAAAAATAATTTGAATTTTTTTAAATAAATTTCTTAAAATTTATAAAAAAAAATAATATTTCAATAACATTGAATCAGATTTATTTATCAAAATTTAAAATTAAACGGATCTAACAAACTAGAGTTCAAATTGAACAACATTCAACTTATCAACATTAAATGTGAAATATTTTAATGATATTTCTCTTTATTGTAAAAATATATAAACTACATATAATTATGATATTTTTAAAGCCCATTAACTTCGAGTTGACTCGATACCGTTATAGAATGACATATACTAGAACCAATCTTTCATGTAATTATGCATGATGAGAAGCTTCGTGCCATTAATAATCCTAGTAGAATAATTTTAAAGAAATGTTAAATGAACAAGACATATTATCGAAAGTAGACTCTTACCTCATGTTTAATTGATTGGAATTAAATAAAATCATAATTGATTTCTTTTAATTTTATGTTTGGTTAAGTTAAAAAGTGATAATGAAATAAAATCGATTCATAAAAGAGAAATAGTCAGAATTATTTTTCTCCTTTAAGGAATCATGATTACATTCTCATCTCAATTTTGTTTTTCAATTTTACCCCAATCTCAAATATAACGCTAAACCCTAAATCCCAAATCTCAAAACCCTAAACCCTATTTAAAAAATAATAATTTTAACAATAAATCTTAACCCACAAATATAACCTAAAATCCTAAATCCTATTTAAAAATAATAATAATTTTAATCATAAATCTTAACCCATAAATATAACCCTAAATCCTATTTAAAAAAATAATAATTGTAACCCTAAAACTTAACCCACAAATATAACTCTACACCCTAAATCCCAAACCTTAAATCCTAAATCTCAAATCTCAAAACCCTAAACCCTATTTAGAAAAATAATAATTTTAATCCTCAACTTAACTCTCAAATATAACCTTAAATCCCAAATCTTAAATCCCAAATTTCAAAACCCTAAATATCCTATTTAAAAAATAATAATTTTAATAATATATTTTATTTTTATGTAATAATTATTTTAAAAAATAATAATTTCAATAATATATTTTATTTACGAAAGAATAATAATTAAATAACATTATTTAAACTTTACTAAATATAAAAATATTAAGATAATATACAGTATTTTATATTTCATTCTAATCATAAACCAAACACTATAATACTGATTTCTTTTTTAATTCCAGAACGTTTCATTTACATTTCATTCCTCTTCTACTTCCTTCCTATTCTCTTCTCATTTACGTTCCCAATTCGTCAAACAAAAGTAACCTTAGACTAATCAATATCATCACATGTATAATGGTACCCACGACACATGGACCAACAGTGTTTCACCTTGTCCTATAACTATACAATCCCAGTAACACAACACGATTATAATGATCATAAAATCATTGAAATAAAATTTATTTTAATACCGTAAATAATTTCAAATTAATTATAATTTATATTGGAATGCCCAATAAAAGATTATGAACGAGACACAAACCAAACACTTGAACACGATACAAAATGAAAACATACGAGTTCCATCCCTAGTCTCCCAGTAGTTTAATCTACTCTATCTCCGACTTCAAGCCACAGTAACATGTTAGAATTACATTAAAACTTACAAATACATAGATTCATTTCTTATGACAAGCTAGATCCAATAATAAGGCTGAAAACTGAGTAACTGCAAGGGAAGAAAATAAACAACCTATCACAAAATAGCACAAATGGAAAATTTAGCCAGCATTGGCTAGTATTATATACGTGGGAAACCAATGAATATTTGCATACAATAATGAACCATACTAGTATAACAAACACTTTGACTACCTCCGAGACCGAGCTTGGCTAGAGCCTTTACTGCTGACCCATGACAATTGCCTCAAGCTAATGAGAGCATCTTGAGCATGACTCTTTGTGCAAGAATTTCCATGTTTAAAAGCCTCTACTAATGCTCTTAATAGAGGTTGATTCAGTGAGTGCCGTTGGTTATGATTATCCACTCTAAGTATCCTCTCAATGATCCAAATTGTCCTCTCCTGAAGCTCCCCCGGTCGAACTTGTATAAAAAGATCAATCACAGAATCAACAACACCAAACTTTTCAAGTTCATCAGCTACTCTCTTCAAACTGTCTGAAGTATCTAAGAATAGTGTGGAAAGTGCTTCTAATGCAGCAGTCTGAACAGTGGTCTCCTCATCATTGAGAAGATTGACTAGGGGTTCAATGCAGTTACTTTTCAGCAAGCAAAATTGACTATCTTCCTCACATGGAACATTGTGTATTGGGCACAGAAGAGGTCTGAAAGAGGTGTTTCGACACATGAGTACCAAAGAAAAGCAGAAGCCAGTGGTAGCTGGAGGCTCGAAGTCCCCGGCAGCAAGTAACTTTCCACATTCTGACAAGTTCTTTAATCCAAGAGCAGCAAGCTGTCTAACACTCGGTTTTGTAGGATAGTAAATCACCTCACGAAATATTGCCATGAGGTGATTCTCTCCAATTGTGTGGAGAGTATGTGGATCAGTAAGGCTACTTGTAAACTGAAGTAGAAGGCCAAGAAGACCTTCAAGCATGTTTGATGAAGATCGTGTATGAAGCTGGTTTTTAAGAGTATCAACTGTCCATCTTACAAAATCGGCTCCTAAGAGCATTCTAAGTTCATCTTCTGGAAGTGGGAGGTAAGCAAGTATACATGCAGCATCAGATCTTTCACCATCTGTGGATTGGCTATCTAATAATCTCTCTTTAAGCAATGAAATATTGTTAGAAAATCTAAGTTCATTAGCTACATCTTGACCAAATTTTGCTGAAAGCACTTTTGTTAGACTAAAAGCATATATCCTGTGTTCAACTTCTGAGTGCTCAAGAAATCTTAAGATGGTTCCAATGCCCTCCCCAGTTCTTATATGTGAGGCTACACACTCTGCATAGAAATAGTGATAAATAAACCAAAGAGACATGTTGATTAGTACTTAGTAAAATGAAAATAAATATGTAATTTCATTTTTAGGTGCAACTATTTCAAGAAATAAATTGAAAATTTTAGTTTTTAGATGCCTTTACATATATTCCCTTACAATTATTTCAATATCCCTATAAAAAATAAAAGCAAGAACCTGATGCTTGAGAAGATGATGCAATTCCACATAAAATATGCAGAATAGGGGCTTGACATCTTGGAGTTGCAACAGATAAAACCCCAAGAATACTACGAACAAATGACTCTGACTGCATGGAATGTCCTTCCCTGTCAGCAGGTGCTAATTCCCAGTATCCTGGATTTGATACAATATTTGCAATCGTGCGAGCAGCCAATTCCTTCAACCCCGTTGAAGTATCCTTGTCCTCGAAAAGGATATCCGTAAGTATGGGCAGCACACAAGATTCTACAAGGATGGTTGCATTGTCACCCAGACTCGACAAGTTATACAGTGCCAACAAGGTAGGTGCCTGTGCCTCTGACTTTGTGAGCATATCGATTAGTATTTTACTACTTCTCCGAGCAATTTGTTCTTTCCCAGTATTTGTGAAAGTCATTCTGCCTACCATAGATGCCATCTTAATTTTCACATTATCAGGACCTGTTATCAGAAATAATAACTACGTTATGAAATTATAAAATATACTGTGTGATTATAACTAATATAATTTGAACTGTGAACAAAAATATTTGGCTATGGTATAATGGAATATACCTTCACAAAGACGAATAAGTAAGGGCTCAAATCTCCCTATTGCAGCCAAATGCTGAACATTATCCTCAATCCTCTCCATTTGCAACAAAACATCCTCAGCTAAATTGGATAAAGCAGGACACTCTAAATTTTCAGCCATTCTTGAGAGAAGAACCAATGCACCTTTTTCTGATGCAATTTTAGTGCAACAAGCTTCCTCGCTACAGAACTCAAGTAATAATTTGACAGCATGCTCTCTTTCTTTTTCTGATCTCCCAATAAGACTACGTATGGCCAATCTAGTGATACCCTCTTCAAGCATGATGTTCTAGAAATTTCTAATGCAAGCTATCAGAAACTAAAATACATGAAAGTAATACCAGTAACAAGAAGGCCTTCTGAGACACAACCATAAGGTCAAGTATAGTTTACGGAATGGAAACATAATAAGACTGGAATTATGTCATGGAATTGAATTGAACAGAAAATTGGAAACAATATTACTACCAATATGTTTAGTTTGAAAAAAAAAATCAAAATGAAGGTAAAATTGGAAACAAAATTTTAGTCCAAATGGGAAGCACTTTGAAAAAAATGTATTTATAATGTTTTAAATGAAGAAATATGGATGAAAATAAAAAAATATATAAGTAAAAGAAATATAGTATTTTAAGGTATTCCATTGGTTGGTTGGTGGATGGCAATAGTATTACACCAAAGGGTGTAATAGATTCCTTTCATTTCCCTCCTAAACTCAACCCAACAAAAAAATGTCCAAAATTTCAATTACATTATATTAATACCCACCAAACATGGCCTATATTAGAAAGAAAAAAACAATTAAGTACCTACTTTAGAAGGATAGTTGTTGTTCAATAGCCTACCAATTAAAGAAAGAGGAAATTTCAGCATAATAAGTTCTCTCAATAAGAAAGTTTCAAGAGGAAATTTTAGAAATGAAAAGCCAATGCTGAGACTTCTGCCTTTTCCTGGGTAAAAGTGTTTTCTAATCATATAAACAATTATTAAAAGAACAATGTTATATGCAGAGCTTGTTAAATGCAACAATAAATATTAGTTGGGTGTGAGGCTGATGATGCAGGATGTTATAAGGATATCATGACACTTTATTCACTTTATTTCTACAAATTGAACACTTCAATTAAATTTTTAAAATTGGTACACTTTAGTTGTGTTATTGTTTCATTTTTAGACATTTTAATCATTTCTTGACAATTTTGGTCTTTTTGGATATAATTTTTGTGAAAAAATTTAAGTTGAATTGAATTGAAATTTACTAACAAAATATTAGATGTTTGAATAGAAAAATGTTTCAAAAAGTTAAAAATAGTGAAAAATAAAGCAAACTATCCACAAATGTAACAAGAATGTGATTAAATTACATTAATTTAAAGTAAAATAACTAATATATCTAATTTATAAAAGTAAAGTGACCCAATTACACTTTTTTCTTTAAATAATTAGGAAAACACTTGCGAACAAAGTAAGAAGAGGTTAAGAGGATTGATGAACATTTGTCACATGTCAATCGAAGCACATTTTCCTATTTAAAAAGGTGCCATCATCTTACTATAACAATATTGTAAATTCAGTCAATGATACTTCAGTCGAAAAATATATATATTGCAAGTACAGAAGGATGGGATTAAGTTCTTATCATTAATTTATAAAAATGCTGAGCATGAATCTGTTGATGTTATCATGGATAAAGAAATACTTGATGACCATCAAGTGGATGACAAGCATGGAAGCTAATGATTGTTCCAATTTCTGTAAAGGTTTACAGAAATTATAAAGGTGTTATGAAGGGAATTGTGGCAGCAATCAAACAACATCAGTAAGGCTTACAAAATGGGTGATATAGACAGTGCAAGGATGTGTCAAATGATGGCCCAATCCATACAAACTATCAATCATTATAAGGCTTACAAATAGATGAAAAAGGGAGTTGTTTCAACACCCAGAATTAAGTCTAAATGGTAGCGGATAAATGTGTGAGCAACTAGCTTATTGTGAAATCATAAACACATGATTGCAACCGCATTTTCTGTTATTTTATGTGATCAATGTGTAACAATGTAGTATAAATACATAACCAGTACTTGTAATTTTACATGACATAACGATTAGAAGTCAATAAAGCCTATGCCGCTATTCATCATCTTCCTCCCTCTCTCTCTCCCTTGTCAACAGGCTATTAAAAGTCTGTCATTTTCTCGGTTTAGTTAGCTTTCTTTTCATGGTACCCGAGCTCTAATAAGAAAGAGAAATAATAAAGAGTGACAATATGAATCAAGAAGAAAGATTTCCAATAAATGCAAGACAAGAACCTGAAATAATATTGTTTCATAATCAAATCAAAGCAATTAAACTAGAAAAGGATGGGTATAATGATTGGAGAAAGCAAATGATGAGAGTCCCTAAAAACTTCATATTAGATGGGTTTGTTAGTGGGGAGTAGGAATGTCTAAGAAAGTTCAATGAAGATGGTACCATTAATGAAGCCTATCGATATTGGATTAGGCAAGATCAAATAATAACCTCATGGCTAATCAGCTCTATGAATAAAGAATACATAAAGAAAGTGGATGATTGTGAGACAAATTCACAAATATGGTCAATGTTAAAAGGATTTTTTGTGTCACAATCTAAAGCAAAGGTGCAATACAAGACTGGATTCAATTATGCCAAAAAGGGTGGTTGATTAATAGCTGAGTTTGCTAAATTTGTTCAGAAAGTACAAATGATATCTTCCATGCAAGCTTCAACTGGTTACACAATAAGTGAAGAAGATCAAGTTCTTGCTTTGTGCAATGACCTTAATGGTAAGTATGACTCAGTAGTTACTAACATTCAAGAATGATATATCTCAATTCAAGAACTGATTTAGATTACGAGCACAAGAAAGAAGACTTGAAAGAAGATCTTCTGCAATGGCACTACTACCTTCTGTAAATGTGACTTCAACAAATGCAAATCTTGGAAACAATGACCCAAATCTTGCCTAAACAAATTCCAAAGGTTTCTTGACACCAAATCAAAACATAAATCAACCACTCCAACAACAAGATAATCCAATATTTCCAACAACCAACTCTGGTCATGATCAATAATTTGATCAAGCACCACCCAGTCATTCAATCAATCCTTCAAGAAGTTCTACCCATCAAACCAATCTTATGACCCATAGAGAAACGAGAATAAAGGTTGTGGTTTCAATAATGGAACAATGCCTCAATGTCAAATTGTGGCAAGCTAGGCCATTTTATAGGCTCTTGTTGGTTATGATTCAACCAATCCTACACAGCTGTTACAAGCAATAGGCCACCATCACCACCATAATTCCAATTTGGTAACCAAAATCAATACAATCAGTTTACCTATCCCCAATACAATCATCCATACTTCTCACGAGGATATAATGGATTCAATAATCAGTCATTATATCAACATAGTAACTTCTCTACCTACCCACCTCAACAAGTCAATCTTGCTGTGACTCAACCTTACTATCCTCAATTATCTTCACCACTATTAAATCAATATCTTTGCTTAACACAAGGACCATTAGCACCTCCAAACTTAAACCAAACTCAAATAACTCTAACCTATCCACAAAATCCTAATCAAGTGGACCAATCTCTATCAGCAATAATACCTGCAAATCCAACCAATGTAATGTATGCATCAACCCTTTATTTGAAAATAGATCCTACCTGATTTATAGATTCTACTACTTCACACCATCTAACCTCGACCCAACAAACCTTACTAAAAACCTCCTTAGTGTCTCACAGTTCACTAGAGACAATTATGTCTATTTGGAGTTTCACCTTGAGTTTGTGTAAAGGACAAGCTCATGGGTCAGGTGCTAACGTAAGGGAAGGTTAATCATGAACTCTACTCATTTCAATTGGATATGGACACAAAACTAAAGGACATACTCTGTACGAAACTCATCAGTGAAGCATATCAAGCACAAATACAAGGTATTCCTATAACTCATACTAATAAAACTATTGTAAACTATGACTTCAAATTGTGGCACAAACGTTTGGGACATCCCAATGCAAAGATTGTAAATTTCGTTCTTAAGAATTGTCACAAAAACCCAGTTGTGGATGTCAATAATCAATTTGATGTGTGTATTGTTAGAAAATAATGTAAATTCCCGATAAGCCAGACTTATGAGAAAGCAAGAATAGAAAAATAACACACAAATTTGATAACGGAGTTCGGCCAATCTTACTTACGTCTCCGGACCTACTGCAGATCTTTTTACTAAAAGAGAAGAAATTACACAAGGTGTTTACAACACTCAAAACCCACAACCCAATTACACCCAAGAAAATTACTCTCAATTTTCTCTCACAAAAGTTTTTCTTCCTAAGCTTTTCTCTCAATTGGAATGAACACTTTGGATGATTAATTCATTACAATTACACATTTATTTATAGGAAAATTCACTCCTTAAATTACTCCTTAAATTAATAGTTTCTTGAATTACTCCTTGAATTAAGCTCAATGTTTTGCTCCTTAATTTGCTCCTTAAATTAAGGAACTTTATAACAATCTCCATCAATCTCCCACTTGAAGACTGATTTCAATCTGTCTTCACATCTCGATCAATGCAGCAGCTTTTCTAGTCTTTGTTACTCTAGCAGACCAACTGAAGTTGAGCACAACTTCAATTTGTCAATAGTCACCACTTTTGTTAACATATCTGCTGGATTTTTGCTTCTTTGAATCTTCTCCAGTATTAACACATCATCTTCCAATAGAGATCTGATGAAATGATAACGAAGTCCAATATGTTTGGTTCTAGAATGAAATGTTGAATTCTTTGTCAAGTGTATTGCACTTTGACTATCACTATGCAGAACATTCTTTTCCTGTTTGAATCCCATCTCAGTTAACAAACCTTGAAGCCATATCATCTCTTTACTAGCTTCAGTTACTACTACATACTCAGCCTCTGTAGTGGATAGAGTGACAATTTTCTATATTTGTAACATCCAACTAACAGTTGTAGTTCCAACAGTAAATATATAACCGGTGGTGCTTCTTCGGTGATCAACTTCACCTCCAAAGTCTGCGTCTACGTACCCTTGTACTTTTAAATCTCCTTTACTAAAGTATAAGCACTTTTCTATGGTGCCTCACAGATACCTCAAAATCCACTTGACTACTTCCCAATGAGTTTTTCCTGGATTTGACATAAATCTGCTAACAACTCCCACTGCATGGCCAATGTCTGGTCTCGTACAGACCATTGCGTACATCAAACTTCCAATGGCTGAGGCATAAGGAACCTTAGCCATGAATTCTCTCTCTTCCTCTGTCTGAGGGGACTGATCCTTGGATAGGCGAAAATGACTGGCCAAGGGTGTGCTAACTGGCTTGGCATCGTCCATGTTGAATCTCTGCAAAACACGATTGATGTACTCTACCTGAGATAACTGCAAGGATCCTTTCTTCTTATTTCTTGTGATTTGTATTCCAAGAATCTTCTTTGCTGGACCCAAGTCTTTCATGTCAAACTCCTTTGACAATTACTGCTTCAACCTTTTAATATCATCCATATCTGAACCTGCTACTAACATATCATCAACATAAAGTAGTAAAATGATATAACTGGACCTATATCTCTTGAAGTAGCAACAATGGTCAGCATTGCACTTCTGGAAACCTTCCTTGTGCATGAAACTGTCAAACTTTCTATACCATTGTCTCAGGGCTTGTTTCAAGCCATACAAACTCTTCTTAAGTCTGCACACCATATTCTTCTTCCCTCTTTCTGAGAAACCTTCTGGTTGGTACATGTATATCTCTTCATCTAAATCTCTATGAAGGAATGCAGTCTTCACATCCAACTGTTCCAGATGAAGATCTTCAATGGCTACAGTACTCAACACTGATCTGATAGTATTGAGCTTCACAACGGGAGCGAAAATGTCAGTATAGTCAACTCCTTCTTTCTGTTGAAACCCTTTAACAACTAGGTGTGCTTTGTATCTCTTGGAACCATCATGCTCCTCTTTCACCTGGTATACCCATTTGTTGTGAAGTTCCTTCTTTCCCATAGGTAACTCAGCTAATTCCCATGTCTGGTTGGAAATGAGAGATTTTATTTCTTCTTTCATAGTAAGCTCCCACTTGTTAGAATCTCGAGTCTGACAAGCTTCATCATAGCATTCAGGCTCCCATCCATCAGTCAGCAATATATAGTTCATGTATCTCCTGGTAGGCACATGAGGTCGAGAAGACCTTCTCAATATAGGAGTTGGAGTAAGAAGTTGTGATGTGTCAGAATGCTGTGTACTGCTCTGTCCAACAAGTTCCTCTGGTTGAGAACTTGTTACAATTGGTTCTGTTGTGGAACTATCTGGGACATCATATGCATCTACGAATACTGACTCATTCTGCTCTGAGTCATTGGCGTCTATTTTATGTATGTCCTTATACATCACCCTTTCGTTGAAAATCACATCTCTACTTCGGATAACTTTCTTCTTTTCGTCATCCCAAATGCGATAGCCAAACTCATCCTTACCATAACTGATGAATGTGCATTTCTTAGATTTGGGATTAAGCTTATTCCTGCCTTGATCACTAATATGCACAAATGCTACACAGCCAAAAACTTTTAGATGTGATAGTTTCACCTCTTTTCCGTTCCATATCTCCTCTGGTATTCTATGCTCCAATGGAACAGATGGGCCTCGGTTGATCAAGTAAGCTACTGTGTTGACTGCTTCTGCCCAGAACTGCTTCGGTAGACCTGATTGTATACGAATGCTTCTGGCTCTTTCTGTCAACGTTCGATTCATACACTCAGTTACACCATTGTGTTGAGGCGTGCCTGACACAGTTCTTTCCATTCTGATCCCGTGCTCATAGCAGAAATTTTTGAATCTAGTGTCTTCATATTCACCACCATTATCGGTTCTGAGCTTTTTGATCTTTAAACCCGTCTCATTTTTCCACCATAGCTTTCCATCTTTTGAAAGCCTCAAATATTTCAGACTTATGCTTTAGAAAGTAAACCCATACCTTCCAAGAGTGATCATCGATGAAAGTCACGAAGTAGTGTTTCCCACCAATAGATGAGACGGTCGGTGGTCCCCAAACATCAGAGTGAATAAGCTCTAGCCTTTCCTTCTTTGGGGTTCTACCACTTGTCTGAAAGCTGACTCTCTTTTGCTTTCCAAGTATGCAATCTTTGCACATGTCCATCTCTACAGACTATAGACCTGAAAGTTTTCCTTTTGAGTGCATAATCTTCATCCCCTTCTCACTCATGTGGACTAGTCTCTGGTACAACATATTTGATGTTTCATTGTCTGCTGCAATTGTGATTGAACAACGTGCCTCTGTTGTCATGTAAAGAGTACCACTTTTCTTGCCTCGAGCAATTGTCATTGCACCCTTTGAAATCTTCCCATCATCACCATGGAAGATCGTAGTGTAGCCTTCACTGGCCAATTGCCCTACTGAGATTAAGTTCCTTCTGAGGTCGGGAATATGCCTGACATCCTTCAGCTCCCAAAAAGACCCGTTCAACTTAATCTTTACTACACCTTTACCAATAATAGCACATGGTTGATCATCACCAAGATATACCTTTCCAAGGTTTTCGGGGACATATTTCTCGAAGAATTCTTTCTGTGAAGTAGCATGGAACGATGCTCCAGAGTCTAACACCCAAGATTCTTCCTTACTCTCCAAAGAGCATATCAATGCATCATCCCCTCCTGAGGTAAAAGTAACATTTGCCTCTGCCTTCACTTGTTTGTCCTTCGGTGCACTCTTGCACTGATTTTTGTAGTGCCCAGTTCTTCCACAATTCCAACACTCGATAGTCTTCGAGCTATGGGAATTATTAGGATTCCTGGATTTGGACCTCCTGTCCTTTGATCTATCTCAGTAGTCCGTTCTGCCACGTCCATTCCCTTTGGTTTAATTTCTTCCTCTTGACTCTGTATGCAAAACTGAAGAATTTGATGATTCACCTGACTCTCTACATCGGATCTCTTCACTGAGAACCAAATCACGAACATCGTCAAATTTCAACTTATTGCTTCCTGACGAGCTACTCACAGCCGTGACAGTAACATTCCAACTTTCTGGTAGAGAAGACAAAAGTATCAATGCTCGTACTTCTTCATCGAATTCAATTTCCATTGAACTCAACTGAGTTGTGACTGTGTTAAGTTCATTGAAATGTTGAGCTACCGATGCGCCTTCCATCATCCGCAAATTGAATAAACGTCTCATCAAGTGCACTTTGTTTAAGACTGATGGCTTCTCGTACATATTGGAGAGAGCTGCCATAAGACCCGCCGTGGTCTTTTCCTTTGCTATGTTGAAAGCAACATTACGGGATAACATCAATCGAATAACTCTGAGGGCTTGTCTGTCTAGAAGATTCCAATCTTCTTCCTTCATAGCCTCTGGCTTCTTCCCTAAGAGAGATTGATATAGATTTCTTTGATACAGATAATCCTCTATCTGTATTTTCCAAAACCCGAAATCTGTGTCATCGAATATCTCGAGTTTCACCCTTCCTTCATCTGTAGCCATTGCTCCCACTCAAATCTAACTTTCTCCGGATCGTTTCTGACTATTTTTGCAAACCACCGTGTATTAGAACACCTCCATCAACGAACAAATATCGTCAACAAAATTTCACTATTCACGTGAATAGTAACATTGCAAGAAATTGACAAAAATCACCACCAAAAGCTCTGATACTAATTGTTGGAAAATAACGTAAATTCCCGATAAGACAAACTTATGAGAAAGCAAGAATAGAAAAATAACACACAAATTTGATAACGGAGTTCGGCCAATCTTGCTTACGTCTCCGGACCTGCTGCAGATCTTTTTACTGAAAGAGGAGAAATTACACAAGGTGTTTACAACACTCAAAACCCACAACCCAATTACACCCAAGAAAATTACTCTCAATTTTCTCTCACAAGCTTTTCTCTCTAAGCTTTTCTCTCACAAAAGCTTTTCTCTCTAAGCTTTTCTCTCAATTGGAATGAACACTTTGGATGATTAATTCATTACAATTACACATCTATTTATAGGAAAATTCACTCCTTGAATTACTCCTTAAATTAATGGTTCCTTAAATTGCTCCTTGAATTAAGCTCCATGTTTTGCTCTATGTTTTATTCCTTGTTTTGCTCTATGTTTTATTCCTTGTTTTGCTCCATGTTTTGCTCCTTAAATTAAGGAGCTTTATAACAATCTCCAACATGTATTGCATACCAAATAGGTAAATGTCATCGTTTACCTTTTGTTAATTCAATGAATAAAAATTCTATCCATTTGGAAGTTGTACATACGAATGTATGTGATCTTTTTCCCATGCTTTCCTTCAATGGTTTTCACTACTATGTATATATTCTGATGAGTGCACACGAT
Organism: Hippophae gyantsensis; assembly: GCA_030763125.1. Classification (NCBI taxonomy): domain Eukaryota; kingdom Viridiplantae; phylum Streptophyta; class Magnoliopsida; order Rosales; family Elaeagnaceae; genus Hippophae; species Hippophae gyantsensis. The sequence continues at coordinate 14,195,274 of CM061037.1, read as the reverse complement.
ATACTTGGATCTACTTTCTAAAAGAAAAATCTGGTGTTAAATAAGCCTTCCTTATGTTCAAGAATCAAGTTGAACTGTCAATTAGAAACAAAATAAAAATATTGCAATCAGATGGTGGGAGAGAATTTGATTCACTAAACCATATCCTAGCTAAGTATGGAATATGAAGGCAAATTTCATACCCCTGCATTGCTCAATAGAATGGGCTAGCAGAAAGAAAGCACATGCACATAATTGAGTTAGGATAAACTCTTTTAGCCCAAAGCAATATGCCACTAAAGCTTTGGGATGAAACATTCTATGTTGTCGCCTTTCTCATCAACAGGCTGCCCGCAATAGTGCTCATTTTCAAAAGCCCCTTTGAAATGCTCAACAAATGCCTACCTAACTATTAGTTACTTAAGGTGTTTGGATGCAAATCTTTCCCTTACATAAGACCTTATCACAATCACAAGTTTGATTTCAAGATTAAACCTTACACATTTCTTTGATATAGCCATGTGCACAAATGTTATAAATGCTTATCTCCAAATGGTAAGGTGATAATATCAAGGAGTGTGATATTTGATGAAAACCAATTTCCTTTTGCTCAAGTTTTGCTCAAGTTATGCCCACGTTATCCAGTACATCAACTCAATCCAAGAAAATGTTACCCACAATAAATGCAATGCCTAACAATGTAAAAATCAATTCAAGCCAACCCATTGACAATCAAACAGACATAAATATTATCCAACCACATGACAATTTATAACCAACCCACCATGACAACTCTATATCCTCACATCAATCTCCACGACAAACAAATTCTCAAACTCCTGCAAACAATGTGCTAGTCCATAACTCAACAAACCCACATGAAATAACATGTCATAACGAAACTGATTCCTTCGAGTCTTTTCCTGCCTCTTCGAACTACTTTGAACCAACCTCTCCGACTCATGAAATCATAACCCAGAATACCCCAATTCACCAAAACATCCATCTAGTGACTGCAAGACTTAAAGCTGAAATCAAAAAATCTAAAGTTATGTTTACACCACAAACTATATTAGCCCCCAAAACTGTAGAAGAAGCATTGAAAGATAAGAGACAGTTTGCAGCTATGAAAAACGAGTTTGATGCCTTAGTAGGAAACAATACATGGGTATTGGTTCCATCTCCAAAAGAAAGGAAAATCATTGACAATAAATGGCCCTTTTCGGGTAAAGGAACTCTTTGATGGCACCTTAGACAAGCTAAAGGCAAAAGTTGTTACTAAAGAGTTTGTTTAAGTGGCTGGTTTCGATTTCTTGAAAAATTTCAGCCTAATTGTCAAATTTGGCACTGTAAGAATGATACCAACTTTAGCACTTACATTTCGTTGGTATATACAACAATTAGACATAAACAATGCGTTCCTAAATGAAACAATCCTAGAAGATGTGTGTACATGTAGCAAGTACCTGGATTTGTTGACAAATAACATCCTAATTCTGTGTGTAAAATGCATAAGTCCCAATATGGTTTAAAACAGGCACCTAGGGCCTGGTTCAACAAACTGAGCTCTACTCTATTGCAGCTTGGTTTTTCAAAAGCACAATCTGATGACTCTCTTTCATTTAATTGACAAATCATACAGAATGTATGTGTTAGTGTATGTGGATGGCATAATTATCACTGGATCAAATGCCGACAAAATTGATGAGTTTATTAAGATATTGAGTGATGAATTTACCCTTACCCCACGTTTGGTTGGAGGGAATGGAATGGAATCAGAATTGATTCCTTCCATTTTGTGTGTTTGGTTGGACGGAATGGAGGGCGGAATGGAATCTGATTACCAAAAGAGAAGGAATCACAATTCCTTCTCCCACCTTTGGTAATCATTATTCCATTCCCATCTAAACTTTTTTTTTCCAATTTTACCCTCACTTAAAATATAACCTTAAATTCAAATCCCAAATTTTCAAACCCAAAATTCCAAAACCCTAAACCCTAAACCCAAAATTCCAAAACCCTAAACCCTAAACCCAAAATTTCAAAACCCTAAACCCTAAATCCAAATCCTAAAATCCTAAAACCTTAAACCCTAAACCTCAAATCCCTAAACCCTAAAACCCTAAACCTTAAAACATAAATCCCAAAACCCTAAAACATAAATCCCAAATCCCTAAACCCTAAACCCTAAATCCCAAATTCCAAATCCTAAAACCCTAAATCCTAAACCCCAAATCCCCAAATCCCTAAATCTCAAATCCCTAAACCATAAACCATAAACCCCAAACCCCAAATCTCTAAACCCTAAACCCTAAACCCTAAACCTTAAAACATAAATCCCAAAACCTAAACCCCAAAACATAAATCCCAAAACCCTAAACCCTAAACCCCAAATTCCAAATCCTAAATCCTAAACCCTAAACCTTAAACGCTAAAACCCTAAACCCCAAATCCCCAAATCTCTAAACCCTAAACCTTAAACCCTAAAACCCTAAAACCCAAAAACCCAAATCTCCAATTCTCTAAACCCTAAACCCTAAACCTTAAAACATAAATCCCAAAACACAAAGCCCTAAAACATAAATCCCAAAATACAAAACCCTAAAACATAAATCCCAAAACCCTAAACCCCAAATTCCAAATCCTAAAACCATAAACCCTAAACCTTAACCTACAAATATAACCCCAAATCCTAAATCCCTAAACCCTAAATCACACATCCCAAACCTCAAAACCCTAAACCCTATTTAGAAAAATAATAATTTTAATAATATATTTCTTTTTAATTAAGTAATACTTATTTAGAAAAATAATGATTTCAATAATGTATTTTGTGTGACGAAAAAATAGTAATTAAATCACATTATTTGAACTTTCTGACATGTAGGTATTAAGGTCATTTATAGCTTTTTTCATTCCATTCCAGTGGCAAACCAAACACTATAATCCTGATTCTGAGCTTGATTCCAGTGGTCAAACCAAACAAAATTGTTTCCTTTCCATTCCATTCGATTCCGATTCCGATTCCGATTCCGATTCCATTCCACGAACCAAACGCCACCTTAAAGATATGAGAACACTGCATTACTTATTAGGAATTGAAGTTGTTCACTTACTTAATGGAAATCTGTTCCTCGGGAAAACCAAATACATCAAAAGCTTACTCACTAAAACAAGGTTGTCTAATACCAAACCAGCTGCCTCTCCTATGATTACAATAACTGTTGTCAACCACATGTAGTGAGCCATATGACTAATCTAAGTCTTTAGAAGTATTGTTATCAAGATGTTGAGTGATGAATTTGCCCTTAAAGATATGGGAACGGAACTCTGCATTACTTCCTAGGGATTGAAGTTGTTCACTTACTTAATGACAATCTACTCCTCAAACAAACCAAATGCATCAAAAGCTTACTCACTAAAGCAAGAATGTCTGATACCAAACCACCTGCCTCTCCTATGATTACGATAATTGTTGTCAACCAGACATAGCCTTTTCGGTGAACAAAGTTTGCAAATTTATGGCACAACCTCTAGTAACTCATTGGTAACAACAAAACAAATGTTAAGACATATAGCCAGTACAACTACTTATGAGATAGAATACAAAGCTTCATCTCGATTGTCTATATATGCATTTTCAGATGTAGATTGGGCTACATATTTTGACACTAGAAGATTAATATTTGGATTGTGTTGGTACTTGAGGGGCCAATCTTGTGCTGTGATCAACAAAGAAACAACCAACAGTTGCCAGATCAAGCACTGAAGCAGAATATAGATGCCTTGCATCTACTACTGCTGTAGTAACATGGTTACAAATCATGCTAAAAGAACTGCAGATTGACAGTTCGGACAAACCTGTCATCTCGTGTAACAATACTAGTGTAATTACCCTCACAGCTAATCCCATATTCCACTCACGAAATAAACACTTTGAATTGGACTACCATTTTGTTAGGGAAAAAGTATTAACAAACCAGTTAACTATCCAGTTTGTCCCTTCATTTGATCAAAAAGATGATATCTTAACTAAAGCCTTACCCATAGCACAGTTCTTGAATTTAAAAAGCAAACTTAGAGTCACTTGTATGCCACTAAGTTTGAGGGGGATGTTGATGTTATCATGGATGAAGAAATACTTGATGATCATGAAGTGGATAACAAGTATGGAAGCTAATGATTGCTCCAATTCCTGTAAAGGTTTACAGAAATTATGAAGGTGTTATGAAGGCAATTGTGACAGCAATGGGGCAGCAATCAAACAAGATTAGTAAGGCTTACAAAATGGGTGATATAGACAGTGCAAGGATGTATCAAATGATGGGCAAATCCATACAAACTATCAATCATTGTAAGGCTCACAAATAGATGAAAAAGGGAGTTGTAAGGGTGTCGAAAACACCCCAAAATTGAATCTAAATTGTAGCAGATAAATGTGTAGGCAGCTAGCTTATGGTGTAGTCATAAACACACAATTGCAACCGCTTTTCTGTTATTTTATGCGATCAAATCACCTAGCTGTGATCAATGTGTAACAATGTAGTATAAATACATAACCAGTACTTGTAATTTTACATGACATAACAATTAGAAATCAATAAAACCTATGCGCACTATTCATCATCTTCCTCCCTCTCTCCCTTGTGAACAGGTTGTTAGAAGTCTGTCATTTTCTTAGTTTAGTCAGTTTTCTTTTCAGAATCAACGGATATTTCTTCCACTTAGGACTAAAGAGCATGTTTAATTAATTCAGTAAAAAGTTTCTTCCCAAAATATATATATATATATGATAAAAAAAAACAATGGAAACCCACCTTGCTTTCTTCATCCTTAACCATGCCAAGTAAAGCCAACAGAGCTTTGCTTCTTAAATTCGTCCCAATACTCTTCATATTGGAACTATTCTTCAACAACTTAACAATGAGTAAAACAATACCAGCATTTCTGATCCTATATCTGCTAATAGGATTTTCTTCCGAAATCTTATAAATACCATCCAAAACTTTCTCTATACAATTCACCTCAGGAAGCTCCTTACTCAAATGCTGCACTGCAAATTTCACCTGAATCTCCACATTCCTATTGATCCAATCCTCAATTGCTCCAGCCAAACCAATATTAGGCCTTAACTCCAAATTAAACTCAACAACTTTTCCAGTAACAGGACAAATGGGTTCTCTACCATCCTCTGAACACCTCTCAAACCAAAACTGAATAGCGCTTCGCTCATACGTCTGTGATGATTCTAACACCACTGGCTCCTTCATGACCTCCTTTGTCAAAGGACAGAAAAAAATTTTGATCGGCGATATGTATCCTTCATCTTCAAAATCAAGGTGCAAACTCCATGAGTGAATGGGAAGCTCAATTGCCCAATTTTCCAGAATTTGCTCCAAAGACGCTAGAATTTTTTTCTCGATAGTCAAACTGAACCTCGTTAAATCGTTCTTAAACAGCTCAATCTGTTCTGACAACTCCTGGTGATTTTCGGGATCAATTCCCAGAGCTCGCCCTAAGTCCATAACTATACCACTCTGTACGGCCTTGCTCAATTTTGCTTGTGTTCGTTTCCCTTCTTTTTGTAGCGTACGAAAAACTCTTTCTTCATTCTCCGTAACCTACACTCCAAGTTAACCCCAAAATTAAAAACTCACACTCCAAATCAAAAATAAACACATCATATATACGAACAACGAAAAGAGAGATAGGAAAATAGAATATCATCTAAAATATATATATATAATAGAATTGTACTTTGAAATGAGTTAGTTTCATGTCTCTGGAAAGATTAGAAACTTTCTTATGAAGCTCATGGTGATCAACGAGTGCTCCATCGAGCAACGCAAGCCAACCAGAAATAGCTGATGAGCACTCATTCATGGAATGACATAAATAAACGCAATTGAGCAGAACGAATATCTTGCTTTTGGATTTATAAATCGACACCGTTTTGATGGATTTGGAGAGTTCGGCGTCGATGCCTTTGAGACAGGTGTGAACAGATGGAGAGAAGGAATCGCAATCAGAGGAGCGGAGAAAGTGAGTGAGAGCTAGTTGAAGGCGCTGAGCAAAGATGGTAAATCGGCGAGGGATGTCGGAAAAATAATGGTGGGGTTGGGAGTGAAAGTCGTCGCCGACACATAGATCCAATAAAGAAAGGTTTATGGAGTCTACAGTGGCTGAGAAGGTTGAGATTAGTTGGTCTGTGATCATCTGTGAGATGAGTATTGTATAGAAAGGATAGACTGGACTTGGGAGTTGGAGATGAAATGATCAAGTTATTGATTTTGAGTCTCTTTTTTCTCGAAAACAGGAATTTGAGTTTGAAGAAGAAGAAGATTGGTGAGTTGTACAAAGACTTGGGTATTTGGAATTTTAGATGTCGTCTTGCTTGGAAAGGTCGATAAAATAGCAAGACTTCCATTGCAGACTTGGAGTCGGGTTTCGTGGGATGGAAACTAACCTTTTCTTTTTTCTCTTCTCTTTCTTTCTTTTTCATTTTTTTTTTTTTATCTTATCCCAATACACCTCAGTTTAATTTTTTATAAATTTATTTAATTTAATAATAAATTTTATTTATTATAATTAATAATAAATAAATACATCAATAAAATACAGATAAAACAGTGGGTTTTATATCTATAAATGTATTTTTTATATATAATTAAAATTTATTATTAAATTAAATAAATTTATAAAACTTATAATAATTAATAAAAAATTAAATTTATTTTTAAGTATTAATGAATGTAAATGAAATAATAATAAAAATAAAGTTTTCTCATCGAACGAGATGTATTGACTACTGAACATTGACTTTAGTTAAATTATATATTACTCCTACTAATGATATGCAGTGCGTTATTTTTGCTTTAGAATTTTTTATTGAATAGGCTTTATAACCATATTCTTATATTTAATTTGAGTATCTTAGATTGAATATGAATTAAAGGTTGAATATGAAAATAATGGTATAACCACTAACTATAGATTTTGACATATTTTAATTAACGGGTTTTTTTCGTAACAAACGAAAAAAATTCATTAAAATAATAAATAAAATTAATAAAGAACGAATATAGTATACATATCCGAGTATAATAATGAGTTAAAAATTTATCTAAAACTAAAACTAACCACTCATGAAACATTCCAAATATCTATTAGAGAAATTTTTAGAATAATTCAATTATGTTCCATATTAATCTTCACGAGACATTTACCTCCTGCAAAGGGAGCTTATCACTTTAATGTTTGAATATATCAATAAAAATATGTTATAATTTCATAATGATAAAACAATACACCATCACTAAAATATTTGCACTCTAAATAACCACAAATTTAAAACAATTTAAACACAACTAATATTACGTACAAGCATCTACACAAACATAAATTGTGTACACTATTACAAAAAAAAATATTTAAATCGGTTAAAAATCAACTTTAAATTAATTTAAAGTCGGTTCAACGCGTAAATCAACTTTACCTGTATTGATTTTTTTATATTCTTATTTTTCACTTTACTAACCTGTATTCAATATAGCATAAAAAACTAAAATATAAATAATAATACAAATAATTTAAATATAATTAATTACTTGGTAATTAAATTTATTACAAAAACAAATAATGTATATACAATATATATATATAGTTAACTTAAATTATAAATAAAATAATATCGTTAAAGTGTAATTGGATTGTGCAAACAAACTTGGTTGGCTTATAATCACTAACATTGTGACCAGGAAACTAGGCAAAAAACAGCTGATCCATATAACAATTCATTCCCCTACATACATGAGCATGTAAGCATCCACCAAACAAGTAATCTACACTTTAGAGACATACGAATGGAGAAATTAAATCATTATAAATATTACCATAAAAAAGAGATTACCATAGCGACATCCGAGTGATATAATAATAACCTTATCCTTTTGAACTCATATTAGCATTTTATTAATCTTTTATCTATAAATGTGAAGCTATTTAGAATCAAGCTGGTATTTTTAATACTATAATGAGCTCTAAATATGAAATCAAGTGTAACTCCGATTTGTAACTTGGCTTGATGAGTTTTGGTGCCCTTAAACGTATGGAACAATTTTATAATATGTTTATGGGCACCAAAACTCATACAATCCAAGTAACAAAATAAGAGTTATACCTGACTTCATATTTAAAGCTCATTCTAGCATTGAAAATACCAGCAGAGATTCCAGATAGCTTCATATTTATAGACAAATGATTAATAAAGTGCTGTCATGATGTTGTCATAAGGAAAGTAGGTAAGAGAGATGAGATGAAGTTTGGACAAAAAATAGGTCCATAAAATAATGCATTTCCTTAAATACATGAGCATATAATCATCCATCAAACAAGGGACTTCAGACACAGAAATAGAGAAATTAAATCATTAAAAAAATTATTGTTATGTTATCATATGCTATTCAAGATCATTAGAATCTTTTCCTGATTCTTTTTATGATGATATAATTTGAACCATGTGTTTTGTCTATTCCTCTCGTAAATCATAAAAAAAATTGGTCATAACCCGTCTTGTTCCAACCAAAGAACTACATGTATTTAAAATCAAAATAAGAATGTAATTTCATGTATTTACAAAAAATAATTCAACTATGTTAAAAAAAAATTTGTATATGAGTAAAAGATATTACCACATCATCAATTGAAATTTTGATAATTGTGATGATTTCGCTCATAAATTTCATAACATAATAACCACACATGACTCTATTATTTTGTTATGGAACCTACAAAAAACAAGTGTACATGATTTTTCATATTCGAACATCTTTATTATTCAATAGTAAAATTAATAAAATTATTAATATTTTCTTGTACATACCATAACTTTTTTTCATATAAGCTTATGAGATTTTTAAAGGGCAATGTCCCTGAACTTGTTCCACAACTTTTATACTCTATCAAGGTTTAAAACGGTTAGTTTTTTATTAAATATTATAAAAAATAATAGAAGAAACTAATAGCTAGCTATAACTCTTACATTTCAACAACAAATTTTGTATCTTTACTCAGTTCTATGGAAGTTGAGTCACAGTACCAAGCATGATCATTGAACAGATTAAGGATTACTATGCAACATCTAATGATCTTAGCCTTCTTCAAACCCTAGTGGCCAAAGAATTATCAACTTTTGATTTCTGTTAAGCATTAATGCCCTATCACATAATTGTTTAGCTCTGAATCTAATATCCTTCTCTTGATATTGATTGACAAATGAAGAATCATAAAACATTGCTAAATGTGATGAGTGATTATGTTGAAGTCGATAATAACACGTCCTATATAAAAGAAATATATATAAGTAATTAGATAATATAAATATAATTATATATGTTTTACATAAATGAAAGAAAATGAATAGATTGAGGACTCACATTGTCCACACTTAAATTATACTTAAATCGATCATTTGATATTCAAATAGTTGCAATATGCACTCGTTCGATATATAATTTTGGCCGAGGTCTACACCAGAAATTTTTATAGGAAATGGCACAGTCCATCCATCATTTATGCTAGATGCCCTCGCAACAATAGTCATCAAAGCGCCAAGATTTCTGCTGAAGTTTAAAGCATAATCATAACTATACTTTTTCCAAGGCTTCTTCTTGAATGACTTAGTGCGCGATGATTGGCCACTAGACATAGATTTGGCACGAGATACTTGCTTTGTATCTTTTAAATGTACCTCATTTAAGAGTTCTGGTATAATAGACTAAAGAAAAAGTATCATGTATGTTAGTAACAATAAAAGATATAATAAAATAATAGTAGTAAACAAGTGTTATCTTTTAAGTTAAAAAATAGTACCACGTCAAAATTTAGAACAACTTGAATCGACGGTCAAGCCACATACTGTCCAACCGCCTCTTGGACTGTGGTAGCATCAGAAGGCATTGGTAGTGGACAATCATGGAGCAATGATTAATCAATTACTATTAGCCAATGATTAGACAAATATTGATTATAAATCATCTGATTATCACTCAATTGTTGTACCGTTCTAATAGCAACAAAGTTCGTTGATGAAGGATGTTTCAACAAACATTTCATATTCTATAAAAAATTTAAGTGTTATAAATAATAAATAAAGCATATAATAAGAAATAAAAATAATACATTATATACACCATAAATTAAAATATTACCATATATGATTTATCAAATAGAGAACTCTCATGTGAGGTAGCTATTGCATGTACATTCTCACCAAAATGTTCACCGTGATGTGATTAATGGTAAGAATGCGTAGATTGTATTGGAGAAAATGAACCACTACTTGATTGCATATGCATTCCTGGGATATAGGGAGGACCAATAGGATGACTATATCTTATACTGGATATAGTTTGAGCACCATGAGATTGCGTAGGTGGTCTACCTGTCATGGATTGTGGCCTACCTGTCATGGATTACGATCTACCTGTCATGGATTATGGCATGCTTGTCATGGATTATGGTCTGCCTGTCATGGATGGTTGCATGCTTAGCCAATATGGCATATCTTGATTGTAGAATGATGTCCTGCTTGACATGTGTTGTGATTGATATTCTTTTATAATGGCAATCTCACTTAACATTGAGGCCCTAAAGGAGTTGAGTTCTTATTCAATTTTAGTGTACTTCTCCTTACTGACCATCTGAGGCTTTTGTTTTGAAATGTTAAAATACTCCATATAACCATCATATTGGCTACCTCCCCTAACACGACCAGGATGCTCGCATCCGAATGCATGATATAGAGCATCTCTCCTAGGTTCTTCGATTATTTCACCCCTGGATATTTGTTCTTGAATAGCTCTTTATAAATAATAAAGCACACAAACATATCATGCATTATTACATCAATTATTAAAAATCATATGGACTTTGTATCAACCAAAATTACTAGCCAACTTATTTAGTTTTTCTTCTCCTCGCTTAGTCATTGGTTTTGACTTCTTCGTTTTGGGAGTCTTTGTTTCTATGTACAATTCAATATGGGTAACCTGTCTACCCAATTCAGCTTCCTACATAAATTATGAAAAATTATTAACATGAAATGAAATTAAATTAAAGAAAATAAATATAAAATATTTATAAATTAACACAAATTAATAATATCATTCTATATCTAACTTCAAGATTTGAAGGCCTCCCAATACGGTTAGGAAGAATGTTATGCATTATAATATTCTGATGTTCTTCCCTAATAATTTGAAATTCATCTGTACGTCTATAATCCACAAAGTCTTTCCAAACTTGAGGTGTAATCCAGGGGTATCCTTCAGAAATTTTGTAGAGCTCTACTTCATCAAGTGGTTCCAAATTGGAAACACATAATTTCTTACCAATATGGAAGTCTTGTATTCCTTCTATGCCTTCTTTGCAATCTTATAACACTTGCTCTTCCAAGTGTCATCGACTTTGTAACGATTCTGTAAAAACACACTACAAAAGATTAGATATAATACAAAAAAGATATAATATATGTAATTGATTATAAAATATAAGAGACTTATACAAATAGTTATCCATATTTTGAACTTTTCATCTTCGTCAACCTGAGACCAATCATTTATATTGATTGGTATACTGGACTTCACAAGTCTACTAATAGAAGATTTCAATTGTTGGTCATTTTTCCCTATTGGATTACCAGTAGCATCAAATAGAACAGGTATTCTATCATCTGAGTTAAGTGAAGCATTAGGTATATTCATCCAATCCCTTCTTTTCAAATGTCCCAATGGATCATTTGGATCTACAAGCTCTGTTACCCGAGGATCCATGAAATATCTACAAACAATGAAAAAATATAAATTAATTAACAATTTTAGGAACATACATACATATATATATATAAGTTATTACAACAATATAGAACATACATTATGTTTAATTAGGTTGTTGAACGTATACATATATTCCTTCACAATCACTTCGAGCGCATGACGAATAATCATCGTCATCAACTAGATCATCACATATATTAGGCAATTTGTTTGAAAAATTACTAATATTGGTTAATGTATCAAGCATAGGGTCGTCATCTTCTAATGCATCACAATGGTAAAACTCCTTTTGTAGAGGCGTTAACACAACAGACCATCTTGTGTCAATTTGATCGCTCACATAAAATACTTGTCTCATATTCTTTTCTATAAAGAATGCAATCATTTGGACAAGTATGAATCTTATGATATTCCATACCAAATCGACTAAGAGATTTCTTCACTTCATACATTGAATATGACAATTCAATACCCTCAGAAAACATATCGACTAGTAGATTTAGTAATTATGTGAATTCCTTATCAGAAAAATCATGTTTTTCCTTTACATTGTACAAATAAACCAATCACGACATTTTAGTGTATTTCTTGCATTTTAGATACAACAGTTTTCGATATCTTCTAGAAGTTTTTTAAAAGTTTCAGGATCATCCTCACGTAGTTCATCTTCAACATTATGAAACATATTTTTTGTCTGTGTATTATGATAAGATGTATGTAATCCACTCACATTCTTATTTATCTCTTCACCATGAGTATTATCAATATTTTCTCCATGATAATACTAACATTTATAGCTCAAAAGAATACCACTACGGATAAGATGATACTTAACTTCATCAAATTCATGAAATCGCTTATTTTTACATTTAACACATGGGCATTGAATCATATTAATTCCATTATTACTATTTCTACAAGCAAATTTTATGAAATTTTTAACTCTAAAAATGTAATCCTACTCAATTCTACACTTTGCCATCCAAGATTTGTCTGTTTTCTATTAATGACATTAATTAAGCATATTGATTATGTATCCAATCAATATATTTCAAGTATTATTATATATAAATTTCTTAATTATTAGAATATATACCAAAACATACATAATACAAACATTTATCATTTTAATTATTTTACAATTGTATTACTTTTACTTGATAAAATATAATTATTTATATGTAAATAAATTTATCCATGTATGGTAAATATTATAGTCTCTTAAACCCACAACATCTAGATATTATTTTCATAGAAAATAAGACAAACATATAATAACAAGCATAATACAAAACATACATAAATCAAAAATTTATAGAAAAAATAAAGCAAACTCAATAATAAGTGTGTAGGATTAATAGAAATACTTACAAGAGTAAATGAATTGACTAAATGAAGAAAATGAAGAAAAAATGAGTGTTTTGTAAGTGAGAATAAGTGGAAAAATTGGTATAAAAAATTTGAGTATTTTGCTCAAAAAAAATAGGAGATCTGAAAGATAATAAGAAGAGAAATATAACCCACAAAACGACATTGAAAATGGTGGTATGAGGTAGCCGGAAAATGATAAAGAGTCGAGGGTGAGCTCGATTTTGAAGTGTTGCTGCACAAATTGAAAAAGGAATTCTGGTGAAGAAAAGAGAAGAGAAACAGATTAATACGCGTGGATACCGTCGATTGAAGTGACGAAACGACGCTACACACGTGGATAGCATCAGTTCGCCACATCAATCGATGCTATCCACGCGTGTAGCATCGGTTTTCCATGTAAACCAACACTACGTACACATGGATAGCGTCAATTAACGTGGTGAATCGAATATACACACGTGGATAACGTCAATTCGCCACGTGAACCGACGCTATCCATGTAGTTTAAAATTGAAAAAAAAATTTAGATCAATTATTATTTTATTTGAACTCTTTAAATTTAATTTTAAAATATATCTATATATATAATATAAAAAAGAAAAAATAATAATTTTAAAATAATATCCAAACAAATACACAAAATTAAATAAAGGTATATTGTACGTACGTACATAAAATTAAATATCCAAATAAATACATAAAATTATATAATTTTAAAAACCAATTGTCTAAAAAAAAGAATTATTTGAGATAAAATAATAATTGACCTAAAAAAAACATTGTACCTAAAAAAAATTTTAATTTTAAACTGCATTTTTTACTAAAAAAAATACATGTAGGACGTAACGTCGATTCACTACGTCAATCGACGCTATCCATGCAATTTAAAATTGAAAAAAAAATTTAGGTCAATTATTATTTTATTTGAACTCTTTAAATTTGATTTGAATATATATATATATATATAGTATAAAAAAGAAAAAATAATAATTTTAAAATAATATCCAAAAAAATACACAAAATTATATAATTTTAAAAGCCAATTGTCTAAAAAAAGAATTATTTTAGATAAAATAATAATTGACCTAAAAAAACATTGTACCTAAAAAAATTTCAATTTTAAACTACATTTTTTAATAAAAAAAATACACGTAAAACATAGCATCGGTTGACATGGTGAACCGACGCTACGTCTTATGTTGATGCATTGATAACATCAGTTCTATACCGAACCAATTTTAAATTCATTATAAAATATCGACTTAAATACCCTTTTTTGTAATAGTAGTAGATAACGTAGAACAAAATACATACATATAAACAATGATAGACAACCATTTAATAACCAACTAAATCACAAAAAGATAAAACCAAACAGGTTGAATGCAACTAGAAATAGTTGAAAACACCACCTTCAGCCTAAGAAATAGTCTAAAATCATCAGCCTTTGAGACAAAGACAAACTCATAACACTATGATGTTCATCAGGTGAGCCAGTATTTGTCTACTCCATGATCGACTCATTATGCTGTTGTTCTGTGTATTCTACGATACTTGAAAGACACTATCTTCCATGGCCTTTTCTACTCAGCTCAGTCTCTTTTAGTACTTCGTGCATTCTCTGATGCTGATTGGGCAGGAGATCCACTGATCGCAGGTCCACTACAGGTTATTGCTTTCTTCTTGGTTCTTCTTTGATTTCTTGGCGAAGTAAGAAACAAACCTTCGTGGCCCGCTCCAGTACTGAAGTAGAATATCGTGCTCTTGCTGATACCACATCTGAGCTCTTTTGCCTACGATGGCTCCTTAAGAATTTGGGTGTGTCCACATCCTCTACAACTCCCCTTTATTGTGATAATCAGAGTGGCATTCATATTGCTCACAACGATGTCTTCCATGAACGGACTAAACACATCGAGATTGATTGTCACTTTATTCGCTCTCATCTTATCCATGGTGCTCTCAAGCTTTCCCCTGTTTCCTCCAATGATCAACTTACAGATATTTTCACTAAGGTACTTCCCAAAGGACACACTCGTAATTTGGTTGACAACTTCGAGTTGGTCTCACATCCACCTTGAGTTTGAGGGGGGCTATTAATGTATATCTAGTAATATATTAATGTATATTTTTTTACTTCTGACATATTTATATCTAATTATTTTAAACATATCTAATTTACTTGTAACTCTTATATAAAGGCAACATGTATATTCATTTATTCACATAATAAAATACAATCATTAAATATTTCTAACACATACAAAAAAAGTAAGTCAAGTAATTAGTGTCGAGCACAAACCAAAACACCAGCCACTCATCCACTGTGGAAGGCAGAGCGATGGTGGGAGAACCAAAGAGTACAAAAACAATGCTAATCTTATTACTACAAATAGACTGAAAATGGTTGAAAATAGGTTATTGGAAAAAGGGTTTAGGAAATGAAAAAGAGTAAAAGGTAAAGAGGATGGTGGGAATGAGGGATATAAAGAGGAAGTGAAAAGCCAAAAAGTGGATGAAAAGTGACCAAGGATTAAAAAAGGGGTGGTGACGCAACGAGGGAAGGAATGAAACCCTAAAAAGCTTTAAAAATTGCCACTAACTCTCAAAATGCTAGAGAGAACCACCTCCTTTAGGTTTTTATGGTTAATCTTACTCAGTAGATATATATAGTGCCCAGCTCAGAAATTTTTTAAAACAAATTTAATCCTTAAAGACTCGTAAATTAAAACTAATAAATTGTAATTCAAAAATAAAATTTCTTATTTTATGATATTTAAAGTCTAGAGTTTAAGTCTTGTATATAAATATATTAGTTAAATTGTATTAAAAAATCTAAAAAAATTATAGGTATAATTCATATTTATTTAAAACCTAATCATAACTATATATAATCAATATTTTTAATATAGGACAACTCATTGGTATTATTTTATTCATGATTATATATTTTATAAAATATCTTAATATAATTATTTAATATAGTCATTATATTTTTATGAAGAAATTTTTTATCATCTAATAATAGTTAATAAAAAGTAATATTTAATAGTAAAAAAATTAAGAATTAAAATAATCTAAAATTAAATTATAATGGAATAATCATTATTAATATTAATTAGATTAATTTTTTAGGATAATAAATAACATATATAATAACTTAATTAATAATTAAAAATTAAAATTTTTAAAAAAATTAATTAGGATTTTTTAATCACCCTTTCATAATATTTTTTATGAAATTAAATTTTTTATAAATTACATGTAATTATTTACTTCTTCAAAAGTTTAGTTAAGATTATTTAATCACCATTTTGTAATTTATTTTTAAATAATTAAAAAGTTATAAAATTATATATAATTATTTTGACAATATTTTTTCAAATCTTTAATATTTTTAATTAAAACTAGCTTTAAGAGTAATAAAAAAGACATAATGATTTAACTATAAATTAAAAACTAAAATTTCAAAAACTTCATATATTATTATTTAATCACCATTTCATAATTTTATTTTATATATAATTAAAAATTTATAAATTGTATATAATTATTTTGTTCATATTTTTTAAAATTTTAATATTCTTAATTAAAATCAAATCCTTTTCGAATAATAATTAATCAATATAATGACTTAATTATAAATTAAAAGTGAGAATTCTAAAAGATTTCAATAATATTACTTCATTACTTTATTTTATAAAATTAAAATTTATAGATTGTATGTAATTATTTTTTCATATTTATTTTAAATTTTAATTTTTTAATTAAAATTAATTTTTTATTAAATAAATAATAAGTAATATCATTTAGTAAAAAATAATCACGATTTCGTAACTTTTTATATATATAATTTAAATATTTAATATTACATATAATTATTTATGTTAAAATAATTATAAACTTTAATATTTTAAATTAAAATTAATTATTTGTAGAATAATAAATAAAATATTTAATTAATTAATTAAAAATAAAAAATTATAATTCTAAATTTAATTTTGAATATATAATTACTCTTTTGTAACTTTATTTACAAAATTAAAATAGTTAGAAATTTGTGAAGTTATTTTGATAATTTTTGATACTCTTAATTCAAATTATTATATATTTAATTATTATATAATATAATCATGATTTTTTTATTTTATAAAATTTAGTATGAAGTTATTTGAGGATTTTTTTAATGTAATTTAAGAAATGACTTGAAATGATAGAGGTAAGTTATTTGAAGATATTTACGTAGATTTAAGCTCAATTATTTTATTATTTTATTTATCGTAAAATGTATAACTTTTAAAGTTATAAAAAAAATAAAGTTAAAAAAAAGATTGGTTAATATTTTTTTTCCAATGTTCTTAAAAATCATATAACAAAATTTATTAAAAAATAGTTAAATTTATTAAATCTTTATGTTCATATATGTCTTGATATTTATTTTAATTTTTATAATGATTTAATCTATACAAATTTATATTTTTAAAACTTAAGAGAAATTTTTTTTTTTTATATATAAATGTTACATATTTTTATACCTATTCATGAAACATTGAATAATAAAATTGTTTACTTGCCTAATGTGTTTGAGTTTTATGATATGAAATTCAAGTATTTGATTAAAATAATTAAATATCATTAATAAAAATAGACTATATGTTAGTTTTATAATAATTATTTTTATAATTTAATTAAAATATTATAATATAAATAACTTAGTAAATAAAAATAATGGGGTACAATGCATAACTAATAACATTGATTACGAAACAAACAAATCAACTCGGTAGTCAACTAATTATGGATTTTTTGGTATTTTAATTTTACCAAAATTTCAGTGTAAATTAATATTTTGATTTCACTTTCGATTTTGGTGAAAATTTAAAAAAGAAACATTGAAAATTACAAAAAGAAATTTATGATAAATTATTCTAAATAATAACATACATTAATCAATATTTTCTAAATAAATAATGTATTAAAAATAAATATTCGAAGAATATGTAAATTATAAAACATCATGTGATATAACATGATGAATGTGATATAAAATATATTTTAAAATAAATCTTACAAATAATTATAAAATAGATAATTTAAGGTTTGATTACAATTAGTATATTACATGATATTATTTGAAATAAATAATTTACTTAAAATTTTAAATAATTTAATATCAAAATAAGTTGTTCAAATCTAATAAAATTAATATAAAATTAAAAATTGATAGGCTTTGTATCTTATAAAATTATTCATATTTCGTTAAATTTTTAAAAACCTTGTATCATTGTTTAAATATTTATTTTATTTTATGAAAAAAGTAAGTTCAACATTCAAAACAAAATTTATTCGAATTTGACAGAAATTTCTCCAAAATTTACAAAAACTTCAACGAAATCCTCAAAGAAAATGCATTTTTTATTTTGAATAGTAAAGGACTCGTGATAATAATTTCAATTCTTAATTTATATGCTTTTGATGACTATTTTTAAAATTTTAAAACTCAAATAAAATCATTTTTGGAATTAATTTTCTATTTTTTTATTTCTTTACACTAGAAACTAATAACATAACCATACTCAATAATACTTAAAATAATTCAAAATACAAATTATAATAAAAAAAATTCAAAAACAAGTTTAAAATTTAACTTTATAACTTAAAAAAGTCAAAAATTAAAAAATCAAAAAATAGGTTATCAAATAAGTAATATCTAATTTTTAATTTTTCCTTTTTAAGATTAAAACTTGAAATAAGTTATCAAACAACTTTTATTTTTTTCTAAAATACTTTAAAAATTAATAATTTCATTCTTAAAAATTAAACTTGTCGTTAAAAATTACTTAAAAAATTCAAAATTTTGATCAATTTACAAAATTTTAGTCGAAGGCTAACTGATTAAACCTTTACCTCAAAAATGAACAAACTATTTAATGATATTTCCTTTTTAAAATATTAGACTAATTTTAACGTGACGAAAAATATAGTTTGAAGATCACATCATGGTAAACTCATGTAATACTACATAACAAAATAATAAAAGTTGACAAAATATATTATAAAATTTCAACTTAACAATACAATTAAAAAAAATACAAGTTATAAATGATCAAATTCATGTACTACTAAAGAACACTAAAATTATGTCAGATCTTCAAGCTATACAAAAGGATGTTTATTACATTTTTACTTCAAAAAGACCCTTGAGATACACATAATGGCATAGTGCACAAAAGCACTACAACGATATAGAGTGAATCGAGCAACTCATACTCACATAAAATTATCACACTTAAATGGGGCATAAAATCCAAACAATAGGGTACACCCAAATGGTTCACATGATGTTATTTTATTTCAATAGTGTAAAATCAATTGCAAACTTTTATGTTCAATATAAGAAACTTTTGATAGCTCAATCTATTTGGGGTCTCTTTCATATTTTTTTAAGGTGTTACCTTTGATAACAATATTGTGTACATTTGTAGCAATGTTGCACACATGTATAATAATTTTGAATATAGTTACGAAGATATACAATACTATTGTATTTATATGAGAGGAAAATGAATAAGAATACTTATACAATAAAATTGTACACGTGATAATTTTATATATAATTATATGTATTTATAATATTATTGTATATTTGTGAGTAAAGAGAAACAAAAGTACGAAATAACATAATAATTTAAATTTTTATCGTTATGAGGTATAAGTTTTTTTTTCTCTCAATGTCAACCTCCCAATCACTTTCATAATATAAGTTATGGATTCGACTAATGTAACGTATACTATTTTTTTTCAATTAATAAATACTCACTAATTAATTATTCTAAATTACGATAATGAGATTTGAATCCATATAAAAAAAGACTCATATGATAGAATATGGTGTAATTGAAGTCACTTGACTATTTCTTTATCTACATTTATAGTTTTTACAAAAATCTATATCATGCCTAATATTTTTGATTAAAATTATCTCTTTATGTTAAACTATTGACATTGGTTGTCCTTTAAGAAGCATATGTTACCATATCAATCAAAAATATTAACGATGATGTCTATGTTTAATAAGAATTCTAATATGGTAACATAAGATTCATATCCAATACCTATAAACTAATTTTAATTAGTCATATGATATTGGGATTTAAATTTTTATTTAATTTGAAAGTTATATAATAAATAATTTTAATTATCTATTAATGAAATGTATTTTAAAATATAAAAGATTTTTCAAAAATAAATACCTTATGATCATGAAAATTTAATATAATAAACTTTTTGTCTTTTTTCTTAATCAAACAATACAGTATGGATTTTATTTAATAAACGTTCTTCTAAGTGAGGATGAAACAATACAAGAGAGCAACCATCTTATAAAAATATGAAGGTAAGTTAGAAATGAAGGCACTTGAAAGAACATTTACGGCCACCGACACTTAAACATACATTAAGTATGTATTATTAACCAAAAGTTAAATTATAACAATTTAAATCATATTGAATAAGCTGAGCCATCATGCAAAACTCAAAAAGCACATTTTTGAAAACCAAGTCATTACAACCCTTCTAGATATACCAAAAAGCATAAACAACACTTACAAGGTGATTATCTTTATTAGTAGTACAACATAACTAATTATAGAAAGCCTTATTGAGATGAGAAAAAGAACCATTATTGTGTTAAAGAAAGTTAAGATAATGTCCTATAACACCCAATCAGTAAACAAACTCAACATGAGAATTACAAATGGGGTAAAATGCTTCAACCACCTCATACTTATATTCAAGGAGTGATAACTTCACAACTAAAACCTCATAGAGTCATAGTAATAGAAAGTGTCTTACCTCGACAACATCATGATTTTCCAAGTAGATTTCTATAGCAATGGTACCAACAAGTAAGAAGCATTCCCAAAAGGTCTTCCCACCACCTCACAAGTAATAGATATGTTGAATTTATAGAGAAAATACCATGGCTAATAAAATGGTCCTCATTACCAAGTGGATTTAACAAATTATCAAGATCTAATTAGCATTTTCAAGTAAAATGTATGTGTTATCAAAGGAACATTCCATCCACGTGAATTTGGATCATGCAAATCACTTACAAAAACAATGCTTTGTACAAGAATGAAAATTAGTTTGAACATCGAGTTATCTTGAATCAATGAATCATTTCAAACACAGATAGAGTTATTATTTTCTATGATTCACCACACACTCTTTAATAAAGCATTGAGAGTCTCCATAAAGCCTCTCCAAGCCAAAAAGGAGAATGTCCAACACTTAATGTAAAGAAAAATAAGTAAAAAACAACTACTCTTATATAGTTGAGCTAATAAGGAATTTGGAAACTTAATTATGCTCCAATATTGCTTAAAAACTATTGCCAAATTAAAAATTCATAAATCTTTGAAGCCTAGACCCTGGACCTTTTTACCTTATACAACTTTTTCTAGACTAATCAATGAATCTTTATATTGTTATTTAAGTATCCTACCAAAACTTTTGCATCACATTCCCGATGTGAAGACAAACTATAAGGAAGAACAAAGCATTGCATTTCAAAGTGATGCCATTGACTTAAGCAACACCTCTTTTCCTAACGAGAACAAATATTTACCAACCTAATTATGAACTTTTGACATAACCCAATCTAAAATATAGTTCATTTGTGTTCTCATGGCTCTACCAAAAAGAGATAGGAGACCCAAATATCCAACAAACCCATTAGAACTTGAAATACTTGGTAACGTAGAATGATAGTTCTATTTTCTGGGTATATATAAGTGTTAAATAAAACTAGATTTTTGATAGTTAACCATTTGCCCAGAAGCCTTTCATGCATATTCAAGATATCCTTTAACCCACTCACATCTTCAACAAAACTCTTACAAAAGATTAATGAATCATCAGCAAAGAAAAGAAAATATGTGAAATAGAAGGGTTAGTGCGACATACTTTTAATATGCTAATATTCTCATCCTTTTAACTCGTTGTAGCAGGCAAAAGATACCTCCAACATAAAAGAAAAATAAGATAAGGGATAGTGGATCCCCCAGTCAAAGAACCCCTCGTGGTTTAATAAACCCCATTTTCAAAGACCCTCAATGTACATGTACATTACCAGTTATTCATAAAATTGCTTACCTAAGATTTAGTTTTTTTTAAAAAGGCACTATGAAATTACCTCATAGAACATATCAAGTGTAAACGCAGTGCAACACAAAACTAGTGCAACGAGTGTGGATTTTTTTTATAAGTAGTTTTAAAAAAAGTGTTTTGAAATAAAATATTTTTTTAATAACTAGAATACTCATAAAACTATAAAATGAAACAATTTATATTATATATAAAAGTCTAAATCACACCATAATAATTTTTTTGACAAAAATATTCATATATTATTATAATATGACAATTACTGCCATAAATGTTCATATATATATATATTCATTTATTATCACAATAATTCACAAAAGATTCATACAAACCAATCTCACTCTTCTCGTAGACAAATATTACTATTTGTAATTATTCAATAAATGTTAAAAAATCAAGATAAAGTTCAAGAGTAATAGACATAAAATTATCTTTGGTGTCCTTTTTAATTACATCCACCTTCATCACTTCCGTTCTATATTTAATAGTTTTTAATAATAATTTGAAAATTAAGATATAAATTATCATTTACAAAGAAAAACTATTAATAAAATGTTCAAATTTTTCAACTAAATAAATAGGCTTTACATGTTTGGAATGATAATATTATGAACAATAATATTTAACATGATTTCTTTTTGCGTATGACTAACATAATTGTATTCATGAGAACAATTACTAAGTTTTGAAAATAAAGAAAATTAAACAACATAAATGTTATGCCAACTTAGTCATATTTTATGATTCATAATAATAATATTTTTCTTAATATTATACCTAAATTTTATAGTTTTTGAAATTTATTTTTAAGTTTAATGTATCACATGCATCACACATGAATTTTACTAAATTGTTAAAATGCAATTTTATGAGAAGCATGCAAGTGTTTGGGATGAAAATGTTAAAAATGATTTAGAGTTATAATTTGATAATTATTTTAAAATGAAAGCATATATTCAAAATTATTTCTTACAAAAATAAATATTACTTCTTAGAAACATAAATAATAGGAAAAAAAATAGCCCAAATATATTTTGTAAAATAATAAATTTATGATATATTAGTTTCGAAGTTAACAAGTGAGGCAACACAAATTTATTATTTTATAAAATTGACTCATGTAATTTTTTTCGTAAAGATAGAGACTTGTGATATCATATTTAATAGGTAAAGATCTAAAGTGTAATTTTATTATATCATATTTAATAACTACAGATCTAAAGTGTAAGTTTATTAAAAATAAAGAAATTTCACATAACCTCGTCTTAAATAATCTCTCTCGAACTTTTGTTAGCACTTCTATGAAGGGATTGCCAAACACGTTGCTTACTAATTACAGTTGGCTTTCATTGTTCTCCTGCTTCAAATTTTGTCTTTCAGCATATTCAATCACTTTGTCTTCGGTTATTTTGATGATAGTTTTTAAGGGTCTTGTCCCATCAATGACACAATGTCTGGTGTAAGATACCGTTGAACTTTAGCTGCTCCTGCTTTTCAGTCCAGGCTGGTGAAAGTGCTATGTGTTGCACTGTTTATTTTGTTTTTAATTTTTTAGTGTTTAGTAAACACTTCTAAATGTAATTAGAACTCTGTTTCCTAGTAAAAAAAAAAATGTATTGTCTTATTTCTCTATTGTGTTTCGCGATAAGCTTTGAAAGACGTTCGATTTATATGAAATATGCAAATGAAAGCTAAATCACCATTTCTGATGCTGCAATCCTACCAAATTCTCTACATACAAGAAACAATAGCATTTAGAGTAAAGATCGTCAAGTTTCAGTGCGTAAGGACAGTAAAATCGAACGATGAATTCAATCGCAGGCGATCAAACTGCTGCTAATCTACATTGTAGAAAAATTTCAACAGCGGTGTAGTTTGCCTAAAAACATGTCTAAGGACACTGCATTTATTCACTAATACATGATAAGCAACATAATCAATCAAATAGACAGTAATACGAGCAACTTAGGAGAGCTATAGAGTTCAAAATAATGAAAAGCTTTTTCCTCTCAGAGCCTCAATTAGAGAAACCTAAGATGTGTTACATTTAAACCACTACATGTAAATCCAGAAGGCTAGCATATTCTAACCACATCAATCAAATCCAGCAAATAACAAAGAACAACATACCTATCATTGCTTCTATTCCAGAACAACTTTTGCCCCGAGAGATTTCAGTTTCTCAATGAGTTGCTCGCCTTCCTCCTTTGATAATCCCTTCTTCAAAATTGACGGTGTCTTCTCGACTAGGTCCTTCGCTTCCTTAAGACCTAAATCAGTGAAACTTCTGACTTCCTTGATCAATTTGATCTTGGAAGCTGCTTCATATGATTCTAATTTCAATTCATATATAGTCTTTTCTGCTTTCTTCTCCTCCTTTGCTGCTGCTGGAGCTTTCATTGACATTCCAGCTAATCCAACAACTCCAGGTTTTGCAACTCCTACAGTTGGTTGTTCTTTCATTCCCTTTTTCTTCATGATAATGGATCCCAGCTCAGCAACTTCAGATAGTGTTAGTCCTGCTATTTCATCTACAAGTTCAAAAACACGCACAGTTGGAGGACTGCGATGCTCTGTAGGATCAAATGTTGCTAAATCGTAATCAGCAGGAAGCCTCCTTTGGTCAATTTCCACTTCTTCCTCTTCCTCCTCTTCTTTTCTTGCAGGTTGACCAAAGTTTCTAAATAATGTGCTTAATTTATTAGCATTGGCTGCCATCAAAGTGGGATAAACAGGTCGACGACATAACTCATTAGTCAAGTGGTGCCTCAATCTCAAGATCAAACTCATCTTCAGATTCGGAAAAGAATTGTCTCCAACAAACAGCAAATCAAATTACATGGAGTTCATTTTTTTTTCACTGTCACATCAACAGCTGCACAGACCTCAAATTCAAAAAAGAAACATGAAAATAATAATCAGGCATCTCATCAAGTCTAGCAGCCTACACAAGAAGAAGAAAACACATTAAAGGTCAAAAAAGCATACAAGTCTTTGTGACAAATTTTTGATGCATTCCAAGTTTTTGACAATTAACTTCTTTAAAAATTAAAAAGTAAAAGGCAAAATAAGGTGACTGGTTTCAAGTTTTCAAAAATTTGTGAAGTATTATTTCAACCATACAACAAATCCAGAAGAAGAAAAAAGACTTGAAATGTATTCAAAATTTGACTATGACACTTAAATGATTCAATCAGATCACTAAACAGGCTAATATTACAGCATCAATACAAGGTCTGAAAATATAAGCATAAAGAATAATAGTAAAACCATTGAATCAAAACCTTCTAGATATGACAGAGCCCAGTTACATAGATTATCTATTACTAAAAGCCAAACACCAAGCTGAATATCAAAAATGACTGAAGCCGATGATACAAGTGTATCGTTAATATAAATGGAGCTTATAGAGGTTTCCTATGATGTTCAAGAATCATAAACCTCACAAAAAAAATAAAAATGAAATGAGCCGCTAATAACTCAAATTAAGAATCAGAAATTGAGAGATAGGTATCTTACATACTACAGAAGGACATGGATCAATGGAGAACGGAGAACGGAAAGAGAGTGGGAGAGTGGAGACTATTGGCTTTCCCAATGCCGGCAATGGAACTCAGCGTACTGCAATACTGAAGGATTGTTCACCGCCGGCGTAGTTTGTAGGAGACGGACATAACGAAATTAGGTAAGCTCAATCGATCTAAGAGCTGGGTCTCCTTTTTTGTCAGATGGGCTGGGCCTGAGTCTCTTTTGATTTTATCACTTTAGGACATTTATTATTTTTATTTTATTTTTTCCCCTCTAAAATTTAGCACTTTTATTTTGGTATGCAATAAGCACGTACTTTTTTTAATCAACTAAATTATGGAAAATTCTGTACCTAAACTATCCATATATCTAATTAGCTTTCACTATCTTTTTAAATTTATTTTATAAATATTATAAAAATAATATTTTTATAAAATAAAAATTTAATGTTTGTAATCAACTCTAATGAATGTATATAATGATTGAATAAAAATATAAATAACTTATAGCATAATTTTTTTATAAATAGAGTTTTATTTTTAAAACCCACGTATTACATATATATTTTTTATAATGTTAAAAGAATATTTAATATATTTTAAAAAAATATAATAAGTAAATATAATTTTAGGTTGTTAAAAATAAAACTAATTGAATAATTAAGTCTTATAAAAATTATACATATAAAAATATGTCATTATACACACCTAAAGTAACACTTTATTATTATATTCAGGTTTTTAGTTATTATTAGGCTTAACTACTTTACTAGTACATAAAATTTGAGCATTTTTTACATATTTTTTAAATTTTTAAAATTTATAATTTAATCCTCAAATTTTTAAAATTTCATAGATAAATTCTCAAACATTAAATTTTATGATTTAATCATCAAAGTTTTTAAAAAAAATTCATAAATAGATTCTTAAACTTTTAAATTATATAAGTTAATTATCACCATTTTAAAACTTTATATATAGATTTAATATACATATTTAAAATTAATATACATATATATGATTTAAAATTTTAGCACTCATCGAAATATTAAAAATTTGATAAATAAATCATAAAATTTAAAATTTAAAGATTTATTTATCCATTTAATCAAAATTTGAGACAAATAATATAATTTGTCCTATATCTTATTATATTATTATCTTATTTATGCATTAATCAATATTTTTTAATAATATATAGTTGCGCTGGGTAAAAAAATTATGAAGAGTATTTTTCGTGCCTACAGAGGAAGTTATGCTTGTTTAGTGAAAAAAGCCTAAAAAACTTTTATTGTCAAAAGTAGGATATATATTTAAATGTACATATGATTTAGCATATATTCACTTATATCCTCGTGATTTATAGAAAATGTTAAAGTATTTTTAGACTTTATGATTAATATCATTAATGTTCTTAAAACTAATGGTATTAACTTTTTCATCCATAATATTCTTATGACTCTGATACCAATTTATAGGGGGGGTTTTTATCGTTGATTGGCCCTATGGCAAAATTTTAACCAATATGACCTTTCTCAAGGAGATCACACCTAATTATATGCTCTAAATAAGTTTCTTTATGCCTTATATAAGCTTGATCTTATAATTGTAAATTCATACAATTACATGTTTTTGTGCAAACAATGTACTTGTAATCTTTAAAAATATAATAACCAAATAGAAGGTTACTAATTTCCCTTTTTTTCTCCTTTTTCTTCTTGTTCTAAGAAGACTAATTTTGACTAAAATAGTTTCTTAATATCCTTGAAACATGATGATCTATTATGCTTGTAACAACATTAATATAATTTATATAAATTTCTAATAAGGTATTGAATTTTCTAAAATTTTTAAGACAAGTTTTATAATCCTCATCCTTATTGTGATATTTTTGTCTTCATTTTTTTGTTCATCAGAATTATCGCTTTGTATAAGCAAATATCTTCGACATTCAAGATCCTTAATTGGATTAAAAGTTATAATTGTTATACCTGAACTTAATAGGTCCACCACGACCTTCCCTTATATTTGTCTCCTCTTGTTACATTACTTATGCCCCAACCTTGCTAAAACCTTAACACTCTCTTGATAATAGTGAGCCTTATACATCTATACATAGATGATGTCTAATTTTGACTTACTAGAAAAGAGTAATTAAACTCCATTTTATGCATAATATAATAATTATTACAAATTTAAGGCTAACTAATAACTTGGACGGGATCCTTAACCACTCATAATTATTAAGTATATAATTATTGGTTTAATATTTTTAGATAAAGAGGATTTTTATGCTAGGGTTTGTGTTATTCAAATGTGTGTGCTCTGAGTTTTTATATGTTTTAGAAAGAAAATAAAGGATCCTTTTATAACTCTAGAGTTTTTCTATGTTGAATTCCTTTTTTAGAAGCGCCATAGGTTTGAGAATTTCTCTATTTGTGTTAGAAATCTCTATCTTGATGAAGTGGTAGAGACTAATACATTCTTTATTATTTCAATCCATTAGTGAATTGAAAACACATGAGATAAACAAGTTTTTCACCTACTTTGATCTTCTTCCTGAAGTTCTTGATTGTTCTTTTGAAATTTTATGAAAAATAGTTTATTTCACTTAAATTAATTTCTGGATATATGTTTTCTATTAGTTCTGCATGGAAAGCTTTATAGGTATATATTGGATCAACTCTTTCCAAAATATTGAATTTACTTCTCGTAGGGAACTCTTTGTGTGTAGTGTAGAACTTCATATATTCAATGTGTTCATGGGTAGTTTTCTAGTCAAGTTGTAGAGACTCAACCATTATGGTTTACTTTGATCTTTATATTGGTTTTTTTACTGATGAATTTTTGGGGGATGTTTCTCTGAATAGCATTGAATGCTTTATTGTCTTTGATGCCTTTGGGAGAAATGCTTCTCTAAATAGTACTAGAGGTCTTGCTATTTTCCCCATAGTTGCCAACCTTCTTGGTGTTGTTAATTATTGTTGTAGTGTTATAGAATAATTTTTTACTATCTTCTCTAGAGTTATTAGTTTTTGTGTTTTGTAATTGATATAACTGCCTTTAGGTAAGGGCTTTATGAGTTACTCTACTAAACCTTAGAATAGATTACTGGCTTCTACCTAATTGTTATAGATTCTTAGTTTTAGACCATTATAGACCATATAAATTTTTTTCTATTCCTATTTTTCTACTTCATCAGCCCAATTGAGCTTTCTTGTTTCAAAGATGTTACTCTCCTTTGAATTGTTAGGTTCTTTCTTTTCATTTTAAATTCTCTCTTTAGAAGTTTTATCTTCTTTAGATTGAATTTTTGATGAAGTTTCCACTTTTGAGTTTTTGAACTCTACGGGCTGTTTTGAACAATTAAATTATTTCTTTTTATTTCTTGTGTTTATAAGAGACTTCTTGAGGTATAATAGCTCGAGTTGTTTATGTAGGATTTTTATCTCATTTTTCTTTATCTTGATCTTAATATCAAGATGTTTCATTTCTATAAGCATAAAAATAGTTAGAGGTACTAATTCTCTAGTAATAACATTTGCTAGACTATTTTTATTTCTTAGGAGATGTTTAACATCAAAATTGTAATGGTTGAATCATTGTTTCCATCTAACTAATCTTCTTTATTTGTAATCACTTGCAATATTAGTTCTTAAGAAATAACCAAAATTCTTGTTATATTTTGTAACAATGAATCTAGAACTTATAACATATATTGTAAATTTCTTAATAACTCATTTAACAACTAGATATTATTTTTTCATTATTGCGATAATTTAACTCTGAACCTTGAAAAGATTCTGATGTATATCTACAAAAATATTCATCTTTGTCATCTACTTTTGCTTTCAAAATTACTCCCCAATCTTCGTGTGAAGAATCTATTTCAATTATAATTTTATCATCTGACCCTCTATGATATAAAGTTGGTAAAAAAAATTTACCTTTACTTTTACTTTATCCATATACAAAACATTTTGTTTTATCCATTTTTAGATATAATCTTTTTTTTTAATTTTGCTCATAAAGGTTTTTACATTTCTGTAAGTTTATTAATATATGCTTTCACATATGTCAAACATCCTAAAAACCTTTGTAATTGATTTTTGTCTTTTAATTCACTAGGAAAACCTTGAATGTTATTCAGTATATAGGGTTGTAGATTAATTTTTTTATCTTCAAATTTCAACCATAAATACTTAATTTTTTGCTGTACAAGTATTGTTTTCTTTTCAGAGAGTACAATGCCTCTTTCTTGTATTCTCGTAGAATATTAATAATATTCAAATAGTGTTTATTTAATTCGTTATTGAAAACCAAAATATCATCTATATAGACACAAACATATTTTGTAATTTTTTAAAGATGTTATCCATATACATTTGGAAGATACCTGGAGCTTATTTTAATCTAAACGGTACACTAGTCTATTGGAATTGTCCTTGTAGCAGTTAAATGCCGTTAATTTTTGAGATTATTTATCTAGTCTTATTTGCCAAAATCTACTTTTGTAATCAAAAATTGAAAAGTATTTATTTCCTTTTATTAATGATAATAATTTTTCTTTCATTGGAATAAAGTATCCATCATTAATGGTTTATTTATTCAATGATTTAAAGTTTATTACCATTCTTTTTTTTCTATTTTTTTAGCTCATTTTTCAACTAAAAATACTGGACTTGAGTGGGGTGAATTACTTGGTATTATGACTTTTAATTTCAAAATTTCTTAAATTTGTCTCTCAAATCCAATCATGCCTTATGAAGTGTAAACCATTGGTTTTACTCTAATAACCTTGTTAGCTAAAGTCTTTTAATTTTATGTTTTGCAATTGTTTTAAATTTATTGATTTTTGGATCCAAAGGATTTTCTAAGCTTACTATTTTTAATAGTTTTTGGATACCTGCTAGTGGTTTATCTTTTTGTATTTCATTAAGAAAAGAGTTTTGTTTCTCTTTTATTTATAATGAAATATTTTTTAGATAAGGTTTTTGCTGCTCTATCTCAGCACGTTTTCACTTTTTATATTGTTGCATAAAAATTAGGTTTAGTATAGTCAAAACTTTTTTTATATATAAATTGTATTACCATATAATGTTGTTAGACTTATTTTGTCTAAATATTGTGTAAAATGTTAATATAAGTTTAAAAATCATTTCCTATTAATAAATCAACTCTTTTTTCATATTGATATATGGTAGGAATATAAAAAATTTCTCCTCCTATCATTATATCTGTATCTTTTAAAACCTTATTAAGATTTATTGTAGTATTATTAGCAATCCTTATAATTAAAGTTTTTGGTGTTTGTTTCCAGTATTCTTTTGGAAACATATATTTACTTGCTAAACACATATTAGCTTATCTACTATATATACATGTAGATGATAGTTGGTATAATCTTTAAATTTTAGTCCAACGTTGATGTATATACTATTTGGATTTGTAATACTATACAAATCATTCATCTTCTATTGAAGAGTATTCATATTCTAAGTTGATTATTGCCTCCTTGACTTCCTCTAATAGATAAATAGTGTAAGTATCATCTATATCTGATTTCTCGTTTAGTTCTCATTCCATCTTAAAAATTTCTTCTAAAATTTTTTATTTCTGTGAAAATTTCTTTTTAAATTCTTTCTTATGTTGAAACCTATTCGGGCATTCATTAAAATAATATCCTTCTTCATTATAAATCCAACATCTACATTTTTTCTTCCCTAAAGAGCAATAATTTCTATTTTTAGGAGATTTATATATCTTTCTTTTAAAATATTTTTTCTTATAGATTTCCTTATTAAATATCTTTTATATTTTTGAAAATCTTATTTTCTGATTTTATATTTTTAAAATCTCTTGTATTTTTTATATTTTTTGTATTTTTTTTGTAGGGTTTTATATTAAATCTATATTTTTCTAGTATTTTAAAATCTCTTGTATTACAACATATTTTATTATTTTATCTTATTTTTTATATTCCTTTCTTTCTTGGCATTTAATAATTATCCAACTTTTAAGACTTTTTATTCTTTCTCCTAGGATGTTTGGTATAGTTTTTCTCTTTTTTTGATTTCATCTTTTTGTTAAATTCTTATGTAATGTTCTAGATAATTTTTGAAAAAATATTTCCTTATAAATTGTTTGCATAGAGAGTTGTAATTTATGGTAATACATTTCATATTTATAAATAAAATAATCTATATAACACATGTTATAGATTTTTTTATATTTGTTAGATGTCATTTGGCTTTATTAATTTCATTTTCACTAGATTCAATGATAGTTATTTTTTTTATCCTCTTCAATAAATTCCTTGTATATTTCAATTATTACTCTATTTAAATATTCTCTTCTTATGGGAGCATTCCCTTGCATTAATAAATGTTGTTGGTCTATTAGATTTGGAAACCAAACTTTGATATTTCTTGTCATTTCATGAGCTACTATTACCTTACAGATTGAAGGATTTGTTTGGGTAGTTTGAGAGATTTGTACGAGTATACTCATACCACTAGCCCATTCATCTAAGGATTTTTTCCTATCTCTTATACAATCTAGATACAATCTAGATCTAAATATTAGACTTGTAATTACCATGAAGTTTAAATTCTGGTGGGATACTACCTCTAGTCCCCTAATACAACCCTTCTTCCATTTGGGTGGTTGTCTTCTTCTCTCTTGACTTTTACCCATTTTCCTTCTTTGTAAGGAACTAGTAATGAAATTGGTTTCATATGACCTTTTAGGGTTATAAGTTTTTTATTCGATATCAATCTCACTGATTATTGTCATATCATTTTTCTCTTTGTTTATAAAAAATTCTTCATTGTATTGTTCTTTTAATTCTTCATTAGTTAGTGTTAACAAATCAACTAAGTTTTTTATATTCCTATTTTTTGGATTCATGAATTGCTCTTATAATTCTTTTCTATATTCCATTAAATTGAAATTATATCTTTTTCGTTAGATTTTTCTTCTGTCATTTCTAGGAATCAAAGCATCTAATCTCCTAGGTGGTTATACTTTTAGTTCTTCTAAGTGATTATATTTATAACTTACAACATTATTGTTTCTATGTATGTTATATACATATTTTCTTAGTTATGTATATATATATATATACTTGTTGAAGCTTATTATAAATATATTTCTTTATTTTTTTTAATAATTTGTTTGTGTTGCGATTATATCTTGTAGGTATTTCGTGTTTGATTCATGGATTAAATTTGAAAACATCAAAGCTTTCATTAGTGTTAATTAAATTTTTGCAACACCTACTAAGCCTTCATCTATTTTTAACTGTATATTTTTTAATTTATCTTTATATGTTATTATTTTCTTAATATAACATCATGAACTAATGTTTTCATTACTTATACTTCATCTTTAAATTTTTTAACTTGTTCTTGGTTAGAGGTTTCTCCTTCATGGTCTATAAAAATAAATCTTGGTTTATTATTATTTTTAACTACGTTACTACGTTACTTTTTGTTCATGGTATTATTATTTTTAACTACGTTATTTTTAACATCATGAACTAATGTTTTCATTACTTATACTTCATCTTTACTTTTCGTTAGGATTTTTAATTTTATTATTTGTTCAAATTCTTGGAAGGTTTTATCTATTTGTATAAATTCATTTTATCCATATATTGAACTATTATGACTGTTTGTTAATGAATATCCTACTAGGTACAATATTAAAAATGGATGATTTCTTTCTTTTAATAAATCTTCTCTTTTAAATTCATAAACTAGACTTAATACTTGGTTTAAATTTGTATCATGAATACTAATAGCAAACTTAGGGTATGTTGTAAATTTTAGTTTATAGAATCCTAAATTATCATGAATTATTCCTAGTAGAACATATTTCTTATTTATTATTTTATTATCTAGTAATGTTATTTTTATGAGTGTATCTATTATTTTCCTGAAATGAATTTGTATTAATATTTGAATTCTTCCTAAATGAATATATCTAATTTTTTTCCTTATCCTTGTGGGGAATTTTGGACAGTCTATTTAATATAATTTCATTATCAATTAATGGTATATTATACATTCTTTTTGAATCTATGATATTAATGCTCATTTCGTTATTACTTATTCTATAATACATTATGTTTTTCCTTGAAAATAATATTTTTTGAATTTCTTTTTACTTATTATCATTTCCTATTAAAAGTATCCTAAGATGTCTTCTATTTTTAATTCTACTATTTTTTTTATTTTCATTTATGGAATATTATTATTCATTTCACTTAAATTTAACTTTTATTATATTTTGAGGATATTTTAAATTTTTAAAAAAATTTAAATATATTTTTAAAAATATCTAAAAATTTGAAGATATTTTGATATTATCACGTCAAAAGTAATAAAAATATCATAATTAATGGGATAGGGTATATTTATTTTCTTAAAGTGATCAAAGTTAAAAATTTAATTTACACGGACTTTCATTATTCTAAGTTAAAGAAAGGGAAAATTAATTTTTTTAAAATAGAAAAACTTAATTGCGTTCGAGTTGATTACTTTTTTACTTTAATATTTATTCCATAATTAATTTAATTATTTTAAGGTTGAAACTTTTTCAAACGCGCCAATTCTACAAGGGGACTAGCAAAGCACTAATTTATGCCTAAGGAAATCAATGTGCCAAAGATTGACTAAAAATGCATTATAGGGTGCATCTTTGGTTGAAATTAGGTTTCTGTAATATAAATTAGTTATTTTCTTTGTTGTTAAGAGTAATACATACCACAAATTTATTATAAATACCTTTTAACAATCTTATTAAATTTGAGATACACTTGTAATATCTAGCTAATAACACATTATCATATCAATTTTTTTTATATTAAAATTAATATTCATGATTTATTTAATAACCTGACAATAAAACTTATTTTCTTTATATTTTAAATCACATATTCCAATAAAATAATTATTATTTGATATATAAGAAAATTTTCATTCCCTTTTATCTCCTTCCAATTGTATTATAGAATAAAGTTACAACTCTTTCATTGACAGCATATGAGAAAACAAGAAATTTATTTATAAGAAGATTGGTCAATTATATATCAAAAACTCTATAATAAAATGTGATTAATTTGATAAAATTTAAGGATGTTTAATCACTTATAAAGTGTCTTCATCTATAATTTAACGATCATTCTGACATTGTGGTTTGAAGAAACTGGGTTGCAATTAGTCATGACAACGAGTATATGATGTTTCCCCCCTTTTCAGGCGGTGCATACTTTATTTATTAACTAGAAACAGATGACATGAAAGTAATTTGCAAACATCAAAGAGTACATCATTTATTTGTAAACTCTTAAACAAAACTTAATACGTATTAGCTTCTCTTATATAATACATACAAAGTACTATATAACAAATGATATATGTTAGCAAAACATTATATGTTCAACTATAATGCCAAACCAAAGAACAAAATAGAGAACGCCTTGAATTTTAGCCTTTTCGCCCACCATTCCCACCGCCTCCAGCTTTGTTCCTAGAAGGTGGATCATGGCCGCGATTGGCGGAGGGATCATCATAGTCATTAGTACTCACCTTTAGTAACCTTCTCTCCATGCCCCAAACCTTCTCATCATCTACAATTAGAAAAACCATCATAATTAATTAGTTAACTAATAATGAAACTAAATACACCTACTAAATAATTAAGATTATAAAGTAAGCTATGTAGCATTTTATAAGATATAAACTATAATGTTTCAAAGAACGACTAATACATTGTTCAAATGGCAGAGCCTCCCAACTTCCTGCTTGTAGTTAAATTTTTTGGAAAAATTTTATATATCACAAATTTAAGATCAATTTTAATTATTTGTAAGTAAACTCAATTAAATAAAAAACTATTATATATTATTATATATAATATTAATTTAAATTTTATTGATTATCAAAAAACGTATAAATTTAATTTTTAATCAATTTATTAAATAATCAAACACGACACGACAGAATGATTCAAAATTAACCTATTAAGTTAATACTTATTATTATTTTATCCATTAAAACGACGTGAACATTAATACAATCCGAACAATGAATATAATAAATTATATTTATTGAATTTTTTTGAATCCATGACACGATTAACCGATTCAAAACGACTAGAACTCGAAATAATCCAACGTAATAAAAGTATTTTTATCAATAAATTGACCCGAATTGTTCATGAAATGGGTCCGCAAGATTTGTCACCCTTATGTCATGTTAATGGCTACACGGGCCAGCTTTCATTTGGGAATCAAAAGATAGGAATAAACCTCTATATATTTATCTTCGAAATGCCCCTTTAATCCAATTTTAAACTCAGTTTTTTCCCCTCAAAATATTTTTTTTTGTTTTGTTGTTGTTGCTCAAAACCCTCAAAATCTTATTACCCAAGAATCAATGGGTTCATTAATTAGTTAGATCCACTGCAATTAATAAGTTAATTATCTATTCGCTTAAACAATCCTAATATTACACGCTCCCAACCCAATCACCACATAACCTAATTTATCATATTTCCCACTTTTGGGATTCTCTACTACAGACATAAAAAGGAACATACTTTTTGAAAAAGGAAAAGAAAATAAGAAACGTACCTGAAAGCAGAAAAGTGGTTCTAGTAGCAGAGGAAAGAAGAGAAAAGGCAAGCAAAAGAAACAAACACAGCCGAAGTGAAAAACCCATATTTCTCTTAACTTTTATTTTTGTTTATCTATCTTTTCAAAGTTTAAAACCCGTGGATGTCAATACTGTGGGAGAAAACAGAAGAAGACAAATGTATTTATAGGAACATGGGATGGAGATAGACTATATAGAGAGAATGGGGATACACGGTGGTGGATAGGCGAAGAGTTGACTATTTTTCCCATAAAAACTTTCATTATTATTTTAAATTAGTGGGGACCCACGTCCGGACAAGTAGACAACAGCAGCTGCGACTTTGAGGGTCCCTCGTGAGTCGTGAGTAGTTCAACGGAGATCGCTGTCACTTCCTTTACTAGTTAATGAAGCAATTTAATGATAAAAGGAAAAGCTAGTTATCATATATATATATTTTGATTGATTTAATATTATTTATATAATTATATTTGATAAAAAAATATTATCTTCGTTATAATTATTATTTAATTATTCAACTAATTATAAGCATCGTGAATCTCATATTTCATATTATGATTAGTTTAATTCCATGATGTTTTTACAATTAATTTTATTATTTTTATAATAAAAATATATAATTTTATTTTATTTTTAAAATTAATTATTCTTAACGTTATTATTATTAATAAAATATTATTATTATAATAATGACTATTCTTAATAATATTATTATTTATTAAAAGTATAAAACTATAATGAGTAATTAAAAAATAAATAATATTCTTAATAAAAATATATACTAAAAATAAACATAATACTTCATAATTTAACACCCTCCTCCAAACTTTCTTCAATAATTAATCATATTTTAAAAATAAATGAATTACATTCAAGTTTTTTTTTTTAAATAAATTATTTTAATAACTTTTTTTAAGTGATCCACTTAAAAAAATACTAAAAAAATTAAAAATATATATCTATATGATAAGAGATATCATTATAAATTAATATTATTATTTTATTATTTTATAAATAATTTTACATAAATTCAGTAATTTTATTAAGTTTATTTTTTATTAAAAAACGTACAGTTAATATTACATATTGATAACCATAAAATTATTATATTAAAAAATAATATTTAAAAAATTGGTAAAAAAATAATCAATTTTTAATAATATATATTTTATTTTAATTAAATATAATAATATAAATTAAAATAAATTTATTTATTTTTTAAAAATAAAAAAATTTGAAGTCACTAAAAAAAATTAAAATAAAATAAAAATTAAAGAAAAACACACCTACTTGGTTGCACTTCATCATCTAAAAGCGGTAATCGTTATCTCTTTATGGCCTATACTTTTTCACTTCACCGGTTCACATTCACAGAGCGTTAATTTTTTGTCATCGCGCGAATTCCCGATTGGTGGTAAGGCAATAATTTGGATTCGATAACCAAATTCAATCGACATATATATCATATAAATTCATATTTATATTCAAATTTATTTATGAATAAATATGAAATAACATTTTTATAATAAATATTATTATTTATAATCATAATTAAAAAAATAAAAAAAAATAAAAATTATATCTATACAATTATTATAAATATTTTTATTTATTTTTACACTAAAATAATAATATAATATAATTATTGTATACATAATATTTAAATATAATATATTATAAAATAAAATATTTATTTATTTATTTATAATTTAATAGTAATTTAGTCTGAATTAGATACAACAAATTATAAAATCTATCAATCTTTTGAATTCAAACAAATTACGTAATTTTTAATACGAATTTGATCTGATTATAAAATTTATCAATCTAATTCAATCTGAATTTAATGAATTAAATCAAATTTCTCAATTTAAATAAATAAATTAGATTATTTACTCGTACCTAAGCATAATTAATTTTTTTTAATAATATGAGATAAAAAATAGAAAAATACCTACTTTACTAGTTAAAGAAATAGGTGAAGTATTATACTTTTTAATTTTTATTTAATTTTATAAAATATTTAAAATTTATTTAATATAATAATTAATAAATAAATAAATAAATAACATTGATTTTTATATTAATTAAAACATGTATATTGAAAATTAATATGATAAATATTATTAATTAATTTTGTTAATTCTATAAAAATTTTTTTATTTAAGGCTTATTTTTTTTAAATTTAAAATAAAACACAAAGAGTAATATATGTTTTTATTTTAAAATATAAAAAAAAAATTATCCAAAATTATTTTAAACATAATTAGATGTTTATATATATTACATAAAAAAGTGTCTATTTTGACAGCAGAAAAAATTAATATTAGATTGATTTAAAATTTTACTTAATAATTTAATACTTTAATATTTTCAAAAATTAAAATATTTATATGAAAATAGCAAAAGTTGGTTTGGAATAGGGCTACCCTATATAAATATATTTATATATTTTTTAAAAGAAATTAATATATATATAAAGACGAGTAAAATGAAAAATCTCATAACAAATTGTTAGTAGTTTTAACAGAATCATCTTATGATATGTGTTAGATAGTTTTTTAATATATATTATTGAGTTTCATTTTTATAAAATATAATTTTATTGTCTTTTTAAGATCTAATTTTTAATGATATATTTATAATTTTATATGAAAAACATAGAAAGAAATGCAAAATAATTATTATAATCAATAAATTATATTTTTAATCCTTTCGTATATCCAGGGTTTTCTTTTGCAATAATCATTTGTGTTATTTATTTAAATTTCAAAAATCTAAAAGTGTGTAATTATTTTATAATATATGAATATTATTTGGAATTAACTCATCACAATATTATTTAAAAAATGTTTAACATAAAGATTTTATGAATATGTACGAATATATGTATACACACATATATGTGTATCGGCATATTGTGTATATATTTTATTTTTTATTATTCATTGGTTTGAAATTTATATTTATTTTGATATGGTAAAAATGTTTATTATTGATTTACTTTTACTATTATTTTACTTTATAACATAAAAATAAAATACAAAGTTTTTTAATATTTAAAAATATAGCACGAATCT
The DNA here is from genome assembly GCA_030763125.1 of Hippophae gyantsensis. Lineage (NCBI taxonomy): Eukaryota > Viridiplantae > Streptophyta > Magnoliopsida > Rosales > Elaeagnaceae > Hippophae > Hippophae gyantsensis. The sequence continues at coordinate 14,155,651 of CM061037.1, read as the reverse complement.
TCCTTCTTCGTTTAAATTAACTCATTAACTCATTTCATTTTCCATTTGAGATCCCTAGTCATATCTCTACAAACATTTTAAATGAGAATGGGAACAATTATGTATCCTGGAGAGGAGATTTTTTTATTTTTAAGTAAAGGAAGTTCTTTATACACACATGACTTATAATTATGAAAAAAAAAACATTGACCCTAAAGAAAACACGTTTTGACATGATATAAAATCCTTGAGCCTCAATCAAATCTTGCCATTTTACTTTGCAAGGTTGCACCATCATCTTGTTATAGAAAACTCCTTGTAGAAAGGTAAGGTTTTAGCATTATCTCTTTCTTTTTCACTCATTCATGGCTAGCCTTTTCTTGCGATAAATTGTTAGGTGTGTATTACATTCATATTGACTTTAGAGGAATGTCATAGTATAAATAAAAATAATGTTTATTGATTAAAAAGATACTATTATAGTTTTTATAAACAAATAGTATTTGAATATGACTCGCACATGTCAAGATATACGTGTGTCTAGATAGTACCAACTTGTTTCCTAATAAAATACTAAATGGTTAATACCGGATTCAAAAGATAAGAAGAGTGAAAGAAACGCGTATCAATTAAGGTTGGATCTCACGCGTATATCTTGACATGTGTGAGTTATGTTCAAATATTAAAAGACGCCCTTTTTACTTGTAACTAATACCTGGTTTGATATATCTGCATGGGGACCCTCAGAGCATTTTGTAAGTTTAGTATTCCTTTCGCCTTTCTCACCTCTTGAACCTAAGACCTGACTCTTAACTAACCTTAAGGAAGTAAGGTGGTATCATCTGGACTAGTAGTCTAAATGATATCAACGTGCTTCCTAATAAAGTACTTAAATGTTAGGTACTGGGTTCGAGAGCTAAGGAGAGCGAAAGAAACGCGTATCAATTAATACTGGATCTCACGCATATATCTTAACATGTACGAACCATGCTCAAACAAATAATATAAGATTTACCTTTTTTTGAGGTTAATCTTATAGGATTAAATATTTTATATTATATAAAATTTTATATGATATCAGAACTTCAGTTAATCAATAGGTAAAAAAAAACTAATGAATCTTTCATACCAAAAAATACAAGTTATAAAAATAAAATTAAAATATGATAAAAATAATTAAAAATACAAAATATTAAGTAAAATATAGTTCACTTTGAGATGAAATATTTTCATTAAAAAAGATACTAATATAATTTTTTATAAATAATATGATATTTATTTATTTTTAAATTAGATATCTCATATTAATTATCTATTATAAAAAAAATTCAAAATGCATTTTCCAAGAATAAGATAAGGTGTATAACTAGTTATGAGAAGGAAAACAGATAAACGAAGAAAAAAAGAACAGACGCACTAGTATATACTTGTGTAACAAAGTCAAAATATTTCAATAATTATTAAAATATCATTGTAAAATATTTTAATTAATTTTTTTTTATTTTATAAAAATATAAAAAATTTAATATTTATACTAATATTTTTTTATAAATAAAATTATATTTTATTTATAAATAAAATTATAATATTTTTATTTTTATATAAAATTATAATATTTTTATTTTTATATAAAATTATAATATTTTTTATTTTTATATAAAAATAAATGGACTAATTTAAAAACTGTTTACCTTAAGTTATTTAAAAGTAAGTTAAATTAAGTCAAATAATGTGAACTAAACTTATTTGACTTTTTCACCCAACAATTCTTCGTGTAATTAAGTAAAAAAATTAACATCTCATTTAATTTAATTTATTTAATAAATTAAAAAATACCTACCCCATTTAATTATGAATTCAAATTCAACTAATACATAAACAAGTCAGCTATTACACAAAATATTTTTATAAAAAATATTTCTATAATTATTATAATATCATTATAAAATATCTTAATTAAATTTTTTTTATTTTATAAAAATATAAAAAATTAATATTTATATCAATATTTTTGTTTATAAATAAAATTATAATATTTTTTTATATAAAAATAAATAAACTAGTTTACAAACCGTTTATCTTAATTAAAAGTAATTCAAGTTGAGTCAAATAGTGTCAACTAAACTCATTTTACTTTTGCACCCAACAATTCTTCATGTAATTATGTAAAAATAATAATAAAAAATGCGCCAAAAATTGTAGTGCAGCCACCAAGCACATCGTAGTATGACGTTAACACGATTTGGCAGATTTCAACTTTCTATAGCTCAAAATGTCAACATCTTCCAAAAGCATCAAAATGGAATACATAGATCTTTTGGTGGGTATTGAAAACAAATAGTATAATACAGTTATTATCAAATAGTATGATACAGTGATGAGCATACTAAAAGAGGAAATTGTTAGCAGAGAACTGTAAGAGAAAATTTGATCAGAAGTCTGACATGCTCAATTTAGTCGGTCATTTTCTGCCACATCAAATCTCCTAACAAGTAATAAGACGCATATTTGGTCAAACATTTAATCAAGTCGGCAAGGAATTGCTCACAATCATTAATCGACTGCCCAGCAAGAACCTTTAGTGTGAACATGTGGTTTCACATCATATTAATAGTTCCTCCCCCCCTAGTGCAAGTCAATTTTTAAAGCCCACAGCACCATATAGTGGTGGCAATTTGTCATGTCCCCTATTCAGCACCCCTTAAAATTAGTCTAAAGTATACTTGAATATATATATATATAGAGAGAGAGAGAGAGACAAAAAAAAATTAGCACTCATTAAAGCACATTTGTGTACTAATAATGTACTTCCTGAAGGCGATTTCTTCTAAACTAAAACGCACCCTAAACGGTATAATTCAAAATTGCTATAATAGAATCCTCAAACTTGTCTAGAAAATTTCCGCAAAACAACAGCCATCAAGTCCGTAAATACAAACTAAGCACATCCACTACAGTGAAAAAATCTTTAAATCCACTCTCGAGTTGTATTAATACATGACGATAAGAATAGATCAGCTCAATAAACATAACACTGGCAAATGATTATCATCTTTTCTTGAAACCATACTTCTTACGTTCGTAAAACAAGTCGGTTTTTGCACTCCCCAAGTTAACTATTTTAGGACATCCATCTCTATCTTTCTCCTGCTGAGTACACTCTTTGCAGTAGTAGGCATCAGAAATTCCAAGACCTCCACATATCACACACCTACCTTGAAAGGATCCATAGTTGCATTCATCACACACCCGTACAAGAGTGCAAGGACGAACGTAAGAGTCACAGATCACACACTTCCCATCACATTTCTCACAAAGCCGTCCAATGGCAATTCCAGGTTGCTTCCTGCACATAATCAGATCAGGATGATGCTTCGCCATGCTTTCTACACCAAACTCTTAGTTCCACAACCGAGATCTGCATAGGCATGCTTGATAATGTCAGTGTTAGCCTTTGAAGCTCAAGCATATAAAAAAAGCTAAACTGCAACTTATAAGGGATATTGAAGAGCAGATAATCATGTAACAGGTTGTGTCTGAACCAATGTGACACATAATTGCACTTGCATCAAATAAAATAGGTAGCAATTTCACTTAATAATACTCATCCATCAAATAATTTATATGGAAAAGGCTAAGCATAAATAGGGAAACACAAACAGAACTAGAAATAGCAAAGTATGATATAAAGTCCAATCCAGCATCACTTCATGTTTTCATTTGTCAAACCAAGACACAAACATGCATTATAAATATGGGACATAGCTTATAGGCAAACCGCATGATGCCTCATCAAATGTTTCAAACTAGAGACGACTAAAACGAGTATGACATGTAACACATCAAGAGTAAGTAGAAGCTTGCATGACAAGGTAAGTTTGTTATATTGAACATGTATTTTGTAACGTTCCTCAAAAGTGAGAAACAAAACCAACATAAGAACCAATAGAACCAAGATCAATGTCCTTTGAACTGTCATCCACAGTATAGCAAATGGAAAAGTAAAATACAGTCTTTGAACTGCCTCCACTTTTTAAAATCATAATAAAAGGGTATAAAATTATAAGCTGCTCTTTTGTGACACTAAGGTCACGTTTAATTCGTAAAGTGAAAAAATATTAAGAACAATAATGATAATGAAATTTAATGTAAAAGAATTAATATAAATATTGCAATGTTTGGCTTAACCACTAGAATAAAAAAATGAATCAATATTGCAGACTTAAAATTGTTATTTAATCTTAAAAAAATATTTTTGATAATTTTTTTCTTTCATGTTATTGCAAAATAACACCAAAGTACTAATATATGGTAATAAAGTCCTATTGTTGATCCATTATATCAATACTGAATATCTCATAATCAAAATTGAAAAAAAGGTTTAAGATTTAGGATTTTGGGAATCGAGGGTTGAGGTTTTAAGGTTTGAGAGTAAAATTGGAATAAAAAAATTTATACAATGGGTATGGGAATGGAATAACAATTCCATTAGGGATGATAGAATAGCAATTTCATCTCTTGTAGAAATTTTTTTCATTCCATTCTTAGTCTATAACACAATCAAACATAAGAATGTGTGAAAATAATTTTATTCTCAATCTCATTCCTACTAACCAAACTATCACGTAAATGATTCAAAAATAGCATATTGCATATAATATAAGTCCGGGATCAATCACTCAGCCAATATATATATATATATCATAGATCAATCTCACTCTTGGACCTTTTTACCGCTCAAAACCAAGGGCGCTTTTTGCAGAGGAAGCTTATACAACCCCAAAGAAGCCACTTTCTTCTATAACAAATTCAGGAAATTCTCAGCAAGGCTAACCAGCCTCCATTTTTATTCAATCATTCTTTCACCATATGCCACTATTAGAAAGCCCAAGAAAATTATTTGAGAACTTTATGAATTTGTTTTCCATTCAGGCATTAACACAAACATCTTATAGGCATGTATATTAATAGACGGTCATCACTTTACAAAGAATAATATAAATTGTACATTTGTACTCTTATCAATCTGTCAAGCTCCAAATATTTACCAAATACCAAAGCAATAAGAAAATCAAAACAATAAATGGAAGAAGATAAATAAAATTCTAAACTTGAAGCGTACAAAATAAATAAAAGTCTTGATCAAATTAAAGAATATGAAAAAAGAAATTCACAGAAACAAGACGAACAAGACGTAAAGGATGAAGTCGGCTAACCTGCGCTGGAAATGAAGTTAAGACTTGGAGAGCGCTGTAATTCCTAAGGTGCCACCCGTGAAGGCTGTGACAGTGTTTGAAACACGCTGCAGATTCTCAAAGAGAAAGAGCGAAGTTGTTTGGACGCCACAAGATTCCAAACCCTGAGTCGGTCTAAGTGGTTGAATCAAGCCAGTATATGCATTGGGCTTTATAAATATTTGGACCTAATTACATCAAGCCCAATTCCTTGGTAGCTTTTGAGGTTGAACCCAATGAAGTATTTTTTATATTTTTCCCTGTATTTGATAAAAGATGATTTTTCTATAAAAATATAAAATATAGAAAAAAAGTGTTAAAGTGATGTCTTAGATTATTTTTGTCATTTGTTCTATAATATTATAAATTATATTATTTAATTTTTTAATTTAAAAAAATAAATCTATAAATTATATTATTTTAATACTTTTAACATTAAAATCTTATTTTTTTTGTTAAATGATTAAAACAAATTATAAAGTGACAATTAAGATGAATAAATAATTCACTTATAATATTTTATTTTTTTAAATAAAATATATTGAAATAATTTATTGTTGGTATATTATTATTGTTATTTTTATCTTATATATTTTATATTAAATTTAACATTCATTTTTATTAAAGATTCATATTTTAATCACTTGATAAAAATTAATATTTTAATAAAAATTATTAAAATATTATATTTTGTACTTAATTAACCCATTTTTAAAACAATGTAATAAGAATAATCCTAAAATATAATATTTTTTAATTTAAAGAATCAAATAATATAAATAACCCAATATAAAAGTCATGTATTGCAATGCTCCCTAATATATATATGTATATACATTGACTTTTAGGCCATCTAAAATTATACATTTGTATTCACAAAAAATTAAGAAATTAAAAAAAATATTTTTAAAACTTATAACGGTAAAAAATAACACTAAAAATAATATTAAACATGTTTAAATTGAATTGCATTCAATGTTAAATGGATATAAATATCTTTAGTTTAATTTAAATGTTATCTAATTAAATTGATTTTAAAATAAAATGATATGTTATATTTTTTTTAATAATAAAAATATATAAATTAAACACAAATCATATTATTTTTATAGTTATAACTTTTAATATCTTTTTGTCATATTAAAAAAATTTATATATATATATATTTATATTGAAGTAGTAACTACAATGAGTCCTTATGCTATAATTGAATTATAATAATAGTCTGTTAGTTATATATTTATTTTATATAATTTAATCTATAAAAATAATGTATTTTACGTGTTATTTTTTTTATATTTTATATTTTTATATATTTATGTAATTATTTAAAAAATGTTACCATAAAAAAACCAATTATTTTTCATTATAAACGTCACATATTGACAATACCGACAAAGCTTAAAAAAAACAATACCTACAAAAGTATTTTACTTATATTATTTTATAGTAAATGTTTGAGATTATAAATGATAATTTATTTAACGTGTATTTTATAATTTTAATAATTAAGATATAATTATATAATAAATTATGTAACAAATATTAATCAGATTAAAAAATACATCGTAAATGTAATTAAATCACACATCCTATATTAAGTATATATAACGTACGCCTGCAGTGGAACCATTTTATCAAAGCTCTTTAACTTTCCGGAAACCATGGATCGGTTTTAATTAGATTTCTAGGGTCCGCAAAGATGATTAGCTATAAAAGGCAAAGAAAAAAAAAGGGGACCAATTACACACGCGTCAAACAAAGACAATCACTAGTCATTTTCAACCAAATGTGAGAGAACATATTCTTCGTGCGTACAAAACCCATTTTGGTCTGACATACACAGAACGGTTCTCTAAGTATTGACCCTCTCTCTCTCCTCCATTTCTGAACCTAAAGAAGAAACACACAAAACAATGAACTTTAATTCTTACCCTCCTCCATTTCGCCAACAGATTACTAATCGAGAAGCCAAACATAACTTTACTGACTCACCCGATTCCACCGAGTCAGTCCATGATTCTATTTCTTTGGAATTGGATCCAATACCTATCATAGATCTTAAATATCCAAATCAATTAGAAAAGCAGCCGCTTGGAGAAGCTTGTAAGAATTGGGGGCTATTTCGTTTGGTAAACCATGGGATTCCTTCTACACTTTTGACCCAACTTCAAGAACATACTAAGAAGCTGTTTTCTCTTTCTTTTGAATCCAAACAAGCCCTATTCACCAGCCCTTTGTCTTACTTTTATGGCACTCCTGCTCTTACCCCTTCTGGAACTGCTCTTTTGAGGGGTCCCAAAAATATCAATTGGGTTGAAGGGCTTAATATTCCTTTGAGTCAACTCTCTCTAGTTCAACCGGATGATCTTCTGAGTTTCAGGTACACTTTACTACATGAACTTAGTTTTTTTTTCCTTTTATTTATTATTTTTTGATAAATAAATGAAGACTTTTGTGGATTTCATAAAGTTTTCATGCCTTTTTGGTTGGAAATAATCCATATAGAAATTGCCACTGCCTAACGCAATGACAGAAGTCATTTTGTGGTAAATTAAAGATAATATGCTCAAATTCTACTTGAATAAAAAAAAGTCCTCTTAAAAAATAAAATAAATAATTATACTAAAATGGTTTTACAGATTGGACTGGTTGGTTGCATTATTATTATTTTTTAGATAAAATAAAATATTGATAGCGTGGTCAAAACTCAAAGTCAACTTGTAAGCACTAAAGAGAGTTTTTAGGGGTAGCTACTGATTTTCGTGTATTTGGTAATAAAATAAGAATTGTTTTTAATAAAGAGATAAGTTTAATAAAAATTTCTTATATCATTTAATTTATTTAATTAAAAATTATCTCGTTACTTTTATAACAAAATAAAAAATTAACAATAAACTATATTATTTTAATGTTTTTTAAATTAAAATATTATTACTATTTTATAAAGCAATTAAACTCTGTCAAAACATGAGTTTTTAATATATTTAAAGTGACAAATAATATTAAAAAATACACAAATTATTTGTTTTAATGTTTTTTTAATTTTCAATATTTTATTATAATATTTTCTTAATTTTTAATTTTTATTAAATATTAAAATATGTATTTAAATAACTTTATATTTGAATATTGTTCTAAATTATTTTTCTTAAATAATATAATATCAAATTTTAATTTTATCTTTATCAATTATTCATATTTTAATTACATTTTAATCACCTCATATAAAATCATTATAATGATATAACTATCATTCATAGAACTTTTTTCATATTTAATAAATTGAATGATATTATTTTTAATTTAAAAAAAATAAACAATATAAATTAATTAATTTAAAAAATATATATATATGAAAACTCACCAATTATTTAAATATTTATTTTTAAAAATAAGTCTTTTTTTATCGAGAATTATTTTTAAACTATTAAAAGCTTTGATAATGTTCATGCGCATGTGATCTTGTAATTGTTTTTATATATATATATATATACTGACAATAGGGCATTTGTATGTACGCGATTGTTTTTATGTAAACGTAATGTTCGCTTATTGAAGAGGCAAATGGGTTTGCACGTGTGTGTGATTTCATTTAAAATTATTTTTTTATTAAATGCATATATCAATCATAAATCAAAAGAGTTACCACAACCTATTTAATATCTTTAATTTTATATTCTGATATGATTCATATAATATTACTTTTAATTCAAAATTAGAAATAGGAAATCGAGGTAAAAGATTGCGTATAGTGTCTTATAATTCTTCAAATAAAAAATAATAAATTTGCATTTTAACGTTCCTCAATCGTCAACTGTTTTCCTTATATTAAAAGACCGTACTAGGTAATTTCCTTATTATTAATATGGTAATATGGTAGCTTTGCTTTATATAACTCAAAATTTGAGTACGTGGCAAAGGTTTAATGTATCAAAATCATTGCTATAACTTTTTATATAATTTTTTAGTTATATTATCTTGATGGTTGAAATTTAAAAGATTAATATTTTTTTTATAAATTTTTACCGTTAAAATATATAAATATAATAAAAAATTTAATTTTAAATATTTATTAACTTAATAATAATAAAAAATATTTATTAACAAATAAAAACGACCCAATTAAATAATTTAGTGTTTGAAAGTGAAAGAATTTGTATTTATACTTTATTATATATTTATGTAAAAATTTAAACTAGTAATTTTTGTTTGTTCATCTAAATAAAATATTTATTTTTAAAATAAAATTTAATATTTAAAATTAATTTAATCTAATCCAATTACCCATAACTAGTGGATTTACCTTATAAAATTTGAAGTAGAATGACACTATATTTAAACTTTACTTTAAATCTTTTCCCATAAGTAGTGGATTTATCTTAATTTTCGTTGATTTGTTAATACTTCAACCAATAATAATTGTACGTTCAAGTAGGTATTGATGTTTTTAGAATTTAAAGCATAAAATACTAATATAACGTACAAAATGATTTTATACTTTATTAGTTTTAAAAGAAAAATAATATTAAGATAATAGTAAACCTAGTTACGGATTTTGTCTTAAATAATTTGTGAATTTTTTTTATTAATAGTCTCATGTAATGTGACTTAAAATATTAATATTAATGTAAAGTTTTTAATAGTTTAAGTAATTTTTTTAAATAATATATCATAATTCTATTAATAAAACAAAAATGAAAACAAAATTTAAGATAATTTCAAGCTAATAAAGATAGGATAAGTAGCTATTATATCATTTTGGTTATGTATCATATCATTTACTATATTCGCCATCCTCGTGTGGCTGTGAAGTGATTTTAGTTTGGTTAGGTATGGGTCCACATTTTAACTTTCTTTCTCTTTATTTAAATTCTTTTATTTTACTTTTTTTTTAATCTTTATAAATTAATATTTCATTTATTTAAATAAAAATATAAAAATATAAAAATAATTAAATTAATAAAATAAAAAATACATCAAATTATCACAAAAATTAATAAAAATCATCTATATTATAATTCAAATTTTCTTCTTTAATTTTTTTAATTCTTCAAATATGTATGATTTTTTAATGAGATGATAAATATATCTTCAATCCAATTTAATTTTTATTTCTTGAGGTATTTAGTTTTTAATCATATAATTATAATAAACAAAAAAATTTAAGAAATAAAAATAATAAACGGCTAAGTTTTTATAAAAAAACGAACGGTTGTTTTTTAACATAGGGCTTATAGCCGAAACCTATTCTTTATTCTTAGTCGATCTTTTCTACTTTTTAATCTAAGCTCAAACTTTTTTGTATCTTCTTTCTATCTCTTTCCTATACGATAATATAGTATACATATACAGTAATATTCAACTCTATTATAGATATGTCGACACTGTTTCAGATACATACATCACTATTTACACATGCTAGAAGGGGTCAACTGTAAAACCCTCACAGAAAGTGTGAAAAAATAAAACGGAATCTTAGGGCCTGTTTGGCCAAGACGCTCAAAACTATTTTTTAAGTTTTTAAAACAAAAAGGCTGCTCTTAAAAATAATTGGATGGATTTGGCCATTATTTTTTAATCATAATTTTAAAAAATAGCAAGATTAAAAAATATATATATGAAAACTCCAAAAATGGTGTTTTCAATGTTCTTAAAAACAAAGAAAAACATGGAATAGAGTAGGTAAATATAACCAAATTTCAAATTTTTCACTTTTTTTAATTGAGTAGGAAGGAGATTATTTGTGTTCTTTTTATTATTTATTGTTTTTAGTAAGAGAGCATTTTCTTTGTTTTTTAACTTTTCACTTTCTTATGAGTTATATACCACAAAATATTTAAAATAAATAAATAAATAAAAGTAATGAATGTCAGTTGCATTTTAGACTGTACTATAAGAATTTACATTTTTGTGGTGAGAAAATAGAAAATAATATTTTTTTATATTCAATTCATATATTGTACTATAAAAAATATATTCTCAACCAAAATTTTTACATTTAACACCTTACTTATTTGAACTTCAACTAATTAAATTTGTTTAATATCTAAACCTCAAAAACTATATTAAATGTTATTAGATTGTTATATAATTTGTTAAAAATTTAAAGGTGTTATTTTATGAAATTATATATATATATTTATAAAAATTTATTATTACAATCAAATTTAATGTGATTCAATATATTTATTTTGTTTGATACGAGACACAAAATATAACATAAGTGATTTTTAGTAAGTTTTCTATTTTAAAAAAATTGGTTAAATTACTTCTATAAATACCTAAGTTTTTAATATGTTAACACATGCATGGTAACCAAAATGAATTTTCTTTGACAAAAAGTACATGAATTTTTGACATGTAAGTCTTAATTTAACTAATTTTAATAAATATATTTAAATTAAACTTTTTTTTAAATTAAAAGTTTGAGAAAACATCACATATGTATACATATTATCTATGTGAAGCGATGTTAAAGATTGGTACATTCAAAATAAAAACATCACATATGTATACATATTATCTATGTGAAGCGATGTTAAAGATTAGTACATTCAAAATAAAAACATCACATATATACATATTATCTATGTGAAGCGATGTTAAAGATTAGTACATTCAAAATAAAAACATCACATATGTATACATATTATCTATGTGAAGCGATGTTAAAGATTGGTACATTCAAAATAAAAACATCACATATGTATACAATTTTTTAGAACAACCGACCAAACACATTTACAATCATGTTTTTGGTATTATTCTTTTTAAGACAAATTTTAAAAATAATGGGCAAACAATGCAATATTTTTGAAAATTACTAAAAACTGTTTTTTGACAGTGATTTGAAAATAATTTTTGAGAATCGTTTTCAAGTTAAACGGACAAATAAGTCCTTATATTTTCTATAGTTTTATGTTTTATTTATTTCATTATTATTTATAATAGTTGTTTTAATCAACTATTGATATTTTATATGCAGATTTAAATTTTTTATTTTGTATCAATTAAAGAGTTCAAAACTAATCATTTATTTTTCAATTGACCATTATGACGATGAAATAACATAAATTCTTATTATAAAATGAAATAATATCAACAAGTAACAATGAAAATATTAATATATTTTTTTAGTTTTTATAAGATATGACTTTTTTTCTACATACAGCAAAATTTGAGTCTGAGTGAGGTAAAACATTAGTGGGAGGAGAGGGAAAGTTTGAGATGAAAAGAGTCGGGAAACATGGGATAGTGGATGGAGATTGGAGAGATAAAAAGGAATGAAGATATAGATTAGTGTTAAATAAGAAAATAACTAAAGAAATATTTCCAAAAATATAGATTAGTTTTCTATGAAAAAACGGAAAAAGAAGAAGAATAGGGTATTGGATCCAAAATTTAATCAGTTATAATTAATATATTTACTAATATAAATTTTAAAATAAAACATTTCTTATTTTTATTTCGTTGTTTAAATGAGTTTTCTTTTTCTAATATGATAAAAATTATATCTTCATAATTCTTTTTTAATTCTATCTTTTGATTACGTTTGAGTTTTTTATTTGACAAAAAATTTATTTATATATATTAATTGATTATAACGAGTATAGTTTAGTGGAAAAAATATGATTTGTTATATTAATTCATTAATAGTTAAGGAATTGTCGGTTTTGATTAATATTGATTTTCGAACAAATATTTTATTTCTTAACTCATTAATAGTGAAGGGGTATTGGAATTTAAAAGTAGATTTTTTTATTTTTATTTTTGAGTTTTTCATATAAACTTGGCATTATGATTATGGAGCCGGGTTCCGCACCCATATGAACTTTTATCTAATAATTCAAATATATAAAATAAATTGGTAACATGTTCACATTTCTTAACGTTCTCTATATATGCTTTATTACAAGACAAGTATTTGAAGAATATGGAAAGCATATATCTAGAATTGGTAGGACTTTATTTGAAGCAATGGTAAAGAACCTTAATCTGGAAAGAGACGAGTACTCCAAGTCCAACTTATCAGAATCAACAGGAATTCTACGTATTTATAGATATCCTAATTTCTGCGAGCCTGGAAGTGTATGGGGTATGGACGTTCACACAGACAGCTCAGTTTTATCTATATTGCTTCAAGATGAAGTAGTCGGTAGTCTTGAAGTTCTCAAAGACAACCAATGGTACTCTGTTCAACCCATTTCCAACACACTCATTGTCAATCTTGGTGATATGATGCAGGTTTGTATTAACTTTTCTTCAATTTTTATGTACTTTAATCTTTTATTATAATTTAAGTTAAATATCACGTAAGAGTTTAATTTTTTTTACTTTAATTTAACATTTTATATTTATTCCATAATTTGATCATTTATATAGGAATAAGGATAATACACCCTATGAACAAAATTACAAAAATTCCATTAACTTATTAACTTTTAAGTAGAGTAATAAAATTTAAATAACTATTAAAAATTGCATTAAAATAGTGTATTGAAGTCCAATAATTTTAAATTTTTTGAACTTTTAATTAACTGTACAAAAATTATTAAACTTTTGTACGGTTTTATCATAATTAGTGAAATATTATTATCTTTATATATGTCTTCAATTTTGTATAAATAAGGTCTTTCAAAACTCTTAATTTAATGCAAATAATATTTTATCGATATGAAATGATAGCATAAGAAAAAAGGGTTTTAAAAGTGAATTTGTTATTGAAAAGTTGTATTTTAGGCCATTTGTTTTTAGAAAGTTATACATTAAGTTTTTTTTTATTAAAAATGTGTACAGGTGGATATTCGTTTTTAAACCTCTTACAGGCGTTAAACATTTATTTATACATTTACAATGCTATAAATATTTAACCAACGTGCACATATTTATTAATGTGTTTAACACATGTTAATTATAATATAAAAATATGCTTTTTTTAAATATATTTTAAAATAAAGTTATTTTAAGATGTAAATTTTGTTATATTTATAGTTATGAATATGTGTTTTTACTAAATTACTTCACAAACCCAAACATTTTTCTATTTTAATTAGGATTAAGTGTCAGTGTTTAGATCGAATTCTTTCATGGATAAAATTTCCTATTTAATCACCTTTCATATTTGAAATTTTAATTCCAAGGCCTCTATTAGTCGTTGAAAATTTGTTTTACCTTTTTAACCTTTAGGAATATGTGTTACTCTAAACATACACCATTTTTATATGTATGTGGTGCTTAAACATCTAATAAATGCATGTTTTAAAAAGTATTTTACCCTCGGATTTGTAGTAACATAATATATATTATTTTAATGTATATATATTAAAATAATATAGATAAGTATAAAGTTTTTTTTTTTAAGAATTAGTATAATGAGATTATTCTTATTCTTGTTTTAATATTCTTTTGATCTGTATTTTCAATTAAGACACATAAATAAGTATATATAAATTATTCATATATATTTTAGTTAATTTTAACTATAATTTTAATGAATCGTGATAGTATAAAAGTATTATTACTGTTTAAATTTATCAAAATATATATCAGTAATTTAGATAATGATAGTTTATATATCTCAGTTAAGAATAGAGATAAAAAAAATTTATTAAAATAAAATATATTGAACACACCTTAATAAATGTTATAAAATATGAAATATGTTCAATACACTGATGGTGGTTTTATAATTAAAATTTCATCTAGTAAAGTGAATTAAAAATGAAATATAATAAGTTAAAAGGAATTTGATGCATTTACACTTAAAATATTTTGATTTATAAAATAATTTAATATATTGTGTTAAAAGTTATAAAAAAATAACTCTTTTAAAAACTTCAGATATTAAGATAAAGACTAATTATGTTTTTATACGTTATTGTATTGTCATATGTTTAGGCAATAAGTGACGATGAATACAAGAGTGTAAAGCACAGAGTGAAGGTGAATAAACACAAAGAAAGGCTCTCCATTTGCTATTTTGTGTTTCCTGGTGAAGACTGTGTCATAAGAAGCTCAAAATATAAACCATTTACTTATAAAGAATTTCAAGCACAAGTGCAAGAGGACGTAAAGACACTTGGATATAAGGTCGGACTTGAAAAGTTCAGGTTCAATGAAGATCGTTAACTACAAATAATATCAAATGTTTTGTGGGCTTAGCCGCCTAGTAATCATCTTTTGTGGGCTCTACTCTACGTACTAATCTGTATTTTTGCTTTCGTTGTTAATGTTACACGATCTCTATATGATAGCTAGGAAACATGGTATGAGTTATAAAAAAACATTTCACAAAAACTAATTAAGCATAGAAAAAGGGAGAACCAAAATAGTGTAATGAAAAAAAGTGATTATTTGGGAAAAAATTTAGAAATGAAGAGAGAAAGAAAGTTGTTTGGTGAGGAAGGAACATGAGGGGAGAGAAAGGGAAAAAAAGAAGCTGAAAGAAAAATAAAAAATCTAAAAAAGACAAAATTCAAAAGAAAAAATACAATTTTAGATGTGTTTTCTTTTATCCATCTATTTTCATGATACTATTTCTTTATTTATTTTAAGGAAATAGAAATTACAATGTAATAATCTCAATATCAATTAGACAAATCATACATAAAACTATTCAAATTATTAGCAACACATTTAACATGAACTAGATTTCATAAATAATAACAATTTTCCTCTTTAACAATTCAGCTAATTAACCTAAGAAAAAGTCATCAAGCTTAAAGAATCAACATAAACAATAAATAAAAAAATATTATATCTTACCCATCGAATCAAAATCTCTAAAAATAATGTTAGATACTTTCCTAATTATCTAACTATAAAAAAATGAACAAATTGAGCAAACTAAAGGAGAGAAATGACATTTAAAACCAGACAATAAAAAAAGAAAAATGACTAATAAAGTACAACACTTCAACAATTTATAAAACCATACACATTAAAGCAATAATAAAAAAAAGTCACACAAAAGTTCAAACCTCTATTTCATGAAAACTTGCTTGGATCTCACACCTCCCTACCAATAAGTGTCTTTGGATTTGAAACACTAAACACATTATACCAAACTCGCTAGAACTCAAACATTAAAGCATCAAGACTAATAAGCCAAACGATAACACTATGAACAACAAATTCAAACACAATGTCTAAGTCTTTCGTGCTACTTAAGATATCATCCATACCAAAGTAAATTGTAATCAATTTAAAGAAGCACAATCAACAAACACATTATTGCATAAAAAAATCACTAATTATGCTTAGCTCAATTTGATTAATCCATGTCGATTTTAAAAACTCAAATGACTACTATCAATGTATAATCATATATATATTTTATTATTTATATTCAAAATAAATATTAATGATACAATCCATATTTATGAAATGTAATTAATATTTTAAATAATTATATATTAATTAATTTAATATTTAAATATTAATTAATTGATATTAGTTATTTACAATCATGACATTCGTCAAAACCTTTAAATAGGTCATTATAAACACAAAAGATATTTTTAAGTTGATGCCTAAGCATCTAAACCTACAACTCATTCTCTCTCAAATTTCTTATGATCTTTGTTTTCTCTCAGAAACTGACTTAAGTATCGGAATAGATATTAAAAACACTAATATTATCTTTTTTAACATATTTTTTTAGTGATTTGTAGGTCTATGTGTCCAGTGAATATGACTTAATAGAAATCGACTTTAACACAAACAAACATACTGAATATGACTTAACAGAAATCGACTTTAACACAAACAAACATACTAAAGAAAACAAAATCACACGTAAAGTTAGACCGAGAATAAATACGGAGAACACGAATGACTCACAAATAAAAGAAACCCAAATTGCAACCTAGTGTGCTACTGGAAACTTGATCTAGAGAGATATATTCTCAGAAAAGCAAAAATTGATCGCTAATTAAAGAGAAATTATGAGAGAAATATGCCATTATTAGAAACAAAAGTTGATAGTTAGATCTTCAGTTCACTGGATTACAAACTTTAGAAACTCAAAGCAAAGAATGATGTAGGGGATTTCTTGTTAATCAAGCTTTGGAATTGATGAACAAGATAAGAAAGCAAGAAGGAAATAAGTTCTTGTGGTTACTATTTTTCCACACTTCTTGTTACTTCCTAAATCTTACTTTTTTAGATCTATAATAGTAATGAAGTAGCAAAAAACAAAGTTGCAACAGACCTGGCCATGGTGATTCTACTCAAAAAAGTTGCACTAGATGACAAAGTTGGGGACAATGAAGAAGTACCGTTGATTTATGATAAAGGTATTGTCGATGAAGGACCGGATGTTGGTGGAATAGGTGTATAATTTTAGGTATTTGTTTATTTACAACGCTAATACCATAGTATTCTAACTATTATATATATATAATAGGTCAATAGCCTACTATATTTTATTTACGTTAAACTATGGTAATATTGAAATTTTAATAATCTTTTTTGAGAAATTTGAATTGCATTAAACATCAAAAGTTACAATCTAAATAAAAAAAATATCAATCTAAATATATCAACAATCAAAATTGTCAAAATAAAACTAAAAATATTGTTAAACGAAAAAACCTTGAGTTTTTATATTTTGTTCTATTATAATGTTCTTTAATTGAATGTTCGGTAGATTTAACTGATATATTGATTATTTTTTAGAAAAATGAAATATTGATATTATATTATAATCTTTATGATTTTTGACAATGCAAATCTAAATAAATATATAAATTGATAATAAAACATAAAATTTATGGGCATAAACATACATAGATTATCATAGATAAATACCTAGATGAGAAAAATTTATTTAGAGTTAGATATATATGAACAAAAAACATAAATATATATTTTTATTCAAAATAACTAATAAAAAGAAAAATATAAGCAAAACATCTGAAAGAGGCTAATGTAGAAAAAAAAATTTATAGAAAGCAAATTAACTTCTTGAAGGCTTCGAAGAAAATTAGAAGAACAAAAATGATTAGAGTTTTTTGAAATATTGTAATGATTATAGATGTTGATTATTTTTGTGAAAAAATATTTATATGTAAACTTATTTTTAAGTTTGTTATTGAGTCTATCAAGTAAAGTCAAAGAGAATTTCAAATAATCGTACTTCAGGTATATCTGTTATAACTATGACACATATAATTGTACTAATGCATTTAATAACACATGTTCATAAATCTAGAATTATTTTTATCGTCAAAATATTTATATGAACTTGAATCAGTTTATGAAATTACACTTAGTCTATTTTTAATGTGTTTCATTATTTTGAACATATATCCTAAATTTTAGTTTAGGTTAAAATGTAGAATAAGATATAAGCTAAAATATAGAATAAAATATATGCTAAAATATTAGATAAGATATAATTTAAATTATAGGCTAAATCTTAACCTAAAATCTATTTTAAAAAGAATCATTCTTTAAATAAAAATCTTCTTAATTAATGAGCCTACTTTAAAAGAGTTGTTCTTTAAATATGAGTCTTTTTAATTAATGAGTATTACTAATCCTATTTATAATAGAAAAGATGTTTATAAATTACATAGGATTAAGAGTTTTAATTTTTCATATAAATAAAAACCACTACTCATTGTTTCAATAAATCACTACTCATTGTTTCAATAAACCACATGATAACATTATTCTTATCTTAATCTTTCTCTATCTTGTTTTGCAAATATAAGATCATAATTCTTTAGACTTATTTATATGGTTAATCTATCAAGAGTTCTTCTTTAAATATGAGTCTTCTTAATTAATGAATATTACTAATCCTATTTGTAATAGAAAATATATTTATCAATTACATAGGATTAAGAATTTTAATTTTTTCAATAAATAAAAATCATTACTCATTATTTCAATAAATCACACAAGAGCATTATTTTCTCCTTCTTAATCTATCTCTATCTTATTTTGCAAATATAAGATCATAATTCTTAAGATTTATTTATATGATTAGTCTATTAAATATTGATGGTTGTGTTTAACAAACCTAAAATCGGGAGTAAAATATCATAAACTATTAGGTTTATTAATTTTGAATGGTGAATCCATCTTGAAAAGCTTACAATAACTTGACAAGCTTGTAAACAACTAAAATGACATAAACAAAGCATACGACAACTTGACAAGCGTGTAAGTAATTGAAATGACATAGACAAAGCATACAACATCTTAGTTTGAAAGCCTCGTACATTAATTCAGTTTATATTAAAACAAGTAAAATGTAAAAAATAATCATATAATGCATGCATTCATATCAATCAAACTTAACATAAAAAAAATGATGAAAATTATTCTTACCATAAATATGTTGTCTCCTTACATACACAACAAAATAAAACATTAAAATGAAACAAATATACTTATGGAATTTTAATAATAAAACTTTTTCTTGATACTTATAATATTGAGTATAAAAATCCAACGTTAGCCATATTCTAATTATTATTTTTGAAGAATATATACTAATTAAATTGAAACTTTAAAAATAAATCAAAGTTTCTTGAAAAAAGTAGTTGATTTTTTATTGAAATATTACTGCCCACTTCCACTATCGTTTTTATCGTTCTTGTTGTTAAAGTTTTATTTTATTGTTTCATTCCCGATGCCAAGATCCCAAGCTAAGGTGTGGTAACTGGTAAGTACCATTCAGTCTGATAATATAGCATGGTTTTTTGCTTTTCTATCTTATTTTACTTGCTTGATATAAACTATCATAATATTTAATAATTTTTTTGTTTATTTAATTAATTATGCTTTCACATTTTATAAAGGCCATTTTCACTCCCCATAAATCTGCAAGTTTGTTGATCAGAATCTTTTATGCTTTCTAACTTGAAAATATTCCTCTCTAGCTTTTCCTTGTGATAGAATACACAAAAATATTTGAGCTATATCAGAATATCTATGCATGAAATTTTTGGTGAATCGATCCATGTATGAAATTTTACTAAAATGCAATAAAAATATACTTAAATGGGTTGGAAAATTTCAAAAAATTAAATTAAAAAATTAAAAATCAAATCAATCCAATATAATTCATTTTTTAAAAATTAAGAATCAAATCAAACTAATAAAATCTAAAAAATTAATATTTTGGGTTAAGTTGATTGAGTTGTATTAATTCCTATTAATTTTGAACATCCTTAATAACTATAACCTTTTTATCTTTGAAAATAACAACTCTTTAATTCTATTATTTAAAATTAAATTAAATCTTAAATTTGTTTCTCTATATTTTCATTGCTAATTTATACAAATACTTTAGATATATTTTTTAATATCTTATAAGTTATAATACACATGAAAAGTTATATATTTTTATAATATTTTTTTAAATAAATTAATATAAAAATTATTTGTTTGCTTGTATATTTCTATTTAATACTTTAATATTTATATTCTAAATTATTAAATATGTATTATTTAAAATTATAATAATTACTAAATGTAAACTTATATAAGAGAGTCCTAAACCTACACAATTTCTTAGCCGACGCTTTTCATATACATGACACTATGTTTATGTATATACATATACAAAACTTCTTTTGATCAGATTCAGACTCTGTATTAACTCTTAATTCTTTGGATTCTATGGAAGTCGAACAGCCAAGCGCTTCAGGGGATCATAGAAAGCGCAAAAGAATAATGCATTTTCAAAGAAAGCTTCTTACTAACGAAAAAGTAGAGGTAAACTCTTTTTTTATTATTAATTTCTTCCTTCATTCTTGGATTATTATTATTTTTAGATTTTGAATGCCCTTCTGATTATGCTGTGTCTGTTGTTATGAAGTTCAATTGTTTTATGAACAATTTTTTATTTTTTAAAATCAAGAACACACCAAAATTTCATTAAAAAAAAGGTTTAAACAGAAGTTAATTATATCCTTAATTAGAAGATCAGAGGGTTAATAAGGAGGACCTTAATGAAACCAGTTAAGATTTAATGGTATTTAATTTCATTGTCAAATTTTCCATGATGGTTTTCTCTCGGATTGTGGCCATTGTTATAATGATATTCAGTTTCATACATTAAGATAGTTCATGTTTGGCTTCTACCTACATAAAGAATTATACGCTCTTACTGGGGTAGTGATGTCAATAGGGTTACACGATGCTGGGGCGGGATGGCCTCTTCATCTCCATCTCAATATTGCGAGGAACGGGACGGATTCTCTATCGAAATTTCGGGTATTTTAAGGAATTTAGATCAATTACTTATAAATAAATTAAATAATAACCTAATTATCTATAAAATTTTAGCTATATTTATTTTATTATTAATTAAATTTAATAAATTTAAATGTAGAATATAATTTATAGTTATAACTAAATACTTAATTTTGTTAATTTCATAATTATTACAATTTTTTTTTGTCTAATATATAATAATATTATATTTTTATTATTAAAGTATTGATTTATTTATTAAAATACTATTTTTAGTCAAAAAAAAAAATTTATTGAATTTAACGATAAATTTTTTAAACATATAATTTATTTTAAAAGAAATTATAAAAAATGAGAGTCAGGGGGGTATAGACCGAGTGGAGAGGATAATTCCCAATATTCCCACCCCATCCCCACAGAAGCATTCTCCATCAAGATCAAAATCGAAGTTTTACCACGGATTTTGGTTCCTAATTGACATCCATATACAGGCCAATCATCACTTTTCGAATAACAAGTTGTTCCTATGGTACTTGGTATA
The DNA here is from genome assembly GCA_030763125.1 of Hippophae gyantsensis. Lineage (NCBI taxonomy): Eukaryota > Viridiplantae > Streptophyta > Magnoliopsida > Rosales > Elaeagnaceae > Hippophae > Hippophae gyantsensis. The sequence goes on along the minus strand of CM061037.1, from coordinate 14,133,682 downwards.
AATGAGAATTTCTGGTTCAACCCTGGTTATTGCAAAATTTTGTAGGTGAGAAGTATGAAAGACGGATTTCAGGGCTCATGGCACTCTGGTACCATCATTGAGTGTGAAAAGCAAGGCCTCCGTCGCATCATATATGATAACCAGTCCGGTAATCTTCTTGATGATGTTCGTATTTCCCCCTTCCTGGATTGTGTTGATTTTGGTAGTCGAGACCAGCGTGACCATCGTGGGAATATAAGGCCATTGCCACCTCAATTTGATTTTACTAAGTGGAACATTCATTATGGACTTTGTGTGGATGCTTATTACAACGATGCTTGGTGGGAAGGAGTAGTTTTTGATCGCAAAGATGGTTTAGAGAAGAGGAAGATTTTCTTCCCAGACTCAGATGATGAAATCGTGATTGGAATTAACTTCATTCGGATAACTCAAGATTGGGATGAAATTACTGGAGTTTGGAAACAACGTGGGAATTGGATATTTCTTGAGTTGTTAGAGAAGTACGAGGAAAAATCATATATTTCAGTTTCTGTTAAGCAGCTATGGTATGATGTGAGGCAGAAAGAGGCTTTTAAGAAGGTAAAGGAGTGGACTTCTACTATGACAGATTTATGGAAACAGTTGACATCTGAAGTATTTGAAGATAACTTCAGGATTATTGTAAATGAACTATTTAATGTTATAGTTTCAGATGGCTTGTCATCAGAATCTCAGGTGGCATTGGAGTCGGATCAGCCTATGGATTTTAGTGCTGCACAAGGTGTTATCAAATGCTCAAATGAAAACATTCTACCTCAGGCTTCGTACGACTTACCTTCTTATCTTGATGATGATGACATTAGTGGTAATGTTACCAATGAGATGAAAAAGAACTTCAAACGTTCAGAGCTCAAAAATACAAAAAAATGGCTTCCTGTTCCTCAACACCCTGAACCTGTATTCAATCCCAATGCCATTGGTCAATATTATGCCTATCTTCAAAGTAGCAAGTCTGAAAGATCAGAGAGTCTGAAGGAAATACTGTCAGATCTTAAGAAGCATATGTCATACTTGGGCTGGAAATTTGAATCTATGAAAGATAATTATGCGTTGAGACAACGATACGTGTCTCCTGATGGAAAAGTTTTCTATTCATTTCATCAAGTATGTAAGCACTTAGAGAAGCCTTCTGGTGATATGCTTTTCAAAGACGATTGGATTATTTCAAATATTTCATTTAGTGATTGTCAATTACCTGAACTACAGCATGAGACTCCAGATCCTAAATGTTCTCTTCCAGTAACTGCAATTGAAAAACCTGAATATTGCTCTCAGCCTTCTTGTCGGGTACAATCAAATAAAATAAATAATCATTTACTTGTTGATGAATCGCAAGCACAAAAGAGAAAGACCTGCCAACGGTTTAGAAAACTGAGGCAATTAAAGAATAAACAACATGTTACACTGCCAAGGGTGAAGGAAGGTAAACAATCTAGAGCACCAAAAGATAGGACAGATGCCATTCGTCCAGCTCGTGTATTACGTTCCTGCAGCAAACGGGTGCAGGAAGTGGTTACTCCCTTAGCCTCACACAGCATTCCTCGAACTGTATTATCTTGGTTGATTGACAATAATGTGGTAGTACCAAGGGAAAAAGTATATTATTGCAGCATAAAAGGTTCCATTCCAATAAAAGGAGGGAAGATAACTCGCCATGGGATCAAGTGCAGTTGTTGTCAGAAAGTATTTACTATTAAAGACTTTGAAGGCCATGCTGGTGGCAAAGATGGCCGACGAACTGCCAATATTTTTCTAGAAAGTGGCCAATCTCTTTTAGAATGCCAGATAAAAATTATAGGCCATGGAAACTACACAGGTGAAACATGTCATACAATGAGTGGCAATTTGCATAAGGGCGAGAATGATTACATTTGTTCTGTTTGCTATTATGGTGGTGAACTGGTACTATGTGATCAATGTCCTTCATCATTTCATAAGGAATGCCTTGGTCTAAAGGTAGATGATCTGTTTACATGAAGTTTTTCATGTTTTAGAAGTTCTGTCATTTATTTAATTTTCAACTTTGTGGCCTAAATTTTTTCTATGACTATTTGCATTATCTTCAGTGTCAAGCGTTGGACTTTTTTTTTTTTGGGGTTCCTGTAGGATATTCCAGATGGTGATTGGTTTTGTCCATCTTGCTGCTGTGGAATTTGTAGACTAAACGAATTCCAACGAGATACAGAGCATACTGTGGATAATATTTTTATCGCCTGTGGTCAATGTGAGCGTAAATGTAAGCTAAGATGTCAGCATTTAGTTTATAAATACCTGAAAACTATAATTCTTTCTTAAACATCATTGAAATTGTCTCTTATGCAATTTATCTGAATCCTATGTAGTTCACAGAGGGTGCCTGAAGACTAGCTCGATTGTAACTGAGTTGGAACAATATTCTAGAGAAAGTTGGTTTTGTAGCACAACCTGTAAAAAGGTACAAATTTTTTTATAAATTGAAATTGTTTCTCTATAAGACCTAGTTTGTAACTTCTCCTGGGCTTGAACTTTATTAGCTTGAATACATCTGTGTTTTTCTTTCATTTCAATCTCCATTCAAATTAGCTTTTAAATTATTCTACATGGCTTTGGTTTCTTTTCTTTTCATATTTTCTGTGCTGGATAATCCATGTAAATTTATGGATCTAGATCTTGAAAGTGTTTTGGAACAAGTAGCTTGTCATATATCTTGGAAATGTTTCTTTTATATCGCTGGCCATTTTTGGCCATTTTTGGCAATTTGTCATTTCTCCCTTTCTTCTTGTGCATAGCCTCTTCTGTCTCCATTTTTTAATGCAAGCAATGAGCTATTTCTATAGTCCAGGGATGTAAAGCAGATTTTTGTTTTCCTTTGTGTTAACTTCTTTATAATGAACTATCCAAATTTTTTGATGAACTTTGTTTCGTAGTTAAATAGTGGAAGGATAAAAGTTATTGTGCCAACCTAAAGGAGCATAATAATGTAAGGATTAAAGATACAATGTAATTGGAAATATTGGATTTGATTGTTTTATTTTTTCAGATATTTTCAGGACTGCAATCGCTGATAGGAAAATCAATTCCAGTTGGTGAAGATAATCTAACTTGGACATTGTTGAAGTTTGTGAACCCCAATATTTGCCACACCAATACTTCAGATGAAATAGGCCAAATAGAGAATGTAAGCAAGCTTAATGTTGCACTTGAAGTGATGCATGAGTGTTTTGAGCCAGTTAAGGAGCCTCTTACGGATAGAGATCTTGTTGAGGATGTTATTTTCTGTAGAGGGTAAGACTTCATATTTTCTTAATGTTCCTCCATACAGATTTTTGTCATTTTGTTGCTTGCTTGGCTATTTTGTTCATTCTTCAGAAAGGTTGAAATTTTCAACCTTTTTCTTTAGGACAGTGATAGTTGATAAATATTGTGGTTATAATTCTTTGCTTATTGTCTCTGTAATTGTAGTATGGTGTTATTTTATTATTGATGATTGATGTCTTCCCACTTGTCTCTTTAACTTCAAACAACATGATTCAGCTAAGAAAATCTCCTTATGTAAATTGCAGATCAGATCTTAATCGTCTTAGCTTTCAAGGGTTCTATATAGTAGTATTAGAGAGTAATGATCAGTTGATTACTGTGGCTACTGTAAGGTGAGATTTATTCAACCTCATAGGTTACTAGGTCTTAGTTGAGATTCCTGTTTTAAGTGTTTCTGAATTTGTATTTCAAATTTTCAAGGGTTTATGGACATAAGGTGGCAGAAGTACCTCTTATCGGTACACGCTTTCAACATCGCCGACATGGAATGTGTCGCATGTTGATGAATGTGCTTGAAAAGGTAATGTCGATGTAGTTTTGTGTCTGCAGTAATGTCATGTTTCTTTCTGTCATGAAAGCATAATCTTTTGCATTATTTTTTTTTATTTCATCATTTCTCATGATTTTTATTCAAAACCCTCAGGAGCTTATGAGATTAGGAGTGGAGAGGTTGGTCTTGCCTGCTATTCCAAGTGTTCTGAACACGTGGACAACTTCGTTTGGGTTTTCACCCATAGAAGCCTCAGAGAGGTTACAGTTTCTGGATTATACTTTTCTTGATTTCCAGGGTACAATTATGTGCCAGAAACTATTGGCAAAGATCCCTTCAGCTAAATCAAGCCTGTCAAAAGGTAGCTTTGTTTAATGCATTTGAAAGAAAAAGATAAAAAGGATTTCATAAATCTACATACTAACTTTGTTATAAATGTTGTAATATGTGCCATGTTGTAGAAACGCGTCACAAACTTCATGATGAAATTTATGGAAATGATAACAATGATTTTGACAACTTCAGTCCAGTCTCTGAAGTATATCAGGCAGAACAGATAGAAGATAGTAGAATGGTTAACCAATGACTAATCGAGTAAGCATCTCACTTCTTTATATATTCAATGACAACCAAAATTTTGTTCTGAGCTTGAATAAATAGTAGGAGTGACTTGTCTCGTTTGTCTAGACTCTTTTCTCATGTCTATTATTCGGTTTCTATACTCAGAGAGTCATTGATCATTCTGATACTTTTGACTACATTTCTGCAGGTAATGACAAAGATGTCTTCAGCAGTGCAACTGCTAAGGGTGTCATGGTACTTACATTTTGTTCTAAACCCTGATTAGAGTTCCATCTCAAGTCTTCATAATTAGCCTTCCTTTCCTATTGAATTTTATAACACTTTTTTTTCTCTCCTTAATTTGCAATAATATTTATTGCTGGTTTAGTCTATGTAGGTGAAGCAAACACATTATCTTGAGTGTAGTAGTTAAAGCAGTCCTAAATGCTCAAGAAAAAATATCAATTTAAAGAGGGTGTATGATGATAGTATACGATCATGGGTATCTTGTATATGTAATGAGATGCAAGTATATTATTTAATATTATTCATTTATTCTTTCAAGCTTGGCAACTATTCATTTATTGAGCTTATTAATTTACTTCATGATATTAATAATCATTAAGTTTAAGTACAATAACTTAGATGATCCATTATAATTTATAAGTTCCCTTTTATTGTAGTATTCAAAGAGCTTTGATTGTTTCAGCTAGCTTCTTTGTTAAATTCACAATTAATTCTCTCTTAATTTAATGTAACTTTCTTTGAGGTTCAAAACCTTTCTAATCTTCAGATTTCTCTCTTCGAAAGAAAATAAATGTAATCAAGCATTTCTAGAGAGAGAGACAACCAGTTCCGTATATTTACAACACAACCATCTATAAATAGTATTGAAGGGGTAACATTGAGAAGGGATAACACACTATATTCAAACCACCATTATAAGTACTTTCTAAAGCTTTACATAGTCCCTATATGGTATGCATCAAGCTAGTTTAAGACTTAGGGTCGTAAATATCTAGGCCCCGTGCATTTCAATGATGTAAAACTCTAAGCCTCAAAATAGGCATAATAGTGATTTGTATCTTCACTACTAGCATTAAATTTTAAGTCTCTGAGTGTTCGCCTTAATATGAGATGCATTGTTGATTATCTCTTGTTGCATCATCCCACCAACAGAAATTGACGCCGTCAGCTCATCATAAGTGGAAACATGCACTCCTAGAGCAGCCCTACCAGAGGGATCAAGGTTCTTCAACCACGAAGCATCCCATTTTATAGCTTTAGTTGTGTTACATGCAATACTTGCTTTTCCAGGAACAGTCATCCTAGTCGAGTTCTATTTATGTAAGATAAACAAATTAGTTATATATTGTTATCAACATTTGCAATGTGGATGTTATCTTGAATTGAGACAAAAATAATCTATTTTTTCCCACCTACTTCTTAACGTGATTTATTAATTACTTAAGGAAAAAATCTCTCAAAGATCATCCTATAATAGTAAACCTCCTTTGTGTTGGGAGCATTGTGAGGGAAAATAAGTGCGACATTAAGCATCATTTTCTCAGTCACTTGATTATAAAATCATATTGATCTCTTTTTTATATCGTAGATTTTGTATAAAACACTAGCACAATTGTTACTTACGTTTTTAGCCGCATGTGATTTTAGGACATTAATCCAACTATAATCTACCCCGTTACTAAATTGTTCTTTCTGCCTGTACAAAATGTGCTGCAATAAATCAAAGAAAACATGATCTACGAGTAAGATTTTCCATCATGATAAGCTTCTTCCTGCATGGAATAGTTATATGCATAACTACAGCCATACAAGCTGTGAAATATACTATATCTTTGACAAATAAGGATTATCCTCATCATCAAATACCTTCATAAGAACCCATTTCTCGATTCTTCTTTCACTGCGTTTGATCTAAAATGAAAAGAACGAAAAGAGTTAGTAAAAATTCATTTTTAATTCTTGAACTATTTAAACAATATGAAAAGTTGTATCATCTAAAGAATTACTACCATACCATCTTGTATTCTGGATCAATATCCATTGCCACATTAATGGATTCTTTGTCTAAGAAGGGAACTCGTGCTTCCAAACCCCGTGCTAGCATTGATTTGTTTGCCCTCAAGCAATCATATTGGTGCAGTGCTTTAATCTAAACAGATTAATAAGAAAATCACTTCTTTAATCATTCATGTTTTTTACTAATACACAAGTAAAAAGTGAATAACAAACAAAATAAAACCATTACCATTTACCTTGCGACAAGTTTCACGGTGGAACTCTTCCCTGTCGGGAGCCTTATGGAAGTACAAATATCCTTCAAAAACTTCATCAGAGCCTTCACCCGAGATCACCATCTTCACACCCAGTGACTTAATTTTATGAGCCATTAGAAACATTGGTATGCTAGCTCTTATTGTAGTGACATCATATGTTTCAATATGGTAGATAATTTCTTCAATAGCATCAATTCTATCTTGTTTTCATACCACAAGTACATTCCATAATTAGAAATGTTGCTTAGCATAAAATTAAGGTTTAATGAAAAAAATGGATGTCTTGATTATACTTGGATAGTGAAGTAGAATTCATGATGAATTGTTCCCAAATAATCTGCAACTTCTTTTCCAACCTTTAAATCTGACGAACCCTGTCAAGGATTTTAATTAGAGTGGTTAAGCATCACTCCAAATCATATATATTATCAACAATAATTATGAAATTTAATTTATAATTTACCTCTAACCTAACACAAAATGAATGGAGTTGAGTGCCCTAATGTTTTGCAGCTCTAGTGTCAGCCAAGTGCCTAGCCATAATTGAGGCAACTAATGATGAATCTAATCCACCGGATAGTAAAACTCATAAAGGCACTTCAATCATCAGCCTTTTGATCACAACCTACATGAATTTTACATTTCTTAATAAGTTTAAAACATAAAATTCACTCTCTAAATAAAGTTTTTGAAAATCTTACATTCTCAAGAGCACTTCTTAAAGCTAAAGGATCATAAGAAGCTGAAGGAATAGACTCAGAAAACCATAGAAGGTTGTACCAATGTCTCATTCCACATGTTTTGCTTGAATACAAGTGACTAGGTAGGAAGGTCTCAAAGTGTTCATAATCATCATTTAACCCTTTTAGTTTTGGTGATATCCAAATTGAGCCTAAATAATAAAAAAACAAATGTATTGTAACTAAGATCTAAAATAACTCTAAATAAAAAACATGAGACAACATACATACTAATTATCCTAAAAATCCCAACCAATATAGAGCGAAGTGATTCTAATAGAATCAGGAGCAACAATGAAATTATTATCACGAGTATCAAAGAGCACGAATAAGAACATGCCATCTAACATGTCTACAAAGTCTTCCCCATACTCCTCGTATTATTCAAGAAATGGAAACAAACACAAACAATCATCATTTATCAATTCAATAACTTCAAAGTGTATAAATTTATTTTAAAAATTAAAATAATCCACGTATTAGAGTTTTTTTTAACTAATAACAAACATTTGGTAAAAATTACCCACCAAATGTGTAATAATATCAGTCATTATGGGTACTAAATTTGTTATGAGATAACTTCTTCCTTATCTCTTCATGATTGTAAATCTCATCGTCCATTTGAAAATGTTGGTAAATTTAAAAATCTTGAGATACATGATTTCTACTTTGATAAACTATTCTTAGTTAATTAAAAAATAAAATAAGTATTAAAAATAATAATTAATAGGTTAGTACCGCAACTACAACAGTTTTGTTCCCATTGAAGAGAGGTTGATCACCAGATGCAAACTGTCCCCATTGAAGAGAGGTTGATTACTAGATGCAGGATCAACAATAACAAGGAGTTGATGAGCTAAAAAGCAATCACCATGTTGATACAGACTACTCCAATCTGGATCATGATGCTTCAATCTGTCACATTTATTTTTAAAATAATTTGAGATTTTTAATTTCATATTTCTAAATTTGTCCTAATAATTACAACTTCTATAACTCACAGAATCACACTCAAAATAAATAGTCAAACCATAGTTTAATATTTCTAATATAAAAACTTTTGACTTATATATTTTATTTTCCTGACGTATAAATTAGTGCATTTATGTTATCAAATTTAATCGAGTGATTATAAAAGAAAATAAATCTAAGTGAAAAAAAAGAGCGCTAAGGACCAATATTTCTTAGATTTTGATGGAAGAAATGGAGCTTAATTAGCATCAAGCAAGTAACGACACCAGTCGTAGAGTTAATATATCCAATTGTCCATGTTTCATCTGATCAACATCAATAATTACAGATTTATTTATTTTTTCCTTTATCTTTATCTTTCAATTATGCAGAACAAATTCCAGGAAAAAAAAATCTCATGGGAAACAAATGCTACTGTGTAATAAAGTTGATAAAATTCCATTCAAGGGGAAAAAAATAAAAAAATTCTTATGAGTACAAATGTCACTGTATATTAAGTTAATAAAAATCCGTTTAATAGAAAAATAACATATTCAAATTTGAGTCTAATTCAATCGGAATTAAATTTAAATTTTTTTATCTTATTATTTAATCAATTAAAACTAATTTAAATATATGCAAATCAGATTTTTTTTGAAATTTATTATAATATATAAAATACGATATATATCATATTTAAATTTTAAATTATTACATTTTTAGTAAAATTTATTATTTATAATTACAACTAAAAGAATAAAAATAATAAGAAGTAAACTTGAACACTTACTAAATTATTATAAAGAATTAATATTAATATTTATTTATTAAATTAAAATAATAATTTAATATAATTGTAATATGTGTAATATTTAAATATAATACATTATAAAATTAAATATACATTTATTTATAATATTAATAATTTGATCTGTATCGGATTACAATAAATTATAAAATCTGTTCATCTAAATATGAATGGATCTTATAATTTTATCTTGAATCTAATCAAATTATAAATTTTTTTGATCTAATTCGATTCGAATATGATAAATAAGATCGAATTTATCAATTTAGACGCTTATTTGCTCACCCTTGGTTTCATTTTTAATTCTATAAAATATATATTTTTAACATTATAAAAAAATATTTATACCATATTTTTAAACATAAAAAATATATATTTTATATATTATTAAAAAAAGAAGACATATATAACATATAAGATGTTAAAATGAAATTTATATAAGAAAAAAAGAAAAAAATATCACAAATGTCTCTTAAATTAGGGTTTTTGTGATGTTTAGTACTTTAAGTTAAAAACGGTATCAATTAAAAACAAATAATTTTATTTTCATTATTTTTCTATTAAAAATATTACTTTTTTATTAAGCGATTAAATACAATTAAAATACGAATATTTAATAATGTTAAAGTTACAATTAATATAAAAAATTAAAATATTTATTTTTTAATATTTGTTAGTTTATACTATTTTATTTTAATATTTTATTAATTATTATTTTTTATTAAAAATTAATAAAAAATTTATTTGAATTTTATTTTTGTTTATTTTTTGTTAAAATATTTCATATTAAATTTTATTTTTATCATTGAGAAAGATTAATATTTTAATTACTTAAAAAATAATATTTTAAATAAAAAACTATTAAAATAATATAATTTATCTTTAATTGATATTTATATAAAATTAATAAAATAAATAACAATAATTAATTTAATATAATTCTGTTAACTAAATAACAAAAATTAATTTAAGAGAATTCTATAACATATCATCTCATAAAAACAATCTATTGTGGAACCAAGAGAGCAAAATCTTTTTCTTTTCTTTTTTCTTGACAACACCAACAGAGCAAACTAAGCAAAGGAAAAGGGAAAGAGAAATTGCCTTCGGGAAGCTCAAGAACGCGAACTCTTTTGGATTGAGAGTCAACAGAACAACCAAGAACAGCTAGCTAGTATTCCACACATTCTAAGAATCCGCAAAAATCCCAAACTAGCGATAGAGAAGAGACAGATAGATAGAGAGATAGATCATCGAAGAACAGAAAGATTAAGTGGAAAAAGGACAAAAAAATTTCTAAACACAAGTTTTGGAATGACTAAACACAAAGACGCCAAAAGTGGTGCAGAGGAAATAGGCAAATAGCTATGTCTCTAACTACGTATTTATAGTACCAAAACTCAATGGCCTCATCGAACGGCTTCGATTCTCTGAAACTTCACTTCCTTGCCAATTTCAAGTGCTTAATGGTTACTGGATGGTCATCGACCCACTCTATTTCGCATGAGAACCTTTTATATGATCCGTGCTTGTGGATGATGATGACGTGGAGAAATAATTTAATTATTATTTTACATAAATATATTATATTCGAATTTTATTTTATGTATATTATAATGATATTTTTTAAAAATTATTAATGCACATTATATTTTATGCATTTATTTTATATATAAAAAAGTATTTCCATTTCCCACCTGGTTTTGCAAGAATTTTGGAATTAAAAAAAATACAATATTAACAGATTGTGCAATTAGGTTCTATACGGTATATGAAAATAACAAATTATGTTGCTTTAGATAATTTTATTTTTTTTATGAAATAAAATAAGGAAATAAATAAATAAGAAAAAAGTGAATGCTAACTCATCAAATTTCTAACATAAATAATATATAAAGTAAAGTGAAAAGATACTTAAAAAATAAATGTTAATAGATATGTCTATAATAAAATAAGGATAATAATATTTATACAATTATTTTTGTTATTGTTATAATAAATTTATATCAATTATATATCATATTTATATAATTAATTCATTATTATTGAGTAAAATTTACACTAATGCATTGTTATTAAGATAACAATAATTTGATTTATATTTAATTATATAATCATCTTAAAATAAAGAATAATGTTACATGCATCAAGCATCAAGTCAAGTGATGTATCAAATATTTGATTGGAATATTATAACTTTGGATATATAATTGTAGTGTTTCTTAATTATTATTCTTTATTTATTGCTCAAGTGTATTGCTTTATTTTAATATTAATAAGACTTATCTTATAATTAAAAATATGTAAAATTTTGATTGTTTTTATAGCCTTTTAGATATTACTTATTTGAATATGAAGTAGATGAAGACTTATATCATATTTTGTTAATTTATTTATAACTAAAAATTAAAGTAAATACTTTGATTAACACCTATATGCTAAATAAGTTTCTTATTTTTTATATCAATTATGAATAATTAGACTTCATATTCGAATCGATAGATTCATATTTATTTGATATTATTTTATTTGTTAATTATATATATATATATATACTTTATTATAAAAAGTAGATTTTTTTCAAAATTATTTATTTGTGTTTAATAATTTTATTTTCTTTATGGAATAAAATAAATTGGGTTAGAAATAAAAAAATAAAGAAAACAAAAATGAAAAAAAGTGAATGTAAATTTATCAAATTTTTAACATAAATGATATACAAAATAAGGTAAAAAAAACTTAAAAATAAAAATGAATAGATATTTGTTTAATAAAATAAGGATAATAATATTTATACAATTATTTTTTCTATTAAATAAAATAAGAATCATAATATTTATACAACTACTTTTTTATTACTATAAACAAATTATATAAAATATTTATTATATTCATATAGTTAATTAATTTTAGTGTTATTATTGTCGAGTAAAGTTGATACTAACGAATTATTATTATGACAATACTAATTTAAGTGATATACATATTATTACACTAAAATAAAATATAATTTTATATGTATCAAGTAATGTATCAATATTTAATTAGATGTTAATTATGAAGAAAAAATGTTGAAGGAGTTGTTGAATAATTTACTAACAAAAATCATTTATATTATAATATGTAAATTGATACATACATTAAGTTGTGATAAAAAACATTTTCTTAAAATAAAAAGTAACTTAAAATAAAAATCATTTATATTATAATATGTAAATTGATATATAAATCAAGTTGTGATAAAAAAATTTCTTAAAATAAAAAGTAACATTAAACAAAAATAAAGAAAGATAATATTTTTTTTAAAATGTATTTATTTTTATAAAAAAAAATTTGTAAGAAAGATTATGCTCTTGGATATATAATTTTAATGTTTATTAGATATTTCTCTTTATTTATGGCTTATGTGTATTATTCTTATAAAGACTTATCTTATAATTAAAATAGAAAGAACTTGGATAGCTTTTATAACCTTGTATGGAATGTTTTACTTAGATATTATTTATATTTGTGATGTTGATTAAGATTTGTAACATATTTTAATAATTTATTTTTATCTAAAGATTAAAGTAATTATTTTGATTAATTCTTGTCTATTATGCAAATTTCTTGTTTTTTTAAATAAATTATGAATAATTAGATTTCATATTTGTTTTTATTCAATAGAAATTGTATTGATTAAGTAGAAACTTATTTTTTTCAATAGGATAAAAAGTCTTAAAATCAACGAAGACAACATATGCAAGGATTAAATTTATTATATTACACATATAATTTTTACTTTATCACTATGTTTTTGATTGAGAAACCTAAATTTTTTAATTGAAAAATTAATTACATATAAAATATTAATCCTTATCTATATATTTATAATAAAATATAACTAGCACATGTTTTGTAATTACAACAAAAACTAGTTTTAATATATAATGTAAGTTTTAGTATCATTAATACAAATAATTGTATAAATATATAATATATTATTTTAAAAAATATTAAATAAATATGTTATTTGAATTGTATTGTATTTATAATAGATATATGAAGTTGGGTATAAAGTTAACCAAATATATTTTTAAATCTGTTTAGTGATGACTCTGTAACCATGAATCATAACTCCATGTGGCGATAACTTAGTGCGTGTTAACTACAACCATTCTACCCACGCCACGTGTCGTGTGTTGATTTGTCCAATAAATCTCTCATATCATGTGTTATGTTTATATTAGACAAAATTTCTCTTTTTTTATCTCAATCTTTGAGATGAAGTTGATCTGATAGTCCAGATTTTACTTGAATTTAATTTAACCATCAAATTGGTTCATAAATCGAATGAGCCAAAATTACATATTTTTTATTAGTTTTTGGAGCCAAGAAGAGAGAAAAATATAAAAAATATAAAAAATGATACAATTTTGGTGAAAATTCAAAAGAAAATTAGTGATACAATTTAATAGATTGATTATATTTCTTCATCAATTTTTATGTATTTTTTTTTGAAAAATATGAGTTGAATAAAATTATGTCTATCTAAATTATTAATCTAGGAGTCTTATGAACTCATTTTTTATCATATAATGATATAATATTTTACTTTAATTATGATTTCAATTTAACTATATTATTTAATCTAATTTTTATGCTATTAATTATTTGACTAACAATTAATCTATAGAGACAATTAAATATATTTGAAAGAATTATTTAATTGTTTATTTTGATTAAATAACATATATAGTTTCTAGGTTAAGATATATGATTCTTATGTATATGATCCATAATTGATGAACTTAATGAGTAGTATACAATTTAATTGACATGAGAGTGTGATTAAGTTAATTAATATATTGTGTGTAGTTTACTTAAGAGATGAATACATATTAAGTTAAATTTAATTTATCATGTAATTGATTGATAATTACATTAAGGGGATTTTAGTGATTAACATGTTTAAAAAATTAGGAGATTAAGTATTTATAGATATTTTTTCATATATCTTCTTAGTTGTCAAATTTGAGTTAATTAATTAGTATTATATATTTTTAGTTTTTCTAATTTTACCTTATTAAAACATGAAAACACAAAAAAATTAATTTTTATTTTTTTAGTTTTAACAATTAATTTTTAATAACATAATTTCTATAAAAATGATATTTTTTAATCATTATATTACTTGTTATAATATGTATGAATTTATTGCATAATTTGTATCATCATTTAGTTAAATCTTATTCATTAGAGTTAATTTTTTAAAAAAAATATTTTGATAAAATTTCAACAATACATGAATGAATATGATGTAAGATACTAATGTAAGTGCAGACTTAATAGTTCATATATTATTAATGTGTTTTTAAAGTCAGGAAATTGAATTTTGTTAAAAATATATCTAACATTACTAAAACCAGAAAAAAATACTCATTTAAGTTAGAATTTTGAAGTATTACAATGAAATTTTCTCCAGTTGTACGGGGATATATTAAGATTATTTAACTAATTATTGGCTGATGGTAAATTAAATTTAAATGCTAGCTCAGACTATTAAATAGAAGAAAGAATGCTTAATGATGAAAAGATACATTTTTCTCTCAATTTTTATATCTTATTATTTTTTATTTTTATATAAACATTTCTTTTTATCACAAATTTTAATAAAATCATAACTAATATAATAAATAATTATTAATTAAAATAATAAAAATTAATTTTTAATTTATGATTAATATTATATCAATCATAAATTTTTTTTATTTTTATATTAATTGATTTCTACTACCGTTCAGCTTGGTACCCTATTAATAAATTACTTTGCCATTATCCAAATGACCTTTCGGCTAAGTCAGCATTTTCCTTTTACTCATTGAAAATTAACATACATTTTATCCAAATTTGATACATAATAACACTAATACACATGTTATATTTATTATAATAATACATATATTATAATTTATTTAACTTATTAATAAATAATAATACAATTATTTTATTGTTATACATTTTTAATTCTATATTTAAGTAATAATTAACATATTAAATAAAATAACCTATACATATCTATCAAAAAACTCCTTAAAACACCGATGTATTATTTAATATCACATAAATATAATAAATTTATTTATAAAGTGATTTTATTACCTATGTCAAAATAAAATTAACACCTTTTCAACTGCCTACGTGTAAATTAATAGGAAGTGGGATCCACTTCATATATTACTCCTAACTTGCGTTTTTGGTTTAATGACCTAAATAGTTTAGAATATCAATTTATTAAGGCTATCAAAAGTATAGTTTATTAATTATATGCTTTATCACCTTCATTATTTCATTAGATTTGGTTTATTGATTTTTTAATTTTCATAAATTTATTCAAAAGAGATTAAATATATTAAATTTAAAAAATTATGTTTAACTTATAAAAAAATAATTTTAACATTAAATTTAAAATTATAATAACATTTTATTATAATATTTACTTTTGGATCAAATTTGTGAAATTTGAAAAAAAAAACAATTTGAGAAAAATTATTACGGACAAAGTGTTTAAAAAAACAAGATATAGATTGAAAAAAGGTTATGGGATTGTAAATTTTGATAAGCCTTTGATTATTATGATTACAAATACATCCCAATTTATAAATAAAAACTCTTCATGTTTAGATGATAATAATAGGCACGATGTTAAAATAATATATTGTTTTTGATAAATTATATATATTAATATCTTAAATATTCATTAAGTTTATAAAATAGAATATTAGATGTCTTGATGAACCTATAATATTTTTTTTAATTTAATGTATTACAAGTAATATACTAGATGTGCATTAAGTTTGAAAAATAAAACATTAAAGTCTCATTAATTTTAAAAATTAAGACATTAGAGATATCATGGACTTTTAAAATTCTATTTTTTAAATTTAGTAAACTTTTAGTACACCATTTAAAAATTAATGAATTTAAATATTTAATTTATTTAATAAGTATTTTTTTCAATAATAATAACATTTTAGGCTTTTTATGAGAGATATCTAGAAACAAAGTAAAATAAGATATTTAAGGTAGGGTATGTAATACATCGTATATTTGTGTATTGTTATTTGTTATATTAATAATTATTACAAAGTCAGAAATTTTCTTGGATTTGCTATAATTTTTCCTAGATTTAATATCTTAACTTCAAATGCAATCAGGGTGACAATATTAATTGTCTTGGCGTATATTTGTGTATTGTTATTTGTTATATCAAGTTATATTATATATGTTTTGTTTAAAAAAAAGTTCATATTATATATGTTTGATAGAAAGTTATTATATATATACGTTGAACATACATCGTGTTGCTTTTTTCAGTGTTATTGAAATATCATTCTATTATAGAAGATATGTACATGGTTTTTATAATTACTGGTATTGTTTGGTTAGTTAGACTTTAACATTTGCTTTAAAAATTAAGTAAGAACAACTTAATTTATTTTAATAAATTTTTTATTAACACTCATATTTAATATGAAATTGTTTTAAAAAAATCTAAGTTAATAATATTCCAATAAAAATATTTAAATGTATATTTTATTTTTAAAATTAAAATCAATAAAATATTTTTTGAGGCTAAGAAATCCTTCAACAATAAAAATATTGTGTGTTGTGGCTTGTAATTGTAGAGCTATAGAGTTCATAAGAAAATAAAAGTTTTCAGACTAATATATTAATTCTTCAACAACAATAATGCTAACTTCATCTACACGAGTACTAAAGGTACATAAATAATGTATATCATGTTGATCATATATTTACAATATATATAAAAATATTTAAATAAATAATATATTATTTTAAAATTAATTCTATAATATATCTATCTATCTATATATATATATTACTCATGTATTAGTATGTTATTAATCAATTACTCCTCGAAAGTAATTAAAGAAAAATAAAAAAATAAGGAATAGAATAATTAGTTGTATGGCATAATCTAATATTCTTAGACAGTGAAAATTAGGTTTTGGTGACTTGCGGGTGGCAAGGATCGATTCTATAATACATTATTATAAATTCATTTGTAGAATATTATATAATTATTTTTGTGAGAATAGTAATATGTTGATTAATTATCACTTTAGATCAAATCCTACTTTTTTTAAATATATATTTAAAAAAAAACGGTCGAACAAAGTTTGGATTTTTAAGGAATCACACGGTAACTTTATATTTCTAATTAAAAACAGTGAAATGAAAAGCGCAATTAAAATACAATTTATTTTTTTAGTTTAGAAAATACTGTTCAATTTTGTAATATATAAATTTATATTTCTAACTATAAGATAAGACATAATTAAGAATCTTATAAAAAAAGATATTTTAGAATAAAAAAATTTTACATAAAAAAAACTATTGTACATCAAGAAAAAAAAACTTATAATATTGAATAAATAATAAGAAAGGTTATTATACAAATAAATATCCTAATATGTTAACCCATAAAAAAAATATAAAGAACTTAAAAATATTAAAACAAACTTATAAAATAGAATTATAACCCATAGAATAATAAGATATTAATTAAATAAAATCAATATATTTAATAAGTGAAACTAAAAAAAAGAAACAAATTTAGATGAAATATCTTAAAATAAATAACCTATATAATATAAGTAATCGTAATAGTACTTACATTATAAAGTCAAAGGATACAATATGTAGCAAACAAATAGTATTTTCACAATGACTTTGAAATGTAACTCCAAAGAACTTAATAGTAAGAATAGAAAATAATACAACATTAATCTTAATAAGGTTATAAAATATATTGATATTATAATATGAGGATAAAAGTTTCATATCGATACTATATATCAATAGAAAATGAGAGTTGATTTCTTAATATGAAATAACTTATTAAAATTATGTACAATTTATACAATATATAGATAAGATAAGTATAGTAACATTGAAAGGAGAAACAATATATATTTATCAACAGTGTGTCATCAAAAAAAGTTATTGAATAACATAAAAGATGAAAATATGGTGAGATGTATCAAAAATAGAAACAACATTTAGAAAATATAACAAAATTACAATACGAAGATGATTTAGAATTTAATAACCAGGAAAATCAATTCTCAAAAGAAATACAAGAAGATAAAAGATTACTAAAAATAAGGAAATTACTTAAGATAGTAAGCTCAGAAAATATTTTAGATCTAAATATTAATAAGCTTGAATATGTAACAAGTATAAAACTAAAAGGACTTAATAAGGTTATAAGAGTAAAACCTATGATGTACATTTCAGAATATCGAGAAAAATTCAATAAACAAATTCAAGAATTTTTGGAACTAAGAGTAATTGAATCAAGCATGAGTCTATACTCAAGCGCAACATTTTTGGTAGAAATAGAAGCTGAAAAAAGATGAGTAAAAAAAGAATAATGTTAAATTTTAAATCATTAAATAAAGAAAAAATAGATGATGGGTATTTTATTCCTAAGAATGAAGAGTTATTAGCCTTAATAAAAGGAATTATATATTTTTCTAGTTTTGATTGCAAGAGTGAATTTTGGAAAATAATATTAGATAAAGAATTTCAAATATTAACATCCTTTAGTTGTCCACAAAGACAATTCCAATGGATTATTGTATCATTTGAATTAAAACAAGTATACAAAATATTTCAAAGAATATCACCCCTTTTGTTGTGTTTTTATTAATGATATATTAGTATTTAATGATAATATCAACCATTATTATCTAAATGTATTAAAAATCTTAACAAAATGTAAGAAAGAAGGAATAATATTGTTTAAAAAAACATTATTAACACAACAAGAAATCAAGTATTTAAGATTTGAAATAGAAAATAAAAAACATCATCTCTAACCTCATGTGCTAAACAATATATAAGGATTTTTCAATGTCATTACAGACAAAAACCAATTACAAAGGTTTTTAGGATGTTTAAAATATGCAGAAACATATATTACGAAATTAATAGAAAGGAGAAACTTTTATAAGCAAAACTTAAAAAAAATTATGTTTGAAAATTAACTTATCAAGATACTTAGTACTTAAAAAAGGTAAAAGTACAGGAAAATTTTTTACCAGTAATTTACCGTCTAGGACGAGATGCTAAAATGATATAAAAACATATGTTTCACATTAATATTAGAGAGACATGTTAAAAGCAAGAGTATATGATAAAGATGAATATTTGTATAGATTTACTTTAAGAGCTTTTCAAAGAGATGAATTAAACTACGATAGTAATGAAAAAGAATATTTAACTATAAAAAATGTAATAACAAAGTTTGTTATACATGTAATATCTTGAAAATTTATTATTAGAATAGATAATATAGACAATAAATATTTTGAATATTTCTTGAAAATTAATATTGTATGAGATTACAAATAAGGAAGATTAATCAGATGCACCAATGGTTCAACCATTACAAATTTGATGTTGAATATCTATTAGAAAAATAAATAGTTTAACTGGTGTTTTAATTAGAGAATTAGTCTTACTAACAATTTTTACAATTGTAGGAAAGATAGACATTCTTGACATAGAAATCAAGATCAAAGAAATGAAAATAAAAATTCTAAAAGATCAATTAAAGATTTTATATCTCAAAAAGTTACTCTTATGTGAAAACAGGAAGAGTCTAGTATTTCAACAAAGAAATTGATTAAAATCTTGAAAGAAGATAATAAGACCTCAAAATTAATCAAAAGAGAAAAATGTAACTTCTCAAAAGTTTTATAGTCTGATACACTATATGAAGAAGAGTTCAAAGAAAAGATTCAAGAAGAAAAAAAGTAAGTATTATGTTGTCTATAATAGACAAACCCCAGGAATATATAATACATGGCCAAAAATAACTAGAGAAATAATTAGATTCTCCAATATAATACATAAAGTATTTACTAATAGGATTGGAGCAGAATGAAGTTTTGCTAATTACAAAATCCCAAGACATCTCAAACCTAGGGATGTAGTAACCAACTTAGAACACAACTATGCATAAGCACTAAAAAAATAAAACAATTATAAAAGTAAAAAAAGAAAATGTTAGGAAAGATATCAAAACCAATAATCTTCAGAAAAACAAATGATACATTTCTTATCTCCAAAGAAGAACATAAAAGATAAAGAAACATAAATCCAAACCAATGATTAAATATTTATAATTTAGCAAGATAATCAAGAAAAGACAACTTGAAATCATAAAAATTTTAACAACAAAAAAATTTCATATATCAGGAAGAAAACCTATCACATGCAACAAATTTAATATTATTAAAGGAGCATATTCAAAGCTTATTTACTAATTATTTTATTATGGGTTGATTGAACATATTTATCCAATTAATAATTCAATATAGTTAAACTATTTTCTTCAAAATTTTAGAAAAACCATTAAAAAATTTAGGAAAAGAACAAAAGCAAATGATCGTCCAATATTTTTGAGATTTTTTAGTTCCATAATAGATTGGCATCGAAGAAAGAAAATTAGTTCTTATCATTTTCTTAAAATAGGAATGATATCTTCAACAAGAACAATAGACCAACCCAAGATTTTACTGGAAGAAGAATTTGATGAAGCTCTTAACGAGGAAAGAACAATAATATTGAGTCAAATATAGCATGAAACCAAAAAAAATATAAATATTCTCTAAAACCAAGATAAATTACTCTACAAGCAAAGTCATAATGATCTCATATAGTAACTTAAATATAATTCAAAAGGATATTAAAAAAATTATCAATTATGAAACATCATTTAATTACAATGAATTGGATGTAACTGAGGAAACCAAACAAAAAATTTGCTAATTAAAAAAAAGCGTATTGAGAACCAAAAATACCTTTATTATATAAATAAAAGAAAAGGATCTTATAAAAAAAAGTATGTCAGTAAGTGATTTTTATTAAATACGTATCAAAATATTTTTTAAAAGGAAAGAAGAGATAAGATAAAATGTAATCATTATCCTTCCACGTGTCTTTATTTTAAAAAAGAAAAGAAATGATAAAGATAATATGTAACTATTATCTTTCCACGTGTCTTTAGAATAAATATGTCAAATAATTGCTCTTGTGTTTATAAAAGAACTCTTGCATAATGAAAAATGACATAACAAGTTCTAATTATAGAACCCAAACATTCATCTTTTTTTCAATAATGCTTAGGCCAATTTCTATGGAGTAAATTAGTAAAAAATTAGGGTTATAATTGTTAGGATTATGGGTGTTAGCTATTTTCGTGGATAAAATATTTACATGTAAACTTATTTTTAGGTCTATTATCAAGTCTATTAAGAAAAAACCGAACAAATTCTTGAATTTCAGATAGTCGTATTTTAGGTATATCTTTTATAATTACAACACATACTATTACATCCATGCATTTAATAGCACATGTTCATAAATCTGAAATTATTTTTTGTGCTGAAATATTTATTTAAATTTTAATCAATTTATAAAATTATTAAGTAAATATTTTTAGATGTGTTTTAAGAAATGAATTTTTATAATATTAAGTTTTTTTTTCTTTGAAAAATTAAGCCTAAAATATATTTAACACTATTATTATTATTATTATTATATTAGGGTTGATGGGTTACACAGAGAATAGAAACAGCAAGCTGTTACAAAAGGAAAAAGGAAGAAGAAGAAAAAAAAGGCAAAGCTGCCAAAAGGAAAAGAGAAAAAAAAAAATAAAATAAAGCACCTCATCAAGTTTTCTTAATGATGGTAATCATACTCTGTCCTCTCTCATTCATATGTGTAAATTCCAGTTTTTCAATGTTACTTACATATGTTCTATTTCAAGGCTTTTGAAATAAGATTGCAGAACATATGGGTTCTTAAATGATTAATATATGTTTAATTAGGAAACTTATATAAATTTGCATTAGTTTGTTAGGTGTTATTGAAAATCTTTTAGTGAAAGAGTTTAATGATTTGTTAATTGTAATATTCGTTCAATGATTTGTTGGTTGATTTTATTTGACATATATTTTGAATCATTTAATTAAAATTATTTATTGTTAAATACGTTCTAGAATACGCATGTACACTTGTGGAACACACATGTATATTAGTGTTTTTTGTACTAACTATTTTGCAATTAATTCGGGAATGTATCTGATTGGCGGAAAGCTCATTGAAATGTTAGTCTAGAAACCGTTCACACTAATTTCAAAAACTGTGAAAATAAAGTAAGAACTCGTAAGTAAAGTACATTTGGGCAGTATCTTAGGAAGGGTAACATAAGACATAATTTGTACTTGAATATTTGATTTTTATAGTAGAAAGTTAGGTGGTCCGATGGATCGATGATTTTCTTCTTACGTCATGGTTGTGGCCTACGTTGTTTCTAAGGGTGTCCATGGTCCGGTCCGGTTTGGTTTTGCCTAAAAAAAATTTAACCGGACCGGACCGTTTGACTTATAAAACAGTTCGGTCCAGTTTGGTTCGATTTTTTTATAATTTAATGAAGAATAATGTGAAATTTTTAATATATTATTAAACCGGTCCGATCCGGTTCGAACGGTTTAAAATTAATACAAACCAGACCGGACCGTTTGATTTGGTCTGGTCCGGTCCGGTCCGGTTTTACGGTTTGATCCGATCCGATTTAATATATTATTTCTGCACTTTATTCTTATATGTGATTTTATACATGGGCGTTTTGTTTATGTTATTAAATTATAAATTGATAAAAATTAAAAATAACCTATTCACCCCCTCCAGGTTAATTAGGCTCATATCTTATAAACTTTCAATTGGTATGAGAGCGGACACTAGACACACTTAGTGAGATTGATCCTTAGAGACACGCATTCCTACTTATGGACCAAATGAAAGAAAGCGGATTATCTATTACACTCTTACTCTTTGATGGGTATAATTACCCTTACTGGAAGGCTCGCATGTAAGCCTTTCTCAGACAAGATGAAAAATTCTGGGATGCTATTCTTGATAGTTGAGAACCACCTTCGGTAACAAAATATGGTGAAGAAAACCAAAAAGGTCTAAGCTCAATCTTTGCTGCTATGTCAATGGATGTGTTCTGTTATATCTCCGATTGTGAGACTCCTAAAGATTCATGAAATGCACTTGATCTTGCCCATGAGGGAACTTCCCAAGTGAAACAAATAAAATTAAGATTGCTAACATTTTAGTTTGATTTCATTAAAATGAGCAATATTGAAACTTTTTGTCAATTTTATGCTTGCTTTTGTGATATCACTAATGCTTGTTCTAATCTTGGTGAGAAAATTTCACAACATATACAAGTATGCAAACTCTTAAGCTTCTTAACAGTAGACTACAAGATGAAAGTTACAGCGATAGAGGAAACAAGAATGTGGACACACTAAATATTGATGAATTTGTCGGGTCAATCCAAACCTATGAACTTACTCTTGATCCACCCAAGAAAAAAAGAATGTGGCATTCAAAAGCTCTAAAAAGGACATCTCTGATAGTGATGAGGATATGAATGATGAGTCACTAGTCTTGTTAGCTCGTAAATTTGAAGAAGTTCATGAAGAAGAAAGGTCAACTGAGTAATCAATCTAACAAGGGACAATCCAATCGTTTGAATGATTGAAAGTCAAGGAAAACCAAGCCTCATAGCCTTGATGGTAAGAAAAGTAAGCCTACTAGTCCTCAATGCTTTACTTATGGGGGCCTTGGTCATATTTCTTCAAAATGTGCTAATAATAAAAAGAAAGTTGGAAAAGCTTTTAATGCTACACTCGGTGACACAGAAAGTGAATAAGACAATGCTAGTAACTTAGAGGACGATGATACTAATTATTATGCCTTAACCGCAACTACCAAAGCACACCACAATGATTTTGAATTTAGCTTGGATGAAGAAAATAAAGAAGTAAACTCTTCTCTCTTACTGTCTAAGTTTAATGTATCAAATTATGAGGAACTATTTATGGATTGTCTAGATGCCAGAGAAGAGAGAGATAAATTACTTGTGTAAGCAACTAAACTTAATGATATCATCAATGTTCACAAAAAATATTTCTTTAGCCTAGAGAAAGATAAAAAGGAATTGTCTGAACATATTAATGCCTTGAATTTGAGACTTGTAGAAACGACTGAGGAAAACAAAAAAATTAGGCAAAAACTTAGTATTGCTAAGGAGACATAGAGGAATTTGACCATTGTTGCTAAAAAATAGACCAAAGTCCTATACTATTGAAAGCCACATGAAGATAAGAAAGGTCTTAGATACATAGATGAACAGTCTATGGAAAGCCATATCATCCAAAACTCAATTTGTAAAACCCATTGTTGGTCAAGCAGGGAAGGTAGTTTCTACACCTCATTACTCTAAGACACCTCAAAAAATTCAAAATGTAAAGTTTTTATTGTAAGAACTACACAAAAAGAGGAACCTAAGAAATCAGTGACTCAAACGTCCAAAATTAAAAGATGATGGGCTAAGAAATATGAGTTACACTACTTTGTGGCCCACGTAGCGTTTAAAGCTAAATCAAATACTGCATGGTGTTTTTATAGTGGATGTTCTAGACACATGACTAACAACCATTCTTTGCTTAAAACCTTTGAGGAATACAATGAAAGGATAGTTACCTTTGGTGATGGTAAAACATCTAAAATTATTGGAAAAAACTCTATTCAAATAGAAGGTATCCCTAAACTTGATGAAGTTTTATATGTGCAAGGACTAAAGGAAAACTTGATTAGTATAAGTCAAATATGTGATGATGATTTTAATGTGCAATTTATAAACAATCACTATATTGTAATAGATCAAAAGGATGAATGTATGATTAAGGAAATCAGATCATATAACAATTGTTATTGTATTGATACATCACCTACAGTAGCATTTAACCTAGCTAGCAATGAATCAACTACCTTATGGCACGAAATCTAGGTCATATGAATTTTAAAGATCTGATTAGATTAAGTAAAATTGAGAATGTGCGTGTTTTACTTGTTCTCCTAAAAATTGAAACACTTGTATGTGGACCATGTCAATTGGGTAAACAAACTAAGATCGCTCATAAGAAGATCAAGAGTATCAATACAAACAAAGTATTGGAATTGATACATATTGACCTCATGGGTCCTATGAGAACAGAAAGTATTAGATGTAAGAAATATATCATAGTTGTAATAGATCATTTTTCTTGCTACACTTGGGGTAGACTTTCTTATAGATAAGTCAGATGATTTTGAGTTCTTCATCTCATATTGTACAAGAGTACAGGTTGAAATAGGTGACAAAATAGTAAGAAACTGAGAACAAACCATGGAAAAGAGTTTGAAAATACCAAGTGCTGACTTTTACAAAGAATATGGTATTTTTCATGAATTCTTTGCTCCCATCACACCTCAACAAAATGGAGTAGTTGAAAGAAAAAATAGGATACTTCAAGAGATGGCAAGAGTAATGTCGCATGCCAAGGAAGTCTTCAAAAGGTTTTGGGCTGAAGCTATAAACACTGCATGTCACATTATAAATCGTATATATCTTCGCTCAAGTACAAACCAAACTCCCTATGAGATATAGAGGTAAAAAACCCAATATGAATTCCATACATGTTTTTGGAAGTAAATTCTACATACTTAGGGATTACGAACAGTTGGGCAAGTTTGATTCAAGAAGTGATAAAGGTATATTTCTTAATTATTCCATAAACAGTATAGTCTATAGAGTCTTCAACTGTAAAACTAATGTTGTTATGGAATCCATAAATGTCGTTATAGATTATATAGGTAAGTAGATTACAAGTGAAAAAATTGGTAATGAAGAAAATTTTACAACACCTCAATTAACAATTACCAGTGACACAATTGGAACAAACGAAGAAGAGGTAGAGGAAAGAGAAGAAAATGAGGAAGAAGCATCAACCTCATCAATGATAAATCCAACCAGAACTTCAAAAAATCATTCTATTAAGAATATAATTGGAGATCCTAATGCAAGCATGGTAACAAGAAGAAGACAAATAAGTGAGGTAACTCATTTATACTATATTTTTCAATTTGAACAAAAAAAATGTGAATGAATCCCTTAAGGATGAACTTTAGATAAATGCCATGTAGGATGAGTTAACTTAATTTGAAAGAAATCATGTGTGAATATTAGTACCTAAGCCTAAAAACAAAAATGTTATTGGAATAAAATGGGTGCCCAAAAATAAATTGGATGAGTATGACATTGTTGTTAGAAATAAGGCTAGATTGGTAGCTCAAGGCTACATGCAAGTCAAAGAAGTTGACTTTCATGACACATTTGCACTTGTAGCTAGACTAAAGTCAATTAGGATTTTACTTGTCATTTCTTGTCACATAAAATTCAAATTATATCAAATGGAGAAAGTCTACCTTTTTGAATGAATTTCTGAATGAGGAGGTATATGTGGAACAATTAAAAGGATTTGTTGATCCGAAATTTTTAAATCATGTTTACAAACTTACCAAAGCTCTTTATGGTTTGAAATAAGCTCCTCAAGCATGGTATGAGAGACTTAGCAACTATCTCTTGAATAAGGAATTTATTCAAGGGGGAGTTGATAAGACTCTATTCATTAAAAGAAGTAGTGATGAGATCTTTATTGCTCAAATTTACGTGGATGATATAGTTTTTGGATCCACATCTAGTACACTAGTAGATGATTTTGTGCATGTTATGATAAATGAATTTGAAATGTCCATGGTAGGTGGAATGAATTTCTTTCTTGGTTTACAAATCAAAAAATCTCATGATAATATATTTATTTCTCAAACCAAGTACACCTATAACCTTGTTAAAAGGTTTTTAGGATGTATTTTAAGAAATAACTTTTTATAATATTAAGTTTTTTTTAGCTTTCAAATCCAAAATACTTTTAATATATATATTATATATATGTAGATACGTTAGGTTTGATGGGTTGTACAGAGAATATAAACAGCAAGCTGTTGCTAAAGAAAAAAAAAAGGCAAAGTTGCCGAAAGGAAGAGAGAAAAAAAAAATAAAACAGCTTATGGAGTTTTCTTAAACGGTGGTAATCATACTCTTTCCTCTCTCTTTCATATGTGTAAATTATGTGTAAATTCCGGTTCTTCAATGTTACTTAAGTATGTTATATTTCATAGTAATTTTTTTTTAGAATTTTTTCGTTGATTTGATTTGATTAAATAAAATTATTTTAAATCATTTAGTTAGAATTATTCATTATTAAATCTGTAATAAATCATAAATAAAATACATTTAGACAATATCCTAAGGAGGGTAATATAAGACCAAGTTTATCTTTGAACATTTGATTTTCATAGTAAAAAGTTAAGTGTTATGTTAAATCGGTGGTTTTTCTCTAAGATCATGATTATGTCTTAAGTTATTTTCACGTAAAAATATCGTATATTATTTATTTATTTTTGTACTTTATTCTTACACATAAATACATATATGACCATTATTTTTTATATTATTGAATTATAAATTAATAAAGATAAAAAATAATATATTCACCCTCGTTAATAAGATTCATATCTTATAAACTTTCAATAATAATATTTCTTCCTTACTAAATTTTTTTTATCAAAATAGAATATCTTTCTTATATCTTAAATAGAAATAGAAATATGGATAATATTATTAGTTGAAGGCATTTCCGTTCCAAAAAGTAATACTTCTAACAAAAAAATTAAATATATACAAAATAATCGAAGATAAAAATAAACTCATATTCATTAGAATAAAATTAAATTAAATATAAATTTATATTTTGCTTGTTAAATATAATATTTATTACTTAATATCAAAACCATGTAAAAGAAAAATATATCATTGGATAAAATATTAATACTGTTAATTTTTTAAATACATTAATGATATTAACTTAAAAGTAAAAGATATTGTAACTCTTTGTAAAAATCAGTAACATTACTTGAAGATATACTAAAAATTAAGTATTGGATATTAGTCCTTAATTCAAGGAATAAAACAATGACCTTAATTCAAGAAATAAAACAAGGACCTTAATTCAAGGAATAAAACAAGGACCTTAATTCAAGGAATAAAACAAGAAATCCTTAATTCAAGGAGTAAAACAAGGAATCCTTAATTCAAGGAGTAAATCAAGAAATCCTTAATTTAAAGAATAATTGAAGGAGTAAAATTTCCTTATAAATAGCTATACAATTGTAATGAAAACATGAAGAAAATAATACAAACTAGAGAACTCTTTTGTGTAGAGTTATTCCTTGTTTTTTCAACATGGTATCAGAGCAGGAAAATTAACTTGCTTCTACTTTATTATTATCTTAGCATCTTCAATCTTTGAAATGGTCAAGACAAGACTAGGATCGGCGAAAGTTCGTCAGTGCTTTCCTTCATGAATATGCATGAGGTGGATGTCAACCCAAATCAAAGATTAAGCTCAATCTTGTTGAATGAGTTTAATTACTTGCCTTGGTCAAGAGCAGTGTCTCTGGCTCTAGGTGGAAGGTCCAAGTTGGGGTTCATAAATGGAAGCATCGAAGTACCTGATGTTTCCTCACCAACCTATGAATCCTGGCTTAGTAAGGATCAGCTGGTTATGTCATGGCTCCTAAATTCCATGGAACGTAAATTAGCTGAAATATTCAGTTACTCTAAATCTGCATACCAACTATGGGAGACGGTTAAGGAAATGTATGGCAGTTAAAACAATGCTGCACGAGTTTTTCAATTAAAGAAAGACATCTCAGATCTGCAACAAGATGGAAAGCCTTTTGTACAACTCTTAGGAAGCATGAAAAGCATATGGAATGAGTTGGAAATATATCGTCCTCATACAACCGATGTAGCTCTACTACGAAAGAGAGCGGAAGAAGATAAGATATTTCAACTTTTGTCCAGTCTGGATTCAACATATGAAGATATACGATGTCATATACTCATGAATACTGAACTTCCTTCCTTGTTTTTCAACACACGAACTCGTGCAAGCATACACGGTCACAAGTAATAAAGATTTGTAAGTAAAGATCGATCCCACGAGGATTTGTTACCATAGTTTGTCGAATACTAAAATTGTATCTCTCTGATTTTATCCAAAACAATCGTTGGTTAATAAAAAAAAGAAAAATAAGAAAATAAAAGAAATCTAGGATTGCAATTTTTCACCAAACCAATCCACTCAAATCATGTTATTTTCTTTCGATTTATATTTTTTAGTACATTTAATTTGTCAACCGAAAACTTCTTTTTTTATTATTCATACATCTCTCTCGAGCTCCGTATAAACACACCTCGTTAAATTAATTTACTATATCTCTATGAAAATTAAATTTACCGAGATTCATTACGTTCTAAGTTTTCAAATGGCCACACATACAATTAAGGTATATCTCTATCCTTCATCATACATGTCATTCTATTTACGAGCAATACACACACAAATGCCTTTCTCAAGTTTATTCATGTGCCACGGATCGTTTTGATAAGATTCGTAAATAATCAAAAAGCATTAAGCACAAAATAGAACGAACAAATCGAACGTCTTATAAATCTAACAAAAATAATTAAAATTAAAGTTTCATAAATTTAGATTAAATGCAACCCTAGAAAAATTAAATTACTTCATAAAATTAAAATAAAAATTATAACAACTACAGAAAAATTAGAAGAAGCAGAAATAAAATTAAAACATAATTTAAAACAAATATTTGGCACACGCAAAACACAACAAAAGCCAAAAATGGCTTCTGCGTGTTTTGCCGTCCAACACACAAATACAATAAAAATTACAAACTGAAAAACTAAAACACTCTAAAAACTTTCGAAAATTAAAACTAAATCTCTACTCCAAAAACTACTCCAACCAAACTTTTTTACAACTAAAAACTATCTCCTATTTATAGAAAAAAATACATCAATAAAATATTACATTAAAATCCACGCGGGGGGACATAAAATTGTGGCGAAAATTATAATTTAAACGCGTGGGGGGACAAAAAGTGTATCGAAAATGGGATCGAGGGAGTGGGTGGAACGCTGCGCGTTCTGTTTTAATTTTCTTCCACGTTGCCACGTGTCGCGTTCTGATTCGCGGACACAATTAGTGGGACACGTGGCAGCGTCTCATTCGTTGAGGGGAAACGGGCGCACGAAGACTTGTCGCACGGGATTGGGGCGCGCGCAACGTTGCGCAACGGCTATAACGCGTGTGAGATTCTGTGCTTTTGCGTCCACCGATATGTGCCACGCGTCCGCTGATGATTCGTTCAAGGGAAAATTGGGACACGTGGAAGACTTTGATTGGCTGAGGGGAAGATTGCACGTGGTTCAGCCGCACAGAACAACGCCCTTTGGCAGACGTGTGACCGACACGTGGGTCCCACCCTGCACGCCGGCCTGCGCGGCAGGTGGGGCCCACTGACACGCCGAGCCGCGTGAAGGAATCTTCCCTGCATCCATTCGCTTTGGTCGGGTTTGATCTACACGCGCCAATCCTAGCCGTTTATGATTTGATCGGACGGTCCACGTTGCACGCGTGGATGATGACGCGTGTATTCTTCTCTCCTGCACGAATATTAAACTTTATTTAATTATATTTTGACCCACAAATTTAATTCAAATTACATTTTAAACTTTCTTTAATTACAGTTAAGCCCTTTGCTAATTTTAATTTAAATTTTTAAACTTTTAATAATTAAAATGAAGCCCAAATTTAATTTAAATTATATTTTTGATTTTTAAAAATTGTAATTAAGACCTATATTATTTGAAATTATATTTGTGGACATAAATGTGGCGTTAAGTACATTTTCGATACAAATTGTTTACTTTTATTAAAATATATAAAAAACAGTAAATACTAATTTATTAAACTAAAATTAACTAAACACAGAGAGAATCTAGCAATTATAATTAATAAAATAGGTGAAAATAACTATATAAAATACAGTTATCATGCGACAATTCAACGTGAAGAAATAAGGAGGAAAGTCATGAACAAGGGTACAATGGCTAGTTCACCTGAGGCAAGAGCCTATCTAACCAACGAGAGGAAGTACAAAGGGAAGCATCCAAACTTGAAGTGTCAACATTGCAACCATACGGGCCATGTTAAGGACACATGTTGGATTCTACATCCAGAATTAAAACCTGATTTTATAAAGGATAAGAGTTTACAGAAAGTGAATCGTACTGGACACCGTGCAAATCATGCTTTTGCCTCTACCTCTAATGGGTCTGATCCATTCAAGAACTTCACAGCGAATCCAGCTGAACTCATGAATGAGTTTATGTTGTATCTTCAAAGCAAGACAGGAGGAGCCAGAATTGACTGTGTGGATAACATAGAAGAAGGAAACTCGACAGCATTGCTAGGCAAGTTTGCGGGCTTCGCGAGATACAAAACTCATACCACAAGAGGACATGCAAGGTATTATAAAAGCCTTTAAGCGCTTCTTAAAATAAATATGTTGCATGATTTTTGGGTTGTAGATTCAGTGCCACAGATCATATGACAAACCATGTGTCAAACTCTCATAAGTTTGAAAAATTAGCAAATCCTTCTCAAGTTTCAATTGCAAATGGTGAGAATGTAAAGGTTTTAGGAAAGGAAAAAATAAAATTAATGTCGATGAAATCGAGTCAATAGCTTTATATGTACCTTCCTTTCCTTTCCAACTTAAATACGTAGGAAAAATCACAAATACCTTGAATTGCTTAGCCATTTTTTCTCCTCACAATGTCATTTTTCAGATTGTGTCACCAAAAAGACGATTGGTGAAGGGTTTTACTTAGATGGTCTCTATTACATATCCAAGAACAATCCCAGGGTTTCAAGCCAAGTTTAATCCTATCCAAGATAATCAATTGTGGCATCAACGCGTTTAGCTCATCCTTCTCTACCAATTTTGTCAACTTTATTTCCAAACTTAGGAAATGATGAAATTGCATGTGAAACTTGCCACTTGTCTAAGGCCACTAGATTGCCTTTTAATTCTTCCTTGTCTAGGGCTAGTAAGTGTTTTGAACTAGTTCATTCAGATGTATGGGGACCAATTAATGAATCTTTCGATGGTTATAAGTATTTTGTGATTTTTGTTGATGATTTCTCTCGAGTCACATGGTTATATCTTTTAAAGTCTAAGAATGAAGTTATGGAAGTATTTAAGGACTTTCATAATCTTGTTAAAAATCACTTCTCTTCTAAAATTCAAACCTTAAGGTCTGACAATGGCACTGAATACATGTCCCATATCATGAAACAATATTTGAGCATTCATGGCATTATGCATCAAACAAGTTGTGTTGGCACACCTCAACAAAATGGTGTAGCTGAACGCAAAAACTGGGACTTACTTGAAAAAACTAGAGCATTAATGCTACAAATGAATGTACCAAAGAGATTCTGGTCCCAAAGGGTTATGGCAGCTGCTTACATCATCAATAGATTACCCGGTAAGTCTTGGATTTCAAGTCTCCCCTAGAGGTCATGAAAGGAAGGAAAATTAACCTTTCACACCTTAGAGTCTTTGGCTGCATCTGTTTTGTACATATTCAATCTCATCATCGAGATAAATTGGATCCTAGAGCTGTTAAATGTATTTTTCTTGGTTATTCATCTACACAAAAGGGATATAAGTGTTATGATCCCCAACTTAGGAGATTAATTGTGTCTAAAGATGTTTGGTTTTATGAAACTAACCCTTTTTTCAGCAAATCACAAGTCAAGGGAATGGCATCTTGGATGTGTTTCCATTACCAAGAATTGAACTTGAGGCTCCACAACAACAAGATCCCAGCCATGTCAACATTGATGCATCTCTCACTGAAAGTAACAATGAAGGGTCTCGTCTTAATGGTACACTGCATGAAGATGGTGATAATCAAGATGATCCTCACAATATGGTACAAGATGTGAACGAGTGTGAGATAACTCCTTCTGCTCCACGACGTAATCCAATGCGTGTTAGGCAACCTCCCACAAGACTTCAAGACTTTGTCACCTACAAACCCACACATCCCATCTCAAATTATGTGTCATATAAGAGAGTGACACCAACCCATGCCGCATTCCTCAGCACTATATCGAGTTACAGTGAGCCTCAAAACTTTCATGAGGCCAACAGACAAGAGGTGTGGAAGGAAGCCATGCAAGAAGAACTTAAAGCCCTAGATCAACACAACACATGGAGCATCACCAAACTTCCAAAAGGCAAGAAAGTTGTGGGTTGTAAATGGATCTATAAGCTGAAATTCAAGTCAGATGGATCAATTGAGAGGTATAAAGCAAGATTGGTGGCTCGGGGATTCACTCAAACATTCGAGGTGGATTACAAAGAAACATTTGCACCTGTTGCAAAAATGAACACGATAAGAGTGCTACGTACGTGGCTGTAAACAAGGGGTGGTCCATGTACCAAATGGATGTGAAGAATGCATTCTTGCATGGTGATCTCAAAGAAGAAGTCTATATGAAATTACCACCTGGGCATCCTCAAAGCAATGAACTGGATTTAGTGTGCAAATTGCACAAATCCATTTATGGTTTGAAACAGTCCCCACGAGCTTGGTATGCCAAGCTAAGCTCAGTTCTCACTAGTGTTGGTTTCAAAAGCAGCAATGTTGATTCCTCACTATTTGTTCGCACAGGAGCTATGGGCAAATTGGTTGTGCTGATTTATGTAGATGATCTGATAATTACAGGTGATAATGCTGACGAGATTTTCAACCTGAAACAGTCCCTCAGACAAAGGTTTGCAATTAAAGACCTTGGGATATTGAAGTACTTTCTTGGTATAGAAATGGCAACCTCGCACAAAGGACTCTTTCTTAACCAAAGGAAATATGTCCTAGATTTGCTTAAGGAAGCTAACATGAGCGATGCTAAACCAACCATTACCCCTCTTGACAGCAAGCTCAAACCTAGCTTGAAGGGCACGCCACTCATGGATATAAGTTATTACCAGCCTTTGGTTGGTAAGTTGATCTACCTAACAATCACCAGACCTGACATCACATATTCTGTAAGTATTGTGAGCCAATTCATGCACTCCCCAACACTTGAGCATTTGACCCTTGTTAAAAGGATCTTACGCTAATTAAAAGGATCAATGGGTCGTGGTATTATCATGAAGAAGAATGACAACACACAAATCATGAGGTATTGTGATGCTGATTGGGCAGGGAATGCAATTGATCGCAAGTCCACCACTGGCTACTGTACATTTGTCGGTGGAAACTTGGTCACATGGAAGAGTAAGAAGCAAACTGTCATTGCCAGATCAAGTGCCGAAGCTGAGTATCGTGCAATGGCTTCAACTGCGTGTGAGTTGATATGGCTTAAAGGTCTTCTGTGTGATTTAGGTGTTCCTACAACTCTTCCTATGTCCTTGTTTTGTGACAATCAGGTAGCTATGCATATAGCATCAAACCCAGTGTTTCACGAGAGGACGAAACACATTGAAGTTGATTGTCATTACGTTCGTGAACAAGTTCAATCACAGGTAATTCAGACACATTATACAAGAAGCTTCACCAGTGGTGACATCTTTACCAAGCCCTTGGCTTCTCATCAGTTTCAACGACTTTTGTCCAAGCTTGGATCCATAAACCTTCTGGATCCAGCTTGAGGGGGAGTATTGGATATTAGTCCTTAATTCAAGGAATAAAACAAGGACCTTAATTCAAGGAATAAAACAATGACCTTAATTCAAGGAATAAAACAAGGAATCCTTAATTCAAGGAGTAAAACAAGGAATCCTTAATTCAAGGAGTAAAACAAGGAATCCTTAATTCAAGGAGTAAAATAAGGAATCCTTAATTCAAGGAGTAAATCAAGGAATGCTTAATTTAAAGAATAATTGAAGGAGTAAAATTTCCTTATAAATAGCTATACAATTGTAATGAAAACATGAAGAAAATAATACAAACTAGAGAACTCTTTTGTGTAGAGTTATTCCTTGTTTTTTCAACATTAAGCCATTTTTCACCGTCCAAAATCAAAAATGAGAGAATAAATAGTTCGTGACAGGGACAAATCAAGAGAAAATTCTTAAGTAGGCCTAGAAAAACATATTAATTAATTTGTGTCTTTAAGGCATGTTCACCTGTTCTCACTTATTATTAATTTATTATATGACATATCACATGTCAACTAGTCTTCAATTGCACTGGCTCTCTTACCTGTTTCTTTGCAATTTGTAACAAGAATTCATAGTCAAGTAGAAATTAACTCAACAAACGCCAAACTATTTGTCAACTACATGCGACAAAATCTAGAGAGAGCAACAATTACTAGAGGAAAGAGAGAGAATAGTTGCA
The DNA here is from genome assembly GCA_030763125.1 of Hippophae gyantsensis. NCBI lineage: Eukaryota > Viridiplantae > Streptophyta > Magnoliopsida > Rosales > Elaeagnaceae > Hippophae > Hippophae gyantsensis. The sequence continues at coordinate 14,098,179 of CM061037.1, read as the reverse complement.
TCAGAACTATTACTTTTCCTCTTCAAAAAGTTTGAATACCAATGTGCAGAGAGCTTAGGTTGTCGTTTCAAATCTGGATCATCCAAATCAACGTAGTATAATCCATACCTTGACTCATAGCCATCCAACAATTCAAAAACATCCATAAAGGACCATAGGAAATAGCCTTGAAGGTTTGATCCGTTCCTGCCAAAGTTTTCAGAAATAGAAGGTTGAAAGAAGGCAAATAATAATAATAATAATAATAATAATAATAATAGTAATAATAATAAATAAACAAAGAGATTATAAAAAAATATCTCTAAAACTTACAATAAATAAATAAAAATAACACTAAGTAATATTAAACAGCGTTCAACATTAAACATGTATAAATGATCGTAATTTAATTTAAACGGCGTTTAATTTGATGTCATTTAAAATAAAATGATATATCAATTTTTTTAATAGTTAAAATATATGATGTTGACATAAAAAATATTATTTTTATGATTCCAAATTTTATTGATACTATTTTTGTTGTTTTTCTAAAAGAATAATAACAATATTCATTTTTAACCCCTTTTCCATTACTTTTTTATTTTGATCCCTAGTTAATTTATAAAGAAACTAGGCACCCCTTCAATTAAGATGTGTTTAATATTCATGGTCCAATTTTTTTTTAATGTAAGCATGATTTGTGAGTGCTTCGTGGTCGTTCATCATCGAAGTTATTGGAGTTCCAATGAACTTTGTGCTTTTGAACAATATACAAAAAAATAGAAGTAACATCCTTATCTAGCCAACACGATATTGAACTTATTTAATACTTATATATACATAACCTCATTTTAGTGACTCGACTCATTTTGATATTTATTGTATAAATTATTCTACAATTTTAGCTTATACACACATATATTCTTGTACATGTGATGATCGATGTTGACATGAATTTATTCACATACTCACAAACACACATATATGTTATGTTTAAGTTTATGAAATTTCTTGAAAGACTCTAGGACTTCAACTAATTTTGACTGTAAAATTGTGTTGAGTTATATTTCTCACTTGTAAAACTTTCCCGTATGGAGGCACCTAGTATTGAAAGGGATACCTACTGTGATATGTGAAGCTACCGCAGTGAGCGGAGATGGCTACCTCACAACTAGTGTGAAAGTCATCATGTTAGGTTTATGGTTCGTGCAAAAAAAAATTATGCAAAAAGCGATCTTGTACATTGAATGCACAAAAAGAAAGAGCCAATAAAGGTTAAAAAATAAAAAATATATATATCATTTACCTTATTTATAAAATAAAGGAAAAAAAATTTAAATCCTCATTTAGTAGATATATTTTATTTTGTGAGATTGAAGACTCGATTATAATTTTATATGATAGGTGAGTTTTTTTTCTTTTGAGTCCTTGATAGATCATAAATGAATTAATTGACATATTTGTGGAGTTTAAACATATATATTACTTTAAGTAAATGTCAATATGTTATTATATGTGCGAAATGTGCTTGTGTACCTCTTCTATTCTACTTATTTATTTATATGATAAATAATCAAAATTGGAGTTAAAATATGATGAGTTCTCAATTGGTTGTGTGCTCGTTTGTGATTAAATGAGTTTAATACCTTATGTAGTTATTTATGAAAATTTAAAAAAAAACATCATATTTTTATTCATTTTTATTCATTTTTATTATTACCTTTTTAATTGGTTTTTAATTATAGAGTCATAAAACTTAGGAAGAGTTTAAAACACATTGCACTTCTGCATTATTCTGTTTTTACATTGATATTTAGGAAAAAATTAGCTTCATTGCTTTATCTAATGTTTTGTACTTCTCGTATGTCAAAAAAATGAGAGAATAATATGTTTATTTCTATGTTTTATCTTGTTATGCATATAGGGGGAGAAAATATTTAATTAAGCTTGATTGGTATGAATGCATACTACATGAGTATTCTTTACACTTCGTTTATTTCTGTGTAATCTGAACTAATGTACAATGAGACTTTTAAGCCAAATTGTAGTATATTTTGTTTATGTTATTTCAATTACTTATAAGTTTGTCAAGTTGCAACAAAAATATATTCACTGGACCATAGGATAGTTCCACTAAAGAGTCTGGGATATCATTGTATTTTTATAAGTGTCATGTAGTAAGTGAGAGGTTTTGCCACATGAAAATGTCAAAGGGGGAGTTTGTAAGGACTATGAGTGTTGGTTATTTTCGTAGACAAAATATTTACCTGTAAATTTGTTTTTAGACCTACTATCAAGTCTATCAAGAAAAGCTCAAATTTCACATAATCGTACTACAAGTATATTTTTTATAACTTCGACACATAAGATTGCATTTATACATTTAATAATACATGTTTATAAATCTAAAATTATTTTTTGTGCTTAAATATTTTTTATGTGTCTTAATATTTTTAAGATGTGATTTAATTTTTTTTATTAAAGCTTTGAATGGGTCTTGAATAATGAAACCTAAAATATTCAACCCTAATGCTAATAGGTTATCGTTATTTATATATACACACTCATAGAGTTAGGGTTAATGTGTGGCCGAATAGAAAGAAAAAAAAAGAGTAAAAAACCTCTTAATTGAATCTACAAAAACAGCCAAAGTTGTTGAAGAAAAAGCCAAAAACGGTCGAAGTTACCAAAGAAAAGGCCGAAAACAATAAAAGGTAATTAAGTTTATATATAGAATAAAGGGTGCTGCGTTATCCAAGAAGAAAAAAATAGAAGCAAAAACTGTTGTGAAAAAAAAAGGAGGAATATGATGTCTGGGCTTAATATTTATTGAAAGGTATGATTAATTTAAAAAGTTAATTAATATATAGGCAGTAAAAATTATACAAAGGGAAGAAGTTAATTAATATGCATGCAATATATATATATATATGGAGAAGTGAAAAAATAAGATAAATTAATCTTTATCAATGCAAACACAAACAATTAAATATATTAATTAATATTAAATTGATATCATATTAGATGTATTTATTAATAAATTTATTTGATATGTTTTATCTTTATATGACTTCTTTTTTATTAGATTTTTACATATTCAGATTAGATAATTTTATGCTTTAGTTAGAATTATTCATTGTTAAATCTGTTTTAGAATACACACGGACACTTGTGTTTTTCTTTTGTGCTAACTTTTTTTTACAGTTGATTTATAAACGATCTGATTAGCGGAGAGTTTATTGAAATGCTGGTCTGGAAACCGCTCACGCTAACATTAGAAACTGTGAAAATAGAGCAGGGGCTCGTAAGTAAAGTACATTGGGACAGTATCCTAGGGAGTGTAGCATAAGACCGAGTTTGTACTTGAACATTTGATTTTTATAGTGGAAAGTTAGGTGATCCGATGGATCAATGGTTTTTCTTTTAGGTCATGGTTGTGGCCTAGGTTGTTTACACCTAAAAATATCGTATATTATTATTTTATTTTCGTACTTTATTCTTACACGTGATTGCACGCCTAACCGATTTGTTTAGGTTATTAAGTTATAAATTCATAAAAATTAAAAATAACTTATTCACCCCTTCTAGTTTAATTAGGTCCATAATTTATAAACTTTCAGAGTTGTCAAATATAAGGTTGTTAGTGATGAAAATCAGGGTATAACCTTGCTAAAATCACTTCTTAAAACTTTTGATGCCATAAGAGCAATTATAAAGTATGATAGAGAGGATCTAACCCTTGGCAGTGGTGTATTTGCATTAAAATCGAAAGAATTGGATATGAAGTCCAATCCTCAAACAAAACTATAATCAATATCAATACTGGTGGTTCCCTTTATAAGCAACTGGGAAGATCAAAGTCAAGATCTAAGAAACCTTTAAGGTGCTTTATATGTCAAAGAATTTCACTTTAAATGTGACTATCCTAAAAGAAGGAAGGGGTATCAAGATAAAGAAATAGAAGGCTTTTTAAGATCAAGAAGGGTATAATAGTGCTTAAGCCCTTATTATAATAAACAGTGGATGTCATAAAAATTGGATCTTGGACTCAAGTTGTTCCTATCATATGACTCCTTACAAAGACTTATTTACTTTGTATAGACCACTAAATGATGGTACTATTTACATGGGAAATGATCAATTATGCAAGGTAACTGGTATTGGAGCTATAACATTAAAACTTGGTGATAGAATTGTGAGAACTTTGGAGGATGTGAGACATACCCCTGGACTCAAAAGAAAATTGATTTCTTTGTGCATTGATGAAGGAAGGGTATGTCTTTAAGGGTCATAGTGAAGATTTGAAGGTGACTAGAGAATCTATGATATGCCTTAAAGCTGAATTGAATATTGGCATTTACTTGCTCAAAGGTGAAGTTAGTATGCCTGTAGTTGTTGTTGTAGATGTTGATTGTGAGTCCAAACTAAGATTATGGCATAGAAGACTTGCATATGTGAGTGAAATAAGACTATAAGAACTACACAAGAAAATCATGCTTGGTGATGTTAAATCGAGCAAGCTGCCCTTTTGTGAACAATATGTGTTAGGAAAATCTAAAAGAATCAAGTTTCCAAGACCAAAAAAAAGAGTTTGAGGAAAACTTACTTACATACATTCAGATTTATCAGTGGTAACTCAAACTAAACTTCAGTGGAGCAAGTTACATTATAACTTTTATAGATGATTTCTTGAGGGCGTGGGTTTCGGTCTTAAAAACCAAAAATAAGACCTTTGAAAGATTCAAATCATGGAAGACCCAAACTGAACTTCAATCAGGTAATAGAGTGAGGTATCTGAGTTCTGACAATGGGTTTGAGTATTATAACGAATTGTTCAACAATTAGTATAAGATTATGGCATTGCAAGGCACAAAATAGTTACCTACACGCCACGACAAAATGAACTAGTTGAGAAGATGAACAGAACATTGCTGGAAAGGATGAGGTATTTTTTGACTGGTGCATCATTGCCCAAGAAGTTCTAAGGAAAAGATTTGTACACAACTTGCTATTGTATAAACAAGTGCCCTTTTACAACCTTGAATTTCAAGACACCAAAGGAAGTGTGGTTTGGGAAACTAGCCAACTATGAAGCTTTGAGAGTGTTTAGATGTATGACATATATGCATAAGAAGGGCAAGCTACAACTAAGAGCTATGAAGTGCATTTTCATGGGTTACTTAGAAGGTGTCAAGAGGTTTAAGCTTTAGGATCTATAACTCACAAAATGTGTGATCAGTAGAGATGTGGTGTTTAAGGAAAAAGATATGTATTATAATTCTGGTGGGCTATCGAGAGAATCAAGCATAGCTAACACAAGCGACACTGAGAAAACACCTTTGTTCTAGGGTGGAGATATCAGCTAATGAAGAGCCATGTCAAGGTAGGGTATCATGTGAACAATATATTGAACACACTAACCAAGAGCTAGATCATTTAAAGAATTATCAACAAACAAAAAAGAGAAATTAGAAGATCAAACAGATATGAAGAACAAGGTGATGTCTATGTGGGGAAAGGTACAAATCTTATAGCCTTTACTTTCAATATATCCAAGGAGGTAGATGATTCTAAACCTTGTACTTATAAAGAACCAATAAACTGTAAAAAATTCATGAAATAGGAGGAATCCATAAAAGATGAAATGGAAGTAATGACTAAGAATGAAACCTAGGTTTTAGTTAACAAATCAAAAGGAACCAAAACATTGGCTTGTAGATGGCTTTATAAGAACAAGGAAAAGATACATGGTATTGATTTACCTAGGTATAAATCTAGGTTGGTGGCTAAGGGATTTACACAAAGAGAAAGGGTTTATTTCAATGAAATTTTCTCTCTTGTGGTTAAAGACACCTCTAGCAAGATCTTATTATCATTGGTAACTTACAGTGGCATAGAACTTGAGCAACTTGATGGAAAAACAGGATTTTTACATAGCGTTAAAAGAAGAGATTTATATGGCTCAACTTGTGGGTTTTGTGGCACCAAGTAAAAATCGCATGGTTTGTTTGTTGAAAAAATCTCTCTATAGGTTGAAACAATCCCCAAGGTGTTGGTATAGAAGATAATGGGGATAATTTCATACATCCCACATGGCGATCAAAGAGTGATCCCAATCAGTAAAAAGCCTTATATGCCAAGTCCAATAAGTGACTAATCATTATATAAGTGTGAACGCAATATACTTATTCTAAAATGATATAGACCTAATAATCATCTTTTAATTATCTTAAAGAGATAAACATCCCAAAATTATTCTTTTTTCTATATTAAAGGATAATCTAGTAGATAATTAAGGATAGATGTCAACAAATAATAAATATCTAAAACAGATAAACTATCTACGATAGATGGTTAACTACAAAGCTCTAACAACTTGATCTTAATCAGATAGGGAAAAGCTACTAGGTTTATTTTTTTCTTATATATAGTCACATGTACATGACATAATATCAAATATATAAATATCATATATCTCATAACAGAAAATCATAACTAAACATTCTATTTCTATATAATTAGTAGAGTTAGACTCAGATTTTCTCTACCCTACTTTATACAGCTACTGATTTAAGAATGGTAATTTCGAAGATCACACCCCTAAAGATAGTCCAAGGTCCTAACAATTTGTTCATCTTACATATTTTAGGAGAATAATCATACTTAGTATTAACAAAAATCGGTATCAATATCAAGCACTATTTGTGGGAAAAAATTGGTGTTCAATCAATTGTGAAAACACAAGAATATTCATCGTTTACTTTGTGTTCTTCACTATGTTGGTCACATTCTTCATTTATTTTCTCTTAACATGTTAGATCCCAAAAATCACTAGAGTGAGCTCTCGATATGATATAGCACCTCCTGAGTAGGTTCATGACTAAGTTGACAGACAAGCTCAGTGCCCTAACCTTGGTATGTTCTCTAACAGTGAGAACACTCAACAAGAGCTCTGTTGTTCTGATCCTGAGTTGCTACCTCAAGCATCTTAGATGCAAATCAGACAACAAACTCTTGATGATGTGCTTCCAAGAGCATTCAAGCAAGAGCTTGACTCCAGGCTAAGTCACTCCTTAATCACGAAACCAGTTAAAGAGACAAGATTCAAAACATGAGCCTCATAAGACTATCAAAATTGGCACCTTCTTACCCTCGAAAGTCCAAGAAATACCAGATGATTTCTTGAGACAAAGCATTGACATATTTGCAAGGTCACATTAAGAAAAATGAATAAAGAAAAATCAACAGCCAAGATTGCTTATAGCTAATCTTACAAGGACTAGGCATATGATTTGAATTTTGAGCTCCTAACAAAAATAAGTGAAGATTTGACTTCCTTGATAAAAACATTGACTTCAAAGTAACTTTCTAACTGAAAGCCTTATTAGAAATCTGAAGACATCGACGGAGTCAGAATTCCATCATGCACGTTTCAAATGGCCATACATAATGTAAAGTTTTTTTCACTTGAGTAGGTAAAAAACCATGCAAATGTAAGCTCAATATCATCGACATAATTAGAAAAAATATTTAACACAAGTATTGATAGAAATTACAATCAGACCCTTTAGTCCAAAGGCCAAAAAGTTTGTCGGTTAATGTTTGGGGTAATTTCATACTTCCCATATGACAATTAAAGAGTGATTTTAGTTAGCAAATAGTCTTATAAGCCAAGTCCAATAAGTGTCCAATCATAATACAAGTGTGAATGCAATATAATTATTCAAAGAGGATAAAGACTAATAATTATCATTTAATCATTTTAAAGAGGTAAAAGCCCAAAGATTATCATTTATCTATCTTAAAGAATAATCTAACATATAATTAAGGATATATATCTATAATAGATAACTGTCTACAACAGATATATATAAAGCTATAACAATTCAATCCTAATCAGATAGAGATAAGCTATAAGGTTTATTCTTTCCCCTATATACATAATCACTCTATTTTCATATAATTACTAGAATCTCCTCTAACTTACATCTTATAGTTTCTAACTTAAATATTATAGAGTCGAAAACCACCCTTCCAAAGTTGGTCTAAGATTCTAACAGTTTGTTCATCTTATAAATGATACGGATAACAGTCCTACTTAGTGTTAAAAAAATCAACATCAACAGAAGATTTGATGATTATGTCATAAGTGTTGGCTTTGTTAGAAACAACTATGACCCATGTGTGTACATGAGAAACACTGATATGAAAAATACAGTGTATCTCTTATTGTATATGGATAACATGCTCGTTACTAGCAATAGCAAGGAAGAAGTGGAGAAATTAAAAGGCTCTTTAGGGCTGAATTTGATATGAAAAAACTTGGTCTAGCCGAAAGAATTCTTGGCATAGAAATTCACAAAATAGAAGCTCTAGAAAACTGATGGTGACACAAGCCCAATATACATAAAAACTTCTCAAGAGGTTGAGCAAGGAAGATGCTAAATCAATGTCAACACCCTTGGCAACTCACTTCAAGTTATCAGTCTCTTGTGCATCTATGACAAAAGACGAGGAGAAGTATATGGAGAAGGTTCCATACTAGAGTGCAGTGAGTTGTTTGATGTATTTGATGGTCTGCACTAGGCTAGATTTGACTTATAATACTAGTTTGGTGAGTAGATATATGAGCTATCCAGGTAAAAAGCATTGGAAAGTTGTTAAATGGGTACTAAGGTACCTAGTAGGGTTTGTGGAGACTAGCATCATGTATGATGGTCAGGTTGAGCCTCGAGTAATGGGGTTTGTTGATTCAAACTATACAGGTGACTTAAACAAAAGAAGGTCTCTCGTAGGTATTCTTTTCAATTTGGAAGAGGATTGGTTGGTTGGAAGGCAAACCTATAAAAGGTAGTAGCTCGAAAGAGGTTAAGTATGCTACTGCAACAAAAGCAGTTAAATAAGGGTTGTGGCTAAAGGGGTTAATTGGGGACTACGGTGCGATAAGGCACCACCTTGTTGTGCCAACAGCAAACTCTGATGTGTCAATTTAGTTATCCTTATCAAACCACTTAATTGATATCTAGCTTCCCAACTGGAAGACGGTTCCTTTTCCAAGGTACTGTGATAGTACACCGTGATAACTAAGGGGTAATAGATTTGTTCAAAAACCCATAGCACTATGAAAGGACAAAGCATGTAGATATTAAGCTTCAATTCATTAGGGTTATGACATATAAAAAGCTTATTGAGTTAAGGAAGATTCACACTAATAACAATCAAATGATATGATGACTAAAGTAGTTCCACTTCACAAGTTTTCCCTCTGTAAGAACATGGTAAACATGGTGGAAGACAGTGATTTTTAAATAATGGTGAAGGAAAGTAATTGCCAAACACTCAAGAGATAGAAATGCAATCAAAATGAAGAATGTCAGTGTAAGGTGGAGAATTTTTTATGTGGCACATGAGGTAACTTATGTAAAAACCAATAGGAAGGCTTTGTAGTGTAATAGTGTAAGGTGTATCACATTGTATAATTAGATATAATTACAATCCTCTATAAATAGTGTGGTTAGAGTTTTTCTTAAAGCGTTAAAAATCTATTACAATTAGTTACATAAGCTTAAGAGATATTGTGAGGTGAGAATATAGGAAGATCATCTTGTAGTAAGGTTGAGAGTTTGTAAGTATAATTGAGATAAATACTAGAACTAGATTGAATCAATTTTGATAGCATTCAGTATTTACATTGTAATCAAGGCACAAAGTTTGCTTGGAGAATTAATACAAGGAAGTGTTTCTGGTTTATATAATGGAGTTGTTCTAATTTTCTTCGAGTCTTGGTAGAGCTTAGATCATCGTGCATTGCATGATCTTTCACTACATTCATTAGTTGCATTACTAGAGTTTTCATAACACATGTCATATCAGTTAGACTAGGTACTTCACACTTAGGGTATGCTTATTAGTTTGTAATGGCAATCAGAATGAGAATAAACATGAATTGGAACGAAGAAAGAGAATGTAAAAATCATTTCATTTATTTGTGTTTACTAAAGAGCTTTTAAAGAATTAAGCTAATTAAATGTTCTTTTAAAAGTAATAATAAAAATATAAAATAAAAGACAATATTAAAATATTGTAATTACATATTTGTTGGTGTGTGTTATGGTGCATGCTACAACAGTGACAGATACCAATGTTTAGTGGAGCAAGAAATGGTAGACAATAATATTAATGGAGTCATAAAATATGGGTATAGTATCAAAGCAAGTATAATATACATTAATATATTGATAATTACCAGATTTCATAATATTTGTCATGGTATCAAAGCAAGTTATTGTTGACTAATGGAATTACCTGCTACGTTGATTTATGTTCTGGTAGCATCTGATTTCTGGGATGGCCGTTCTGGTTTACACTTACCCTCTGATTTTTGATTTCTGATTTCTGGTGTGACCATTCTGGTTTACATTTTCCTCAACACTAGTTCTATATAGGGTGGTCGTTCTGGTTTACTCGTTGAAACCATATTGTTCTAACTTGTTGGGTCCAATACTGGTTGCTTGCTAGTATGGCCGGTTCCACCATCGTTTTCTTTTCTGAAAAAGAAATAGAACACAGCGATAAATGGTGTTGAGGTCACATTCTTTGTATCCGCGTTTGGGGTCACAGATTGCTCGTTGGTCGTGGAACTATCGTAGTCTCTCTACGTCGTTGTGGGCATTCGCACTGTTCTCCTACCTCGGTGAAACTTGAAACGCAGCGACATATAGCGATGTCTCCTCAGCAACATATTTTTTGTGTTTGGTCTCTATGTGTATAGTTGGTTGGAGCCGTAGGTCTATCTGCTCATTGGACCGTCGCAATCTCTCTACGTACCAATCCATCTGCCGTCGTGGGTAATCGTACTGTTCTTCTAAGCTCAGACAAACTTGGAATGAGAAGGAAAGGAAAGCACCACAGAAGGCTGCGCGAATAGAAAAAAAATGAATTAGGGTTACAGAATATTCTATATATATTTAGCTGGTGTACGAAGTGTAAAAAAAAGGAAAAAATTAGATTTCATGGCATAATCTAGAGATTTAACCACCAATTCCATATTGAACGATTTGACTATAAAAATGACTGAAGTTATAACTAGAGCTCAAATCACCTCACAACCTCTGCTAACTGAAGCGTCGACTACTCACATTAATATCAAGTTGGGAGGATCCAACTATGCCTTGTGGTCCCAGGTGGTAGAGATGTATATCTCTGGCAAGGACAAATTGGGATATATTAATGGGGATTTTCCTCAACCTGTTAAAATTGACTCCTCGTTCAAGAGATGGCGCACTAAAAATACCATTGTAAGGGATGGTTGATCAATTTGATGGACCCCTCCTTGATTGCAAATTGTATCTGATTTCCAATTGCAAAATAGGTTTGGGATTTTGCTACTATAACCAACTTTGATGGGATAGACACGTCTCAAGTGTATGATCTCCACAGTCAAGTTACTCGTATGAAGCAAGCAGATGGATCCATTGAAAAATACTACAATGACCTTCAAAGGTTGTGGTGAGAAATTGATTTTCATCGTCCTAATCCAATGGATTGTGCGACTGACATACAAAAATACAACTCCATCGTACAGGAAGATCGAGTGTATACCTTCCTCGATGGACTTGATGATCAACTAGATAAAACTCGAAGTGATGTGCTTCAAATCAAACCATTCCCTACGGTGGAACAGGCCTATGGATTCATCCGTAGGGAAGAAGTCAGGCAAACTGTGATGATCACGGGTGGAGATACGACTCCCAGAGTAGTTATGGCTTTCAAAGGGATCAAGGGACACCATAATCCGATACCACCAAAACCAGTGACTTTATCTCCTTTATTATCATTATCTAATACATTACTTGTACCCTCTCTTTCAAATAGACTAATGTCTGTAAGTCAAGTTACTTCTGATCTTAACTGTGTAGTATTGATGTATTCTATATTTTGTCTCCTTTAGGATATTCTCACCAAGGAGATCATTGGGCATATTACTAAGAGATGAGGCTTATATTACATGGATGACCTCAGTTAAGGAAGAGCCAATCACATGCAACACACAGTTAGTAACAAGGAACGATAAATTTGGTTATGTCATCGTTGATTTGGGCATCCATCATTTGGGTATTTAAAGCACCTACTCCCTAGTTTATTTTCAAATGTCACACACTCGGATTTCAAATGTGATACTTGTATCTTAGCAAAAAATCATAGGGTGTCTTATCCTATGAGCATGCATAAAAGTGTGACTCTTTTTGCTTTAGTACATTCTGATGTTTGGGGACCATCCCTGGTCACTACGTCATCAGGTCATCGTTGGTTTGTAATTTTTGTTGATGATTGTACACGAATGACATGGTTTTACCTTCTCAAACATAAAGATGAAGTATTTTCTATGTTTCACTTGTTTCACACCATGATTCAGACACAATTTTCTAAAAAAATTAAGATCCTTAGGTCTGATAATGGAGGGGAGTATGTTAATCAACAACTTCGGACATACTTGGACAACTATGGTATTCTCCATGAAACCTCATGTTCACAAACCCCATAACAGAATGGGATTGCGGAGAGGAAGAATAGGCACATTTTAGAAACTGCTCGGACCTTACTAATCGGTGCACATATGCATAGTAGATATTGGAGTGATGCTGTTACTACAACCGTGTATCTACTGAACTGTATGCCCACAAAAACCTTACAATTTTAGACTCCATTAAAGGTGCTCTCTGATCATGTTCCCTTGCCTACTATTTTGATGCTTTCACCCCAAATTTTTGGATGTGTTGCTTTTGTCCACCTCCATAAAAATCAACAAACTAAGTTGGATCCATGTGCTGTCCAATGTATATTCTTGGGATATGGCGTACAAAAAAAGGGATACCGATGCTACGATCCTATTACTAAAAGTAACCTACATTACCATGGATGTCACCTTCCTAGAATCTGAATGGTTTTTCCCATCATCAGTATCCAATTACCCTCTTCAAGGGGAGAATTATGGTGAAGAACGAAATTGTCTTGATGTTGAAGTGTTAGACATTAGTAACAATCCGACATACTCAGATAATGCCAACAATATGGATGAGCTAGTACCTAGGCCCGAACTTGAACTTCTAAGAACTTAATTTGAACTTGTGACTGAATCTCCAGAAGATGTAGTGGTTGATGCACCCCTCCACACTCTAGTACCCAATGATCCTCTTACTGAGAATACTCCTGAGGTAAGCTATCCTATCACACCTTTACAAACTAATGCTATAGATACACATGTTGGTTATGTTCTAACTTTCAGACACAATCAAGGCAAACCTCTGAATCGATACTCTCCAGACAGAGAAGAACGATAATCCAAATATCCAATAGCCAATTATGTATCTACTCAAAGGTTATCAGAACCTATAATGGCATTTGCACAAACACCCTCCTCATGTCGAATTCCAAGTAGCATTGAAGAAGCCCTATCTGATCCAAACTGGGTTTAAGCTATAAAAGAAGAATTTGAGGCATTGCAGAAGAATAACACATGGATGTTAAGCGAGCTGCCTCAAGGGAGGAAGATAGTAGGATGCAAGTGGATTTTCTCCATTAAGTATAAAGTAGATGGGTCAGTTGATCGATACAAGACGAGGCTAGTAACAAAAGGATATACGCAGAAACATGGTATAGATTATTAGGAAACCTTCTCACCTGTGGCTAAACTAAAAAATGTTAGAGTTTTGTTATCTCTTGCAGCAAATTTAGATTGCTCATTGCACCAACTTGACGTAAAGAATGTCTTCCTTCATGGTGACCTTGAAGAAGAGATTTACATGGATGTCCCACTAGGATATATTGTTACATCAAGGAAAGAAACTGCATGTAGATTACAACGAGCATTGTATGGACTAAAACAATCACCTCGAGCATGGTTTGGCAGATTGAGTTCAACAATGAGAAAATATGGGTTTCAATAAAGAAACTCTGGCCACATTTTTTTCCTAAAACATCGATTGGGAAAAATAACAGCCCTTATAGTCTATGTAGACAACATGATCATTACAGGGGATGATAAAGAAGAAATCTCTAGGCTTCAAGAACAACTGTCAAATGAGTTTGAAATGAAGGACTTGGGAGGGCTCAAATACTTCTTAGGCATTGAGGTAACAAGATCAAAATAAGGTATATGTCTTTCCCAAAGGAAATATACTCTAGACCTACTGGCAGAGGCATGATTACTAGATTGTAAATCTGTCGATATTCCGATGGTCTAAAATCATAAACTTGGAGAATATGTGGACCAAGTACCAGCAAATAAATAGAGATATCAACGGTTAGTAGGTAAACTCATATATTTATCTCATACTCGACCTGATATTGCTTATGTTATGAGTATCGTGAGTCAGTTCATGCACTGCCCAAGTGAAGACCATATGGATGTCGTCATGTGAATACTTCGTTATTTAAAATCCTCCCCTGGGAAAGGACTTATCTTTTCAAAGAATGGTCAATTGGAAGTCGTTGGATATACAGATTCAGAATGGACAGGAAATATCAAGGATAGGAAATCTACTACTGGGTACTTTACTTTTGTGTGAGGCAATCTTGTTACATAGAGGAGCAAGAAGCAAAAGGTAGTTGTCTTATCTAGTGCTGAAGCTGAATTTCGAGGAATGGTTAAAGGAATATGTGAGTTGCTTTGGTTGAAAAAATTTCTAACTGAGATTGGTGTTGCTCTTAACTCTGAAATGAACTTATTTTTTTATAACAAAGCAGTCATTGCCATCTCCCACAATCCAGTTCAACATGATCGCACGAAACACATTGAAGTGGATCGGAACTTCATCAAACAGAATCTTGAAGAAAAGATTATTCAGCTTCCATTTGTTAAATCAGAAGATCAATTGGCTGATATACTCACAAAATCTGTATCTGTAAAGAACTTCTACAACTCCCTTGACAAGTTGGGCATAAGAGACATATATGCACTAACTTGAGGGGGAGTGTTGGTGTGTGTTATAGTGCATGCTGCAACAGTGTCAGACACCAATATTTAATGGAGTAAGGAATGACAGACAATTATATTAGTGAAGCTATAAAATATGGGTGTGTAACAACTAGGGTTAAGTTTTAGTTTTTCGTTTTCCTTAATATACATAGACTAAGACTCTTGTACAAAAATAAAACAAAATATACATTAATATATTGATAATTACCAGATTTTATAATATTTGTCAATATTGTGAATTTGGAAAATGGAATCAATATCGAGAAGTGAGTAGGAAAACAATCAATAATGATAAATCCCATATTTGTGAGGTCTTTATTCACTTTCCACCATGTTTTCAAGGAGTAAACAAGGGAATGGAAATTGGAAATGACTCCCTTTTTCCGTCACTCTCTTTCTTTGTTAGTAAATACACCTTATTGCCTTAATAAAGAATAAAAGTAATAACATATATAGGTTGGAGCTATCATATGTTATTGAAGTTATGAACAGCTAACTCAAGGTTAAATTTCAGGCATAGTACACAAGAGATCAAAATATGTACCTTATAGGATCAAGCAAACACCCAATATAGGCATGCATAGATTTCACCCTTGGCCAATCTTCAGTTGATGAATTACGTGGTGTAAATTGACCTGCAAGAGCATGCTCAGCAAAATGACATAGGAGGCCAGACTTGCTAATTGATATGACAAAACAGACCAACCCAAAAATGGTTGACAGCTATTGAAACCAGTCCGATTCTAGCTAATGTTAAAATGAATTCAGAGTACCATCAAACAACAATTTCAAACTGGAATTGCCCTAAACCAAACAAGTAACAATAATAATAATGATAATACTTGATCTGGAAACAAAATACACATGTAATGCTTTCAAACTCTACCAACATTAAGAATATTGGTTCAACTTTCAAGTTGAATTAGAGATAGACGGCAGAGGAAAGAAGAGAGAAAGACAGACAGAGAGAGAGAGAGAGAGATTGACCATTTTCGTGAATATAAATACGAGGATTGTCGTAATGCTGCTTTATATAACTCAGCACTCCTTGCAGACCCCAGGGAATAACTGGAAACTGCACCACCAAACAAGCTTATAAGGAACAAACTCAACTAATCGTGTATATAAATAAAATGTCTAAATATGTTCAAATTAACTCTCACCCCGTAAGTATCACTTGTAAAAGCTGCCACAAGGAAAGAGCTTAATTAGGAAATTGAGTTATTCATCACAGTAAAACAATTAATTTGATCCTACTGATTGATTGGCTTATCAAATTACAGAGGACTTTCACGACCCTTTAATTAAAGGGAAAGATAGCAGATATTAAATGTAATTCTGCCTTAAATAGATCACTTCTCAGAAGTTGAGAATATTTCATAATGTACGTACATAACTTGTACACAACCTGTTTATCATCAAAACTGCGACTTTTGAAACATATTTCACTCAACCTCCAAAAACCGATTTTGGGATCGTAGCTACTAAATGCAGAGGAAAACATAAAAATGCTTAAACGAAAAACCATTTCTCCAGAAATCTTCTGTATTTTTTATTGGGTATAGCGGGTAAAAAATAAAATGAATTCAATAGAGTAGAATAATGACACCAAAAATTTAACGTGACTCACTCTTTAATTTGAGCTAAGTCCACGGGACAAATTCCAAAAAATATATCTTCCACTAATAAAATTAATGGGTACAAATTGAGATAAACTCAAAATAGTGAGTTTGGGAAACATTTGTGTGACACAAGTGTTTCCCAAACTCACTATTTTGTCACTCCCCTTTTAGAAAAATATCTCAATATTTTTCTAAGATATTCTCTCCCACTTTCTTACACACAACACTATTTTTCTTCAAAGAAAATTGTTCATTTGGCTTTGTTTTACTTCTCTTCTTGTTTTGGTGTGTTGATGTATCTCTAAGGCAAAAACATTGCACATTTATAGGCAAAATTGTCAATCAATGTTAGATGTATTTATCAAATGTGGTTGCACCTACTATTTGTGGTTACACCTATCAATTATAGTTGCGCCTAACATTTATGGTTGCACTTAACATTTTTATTTTCTTCCTCTTCAATGTAGGAGAGACTTACATTTTTCTGACTTATATTGTAAGATCAGTTACTAGCCACAAGTAAACAAGCTAAATGGCATGTAATCTTCAAAGGTAACAAGGTTTTTATCTCCAATATTGCCGGCACTAAAATATTAAGTTTTACTAGACATTCTCAACCTTCTTCACTATGTATAAGTGAGGAAAATAAGCTTACGTATAATTCTTACTCCCATATCCATAGAAAAATCCCTTTCTTCCTTCTTTAAGTTGCTTGATTGGTCCTTGATATACGCTGTGGTATAAAAATTCACACCTACGAAATCAATTGAACCCTTAACAAACTTGGATTCAACACTGGTAAAGGCTGGAATCCTAGAGCCTGCATTCTTCTTCATTATTTTAGGATAGTCTCCAAATACCAAAGGATTCATATACCTGAATCACAAATTAGCCAATTAAAATTACAGAAAACAGTAAAATAATAGTCTCAAAGTACAGAAACATTCATGAAACAAAAGTACAAATATGAAACTTGTGTGAAAGATTTACTTACCAACCAATAAGATAATCATTGGCCCTCTGAGTAGCTTCTTGATCTATAAGGCTGTCTTTTAAAGGAACAAGCCAATAAGCAAATATATTGATTCCTATAAATCCATGTTGCTTAGCCTGTATTTAGCAACAATTCTGTAAATATCAAATTAAAACTATATTGTTTTCTTAGTTGCAAATTAATAAACATCATAATATAACAGTTTCCATTTGAGCATTAATTAATTACCTGGTAATCTTTCCTGTACAAATTAGCAGCTGATGCATGTGATAACAATATATGATGAGTAGCAATGTATGGTTCAGTTGAGGAGTTGCCTATAGAGCAGTTGAATCCAAAAGGACTTGAACAATGTGAAGGTGGAAGAAATCCAGAATCATAACCCCCAATTACAAACACATTGGCCTCATTAAATGTAGACCAATATTTAATCCTATCCCCAAACTCCCTGAAACATACATTTGCATATGCAGCGAAGTCTATTCTGCATATACATATATTCCATTTACATATTATTATTATTATTATTATTATTTGAAACAACATTAATTGCTTTATTTTCTTACTTATTAACACAAAAAGTCTAACCAACGACAAGTGTCAAGAAACATACATGAACTTTCGACTGGTCAATCCTCCATATTCGTCTTCAAGTGCTTGTGGGAGATCAGAATGGTGCAAAGTAACATGTGGTTGGATTCCTGTCAATTATCAGCAAAAGGCATAATAAATTAAATATTCTTCATGTATGAAACAAAGATATTATTTTCAAGGAAAAAGGTAACCTAAGTCTGTTACTTTAAACGAAAATAAAACTTAAACCCGTACCTATTAGGTGAGATAGGATAAGTCCACTACCTTTACAAAAGGGGTCGCATAAGTCCATTACCTTTACAAAATGAACTTCGTAATGGACTTCTGTGACCCTTTTTTTAAAGGTTGCGAACTTGTCATGTCTCACCTAATAATTATGGGTTTAAAGTACACTTTCTTTATAGTTAACGAACTTAGGTGACTCCCTTCGTCCTTGACTTTAAATTATTATCGTAATCATATATCAGATTTTGTAAACAACCATGGCTGATTAATTCATTGATAAAGTTGTTGTAAAACTGTAAACCCTTTGGGTTGATGGGTCCTCTTCCATCTGCAAGGGGAAAATATGAAGAAAAAACGTAAATTAAGAAATAGAAATCAAAATTAACTTGTTTCATGGGGTTAATATTATAATAGAAATAGAGTAGGGTTGATGATCATATATACTTGGGATAAGTCTAGACCATGAGATAGAAAATCTGAATGCCTCCAAACCAATATCCACCATGAGTTGTACATCTTCCTGCATTATAAGTTCCAAAGAAGGAAATGACGAATGAATATAGCAAGGAAACTGTAATTTTGCTAAATAACAGGATCTGTGTGATAATTTTCTCAGATAGAATCAACATATATTATATTATATTTCTAAATTGAACCTAAGGCCTGAAAAATGTAAATTAATTAATATATAAAAAGGCAGAGTACTCTGTTTAATTAAACCTTGTATCTGTGATACCCGTCACAAGCTATATCTCCAGTAGCTCCATGCATTTTCCCTATTGATTAAAGATAAGCAATCAATAAGTAAAACCAAAAGTTATACGAATATGTATATAACTGCACACTCACACCTGTACAAACAGATTTAACTAGTGTGTACCAGGAAGTAACTCAT
Source organism: Hippophae gyantsensis (assembly GCA_030763125.1). NCBI lineage: Eukaryota > Viridiplantae > Streptophyta > Magnoliopsida > Rosales > Elaeagnaceae > Hippophae > Hippophae gyantsensis. Next base: position 14,078,893 of record CM061037.1, on the reverse strand, counting down.
TCTTAATAGATTTGGTAAACAAACATGTCAATGTGGGGTCAAACATGCTCAATTAGACAAATACTCTCTAAAGAGAATAAATGCCATTTTTTTTTCTAGAAGGTACTCCAAAGAAAATTAACAAGGTTGAACTCATTATAAAGGCACTTCAGATTCTTACCACTTTTAACAAGTTCAACACTCAGGAGCCAGCAATGCATAATTTACAAAATTACTCTGCAGGGGTCTAAACTCCCATTGTATTGAAATCAGACCCATTTCTTTTACACTTACGTGTAAACCCTAAAAGCCGAATTCGCATATTTCAGATCGATTTTTGCTACATCTTTGTGTTGGGCTTTTAAGTTTTTGGAGGGGTAATTCTAATCGAGTCACTTATCATGCACGTTAAATTGTAAGAGTATTTTTAAGGAATTTTACAATTTCACACTAATTAAAATTTCAAATCAATTTGACCAAAATTACTGATTAAAAAGCTTTACAACAATTTTAGTAGTAAATTGTAAGAAAAGAATCATAAAAGTACCAAATTTCACATAATATTTATAGATGGATGAATGTTGACCCAAAGGACTAAAAAAGACAAGAGTAAAGCTTTAATTGTGACGACGACTGAAAAGGAATAGTGTGTTTATTTTAGTAATAAACTTCTTCAATTAGTAGGAAATACAATACGAAATAATTAGGAGAAAGAGGCGTACCAGCATGAGCAAAGGTGTCCCATATACTTGGAGTCCTCCCATCTTTATCTACCGCACCTTCCCACTATTCATGAAAATTAATTTCAGTTTAAACAGCAATTAAAGTATTAATCAAGTCGCTCGTCATAACCAGAACATCATATTTCAATCAATTAAATTAAATAATGGAGAAAGTGATGTAAACATTTAGTGGGGTGTCAAAGAATTAATTGCAGAGAAGAAGAAGAAAGTTAACACATAGAAAATACCTGATAAGCTGAAGTTCCAGAACCGAAAACAAAGTCGGGAGGAAATTCATCTCTGCTTAAACTGTGGACCTTAGTAATTAGATTTAGTTCGAGTCCTGAATTCAGAAGCAAAAGTAACAGCAAATAATAAAACCATGACATCTCTCTCAAAGAGCCAAATGATTCAATGGCTTAGTTCGATTCCAAGTGAAGATTTGAGAAGCAGTCACCTACAAGGCTACCGCTCCATTCCAAGGACTAAAATCTTCAATATACGAAAATATCAACATATTATTTTACCGATGGTAACTGATTAAAAAAAACTCAAAAAATTATTTTTAAAAAATATCAAGCATATTATTGTAAGTAAATAAATAAATATAATTTGTCACTTTGTACGTAAATAAATAATGTGTATAGAGCCATGCAACAGAAAATATCTAGTCATTCGTTCACGACCACACAATCCTAAAATAGTACTTTTTTCATCTTTCCCGTTCTTTTTGCTAAGAGAGTATGTCTTTTTTCGTGATTCCATTTCGTTGGTGAGGATGATTTTTTTTATCGGTTTCTTTTTACTTTTTTTGTTTTTTTTTTTGGGCTAATATTGGTTTGGATGCTTTCGGAACATGACAGCATATGATAAAGCTCCGGAAAATGGGTACATGATGTGTATCTATGTGTGTGGTAGATGATGTACTTTCTGTAAAATTAGGAGGAATTTGAGTGATGAACCATTATGCATGTGTCAATGCAAGTACATAGAATTAGTGTACTTCAAAGATATTTTTTTTAATAAAAAATTAAAGATACATCTAAACTTTAAATACATAAAATTCTTAGGATGTGTATAATAAATTACTTTTGTTAAAGGATAGTTTGTTATCTTTAATTTGTTCTTTGTTAGTTAACCACACGTTTAGAAAACTGTTGAAACTGTTGTATGGGTTGCATATTTTTCTAAAATTTCAGTAAAGGTTATTTAATGGCAAATTCTCTTATTCAATTCTTAAGTTTTATTATCTCCCACTTCAATTTTTAACAATTTGTTCGACCAATAATTTTTTCAAAACTTAAATGACCATTATAATCATTGTTGCAATACTTATTAAGAATTTTTTACGGTCTAAAGAATATTAAAAAAATAACTAAAGGAGTTGTCTTACTGACGGACAAAGGAATGTCATCGATGATAAAAAATACAAGGATCTAATTTGAAAGTAAAAAATTATCTTTTTCAAACAATTGATATATCAACCTTAAAGATTATCTTAACAAAAATATAACAAAGAGCATTTAGGACTCCTTAAAGCAAGAGTATCAAGATACATAGTCAAGCTAGCATAGCTACAAACACGTAGGAGGGAGTTCGAAATTCTTCAAATGAAAGCAGGAGAAACAATGAATGAATACTTTGTTCAAACTCTCACCATAGCTAACAAGATGAGAACCAATGGTGAAGATATGAAAAATGTCATTGTCATTGAAAAGATTTTGCGATCTCTGACTCCAAACTTCAATTATGTTGTCTACTTGATTGAGGAGTCAAATGACATTGATACTATGACTATTGATCAGTTGCAAAGAAATCTGTTGGTGCATGAACAACACATGATTTTTCCTGTAACTGAAGAGCAAGCTTTGAAGGAAACCTATAAAGATAGATCAGGTAGAGGAAGAGGACAAGGTCATGGAGGATTTTGTGGTCGAGGAAGAGGCTCATCAAGTTTTTAAAAATCCATTGTGGAATGTTATCATTGTCATAAGCTTGGACATTATCAATATGATTGTTCAAGCAAGCTGAAGGAAGAAATTTTACAAAAGCTCAAGAAGAAATGCTTTTGATGGCATATATGGAAGATGACTAAGCAAAGAAGAAAGATATGTGGTTTCTTGACTCAAGGTGTAGTAACCATATGTCTGGCAAGAAAGAATTATTCTCTAATTTAGATGAAAATTTCAAAGAAACTATAAAGCTTAGAAACAATTTTAGCATAGTGGTCAAGGGAAAAGGCAATGTGAGATTTTAGTTAAATAAAATCTCACAGATCATCACTAGAGTATTCTATGTACCTAAATTGAAGAATAATTTGTTGAGCATTGGTTAGTTACAAAAAAAGGGACTAGCAATCTTATTTCAACATGGAAGATGCAAAATCTATCACTCGAAGAAAGGCCTGGTTATGGAAACTACAATTTCCTCAAATAGAATGTTCATTCTACATCATATTTCTCAGCCAGATGTGTCAACTTGTTTTTACACCATCACCAAAGATCCAACTAGATTATGGCATTGCAGATACAAACACCTGAGTTTTAATGGTGCTTGCTTCAATTCAAGACTCCTTCCAAGATTTGTCAAGATTGTCTAGTGGGGAAACATAAAAGGGATTCATTTCCAAAAGAAAGCACATTGAGAGTATCTCAAGTTCTACAGTTGGTTCATACTGACATATGTGATCCGATCACACCCATTTCAAACAATAAAAAATGTATCTAATCACCTTTATTGATGATGAAAGTTGTAAGTCTTGGGTGTATTTTTTAGTAGAAAAATCAAAAGTTTTTGATACCTTCAAAGGCTTTAAAAACCACATGGAGAAAGAAACAAGTGAATCCATAAGGAGTTTGTGTACTGATATATGCGATGAATTCATATCCCAAGAATTTACTTCCTTTTACAATGACAATGGTATAAGTAGACAATTGACAACTACATACACTCCATGACATAATGGGGTAGTAGAGAGAAAGAACATAACCATTATGAACATGGTTCATAGCATACTTTATGGAAAGAAGATTCCAAGGACTTTCTGGCTTGAGGTAGTAAACTAGGCAGTTCATGTGCTGAATCGATGTCCAACACTTGGAGTGAAAGATAGGACTCCAGAAGAAACGAGGAATGGAGTAAAGCCATCAGTGAAGTATTTTAGAATTTTTGAATGTGTATTTCATGTCCATATATCTGATGAGAAAAGAATTAAATTGGATAACAAGAGTGTGAGTTGTGTCCTACTTGGAGTAAGTGAAGAATCAAAGGCATACAAATTGTATAATCCAGCTACTCAATGAGGAAACAATAACAGTCAATTTGGAGTGGAGAGATGAATCTATATGAAGTTGTTATTGCTGAAAACAATGAAGTAGAAATCAATAAAGAAATATAAGAATAAGTTGAAAAATTAATGATTTGACTGATGAAAACTCACCGTAATCAAATAGAAGAAGAAACATACATCATCCTATTTGAATGAGGGACTATGAAAATAGAGAAGGACTTTTTGAAGAAAAATACATGACTAACTTGGCTATGTTTACAACTGTTGATCTAATATGTTTTGAAGAAGCTATAAAGTGAGAAAAATGGAGAAATGCCATGGATTTGGAGATAAAATCAATATAAAATAATAAGACATGGGAGTTGATAGATTTAGCAGTAGGAGGAAAGACAATTGGTGTGAAATGAGGGTATAAGACAAAGCTAAATGAGAACTGGGAAGTATAAAAATACAAAGCATGACTTGTTACAAAAGGGTATGCTCAATAACATGGAGTGGATTACAATGAATTCTTTGCACCTGTAGCAAGATTAGATATTATTCGGCTAATACTTGCACTTGTAGCTCAAAAGGGATGGACCATTTATTAGTTGGATGTAAAATCGACTTTTCTGCATGATGAATTAAGTAAGGAAGTGTTTGTTGAGTAGCCACGTGGATATGAAATCAAAGGGAACGAATAGAAAGTGTGAAAACTGAAGGAGGCTCTCTATGGACTGAAACAAGCTCTCCGTGCTTAGTATAGTTACATAGAATCATACTTTATGAAATGAGGTTTTGAAAAGTGTCCTCATGAACCCACTTTGTTCATCAAACAGAATATTGAAGGTAAAATTCTAAATATAAGCTTGTACATTGATGATCTCATATTTACTGGCAATGATAAATCTATGTTTTTTTAATTTAAAATATCCATGATGGTTGAATTTGATATGACTGATTTGGGAAAATAAGGTATTTTCTTGGAGTTGAAATGGTGCAAAAAACTAAAGGAGTTTTCATTAGTCATAAAAAGTATGTAATGGAAGTGTTAGAAAGGTTTGGAATGGACAAAAGCAATCTGGTCCATAATCCTATTGTTCTAGGAGAAAAGCTTCAAAAGGATAAAGTTGGCGAGAAAATTGATAACATTTATTATAAGCAGATAGTATGGAGCCTTATGTATTTGATTGCTACACGGCTAGATGTTATGTTAGTTGTTAATCTTATTAGCAGGTACATGGAACATCCTACAAAGATACATCTACAGGTAGCAAGAAAGATTTTAAGGTATTTGAAAGGGAAAATTGATTATGGAGTGTTCTACAAGAAGGGAGGAAACAAAGAACCTGTTGCATATACAGATAGTGACTACGAGAAGACTTGGATAATAGGAAAAGCACTTCAGAATATGTATTTCTATTAAGTTCGAGTAAGTTGAGTTCATAACTGTAGTTATATGTGCTTGCCAAACAGTTTGACTGAGAAGGATTTTGGATAAACTTAGTCATACACAAAGCAACTCTACAATTATTTATTGTGACAACAACTCAACAATTAAACTTGCGAAAAACCATGTGATGCATGAACGCAGCAAACACATTGATGTACGTTTTCATTTTCTTCATAAACTTACAAAGGATGTAAAAGTACAATTAGTTCATTGCAATACTCAAGAACAAGTTGCATATGTGATAACAAAGCCTTTGAAACTTGATGTATTCTTAAAGTTGCACAAATTAATGGGAATGTGTTCATTCATGGATGTAAACTGATTATTAACAATAATCAATTTAAGGGAGGATGTTAAAAAAAGAGTTACATTATGTTTAAGTTGTGTAGTTAGGATGTGTTTAATAAATTTTTATTATTAAGGGATAATTTATTATCTTTGACTTGTTCTTTGCTAATTTATCATGCATTTAAAAAAATGTTGTATAATTCGCATATTTTTATGAATTTCAATTGATGTAAAGGATATTTAATGGTCAATTCTCTTATTTAATAAACATCCTTAAGTTTTATTACCTCACATTTAAATTATTAACAAAAATTAATTATAACAGATTATATCATAAGTATATTTCTCTATCATTTCGATATTAATATTGATATTATTCACATTTTGTTAATGAATTTTATTTTACCAAGATTGCTACAATATGTACACTCGTATCAATTAAATTCATTGATCTCGTATATTTTATAATTATAATATCAACATCTTTAATAAATAAAATAAAAAATTATGTATAAGATTAATTTTTTAAAAAATGCCACTAAATAGATATTTAAGTAATTTGAATTTTTAAAAATAAAGTTATTATTTAATATGATGTAAATAAATAGATAATAACCAAAATCGCAAACCTAGAACAAATTGTCGTCCACTCCATACGCACCCGACAACTCCATCGTAGGTCCCTATGCCATATAACGATGTTTAAAATTAGGTTAAATTTGTCCATTGCAACCACAATCTCTAACGTTCACATGTTACTTCAACGAGAAGTATGAATTTCTCGATCATTAATCGAACAAACCTAATTGACTTCATCATAGGTTTTTTCTATAATTCAATCCTATTTACGCCACAATTCTATAAGATCTTTCATTCTTTGATACACATGTCACCTTGTGTTTCTTTGGTCATTGTTATTAGTTGAAAACTTTCTTTATCATGAAGTATATAATTAATAATATTTTTTTTGCGATGATGGAAAAAATTAAGTAGAATTTATGTAAATTTGTAGGTTAATTATATAGTTAAGTGAAAACTAAAAGTCCTTTTAGAAATTTGTAATTGAGGTTTTTTAAAAATAAAAAAAATAGAAATAGAGTTGATAAATAAATTTTCTTTGAAATAATTTTTTTAATAAAAAGATAAAACTTTAGTAACTTAGGTTAAATTGTAAATGCGTGAACGGGTACATTCGTTTTGTATATTTGCGAAATAACAACAACTAACAAGATATGAAATCTGAAACCCTCAAGTATAGACCGTAGATCCAATAGGATCGAATATTAACCGTTAGATAAAGTTACGCTTTCATCTATAAAAACTGCCGTTTGTTCCCTTTTTACTGAAGCTAGGTCTATGGGGTTCTTCTTCCTCTCTATTCCTAATATTTATCAGTTTCTTTATCGTAAGGCATTCATTTTCTAAAAGCTTTAACATTTGTTTGCTTAGATTATTTTCCTCTATTCAATCTGGGACGTTATTCATCATATCGTGTTTTTTTTTTGTGGAAATAATATCATTTCTTTTTTCCTGTGACGGTGATGAGCCCAACAGACCTGTAATGATTTGCGGAGATGATCGCAGATCTTTATGAACATCTAAGGGACTGAGTCTCTGTAATAACTCTATTGTTTAGAAACTAATAGTTATTTAACCTTTATGATTGGTTTGATTTGACTTGATCGAGTTGTTATGTTTGGCGTAACCTTGAGTTTGTGAGATCTAAGTGAAGCCAAATCAATGTTCCTCTCGCTATCCAATGCTGCAATCTAATGTTTATATATATATGAAATGTATAACGCAAATATATAAATATATATATATATATATATATTTCATGTATGTCATGATTTATATATATTAATTTATTTTAAATTTATACTTTCATAAAATTATTATTATTATGAAATACATTAAATATATTATATATATAATATAAAATATATTTATATAAATAATATATATTTCATGTTTTATATATATTAATTTATTTTAAATTTATATTTTAAAATTTATTATTATTATATGTAATTATATGTATATATATATATATATTATATTATATATCAGTTTATTAATTATTTAGATTTTAATTATTTATTTTTATATGATTTTTTAATGGATATTTATATACTGATGATTAATATATTTATATTTTATTAGATACATATTTATTTAATATATTTAACATCATTTATAAAAAAATGTGTAAATTTTAGATGTTAAAATGTAAAATTTATCATAATTATGTTTATGGAGTTTAATTTTATTTTTTTGTAATTTATCATAAGTTAAAATTATGAATTAATTTATATTTAATCATTATTTTTAGATATATCATTGATTTCCAGTGTGAAATATTTTATTGATACACTTATTAAATTAAATATATTAATTAATATAAATGATTGTATTAAGTTTAAAGATACTTAATCTTTGAACGATAAATTTATGAAATTAAGTATATAAATCAATTTAAATGATTGAATTAAGTTTAATATTGAAAAATATAAGATTAAAAATCATTTATTTAAGTCTATTTTATTTTATAATTAATTACATACTATATTTTTTTATGTAATTATTTTAAATTTTTTGATAAATAAATAAACAAATGTTACAAGATTTGAAATAAGACATTAAATGAATACAAAACTTTTAAATTGATTTTGGTTTTCCAATGGCATAAATGTTCATGAAATCAAGTAATACTTAATGTATTCTAATATTTTGATGAAAATGTCTTTTAAATATTTACTTCATATAGGATTAATATTCCATTTGATAAATTATTTGTGATAAAATTTAAATGTTATGTAAATAGTATATTATTTTTATTTTTTATTATATATTTTATTTATTATATATAACATTTAATTTTTTTATAAAATATTAAAAGTATATTTAAAGATTCATCATTTATATACTATTTTGTTATTAAAATGGTACAACAATTTAATAATGATTTAAATATTTATAATCAATATTTGATAAATTATTGATGAATAATAATTAATAAATCATTGGTTCATCGTTGTACCACATTCAAAAGATCTATTGGACAATATGTGATTCGATCGTTGAATAAAATCATGTTAAAATTTGATATGATATTATTTATTTTTACTTAAAATATATATTTTTTATCTATTATATTAGAATTTATAATTGTGTGAGATTTAAGAGATACAAATCAAATATCTAGTGGAAATTTATGTCTAATTGATAATCATCAAGTACTAAATCATTTAAGAATAAGCCATGAAAAAGTATAATTATTAATATGTTATAAAAAATTTATAATTTTTTTTTTGCTTTTTTATGACTATTGTTGCGAGCAAAAATAACATAAATAATGGATAGACTCTTCCACTTTTTTAAAATATCTTGCATAGACATTGGACAATCATATATATCGATGAGTGCATATTCAAATTATTTGAATTTTAAATGATTGATTTAAATATAATTTAAGTGTAGATAAAGTAAGTCATCAATCATCAAATAACTTTTATTTATGTAAAACCTATAATTAAATTTATATTATCTAATTATATACATATATTTCTTTTTATATATATCATGTTATTATCGACTTCAAGCTAATCAATTATCACATTTAGTAATATTTTATGATTCATTATTTGTCGATCAATATTAAGATCATGATATTATCATCAGAGCTAAATAATTTTGTGATATGACATTAACACGGTAAAAATCATAAGTTAATAATCTCTTATTCACTAAAATTTGAACAATGTCAAGATCATGGGATGTTGGTAATCCTTGATATATATGTCAATTGTGATTTAGTTTCAATAGAATTGAACAAAGACACAAAAATAGTTGTTAAAATTTAAGAGTTATAATTAATTATTTTTCTTTTATTTTTTTGTAATATTTAATAAAAAACTAACTATTTTAAACTTTAATAAGTCGAAGAAATTGTAGAATAAGATTAAGGATATTGCCTTTAAAATATTACATAAGCTTATATAGGACACAATTATGGTATGTACAAGCAAGTATTAATAATTTGATGAATTTTACTTATTGAATAATAAAAATGTTTGAATTAATATATCATATATAATTGTTTTTTATAAGTTTCACATCAAAATGGAGTCATCTGTGATTGTTCTTTCATAAAATCAAAATCATCTCAAATATTAACATGTAAATTAAAGATGTATTGATCTTTTTTACTAATATTTTTTTAATATATATAAGTTATTTTTTATTAATTCATAATATTACATTCTTATTTTGAATTTAAATACATGTAGTTCTATGGTTTAAGCAAATCAAGTTATGATATGCAAATTTTTGAAGATTTACGAGAAAAATAAGCAAAATAAATACTTGAAATTATAAGATCACAAGATGAATATGATAATATTGAATAGCATAGATATATTATAATACTTAATAATATTTTAATAAGTTATATATAACTAATTAACATTCAATTAATGAAATGTATTTAAAAACTCTTTTAAATATATTTTGGTCTTTTTTGTTGTTATTTGATAAAAAAAAAAACATGCATTGAGGTTAGTAGAAAATAACCAAAATATGTTTAAAAAGGATTACATCATTTTAAGTCCGCTCTATTGGTAAACATACTTAAAATTTAAAGTCGGTTAAAACATAATAACGACTTAAAATTTAAAATCAATTGATACGTATGATCGATTTAAAATTTTAAATCATTTTATTTTAAGATAGAATTTTAGTTGACAAATTTCCAATATAGCACTCAATTATTCTCACTCATTTGTGTATATTGTGTACATATATATGAATGGATTTGTGTTTATACTAAAATGAAAGCAATTAAATATCTTTTGTTATTAAAAAAATGAGAATTAATAAAAATCAATAAATTTCAAATTTTTTATAGGTTTAAGAAGTTGAGTTAATGAAACTTTTCTCTCTTTTTTTTTAATAAATTTTTAACTCGTGTATAATTTTAGCTTTTTAATGTTAATTTTATTATAATACTTAAATTTTGAGATTTATAAACAGGTAATAATAATAGTAATGATTTATCGGGTAAAATTTAGTAACCTTTATATCTAAGTTATCCATAATTTTGTGTGTAATGAAAACTATAGCAGTAAAAATATAAAAGATAATATAATTATAAATTATTAACTATTATAAATTTAATTTCTCATTTAGATAAGAATAAAAATAATAGATAAAAAGAAGAGATAGTACTTGATTTAAAAGTTTAGATAATTTTTTTTTAAATATTCAAACTTTAATGTTAAAAATATGTAAAATTTGTTTATCTCATGTCAATAAATAAAATTAGAAGATAAAATTTAATTTTCAAATATTATTTCAAATGAAAAATATTATCTTCTTAGATGAAATTAAGAACATGATAATAAATAATTTTTTATTTTTTTATATTTGTTATTATTTTTGGTTTTAATTGTTATTTAGAAGAAATAATGACTAAATATGTAAATAATATATATGAAGTATATAAACATTAAATAATAAATAAATTGAGTTAGTTTGATTTTCAATTAATTTCAAAAAATGAGAATTAAGCTAAGTAAAAGTAACAATTAATCTAAATTAATAAAATTTTAAAATTAAAAATATTAAATTAGATTAGTTTGTACATGCTAGGTTTGGATTATTTCTGTTACATTTTTCACACCCCTGTCTATGGCTGTCCATCCGCTCACACTCACCGAGCCGTCTAATAGTATTTACATAATGTTCGTATTTAGATAGACGAAATGAAAATCCCAACTTTTAATTAAAGTCCTCACTATATAATAAAAAAATTTATATTAAAACTAAATAATATTTTTTTATTAAAATATGGTTAAATTTTCATTCTTTACCAAGGGTAAAATAGCTGTTAATATTAATTTTTTTTATAAAATATTTATTTTAATATTATTATTATTATTTTATTTTAATATTTAGTGATTTTTTTTGTTTTTAAAAATAAATATATATTTAAATAATATTATGTCAAATATTTTTTTTAATAATTTCATACTAAATTATAATTTTTTCACTATTAATGTTATATTTTAATAAAAAATAATATTATTTATTTTTAGAATATTAAAAAGCATATTTTAAAGTGATTAAGTTTATGAATACTTGATTTTTCAAACTTTTTAATACAAAATTGGTTAGGATGATATAAAAACTCTTTATATTAAATTATTTGTGTTGTTTTGTTTATTAAAATAGAAACAATATCATTTAATTTTGTAAAAAGAGTTAATTAAGAATAAATTATATTATTTTAATAATTTTTATTTAAATATTATTATTTTTATTAAGTAATTAAAACGTGATTAAAATATAAATTTTTATTAATAAAAAAAATTTAATATGAAATATATTAAAAAAAATTAACAATAATAAAATTCAAATAAAAAATTATTTATATATATACATATATTAATTTTTAATAAAAAATAAAAATTAATAAAATATTTGTAATTAATAAATATTTGAAAACAAATTTATTGTAGAGTCAAAGATTCACCGAGTGATTTACGTGAAAAATTATTTTCTAGTGGTGGGTTACCCACGATGATTTGTTACCTGGACGAAGACGATATACTATAATTAGTATATTTTGAGCGAAAGTGCTATTAGAAAAGTTATTAAAATAAATTCGGATATTTTTTAAATTTGTTGCGTTCACTGATTCTACAAATGTTAAATGTAATTTTTTTTTTTTTTGAGAAAGATTGTTTTAACTAGTAGAATTGCCTTATAAATATGAATAAAGAAGTTCGGTCTTTCAAAGAAAAATAAATAAACAAACTCAAATAGGAAAGAGTAATACTTTTTATTTTTTGTTTTTATTGAATATTTTTTTAAAATTGAGTTAATATTTAATTTTATTGATTTAAATTACTAGATTTTCGAGTAAGAAAAAATTAAACTGAATAATTAACTTATATGTATATATTTGAATATTTATATTATTTTTTATTTTATCTTTCTTGGATAGGATAGAGTAACGATATTATCTTAAAATATTTAAAATAATAATTTATTTTAAAAGATAATATTATATATAATTGAATTGATAAGGGAGAATCAATTAATCTCTTTAATAATGGTACATTTGTATACTTGTAAATAAGATTAATTTGGCGCAAGGGTGGCTTAAAGAGTTTGGATGCCTAACGTGAAATATGAATCAGGGTCTTAAAAAAATTTCATACTTCAATTATTAAATAAACTTCTTTACTTTTTTAATAAATATATATAATATATAGCTGACGAATAATTAGTATTTATTTTACTTTGTCACCGTTTATTGTTTTTTTTCTCAATCGAATAACAACTGGTATAAATTTTTAATCAAGTATTAAAATTTAAAAATTAAGGAGCTTATTTATTTAATATATAAAACTAAGAAAATGTTAAAAAATAAATATTTACAATGTTAGATAAGGATTAATATTATATTTTTTTTCAAGTATAAAACGTAAAATAAAAATAAAATTAAGAATTAGAATTTTCTATTAAATATAAAATTAAAAAAATAAAATACGAATAATTAAAGATATTCTGTTGAAAATTATTAAAAAATAATATAATAAGAAAATAATGTAAAAGAAAGTTATAATTTTCTTTTGAATAGTATCGAAAATGAGATTTGATAATCTATTAGTAATTATTTTTAACTTTCAATTTTGAGGGAAATTTTGAAATAAATGAAAATTTTAAAATTTTGCATCTTTATTTTTAAATAAAATAATTACATATACAATCAATTTTGAAAGTTAAAATATACATTTTTAACAATAAATACAGTCTTAATTTTTTTTTAACAATCAATAAAAACGAGACAATATTGAAGAATAATTAAAGAGAAAAAAATAATTCTATCAAAATTGTTCCATATTAATTTATATTTTTTCTTATTTAAAAAATTATGAGTTATATAACATGTAACCTTTATTTTTAAGTTAGTTAATAACATATAAATAGTATTAAATTAAACATATATATATATTATAATTTTAATATTTTTAAGAATTTTTGTTCTAATATATATATTGGGATCCTATTTGGTTGGAGCTTAATGTGCCCGTTTCATTCGCATAAATGATGATCCACCGTTAATTTTGTTTATGTTGGGTTATGGAACAGCCATATTCAATTATTATAGAATTTAATTTGATTGATTCTGGCATTTATGTATAGAATTCTTAAACTTAATTAATCAAATTAAGTTTTAGATCGCAAAGAATTCATAAACATATCACATATTATAAATATTTAATTCATCTAATTGTGAATTTAAATAAAATCATATTGCGGTCATGAGTGCATCTTTTACATTATATTTTTCTCATTTATTTTATATTTTAATTCTCTTAATTTGAAAACAAATATAAAAATTATAATAAAAGAAGAATAAATATAATAAATTAATTGTACTAAACATGATGGGAGATTTTACGATTTTTATGGCATGTTATAGAATATTATTCTAAAAATTATGTTGTATAACATTTTATTAATATAAACTTATAATATATATAACTTTTTTTTTAATAGATACTAATGTATTATATTTAAATTTAAGCATATGGTCACACCAGAGTGAACGCTCCAACGGTCATATATGAAATCTATGAGTATACGCAAGACTATGGTGTAGTAGTAATGTAAGTAATGCGACAAATAACGGTAATTTGACAAATTGAAATCATACAAAACTGGTAGGACCCATGTATAGTTGTCTGACTAACCGGCTTGAAGGGATCCACAACACATGTATAGCGAGTAAGTCAAAGATTCAAAAGAAACACACCCTGTTATGTTGAGAAATTAGAAATTATTATTATAAAAGCATAGTTAACGTGTTGACCCTTTAAAACTTAAAGCTTAAAAACGCATAATACCAGCCCATTAGCCAAATGAATGCCTAAATTCCTTTCATATTGTAAGCTTACTCTTACCCATTTGTATTTTTGTTTCCATGGAACAATCTTTTATTTCCCCTAAAAAGACTTATTTGCCCCTCTACATTATGTATTAGCATCTCCATCAATAATATTATATTGTGCAAACTTCCTCAACATATTATTTTAATCACAATCTAGCAAGACCGTATGTTTTAAGAATTTTTTATTTAATCAAAATTAAACAACTTGTCAAAAATATTTTCCTTGGTTTTTGTTTATTTAATTATAAATTTGCATTTTGTTGCACCAACCCAAACAACCAAGAAGAACTCATTCATTGGATTTATAATCATTAATTAAACTAATTTGTTAATAAATATAATTTGGGTTAACAACTTGAATATAACACTTTTTTCCTTAAATGTCTGCAACATGCTTTTATATCTCTGGCAAATAAACATATTAAACATCGATGGTAGATAATGTAGATGAAAAACATCACGGACTAAATTGTAAACATGCACCGTTAATTTCCAGACGAAAGGACAATAATTCAAATCTTGAGTGATTCATAAAACATATCAAATTTCGATGATTCATGTCGGGAGTTGGGCTTCGTCAAATCTCCCATTGAATTTTTTTTTTGTACTAAACAAAACAACTGAAACATCAAGTAAGGGTAAATTTGTCTTTCCTGTAGTAGTCCCAAATCATTTAGTCAAATATAAACGCTCCATAAACAGTAACACGGTAAAGATTAAAGAAAGACACCTCCCCACTCTTCTCCTTTATATTTCTCTGTTTAATCGCAAAAAATCTTAAAGAAAACAGATTTGGAAAGATTCTGAAAAGCAAAGCACAAATCGGAAATCGTAAATTCTAAACAAAGGTTTTAGAGTTTCTTCAGAGTAGGAGCCAAAATTTCCAAGAGGAACGACATGTCGTGCTCCGTCGTCGTTCCTAATTCGCCTGTATTTTCTCCGTCGTCGTCTCTATTTTGTAACAAGACTTCGATAATTTCTCCTTTTCATGAAGCCCTTACCTTAAACCCATCTCATTTTAAGCCCTCGGAGTTTTCTTCTCCTTCGTGCTCCTCTCCGTCTTCGCCTTTTTCACTTAAGGTTTCGAAGCGTTCTTCTGGGCTTTCAGCACCTGCGGTTCTTTCGACGTCTTTATCTCCGAATACGACATTGAAGAGGAAGAGACCAACGAAGTTGAATATTCCGGTGGCTTCTTTGAGCATCGGAGATCCTTTGGTTACGCCTTCGCCGGTGATGAGAAATGATATTCTGGAGGTTGAAAGAGATGGGTATTCTGTATATTGTAAGAGAGGTAGGAGAGAGGCTCTGGAGGATCGGTACTCAGCTACTCTTAATCTTCAAGGTGATTCCAAACAGGTCAGCTATTTTTTCTGTTCATTTTTCTTTGAATTTTATCTCCATTTTAGTATTATCTGAAATATTTGGAAGTTGGAAACTTGTTTTTTCTGTAATTTTGTAAAACCTAATCGGGATTTTTGCTGAGATGATCAAGTTAGAATTTTTTTTATATAGGTCGTGGTTCAGGAAAAAAAATTAACTTTTTATGGGTAGTTGCAGTAGGAGCCGGAGTTTTTTTTGAATTAGAACTTCTTATTGATAACATGAATAGATTTCAATTTATACTCGTGTTGTTAGATGGCCTTGTATGGAAATCATTGTTACAGGATATGCTGGTTAATAATCTTTAGCACTTCTCGTAGTATGAATGAGTTGCTTTTACCCCCTTACAGTTGTTCGACTGCTGAAAATAGTTTGGTATCTAATATGCAGAATTATGATATTTGCAGGCTATTTTTGGTATTTATGATGGACATGGAGGTGCAAAAGCTGCAGAGTTTGCAGCAGATTACTTGCAAAAGAACATTTTAGATGAAGTGTTAAGGAGGGAAGATGAAGACATTGAAGAGGCAGTTAAGACTGGTTATCTGAATACAGATTCTGACTTTCTTTCAAAGGATATTCGTGGAGGTTCATGTTGTGTGACCACTTTGATTAGAAATGGTAGTATTGTTGTGTCCAATGTTGGCGATTGCCGAGCTGTGGTGAGCAGAGCAGGTACTGCAGAGGCCCTTACATCTGATCATCGCCCCTCAAGGGAAGATGAAAGGGACAGAATTCAGAACTTGGTAATGAGCTAGTCTTTGTATCATTTTCTTTATGCCTCTGAACTTTTATTAAGCAATGATGATAAAATGGAAACTTGAGTTTATTTGAGACTGATGGGTTGCAACTAATTTATGTTTGCAGGGTGGCTATGTTGATATATGCCGTGGAGTGTGGCGAATTCAGGGGTCTCTTGCTGTGTCTAGAGGGATTGGAGATGGACACTTCAAACAATGGATAATTGCAGAACCCGAAACAAAAGTCATTCATCTCAAACCCGAATTTGAGTTTCTAATCTTGGCTTCAGATGGATTGTGGGATAAGGTATGGGTGTCCATGCAATTCCTACTTGTATGAAGCTTTTCTGATTTGTATCCGAGGAAGACTCGATCTAAACAATTTTTTTAAGTTGATGTTTGTTTGTATCTTTTTTTTAGGTTAGCAATCAGGAAGCTGTAGACACCGTTCGTACTTTTTGCATTGGTGTT
Organism: Hippophae gyantsensis; assembly: GCA_030763125.1. Lineage (NCBI taxonomy): Eukaryota > Viridiplantae > Streptophyta > Magnoliopsida > Rosales > Elaeagnaceae > Hippophae > Hippophae gyantsensis. The sequence continues at coordinate 14,061,633 of CM061037.1, read as the reverse complement.
GATATGCCAGAACCATTGGTTGCTTGTAAAAAGCTTGTAGAAGTAGCAGCATCACGAGGCTCTTATGATGATACAAGTGTAATGATAATTCCATTGGCTGGCTATATATGATGTTCAGTTGATTTAGGAAGAGAAACTAACATATCCAAGAATTTGATAGAAATATTCTTGTGCGAACGCCTAGGGAGCTATTCAGAGTGTGGCCTATCTCATATGCAGTTCTTTAGTTTATGATTCAGCTCCTGCAGGTAAATAAGTTGATTTTATTGACAATAATTATAGAGAAGAGAGTGATTTATTGTAAATTTTTGTGCTAGCGCTAGTTGCGGTTTATTATAGCGCAAGTAACTGAAGTAGAGAAGTAGAAACATAATCGAATATTTGATTGTATTCTTTTATTCTTTGATTAATTCATTCATTCTAATTAATTTATTTTAAGTTTTGGCCCTTAAATCTACTCTACTTTTCTGTTTTCAAATGTTTTTTCTCCATATAGCAGCTGGACATCATTAATACTTTCATGTCTGATTATTACAAATATTTGAGTAACAATTTACTGATAATGTGACAGAATACAAAAGTGTTTGAACATGAAAGAATGTAAATGACATTGATGCAAGAACATCAAGAACAAACTTAACAACGATGATGAAGGAATAACAAGTAGAAGATGATGAGTGAATATTCTCTGTATAGTACAAAGTAATAAGCTGATATGAAGCTACTATTTATACCTAAAAGACTTGTGCTAAACAAATTTATACCAAAGCACATGGCCAAGGGCAACATATGGCTCTAACATAAAATTGTAATAATTTATCACTCACACCACTGCGCATTAGACAAGCACATGGGCTCAAATCAGTTGCAATCTGTTACAAATGAAAAGCTGATCGAACACTTGTTTATCTTCTTACTTTGGTTCATGCTTGGGCTTGAGAGTGCTCGATGGGCTGCAATCTTTATCAAGTTGTCATTCTTGAAAAGACCATCCTCATTGGGCTGATGCTATATCCTTGAAGCATACAAAGTAACTGCGTTTGGACCTTTGTCATTTCCTACCATGTTTTTAGACACACAGCTGCTCCACTGCTCTATCTCACACTTTCTTACGTTTCCGATTAAAATTTTATTTTTTTGCACAAGAATGCTATTTAGGTATTCTTTTACACCACCATTACTGTCTCGTTCACAAATAAAAAGACACTTTTTTTATATATAATTTCATAAAAATAAATATGTAAATAATCTAAAGTCACACAAACTCACAAATTGGCAAACAATAATTTCTATGGCGGCAGGCAATAAATATCCAAAAACCATATAAAGAGTTATTGCTAGATTATATTGAGTGATTGGAAAAGAGTTAGTAAGATTGATTGATTCAAAAACAAATTTTTTTACGCCGAATGAAAATAACAGAAATTAAATTAAAGTCATTCGAATTTAAAATATGCAAAGTATGAAGTAAATAAAAAAAGATTTCGAGAATCATGCTCAATTCAAAATTGAGAATGTGATTATATTTCACCAATTTCACCAATCACGCTTAGTATGTAATCTAATGTTATTAAAATTCATTCACTTTTAAATTATTAATTAATAAAACTAATTAACGGAATTTTTCCAATGTATCTCTAATTTTCTAATATTTTTGAAACTAAAATTAGGTTTTGTCATTGTGATGGAGATATAACTTTATTGAAGAATAACTATAGCAATATCATCATTATGTGCTCCTCCCAGCCTTTTTTCTGATGTAGATACAATTTTGGTAGTATCAACTGTTACTGGTTTCTTCCCTGTATCCTCAGAATTCTGCAACACCATTTTTATTCAGTAATCAGTTAGTTTTCTCAAACTTGTTTTGGTACTATTCTTATATTGAATTAAACTATTGAAATTTATCTAAGTGGTAATTACCATTTTCGAACAGTGGGCTAAAGATAGAGGATGAACAAGGCCTGGAAACAAATTTGCGATATACAGAGAATTAAGTATCTATGATACACAGAGGTAGGAAGAGAAAAACATAAGTCTTACTATAACCACATCTACTAAAATTAAGGTAAATACAAATTCCTACGATAACTGTACCTATTAAACTTGTTTAGGTAGAAACATCTTTGGTAAGGGAAAATCATCCTGAGACATTTGATAAATACTAATATAATTTGATAAATACAGTTTTAAATTGATAACTTAAACTATAAATAATACCTTTTGGTTTTAATTAGCAACCAGTTAAGTGGACTCACTAACGTAGGAGATCATATATGAGAGGGTGAGTTACATATAGCTCTCTCCAATTTTTTTAAAATAACAAAAAAACTAGTAGGTTTAAAAAATAACAATTATATCTCTTATTAATTGTTACTATTTCTTAAATTTTTGAAAGAGTTATTTGAAATAAAATTAATAAAAATTATGAAATTTAAGTGAGGATATTGTAATAAAACTAAGATGTAATTACCTATTTTTTTTTAAATTTAAAGAATATTTTTGTAGTTTTAGAAAAACTCGAGGAGTTATATAATAATTTTCCTTGCAAAAAAAAGAATAAACATGTATTATCATCTCATCAATGATTTCATATTTTTGTTTTATGAATCGTCTATTCTCCCTATGTAATAAATAAATATATAAAAGGTGTCTTAAATGTAACATATATCATGTTTTAAATATCAAGTTAAACCAATCTAGGTAATTAAAATTTATCAATAAAAAATAAGTAATAATGGTTATCTTTGTTTCCTAAAAATTGGTTATCTTTGTAATTAAAGTGAAAATTGGGTTAAAATTGTCCAAATTTTGTTTGTTTTAGTAATAATATATGCACATATATAAACAACAAAATAATTAAAAAAATTAAAGAATAAGAATCCAATTAATTTTATTTTAAGTGGCAATTAACGAACAGATCAATAACTTAACAGTTGTTTTTGAGTTCCAATGATGATGACCGAAGTCAGAAGAATTGGAAGTCAAAATTATATTTTGATATCAAATTTCTTATACATATAGTTATGAACTTGAATAATTCTAATATAACCATTCTATAATTTAAGATGTAGGTTAGATTTTTTATATACAATATATTGAAAAGCACATCATAGAACTTGCAATATTCAATTTGTTATCTTGAAATATTCAATGATTCTTAAGAAAAAGCGTGTCTGTTTATATTTTTCAGTTAAAAAAAATCTTAAGAAAAAAATATAGAAAGTGGGAGGGTAACTTATTCAAAACTAGTTAATAAAAAAAATACTTAAAACGAGACATGAGCTACAATTAAGAAATTAAAATTTAGAAAATTACAAAAAATAAAAATCTTAAAACTTATAACACAAAAATATTACTCCAATAATATTAAATAAAATTAACGTTTAATATTAAATGAATTGAATTGATCGTAGTTTAAATTGAATAATATTTAATTAGATAACATTTAATATAAAATGATATATTATATTTTTTTAATAATAAAGATATATGAATTAAATATAAAAAATGTTATTTAGATTTCAAAGACAAAAGACAAAAAGATTTCACATAAAATTTGTTAGCTTTCCTCAATTCTTGCTGTGCCAATTTTACTTAAATTTTTTGTAATTGTTGTGATATTTTTGATAATTACGATAATGGTTGTTGTTAATTACTAGCTTTTGCAATAAGCCGTATTTTCTTAGTTCTTTTGCAAATTTTTCTGTCACTTGAATTAGTGCAACATTTGATAAAGAACTTAAAATGCGTCTCTAATTCAAAACGTTAACGCTTTATGTTGTTTGAAATAAATACATACACGTACAACTCAAAAACCATGTATATATATAGTTAATAACGTAAGTAAATGATTTAGTAAACAGAACAAAATTGAAAGAGGAGATCGATGAATCTATTTTGTTGCTGTTTTCTTTATTGATAGAGAAGAATATCAACTTTGTTGCTGCGCTGCAAAGAGTTTCTCTTTTGGGAGATGAAGATGAGTTTATCAGTAAAAATTAAAAGAAAAAATAGCACGTTTGTTCTTGAAAATAGTTTTTTAAGTCTTGGTACTTTAGTAGAAAATAAAAGAAATAGGTGGTGTTGTTTTTTTAAATTATATTGAAGTTAATCTGGTTGAAGGCATTTTCGTTTTTCTAGGAGTGAGTTGGGTTTCCACAGATTTTTTTATGCTTAAATATTTAAAGAATAGAAACTGTATATTGATAAAAGTTATTATGCATACATACAATTTAACCACAATTTAATTTATTCAATGTAGTATATTTTATGCTTAAATATTTAAGCTTCAAAACTTATTCAAAAAATGTTTAAATTATTTAAAGAATAGAAACTGTATATTGATAAAAGTTATTATATATGTTTTATGTTCAAATTATTTTTTAAAAAACTGTTAAAATTATTTAAATATAAACTACGTATGTTTAAAGTCAATGCATATTAATTTATGTTTAAAAAATCAAAATATAACTTTTTAAACACTAATTTGTCTATATACTCTCCTATGTATGGTGTTTGAGGATGTGATGGATAGAGGTAATAATTTGTGTTAAGTTGTACCATTTTGAGTTAATTTGAACTAATCTATTTTAAATTAATTAAATTTAAATTTAATTCAAGTTATTAAAATTAAGTCTAAATCAAAACACAACACAAACAAGTTGTTTCAAATTAGTTTGAATTGTTAATTGTATATTTTTAAGTAATTAAATATTTTTTATAAATAAAAAATATGTTTAATGATTAAAGTTTAATAATTCAAATATCATAACATGAAATATCAAAAATAAGAAAAATAATATTATAATAACTAATATTTTGAATAAATAATAAATCAATATTAAATAAATAATTCACATATATAACAAAAATCTACGGAGATAATACAATTTCTTATACACACCTATTATGTTACAATAACTACTTAATTATAAAACATAAACATTAATAAATATAAGATAAAGAAAGCTAGTTTTTAAAGGAATAAGTCAATTTCTAAATAAATTTAACAAAATTTAAAGGTAGTCGTGTTCTCATAAAAACTTATAATTTGTATAAAGAGTTACAAAGCTCAATAGAATTTCCCCCGGTCATTAAACAAAAAAATATATGAGAAAGATTAAACAAATAATTTTCTTTAAAATTGACACCACATCACCCTACACACACACAAATATATAGTTATCTTAGTGTATTCAAGTAGACAATACAATGATTACACAAAATAAATTTATATTTTAAAAATTATATGAAATATACTTTAAGTTATTTCGATGAACGTAGAATTGCAACTAAATAAAAGTGAAACAATATTGAACATAAAAATGTTGTTGGTTACTAGAGAAGTAGAAGGTAAAAAGAGTGAGACTAAATTGGTTGGTAATTTTAAAAAAATACGTTTCTTTAATTTTAAGTTTTTAATTTAGCATATAAGTTGTAATGTTGATGTATTATAGGTTTTTAAAAAAACCTATTTCGAGCTAACATGCAGGCTCGAACCCAACTTAACCAAGTTCAGTTTTTTTATTTGAATTAGTTTGAATTTGATCCAAATTTAATTCGATACATGCTAATTTTTGATTCTATAATTTAGATTTGATTCAATTAATCAAAATATTAAACAAATTATCACCCCTATAATATATATGTTTTCTAATTATTTACTTTAAAAAAAACTATTCGTTTAATTAAAATGACAAAGATGACTTAATAACTTTGTATGTGTCTCATTACCAAAAATTTTTAATTAAAAAATAAATTATATTAAATTAGTATATTTTTAAATGGAGATACAATTAAAATACTATTTAAAAAATGAGTAAAAAATATCAAAAATAAAATTACAATATTATTAAAAAAAATCCGAAGAGTTTTATCATTTTACTCTTCGTTCTTCCGTTTTCCTTTGTCATTATCTCTCTTAAGTGGAGATTTAATATCTCTACTAAATTAACTTGGACTAATAATGAGAAAGTGGAGATTCAATATATCTAATAAATTAACTTCGAATAATAATCTAAATGGAGTTGTTTTAGTTGTTTTGTTTTTCTGATATATATATATATATATGCTAAGGTAACAAATTTGTCTGAAAATATCAATGACCATTACTTACTTTTTTTTGCTAAAAAATAATTACTTATTTATTAAAGAAGTCATATAATTTTAGTTTTAGATTTAAGTATGTATTAACTGACGCATGAAAAAACTGTAAATGAAGATAAAGTAGAATAAATTTCAGTTGAATAGATAACCGGTCAATGAGTTGATATTCTTTGCTAATTATAATACTTTTTCTCTTTACCTTGTATTTATTTTTATAAAAATAAATAAATTAATTTTAAATATTATATTATTATATACTATAAAAATAATTAATAATTTCTACCGATTAATACTCTAATAAAATCAAAAGTCTAAATATATTGCTAAAATCTTGTGGATATTAATCCATCACTACCGTACTAACGTACTACTATTAGTGCTAGAACGATTAAAGTTTTACCCGATTAAAAAAGTGATAGAATAGAGCAAAAATGATATTTTGTGCCATATATTTATTTTTTAATTTTTTAACTGTATTATATTGATATTATTTTAATTTAAATAAATTATAATTAAAAAATTAATAAAAATATAAAAATTTATCATTTATTCTTATGTAATTATTTGTAATAATAATAATAATAAATTTAAACTATCATAAAAATAAATACATAATATAAATATTATTTTAAAAATAACTATGAGATCAATAAAATGAATATCTTTAATTATAAAATTAAAAGTAGAGCATATATTTCAATTATCACACTTTGTAATCTTATTTTGAAGCTGTTCAACACTCAACCCAAGTGAAAAGATAAGTATTTTTATGTAGTGGGTGAAATATTTTTGTACGTTTTACTTGAAATCATAAATTTGACACAATGTAATCATGGGATCAAAAGATGTCACTCCGTCTAAATTATAGTGAAAGAAAAAAAATTCATCGTCTCAAGCTACAAAATGCACACTTGACTTATATATATGCATTTTCACTCTAATGAAATGAATACATCTGACTTGCCATCAAATCAATGTCACTCGATGAGGTGACTTCACTTTTTCTTTACAAATCATATTACCTTATTCTCTTAGTGAATCTTGTTGAAGTCATCCCTTTGTAAGATGTTCATCTCGTTTACCTAATGTTCAACTACCATCTTGTGTGGGTTTTACCTTAAGTACTTTGTATCTTATAATCCTAAAGCATCACATGTAACATGTTTTACATATACTTGTATCTCGTACGAGAGTATCTTGTGCATACGACGCATCATGGCCCATGATAAATAAATTGGATAAAACCTAATTTTTGTTTCAAAATATTAGCAAATAAGAGATTCATTGAAAAAAATTTACAAATTAATTTTAATGTGAGTTGAGCATGATTCTCAATATCTTATTTTTTTTAGTTACTCCATACTTCCATATTTTAGCTTTGAACGACTTTAGTTTGGTTTTTGTTATTCTTAATCATGATAAAAAATCTCGATCTTGAATCAATCAATCATACGAACTCTCTTCTAATCACTTAATATGATCCAATAATGATAAATTGTAAAAACAATATATAAGATAAAAGACCAAAGTTCATCAATTTTCTTTATAAAGAAACACATAAGAAATTACAAGTTAAGTTTTAGATGACATAAATTTGCTATAAAAGGTTAGGTACAAGTTTGGAACTAAAAAAACTCTTTAAACTCTAAATAATTTTAATTAATTTTTAGGTATAATGGGAAGACATTGGAATGAGCTAAAAATTAATTACATATATTTATTTTTCTTAAAATCGTACGAATTAATTTTATTTGACTATAGACTACCAATTAGGGGTGTTCATAAACCGGTCCGGATCGGACCAAATCGTAAAATCGAACTAGATCAAACGGGTTTACAAATGAAACGGTCCGATCCAATTTGTATTAGTTAAAACCGTTTTTCAAATGGTCCAGTCCGGTTTGAATTAATTTTTAAACTGGTCAAACCGGACCAGACCAGTTTAATAATATATTAAAATTTTCACGTTATTTCTCATTAAAAATGTCTAAAAATCAAACTAAATTAGACCGGACGATTTTATAAATCAAACGATCCGATCCAATTTGTATGAATTAAAACCGTTTCAAACGGTCTCAGTTTGATCCGGTTCGAATAATATAAACGGTCTGGTCCGATTAATTTTTTTTTAACCAAAATCGGACTGGACCGAACTGATGGACACCTACTACCAATAATAACTATCTATTTACTTCTGCCAATATTTTATCAAAAAATTTGATACTACCAACAAAATTTACACAAATCTAAACTTGGGCTAAATATTGACATGAGTTATGCTTTTATAATATTAACATGTTATTGTCTGAACTCTCCACATACATATCATTTTGAGTTTGAAAATAAAAGTTAGACTAAATAATAAACCAATAAAATTATAGAAATGTAAAAAGTTTAGCCTTATAATTGAACTTAGGGAAGGGTGATATCACATAACTTGCAGGCAATTTGCTATCTCACATTCTGAGTGCTCATTCTAATTAATTGTTTTCATTCTTTTCTATTTATCTGTCTGTAAGAAACTCTTTGTCATTTGAAAGAGATGGCCTTTGGGGAAGGAATGAGTTTATGCAGAAGTAGAATTGACAGAGCTTGCCAGCATTTCCTCATTCAATATTTAAAATTTAAGAAGGTAGAGATAAGAATAATAGTTAATTTCTATTTTGTTAATATATATCTGTTAATGTATATCATGTTATGAGTTTTAGGTACATTTAGTTTACTTGTACCTCCTATATAAAAACACCATGTATATTCCTTAAGATATAAAATATTATATAATTATTAAATATTTTTAATATGATATTAAAATTGGGTCTAGCTTGATCGGTGACTTGGGTTTTGTCCTTAATAGTCTTAACATGGTTTTGTGAGACCACCTCTGTCCATGTGGAAGAGAATGTTAAGTTTCCTTTGGTTTCACATCGGCCAGAAGTTTGAGAACAGTGCTGCTTATAAGTTTGGACAACCTTTAATTCAATGATGTCTTCCATGAACGGACTAAACGCATTGAGATTGATTGTCACTTTATTTATTCTCATCTTATCTATGGTGCTATCAAGTTTTTTCCCGCCTCCTCCAACAATCAACTTGTAGATATCTTTACCAAGACACTTCCTGAGGAACACACTCGTAATTTGATTGACAATCTTAAGTTGGTCTCACATTCATCTTAAGTTTGAGGGGAGTTGTTAATTTATATCTATTAATTTATATCATCTTATGGGTTTTAGACACATTTATTTTACTTGTATCATCTATATAAAATCACTATGTATATTCCTTAAGATACAGAATACAATACAATCATTAAATATTTCTAACATATCACATTCTAAATTTTAATTTGATTTTACGGTGTCGATGACAGTTACAGACGACCTCTAGGGAAGGGTGAGGGTGAGTATCAATTTTTCGATAAGGGAGGATGTATGTGGTGGTACGAGGGTGGTGATTGGGTGCAGGGGGTTGTGATAGTGATGACTAGGGTGTTTTTTTAGATAGAATTCTTAAAATGCCATTGTAAAAATAGTTAAATCAGAAATACACTTACAATATGGATAACCTCCTTAGTACATGAACATATTTGAATCAGCTAAGAATATTTACCGTATTTTTTAAAAAATAATAGGAATTTTGTGATATATATGATAACAATTATACTTATGTGTTCATTTAATAAAAAGTACAAGATCTTGATTGTGCTTCATCTTAAAATAGACTCTGTTATTGGATACGAAGGATGTGCTTTGCAATTAGATTAAACTAAATAGTGATTTATTAAAATGTATTAAATTAAAATAATACAATATTTGGTGTAACTTAGCATTAAGAAGTAGGACAAACTTAATTTAATGTTTTTAGTAGAAAAAAGTGATAAAAAATAAGACAAGAATAAAAAGAATATTGAACCAAATTTATCTTATTAAAATTTTGTAATAAAATTATGATAATTTTTTTTAATAAAAACTAATTCGGTGTAAAACTTCTTCACTTTTTTAAAAGAGTTGTACACGATTATATAAAATTGTGACTTATATAGTCTTGAATCATGCCAAACACTATATTTTGTACTATAGTCAGTTGTCATATAATACAATATACAAACAAGCAAAAGATCTTTAAATACAACTAGTTCTCGGCCTAAATCAATGAGAATATAATGGTAAGAAAAAAAGTGTAAGATGAATGAGTTCTCTCTCTCTCTCTCTCTCTCTCTCTAGTATATAAGAAAAGGAAACACTATTTAAGTTTTGTAAAGGGACTACTGAAATTTTCATGTATATTGAAATGCACGTCATTTTAATTTGGATTCACTTGTACAAGTATTTGGTATTAGTTGATTTAAGTTTTCCTTTAAGTCAAATATAGTTGGTTTAAGTCAAATATATTTTATATATTTAAAATGTCGAGTCACAAATTTAACTCATTAACAAAAAAAATGGTTATTTTATATTTGTATGACATAAAAAAAATAATGTATTAAATATTTTATATAACATTTTACTTATAAATTATGATAAGCTCGTATAATAAGAAAACTGTGTTTTGTGGATACAAACCCTACCGAACATAAAAATAGAGATTAAAATATAAAAAAAATTACATTAAATCACTACAAATGACTTAACATAAGGTTCGTATGTTGACTGTTCGCCCTAGTTCAATTAATTCGTGAAAAAAATTTAGTATCAAAAGATGGAGGTTTCCATTCGATGGTTGATTAGATTAGAAGAAATTTTCCATAATTTGTAAGGATAATATTGGAATGTTTATTTATATATATTTTTAAATATGCATAAATTTAATAAAAATTCGATGATGGTAGCAAAATCTGGAAGGATCACAATCTAATCTAATATATTGGGATAAAATATCAATATTTTTAGGTAACATGTACTTAGCAATTCATAAGAAATAAAACTTACATAAATAATAAAATTTTATTTTTCATTAAGTTCGAATTTATGATCAATTTTTGACGTGAGATACTTTTTATCTTAATTAACTTTATATCATATTAATTACACATTTTTATTTTTATTTTTCAATAATCTTTTATTTCATTAACATTCAATTGCTTTATTACACGATTTCATCATAATTATTTATCTGCACTCATTGTTATATGTATATATTTCTGGATTTTCCCATCCTTTTAAATTTAATATTTCTTGAAATAGACAATTTCTTAATAAATATTTTATTTTTAATTATATATAATTAGTCAAAATATAAATTACAGAATATATTTTTTAAAAGTGAACGAATTGAAACTATGAGTCCTATTTTAAAAATTCATATATATTTCAAATTAATTTTCGTAGTTTTGTAAAATGTAAAAAAAGTTATGATGTTTACAAAATATTAAAAATTTAAATATAATATACACAACCTTCTAAAAAGTACTGTCTGGAGTTTTTTAAAAAAAGTTATGTCTAGAGTTCGTCATTGCTTGTACCGTTCTGAGTGTGACATATGTGGACAGGCTAGGATGACAAAACTAGTGCCTATGGATACGTTGAGAAGAGAAACAGACTTGTCCATAACTAAAAGACAAAGATTGAGATAAAGACAAGGGATAGTTATTAGGTGAGCTAAAGCTAGCCATTGACGGAGATTGATGCTGACTGAACACTACAATAGAAACAAGATGCAGAACAATGTGATTAGGACAAGATGCAGAACAATGTGATTAGGACAAGATGCAGAACAACGTGATTATACGATTTTGGTAAAAGTGTTGAATAGAGCTAGTTTCAGCCAAAGAAATAATAGTCTTATTAAAGGCAACGAGACAAAATAATTTTTCCTTCCTTTGTTAAACAGTTGTAACCTTTCTAATCAAAATTCAAAAAGGTACATGGGGGAAGATCTGTATTCAACTTAATTATACTTAAGTTATGACAGAGAAAGGGAGAGAAATGGTGTTTTAATATTAAGGTGTACAAATTTACATCTATAATTATATTTAATATAAACAAGTTCCGTTTAAATTTTAATTAGTTTTAATTTAAATTGAATATAATTAGTTTTATAAATTGATCATCCCTACTTAAATTAAAATATTTGGATTGGTCCAAGTTCGAGTTAATTAAATTCTTATTTATAGATATTAATTAAAATTTTATCTTATTTAACTTAATATTTATTTAAAATATTATAAAAAATTTATAATTTATAATTTAATTGAAATAATAAAATATTTAAACCAAATTTAAAGATAAAATTTTTATTATAGATTTTTATAAAATTAAAAATTAAAAAAACTCAAAGACATAATTATATTACAAAATAACTTAATGAATTACTACCTAAATTTAAATTGATTAAATATTTTTAAATTAAAATTTATATAATTTTAATATAACATAATATATTTATAAAAATATCAAATAATATAATAAATTATAAGTTAGTTTAACAAACTTATGAATAAAAATAATAAACTCTTAATAAGTAGTAATTTATCTAAAATAATTTAAGAATTTAAAAAAAAAATTGATACAACTTTCATCAGATCTAGTTTTTAAGTAAGATCAAAAATATTTATATAATTAGTGGCGTTCGTTATTAATGAAAATGTTGCTGCCGAATGAAAATGTTGCTGCCGAAGCAGCTGGTGATATTGAAATTGTTACTGTGGAAGCAGTTGGTGAGATTGAAAATGTTAATGTGGAAGCTAATGATGAGATTGAAGGTGCTGGGTAGATTGAAATTAATTATTACTTTTAAAGTCCCTGGTGAGAGTTTAGGAGCTTAAAATTAACTTTATGATTTTGATTTTGTATATTTATAATTTATTAGTTATTAGATAGTTTTATGATTTTATGTTGTATAATTTATCTTATCTTTTTATATATAAATAAAAGCTTGTTTTATTTATTTGAAGTTAATTATAGCATTCAATTTCAAGTTCATTATAATACATTCAACAGTAATGTCAGTTTATTTACTTTTTTTCATTATATTTATTTTAATTTATAATTAATTAAAATTTAACTTAACTAAGAAAAATATTTTTTGATTGAAAATAATCTGACGGTCCCAAAATTTCCATTATAATCTAAAATAAGGTTGTTGCATGATATTTTATATTCTCTTTCTTTTCTTTTTCTTTAATCTTTTTGAGTTTTCTTAGTAAAACATCTTTAGCATTTTGATATTATTATTATAGCATTATATTTAAAAATCAAATTTTGTAAATTTATATAAATTTAATAACCTTAATATTATTAAATAATATATTAAAAAACTAATTATACAAATAATATTTTAAAAATATAATTTTTTAAATTTATTAACTTTAAAAAACTTAATCATAATTTAATAATCAAGTATAAAATATCACATTTTAAAATATAAGAGTATTAATATTATTATTATATATATTATATTTAAAATTTAATTTTTAAATTCATAATATAAATTTAATATTATTAATATTATTATCATGTATAAATATTATCGTACAATATAATAAATAATTTTAATATTATTATTACGTGTATTTATATTAATAAAATATAAATAATTTAATTTAATGATAAGTATAAAATAACTTGTTAAATAAATAAAAGTAAAATTATTGATATTATCATAATATATAATTTTATCTGTATTATTGATTATATTTTTTATTAGAAATTTGTGTTTTAAAATATTTTATAAATATTAAATAATATAATAATTGTAAAGTTTATTTTTTATATTATATATTTATATATGTATACGCATATATTACATTTTTTTTATTCTGTCAAATATTCGTCGAAGCTTGTTCATCAACACGAGCTCGAGTTGTTAGTTGTCATCGTTCTTTGTTGCTGTTTTTTATTTTATTTTTATACTTTTACTTATATATTCAAATTTATATTACAATATAAAAAAGTAAATTTTATTATTAATAAAGATATAAACAAAAATAACATAAAAATTATATATTATAATAATATCAATATTTTAACTTATTTTTTTTATAATAGCCTTTATACTTATTAAAACATTTTGTGGTTATAATTATATTATTTATCTATTCATAATAATATGAAAATTATATACTATCTTTATAAAAATACTTAAAAACTTTTAATTTTTTAATATATTTTGTATTTATCATGAGTTTATAACGATTATTAGCATATACACACACAAAAATTAAATATTTTATTATTAAAATGTTTATAATTTTCATTGATTTTGACATAGTATCAGAATTCAATCAATTGAGACAAAAAACACTTTAAGTTTATCCTAAAAAAATAAAATAAGCCTTAAAAATAAAAATAAAAATAAAAATAAATAATATAATATAATAAGATAGATTAAAAATATAAAACATTGAACTTTATAATAGATAAATATCTACATTTTGAGTATATGATAAGAATAATATCCTATATTAATTAACTATAATATCACGTTAAAATTTATAATATTTGTAAGCATATAAATACATTATGATAATAAAAAACCTAAACTTTTACTCTCTCTTTTTCACAATTCACTCAACATTTACCGTATAATTAAAAGCCCCAGTTGGCTTTTGGTTGCCGTCCTCGCCTTTATTTGTTGCTGTTTTCTTTTTCTAATACTTATACAGTCAAATTTATATTATAATATAAAAGTGAATTCTTAAAACATAATTTTTTTAATAAAAATATGCAATTTATACTTATTATAAGATTATATAGTATTTTTTATAACTAGAACAATTTATTCATATATAAATAATAATATTAAAATTATGTATTATAATAATATAAATTTTTAAATTTTTATTTATATAGGACACTTTGCTTATCACTAGATTATTTGATTATTATTATATTATTTATTCACTTATATAAGAATAATAATATCATGTATAATACAAATATTTAGAATTTTGTTTTATGTATATCTTATTTTATACTTATTGTTAGATTATTTGGTTATAACTAGTTATTTGTCTAATCATGCTAGAAGTCAAAATAATTTTAATTATGAAGTTAAATTTATAATATTATTTGAAAATAAATTTTTAAAATATTATTTTTTAATAAAAATAAAAATAATAATAATATCAAAATTATGTATTAGGATAATATTAATACTTAAATTTTTTCTTTTTTATATAAGATACTTTACACTTATTTAGTTATGATTATATCATTTGTCTACTTATAAATGAATCAAATTACGCATAAATTAGTTTTTGTTTAAATTAGTTATAAATTAAATTGCATTTAAATAAATTTTTTATTATTGTTATTGAGATCTTTTTTTTAAATTTAAATTTATATTATAAATTTTAAAAATTAGATTTTTAAGTACCATTTGTACACAATAATAATATAATATTCTTAAATTTATAGTATGAATCTTTAAAAATTGAAATTTTAAAACACCATTTATAAGCTAAGATATTATCAAGATTCTTAAATTTATAATATAAGTTTAAAAATTAAATTTTTAAATGTAACGCGTATAATGAAAATATTTATATTTAGACCTACGATTTATATACACTTTACACTTATCACGTTATTATGAATTTATGACTATATTTTTTGTCTAACTTATGTATGAATTAAACTACACTTAAATCTATTTTTAATAATAATATTATTTAAGTTTATAGTTACTTTTTATAAATCAGTGATTTAGGTTTTTAGTATTTCTTTGAACAATTAAATATTTGTATGCATGCATACACTTTATACATGTATTTCAAAAAATTATACTATAAAAAAATTTATAATCTTGTTTTGAATTTTATGTACCAATTTTATTAAATAATTATGTAAAAATAAATTATATAAATTAACTTACAAGTTTAATACTTGTTTCTTGACTTATAATATATATGTGCCCAAAATAATATATTTCGTTTGTAAATATTAAATGATACAATAATTTTAAAATTTATTCTTTTTATTATATAATTATTTATATATATATGATACATTTTATTAATTTATCAAATATAAATCTACAACATCTTGTTATTGAATCAATAAAATATGATTATAAGCTATTGCATCCTTTTAAAGAGAATAAACTAAAATGCAAAAAATTTAAATAAATTATCATGTATATACAAAAAATAGAAAGCATTCGGTGCCAGCATTATATCAAAAACTTCTAAAAGTCTTCAAACATATGTAACTGTCTAAGAAAATTAGTCGAAATAAATAAATTTAATAATAAAATCCAATCCAATCCAATCGATTTATATATTATATTTAAATAATTTTTTTTATTTTTAAATTATTCATATTTCCTTCCATTTAACAATATCAATTTAAAAAATCAAAATCGTAACTTATAATCATTATCATCTATAATTTTAATTCTTTTTTCTTGTAATTATACCACTGTGTATGATATAGATAAAAATAATCAATTTTTTACATTTACATAAATAACTATTTAATTTAAAAATTAACAATTATGATATCATATTATAATATATATATATATATAAATTTTAAAACATAAAGTTTATAGAATCAAATTTATTTTTAATAAATAAAAATTTATAGCCACGGAAGAATAAAAATTTCAAAAATCCAATACAACCAACTTAAATTAGCCTAATTTTTTAGTTCGATTTAGATTGGTTTTACAACTTTAATTAGTTTGATTTTGTTTACACTTTTAATTAGTTTAGATCCAAATCGAACCAACCCAATTAAATGTATAACAACTTCGATAAGAAAGCTTTTAAAAAAAATTGAATTTAATATTAGAAAATTATTGTTATTTACCTAATAAAACAATATTGAAATTTATTATTGAACTCACCACATGATACAAAAATATTAATTCTCAATCAAAATTCTTAAGCCCTATAAAAATTAAAACTCAATTAATTAGATCAAATTGAGATAATTAAGACTTATCTAGTTTATGTTGTAATAACCTTACAAAGTGTACTTTTTTTATCTTATTTTATGTCTTATTTAGTATTTTAGATATAATATTATCGTATTTAATTTAAATATCATCTTATTTAATTTTATTTTATTTAAATTGTAATCAAATCATAACTTTAAATATATGTTATAACATTTTTTATTAAACATATATTATAAATTATCATTTAACATATTTTCTATTATTTTTGTATTATTATTTTTCTTATTTAAGCCTATTAGAGACAAATGAAATATCTGAATTAATAACGTTTTAATTATTATTTCATCTTATTGAAAATTAAGTAAGACAATATAAGATATATTTTAAATATTAATAAATTATCTCATAAATCTTATTAATATTTTACCTTAATTTACAACTATATAGTTGTATCAAACTCTATTTCCTTAATTTCCATGCTTGGTGTCATGATTACATCAAGGGAAGAGGCAAAAAACTAAACGTAGTTGTATGATTTTTACTATACTACTACAAAAAGGGTATTTAAGTCGCTGTGTAAAATTTATTTTTAGAAAAAAATTGACTTATAATGAATTTAAAGTCAGTTCGGTGTAGAACCGACACTATCCACGTAGGATGTAGCGTCGATTGACTTGGCAAACTGAAGCTATCCACGCGTGTAACGTCAGTTCGCCACGTTAACCGACGTTATGTCCTACGTGGATAGCGTCGGTTGACGAGGAGAATCGATGCTACACGCGTGGATAGCATCGGTTCACCACATCAACCGACGCTACGTCCTACGTGTATTTTTTAAATTAAAAAATACATGCAGTTTACAATTGAAATTTTTTTAAGTCAATTATTATTTTATTTGACTCTTTAAAATTTAAGTTTGATATATATATATATATATAGTATAATTTTTTCTTTTTTTTTAGACAATTAGTTTTTAAAATTATATAATTTTGTTTAATTGTTTGGATATTTAAATTTATATACGTACGTACAATATATCTTTATTTAATTTTTTGTATTTGTTTTAAATATTATTGTAAATTTTTTTTTCTTTTTCTATAGTACGTATATATATATATATATATATAAGAGTTTAAATAAAATAATAATTGAAAAAAAAAATCAATTTTAAATTGCGTGGATAGCGTTGGTTGACGCGGCGAACCGACGCTAGCCACATGGGTAGCGTCGGTTCGTCACGTCAACCGATGTTATCCACATAATATTACCGTTCAGCTCTCTTCTTTACTGTAGAAACCCAAAAAAATTCATTTCTCTTCTCCACTTCTCCCAAAACTGAGCTCACTCACCCTCTTTCTCAATTTATGTATGTTTTTTATTGTGCTTGTTATTATATGTTTGGCTTATTTTCTATGAAAATAATATCTGAATGTTGTGGGTTTGAGATACTATAATATTTATCGTACGTGGATAAATTTATTTATATATAAATAATTATATTTTATTAAGTAAAAGTAATACATTTGTAAAATGATTAAAATAATAACTGTTTTGTATTTGTAGAGAGCTGTTCAAGAACAAATATCCAGAGGCGAAATAATCGAAGAGCCTAGGAGAGATGCTCTATATCATACATTCAGACACGACCATCCTGGTCGTGTTAGGGGAGGTAGCCAATATGATGGTTATACGGAGTATTTTAACATTCCAAAACAAAAGCCTTAGACGGCCAGTAAGGAGAAGTATACTAAAATTGAAGAAGAACTCAACTCCTTTAAGGCCTTAGTATTAATTGAGATTGCCACTCTAAAAGAATCACAACACATGTCAGACATGACATCATTCTATAACCAGGGCATGCCATATTGGTCATGTATGCAACCATCCATGCCAGGCATGTAACCATCTATACCAGCCATGCCACCCACGCAATCTCATTGCGCTCAAAAAATATCCAGTATGGGATATAGTCATCCTATTGGTCTTCCCTATATGCCAAGAATGCATATGCAATCAAGTAATGATTCATTTTCTCCAATATAATCTGCGTATTTTTACCATCAATCAAACCGCGATGAATGTTTTGGTGAAAATGTACATCCAATAGCTACCTCATATGGGAGTCCTCCTCTATTTGATGAATCATATGTGGTAAGATTTTAATTTTTGGTGTATATAATCTATTAGTTTTATTTCGTATTATATGTTTTATTTTTTATATATAATACTTAAATTTTTTACAGAATATGAAATGTTTGTTGAAACATCATTCGTCAACGGACTTTGTTGCTATTGGAACGATATAAAAATTGAGCGATGATCGGATGATTCATAATCAATATTTTCCTAATCATTAACGAATAGTAATTGATCAATCATTGCTTCATGATTGTCCATTACCTGTGCCTTCTGATGCTACCACAGTCCAAGAGGCGGTTGGACAGTATGTGGCTTGGCCGTCGATTCAAGTTGTTCTAAATTTTGACGTGGTACTATTATTTTATTATATCTTTTATTGTTACTAACATATATAATGTGATTTTTTAGTCTATTATACTAGAACTCTTAAATGCAACACATTTAAGAGATACAAAACAAGTATATCGTGTTAAATCTATGTCTAGTGGCCAATCATCGCGCACGAAGTCATTCAAGAAGAAGCCTTGGAAAAAGTATAGTTATGATTATGCTTTAAACTTCAGCATAAATCTTGGCACTTTAATGACTATTGTTGGAAGGGTATCTAGCATAAATGATGGATGGAATGTGCCACTTCCTATAGAAATTTTTGGTGTAGACCTCGACCAAACTTATATATCAATCGAGTGCATATTGCAACTATTTGAATATCAAATGATCGATTTAAGTATAATTCAAGTGTGGACAAGGTGAGTCCTCAACCTATTTATTTTTCTTTCATTTATGTAGAACATATATAATTATATTTATATTATCTAATTATTTATATATATCTTTTATATAGGGTGTGTTATTATCAACTTCAACACAATCACTCATCACATTTAGCAATGTTCTATGATTCTTCATATGTCAATCAATATCAAGAGAAGGATGTTAGTATCAGAGCTAAATAATTATGTGATAGGGCATTAACGCTTAATAGAAATAAAAAGTTGATAATCCCTTGGCCATTAAGGTTTGAACAAGGCCAAGATCATTGGATGTTGGTAATCATTGATTTGTTTAATAATCATGCTTGGTACTGTGACTCAGCTTCTATTGAACTGAATAAAGATACAAAAGTAGTTATTGAAATGTAAGAGTTATAGCTAGATATTAGTTTCTTATATTATTTTTTGTAATATTTAATAAAAACTAATTGTTTTAAACCTTGATAGGACATGAAAGTTGTGGAACAAGTTTAGGGCATTGCCCTTAAAAAATCTCATAAGTTTATATGGACAAAAGTTATGATATGTACAAACGAATATTATTAATTTTATAATTGAATAATAAAGATGTTCGAATATGGAAAATCATGTACACTTGTTTTTTGTAGGTTCCACAACAAAATAATGGAGTCATGTGTGGTTATTATGTCATAAAGTTTATGAGCGAAATTATCACAAATATCAAAATTTCAATTGATGATGTGGTAATATCTTTTACCCATATACATAATTGTTTTTAACATATTTGAGTTATTTTTTATAAATACATGAAATTACATTCTTATTTTGATTTTAAATACATGTAGTTCTTTGGTTGGAACAAGACAGGCTACGACCAACAAATTTTTGATAATTTAAGAGAAAAATGGGCAGAACACATGGTTCAAATTATATCATCACAAGAAGAATAAGGAGAAGATTATGATGATTTTGAATAGCATATGACCACATAATAGTAAATTTTTTAATGATTTAATTTCTCTATTCCTATGTCTGAAGTCCCTTGTTTGATGGATGATTATGTGCTCATGTACTTAGGGGAATGTATTGTTTTATGAACTTATTTTTGGCCCAAACTTCATCTCATCTCTTTTGCCTACTTTCCTTATGACAACATCATATTAGCATTTTATTAATCATTTGTCTATAAATATGAAGTTATCTGAAATCTCTGTTGGTATTTTTAATGTTATAATGAGCTCTAATTTGAAGTCAAGTGTAACTCATATTTTGTTACTTGGCTTGTATGAGTTTTGGTGCCCATGAACGTATTACAAAATTGTTCCATACGTTTAAGGGCACCAAAACTCATACAAGCCAATTAACAAATTGAAGTTACACTTGATTTTATATTTAGAGCTCATTATAGCATTAAAAATACTAACAGAGATTTCAGATAACTTCATATTTATAGACAAATGATTAATAAAGTGTTAATATGAGTTTGAAGGATTATATCACTCGTATGTCGCTATGGAAATCTCTTTTTTATGGTAATATTTATAATGATTTAATTTTTCTATTTGTATGTCTCTGAAGTTTAGACTGATTGTTTAATGGATGTTTACGTGCTAGTGTATATAGGGGAGTGAATTATTATATGGATCAACTTTTTTTGTCCAATTTTCTTGTCACAATGCTGGTAATTCTAAGCCAACCAAGCTTGCTCGCATAATCCAATTACACTTTGACGACATTATTTTATTTGTAATTTAAGTTAACTATATGTATTGTATATACATTATTTATTTTTGTAATAAATTTAATTATCAAGTAATTAATTATATTTAAATTTTTAATTATTTGTATTATTATTTATATTTTAATTTTTTTATGCTATATATATTGAATATTGAATACATGGTGGAATGAAAAATGAGAATAAAAAAAATCATAAAATGTAAAGTCGGTTGACCGAGTGAATCGACTTTACGTTTTAAGTCACTCAATTTAAAGTCGATTCAGCGAAACGATTTTAAAACCTTTTTTTGTAGTAGTGCTACGTAGAGTTTTTACTTATTATAACTCTTTTAAGAGTTTTATCTTTTCTTGATGTGTATTATACATGTGACTAATATTCTAATTATCTAATAAGGTTTAGAAAATATTGATAGTTTAGTGCGGTGTATACGAAATGGTCTGGGAGAGATGAGGATGATTACGTTAATAATTATAAATATCATGTATCAATTTTAAATATATTTGGATAATAACTTATGATTATAAGTAGATAATAATTTTTTTACAATTTAATCATGATTTTTATTTTTTAATATTTATTTTTAAAAATTAAATGTTAACATAATTATTATTTTATCACATTATTTAAAATATCAACATTAATTTTATCTATTAACTATTTATCACATATTTCTAACAAAATAAAAAGTATAAAAGTAAGAATAAATAAAATTCAATCTAATTATTTCAAGTATTGTATATTTTATTATTAAAATATATTTTTTATATAATTATATGTATATAAAAATAATATTAGTATATATTTGTTTTCGATCAACTATATTTTTGGTATCATAATAACTATTTTATCTTATACCTTATCAATTATGATTATTTTTAGAAAAAAAATCATAATTTTTTTTTATAAATGATAATAATTTTAATTATTTACGGTTAAAATAATCATAGATAGGTAAGACTTCCAAGCATATCTCACAACTTTCTATCTATTTTTTTTATTTTTTGGAGATTTAAAATTATACCGTTTCAACTTACAAAGAATCATTCTTCGATTAAAATCCTTGCCAATTCCAAATTCTTAATCAGAGTAAGTTTATAGGCAACACAAACATACATTTATGTTATTCATCTCAAGAGTTTTAATAACAATAACGTTTCAAAATTTAACTAACCTTAGTAGGAGCTTCAAACCATTCCTTCGCTCTGGCATCTCCATATAACATGCATGAGAATGGGTGTAAGAAGTAAACTCATTAGTGTATTAAATGACTTTATTAAAAAAAAAAAAGACATGAATAAATATATTATTTTATTAATTAAAATTTAAACAATGGAAGTAATGTGTAGAATCAATATATATATATATATATATGGTAAATCATATAAACAATGGAAGTAATGAGTGAACAATGAAGGTTCAAAATATACTCTCATACATTTGTTAAATATTTTCAAGTTAGTTTTAGTTTTCAATCTTATCTATTGGTATCTCTGGAAAATTGAGGCGGATCATTATTGTATTTTTTTTATTATTAATGAAATTCTCTATTATTTTCATAAAAAAAATAAAATAAAACTCTCTAACTAATAGTGAATTAACAAAACATTCCCTAATTAGAGTTTTTTGAACTTGGAAAGAATTTTAATGTCAAAATTACTAAATGGTCGATGAAGTTAAACATAAATTAACTAAAGCACATCATCCAAAAAGGAAAAGCTAAGGAGAAAGAAAGGAAAGAAGGTGTTCCCTTTTTCAGGCTATTGCTTGGATCAATTTGAGTCTCAAACTTCATGTTGGATCTCGGGATCATAAAAAACCAAAAGAAATGTGGTGAAACTATGCCAAGCCATAGTTCTCTCCACATATACATATTAGAAATGCATTTATTATTTAACATGGAAAATATATGCTCTAGAAAGCATTATAAGACATAAGGGATCGAAAACATCAAACCTTTTCAAACTGCATGCTTCCTTTTCAAATCTTTCATTTTGATCATTTGATTCAAAAGAGTAGTAGTACAATAACAGAACCAAAACAAAATAATAGAGATTGTGGAAACAACAATTATAAGAAACAAGAGACAAAGGTTTGATGAGATTATAATTAGTTATATAAATTAAAATTAAGTTGCACACACAAAATGAGATTCAAAATTGACTACATGCATGCAACACAGAACCTCAACATTTGAACACTATATCTTTAGAAGCCTTAAACACAGATACATCTAAGTACTTATTGTTGAGAATTGAGAGGAAAGTTTATCTTCCTTGGTTGTTGAGCATCTTAGGTTGACTGTAGTTCCTGCAATGTGGTGATTAAGTGATCTTGTGCAACAAAAACATTATAAGGTTAAAGAAAATATATAGTAAATTCCTATGATTGTGAATGACATACTTATCATTTAGATATTGAAAATTTTTTCAGAGCAAAATCAAGATGGATCTAAATCAATTATATTTGAAGCAAATTTAGAAGAGAATTAAATTATCAGTAAATTAAGCATTACCACCAAAAAACCTTTCTTGTAAGCTCTAAGTTAGATATGGATCTAAATCAATTATGTTTGATTTTCTAAGAGGTAAAGAGAGTGAAGAAGTCTGTAAATGCCCATAAGAACATCATACATACCACATAGTCTACTGCTCGTATCAAATTTTACCTTAACAAGGTATAATAGAGATGATCAATCTACCCCATACATGGAGAACCCATGTCGCCTTTGGACCACTAAAATCGTTATTGATGGGTTGAATGTGTTGGATAAGTATACCTTAAACACCCTAGACATGGTGTAATTGGGAGGGGAAAAAAAATAGCAACACCACCCTGCCTCTCTATCAGGATTAAAGGGAAAAGCAGAAAAGAAATACAAAGCTACAACAGTTATTTATCAGTTGTAGAACATGATCTGTTAATCCACTTAAACATGAGAATTTATGAAAGCATCAATAATGCGTGTGGAAATCATTCATATAATGAGTAACAGTTCCAAACGTCTTGATTATAACATTTATTGTCCATTTTGAGCTTAGGTATATATGGTTTTGGTATTGAATTTTCACCCAAAATATCTAGTATCATATAGAGTAGAACTTAGATTTATATTCTATAGGATTTTGAACAGAGATGTAAATTAAGATGAGATATTAATGAGATTTATGAGATAATTTATTAATTTTTAAAACATATATCATCTTGTTTTAATGAGATAAGATGATAATAAAATATTACTAATTGATATATCTCATTTATCTTTAATGGTCTAGTAAACGTAAATAAAACTAATAATACAAAAATATAAAAATATATAATAAATGATAATTTATCATATTTTTAAAAGCTATGAAAAAATTATACAACATATGTTAAAAACTATTTCCATTAATACTATAATATAAATGAGATCAAATAACATGAGATGTTATTTAAATAAAATTAAGCAATATTATACTATGAATTTATTAAAAGCATTAAATAAAACATAAAATTATATATGAAATTTCACTTTATTATATCTTTAATTTTAAATGTTGTAATTTAGGAAGTATATAATAAATAGATTCCTACTTATTTAGTAACTTTTATTATTTAGATTTAGATTAAGATTAAGATAATTGTTATACTTTAGTAAGTACGTAGTAAGTAGAGTCCTACTTATTTAGTAACTTCTATTATTTAGATTTCAATTAAAACAATTGTTATACTTATTTTTAAATAAATTTAATGTTCTAGTTAACGACGAAGAAATTTATAAGTTACTTTGGAGTTAGAGATAACTCTTTGTATATTTTTTCATAAAAAAAAATATCTATATTAATATTTCAATATTATAAATTAAAGATAGTTAGTATTATATAAAATAAAATAAAAGAGATCAGAACATCAAAAAGAGAGATTAGAAACGAAAGGAACTCCTCACCTTTTCGGCAACATCACGAAACGAAAGAGTTCAGAGAATATATACACACACACTCTTTCCTTCTTCAACACCATTCCGCCTGCCTCCGTCTCCCTTTCAAATTCAGGTATGTTTCAGCCCCTCTCCCTCATTCCCTCGCCCTCTCTCTCTCTCTCGCTATGCAATTTTGGAATTTGAAACCTCATTCCTCTCACTCTAGCTCTCTCCCTTTGCAATTTCAGGAGTTTAATCACCCAAATAAATCAAGGAATTTAGGTATTTAATTGTTTTTTAATCTATTATTTATATTGTTTTTAATGTTTATTGCCGCCTTAGAAATTATTATTTGCCGATTTGTGAGTTTATGACTTTAGAAAATTCAATTATTTACAACGCAAATCTTAATTAAATTAATGAAAATTATATCTAATAAATCACGACTCTTAGCCAATCAAAGAAATTAAAAAAGAAGAATCTTAGATGTCATGCAAGCAATATTTCTTTGTTGGATGGGAATGTAACTATTAGTAAGAAGCGCTTAGCTTTTAGTAAGTACGTAGTAAATATAGTTCTACTTGTTTAATAACTTCTATTATTTTTAGATTAATATAATTGTTATACATATTTTAAATATATTAATTTTTTTTTTAAATGTTGATATAAACTAATCAAGAACGCAGG
Source organism: Hippophae gyantsensis (assembly GCA_030763125.1). Lineage (NCBI taxonomy): Eukaryota > Viridiplantae > Streptophyta > Magnoliopsida > Rosales > Elaeagnaceae > Hippophae > Hippophae gyantsensis. The sequence goes on along the minus strand of CM061037.1, from coordinate 14,035,484 downwards.
GCTTCACATAGTCTTAATTGGATTTGATGGCCGCAAAGAGTCATGTTGACTAAAAAGGTGGATATCGATCAAAGTTTTGGAATTGAAGCCATGGCTGCAAGAGATGATGATGCAATAAGTAGTTCTTTTTATGAAGAAAGTCACCAATGGAAATGGTTTTGTGTTGGGATTCTTAATATATATTATGGTTCAGTTACAGGATTATGCACTATATTGATTCTTAAAAACGAATTCAACGAGAAAAAAGTAAGGGTTGGAACTTTCTTTCACATGATTGTCGACTTCATGATTTTGTTGTTCTCATGTGCTATACTAGTCCTAGGTATTATTGGTATTTGTTGCTTCGTATGCAGAAGATATTTCTCTGATTTTCCATCATCAACGAAGACACACGTTGTGCCCTATGATAACCATACGCTCCCATTAGAAGGTGGATGCTGATGATAATCGCACGAGCGATGTAAAAGTTGTCTCTACGTCAGAAAAAGGGATGGAAGGAGCAGATGATGCTATTGCTATTATTGTTCAATAAAGTTCAATCCCCATCACAGGGACAAAACCCAATTTTAGTTCAAAATATATATTAGCAAATTAGTTAGAGATCAATTCGTAAAAGATCCGTGAATTAATTTTATTAATTAATAATTTACAAGTTTTATCCTATATATTTATTTATTTTTAATTTATTAAAATCTTATCCTTAATTAATAACTTGTAATGTAAACGGTAATATCTAATCATATTCGTACTATTAAATTAAAAAAAAAGAATTAGCATGATTCTCGAAATTGTTATAAAAGATTAATTTAATTGTATTATATAATTTTTTTATATATAGTTTTATTTTTAACCACCCATAAAATACACATATATTTTTTAACAACATAAAAAAACATTTTTTTTGCCATATGATTTTTTTAAACATAAAAACATGAATTTTTAAAATTTAAAAATGAAACCATTAAAAAATTAGATAACAAAATATACTTTGAGCAAGAAGCTTCCACGATGACGTGAGCTAAAAAATTACATATTGTGAAGTAATTTTATTTTACTACAGACTACCCCAATAATACTAGAATCACTCGATTAATCTAATACAAGACGTTATCATTTTTCTTCTTTCTTCTCCTTGATGTGTTTTCATTCTAAAACTAAACAAAATTTGGACGACATATTTTCTTCAATTACGCCTTTTGGTGATCTTATCAACTAAAAAAAAAAGATAAAAAAAAGCTTGAAGAAATTACAAACTTCATCAACACGTGAAGTTTTTCGGTAACATTAAAAACTCAAATGTTTCTTTCCCCACTTTCACTCTAAAACATATTTGATAATAATAAAGTTTAATTTTTAAATTATGGATTATTATTTTCTCAAGAGTGGACCCATCTTGCACTAAGTAAACTCTACACTTTAGTGCGACCTAAATCGTTGATTACAAGGTTTGCTAAAGTATAAGTTCAAAATATGAAGCTTGGATTAACGGATAAATTCTTATATAAGTGAAGCTAATAAATGATATGAATAATCTTTACATTGATTATTTTATATAATACAGAGTATCTCATTTTATTTAATTACTAATAATATTTTTTAAAAAATTATTAAGGTAAACTAAATACTTATATATCTTACTCATATAAAAGTTTTTGAGTTAATAAAATGTACACGTAAACTTAAACAATATAATCAAATTGAAAAGTCAAATCAATTATTGATCCGAATGATTTATAATGTCAAATATTTTTGTCCATTTTGTCTAGAGTCAAAAATGTTAACCAAATTGTTTAACCAAAATATATATTAAATTGTAAATATATTTTCACAAATATATTATATGGATTTGACTGATATAAATGAGAAATATTTAAACACATGTTGTTTGCCTTTATTAATAAATTCTTAAATCGAATCCATTTAATAACGTATTGATGTTTATGTTATTTATAATATAAACTAGACAATAAACACCCCTATATTTAACAAGTTCTACATGTAGTTCTAAGTTAATTGGTTTTGATCTATTTGTCATGATGTAGATATTATAACTATTTCTTATATATGCAAATCCTATTTTGGTTTACTTAGCATAGATTCTCGATCGATGTGATAAACTTTTATAAATAACTAATATATAACAACACATTTTTGTATTCAATCTGTTATGAAAAATGTGAATCACTAGAATATTGTTAATGTCTATTAATCAAAATAAGAACAAAAATTACCAAAGTAGTTACACCTAATAAAGATTATCCAACATAAAACATCACAAGTAACAAACCTTAGAATGAAATATCAAACACAATGAAAATAATGCAAGGAAATAAAAAAAAACACATGAAGTTTATAGTGGTTCAACTCAACTAATATGGTAAGTCTACTCCACTTCTTCGCCCCTTACAAAAGATGAGTTCCACTAACTTCTTTATAGAGAATACAAATATAAAGAGATATTTTGAAGAGAAATACACTCACTCAAGAGAAATAGCACTCAAAGAGACATTACACAATCTTCACACTCAACAATGGTAGAAACCTTAAATTCCTCTATTTTCTAGCTCTATTTTCTCTTTGATGGCTTTTCTTTTCTCTTTTCTCTTTTCACTCTCAAACACAAATGAAATCATTCAATAGCTTCTAGGGCACATAATTAGTGCATATACATACCCAAAGTAGGCTATTGTAATAATTCCCATCAAATCCTAGTTTCTTGTCCCAAAAATCGTGTCTCATTTCATCATTTACTCTATTTTTCTGTACTCACTCTATCTATTAAGACCTTTCTCAATCAATCAAGCTTTCAAAAGTGGGGATCAAAATTTGAGTAGAAATTCCTCAATCGATGCATGCTAGATCTTTGATCGATCGAGATGATCGATCAATCATATTCTCAATTGATTGACAAACTTCAAAAACCATCCTACATTCCATTACATGCAATGCTTTTAGTCCAATCTCTGATACTTGATCACTCACATTAGTAATTAAACATCCCTATGTATTTGCATCATAATATCACAATTCTCTACCTTGATACCAATATTTGGAACTCATTCTCTTTGGATGAGGACCCATCCCTTTTCACTTTTACCCAAGGTATCATTTTTAATACATCTATGGAGTAGGCTCGAAAATATTGAGTACCCCTTATACATGTATCATAAATCTTTACTAAGTATGACATTGGATCTATAAATTTTTTTAACACCATAAAATTTCATTCTAATAAACTTAGAATTATATATTTAAACACCAGATGAATCAATAAATTACCAAAAAAAATTAATTCATTTACTTTTTGGCTGGCTCATGGGAAGGAGCCAAGATATTTTGATTTCTTACATATTCGTGAACATTATTCTAGATAATTAATAAATCCCAAGAAAGAAGCAAAAATATAAAAAAATACAAAACACTTAAAAGATATAAATTTATGGAACAAAAGTTTTAAAAATTTAAAAGTAGGTATAATAAGGAACCATATAGAATAAGATATTTTAAGAAAAAAATGTACAAGCCACCAGAAAATAAACAATTATTGTCTATTAGGGAAAAACAAATGTAGATATTAAATTTGCACTAAGGAAGGCCATTATACCAATGAATTTCCTAACAAGATTCAACATAAGAAATAATTTAAAAATAAATTTTCACAAAAACAAATCTTATAAAAAGTTTTTAAGATTGAACTTGAACCAATTGAGGAATCAAATATAGATGATATTTATAAGTATTTATTTATTCAAATAAATTAAGGTGTAAATAACTGACTCAGAATATGAACACTAAGAATATTGGTACTCTTCATCGGAAGATGAATGATTTGTATAATATTACAAATCCAAATAGTACATATATTAAGGTAGAATTGAAATTTAAAAGTTATACCAACTATCATTTACATGTATATATAGATACATGAGTTAATATATGTGTAACAACTAAATATGTATTCTTAGAAGAACATTGAAATATGCATAAAAAGATTTAATTGTAAGAATTGCTAATAATACTATAATAAATCTTAATAAAGTTTTAAGATACATATTTAATGATAGGAGAAGAAAATTTTCACATTCATACTATGTATTAACAAGAAACAAGAGTTGATTTATAATAGAAAATAATTTTTTAACCTTATATAAACTTTTTACACAATACTTAGACAAAATAAGTCTAACAACGCTATATAGTGAAACCATTTATATATCAAAAATAAGAAAAATTATGACGGTATCAAACTCAACTTTTTTGCAACAACATAAAAAGTGAAAACATGATAAGATAGACATAAAACAACCACAAAAACCTTATTTAGAAATTATTTAATTAGATATATGTGTGAAAGAAAACTCTTTTCTTAATGAAATAAAAGAAGATAAAGCCCTAACAGATATAAAAAAATTATTAAAAACAGTAAACTCAGAAAATTCTTTAGATTAAAAAATTAATAAATCTATAATGATTACCACGTTATTAGAGTAAAACTACTAATTTGTACTCTAAAAAGTAGGATTGAATTTGGAAAAAAAATTCAAGAACCTTTAGGAATAGAAGACATAATACCAAGTAATTCATCTCATTCTAGTCTACATTCTTAGCGGTAAAAGAAGTTGAAAAAAGAAAAGATAAAAAAAAATGATAATAAACTTTAAAGCATTGAAGAAAGACATCATTGATGATGCATACTTTATTTCAAAGAAAAAAAGAACTATTATTATTAATAAAAGGAAAGATATTTCTTAAGTTTTGATTATAAAAGTGAATTTTGGTAAATAAGATTAGATAAAGAACCTCAAAAATTAAAGATATTTAGTTACCCTTAAGAATAATTCCAATGGACTGTTATACCATTTGAATTAAAATAAGTTGTATGTATCTTTCAAAGATTATGAATAACATATTTAAGAAATTATAAAATATTTATTATATTTACATATATAATATTTTGATTTTCAATAATGGATTAAAAACATTATTTATATACTATTAATATTTTATAAGAATGCAGAAAGAAAAGTATTGTATTTTCAGATAAGAAAGTAATAATTGCCCAAAAAAAAGTTTAAGTATTTAGGGTTATAAATCTAAAAAGGAAAATATAATCTACGACCCATATACTAAATAATATTCAAGGATTTTCTAGTGAATTAAAAGACTTGCAAAAATGCAAAAACCCTTACAAGCAAAATTGAAAAAGATCATGTATGAAAATAGACAAAATAAGATACTTTTTATATGAATAAAGTAAAAACATAGATAAAAAATTTATCAACATTATACTAAGTTCGGATGATAAAATGATAATTAAAACATATGATTAATATGAATATTGAGAAGTAGATTTGAAAGTAAAAATAGATGACAAAAATGAATATTTTTGTAGATATACATTAGAATATTTTATGGTCTATAATTAAATTATCATAGTAATAAAAAAAATATTTAATTGTTACAAAAATTATTAAAAAATTAACAATATATGTCATAAGTTTTAGATTCAATATTAGAACCGATAACAAAAAAATTGGTTATTTTTTAAGAACAAATATTGTAAGTGATTATAAACAAGTAAGATTAATAAGATGGAAGTCGTGGTTTAACCATTATAATTTTGATGTTGAATATCTTCCAATAAGCAGTAATAGTTTAACATATGCTTTTACTAGAGAATTAACACCTTTAATTATTTTTATTCTTACGGAAATGAAACATCTTGATAACAAGATCAAGATAAAGGAAAAAAGAGATAAAATCTTTCAAAAACAACTCGAGCTTTTATATCTTGAAAAGTCTCTTTTAGAGATAAAAAATAAATAGGAAGAACTTAACTGTTCAAAATAACTCTTAAAGTCCAAAAACTCTAAAGAAAAATCCTCATCAAAGATTCAATCTAAAAGAGTTAAAACTTTTGAAGAAAGAATTCAAAATGAGAAGAAAGAACTTAACAGTTCAAAATAGAAAAAAATTTCTAAAATAAAAAAGAAAAAATTTAATTGGGCCGATAAAATAGAAAAAGACTTATGTTGTCTAAAATAGCCCAAAATTAGGAATCTATAACAATTTGGCAGAAGCAAGTAAACCCATTCTTGGGTTTAGTAGAGTAACTTATAAAATCTTCACATGTAGAATAGAAGTTGAAGGTAGTTATGTCAATTACAAAACATTAAAATTAATAACTATAAAGAAAATTGTAAATAATTATTCTACAACACTACAACAACAACTAGTATCACTAAGCAGGTTAAAAACTCTAAGAAATATGATACAATTACTAGTACTATTCGAGAGGCACCCCTCATAGAAACAGGAAGGGCAATACGACTGTCAGTATTACTTTGGAAAACAACCTCTAAGAATACATCATTCATTGAATAAGAAAAAATGTCAATATAAGAATTTGACTAAATCATAATGGCTGGGCATTTATAACTCATCCAAAAAATTTACACATAAACATATTTAAGATATGAAATTCTACATTACAGAAAAAGAATTTCCTTCGTGAAGTAAATTTAATACTTTTGAAGGAGTTGATCTATTTTTTTTCTATAGAGTATATCATGCAGGTCTTATTGAGAATTTGTATCTAAGAATTAATTTAAGTGAATTAAATTACTTTCTTAAAAATTTCAAAAAGGCTATTAAGAACTTTAGAAAGAAGATTAGAACAAGTAATAAGCATGTTTATCTTAGATTTTTATGTTTATTAATGGATTGGAATTAGGAAGGTTATACCAATCCCTACCATTTTATCAAGATTAGGATTTTCAACACAAATAGAGAAGTTCCCAAGCTAAAAATACTTTTAGAAAATAAATTCAACACAGATGAACTCTATGTATTAAGATACTAGATGTTAGGATAAATTTATTATGAACTCAGGAAGATTGATAATACTATTGAAATCAAAATAAGTTATTTAATCAATAAATTCATCATTATTTTTTATAGTAATATGACTCTCGTCAAAAAAGATAGTGAAAAAATTAACAAATTCAAGGAAAAAATCAATAGTAACAATTTAAAAATTTATTAAGAAATAAGAAAAGTTTTTTATTTTTATGCTAGAAAACTACTAAAGATTATAAATATATTTAATGCATCAAGGATCAAAAGAACATACTCTCTACCTTAGAAAATTATTTATCTATTCATAATACGCATAAAATTGATACATACGAAAATTACAATAAAAAAATATTATAATAAAAAAATTAAAAAAATATCTTTAATTAATAACATATAATAATTAACAACAACTATAGTTAAAAAATTAACTTATAATTTATTATGAGAGTTATAAGAAAGAAAAATATGGATGTAAAGTTAATAACTGTTGTTCATGAACATTAACGATGTTAAATATAAATCTTAAAAATGTTAGAACTTTTTTTTATAAATTTTAGAGATATTAGTAAAGATATATTGAACCGAATAATAGTGATAAATTTCTTCCGAAGGCTGCAGAACTTTTGGAAATTTGATGTGGGTTATGATTCAACTTGGATATTTGGATTATAATGTGGTGCTCGAATCTTGCAAGCACGTAATTAATTAAGAGTGATTCAAGTATGTTTTGGAGGGAGATTTTAACGTTATTAAGTTTTAAATGCTCAAACTAATTATTTTAATTGTAATTGTAATTGTAATTGATCTTTATTTTATATTTTGTAACTTGTATTTAAACATGTAGCTAAATAAATCGCTTTTCTCTCCTAAAAAAGAAAGCGAGTGAAAAACATACACGTGGTTTTTTTCTTCCTCAAAAGATCAAAATTGAGTGAAAATACACAAAATTGCTCGAGGAATACTCGACGCTCCGCTCTCGTGTCTTTCTTGCTCTTAGATCTGCTGGTCCTCTCTTCTTCCCCCGTTTTTCTCTTATTCTCACACAGAGATCAGCTCCAAAAGCTTGGTGTATTTCCGCTACCTTCTTCGCCTACTGGGTCCCTTCGGTTTAAGTCCCGATCCAGGCACAATGGCAGCCGCAAATGCACCAATCGTTATGAAAGAGACCTTGACGGTGTGTTTACTTCTAATTCCTCTAACTAGATTGTCTCATTGAAGTTCTGGCTAATTTCGTCTCAATTATTATTGAGTGTTAGTTGTCCAGTTCGTTATTTCATCGGATATGCCCATATGCTACGTGGGGCTTTTCATTTCACTGTTATTTTCTTTCTATTTACACATAAGCGAATTGTTTTAGCCTTTTCAGAGTATGCTATCTGTTTGTAGTTTTGAGTAATGGGTTTCTCGTTTTGATGTATGCAATTTTATTTTATTTGGTGTGCTTGCAGTTGCCCAGTATTGGGATAAATCCCCAATTTATCACCTTTACACATGTGACTATGGAATCGGATAAATTCATTTGTGTGAGGGAAACATCACCTCAGAATAGTGTTGTTATCATTGATATGAACATGCCTATGCAGCCTTTGAGACGTCCCATCACAGCCGATTCGGCATTGATGAATCCCAATTCCAGAATTATCGCTCTCAAAGGTAAAATGTCAACTATGGATTATGATTATGATAATGATAGCTAGTTATTTGTGGCCATACCTTAACTACAATTTGGTGGGGCTTCTGTTGTATTTATAAAGTTAGTTCAGGATTGTAGTAATACGTGTGAATAATACTTGAAGTCTATAGAAAGGAATGAATATAAGAACAAATATGTTCCTATTATATTTCTGTGTGAATTTTGTGCCGAGTTTAGTTTCTATTTATAATACAATTTGAGAGACAAAAAAAGGAAGCTAAATAAGAACATAATCTATACTAATTAATTCATAATCATTCCCTAATTGCTAGAATAGTTCACATAATTACAAATGTTAAAAATCTAGGATTGCGTTAAATACAAGAGTTAAGGGTTTCAACAGCACCCCTCAAGTTAGATCATAAATATTGATCATATCCAACTTGTTGATGAAATCATTGAAGTTTGATTTAGGAAGTCCTTTGGTGAATTTATCTGTCGTATATTTCTTTGTAGGAACATAAGTATTGTAAATAGTCTCATCTTCAATCTTTTCTTTGATGAAATGTCTATTAATTTCTACATGCTTGGTTATGTCAATGTTGAACTGGGTTAAGAGAGATGTTGATAGCGATTTTGCTTCACAAAAAGGTTTAATTGGAGACTTTATTGCCACCTAAAGTTCATTTGAGTTTTCCTAATCATAAAGCTTCATAAATTTCATGTGTAATTGCTCTCTGTTTCATCACTGCTTCTGGCTATTATATTATGTTTCTTACTTCTCCAAGTTACTAAGTTTTCAAAAACAAAGGTATAATGCTCGGCATTAGATCTAGAGAATTTCATAAATGGCTTCTAATTGTATTTCCTTTGGTGAGGCAAATAGATCAATTTTCCTTCTAATCATTGATATTTGTCTCTATCCATTGGCTTTCTCATATCTTCATTCTTCTTTCTAGCCTCTATTGAAGTTTCGCTTGATTTACATTCGAGTATGTTGGTTTTGGTAAGAAGATTGAGGATGTATTTTCATTGAGATACACTAATTTCTATTTTTGATTTTGTAACTTCCATTTCTTAAAAGTACATCATTTGTCACAAATCCTTAACCTCAAATTCTATGGATTGGATTTTCTTTATTCTCTCAATTTCTTCAAGATTGTCGTCAGTCATGATTGTATCATAACATACACGATCAAAATTATTTTCTTCCAATTTTCAAGGCGTCGGAAAAATATTGTGTGATTTGATTATCTTTACTAGTATCCTTGTTTATTCATTATCTTTGCAAATCTATCAAATCAAGCTCTTGGTGATTGTTTAAGGCCATAGAGTGATTTTTTTTTATTTTACATAGTTTTCTGATTTGCAGAATCCTTGAGGTATGGTTATGAACTCTTGTTCTCATTATCCATATAGGAATGCATTTTTTATACCTAGTTGGTATAATGGTCTGATCCGGATTGCATGTGATGAAATATGAAAAGACTTCACACACACACTAAAATTAATTGTGAAAATATAATATACTTTTAAATTGATTTTGATACTTAGATAAAATTCTTTTATTTCTTTGAGTTATGTAATTTCGAAAGACAAAAGAAATATTTTGAAAATCACTATTTTAAATGCATTTATCTTTGTTTTATTTCCTTCCTTTTGCTCGAGGACTAGCAAAAACTTAAGTTTGGGGGTGTTGATAACTGTATTTTATATAGTTATTTTCACCTATTTTATTAATTATAATTGTTATATTCTTTTTATTTTTAGTTAATTTTAGTTTAATAAATTAATATTTACTGTTTTTTATATATTTTAAGAAAATTAAATAAATTGTATCGAAAACGTTCTTAATGGCAAATTTGTGTCCAAAAATATAATTTCAAATAAAAGAGTGATTAATTGCAATTTATAAAAGTTGAAAATATAATTTAAATTAAAATCGGGCTTAATTTAAATTATTAAAAGTTTAAAATTTAATTTAAATTACAAAAAGGGCTGTATTGCAATTAAACAAAGTTTAAAATATAATTTGAAATATATTTGTGGGTGAAAATATAATTAATAAAAGTTATTTTTCTTCGCAGGAGAGAAATTCCACGCGGCATCATCCACGCTTCACCGTGGACCGTCAGATCAACGCATCAACGGTTAGGATGCGCGCGTGTTCTTCAAACCCGACCAAGGAGAGTGGGTGTAGGGATTTCCTTTATCGCGCGGCTCGGTGCCCGAGTGGGGCCCACCTGCCGTGCAGGCCGGCGTGCAGCGTGGGACCCACTTGTATGACGCCGTGCAGACCCTGTCCCTCACCTTCGCGCGCTCCTTTTCCCGTGCGGCCGATCTACGTGCGCCCGGTTATTCCCCGAACCATAATCTGCCACGTGTCCCACTTAATATTGTAGCTAATCATGTTCCGACACGTGGCATGTTACAATGAGTGCTAAAGCACAGGATCAAGCCCTCGTTCCAGCCGTTGCCCCACGTTTCTCGGCGCTCTAATCTCGTGCGACAGTTTCTACGTGCGCCTATTCCCTGCAACAAATGAGGTGCTGCCACGTGTCCCATTATTTACTTCAGCGAATCAGATCGCGACACGTGACAGAGTTTATTGAAAAGAAAAACAGAAACGCACGGCTCGCTACTCACGCGTTTTCGATTCCATTTTCGATACAATTTTGTCCTCCACGCGTTTTAATTTATTATTTTCCCCACACTTCTCTGTCCCCTCCCCCCCGCGTGTATTAAATTTTAATATTTTTTTGATGTATTTTTTAGCTATAAATAGGTGATAAGATGATAGAGTTAAGGAGTTTTTTTGGAGAGTTTAGTTCGAAAGTTTTTAGTAGTGTTTGTGTGTTGGCTGTGGAACACGCAGAAGCCATTTTTGGCTTTTGTTGTGTTCTGCGTGTGCCAAATATTTTCGTATTGAGATGTTTTAATTTTCTTTCTTCTTCATCTTATTTTTCTCTATGTGTTGTAATTTTTATTTTTAATTTATGAAGTAATTTAATTTTTCTAGGGTTGCATTTTATCTAAATTTATGAAGCTTTGATTTTAATTATTTTTGATAGATTTATACGACGTTCGATTTGTTCGTTCTATTTTGTGCTTAATGTTTTTTGATTATTTACGATTCTTATCAAAACGATCCGTGGCACATAAATAAACTTGGAAGAGGCATTTGTGTGTATATTACTCGTAAATAGAATGACATGTATTATGAAGGATAGGAATATACCCTAATTGTATGTGTGGCCATTTGAAAACTTAAAACTTAATGAATCTTATTAAATTTAATTCTCATAGAGATATAGTGAATTAATTTAACGAGGTGTGTTTATACGGAGCTCGGAAGAGATGTATGAATAAAAAAGAAGTTTTCGGTTGACAAATTAAATGTACTAAAAAATATAAATCAAAAGAAAATAACATGATTTGAGTGGATTAGTTTGGTGAAAAATTGCAATCCTAGATTTCGAAAAAAGTAACATAAGAAAATAAAAGAACTCTAGGATTGCAATTTTTCACCAAACTAATCCACTCAAATCATGTTATTTTCTTTTGATTTATATTTTTTAGTACATTTAATTTGTCAACCGAAAACTTCTATTTTATTCATACATCTCTTTCGAGCTTCGTATAAACACACCTCGTTAAATTAATTCACTATATCTCTATGAGAATTAAATTTAATAAGATTCATTAAGTTTTAAGTTTTCAAATGGCCACACATACAATTAGGGTATATTCCTATCCTTCATCATACATGTCATTCTATTTACGAGCAATATACACACAAATGCCTCTTCCAAGTTTATTTATGTGCCACGGATCGTTTTGATAAGATTCGTATATAAGCATTAAGCACAAAATAGAACGAACAAATCGAACGTCTTATAAATCTATCAAAAATAATTAAAATCAAAGCTTCATAAATTTAGATAAAATGCAACCCTAGAAAAATTAAATTACTTCATAAATTAAAAATAAAAATTACAACACATAGAGAAAAATAAGATGAAGAAGAAAGAAAATTAAAACATCTCAATACGAAAATATTTGGCAAACGCATAACACAACAAAAGCCAAAAATGGCTTCTGCGTGTTCCACAGCCAACACACAAACACTACTAAAAACTTTCGAACTAAACTCTCCAAAAAAACTCCTTAACTCTATCATCTTATCACCTATTTATAGCTAAAAAATACATCAAAAAAATATTAAAATTTAATACACGCGGGGGGGGGGGGGGACAGAGAAGTGTGGGAAAAATAATAAATTAAAACGCGTGGAGGACAAAATTGTATCGAAAATGGAATCGAAAACGCGTGAGTGGCGAGCCGTGCGTTTCTATTTTTCTTTTCAATAAACTCTGTCACGTGTCGCGATCTGATTTGCTGAAGTAAATAATGGGACACGTGGCAGCACCTCATTTGTTGCAGGGAATAGGCGCACGCAGAAACTGTCGCACGAGATTAGAGCGCCGAGAAACGTGGGGCAACGGCTGGAACGAGGGCTTGATCCTGTGCTTTAGCACTCATTGTAACATGCCACGTGTCGGAACATGATTAGCTACAATATTAAGTGGGACACGTGGCAGATTATGGTTCGGGGAATAACCGGGCGCACGTAGATCGACCGCACGGGAAAAGGAGCGCGCGAAGGTGGGGGACAGGGTCTGCACGGCGTCATACAAGTGGGTCCCACGCTGCACGTCGGCCTGCACGGCAGGTGGGCCCCACTCGGGCACCGAGCCTCGCGATAAAGGAAATCCCTGCACCCACTCTCCTTGGTCGGGTTTGAAGAACACGCGCGCATCCTAACCGTTGATCTGACGGTCCACGGTGAAGCGTGGATGAAGTCGCGTGGAATTTCTCTCCTGCGAAGAAAAATAACTTTTATTAATTATATTTTCACCCACAAATATATTTCAAATTATATTTTAAACTTTGTTTAATTGCAATACAGCCCTTTTTGTAATTTAAATTTTAAACTTTTAATAATTTAAATTATATTTTCAACTTTTATAAATTGCAATTAATCACTCTTTTATTTGAAATTATATTTTTGGACACAAATTTGTCATTAAGAACATTTTCAATACAATTTATTTAATTTTCTTAAAATATATAAAAAACAGTAAATATTAATTTATTAAACTAAAAATAAAGAAAACATAACAATTATAATTAATAAAATAGGTGAAAATAACTATATAAAATACAGTTATCATGGTCAATCTAGATTTGTTGTTAGTGATAGAAGAACTTGGACTGTATTCAATTTAGTCACGGGTACAAATGTTTTACTGTAGTCAATTCTATAGTTTGTGAATCTTTTTGTAACCAGACATGTTTTGTACTATTTTATTGTCCCATTAGTTTTATATTTTATTGTGAAAATCCACTTATAATCAGCTAGAGTATTTCCTTTTGATAGTTCTATAACATTGCATGTTTCAATTTTTTCAAGTGCCTTTTTTTCTTTTATAATAACTTCTCTTCATTCTGGGATTTTGAAGGCCTTATGGATATTCTTGGGAAGTTTGGTTCTATCAAGGTTAGCAATAAATGCATTGAAGTCTCAAAAACAAAGTATTGTACGAAACAAATATAGAGATTGGATGGAGATCGTATTTATTTTCTCAAAGCCATAGATAACGTAGGAGACTTAGGTGGTTCAGAGTTACACGAGTTTAGTATAGATTCATGGATATTTAAATCTACCACTAATTTTGATTATCTTGGTGCTTCAAGTGTGAGGTTCTTTTTGTTTTTAATTTTGTCCTTCTTAAGTTAGTAATTAGCTCTTTATTATTTTGTTTCCCTCTTTCTCTCTCTGAGTTCATGTTACTTTCTATAGATTGCATGGTAATACAAAATGGTGCGTTTAGTTCTATGTTTAGGGTTTTGTGGGATTCATCACTCTGATTATATTGGGTGAAGTAGGTTCGGGTAGAGTGAGGTCAAGGGTGAAATCATTGTTGACCAGAAGTTCGATTCTCTTTTATATTAATCTCTCCTTGATAAGAGGATTTTTGACCGTAAGGGGTGTTTTCAAAGAATATAATGTTGAAACTGACAAAGACCTTGTTGGTAGATGGATCAACATTTGAACCCGTTTTGAGTTGAGAAATACCCATGAAAACACATTTAATAACGTTTGGGTTAAATTTGGACTTGGTTTTTGAATGGTCTTGAACAAATGTGACATAACCAAACATTTTCATGGTGAACATTAAAGTTCGAGTTACTTTGAGGAGATGTTTATTCTTTCGTCTAGTTATCTCATTTTTTTGGGGGGAAGTGTCAATATAATAATTTTGATGTATTATCCCATAATTTTAAAGGTAGTCTTGTAGGATATAATCGAAATATTCCATGTTATTATCAATGTGAAAGATTTGAATTTGTGTTTGAAACTGAGTTTGAATCATTGTGTGAAAATTAATAAAAACATTTTAAACATCAATTTTTCTTTTAACAAGCAAATCCAACAAACACGGGTATGATCATTAATAAAGGTAAAGAAATCACTTTTGTGAGTACGATTAGGGATAGGGGATGGATCTCACATGTGAACTAGGGTAAAGGGTTTGGAAGGTTTATAAAGGACTCGCTAAAACAAATTATGTTAATTTTTTGCAAACTTACTAATCTTACACTGTTTTAAATACTAAAAGCTAGGATAACCCATTCTATAATGTCATAATAAAATTTTGATGTCCCTAGAAATGGACATATAGAATGGATGAACCAAGCTATAACCATAAAAATTTTTGAGCTCCAAACTTAGAGAGCAGTTTCTTGTAGAGGTGGCAATTCGTGCATGTTGACGTGTTCATGTTTCCCAAGCCAAAGTCACATATTTTTTATACTATGAAAAAATTAAATTATTTTTGATCAATTTATTTATTTATAATGATAAGAAAATTCATTATTTTTATAAACCCAAAAGAATTAATAGTTGATTCTAACTAAAGAAGAATTCATGTCATGTCGTACTGAGTTCGTGTTCTGGATCGTAGTCCAATTGCCACCCCTAATTGTCGGTTTCTTTGCTTCTTCGGTGAGGTAACCCAATTTTCTTTTTCCATCAATTGCTAACTTTATTATCAATTGAGCCTATTTTTTGAAATTTCTCTCATTTAGTTTCTCCACAGTGAGATATAAAAATTGGCTGTTATTTGAATTTAGGGTGGAAATGATTCTTAATTTATTGAGATTTTCAGTGTGGGTTTTTGGTGTTTGAGAGGCCACTGGGTCAGCCATAGCTTGTTGGTTTTTGCGAACTTTGATATCATATACAATGGGATGAATATAAGAACAAATGTGTTCCTTTTGTATTTCTGTGTGAATTCGCACAGAGTTTAGGTTCTATTTATAATACAGTTTGAAAGGCTAATTAATTAATTCCAAATGCTAAAAGTCTGGATTACATTAAATACAATAAAGTCAAGGGTTTCAACAGAGTCACATTGCCATATAAGTAGTTTGTGGAAATGGTATCATAAACTAACGTTTATGTTGTTAGGTTAGCTAAGTGCGTGCTCTAGTTTTTGGGTATGTGTTTTAGATGGATCATTTTGGTGTCCAAACATAAAAAATGGACTCCATAGACTCCAGGTTTTTTTATTTATTAATAGAGGACCCTTTATGGTTGCTTTAACCAGCTATAATTGGTCACCAATCACAATCGATTTTGTTTCGACCATTTGAACTTGGTTCATGTTTAGTTTGACCACATCTTGTAACTGGTATAATAGGTTAAAACTGCCTATGATGTCCTCTTTTAATAAACAAATACATATGGTCTATTTTTATGGTTTGGACAACTAAAGGGTCCATTTAAAGACACATGCTTATAATGCCCATAGTTCTCCTAGCACGGATTTGCATTTAATGTACACATTTTATACTGTTGGTAGAGGTTTTGTTGTGTATGTACAACCAGGGAACTGAGATGTATTAGTAAGCATCTACTGGATGTAGTTCCAGTTTCATTTGGAATGTTTTAATTGGATGCGCTGCATGAAGCAAGAGCAGAAGTTTGTTTCAGAAAATTACATGTACTAAAGACTAATAAAATTATGTTGTTTCTTACCTTGCTAATTATTGGACCTATTTTGTTTTCAGCCCTAGTTCAGGGAACTACTCAGGATCATCTGCAGATATTCAACATTGAATTGAAAACAAAGATAAAATCACACCAGATGCCTGAGCAGGTGATGTTCTTTCTTTTCTAAGAACATGTTAAATGTTGCATACGATGTTCTGAATTATATGACAGCATGGTGTACTAATACCTGAACAATTATAACTATTATATTTATAGATTGTATTCTGGAAGTGGATCACTCCAAAGATATTAGGTCTGGTGACACAGACCTCAGTACATCATTGGTCGATTGAAGGTATATTTTCCTGATTTGGCAGGTTTATCATGTTTATTTTTAACATAAACAGTTCTCTTACCATTATGTTTTAATTTTATTTATGTCATTCTTTTAGGGGATTCTGGGCCTGTGAAGATGTTTGAGAGGACAGCAAACCTAGCAAATAATCAAATAATTAACTACCGCTGTGATCCTTCTGAAAAATGGCTGGTTATAATTGGAATTGCTCCTGGTTCGCCTGAGGTTAGTGGTTAAAAGTCATAAATAACTTATGTCCTGAAAGTGTTACTTTGACTCTGCTGGTGTCTTACTTTATTGAATGTGTAAAGTAGGATGAGGATCTATTTAATTATTATTAAATCTCTGGAGTATATCTTAGCAAAAAAAGTAGCATCTAAAGTATATATTATTTTCATGACGAAAATACATATTAATGAATTTTTTGATTCTATATTTATTTGGAAGTTTGTAGAGAATGTGCATGCCTAGAATAACATTTTGTTCATTATCCTTTAAGAGCTATGACTGATACTTTATTACTTTACTTCTTTAAAACCTTTATTTTTCTATTTTGTTTTTTTACATAAATTCGTATCGTCTGAAATTTCAGATCTGTAACTCTTATTGTTTGTAACAGATTCACATTACAGTTCATAGTCTCATATTCCAATGATTTACTTATAATAACAGTTGGCTTTTCTTTCCTCCCCCCCCCCCCCTCCCTGTCACACTCTGAAAAAATGTATCTATTCAGAATAGTCAAAAGATTTCTTTTGCTTCTCTTAATCCTTCACAAGTGGAAGTACCTTTGTTCAGGCATTTGAAGTTCTCTCCTCCTCCCCCCCCCCCTCTTCTTCTTCTTCTTCTTCTTCATATCTGATAACTCTAACTCTATTAGTCATGCTGGCTTTTCAAACTTTTGATTGCAGAGACCACAATTGGTAAAAGGAAATATGCAGCTTTTTTCTGTGGATCAGCAACGTAGTCAGGCTCTTGAAGCTCACGCTGCTTCATTTGCCACATTTAAAGTGCGTTTATTTCATTTTGTGTTTATTCTTCTTGGATCCAAAAGACAACTTACTTGTGTATCTTGAGTGCTCTTAATAAGTTCTATGTTACAAACAGGTTGCAGGAAACGAAAATCCTTCAATTCTCATTTGTTTTGCCTCAAAGACCTTCAATGCTGGACAAGTTGCATCAAAGATGCATATCATAGAACTTGGTGCCCAACCAGGTCAACTGAGTTACTAGCGTCTACCACCATATATGGACCGTCACTTTGATTTTTAAGAAACTTTTTCGATCAATAAATCTGTGACAAATTTAGCTTCTTTAATAAATGAGGTGGCAATTTATCATTGATGAGCATAATTAAGCCAACAATATAAAACCCAATAAATATCTGTCATATCAGTTATGGTTGTCAATTTATCACAAATTTCTGATGAATAGTAGTTTAATGTGTCATAATTATGCTTCCTGTTATGCATAATATATGAGCTTCAGGTATCATAATTTTCTACTTGAAGCTCTTATGATGCATGTCTTGCATCATACCATGCGCACTGTTTATTTCTGGTACTGATTTTCTGGATATTGTTATCAGGGAAACCATCTTTTTCTAAAAAGCAGGCAGATCTGTTTTTTCCACCAGACTTTGCTGATGACTTTCCTGTCTCAATGCAGGTTATCATGCAGCCTATTTTTAACTTTCTTTAATAGCTTTGTCATATGTCAAGTGTTGGCTAATCTGTTGTTTCCTTTTGGGAGGACAGATATCACAAAAGTATGGTTTGATATATGTGATCACAAAGCTAGGACTTCTATTTGTATATGATCTTGAGACAGCTACTGCAGTTTATAGGAACCGGATTAGTCCAGATCCCATATTTTTGACATCAGAAGCTTCATCCATTGGTGGTTTTTATGCTGTCAATAGGCAAGGACAGGTGTTGCTTGCCACTGTAAATGAGCAAACAATTGTACCTTTTGTTAGTGCTCAGGTGTGTTTTCGAGTTTTTCCTCCCCACTGTCTGCTTACTTAAGTAATGGAGATATCGTATCTTAAATTATGCTTCGGAAATTTTGTAGTTAAACAATTTGGAACTTGCTGTTAATCTTGCGAAAAGAGGAAACCTTCCTGGTGCCGAAGACCTGGTATGCATATATGTTTTCCTATTTATTATTAATATTCTTATTAATAGTAATGTTTAGCTGATTCAAAATGTAATGGTAGTTGTTTTGTCAACTGTCAAGTGATGAATATATTAACTCTGATAGTTGAGAAGGGAAAAGTGAGATATTATATCCAACCTACCAGTTATTCTAATAGTAGAATTTTATATTATTATTTTGTAAATTCATGAAGTATGGTGATACATCACAGCAAAATAAAAAAATAAAAAAAAATTGACCAGACCTTATCTTTTCTTGTTTCATTTCTTCTCCAGCTCCACTAAGTACTTAGCAGTGGACTGATCTTGAAATCTTGAACCTTACTATCCTTTTGTCATTTTCAGGTTGTCCAGCGGTTTCAAGAATTATTTGCTCAGACAAAGTATAAAGAGGCTGCTGAGCTTGCTGCAGAATCTCCAAAAGGAATACTCCGTATTCCTGACACAATTGCTAAGTTTCAGGTACTCATTTTACATTTTTGTTAGATAACGTATGCCATATAATCTTAATAATTATGCGTATAGATGACTGTTAGAGCTTCGTGTAAAACTGTGTTCATTTTTGCAGGGTATTCCTGTGCAAGCTGGGCAAACACCACCATTATTACAATATTTTGGAACTTTGTTGACTAAAGGGAAACTTAATGCATTTGAGTCATTGGAATTGTCACGCCTAGTTGTAAATCAAAACAAGAAAAATCTTTTGGAGAATTGGTTGGCGGATGACAAGCTTGAATGTAGCGAGGAACTTGGTGATCTTGTGAAGGTCTGATGTGAAGATAAACTGACACACTTTGATGCAATAGTTGTTTATTTTAATTAATTAAAATCCTGTATTTATTTCCTATTTTAATGGTGCAATCACTTGCCCAATCTTTTAGATTATGCACTTGCCGTCTTGCTGATGTGAATATATCAGCTTGGTAGTATAGGACATCAATTTTAGATAGTAAGGAATAATTAGGGCATTACAAGAGCAGATGAATGTCGGCAGATTTGACACTGTCTTAGATTTTCTCAGGCAGTTCTAGCTTGGGTTTTCTATGGTGCTTAGTTTGTGATGATATTGCTGCCAAACACATACAAGTCACTGAGTGTAAAGTTTACCCATCTATGCAGCAGCTTCTAATTGAACAGGCTACAGTACAACAGCTCCAAACTTTTTCCAAGCCCAAATGATTTCTTTTAGAAAGCCCTTAGGTTTTGTATGATTCAGTTTACTGAACTCATTACAATATTAGGCAATGGTTGTTTTTATATTAATTGTATTTCTAGGGAAATAGAGATTAGAGAACCTTTCTCAAATTAGAATATTTATTTTTAACTGGAAGTTTACTGCTATGTCATAATTAATATGCTGCTAGTGTTAGGATAGTAATTTTCTATTACTATTACTATTGTTGAAGTTTTTGTGTAAATCTCTCTCTTTTCTCACGATGAATTTCAATGCAGACAGTGGATAACGACCTTGCTTTAAAGATATATATTAAAGCCAGAGCAACTCCAAAAGTTGTTGCAGCTTTTGCTGAAAGGAGAGAATTTGATAAAATTTTGATATACTCAAAACAGGTTATTATGCAGTTCTCTCAAAATGCACCTTTCCATATGTCATCTTCCCCATTACACATACCATTGGCCTTTTGTGGATGCTCATAATCTCATACATTTTTGTCGTGCTCGGCACTTTTAGAAACAACTAGAATCCTTCTTGCATGTGTTTTGGTCAAATATATTCCTTAACTAGCAAATTTTCTTTCTTGATGTATCCTCTGTACCTCTTTTTGCATTACATATATGTTATTGCTCTTGGTGGAAGCTTATGATGTCATACCATTTTCATCATTGTAGGTTGGATATGCACCGGATTATTTGTTTCTTCTACAAACAATTTTGCGATCAGATCCCCAGGTATGTGCATTGTTGCCTATTTTTTGCTGTAGGTGTTGTTTCTAAATTCATATGGTACTTCTCTTTCCCCAATAACTTAATTTCTTTTTAACTGAACACGACTCTGATAAATTGCAGGGGGCTGTCAATTTTGCTCTTATGATGTCTCAGATGGAAGGAGGTTGCCCAATTGACTATAATACAATTACAGATCTATTTCTTCAGGTGTGAGTTAAGTAAATTTTATTTAAGGCTTCCAGCTGATAACTAGCTTTCATTGCTTTTCTTGTTATATTGAAAACTTAAAATTTTAGATATTTAGCCCAATGCAACTATTTTTCATTGCTGTTTATCCAATTGAATTTTAAACTAAATAACTGAAATATACAAAAGCTCTTTTTAGTATATTTTATTTTCCAATTTGCAGAGGAATTTGATCCGTGAGGCGACAGCCTTTTTGTTGGATGTTCTGAAGCCAAATTTACCTGAACATGGATACCTTCAGACAAAGGTTAGTCGTGTTCCCTTTTTCTTTAAGGAAAAACTGTAGGTACCCTTTCTGATTTTTATTATATACAGTTTGATTCCATTTTCTTTTGCCAAAAAATTTGTGGTTCATTTTTACATTTCAATTTTGTCCTTTTCTTTTTTTGGTTGTTGCTGGACAGGTTCTGGAAATTAATCTTGTAACTTTCCCAAATGTTGCTGATGCTATTTTGGCCAATGGTATGTTTAGTCATTATGATCGTCCGCGCATTGCACAACTCTGTGAAAAAGCTGGTTTGTATTTGCGTGCACTACAGGTGACTTCAAGCTCTCTTAGCAAGAGAAAAAAAATCAGTTTCTTCATTTAAGAAAATCCTATGAGGCTGATCAAATATCTCCTGAACTAATTTCCCTTGCTTTCTTTACAGCATTATTCTGAACTGCCTGATATCAAACGTGTCATTGTGAATACGCATGCCATTGAGCCTCAGGTTTGTCGCTTGATGCTTGTAAAACTTCCTGCACTTATCTAGTACATGTTTACTAACTTTGAGGTATATTTAGGCACTTGTTGAGTTTTTTGGAACCCTTTCTCAAGAATGGGCTATTGAGTGCATGAAAGATCTTCTATTGGTAAACCTTAGGGGCAATCTTCAGATTATAGTGCAGGTAAGTGTTGGTTTCTTTGACCAGTTGTTGGTATATGTACAGTTTATTCAACTGAGGTTTAATGTAATTTGGTCTTCAGGCTGCCAAAGAGTATTCAGAGCAGTTGGGTGTGGATACATGTATAAAGTTATTTGAGCAGTTCAAGTCCTATGAAGGATTATACTTTTTCTTGGGGTCATATCTGAGTTCTAGGTACCTTTGTTTTCTTGTTTTTGTCAGAAAAATAAAATGATGTTTGGCCGCATGTACTGGACAATTTATTATGTTTTCAATTTTCTTTTTCTTAATGATAGTGAGGATCCTGATATTCACTTCAAGTACATAGAAGCAGCTGCTAGAACTGGACAAATAAAGGAGGTTGAGCGTGTAACTAGGGAATCAAACTTTTATGATCCTGAAAAGACTAAGAACTTTCTGATGGAAGCCAAGCTTCCAGATGCACGTCCTCTGATAAATGTCTGTGATCGCTTTGGATTTATTCCAGATCTCACCCATTACCTATATACAAGCAATATGCTCCGATATATTGAAGGTTATGTCCAAAAGGTAAGCTCATTGCCAATTGACATATTCTCTTTGCAATTTATTTTTCCTTTATAAATAGAGAGCAAAAGATCCTATTGACTTGCTCACCATGCCTAGTTTTCAGAAGTTAAATGTTAATAGAGATGCTAACATGAGGGGCATGAACTATTGATCATTCTTTTCTTGGTTTTTCCTTATAGGTCAATCCAGGAAATGCACCTCTTGTGGTAGGGCAGCTTTTAGATGATGAATGCCCTGAGGATTTCATTAAAGGTTTGATTCTATCAGTTCGTTCTCTCCTTCCTGTTGAACCCCTAGTGGAGGAATGTGAGAAGAGGTAAGATGTTCTTATGCTTTATTTTATCGATTATTGTCTCTTGTACTTTTTTCTTATTCTTTGTTTCTATTTTCAGGAATCGTCTCCGCCTACTCACCCAGTTCTTGGAGCATCTTGTCAGTGAGGGAAGCCAAGATGTGCATGTCCACAATGCTCTGGGTAAAATCATAATTGACAGCAATAACAATCCTGAGCATTTTCTCACTACCAATCCATATTATGATTCTCGTGTGGTTGGTAAATATTGTGAGAAACGAGATCCAACTCTTGCTGTTGTTGCTTACCGTAGAGGGCAGTGTGACGATGAACTTATAAATGTTACAAATAAGAATTCCTTGTTCAAATTGCAATCAAGGTTTGTGTTTCTTTTTAGCTGGTGTTTCATTGTACTTTCATGTGCTAGTCTACAACACTGATGTTGTTTTCTTGATGTTTAGATACGTAGTGGAACGAATGGATGCAGAACTTTGGGTGAAAGTCCTTGATCCAGATAATGAGTATAGAAGGCAGCTAATTGATCAAGTTGTATCTACTGCTTTGCCAGAAAGCAAGAGTCCTGATCAAGTTTCAGCAGCTGTTAAGGCTTTTATGACTGCTGACCTTCCTCATGAACTGATTGAGCTTCTTGAAAAGATTGTTCTGCAGAACTCCTCTTTTAGTGGGAACTTCAATCTTCAGAATTTGTTAATTTTGACCGCAATCAAGGCTGATCCATCCAGGGTTATGGATTACATCAATAGGTTAGACAACTTTGATGGACCTGCTGTTGGAGAGGTCGCTGTTGAAGCACAGTTATACGAAGAAGCTTTTTCCATATTCAAGAAGTTCAATCTGAATGTCCAGGCTGTGAATGTTCTTTTGGATAACATCCGAAGCATTGAACGGGCTCTAGAGTTTGCATTTCGTGTCGAGGAAGATGCTGTGTGGAGCCAGGTTGCCAAGGCACAACTACGAGAGGGTTTAATGAGTGATGCCATTGAGTCTTTCATCCGAGCAGATGATGTGACTGAGTTTTTAGCAGTTATTAAGGCTGCTGAGGACGCTAATGAGTATCATGACTTGGTGAGGTATCTCCTGATGGTTAGGCAAAAAACCAAGGAGCCCAAGGTTGATAGTGAGCTTATTTATGCATATGCTAAGATTGATCGTCTTGGTGAAATTGAAGAATTCATCCTCATGCCAAATGTTGCTAACCTTCAAAATGTTGGAGATCGTTTGTATGATGAAGATCTATATGAAGCTGCTAAGATCATATATACTTTTATCTTTAACTGGGCTAAGCTAGCCGTTACTCTGGTAAAGTTAAAGCAGTTCCAAGGTGCTGTGGATGCAGCACGAAAAGCCAACAGTTCAAAGACGTGGAAGGAGGTTTGTTTTGCATGTGTGGATGCTGAGGAATTCCGCTTAGCTCAGATCTGTGGTCTCAACATCATAATACAGGTAGAGTTTTTGCTTTGTACTAACTTTTTTCTCTGGGTAAGTTACTACCTATATTTTAGCTTTTTATGTGACTAGTCAATATTCCATCTGCTGCACGTGATAATGTTTATGTTATATAAATATTAAGAATTGCGATTTAAGTTTATAAATTACTGAAGTAATATATGAAAAGTTTTAGTAATAAGGATTAAAATATACCGGTTAATTATAAGATATTTACTAAATTATTTTGCCACAACTATTAATATCTTTCCTCATATAATCTATTTTAACTATCTATGTATTAAACATATCCTATCTTTTAGTATTCTCTAAACTTCTAATTAGTTATGACTACCTACATTAAATTTCCTAAAGCATTGTATTTTTGGCTTAATTTACATGATCTTAATATTATAAAAAAATATTATACTTTATTATGATTAAAAGTATTGGGAGCTAATTAATTATTATGCGCACACTCCATTATTGTAATATGTACGATAAAAAAGGGTATTAGAACATAAATTTATTAAATGAATTTTAATATTTTATTTTTCAAAACACACCTAAGATGGGATTAAATTTTTAGAGTGAAGTAGAAGTTAATAATCAATGTGACCATCTATTTTTTTTAAATAACATTACATGACTCAAACACCGGACTATCTATGTATTAAACATATCATATCTTTTGGTATTCTTTAAATTTATTATTAATTATAAAATCTAATTGATTATAGCTACACGAGACCTTTTACCTTTTTGATGTTACTATTTCAAATTATGAACTTTAAAGATGGTATCATAGTAAAGACCCTTGTTCTTCATATTCTTTCATCCAAATATCATAATTAAATAGGTTTTATGTTTTATAAATAATTAGAAGATTATAGAATGTTAAAAGATATATGTTTAGTATATAGATAGTTGAATTAAATTATATGAGGAAGTATATTAATGGTTGAGGTATACCTTACCAATCAACAATCAAATTTTGGCATATTCCTTTTACGGCTAGAACGTATATAGTTCATGCACTATAGTCATAACTAATTACATTTTTTTAACTAATTAGAATTTTTGAGTGCCAAAAGTACGATATATTTAATACATAGTCAAGTAGAATATGATATGTTTAATGCATAGTTAATTGGATTAGATTATATGAGAAAATAAATTGATATTTATTGTAGATCTCACCGATCAAAATGTAATCTCTCAGTTTAGGAGTTAGAATAATTATTTTCATATATTTTGATAAACATCATGCATTATGATTTTTTTTCCCAAACATAAGCTTCTATTTAGAAATGTTTGAACCCTTTAACATTAATTTAAGTTTACATTTAATTAAAAAAAATGGAGACACTTTATAAGGAAATATGAATAGTTGATATACATCACTAATCAAGTTTTGATATATTCTTTTTTGGGCCAAGACTTACATAGTTAATAGTTAATGCAGTGTGTAGCCATAACTAATTATAGTTTTACAATTAATTAGATATTTAGAGAATGGTAAAAGATATGATATATTTAATACATAGTTGGATTATGTTAAATGAGAAAATACATAGATATATATGATACACCTCACCAATCAAAATTTGACATGTCATTGGACGATGATAGTCCTTTCCATATAAAAATGCAAACTGACATGCAAACTCACTCCTTCTTAATAGTTATAAGATTATAAGATTATTGCCCAATTATGCATTAATGGCTTCTTAACAGGGTATTGTGGATTGGAAAGCTTGGTGCTAAGTACTTCTGACATTTGAATTAGACTTTGTTATGCTTGCATGTTTGATGTTTTAGGTGGATTATTTGGAAGAGGTCAGCGAGTATTACCAAAACAGGGGATGCTTTAATGAACTCATATCACTCATGGAAAGTGGACTGGGCTTAGAGCGTGCACACATGGGCATCTTTACTGAGTTAGGAGTTCTGTATGCAAGATACTTCCCTGAGAAGCTTATGGAGCACATTACACTGTTTTCGACCCGTCTTAATATTCCCAAGCTCATACGAGCTTGTGATGAACAGAAACACTGGAAGGAATTAACTTACTTATATATCCACTATGATGAATTTGACAATGCTGCCACCACTGTAATGAACCACTCTCCAGATGCTTGGGACCACATGCAATTCAAAGATATTGTTGTTAAGGTTGCAAGTGTCGAGCTCTATTACAAGGCTGTGCACTTCTACTTGCAAGAACATCCTGATCTTATTAATGATCTTCTTAATGTGGTTGCCCTTCGAGTGGACCATACCAGAGTAGTGGATATAATGAGAAAGGTTAGCACATTTATATACTGCTACTTTTGAGGGGAACATCCAAAAGATATTTTGTTCGTTATTATCTTATGATTTCTTTTTCTTTTTAATTTTTGGTTTAGGCTGGTCATATCCTTCTGGTGAAGCCATACATGGTTGCAGTGCAAAGCAACAATATCTCTGCTGTTAATGAAGCTCTAAATAAAATCTACATAGAGGAGGAAGACTATGACAGACTACGGGAATCAATTGATTTGCATGATAACTTTGACATGATAGGTCTTGCACAAAAGGTAAGGCTAAAATTTCCTTCGATAATGTAAGATTGGTAGTAATGTACCCAAAGAAAAAAGGTAAGATTTCATGGTTATAATTGGTGCTATAATATTTGATGGTAATTTGAATTCATCATTATGACCAATACATTTGAGCAGATTGAGAAACATGAACTTCTTGAGATGAGGCGTGTTGCTGCTTATATTTACAAGAAAGCGGGAAGATGGAAGCAGTCCATTGCCTTGTCAAAGAAAGACAATCTTTACAAAGATGCCATGGAAACATGCTCACAGTCTGGTGACCGTGAACTTTCAGAGGAACTGCTCGTCTATTTCATTGAGCAGGTCATGTCTCTTAATCAAAAGGAGGATGTACATTTAACCAATAATAATTTGACTCAAAGCTATGCATATTTTAGTTATGCTTTTCTCATAAAGGGCTTTTCTTTGAGTAGATATGATTGCCAATTCTGATGTCCGGTGTAAATTTTATCTGCAGGGAAAGAAAGAGTGCTTTGCTTCTTGCCTCTTTGTCTGTTATGATTTAGTCAGACCAGATGTGGCCCTTGAACTAGCATGGATGAACAACATGATTGATTTTGCCTTCCCATATCTCTTGCAGGTTTTCTTTCTCTTTCGTTTTCCATCCTTCATTAGTTTAAAACATAATTAGTCTCTAAAATGGAGGTTGAACATACATGCACATGTCATTTTTGTTTTTGTTTTTGATTGTGCACACATCATTTTTGTTTTTATTTTCATTTTTAATAACTTCGAGTTGTTCCTCACCTGACTTTATTCAATTTTATGACATTTCCAGCTTATTAGAGAGTATACACACAAGGTGGATGAACTTACCAAAGACAAAATTGAAGCTCAAAAAGATCGGAAAGCTAAAGAGGAGGAAGAAAAGGAAGTAGTTGCTCAAAAGGTATTCCATTTGTTTTGTGTCTGTCTCTCCCCCTCCCCTTTCCTCCCTCTCTCTCTCCCATATTTTCCTTTTTGGGTCTCGTTTTGGTCTTCAAGTTTGCGATTGAGAGGCTCATTGATTGTTTGCAGAACTTTTTTTTCCTCTCTTTCTATTTAACATCTTAATCAAACATTGTTAATGGTTGCATGCTTTATTTGTACCATGATCATAGTGAAAATATTAACCGGGAAGAGAAAAAAGGGGAAGGAGAAGGGAGCTAGAAAAAAAAGATGACTAGATACTTGTATTTAAAAAAAATGGTAAAATATTACTAAGTTCGTTTTATAACCTTACTGAATCATAGTTTTCGTTTCTTTTGCAGAATATGTATGCCCAGTTGCTACCTGCTTTGCCTGCACCACCTGGAATGGGTATGCTTCCGCAAGGTGGAATGGTTGGAGGTTATGCTCCTCCCCCAATGCCTGGACTACCACAAATGGGCGGGATGGGGATGCCTCCTATGCCACCGTTTGGAATGCCACCAATGGGTTACTGATCCTTTAGTTGCTTGCATATTCAACACTGAATTGTAGGTTTCTGTGAGGTGAAAATAGAAATATTTGGTTTCCTGTTTATGCTTAAAGGTGAAAATAGATTTTCTCTAGTGGATAGGTAATAAATATCTTGGCAAGTAACCCGCTCATTCTTGCCATTATTTTATTTATTTAGGATTTTATTATTTCTTGACATTCTTTTGGTCACATAATCAATTTTGACGCTTGGCATTTGGAAGCTAAGCCGGGTATATGCTAATTGTAATCATTCTCATGAGACCTAGGATTGGTATATTCATGTATGGGGGGGGGGGGGGGGGGGGGGGGGGGGGGAAGTCCGCCATATGTATAGATAGCTTGTTTTACTTGGATCATTCAGCTGGCATTTTGTAATCTGATACTTGCTGGTTAAAACTTATTTTCATCTACACAATTGATAGCGAAAGTTTGTTCTACCACCTTAATGTTTAAATATTACTCTTATTTTTATATGGATGTTCCAATGGAATCCTTGTACTATACATTCTTAAAATATTAGTTTTGCTTAATTCTACTTGCTTTGATGTTTTCGTGCTGTATTTCTAATTGTCATCTTCCCCCTTTGTAGGATTGTACAGGTTTGTTTATAGGCTGTGTTTAAGTTTGAACAAAAAAAAAAGAGTAGTGCATAAAACTTAACTAATTTTTTAATTAAAAAATTACTTATTTTCTTCTTTTTTCTTAACATATATGCCCTATCAAAAGATATAAATATACATGAAAAATATGTATTATTTTATTATATTTAATAAATTTTTGATCAAATTAGGCAGAAAACTTGAAAGTAAAAAATACACTACAAGTTAGTAGCTTAGATAAATTAGAAATTTAAGTTTATTAGCTTTTAAATATTACATTAGAAGTTCACTATCTTTAAAAAGTGAGACACTAGAAGTTTTTGAAGATTTTTAGTTTTTTATTTTTAAAATCTAATGGATTTATGATATCTTATTATTCAAATTTGATAAACTTTTAGTGTATTACTTGTGGTGCATTAAATGTCTATTAGTTTTGAAAAATGAGATTTCATAAGTTCATTAGGATTTTCGATATTGTATTTTAAAAATTTAATAGATTTTTAGGATATTAAAAAGTTAATAGATTAAAATATATAAAACTAGTGGAGCATCTAACTTAAAAATCTATGTAAAATATTGGTGGGAGGTTTAGGCTTTTCTTATATTTCCTAATTATCATATAAAATTAAAAAAAATAGAGAAAAGCTTTTTTCTATAAATAAAAAATAAGAAAATTTTAAAATTTTCTTTCCTACCTATAGTTTCTCGTCATGTACATTTAAAAGTAAATTTGATATTTATTGATGGTTTATATGATGTCACATCAAAAATATGACAGGAGATTTGCATATATTTTACTTAAAATGTATTAGGGTAACTTTGATAGAAAATAACTAATGATTTTGTTATATCATTTCTAATAAGTCGATTTAATCTAGAAAAAAATAGTTGATTTAGAATATTGTAATCTATTATTGAAAATATATAATATGTTGATAGTTAACGTGTTGTAATTTATTTTAGCATATAGGGAAAATATTATAATTTTTTTTGAGGTTTTTAAAAATTGTTAGAAACACTTTTTAAATTTTAAAAAATAGATAGTTATATATCTTATATTAACTTTTATATAATATTATTTTTTAAATTTAATAATTTTTATTAATTTTATTACAAATGCATATTTTTTTAAAATATAAATAATAAAGATAATAAGAAGTATATATTATTTCACAAGGTTATTACTAGATCTTTTTGTTGTTTTAAAAAAACTTGAAAAAATGAGTAAAATTTAATTTTTTTTTTTTGCTAGTGTAAAATTTACTTTTTCAGTTCAAGTGTAAAAATAATATTCATTCAATTTTAGAAATGAAATGAAATTGATTTATTGATAAAATAATGCTAATAATGTTCTATAAAAGAGGATGAGTAACTTAGAAATATTTTTGTTTATATTATTTCTCTATTTTATTTATATTAAAAAAGAAATTGTGCGTAACCACACGTCGTTTTAAGTTTTATCCCACGTCAAAGCAGTAACGCTCATCGCAATTGAACTTTCTCGTCCTTTGTACTATAAAATCCAAGATACTGTTCTGGAAAAGCTTTCAGCTCCTGCCTATTCCCGAACCCTCTCTATTACCGATTCTCTCGACAGACTGTCTCGAAAAATGGCCAGTAGCGAACCCGAGCACACCAGAGAAGAGGAGGAGGTCCCCGCCGGCGATGATGAGGACACCGGAGCTCAGGTAGCTCCGATCGTCAAGCTCGAAGAGGTCGCCGTCACCACCGGTGAAGAAAATGAAGATGCTATCCTTGATCTGTGTGTTCTATTTTTCCCATTCTGTTTTATAAATGTGATTACATTCTCTACAGGCGTTCGGTAGTCGTCTGCTAGGCTTAGGGTTTTATGATATGCATTATCTAGGGTTTAGAATTTAGTATTGACTATATTGATTTCTCTATGATTGGATTATAGGAAATCAAAACTTTACCGATTTGACAAAGATGGAAACCAGTGGAAGGAGAGAGGTGCTGGTACTGTGAAGCTTTTGAAGCATAAGGAGACTGGAAAGGTTCGCCTTATAATGAGGCAGTCCAAAACCCTCAAGATCTGTGCCAACCATCTTGGTTAGTTACTCTTTTCTGCCCTAGAGATATCTGTATATTTTTATAGATTAAAGTTCCTTTTCCATGAACTTCTTAGCTGAGATCGTGTTTTTGGTATTGGTTTCAGTTTTGCCGACCATGAGCGTACAGGAGCACGCTGGCAATGAAAAATCTTGTGTCTGGCATGCAACTGACTTTGCTGATGGTGAATTGAAGGATGAGCTTTTTTGTATTAGATTTGCTTCAATTGAAAGTGAGTACTCTATGAACCGAAGTCTTTGTCACTATGCCATTTCCTTGTGTATTATTGGAAAACTATTATATGATATATGTGCATATTACTGCTACCAGTGGTGGTCTAACTTCAAAAGTAGTTGAAAATCTTATTTTGATGTAAATACAGAGTTGTAATTCTTTGGTTTCTTTTTAACAGTAAATAGTTAATAGATAAAAGTTGAATCAGACTGTAATTGAAATACCATGTTAGTAGCAGTTGAAATTCAAGAAAATATGCAACGAATATATAGTTTCTGGTCAATCTGCATCGCTAGTTTGGTGAACAAACCTCCTGTTCGTTCAACTTCTTGTTATTAACATGCCAAAGTAGAACACGATGAACACTCCATTAATGCTAAGAAATTATTTATATCAAATAGTTTTCTAATTCTTCCCAGCAAACCATTTAAACAATGCTAATCCATTTCCCATTAAGCTGTAACGATTGATCAATCTCAGTTACAATATTGCTCATGTTGTGTCGTTCAACTCCCTTAAATCCTAATTGTTATTGAATTTTTCTTTATTTTTACTTTTACCAACTACATGGAAATTGATTATGGTTTCAAATTTTTGAAATGTTTCCAGATACTTGTACATTTTATTGTTGGATGACTGTATATGGCATGATTACACTTTTTTGCTAAGCTATGGCCTAATTGCAGTAAATGCTCCAGTGGAGGTTAATGTTGTTTTTGTTATGTTGCAAGTTGCATGCATATCTAAAAGAATGATGTAATGGTAGCATATGCTGTCAGTCAATAACTGTCCATGTTGTTCATGCCCTATATTTCTTTTTAGTGTTTGTTTGGACCCTTCCAATGAGGGTGGATTCTCTAGTGATGGGATAGATCCTTGAGACTCTGCAATGTGTTTGAAACATTTATTCACTTTTATGTGAGGTTATTGAGGCATGCTGTTTCAGTCGAAGCGAAATATGGTGTATAAACAGAAGTATTCATTTTTAGGCTGCCAACATTTACCAGTCTAAACAATTGTAAATTTTCCATTGTACAACCTATTTCAGAATCATGGCCATCAAGGCCATCTGAGATTATAAATCAAGTAGTCTTGAAAATAAGTGCATGTGAAATTTGATTTAAATTGCATGCATAAATTTTATGCTACTTTTCCACTCGGTTTAGACTTTAGAGTCAGGAACATGTTAGGCTTAGTATAAAGAAATCAAGTGTTACTATAGCAACATGTGTCTTGATTAACTAGACTTGGAGATCTTGCTAGTTACTATTTTCATATGTTTGACTTTGTTTAATTTTTGCTGCATCTTGCATGTGGGTGAAGCACGATCAAATCTTCCAAGGATACCATGTGGATTTTTATTTGCCATTGCATTGTCTATAAGCAAAATTGAGAACTATTAGAATCCATGCAATATTTGCTGTCCGTTTGTAATTCTATCAACTAGTTTCTCTATCTCATGTCCTGATTGATTGAGCTTATTTTGACTAAAATTAATGTCTGACTTTAAATGCAAATGAAATCCTTTTTTTATTTTTTTTATTTTTTATTTCCTATACTCTAGCAAATTATTACTTGACTAGATACAGGAGCTGTATGATTGAATGCCATTTTTAAACTGTTCCTGCAAGTACTAAATTCCATGCTATGAATTATTGCATTTATAATGGTCATCTTTTTGCAATTTGTCTTGCAATGGATTTTTTCCATTCCCTGGCTAGTTTTGGGTTGAATATTGATATTAGACTGATTGATTTTTGTAAATATTAGATTGCAAACAGTTCATGGAAACCTTTCAAGAAGTTGCTGAATCACAAAGGAGTGCTGAAGAAAACAAAGATGCTACTGCAGCTGCGGAGGAACTTCAGAGTTTGAGTGTTGAAGAAAAGAAAACTGATGAAAAAGCAACAGAAGGGATTTCTGATGCAGCCAAGGGGGATAAGATTGTTAAGAGCGAATCTGTTGAAGGTGAATCTGAAAAGGATGAGAAACCTAGTGAGTCATCTTGAGGACTGATTTTTCCGACTACACACACCTTTCTATATGACAAAGTTAGCTTGCTGGCTACTTTCCACCCATAAGTTGCTTATATCCATTCTTGTGAAAGTCTTTGTTTCCTGATTACGGGCTGGAATGCTGCTACTGGTCTACGGGTCCTTCAGTTTGGGTCGTATTCAATATTGGTCAAACTTGAGTTTGCAGATAGAGGATTGTGTTTTTTCAGTTTGTGTTGGAAAGTTTTAACCGGGGTCTTATTATGTTTTTTTAAAGTCTTGTGGGTTCAAATAGTGAGTGGTTGTGTGGTGCAACGAGAAAACAGAGCTTTGATTGGATGTAGAGTCTTGATTTATTCAGTATTTTTTATTTATGTTAAAAATCTTCCTATTATTTGTTTGCTTAAAGGGAGATTCTGTCTCGAGCTTTTTACTCTGGATTCTGTGTGGGAGTTGCAATGATGGTGCTCTGAGCCATGGGACATGATGAACTCCCTTCCTAATTTATAGGTCATGTTGCAACCTATTTCAGCATTTTTTTTAATACGTATTATGTTATAAATAAATGAACTCACTCCTTTTGCTATTTCGGCTTTTTGTGTCTTTGAATCTACTGGCTGTGTTGGTACCTTGTCGTAAATAAATCTAATTCATGAGTACATATTAGCACACATTTCACGTCAACAAGATTAGCTTAATATATCGAAAATAAGGAATGTAACATACTTAGAACTCATAATAATAACAAAAATAATACTTTTCTCAATTCAAGGAAAGGTTATTATGAATTTTATGGTGTTACTTAATTTTTTTATATCCTTTTTAACTATGGTTATTCCTGGTCAATGAGTCTACAAGAAGAATCCAATAGAAACTCCAAATTTATGAAAAGGTTTGGTGGGTTACCCTTCAAATGGTCAGAAGTCACGAGCTGACTCTAAAGTAGGAATTAGTTTCCCCAAAAACATGCATCAAGAGTATGTCGAAGCCTTTACAAGTCAGCGTAATGTTTTGCTGTGACGTCAAAAGGAAATGGAAAAACAGCATCGAAATATTAACACAACCTTTCTGATTAATTTCACATGGTTCCCCTGATGGCCTGAACTAAAAATTGACTTATGAAGAGTTTTCACAACAAATGGGTCCCCTTTGCTCCATCTTCTTCCAAAACTTTCACACCAGACAATGGTTAATTTGACCATCCAAATTTAAGTAAATCATTATCAACCTATTACATTTTGATACAGGTGTTCAAACTCGAAAAAATATAAAATTACTCGAATGAAAATAGTAAAACAAGGAAAACAATACAAACGCTATTAGAAAGGGTGAAACAATATAGCCCCGGATAATAACAATCTTACTAGGCAGATATTTAGGTTCTAGGATCCCTAACATATCCCATTTAAACATGAGAAATTTTTTATATCACAAATTCGTAATAATAACAAATAATGTGGTGTGTTTTGATTCGATTCTTTAAAAATTATCATAAAACCATGTAGACATGTGTATGAAAACCCTAATTAAATTTTACTATATCATAGATTATTATAAATTTATAATATATAAAAATGCTTTTTTCCACATAAATACTCCACATGTATTCAATAATCCAATAAACCCTCACACACTTTCAATCCACCTCAGCTGCCGTTGCCTTCACGAGTCCTTCAATTTGGTCTCTCTCTCTTCCCTGCGTAAGTCCCATTGCCTCCTTGAACAAAGGGTCCCTCCTTTGACTTCATGATCTCTCTTTTTTTGTTTGTTGCTAAAGCATGTATACTACAATTTATTACATTAAAATATACTAAGCATATCGAAAAGTATATTATATAATCTTGTGGTGAGAGTTCGTGAAGCTAACTACTACACGCAAGTGTAGGGTTAATAGTACAAATCCCCTTATTTTAATCCATTAAATAACACTTCAATTTGACGCTATCTTTTCACTCATACATAAACAAAATTAGAAGATTCCATTAAGGCATTCAACCCATTTATCAATTCATTCTCTCCATTCATAAATACTCTTTACCTTCTTTGCCACACTAGAAAAACTCTGACCCCAACAAACTCATTAACATACATCACTCTCCAACTCCATTAACACACATTACTCTCCAACTCCATTAACAATAATGTTAAGTTCCAGCAACATCTCTAGTGCTAATCATCAGATCAGGTCCTCTAACCCACTAAATCATCTAATGGAAAACATTTTCTCTTACGATGGAAATATCATGCTTGCTGCTATTGTTTCTTTGCTTCTTGTCATCCTCTTCGTCTTGCTACTACATATCTATGCTAAATGGTTCTTAACCCATGCCAATCACAGAAGACGTAGTAGCTCTATGACAGTTTCAACAGTTCTTGGCCCAAATAGGTTCCACCAATTCCCCACTTTTGCTTTTGATATCACTACTCTTTCAAATTCAACTACCAAAGGTCTCGATCCTTCTATCATATCTTCTATTCCTCTGTTTCTTTACAAAACAGAGGATAACAAACATGGGATTGAATGTGTAATTTGCTTAAGTGGGTTTGAAGAAAATGAGATTGCTAGAAATTTAGCCAAGTGTGGCCATTCTTTTCATGTGGATTGTATTGATATGTGGTTGGGTTCTCACTCAAATTGCCCTATTTGTAGAACTCCTGTGGTTAGTCAGATCAAGATTGATAGCAAAAATAGGATTTCAACAGAGGAAGTGGTAGATCAGTCTGGAGTAGTAGTTAATAGCAACCCAGAGTCAGAGATTATGATTGATGTTTTGGGTTCTGAGATTAGTGGTGAAAATTTGGTAGTGAATGATAGTGCTCTTTTGGGTCCTTCATCATCTTCCTCTTCTTCTTCATTTAGTAGTTCTTTGAAGAGAATGCTAAGCAGAAACTGGTCAGAAAACAAAATCTTTCCAGCCTCCAGCGTTCATAACGACGACCTATCTGCTTTAGAGAGTAGCTAATTGACTAAGGAGAGGTTAGAGAGTATTGATTGCCATTTTGTTCATATCTATTTGTTGTATAGGTTTGGTTGCTAGTAATATTCTCTTAGATTAATTACTTCTTCATGCTACAAAAACAACTGTCTAATGTTTTATTACTGTGGTGGATTTTGGGTATTTGAATATGCATATATTTAACAACTTCACCAAAATCCAAATGCAGTTAATATCTCTGATTTTCACAACTCGGTTCTTGACCCCTTTTCTTATTATTATTTTTTTCCGTTGGCCAAATCTTGCTCAAAAGATTATCTAATTTCCTACTCTTAAGTTAAATAGGAGTTTTAAATCTTTAGTGTCTGTGAATAATAATTGTTAAGTGTATTTTTCTCACATCATTCACAAAACATTGTTTATAAGTTGTAATAATTTTTAATTTAATAATATTTTATTAAATTAAATTAGACCTTAATTTCTAATATGATATCAGAGTCTTTATGTGTTTGGACTTTTGATTCTACCAAAATCTCACTGTGACGTTAATGTCCATTTTTATCTGTCGTGTAGAGAGAAATCGTTAAATATCTTTATCACATATCGATTAGGAACAAAACAGTAATACTGTTTATAAATTTAGACAACTTTTAATCTAATGAAATTTTATTAGATTAAGTTAGTTCTGAGTTTTTATAAATAATAAAAAAAATGATAATCCAAAATCCGTATGAGTTTTTTTCAATGGGCAAAGTCTTTATTTCATACTAACAAGTAACAATGATGTCAATCATAGTTCAATCAGAGGGAGTAATCAGAATGAAAAATTCATTACCTATGTTGTGTTTACTAAGAATTATAACGATTTAGAAAACAACAACATTGTATTATAATGTCTATTTAAAAATAATAATTATATATATTAAATAAATATTAAAAGTACATGTAAAGTTAAAAACATATCTTAAATAATACGGCATAGTTTGATTTTTCTATTACAATGGTCTAGTTGGCATTTTTCAGTATATTATTATGTTAATATTATACCCCATTTATAAATTAATAAAAAAAATTCCCATATAATTTTCAAACCTACTGAAAAATTATCTTACTTTTAAGTTAAAAAATATTATACATTAATAATATTTTATATATATAATAACAAATGGAAAATACTTTCTCCAAATATGAATATACTTATTATTATTTTTACAGTAAAATAACATATAATAAAAATACTTATCAATTATATTTAAATTATAATTTATTGAAATATTAAGATTTTTCATTTTTCAATTTATCTAAATAAATAAATAAAATTCACAATAACTAAATCTAAATATATAAATTAACTATTTAATAATAAAATTTATTAATTATAAAAATGACATTAAAAAATAAAGAGTATAAAGATGAATTTTTAAAATCAAATAATAATATTTGATATAGCTCAAACTTTTAAATTAAAATGAGTGAGAAGCATCTTATATGTCATATTATTAAGTGCATCATACTCAAAATGAATTAAACTTAGTATTAATGATTAATTTATCTTGAATTATGAACCATTTATATTAAATTTATTTTTAATATTTTATATTATTATTGAAAATTAAATAATATCTTGATACTTATTTTTAAAAAAATATATACATATTATTATTATATTTTTTATAACATATTTTTTAAAATTAAAAGAATTATATTTTTGTTAATATATTTTGGTATTTTTAATGGTAAGGAATATTGAAGTAGTTTATTTAAAAATAAACATATTATACCTACACATACGATTTTCCAAATTTTACTTTGGTTAAATTTATTAATAATTATTGATTATTAATAAATAATAATTTTTTCATAATTTAATAACATTTTTTAATTTTTTTTAACATTTATTTAAAAATATATTTAATTTTAAAAAATTAAATCTTAACACATTTTTTACTCTATTACATTATTTAAAATATTGATATTAATTTTTATCTTTTAACTATTTAATAAATGTTTTTAAATAAAATAAAATTTAATATAATTATTCAAAATATTGAGTGTTTTATTATTAAAAATATATATTTTTTATATAATTATATGTATATATAAAAATAATATTAATGTATATTCGGTTTTGATTAACAACAATTTTAATATTGTAATAACTATTCTCGTTAC
This sequence comes from Hippophae gyantsensis, assembly GCA_030763125.1. Lineage (NCBI taxonomy): Eukaryota > Viridiplantae > Streptophyta > Magnoliopsida > Rosales > Elaeagnaceae > Hippophae > Hippophae gyantsensis. Next base: position 13,997,049 of record CM061037.1, on the reverse strand, counting down.
ATATCTTATCGATTATAGTTATATTTGAAAAAAAATTATAATTTTTTTATAAATAATCATAATTTTAATTATTTATTATTAAAATAATAATGTATGGTGTGAACCTATAATTGAAATTAATAACAAACTAAGTAAATATGCAATTATTTACTAGTTTCAATTGAAGGTGGACCATAATAATAGTTTTTATAATGTATTTTTTATAATTTAATGAATCATATTTATATTTATATATTTATATATTTTTACGAGTAAGGAATTTTTGGTGCAATTTATATGTATTAAAAAAATATTACACCGTTATATACTATGTACTAATAATTCCCTTCCCATATTTTGGTAACAATTTACTATCAGCCACATAAGTTTATATCTAATAAGAATGCCATCTTAGTACAGTGGTGCTCTTTTGTATTTGTATACTGTGAATTTAGAAAGGTAATTAATACTAACTAAGTGAACATGCACTTATTTCCTATTTCCAATCTGAGATAGATCATAATAATATTTAAATCTAAAGGGGACTTTAAAAAAAATAGCATGGTATTGAAGAAACGATATGTTAATAATTATAAACACTTTATATTAATTTTGAATATATTAGTTAATAATAGTTGTCTATAAACCAGTAGTAATTTTTTCATAATTTAAATATATATCTTATTTTTTAATATTTATTCGAAAATATATTTATTTTTTAAAAAATAAATATTTTTAATTGTATTATATTATTTAAAATATTATATATTAATTTTTTATTTAATTATTTAACACATATTTATAAGTAAAATAAAAATATATAAAATTAAGAGTATATAAAATTCAATATAATTATTTAAAATAATATTAATATATATTCATTCATTAATTATATTTTTTATATTATAATAATTATTATTATTTTATATATTAAAATTTTATAAATATATATAATTTAATTATCTATAATTAAAATAAAAACTAGACAAAATAGATTGAAAGGTCTTCTAAGTATTACCCGTTACTGCCTAAAAAAAGCAGCACTAAGTATAAATACTAGTTCTGAAAGTAGACTGATGGTTTATGATTTTGTGACCCATAAAAATAAAAGAGTAATATTGTTGGGAAGTGATTGACAATGACAACCTCCTCTGTGCGGTATTTCCATTATCATATTTTCTGGTCAATGTTTGAAGCTCCTCTCTCACTAGTTGTAAAATTAATTATGAGAATGTTCAATAACGATTATAGGGAAAATTTAGGTTAAATTTTGATGGATAAAATTCATAAAAAAATAATTTTTATTAAAAATAATAAAAATAAATATTTATTTTTTTTAAAAATAATTTATAATTTAAATAATAAATAAATTAAATATTAAAAATATATAATTAAGATTATTTATTGTAATGATATATATATATATATAAAATAAAAAAATCTCAAAATTTGATTTTGTTAATCATTTTCTAAAAAATAAGGTATTAAAAAATATTATATTTAAATTAAAAAATTAAATGATTCAAATTACATATTCTAAGGAAATATAGGCACCTCTTTGTTTTAAAATTTAAATATTATGTATATTATATTTTATATATAATAATAATTCATAAATAAATTTAAACCTCATTTTAAATTTATTTTATTTAAAAAATTAAATTTTTTTGAATTAATTATATTATTAGATTGAATTCAAGTTAAATTTTTTAGATTGGACGAATTATATTAGAAAAAATTAAGGAGAATTTGATCCATTGTTTAATACTAATATTTATTAATATAGATTTTAATGGATAAGATTGGATCATCAAGAATTAAATTCGACCCGATAATGATCCTTTCGATATGTTATTCAAAAAATCTTATCTGATATGATATATTTTGATCTTGAATCAGATGTATAGAATCAAGTATTGATTTGTAGATCAATGAATATCTATGACTTGATCTTAATTATTTTAAATAATATTTTTTTATTTTTTAAAATAAATATATTATTTGATGTTATGCATTATATATATTAAATTGATAAATTAAAAAGTAAAAATAATAATAAAAAAATAATATCATATAGTTATAAATTTTTTTTACTTTTTTAAAGAATATTACTTATGTATAATAAATTTATTTAAATTATTATTTAGTTTTTCTTTAATTTTATGATCCTATAAATTAAAAAAAAACTATTTTTATAATATATTTTTCCATCAAACATTTTAAATTGAATATATTATTCAATAAAATCAATAATTTTTTTTTTATTTATGAATAAAAATAAATTTGAGTTGATTATTACAGGATAATATATTTTAACTATTGAATAAATATAAAAAAAATAAATAGTTATAAATACTTAAGAGATAATTAAATTGATAAAAATATAAGAGAACAATTTTTAAAATATTATTCATAATATAAATTTATTCAAATAAATAATTGTAACATTGAAATGAGTGATTTTTTTAGTTTTAAAATTAAAATTTTAAAAAATTTAAATTTTAATTTATTCACGTGTAGATCTGATCTAATTTATATACATATTCATTTATTTTAATTCAATCTCATCTGATTTAAAATTTATTATAATCTAAACCTGATCACATAAAATTAACATCCGTATAATTCCAAATCAATGAATCTTTTGTTATCCCTATTAATAGTGCCAAAAAGAAATGGACGACAAATCACAGAATTTAGCACCAATGTTCAACTAATGATCTTCGAATAATAATAATTTACACAGAGCGTTCGATGAAAGAACAACTTTGTTTATATTCTGTCCAAATATTTTGTAATTAACTATTGTAACTTATTCATATAAAAACTAATTTTTTTATAGATAATATAACAAAACTCATACATACTTTTAAATTTATGTACCTAATTTTTTATTTTTTTTAAAGGCATTATTACGCTACAACAATGTCACCCATATAAAGACTATTAGCAAGCGACTAAAAGGTGTGCACTTAAATAATAATAAGTCATACCTACTTAGCAAAGTTTGAAAGGAGAGTATTTTTTTATCCGCCAGTAGTGAACCACCTTAAAATGGAAAATTTAGTATATGGCTTCGTTCTCTTTTTTGGAAGAGTATTACGTATCTTTTTAGCATACGCTAAAATTATTTTAGAGCCAACCATAGCAAAATTTCCGAATTTGAGTTCTGTAAAAAATTAAAAAATATTTAATATAATTCAGTCATCTTAAGGAGAGAAATATATATATATATATATATATGTCTCTGTCTGTCGGCATCATAAGGAAAGATAGAGTCGTATTCTATAAGGTTAGCATCTTCATTTTACTACGTGGGTATTTTACCACAGCACAAGGCTCAAACAATAAATACGATATATGAATCTTTGGTAGGTTACATTGAAGAACCAAACTGAGTTTCATTCTTTTCTCACTCATATGAATCTGTGACTGTGAGACCCTTGGTCATCCTTCAACCCCAGGCCATGTTACACTCTACATTAAAAAGATTGGGGGCCAGTGCACCTTGTACAAATGTGCCACTACTCGCAACATGTAATATGCTTAAAACTTGTAATCACAACAATAACACCCCTTACGTCCAGATCATACATTTTCACTATTAAAAAACTGACACATCATTACACCGATTAAATTGAACTATAATTATTTAAATTAATTCAATGTTAAACGCAGTGTAATTGCACCTCGCTCAATATAAATGTAATGCTATTTCTATTGTTACAAGTTTTATAGATGTTATTTTTTGTAATTTCAATAAAAAAAATGCAAACAAACTGCAAATCCAAACTGACGCCATACCCAGCAAATAGTATTATCTCGTTTAACATCAGTTCTTATCTTAACTCATCATTATTGCTGGAAGCAATCTCAAGACTTAATGTTAGCAAAGAATAGATACTCAAACAGCTTAAACACAATGATGTTGCAATTCATACAACATACAGAAATTGGGATGACGAAACTTGGCATGTCAGTGGAAACCAATTATGACACCATGAAGTAGATAGGAATATGAAAAAGGCAACAAATTTAAATTCAAAAGAGCAACACTAGGAGCTGCATGACAATCGGAATTAGGCAAGCAACAACAGAAATAAAAGAAATGCTGCTCAAAGCAAGCTGACTAAACGATCTTACCTATTGGAGAGTAATCAATAATACAATGATTTCACCTCTTCCTTTTCTTATTTTTTGGCACATTGCCCTGATTGAATCCTCGGAAATCATCGATAGTATCTGCAGTGCTTTGCTTCTTTAGACCTTTCCTACCTCCAAATCCAAATTTGGAATCCCTGCGTTCCCTTTTCTTCAGATTCTTCCCCTTTCCAATTTGTCTTGCTTTTCCTCCAGAACGATCTCCCGGGGCCACACCAGGCCTTTTCTTACTGGATCTCTCAAATGATTTACTATCATCAAAGGACAATCCCATATCATCTTTTCCATCTCCAGCAAACCCACTCTGCTGCCTCTGTTTCCTCCACTTCTTGACAGACTCTATCTCCTCCTTTTTCTGCTTAGCTCTCTCTTTCAACTTCTGAGTCTGAATCTCCTTAGCAAGTTTCTTGGCCTCCCGGGCCTTCCTTCTTTCCTCAGCTTCCTCAATCTTCCTCTTCTCTGCCAACAGCCGACCCTTCACTTTCTCCATGTGGTTATCTGGCTTAACCATCTCCGCATAATAGTCAGCAGGTCTAAGAAAAGGAAGCCCAATTGACTGAAGCTTCTCAAAAGCCTGTCTTGTTCCCTCCAGAGCTTGAGTATAAAAAGCAAGCTCTCTTGCCAGGTCATCATTGACATCCACCTGTTGATCTTGATCGACATCAATAGCAAGTTTGTGCATCCATCCCACATTGTCTGGCCAGTTAATGTCTCCAAGTTTGTCAACGAGTCCATCTGTGTTAAAAATGGCATTCTTGGATGGTGCAGCCAATTTTACATCTTCATCATCCTCTGATTCTGATTCAGAAATTTCTTTAACCAAGTCATCATCATCTTCAGTTCTATCCTCCTTCAAGAAAGGCAATTCTTTGTTGAGCACACCCATTTATGACACCTATCATAAAAAGCAACCCACCACTTCAGAGTAATTATGGATAGAATATACTTCACAATAGCTGCCAAAACAACACAGCTATAGGAATCCAAGAAATATGATGAACAGTTTCATCGAATAAAGGCATAGAAAGGCATAAATTATAAGAACAGAACTATCCAAATACATAGAAGATCAACAGATACTATTAAAGTCATATGGTGAACAGTTTCATCAGAGAGAGACATAGCAAGGCAAATAATATGAGGAAAAAACTACCCAAATACATACACGATCAACAGAACTATTAAAGCCACATGGATGGTGAACAGTTTCATCAAATAGAGGCATAGCAAGGCATACAATATGAGAACAAAACTATTCAAGTAAATATCCAAGGTCAACAGACACTATTAAAGTCATGAGCTTTGGTGAGGACACGAAAAAAACATACAAAAGTATTTACCAAGTTCATTTGGCTAATTAAAACTTGGTGTATGCCGTGATACCAACAGTTCTCATTCAATCTGAAACTGATAAAAACCAAAGCCGGATTGTGGTTTTGTCTTGCACCCAAATTAATATAACAATCCTAAAGCACTAGCATAGTAAACACAGGCAATTGCTATTCATAATCGACCTTTTAGTATTGGGTGAAGGGTCACCAAAGTCCCATTATTTTCAAGCAGAAAAGAAGCAATGAGTTCCCATTAATTTTTCTTCTTTTATCTACTAGGTTTGTAAAAACAGTGGCTGAATTTGTAAATGAAATCTAAAAAAATTTATTTTTAACACGAACTGCATTTTTAATTCTCTTCTTTCATACCAGTTTAGTCTCTGTCCATTCTATCTATGTGTGTTTCATTCAGCTTGATCTTTTGTAAAGCAAGATATTTCTATTAATTAGCAGCTATATGCCTAAATATCAATTAACAATTGCTTATTCGTATCACTTTACCTATTACTCCAATATGATTTTTTTAGCAAATAACTCCAAAATAATTAATTTCTTGGTGGGTACAACTTGAAAGCACATTATTTATTTCAGGTGCTGTTCAAGAGTTTGTATTGAAAAGTTGAAAAAACACATTAGAACGATTGAAAAGGTACATAAATCATCATATGAGATCACTAAACTAGCTAATATCACAGTACTACGTATACAAAGCCGGAAATTCTAAGAATAAAGAATAAAACTAAAAACAATAAATCAAGATAAGACAGAGAGATTACCTATTGAAAACTAAAAGCAACCCTATCAGAATACTTGAGAGTGGGAGAGTCGGCTGTGGAGACAATTGGTCGGCGGCATTAGAGTCGGAGGATGCTTGACGGGGCAGCGTTGGGGTGGAAAAGGTGAGAGCGAAACTAGGGTATGTAGAATCGAATATTATGAACAAGGACTTTACGGTTTTGTTTTTCATGTTTAACCTCACACCATTTTCCGATTTGAAAAATAAAAAAACACCCTTACCCCACCTTTTTTTTTTCAGTTTTCCCCAATTTTTCTACTATTTTAACTTTTTTTCAAAACTTTTATTTTTCCGATTGAATATTTTATGTTATATCATTTACTATAAATAAAATTTTTAACTATCAATAATTTAAATACATCCAAACATAAATCAATATTTTATAAAAAATATATATAGTAATTTAATATTTAATTTAATTATATATATATATATAATTTCAATAAAATAATACAAATTATTCATGACAAAATTAATTTAATGTAATAGATTTTTTGAGAATATTGTATAAAATATAAATCTTAATTTTACTTATAATAATTATTAATATTGTTTATTATAAATAAATTTTTATAAAAAGAATAAATAATTATCTTTTATGTAAATATTTTAATTATTATATAATTTATATAAAAATAAAATTTAAAATAATTAACTGAATAATTATTTATATTATTTAAATAAATAACATGATATTAAAAAAATTATAATATAAATAATTTTTAATATTTTAGTTATTAATAAATAAAAATAAAATTATTAAATAAATTATACTATAATAACTAAGGAAAATAATAAAGTTACACTAAAATATATGGATAATTTATTTTAAAATTTTATAAAATATGATTTAGATTTTTATATATAAAGTAAATATAGATTATGTATAATGCTTATAATTGAATATGTATTTTTTATATTACACAAGTATCAACACATATTTATTTTATTTATTAAATATATGTACATGATATTAAAAAAAATATTATGAAAAAATATATTTATTTTAAAACAAATATTAATTTTTCGAAAGTCGTGCAATTTTATTTAATTTCCGGCTGCTACGTACATCCTTAATTAGAATTAATTGGAGTTAGTTAGACTCAAATTCAATCCAAATAAAATTAAATTTATCAATAATTACATAAAAATGAACTAGTAAAAGAAATTAAAGATTTAATATCATCAATTAGCCCTCTAGCATCAAATAATTAGCTGCACCCTTACATAGAGTTCGACTCTAATTAGCTCCAAATATTGTTGATTATATGTTCTTTCGAACAAAACATTTTTTAATAATGTTCATCGAATCAATTTGAACATATTTTTCCAACGTATATTTTTTTAACATACTAGTGAACACATATTTTACATATAGTTTATTAGGATGTTAAAATAATTTATTATTAAATTTTATTTTAATTAAAAAAATATTATTATTATTATTATCTTCAAAAATTTAACATCGTATAATTTATTAAAATATTAAAAATAAATTATCATTAAATTTTATTTAAATTAAAACTATAATATTGTTATTATTATCTTGAAATGATGTGCATACATTTACACTGAATATTTAAATAACCTCAAAAGATAATTTTTAAAATTTTAAATATTTTAATTTATTATTTAGTTGATAAAATTTTTTAAATAAATTATACAATAACTAAAGATAACAATTATCATTATTATAAAATATAGAGAAAATTTTGTTCATAATTTTATAATATATGATTTAAATTTTTATATATAGTATAAATATAAAAATAGATATCCATATAGATATTACAATAACAGATAATAAAATGATATTATAATAAAAATTCATTAATTGTTAAGATGAGTATTATAAGTTCATTAACTATAATAAAATATATTAATAGTTTAAAAATAAAAAAAAATATTAGAAATAAAATATGTGAACACACATATATGAATTATATTTTTAAGTTATTATGTGTTATCAAAATTAATTATAATTTAAAATATATAATCTCATATAGATTTAAATTTAAATATATAGTAATTGGTTTAAAAATATATAATAATTTAAAATATATATATATATGTTCATGTATTTTATTTATGATATTTTTTTCATCTTAGATTCTATATATTTTTCATAATTAATGAACTTGACATTGCACACAAAATTTAATAAATTTTTATATCCTTTTATCATAATTAATATTTTTTTATTATCTTTTTTTTTGTTAGAGATTTTTCAAAATATCAAACAAGTCTTAAACTAAACTATAAAATAATATCATTAAATCCTACTCTGCACCAAGAAATTTTGATTGGAGCATGGGCAATAGAGCCTAAAGCAAAAAAATTTGGGTATAAAAAATAAATATCTTTTAAATAGTGAAATATTATTAATTAATTAAAAATTATTATTTAATTTAATCAAAAAGTATAAAAAACTAAAATTTGAGGCATCTAAAAAATCATCATTTGAAAATTGGGATGATCATCGAAATAAAAATCGGGTGATAACATACTGAGCAGTGTGTGATAACATACTTCTGTAAGGAGAAAATGTTTCTTAAGTTTCAGTAATTGTTATTAAAAGAAAGTTTAATATTATACTCATTGATGAGTTAAGTATAAGAAGTTTTATAATTTTTTAAAATAAATTTTTTAATATTATAATTTTATGAGTGTAATATTATTAGTCTTGTTATTATAAAAAAATAAATAATTTTAATATTATATTTTTATTAAAATTAATATTTTTAATCTATTAAAAATATAAAAAATAAGATATTTTGTAATTAATTTTTATAAATAACCAAATTATAGATATTTAATTTAATAATTATTTCGGTATTAATTTTACAAAATTATAAGATCTTTAATATATGATTAAATAATTATAAAATTAAATTAATTAGATTAAATAATTAACAATCACTGTGATCAATTATACTAATTTAGTTTCTTTGTTATTTGCATACAATTTAATCTCTCTTCTTTTTAATGAAAAATTAACAATACAATAATATATGACAAATTTTATTAACCTAATTTTAAATTTTTCTCACATTTTTTTCAATTATTAGTATTCTAATAACATAGTAATTGCATAATAAAATAAAAAGTACTCGAAAAGTCTTATGTTATACAAATGTGACATTGGACAGTTTAAACATATTCTTATTTAAAAAAAAGAAGGCAATTCAGTATTTTATCTAACTGAAACTCTAAAAGTGTGTTTTTCCAACATTTGTTTCCTTTTTCATGTTTTATCTTCTTCTTCTTTCAAGGAAAGTTATTTGAATTATAAATTATTTTTTAGACACCGTAATGCATGTCTATATACCTTATTTTTTAATTATTGTTAATTTTTTTTAATTTTACTTAATTATTTAATGCAATTTAATTAATCCAAATTTATTGTTCTTCCCTAATATACTCACCTGTCGAACAACTTTTCCCATTGACGACATGATTACTGCTTGGGTCAAAGGAACTTGATTGAAGATAGTATTCATTTTCTCCAACATCCAATAGCACAAGAAGTTAAAAATAAATAAATAAATAAATTATCCATTCTCTTTAGCACAGCCCAATTCCATTATATAGATTAGAAAACACCACTTTAAATAATCATATGTTGAAATAGGTATTGATCAATTAAAAAAAATTGTTAAAATAAAATTAATACCACGATATGTGAATTTTATTTTAATTATCTTCTGTTAGCTAGAAAATAATAAAAGGATCAGTAGTTCATCTGAAAAAGAAAGTATTGATCTTTAAAGTTCCAAAATGTTGACCAACCACAATAATATTTATAATATTAGACTGAAGCCAAAGAAAGCACCAGTCTTTAGAACTTGCTGTCCTAGGTTGTTATTATAACCATAAGGTCAGATGTTCAAGACTGGTAGCCAGAGAAGAAGAATTGCTAGCCAGGGAAATTATATATATGATCAAAACATGAGGTATTTTAAAATACCTTTGTTTTATTATTATTGTTATTATTTTTATCTTATTTTAAGTAAAATGAATGACACGTTTAATAATTCCTTATGGAATTTGAAATGAAATAGGAAAAAAAAGAATTTGATATAAGAAAAATTGAAATTAAATTATTTTTTATTGTGTTCACTTATTTTCTTATGAAATCGAAATAAAAATAATTATTTTACTATATGTATTGTGAAGGCAAAATTAATTAATTTTAAATAAGTTAATTTGTGAAGACAACGTAAAATTTATCTAGTAATTTAATATAAACAAGTTTTGAAAAATCATTAACTTAATTATTATTTTTATATTTGAGTGATAGCATGATTACTTGAAGACTTATTTTCCAAGTAAATAAATGAAAAAAGAATTATTAGTTGTTACTTAATTTCTACGAGAGATAAAGTAAACACGCTCAAAGTACTCCTTAGCATATGATGCCTTTATTTGTTTACAGATTTTAATATGAATGGCAATTTGTATTTATACTATTAAAAAATATATATATAGGCGAGGAAAACTTCGTTGATTATTCAGTCAACTATGAGTGTTTATTAATCCGTAGTAATCATAATGAAAATAACAATATTATTAGAGAAAAAAATGAGTCTAAAACTCATTCATATCTTTTGTGTTTGCCAAGGAAAAATAAGAAATTGGAACGAAGATATTAATTTATTTAAATATTATTTTAAAAATAATAATAATTTGTATAAAATTAAAATATTTTTATAATTATATGTAATGAATTTGGAGAAAGAATCAATACTAAATAAGAATATAAAAACAACCGATTCTTAAATTTTTTAAAATTATTATTTATTTTTTAAATAAATAAAAAAATTAAAATAACTATTTTTTCACTCGTTATCTTTCCCAAATATAATAATTAATTATTTATTTCACCATACTTAATAATAAATTCAGATTAAATAAATAATTCTTTCAATTCCTTAACAAATGCATATCCATTATAGATAGAAATACAAATATAAGTTGAGTTATATAATTTTTAATAAATTTGTGTTATAATATTATCTCATTTTATTTAAATATTTTAATAAAATATTAAATATAATAGATACTTACACTTAATAATAAAAATAATCAAAATAACATGTTTAATAAGTAAAAAAAGACAAAAATAACATATTTAATAATTATAATGTATAATTTTAAAAATTAAAAAATGTATATATATACTAGAGAAACAAAAATAGACATAAATCTAATAAGTTTACATTTTAAAGTTTGGACTTTAAAGTTTAGGTTTTAAGGTTAAAGTTTCGGGTTTCAAAATTTAGATTCAGTGTTTAGGATTTAAGATTTAGGATATAACGATAAAGTATTAATAATGAATCAATATTTTTTTCTTATTTAAAATATACATTTTAACTATTTACCCTTATATTTATCCATTTTATTTTTTACTATAAATAACACATATATTAATCCCAAATTCATCTCGAATAACTCATTTAGATTATAATCCTAATAGAACTAACTTTGAATATATGTTGTATTATTTTTTTCTTATTACACTTATATAATAAATTTTCATTTATCATATTTTTTTTTATCATTTTTATATTCTTACTCGTTTTATTTAAACTTATAAGAGACAAATCTAATGTCTCAATTAGTACAATTTCATTATCATCTTATCTCATTAAAACTTAAATAAAATAAGATAAATTAAGTTCTAAAAATTAATAAATTATCTTATAAGTTTTATTATCATATCATCTCAATTTTTATTTCATTTAAAAATTTAGAATATTTCGTCTAATCCAAACATAGGTATTCCAATAACATAATTTCTAAGAAATTTTTTGTTTTAAACACAACAAAAATAAAAAAGGAAAAAAAAAACTACATCCCTCGCATTCATTTCTTATATTTTTTCTATTAAAAAAAATTTGACATATTATTTTATTTTAAACATTGTTCAATTAAACTTCAAATTAAAATACAACCATTTAAACCCATTTAATATTAAACATAATCTATTTAAACTATGTTCAATATTAGTGAGGTGATATTTTTATTATTATAAGTTTTAAAGGTGTTATTTTTTTATATATATATTTTTAATTTCCTAATTAAAATATTGGATAAGTCCACGAGGGGTAGTTTTTTTTCCCTTAACATAGAGCCAAAAAGAAGTATTTTGCTGCCAAACTAATGAGAAGTACCAATCCAAAATTGACAATATTTACTCTAAAAAGATCCCCACGCCCATTAAGTTCTTGTTTCTGTTGTTCACCTAGGAATAAAATTGGTGCTCCAACACAACAAAATTTATATAAGATTCAGATTTTTCATAAACAAAAACATAATAAGAATATCGCTTACACATCATTCTTTCTCATTCCTAATGTAATGAGTCATCTTTGCAATTGTAGGATGGTAGTATGGCAAGGAACAAACAAAGGCTCATCAAAGCATCAAATTTCATCAGGAATTAGGAAGAGGATCAGAAGCATATTGCAACCCATGCAAGTGGTCACATGAGCTACTCGCCTATATATTTAGCATGCCATGGTCTTCTGTAGATGTCAATGTTCTTCAAACGTACCATTTAAGTATTCCTCCCCTGCAAAACTGGATGTTCCATTTGATAACCGATTTGTGCTGGAAGAATTGGAATATGGGGAATGCATTGATGCTGGACTGCTTCGTGACTGCTTACTCTGTGCAGCTGTGGTATTTCTTGTTACCTTTTGACGAGCCTTTCTACCCTGCAGTGAATAACAGAACATATTATATGTAAATGGCTATAAGAGTCTGATCCAGTCATAAGAAATGACTGCTATGGCGATGCGTTTTTCAGTTCCTGAAAATTTTTATAAGACAATACTCAAATGAGCACAGATATTTTTCACCTTTCCCATGCACTTCTCCAAATGAGGAGCAAACCTCCCAGCCATGATAGATCGACCACAATTCATGCAGTCAAATATTTCGCTAGCCACGGAAGGATGATTTTGTCCAAATATATCTACAATATATTTGGCATTGGCTTCACAACTATTGCCATCAGCAACCCTTACTCGGGCCTGTGCTGATAGCCTTAATTCTTCTTCCTCTCCTTCCAAATTACGGTCAAGGTCCAATCTTGCTATTCGATGACATTCAGAAGCAACATCAACTATAATAGAATCGAGGAGATCTTCAAAGAAGTGAGAAGCTAGCTGCAGTAATAAGAGCAAAAGCAAGGAATTATAGTGTGATTTATATGCAGATTACAAAGATCTTTTAGGTTGAATGCTACAGTGCTTATGAATGATAATAAATCGCAAGTCATGAAAGTAAAGAACAATTAGTTTTAAACAGAAAACTGCTGCTGACCTCAAACAACGAAGAACGACATCCAATATGTATTTTACATGAAAATATCATTCCTAAGGTTTATATAAAAAGCACATATAGCAAATTCCATCTACATTGAACTAATTACGATTAGAAATAGAGAGGCTTGAATATGGTGTTCTTTATAGTAACTAAGCACACATGATAACCAACTGAATCCATGTAACAGCAATTACAGTGATCACATATTTTGTCATGCTATCAAAAGAATGGACGAAGAGAGCGACAGAAAAGGGTCCAACTATCTCTACACATAATACAGACGTTATCAACTAATTCCAAACCAAAACATAGCAAATCTTACAGACTCATAATATCTTTATTTTCTACATCAAAACAATCAATGGACTTGTCCTCTAAAACAATAAAATGAAAATACTTTATTGCTATGGTGCAAAACAAGTAAAAAATTTATTTTAAAAAAAAATCGCAAAACTTAATAGAAGCATATATGGTTACCTGAGCATGAGACGACATGTTATCCTCACTAGGCAGGGACGGGTCAGGGGAACTTGAGGCCCTGCTCACAATTAAAAATGATGCCCTTGATTGTACTATTAAAAATCATTAAAAAGTAATTAATATTAAAATTATAAAAATAAGCGTAAAATTTATTCTAATCTAATAGAAATCTGCATATATCTAAGTATCACCTCTTTCTACCAAACATACTTGTAAAGAAGGGATTGAACTGAGAAATGTCAAACTATCACCCTAATTTGCCTCTCTATTAGAGCGTGGTTGGCAATCCAACTATATATAATAAGCACAATACAAAAATACCAAATTTTGGATAAATAACAATTATGCCATTTGTACTGCTTTTCACCTTTGCATTTCAGGTTTTTAAAAATTAAATTTCAAGAAAAAAATGAAAAGTAGAGGAAAATTAGGGTGACCTTTTTGCAAGAGCGATAAACACAATTGTCATTGCAAAATGTCTATTTTGAAATATTTGGGTACTTTTCTTAGGTTAAGTTTCTAATTACTCATAAAATAGTATTATCGCTCTGTAAATAGCATTACCGGAAATAAGGTGATAAGTTTCAATTTTCCATAAATTCATCAAATATTATTTGAACCAACAAATCCAGAAAAAGAAACTTAAAATGTATTGAAAAATTAATTATAAATTTTTGGAATGATTGATAGAAAGGTATATAAAACAACATAACAGATCAATAAGAAAGTTAATATCAAGTATCATACAAGGTGAGGAAATTTAAGCGAAGAATAGAACTAAAAAATTAAATCAAAACCTTCCTGATACGACAGAGCCCAATTACTATAAGCAAACCAATCAGAATATGGAAAACTCTTGAAGCCAATGACCCAAGTTTATCATTAATCTAAATGAAACTGATAAAAGGATTTAATTGATTTGTAAGAATCATGAAACCAATCTTCAGAGCATAACATAAAAATCATTTAAATAGAAAAGCTACAATCCAAATTAGAGAATGACAAACTAAGTCTGAGAGAGGTATCTTACATATGACAGAAGAAGAGATGGACTGATGGAGAGCGGAAAACGGAAAACGGAAAACGGAAAGAGACTGAAATGTGAAGAGTATTGGCTCTCTGAATGCCAAAAATGAGCTTAGCTAACTGCAATAATGGAGAATTTTTCACCGCCGGTGTTGTCGGAGAGTGACATTAGGGCAAGTGAAATCGAATGGATCGGGGATTTTGGGCTATGTCTCTCTCTTTTTCTTACGTACACGTATATTACTAAAAATACGTACCACAAATATTTTAAATCATTTAAAATAATAATAAAATTTCAATGAACTTTAATAAAAAAAGCAGTAATTATTATTTTGGGTCAATGATTCTCTAAACCTATTATCTTTAATAAAAATATATAAAATAATAAATTTATGATATCCACTTATCAACTTTAAAATTAATACGTCACAAATTCAATAATTTATAACATTTGGCTTTTATAATTCTTTTTATAAAGTAAATATATTTACTAATATATGAATTAAGTATACTTGGATAAAAAATAACAAATTTTAACTTTTTTTTTCATTTTAAAATAAAAAACTTAATCAATATAACCTTCGATCTTAAACTTAAATTATATAACTATTTAATCATTATACATTTTACTTAATTTAAAATAAAAAAATTTAAATACTCAAAATCGAAGATAAATTAAAACAAAATATAACTATAATTTTTGTGATTTTTTCCACATTCTTCCCACAATTAATATATATTTGATGAGCTTGGACCATAAATATAAAAATATTCAATTATGTCTACGAAAAACTCAAAAGAAATGTTTTCAAACTCAAACATATAATTGGTTTTCAAATTTACTCTAAAAACGAACATTATTATAAAAATGTTCATTTAAATTGAGATTTAAAGTTGATTTTTGGTAAAAATCAAATTATAATGAATTTAAAGTTAGTTCGTTAAAAATCGAATTATAATGAATTTAAAGTCAGTTCGTTAAAAAATTGACGTTATCTACGTAGTTCGTAATGTCAATTGACGTGTTAAACCGACCCTACAAGTAGAACATAACGTCAATTTTACGTGTCAACCGATGCTATACACGTAGATAGTGTCGGTTCACCATGTTAACTCACGTTATATCCTACGTGTAACGTCGGTTCAACACGTCAATCGACTATACTAATTTTCTTACGGTTTAACTGTGTTGGCATAAATCTGACGGTATTTTTAAAAAAATAATGTAATCGATAATTAATTAAACAAAAATGATTATTATAATATTAAAATTATAGTTAATTAAATTAAAAATATATTAATATTATTTTTTTATATTTATATAATTACATAAAAAAATATTTTTAATAATAAAAAATACAAATTTAAATAATTAGATTGAATTTTGTTTATTTTTATTTTACTTAGAAACATATCTTAAATAGTTAAAGATAGAAATTAATATCAATATTTTAAATAATGTAAAATATAATCAACATAACATTTATTTTTTTAAAATTAAATTAATTTTTGAATAAATATTAAAAAATAATAAGAGTGTTAAATTATGAGAAAACTATTGCATATTCATAACCTATTGTTATTACCTAAATGTACATACAATTGAATACTAATTTCCTTATAGTTTAACCATATTTCTTATTATTTTTAACATTTATTAAAAATAAAATTAGTTTAAAAAATTAAAATATTCATATAACATTTATTCTACTAAATTATTTAAAATATTAATAATTATGAGACATGATGAGACATTTCAGTGTCAAGTCGTAAATATGTTAGGAGTTCGAGAAACTATATTATCAAATGCGATATCATCTTCTCAATAAATATGACAATAATGAAATTCCATATGATCAATTTTTTTTAAAGAGTTAGTCCAAATAGAGTACAATCTTCATCACACTGAAATTAACATGGTCTAAAAAAGAGTAACAATATAAATCATGTCTGATTCTAGTCAAAGTTTTCTCCATCCAAAGTTGCATCATAAAACAATGCGTGAATGACTTTTGTAAAGCTCTATCTCAAAAGCATATCAAATCCCAAGCATGATGCATAAATATCCCTTAACAAATGATTTTGAGGTATGAAAAACACATGTACATTTAGACAAGCTTGATAATACAAAAGTAACACCATTTGTATTGGCTTTTATCCGTCCTGAAGGTGAATCTCTCCAAATCACCTCTACAATCTATGAAGCCTATCATGCGACACCTAGTATGCGCAAACGTCTAAACACTTGAATTTATGTATTGTAATTTGCATGGAACAGTAACGTGATAGACATACCTCAAGAATAAATCGTCAAATTGTAACAAGTGTAAAACTCAAAGTTGTTTGTTTGTTCCCAAAATGACAATCATTTTTGGTTGTTTACATCACCCAAACAATAAAAATAATCCTTGTTTTCATAAATTATTGAGTTGAGACCTAAAATCAGTTGTTATTACGACTGTCTATAGATAAAAGATGAAAGAATCTGTATGTAGACGCTTACCAAAGAAGGAACATAAAAGATACTAAAAAACACCTACAAAATGACAACTCAAAAATGTAAGACATATTTTCTTCTACTAAGCCACATAAGGGGCATCTAGAAGGGAATGAGTATCCCTATTCTTTAACTGATAATACGTGAAAAGTTTATTCTGAATAGCTTGTCAGTATAAAATAGACTATGAAGACAATATAAAAGAGGTCAACATGATATGTCCTTAACTTTTTAGTTTTTCGACTACACGTAGTAAATCATAAGTTTCGTTAGTCGTAACTCTTCTTTTAGTTGAACGTGTTGAAACTTTGATATCTGTATTATTTCTAATAACTATCAATCAAATCTCCAAAATAATATCCATGTAAAAATCCTCAAAAGACTACGGTAGGTGCTATGCATGAACTTGTAAATAATCTTCACTAAATAATGGATATGCGAATCCACCATAGGTTGTTCAACATTTCAATTAAGAAAAGATTTTGATATTAAAACAATTTAATGGATTGAGAGATGACAACACTTCAATTCAAGTCTATGCAAACTGTACCAATCAGACATGTAGAACAACTTGAGCCGAATCGTTTTAATCCTAGAATTGGGTCAAAAATATGATCTATTAACTTTTTTTTATTAACAAAAGTAAAACTAAGTATAAAAAACCAAAACTAGGCCGCGGAGGTGTTTTTAGTGACAGTATCAAGATTGATCATATTAGAAAGGCAGCACAAAAGAAAACCCAAGAATATTTGGCACAACCCAAACTCGTCACTTAGCTAATTAAGGATGGATATTGACGGTTCTGTTTCATTATATGCAATGGGTATCCTTGTTTAGTTTTCCTTACTTGGAATTGCATTTGGATTTCAATATCAAAGATAGATAGATATATTATCAAAAGAAAGATAAGACATAATTGGTTCCATAAGGTTGATGACTATCATTCAAGTATAATTATAAGGCAACCATTATTATTGCTGATCTCTGATAAAATTCAAACACTTAGAAGAAAACAAAGAACAATCATTCAAGAAAGTTTAAAAAACAACACTACTTTATTTAGACAACAAACTTTAAAAATTACCTATTAAAATATATTAAATTTTGAATAGCATTTATTTCATCTATGGAAAATGAGTTACAAATATTACAATACTTTCTTATTCAAAATCTCAAACAGTCATAAGTTTTTTTTCCCTCCCTTTTTTTACAAGTTTTGACGGTTAATACAAAACAAAAACTGAATAACTGCATTCAGACCATTTATTAGTACTACTATAGTCTTTTTGTATGAGTTGTCAAAACTTACCCTAAGTAAATACAGATTACTACACCATAATACTATACACTACAAGTATCGCTATAACACACAATACAACAAATAAACTACAATTTTTGCAGCATCATTTCATTTTTTTTTTTTTTTACTTTCTTACCTTAAAATGCTTTTGTGTAGATAATAATCACATTTTAACAACTTCTTCTATTTTATATATAATCACATTTTAACAACTTCTTCTATTTTATATATAATCCACTTAAACTACTTACTCTAAACAATGTTAACACACATCTTATTCTATTCATTCTAACTAAATATATTTTAAATCTTATTTAAATGCATCCAAATTAAATGATAAATATTATTCTTATTTAAGTTATTAATGAATTTTTCATCATTTATTTTTATAAAAATTTAAAATTACTTTTATTATAGGTACAAATCTTCTCACATGATATATAAACTTTATCTAATAAATAGATCATAATATATTCATAATTATTAAAATATCTCTCCTTATACGTGCTCAATAGCAAATTGCAACATAGGTTTATTTAAAAACTGTGGCACTAGTTGTAATAATCACAATTCATGGATACTTCAATGACCTCCATGGCTAGTCTTTGTATCGCAGGTTGTAATCCTTAGATGGATTCTTGTGGGTCAGCTTCAGAGCGATAACATCACTTCCAGGGATAGAATTGTCCAAAATTTTACATTTGAATTGGCATTAAATTGTTCGTATAATTATTATCCATATGAAAAGATATCAAGTAGATGAACACTCCAACATTTGCTATATTATAAAACAAACAAATGATTATACGCACTTAGGCATACATGTGAGACATTTTAAATTTTCTAATTAATATATTAGAGAAAGACATTAACAATATTCATTTGATGGGTACAATCAAACTAATTATTTTTTATATGGAACTAAGGTATCATAAAGAAACGATATATATATACATACAAATAGTTCAATCTCATTTCATAAGAATAAAATTGAAGGATACATCGACAAAGAATAAAAACTTGAAATTCCTTTATATATACTTATATATACAAGAAGCAAGTTTGAAATAAATCTTGGTGACTTCAGAATTATGTATATAATTCAATTGTTAATGAAATAACATATTAATTGTATATAATATGTACATCTAACATATGTATATATTATACATAAACTAAATATATACATGTATAAATTAAGATACTATATTTTTTAGACCATAATCACGTAAAAGATGCTATTATGAGGATTTAAATCCCCAAACATCCATGAGAAGAGCCTGGTGATCTCCTAGTAAACATGAATCATATGTAAAATGAATATTAACTAGAGATCATATTTCTTTAAAAATTGAAACATAGTGGAAATGATAATAATAATAATAATAATCAAAATTAGATTTAATAAAATATATATTTTACAATATGAAAATGCTCCTATTGATATAACAATAGATCCAAATATAAATATAATTTACGAATAATACATAAAAAAAATTATGCATTTACAAGTGATTTTTTTTTCTTATGGATAGTTATTATGAAAAAGGGATAGTTTGCATATTAAAAAAAATGTAAGAAGAAGATGAACGCATGAGCCATATAAAAAAAACTGAATACAAAATTAGAAGAATGCACACGTGATTTAAATGAATAAAAAAACTGGATATATCAAACAAAAAACTAGGAAAACAGAATGATTAGCACAAAAAAAAAATTTGAAAAATAGTATAAAAAATTGTGAAATTTTTTGCAATCAGTATTGAAGGAGAATGTTTATGAAAAAAAAAAGTTGCTTTTGATGTTGCAAAACCACCTTTTTACATGCTGTAAACACACATCCATATAATTGCTGGTACAATAGCTGCCGAAGACTGTCAAACTAGCAAACATTGCATAGTGAATAGAAAGTACAGCGTTTACTACTGGGCTAAATATAAATCATCGGCCAAAGCTCACAGTAACTCATATTTGCATATAATATTTGCCCTGGATACAATACATGGTTGCCTGAAATCAGAAAACAAGTGAGCCCACCAGAATGGATGCTAATGGAACTGTGAGGTTATCATCAAGCGTAGTACTTATAGGAAGTGATTCCACCAGTGCTGAGGCAAGGGAGACTATCAGAAAACCTAAAACCATTTCCCAACTTTCCTGAAGATATCCAAATGAGGAAAAATAGTACATATACCTGCCACAATATTACTTAACGTTAGATATATCCATCAATTATAGAAAACATTTCAACTTGTGTGTCGAATTGCAACAAAAAGCCACCATAATTACCCGACAGAGGCAAAAAATCCAGCAGATAACATTGCAACACTACCAGCTAAAGACTTGTTTCTGTTGTAAGGAAGTTTCTGACTACCGAACCGCCTTCCAACGATGTCTGCTAAGCCTGGAACAGTATAGGAAAAAAATGAATTAAATTTTTTGACAGTTTTAAAATAGAAGTTCATGATGGTAGTTTGTGGCAGGTTACTATTCGACACCCATTAGTTAATTAAAATATGATTTGATTTTTGACTGAAATCAAGATGAAATGATAGGTGAAACTCAATTGAAAGTACCATCTCCAGCACATAAGTTGCATATTGCTGCAATTGCAATAGGTGAATTCCTCCAGTAGATTATACAGGCAAATGTAATAGTTGTGGCATAGTACAGTGGTCCCTTAAGAAGTTCTCTGGTGCAGAGAATAAGCTAAAAACAAATTAGAAGATAACGACAATGTAACAGTCAATAATCAGAACAGTATTTGATTGTAATATCTGCACAGAACTGGCTCAGGTTTGAAAAGATTGGTTTTCATTAGGATTCGATAGTTCAGAGAGTAACAAATGTTGTAATGTTGTATCCTAGCCGGTTTTTATTTCTGGAATACCAAGGAATAGTCGGTCAAAATATTTCCTGCTAGATAAAGGCCAAGCATCTGAATTTATAATAATTCATAGCACCAAGTAGTGAGAAGTACAAATAGAACTGAGATGTAAATGAGTTAAAAAGAATATCCACTTGCACAAAATTTAGTTTTTCAAAGAATTTACACAAGGCATATCTGGTTGAAAGTTGTTACCTATAGTCTCCAAATCTACTCATTGATTTCACTGTAGCATCATCTTTCCATATTCCAAGTCCCAAGACAAGCATGCGTATGATATTGATGCCTGGAATAAGTGAAGCAGATAGTGCTCCACCATTCCCTGCGCTAAAACAATGTGAAATATCAATTTAGAAAGACAATAAATACAACAAACAGAAAATTATAGCAAAAAACCATTGAATCCTGAGAAAGTTTATCACATCAAAAAATGCTAATTTTTGGGAATATATCCCGAAAATATGTAATTGGATCTCCTGCATATCCTGTGCAACCTTGCACATAGGGGTTTGACTGTATAACTTATCCTAATATGTAGTTATCATCCTGTTGATATTATGGAACGTCTAAATGTTTATTGATGATCTTCTCCTTTCCGTCAATGAAGCTTCTAAATCATGTAACTACCTGAACAACGGCCAGCAAATCATGAAAACCAGCCCAATGCTTATGTGCACAAGCTTCCTATTTACTTTCTGCACAATAGAATAAAGACAACATATAAGAATCCTCCATTAAATAATCATTCAAGAAAAGTTCATATGTAAACTTGTAAACGCAGGCTTTCACATAGCAAGTTTTCTTTAGTGGGTACAGCAGTCCTATTGTCATCAACCTTATTGAACTATGCCCCATCCTGAATGGCTCACTGGAAAATGAAGCATACACACAACATTCTGATCATCCAATGAAAGAAAATGGTGGATATATCAGTATATATCAGCAAGTGTGTACCTGTACTTGACTAAATGCATAGATATATGGGCATTTTAAAGTATTCCGTCAGATATTCAAAAGTTTAACTACATAGAGATAAAGGATTACAACATTTCAGCTTAAATCACAACTTTAAAACATATAATGTAACTTCCAACCAGTAGGAAAACAAGACAAGACGTGGTCTAAAAGAGAAGAATGGCTACAACAATAAAATCAATATAAAACTTAATCAGCCTATGGTCCTTCCAAACCTTTATAATCCTCCCAAGATGGAAGGCAGTATATATAATTGCATAAATAGCCTATGTTACATGGACTCGGCTAAAGGCGGGATGCAGGAACAGCATGTGTCTAGGTGTAGAACATGCCTATTTTTCTCAACTTTTTTTAAATTTTCATGAATTTAAAGTGTGTAGTTACTGTAGTAACCACACCTATGTCCATGTTATGGAAAGTGAAGGGTCATGTAGCATAGTAAATAGCTTACAAGCCTACTGCTTTTGAATAAGATCAAAAAACTACTACATATGCTGCCCTTGGAGACTTTAAATGTTGTGACGTGTAGTTTGCAATGTAAACAACTTTAGTTAAGTTGCTCGAGCTATTAACTAAGTTGTTAAGAAGTTGTTAGTAGTAAGCCACTTGTACAGTTACTATTGACGAAAGTACTTGCAGCTACGAGTATATAAGCTCATCTACAATTAAGCTGCATTTGTAATTCAGTTCATAATGAATAAGACTGATACATGCATTTCTAATTTTCTCTGAATATCCTCTCCTAAATATGTATGGTATCAGAGCTTTCTTTAATGGCATCAAAGAACAACGGTACTTAAAGAGATGCAGTGTTTGCATCTGTTATAAATTAGCACTTATAGAAGTGAAGTTTGGGTCCAATTTTAGTTGCACAAATATATAATAATGAGTAATAGCAAAATAATAAGCAGTGAGAAAATAGATAATACATAATGATTTAAGTGGTTCAACCTTTCAATATATCTTTTAATGTAAAAAGTCTACTCCACTAACGACAACACGCCGACAAAAAATCAAGTAATAATTAAATGGAGATACAAATATTAATATTCAAAGAGTTTCACAAAATATACCAAAATTCAAAATACACCCAGAAAATATCTCCCTCTAATTTACTGGTAATATATAACAAGATAAATTAGACAAACTTGTTATTAAATTAGATATTACCATAAACTCCACCAACGGCACCAAAATTTGCTCTCATCTAATGACAGCTTCTGCAATCTGTTTTCTGCTTTTACAGCACCCAAATAATGTAAATGGGTTTTATTACCCAATGTTCAAAAAAGGCTTGAAACTGGAATGGAGGCTTAAAGCCTCTGCCGCAAATCCCTTTGTTCTCAGCTTCTTTTGTATTCTTGATGAGGGCTAATAATTTTCAGCAACTCCAAATTGTTCTTAATATATATATATAATCAAAGGGGCTGAGGGTTTCATTTAATGAATATTTGGGTTTTGAGCCTCAATGTTTTGGACAATCTACCATGGTTGCTTCAACTCAGAGTTCAGTATCAGTTCCTGTTTCATCTTCTTCGCTTCTGCAATACGCTTTTTCTTATGATCATGCACCAATTAATTCGACTGCTATGTCTATTCCATATTTCCAGCAAGCTTTACCTTCTTCGGTGAATGCTTTGCCCTTTCCTTCGATCTCTATTTTCTTTCCTTCTAATTTTTTTCCTCTTCATGATATGCACAACTCAGTGCTTGAATCATGTTCCTGTACCCAGACCAAACACCTCCTTGTTGGTGTATAATCAGCCATATGATATTCTCGTCGAAAATTTTTCTTCTATTCCTATGTATTTGTCATTGTCTATCACGTTAGACGATAACAATTAACTAACCTGGAGAGAACAGGTTATGGTCTCGAGGGATTTGTTGATGGATCTGTGCAAATTCCTTCAAGATTTCGGATTGACAGTTCTTTGATTCCTAGTTTCTTGAATTGGATTGGAATCAATTCTTTGCTTAAGGGTTGGGTATACCGTTCTGTTTCTCCAGCCATGTTGGGTATGTTTCTTGTCAAGGCACTTTTATTTATCAATGGAGGAGTCTTGAAGAATCATTTGCTGCTAATACACAATCTCGTGTGCTTGAGCTTTGTACTCAACTTCAAACTGTAATGCCCCAGTTGAATCCCACATTGCTTAGATATTGATAAGTGGGTGGGTTAATAACCACTTGGACACCCTCTCCTTACAAACTGGTTTTGTAGGTGAGTTTTACCCAAAGTGGATATTACAATTGGTATCAGAGTATCTATCTTTCGGGATAGCCCTCTTTGCGGATGGAAAGACACTAAGTAGAGCTACTACCAATGGATCCGCAAAGGCACTCAAAAGGTGGGGAGGATTGCTATCGTTGGGTCCACGAAGTCACATCTAGCTTATATGAGTCATCGTGGACGTCGGTTCTGAAAGAGAGGTGGAATGTAATGACTCAATTGGGCGTCGCTTTAAATATGGATGACTAGGTGGGTTAATAACCACTCTGACACCCTCTCCTTACAAACAACTGGTTTTGTAGGGACGAACTTTACCTAAAGTGGTCGTTACACAAACATTAGCGAAAAACCAAATTGAAATCCTAAAGAACGAAAAAAGTCAGGATTCTTGTAATCGTTTGTATCAAACAGAGTCCACTATTACGAGCTTTTTCCTTGGTTCACAAATGCTCATACTGCAAATTTTTTGACAAAAGGGCAATACCAAAAAAAAAAAAAGGAATTACAAGTCCCAAACAGATTTCATACACCATACTAGCCTTTCCTAATTAACTAATCAAGCCTAACAATACGCACAAAAGACAAGACACAAATGTTCAAATTAAGTATGGTGAAGGAACAAGGAGGTAATTTTACCTGGTCGAAGATACCACGTTTGGCGGTCTCTGCCCATAATCGAAGAAAAGAGAGAGCAATAACACCGGAACAAGCAGTGGCCAAGATGTCAGAGACAAATGGATTGTCAGCAAGCATAGTAGCCAAAGACGAATTTCCCCGCCGGCGAGATTTCAGAAGCTTAGTTTGTCGGAACCTGGAGACTGGGCTAGTAATGCCAGCGTCTTTAAATGTGTACGAACAGTTTGTTTTTGGTAACAGCTGAACGATTGGCTTACGAAAGCGAAGAGGATTAAATGCAGAAGTACCAACTTGAGAAACAGTACAGAGACTTGTTGACATTTCTTTAGAACCTGACTCAACTGCTAAGTGCGAGCCGCCTCTTTATTCTTAATAAAATATTTTTTTTTTTCTGGAAAGAAAACACCTATTATAATATAATTTTGAAAACAAAAATCACTTTTAAAATTTATATAATTAAAAATAACATTAGTTGTTCTACTCTTGTAAGTAGTCTTATCTTTTATTTTTGTGATTATCAATGTTTCTTTACTATTTTCTCTTATCATGAATTCCAAAATTATAGAGAAGTTAGTTTT
Source organism: Hippophae gyantsensis (assembly GCA_030763125.1). NCBI lineage: Eukaryota > Viridiplantae > Streptophyta > Magnoliopsida > Rosales > Elaeagnaceae > Hippophae > Hippophae gyantsensis. Next base: position 13,970,841 of record CM061037.1, on the reverse strand, counting down.
AACCCTTATTGGTAGCAAACTATGATAGATGAATTACAGACATTAACAAAATCACATACATGGGATCTTGTTGATCTTCCATCTAATAAATCTCTGATTGGTTATAAGTAGATTTTCAAAATCAAAACTCATTTAGATGAGTTTGTGGAACGATATAAAGCTTGTCTGATTGCAAAGAGTTTTACACAGCAATATGGAATTGACTATAAAAAAATTTTTGTACCTGTAGCTCGACTCACCTCTGTTCGAAGTATCATTGTTGTTACTACTCCGAAATTGAAACATGTTTCAAATGGATGTCAAAAATGTTTTTCTTAATGGAGACATATCTGAGGAAGTTTATATAAAACCTCATCTTGGATACACTCATTCACCTCATCAATTATGCAGACTTCGTCGTGCTCTCTATGACCTCAAACAAGCTCCTCAGGGCTTGGTTTACCAAATTCAACTCTACACTTACTGACTTTGGCTGCACTTCCAGTTCTTATGACTCCGACCTCTTTATTCGGAAGACTCCCACTGATGTAACACTTCTACTTCTTTATGTAGATGATGAGATCATAATAGGGAATGACTCTAATGGCATTATTGATCTCAAGCAGTTTCTGAGTCATCAATTTGAAATGATAGACCTTGGTCGTCTCCACTACTTCTTGGGCCTAGAAATCTCATCTAATTCTCAAGGATATTATCTCTCTCAAGCAAAGAACTCTTATGATATTCTTAATCGGGTTGGCCTTACTGATTGCAAAACTGCATCAATACCTCTAGAAACCAATGTTAAACTTACTCCATTAGATGGTATTATTCTCTCAGATGTCACATTATACAGATAACTAGTAAGCAGTCTTGTTTATCTCACAATCACTCGTCTTGACATTGCCTATATTGTTCATCTGGTTAGTTAATTCATGTCTGCTCTATGGTCTACCCATTATACTACGGTTCTTTGCATTCTCCGCTACATCAAAGGCACCATGTTTCATGGTCTCCACTTCTCTAACAAGTCTAATATTCTTCTTTCCGCCTACTTTGATGCTAATTGGGCAGGTGACTCAATTGATCGTCGCTCTACCATTGGATATTGTTTCTTTCTTGGAAACTCTCTCATATCTTGACAAAGTAAGAAATAATCCATCACTTCTCAATCCAACACTGAAGCTAAATATCGCGTTCTTGCTAACACCACTCAAGAACTTCTTTGGCTCCGTTGGCTACTTACTGATATGGGTGTTCTCCAATCAACTACAATTATCCTATATTGTGACAATCAGAGTGTTATTCAGATTGCTCACAATAATGTATTTCATGAACGAACAAAACATATCGACATTGATTACCATTTTATTCGTTAACATGTTCTTCAAGACACTGTTTGTCTCAAATCAATATCCTCTACAAATCAAACACCTGACATTTTCACCAAATCTCATCTACTAGGTAGATTTCAAGAATTAGTTTCCAAACTTAAGTTGATTGTTTCTCTTCCTCCTTGAGTTTGAGGAGCGATGTTAAGTTATATTTAATATTATAATTCACTTATATTAATTTTATACTTAACTTGTACTACACTTGTATTATTTCACTAGTACTATACTTGTATTGTTTTACTTGTATTATTTCACTTGTACGTACTACATTTGTATTATTTCACTTGTATTACATTTGTATTATTTCACTTGGACTACACTTTTACTATTACACTTGTACTACATTTATTATAACCCTATAAATAGGGTTCTCTATGTATATTCTAAAACACATCAATATAACATTAAATCATTTTTTTTTCTTATCTCTCTATATTTTTCATGATGATAATTAATATCTTTCACATATCCTAAAATTTAAATCTTTATTAATCTCGATAAGATTAACTTAATTAATATTATTTTTTATATTGTTATATTGTATGAAATTATTACAAAATTAACATTTGTACAGTCATCGTATACTTATGATTTTTTTAGTACTATTATTTGGTAAAATAATAACTGTCAAAATTAACAACCTCTCGAAAAGACATTTTAACAATTATTGTAAACTTTTTTTTTAGACGATTAAAAAACATGTTACTTTTTGAGAAGATTAATTACCGTTTAAAAAGTATCTCAACAACACTCTTAAAAACTTTTTAAGGACGATTTTTTGTTAATATTTTGAGACGATTACAAAAGACAAAAAAAATTAAAAAAATTTAATCTTATAATTGTATTATATATAAAATATACCTGTAAAAAAATACTCCACCGATAATATCATCATTTAAATAATGAAAATAATTATACTTCAATAAAATTATAAGTATCTAATTAATAATCACTAATATATAATTACCTTGTTAGAAAATTTGGATCAAATAGTATAATCATAAATTTTTCCTTCCAAGATCCTCCTTAGTAGAATATCAAATAACAGAAAATTAGAGAATACACAACATAAGAATTATAGTGGAAACTCCAAATTGAAAAAAAACCACTTTTGTTGTCAAAAGACAACCAGAGAAAAATTCACTATGTGAAAAGTTGTTACAACCACACTCTCAATGATTTTCTCACACATCCAAAAAACAAGAACAATTACAAGCCCAAGAGAATTTTTCTACAAAATTCTCTCACTCAAAAACTTCTCATATAAGTTTTTCTCTATTTTTGGGATGATTAACAATGAAAAAATGAAGACATATTTATAGCCTTCAAGTTCTCATTTCATATGACAAACATTTCTTCATTTAACAAAATTAGGTTATCTAATTTTCCTATTCTTTATTCAAACAAGGTTAGGCATCTTCATCTTTGATAATATGGTAAGCCACCTTCCATGAATTTTCTTCTAAATTAATCACTTCTTATTTTGACTAATAAACCTAATATTATTTTTAATCAATCACAACATAACCTTCTTCCGTTTTTATCTGAATGGAAATATTCATGTCATATTATGATAAAAATGAGGATCAATAAGAATGAAAAGAGTAACGAAATAATCAGGTTCTGCACTGAAAATCCTGCAGGGCATAAAATTTTAAAATAAGGAAGTACGCATTTCTAAAGAGTGAATTTCGTTTAGTCCCTCATCCTTTCAATTTAAAAGAATGAATCCTCAACCTATCAGATTAAAGCTACCGAGGTTGAATTTTATCATAAAAAATTAAAACACTAGTAGTTTTAAAAAGGGTGATAGACATCTACCATTTTGAGCCAATGTTGCCTTAGGAAGTAAACGAAGCTTGCTTGCTGCACGTTAATTAAATGCACGAAAAAGTCGAAACAAAATCACCATAAAAATTGAGGGATGTACACAAATGAACAAACAAAACATAACTTAAAGCATAATAAAATATATAACACTTAGCAAAATCACTTACTTTTATTACAGGATGAAGCAGGTTTGAAAGAAGACAATATTCTTGTAACCTTTTACCCTACTTGAGTATTTATGCATGATATGAACTCTTTTCGAATTTGACATGACATTAAAGAGATTTTGTTAACAGAATCTAGTATTGCACTCTGGAAAACTTGATCACAACACTCATTGATAGGATCAACTTTTTCACAAGCTGTCAGAAGTTTCGAAGTGTCCACAATGCTCTCAAATCAATCGGCATCTATAATAATAGGGCATGCTGATGGTCGAATGGAGCATATCTTTTTACGTTCCACATTTGCTCCTCGACTCTCTAGAATTCTCTCAACATCGGAAACACAGTGTCTTGCAAGAGATATGTTTAAAGCCAGTATCCCAGAGAATTTGCTGGATTGTCCAATTAGAGTTGCTAAGGTGGCACTAAATTACGAACAACAAACTACATTGGCTAGATATGGTGCAAAGAAAGCCCAACAATCAGTTGCTGTAATACTCAACAAACTTTCTGCAGCTAAAAAATTTAACTTGCATTGTCCTGAAAATAAAAAATGCAACAAAGAAATTTGCCAATTCATATCTACTGTACTGTCTATGCATGGTAATATTTTTTTAGGAACCATTTTCAGGTAAGATTTGAAAGTACATGTTTCCCTTTCCCTAAATGGGAGCACAATTTATAAAAAATTAATTGTCTGCTAAAATTCTAACCTGACTTTTTCATCCTCGGCTAAACTTTAAATCAAATACCATAGTGCCTTTTAGAACAGTTTCTCCTTGTACGTATGTTTTGTTAGCTATCAAACATGAGTTTCTAACTTACAAATTACAATCAACTTCTTCATGAGCTTACATATTCTATCGTGATTCATTATAATGATCTGTATATTCATACAACTAAACCATCAGTACTAATTTACATGAATAAAAAAAATTGTCAAGATTCTGGTTTTGACAAATAGTTTTAAACAAACTAGGGTGTTTCCTAATACCTAAGTGATGGAAAAAATTGAAACAGGGCACTGCTAACTCCATCGCGAGAAAGGGAAAAATACATTGAATCTGTATTCGTGTAGGTGGTCGAAGCTGGAGGCTGGGCTGGAGAGGTCCAAGTCAATTCTTGCAACCACAGTTTGCACGTTGGAAGGATAAGCTAGAGTACTGGTGCCGTCGCAGGCTGGGCTAGCGTCATGTCGCTAGTGGTGGCGTCCTACTTGGTTGACCGGTCGTTGTTGACACTGTGTCGGCAATGGTGGTTGAGGGAGGCAGCTGTATAATTGTCCCAATAAATGACATTTTAACCATCATTAAAATATTTTCGTAAATTTGAGCCTACAACCATTCTCAAATGATCCTTATTTTAGGGATGATTGAGCGTTTTTGTTTTTATATATTTAAAATCGTTCTAAAATTTATTTATTGTTGTAGGGTAAGCTGTATGATTTATTAAATTTCTTTGTAATGTAATTAGTGTGGTTGGTGATTTATGGTGGATAAGATTAATTCTTTTATACTTTAATTTTCAGATCAAATCAACCACCATTTTGATTATAAATAAATAAGAAGTGAGTGATCCTTCCATTTGTGCTAATATTGTAAAGTGGTCTTTAAACGTCTTCTGTCTTAGTTCTCACTGGGTTTCAATTCATAGCATCAGTTACTTATGACCTGAATTGAACCGAAGATCTTTTTATTTTTATTTTTATACGACTCAAATTTATGCACTTTAAACTCTAAATTTTCAATATATGTCGACCAGAGCTTCATGCGAAACAAAGATCAAGTTTAAGCCTTCCATCTTTTACCATTTTTCAACTTAATGAAACGACAAATGTTATTAAAAGTTGGTTGAACAAGCCAAGTCTAAAGAAACTAGTTGATTATATATATATATAACCAATTTGATCTTTAAAAAAATGTATAAAAGGCCGGCAGAATATTATGATTGAAAGCAACATGAAAACTCTGAAATCTTGACGAGCTAGTGACACCACCAAATTGTTTATCTGTTTTGATAACAAAAGATTGAGAGAATTAAATGAGTGTATGCTACTCTGATGGTATTTGTATTTTTCTAGTAGCTAGGTATTACCAATTATTTCCTATATATATATATATATATATATATATATATATATAATATTGATTAGATTAATTTTGATTTAATTATATACCATGATATTTTATAAATAAAATTTTATTTTATACATATGTTATTTTCGTATAACTTAAAAAATATATGTTTTTTGAATATACTATGTACATATTTTTTTATAACATTAAAAAAATATTTTTCCTATAGTAATTAAAAATAAATCATGTTAATAAATGTCTCATATAAAAATCAAAAAGCTTAATTTATTACTTAAAATTCAGTAAATGATTTTAATTTTTTCAAAATTATGATTTTAGTTTCAAATTTATTACTTAATGTAACAAAATTAAAGGTTTAAATTTTTTATTATTTTTTCTTACATTCTCTCTCTCTAATCCTCTTCGTTTTTCTCTTTCTATCTCTTACAAGTGGCGTTTGGTTCACGGAATCGAATTGAAATCGAAATGAGAATGGAAATAAAATGAAATGAAAAGAAAATAGTTTTATTTTGTTTGATCATTGAAATCAAAGAAGGAATCAATATTACAGTGTTTGGCTTACAATTAAAATAGAATGAAAAACATTGTATATTACCTTAATACCCCTATATTCAGTAAAACTTAAATCATATCATTTAATTATTATTTTTTCGTCAGACAAAATACATTATTGAAATGATTATTTTTCTAAATAATTATTACTTAAAAATAAAATTTATTATTAAAATTATTTATTTTCTAAATAGGGTTTTGGGTTTTTATTTATGGGTTAAGATTTAGGGTTAAATTTTTTTTAAATAGGGTTTAGGAATTTGAGATTTGGGATTTTGGGTTATATTTGTGGGTTAGGATTTAGGTTTAAAATTATTATTTTTCTAAATAGGGTTTAGGGTTTTGGGATTTGGGATTTAGTGTTTAGAGTTTAGGATTATATTTGTGGGTTAAGTTTTATGATTAAAATTATTATTTTTCTAAATATGGTTTTGGGTTTTGTGAATTGGGATTTAGGGTTTAGGGTTATATTTTTAGATTAAAAATATTATTTTTTCTAAATAGGGTTTTGGGTTTTGGAATTTAGGATTTAGGGTTATATTTGAGATTGGGGTAAAATTGTAAGAAAAAAATTAAAATGTGAATGAAATCATAATTTCTTAAGGAGAGAGAAGGAATTCTAATTTTTTTTCTTATAAGAATCGATTCAAAGAATCAATTTCATTTCATTCCCGCTTTTCAGCCTAATTAAACATAAAATTAGAAGAAAAAAAAATAATAGATAGAAAGAGAAGAGGATAATATATAAATAAAATTATCCTTTAATTTTAACCACATAATAACATAAGATTAAATTAAATTCAAATTTTTAATTTAAATCAAATTGAAATCATTTTCAAAAAATGAGATATTAAATTAAATCTATTGTCTTTTTTCAGGTGTTCTTATTTTTGATCATGTGTACACTATTCTTTATTTTTGATTTTTGAATTTTTAGTTAATTTATATTTTAAATTAAAAATATGTTTAAAAATAAATCTTATTTAAAAACATATTTAATAATAATACTTATAATTCAAAATTTTTATTGAAAACATAACATAATTTTTCAATGCTTAAGTGGTCATTTATCATTAATGATGCTAGATCTTCGACTATACAAATTATAAAGAGATGATCATATTATCCGAAAGAATAAATGTTATTCATACCGAGTTCTTGACTACTATCTATAGAGGAATACATATAACAACTTTGTAACAACATCTAACACATGTAGTTCGATATCCCACTTCAAACACATGGTAAGGGTAAAATCATGAGTTTGGTTTTCAAAGTTAAGGATCTTGATTCGCTTAAAAATTTAATAAAAATATCAATCACATGTTCTACAAATGGAGTGAATTTTACATCTAGTTTTTCTTCTACAACTAAATCACAAATAAAACGAAAGCCAACCTCGACATGTTTCATTATTGTATGCATAATTAGATTTGCAACTAGATATTTAACATTAATACTATCAGTTAAAAGAATAGGTGCATATGAGGATTGCAGCCAAATTACCTCAGTTGATGCAAGAGCAAGAGCTCTATATTCTACCTCGACACTTGAACGTGTTATCTCACCTTGTGTTTGGATGAACACCACAAAACAAGACTATTATCAAACTAGATGCAATATCCTCTAGTACTTCCCTTATCATCGGAACAATTTGTCCAATCTAAGTTTGAAAATCTAGTCAAATTCTATGCATATGATTTTTGAAGCATCACACCATAAGCCATAATACCTCTAAGATATCTTAATAGTCTCTTTGCTCTAATAAGTGTCCATTTAAGTGTGTAAAAATTGGCACAACCTACTCATAAAATATGTTAGTGTTATAAGAGTTTTAAGTGGTTTAGACTCATCTAAACTTGACTTTTCAGAAGTATTTTGATATATTTTTGCTATGAGTTATGAATAGAAGAAGAATTCTTGGTCATCTAGATTACTAAGAAAAAATGTCAAGAATCCAATTATTTCAAGACAAAGTTGCATTCAATTGTTCAACAAGATCACGAATGTAACCATTGGTGTTGACTATCACTATGATGTCATCAAAATAAAAAAATGATAATGACATGCTCATTGTCAAACTTAATAAGTATAGATGTGTTTGTTGTAAACTAGTATCATGCCCTTGGTGCCTGCTAATGGCCATAGAGGACTTTTTTTTTTTAATTTGCACACCTAATGTGAATGCTCTTTATCTTCCAATCCAAGAGATTTTTTCATAAAATTTATTTCCTAAGTCTCAAAAATGTACTATTTACATCAAGTTTTTTCAACTCTAAATCCATTAACGGAGTTAATGTAAGCACCACTTTAATAATTTGAAACTTAACCATAAGTGAAAAAGCTTTTACACATCAATCTCTTCTACTTGATCATAGCTTTGAAAACTTTAATACTTAAATTTTTAATTAATATATTTATGTTCATATTTAAAAAAATATATAAACTTTAGTTCTAAAATTTTAAATTTTAACAAAATTAAGGATTATAGTATATAATTGTCTATCTTTTATACACTAACGTCTATTAAGATACAAGATTAAATAATACATGTTAAAAGTTTAGCAATTAGTATATTTCAAAGACTAAGTAGCAAAATTAAAAAAAAAAAAATTTCTATAGCAAAATGAAAATTTTCCAACAAATTACACTATCAATAGACAAATAATTATAATTGTAATTAAGGCCATTTATCAACTAATGGACGTGACTTACCTTACCAACTTGATTTTCTTTCTTTCTTTCTTATTCTAATCATATTTTTACTATTTTGATATCTCATAATTTCATACATATACGAATGATTATATTGCAATGTATGTTATTTTAAGAAAAATAATAAGAATAGTCTTTAAAAAGATAGAAAGTAAGTGTAATGCAAATGACACATAGAATAATTGAAATAAATATTAATTATTTATATTTAAATTTAACATTTAATATTTAACTATTTAAATTATTGTTTACAATTTTATTAATCATTGTATAATTATCTAGTTTATTATAAAATGTTATAAATTAATTAATAAAATTATAAGATTGTTTTATAGTTTAGGTAATATGATTACTCCTTACATTATTATAAATTCAATTTTGAATTTTATGTATGTAATATTTCATTTATTTAATTAAAAAAAATATTTAAATATTTTTTTTAATTATAAAATCCTAAACAATAATTTAAATACTTAAATGATAAATTTAAATAATAGATAAATAATGATTATGATAACTAATCTATTATTAAATTTATGGCAGAGTGATTTTATTTGTTTTTTAAATACTAACATTACAACATAATTAATTATATATAAAATATGATATTTAAGTATAACTTATAAATTCATTCATCCTAAAATTATTTCGTCATATTAAACACGAACATGTCTAATGCGTATCACGATTCATGACTTCTCTTATGGACGTTTTTTTTTTTTTTTTGTTTTGTTAATATTATGGATGTTTCAGTTAATACGAGGGATCTCTTTCTTCCAAATAAGTACACTAGACCTTTGACCTATATTTTGGATATTTATCAAGGTTTTCCTTTTCCAAGCACTTATATAATTAAAATATATATAACTATATCAATATGTATAATATTATAAATTTATTAACAAAATAAAAAAGTTACAAAATTAAATAAAAAATTGTTATTATTTAAAAATAAATAAATAAACCATAAAAAACATTTTATCAAATACTCTATTCTTATTTTCTCAACATCAATATTTTATTATTGTGAATAATGTGTATTGATATCAAAACTTAAAACATGAGTATGACATAGAAATTACGGACAAATACATTTTCAAGTCATAGGAGATACTGATTGACATATCTATTTATAAGATAGTAGTTACTGTGAGAGTACCACATATACAAGGAAATTTATATAACAATAATAATAAAGGAAATATTTTCAACCAAAAGATCACCAGAAGTGTTGGAGTAATAGCCTATTTCAATCTGAGGGAAGAACATCAGATGGGGTTGTTGCTGGGTTGGGGGGTTGGATTGGTTTTTAATTTGCTCCTCCAGTCTCAAGCCTAGTAATACCATAGAGAAATCTAGAAAAAAAAATCTCAATACTTACTGCAAAATATCCGACTAATTATAAAATATTTTAAAACAATTAATATCATAATATATCCTATTATTTTTTAAAATAGTTTTACTCACACGAAAAACTCCTCTAGAATTCGTTTAGAAATCAACTCTCAAAAACTGAAACTATTATAATAAGAACTAACATTGTTTTATATATTTTGATTGCAAATATTAAATCTATGCATATAAATCAAATAATTAATTTATTGAAACTTGAAAAAGGGCTCTAATTACATTGAAAAACAAACTCTTAAAAATTTAAACTATTTAAAGAATAACCAATATTACTTTATATACATTTTTACCTACTATATTTCTAATATTTTGATCTTTAAAGACTCATAATACTTAAAATAAAATAAAAATGTACATCGAAGATATAAAAATAGAAGAAATTTTAAAGAAAATGGAGCCAACATGTCGATATTACAATTTACTTATTTTTCCTGTAAATTGCCGGAAGATTCAAAAGGCGTTACCTAGGAAGAATGTTGTGGATTTGGAGAACATATTTGTAAATTTACCAATTTTTTATAGAATATTATTTTTCTTTTAAATTAGCAAAATATCTAAAATAAAATACAAAATGTCTCCAAAATTTATCAACCAAAAAAATAAAATAAAATAAAGCGTACCATCTACCTGTGTTTAGTGTAGTAGTCCTAGACACCTCAGCAAAAATAAAAATAAAAACAAATTATTTCAGACTATATGGAAACAAGTTCTAGAGCCAACGCCAAGAAGCCAAAACGACTCACTCATGTAATTAAAATAAAAGAACTAATAACTTTTTTTTTTTTAACATGAGTAATGTGAAAATTTCATCCTAGTGTTTTTTTTTTTATGCTTCAAGTAAAATGGAAATTGATACTATTTCCGGTGGATTCAGTGACCTTTTGAGTTCCAATCCTAAAATCAGCTCAATAGAATTGGTAGATGACATGTGAAGCTAACGGAAGTAAACTGAAACAAGCGGGATGTCAACATCATTGTCCTCGTCATCCTCACATGCCACAACGACATCCAAGTGGCCACGGTATGTGGGCAATTCTACTTTCGCTACATCCCTAGCCAGATCAGCCATCTTCTTGTCCATACGATCCCTATGTCGGGGGAACATGCTGTTAAAAAGCAGGCAACTTCCACAGGAGATGCTATACGCATTTATCCCTTTGTTCTTGAGCCAGTCAATGAGTTCCCTAAGAGTTGGATTGTCTTTCAGAAGCCATCTATCCCAAACAGTCCATTTCATTTCACGGTGCTTGATCACCTTGGGTGGAACTGGCTCAGCAATGGAAAATAATGGCAGTGCTAGATTGGCAAATGTGTTGCGGTAGTCCTCTACTTTATGCCCTCCACTTAAAACCTTGTAGAGTTCCAAGCACACCAGACCTGTTGCCATAGCAGTAGATGTTGCAATTGCAGGGATAATCCTTCCAGCAATGAACTTGGCTTTAAGCTTGTCAACTTCAGGAATGCTGTAATTCCTTGCCCTCATGTTGGCAAGACCAGCTATCATGTCCATATGGTAGTTGGTATCATCATCCTGCACATATGACAGGCCATGTCAATAAAAATTGACATAAATTTTACAAATCAAAATGAAATAATTATTTGGTATGTTGTGTATACATACACACAAAAGTATAGATCTAGATGAATTGGTGGTAGGTAGATAGTGTGAGAGAGGTACCTTCTCAAACTGAATTGGTTTCATCCTGAAACCAGGTGGAAACTTTTTTCGGCATAGCTCTAACTTCATAATCAATTCATCAATTATCTTTGCATCATCAACAGAAGCAGCGGTAAGATTAGTAGCCTTCTCATCAGTTACAATTTTGACATCTTTCTTGGGCTGAAATTCTGGGATCAACACTCGGTCAACAGCTTCAGCCAATTTCTTTGGGTTTTTAACCCAGTCCGGAATTGGAATCCCAAATGTCTCTGATCGTAATATTGCTGCAGCCATTACAAACTGGAGGTGACCGGGGTCAGCAGCTGAAAACTGCAGAGGTTGGGGGAATCGTTTAGGAGCGGACCAGAAAGAAGCCCCAGTACTAGTTGCAGCATCTTCAGGAAAAGTATAGATCAATTGCTTCACACGGTTAGCAAAATAATCTTCAAACCTGACCGAACATAAAACACAACACATAAGAAGACGTGAAACATCACATTCTCAAATTTGTGGTTTCAATGACAACTGAAGAAAAATGCTCAATTTTCTAAGGAGTTACTCTACCTTAGTCGAGCCCAGGTAATGCAATCTTGAAATGTTTCACATTTTTCTTTGTCAAGGCACTCAAGCACACGCTCCAAATTATCTCTTGCTTGTGCATCACCAGCATTTCTCATTCCACTGGCATAATCACTTGGTTTTGACAGGTATGCGTTCACTTCAGCAGGAGTCTTCTCAAGCAAACCTTCAAATTCAGACCGAGCCCATGTCAAGCAATGGTCAATATTGTGTGGAAAGGAGTGCACAGTGCACATAGGTGCTTGTTTTTCAGGTGGGTCTCTTGAAGCTCCATAGTTTTCTGTAAGGTGAGGAATGACCATTTGAGTGTTGCATTTGGCACCAAGAGTTCCCGACTCCAGAAGTGGCTTCTGAAAATATAGACATCTCTGATCAACATACAGCCTGGCATTGACATTATCTAGAGCATTAACTACAACACTCAAATTCTCCCAGAAAGCATCATCAAAAACATGTTCAGTCTCTGAGCCAACTCGATTTTGCAGAGCTTCGATATTGAGATGAGTATTGATTGAAGAAACAGCTGAAGCAGCAACTGTGGATTTGGCTTGCCCAATGTTCCAATCACGGAATAAGAATTGCCTGCTGAGGTTACTCTTCTCAATCACATCATCATCTGTAACTGTTAGTTTACCTTCACTGCCACAAGAAACTCCCATCAGGGCAAGATTTTTCAAGAACTCACATCCCAGGGCACCAGAGCCTACAACAAACACTTTAGCCTCCTCAAGTTTTTTCTGGAGCCTGGACCCAAATACTGAAATTTGAGCATCATAACGACTATTCAATGGTCTGAATTCACTTGAATCTAGTGTCTCTGTAGGAAGTGACTCCACCGAATCGAAGTAAAAGAACTGTAAAAAATAGCAAATCATATGTAAAACGGTAAAACCAACAACAAACTTTTAAGTTTGAGCTCTAAGTAAGATGACTTCCACAAGAAAAATATCTTTTTGGTTATCGAAGTTCTAAACAACTTTGACCAACAATAAATGCCATTGATATGTACGCCCACCTCTTTCTCTAAATGTGCAAAGATCCTGAGAGGTTCATCATGATTTATGGATATATTAGGTGCCAATTGGTATCTATTGGTACTTGTGCCTGTGGGTGACTGGTTGTGTGAGTGAGAGAGGACCTAACAAAGTGAACCTTTCCTGGCTAGTAAGCTGAAGGCATGTCCACACAATTAACTAATTAAGGCTGCCCATGCTTTTTTGCATCTATTACACTATAGAAAGTATTCCCTAAAAATATTATATAGAAGAAAATACTTATGTTAGAGTAGTGGTATGCACACTAACCTGGAAGAGTGGGTGAAACTTTCCGGAACAAGCTTTTACCACTTCTTGTCCAACAATACCACCGAACATTGCTGCCATAGGGTTCAGAACTGCCTTGGCACCAAAGGCAAAGTGTCGCAGCAGTTTTGGATTTATATCATCTAGCCTTCCATCACCTTGACTCTCATTAATGTTACGAGCAATAGATATAAGCTTCTGAGCATCATCATCTGAACCAGCAACAGGCAGTTGTCCACACTCAGATGTAAACTTATCCAGCGCTTGAAATGCCAGGTGGAGAAGAGGTGGCCTATCAAACTTGGAGAAATCACTTAGAAGAAAATCTCCAGGATCCTTAAGAGCATCTTTTAATGGCTTAAAGTTCAATAATTTGGGTTGTTTCACTTGTGTGACAATTCCACCTCTCTCATAGGTACCAAAATTTGTAGTATCCTCCTCTAGAAAGAATGAATATGCCCTCACATTTTTTATCTTCCTTGGTTTTCCATCATTCAGTTCTGTCATTCCCCGAATTTCTGAGAACATAACAAGATCCCCATCTTGAAATTCAAGTCTTTCATCGTCAACACATGTTATTAGTGCAGGGCTATCATTGCTGATGGATGCAATGATGCCTGTGTGAGGCTCCTCTCCATCAACATCGGTAACAGTGAACTCCGGTCCAAAGTCACAGAACACAGAACCAAAAAGGCCTCTAACTTCAGTTTTAATGAAGGCTATAGGAGGCTGATGGTTGTGACAATAGTCATTGAATTCAATGGCTTTTTCAAGACTGATGTCAGTGAATACAACAGCCTGCAAACCAGAAAATAAATTGGAGAGATACAACCCATAACCAAATTACAATAGAATATAATACACACCTATAAGTTACATTCCAAATATCATAAAATATACTATCAACTTCAGAGAACAAAACTACTGCAACCTTCTATAAAATGAGCAAATGGCAGGTAAATCAACAAAACATGCATTAAAATGGGAGTACCTGGAAGTCAGAAAGTTGTTCCTTGGTCAACTTTGTTGTCAACGTACGTACAACCACAGCATTGTTGAGTTCTTGCATCTTTTGAACAGAAGCAAGGGCTCTGTTCGTACCAATATCATTCTCAGAAAAAACAAAATTACCCGACAGATCCCATAGCTCTACTGTACCTTCATCATGCAGGGTAACAGACTTAACACCAGCAAGAATTAGGTTCTTCGCTGCAAAATAGAAATCCCATCAGACAAAGGAGTCAAGAGAGGACTGTTTAAGGGTCACAAACTTGACATGGTGGACAATTCCCAAAAAAAAATGCCACTGTAGGAAGCAAATAAACCAAGTAACATTCATGATGCATAGAAAATAGAAAAATCATGTATCGTTTCATCATTAGCAATTTTTTGTTCAAAAAGTAAAGTGAAAGAGGAATATCAATGAGACATAAAAAAGCATTAAGGGGGTAATTTCATACCACCTAAAGACTATATCAATCTGGCGACACCATTCTTAGATCATACTTTAAAAAGTAGCTTGTAATCATGTTTTATTTCTTTCTAAAGTTTGATAGAGATGAATGAATGATAAAGGGCAACTGTTGTCATTAACGCTCAAAATTGTCCCAGTAACTCAATGAGAACAATCTATGATCGAAACTGGATGAAAATGGTAAATGAAATCAACATAAATATTATGTAAACTTTAGGCTTACGCTACAATCTTGTATAAGTGTGGACAAAAATACCATTATAAACAGCATAACACAAAAACAATTGTGAAAAAAACAATTACTGATGTTTTAATTGCATGACAATAATTGTATTATTAAACACTAAAATAACATAAAAACAATTATTGGTGTTTAAATTGCATCACAAAAATAAGAAAAACTAAAGCCATAAAGATCTTAACTTCTTAAGTCTTAAGACTCTAAACTGATATTTATTATTGAACATTAAAATATCATGGTTCCAAAAGTCAATAACAGCAATCTTAACACCATTAATCATTTCCAGAAGGTAGCACCAATATGTCTATCATGAGGTTTCTATGAGACGAACCAATTTCAGCACCAAGTCCCTGCATCCCTGATATGAGCAAATTTGAGCCAAAGAGCCTCCGCATTGTCTCGCGACCGTAGACTGCAAGCTGCCGGCTGTGAAGATCCTCGTCAATATCTGGAGAGTTAGAATCGCCCATTGCCGTGATGGTGTTTGCTCGCAGCTCTTTAGCTAAGCTGTTGTTGCTGTTGTTATTATTAACACTGATGTTGCTGTTATTCTCCGTTAAGGACCCGGAGACGGCAACAACACCAATCCTATGCTTCTTTGCGATAGACGATTCACCTACACTGGTTTTTGCCTCGCTGTCCTCTTCTACAACCTCTCCTTCACAAGCTCTTCTTCTAGGAAGCATATAGTGCAATAAGCTGCCAAAAGCATGAGAAAACCCCGTCCTCGTCACCATAATCACAAAAACAGAAACAAAAAATGAAAATCAACAAAATTCGATTTTTAATGCCATTAGCATCATCGAATACAAAAGATTTCAAACATAAAATTTCTTTAAAACTCCAATAACCAAATCAATCGGCACAGAAGCTACAATTACCTAATCTAAGTTAACCAAAACCCAAATTCTTTCGAGATTTGAAGACAAACAGTCGAAGTAAAAAAGATCGAACAGACAAGGAAAACGTACCGATGAGGACTTGGAGCTGGGGAAGAATGGAATCTGAGAGAAACAGGAAGGAAGATGTTCGATCTTCGGGTTTAGTGGGATTTGAGAAATGTTGTCGCAAATTTATCAGAGACAAACAGCTAAACGAGTTAATAAAGTGAGTGGTGGTGAGAAGGGTATTAATGGATCGACATTTTTATTTAGGTTTAGTTTGTTCCCCGCAATGTTATTAAAATAATAATATTAAGGAAAATTGAATAAAATGTAAATGAAATAATATTAGGTTATTTAATTTACAAATATAATGAAATAAAAAATACTATATATTACTTTAGTCATATATGTAAAGAATCTTATGATTGATCTAGCTTAAATTTTTTTTTTTTCGAGAAAAGTAGAATTTGTGTGAGAAAAGGGATTCTTTGATTCAGGATAAAAAAGATATATTAGTTCGGAATAAACTCGATATGTTATTAAGGGAAATACTGTTTTGAGAGAAGGCAATGTAAAAAGAATTGAGTGATTTACCTACAACTTTAAAGCGTTATGATTGTGATTCTTTAGAGGGAAGTAAAACTTTCAGTAAATTTTAAATAATATCATTTAATTATTATTTTTTTGTCAAATAAAATATATTGTTAACATCGTTATTTTTTTAAATAATTATTACTTAAAAGTAAAATATATTATTTTTTTAAATAGGGTTTAGAGTTTTGAAATTTGAGATTTAGGAGTTTAGGGTTTAGGTTTGGGGTTTTGAGTTAAGATTTAGTGTTTAGGGTTTATGGTATAGGATTTAGTGTTATATTTGTGGATTAAGATTTAGGGTTATATTTGTGTATTTAGGGTTAAAATTATTATTTTTCTAAATATGGTTTAGTGTTTTGGGATTTAGAGTTTAGAGTTTAGAACATAAGGTATAATGTTTATAGTTTAGTATTAAGATTTAAGATTATATTTGTGTGTTAAGGTTTATGACTAAATAAATTATTTTTCTAAATAAGGGTTAGGGTTTTGGATTTTTGGGTTTAAGATTTAGGGTATAGAGTATATGGTTTAAAATTAAGGGTTATATTTATGGGTTAAGGTTTAGGGTTAAAAATTTTATTTTTCTAAATAAGGTTTAAGGTTTAGGTATTATGTCCCAAGTAAAATGATTTGGTAATTTGTAGATATTATGTCTTTATGTTTATAAAAATAATTATTGTCAATCCACTTGCTTCCTTGATTGACTAGATAATAATTTAAATTATATTTTGTATATTTTTTCTACTTTTAATTTTGATTTAAATATCAATTTTATAGTCGTGACCTTACGGACTATTATAGTATTTCTTTAATATATGATTGTAAGTTTGTCACTTCAAATATATTGAATATATCATTTCAAATAATATAATATATTAAAGCTTAAGTTCAATGCATTTATAGGTCTCATGGAAAGAAAATAGAGCTCCAATGTTAAGTTGGTTTTATATTTGTAGGAGCAATTTGGAATTAGCGTGGAAAAGGAGTTTATACTATATGTTTGTTGACATTATTAACTTTTTATTCAGAAGTTATTATTTATAGTCATTGTAAATACTAGAATTAGTTAGAAAGATTTTATTATGTTTTAGTATATAAATTCTTAAATGTAATTGTATTCTTAATTTTAATATAATATGATTTTTAATATTTAAATTAATAAATTTATTATAATTTATATTGAAAATGGGATAAATTGAGATGTATATGATCACAGTTTAAGTGTAACTGAGACAATAAACATTATTTGATCATAATCCTATAAAAGACAGAAGTCATAGACATATGATTTGGCCTCGTTCTTTTATAAGACCGAGACCAAATGTATGTCTATGACTTCGGCCTTTTAAAGACTGTAATCAAATGGTATGTCTATAGTCTCGATCTTTTAAAGACTGAGACCAAATGTATATCTATAGTCTCAATCTTTTAAAGATCGTAATTAAATGATATATCTATAACCTTGCTTTTTTAAAGACCATGATCAAATAGTATGGTTATGGTCTCGGTCTTTTATAAGACCGAGACCATTACCATAAGTAACAATCTATGATCTATCTCACTTAAGACTCGATTTTTATAATTGTGACTATAGATCTACGACCACGGTTAAAAACTGAGGTTATATATCAATATTGTAATATTGAATAGGGGTGTCCATCGGTCCTATCCGGTCTATTTTGGGGAAAAAATTAACTGGACCAGATCAGATCGGTTGATTTATAAAATCTTTCGATCTGATCCGGTTTTCTGATTTGCTACGATTTTTGGACACATTTATTGAGAAATAATATGAAAATTTTAATATATTATTAAATCGGTCCGGTTCAGTTCGATCGGTTTAAAAATCAATATAATTGGGCTGGACCATTTGAAAAATAATTTTAATTAATACAAACTGGACTGGACCGTTTGATTTATAAAACTATTCAATCCAATCCAATTTGGTTTGATTTTCTGATTTAGTCTAATTTGGTTCAATTTATGGACAACCCTAGTAGTGAACTATGCAACATTTCATTATATTTAATGCAAAATTTAGTGTAAAATTACTCAAGTCTAACATCAAAAATAATATTACATTAAATTTAACAAGATATTATTCATTTAGTATGACATTATTTAGACACAATTTAGAAAAAAAATTCTAAAAGTATTTTTAAATTTTTTATTACATATAATAAATTAAAATTAAATATATTTACACAAAATTAATAAAAAATTATTAAATTCAACTTAAAATTTAAAATATAATAATTGTTTGAATATAACTATTATTAAAAAATTAATTAAAAATAAAATTTTATTTTATTAAGGAATATATTTTTTAGTATAATATTTGATATTATTGATTAAAGATGAGTAATTTTTAGTATAAAATTTGACACAAATTGATGATAAAGATGGAAGATGTTTTAAGAGTAATTTTTCGTAACTTTATAGTTAAGCATGTTTGATCAGGTAAGAATTTGAATTACAACACAACCCAACGTTAAAGTTTTTATTTATTTATTATTTTGATAGTTTTTTAATATTATAAATAAATAAATTATCTATAATATTTTAATAAAGGAAATCAAAAGATGATACAATTAATACCTTTAACTAATACTATGTTAACATGCAAAAAATTTGATAACCAAATGGTAAGATGAATTAATATTGTTTAAGCACGTAAAGTGAGTCAAGTTACATTGTAGGTAGTGCTATAAACAACTAGCATGGGATTGTAACTCAATCAACTAACAATAAGATGTTATTTATTAGTTTTATTGTATACTCTTTATCAATTATTATTATGATTTTTTTATTAGATATTTATTTATTTTTAAATATTATATTAATTTTAAATTTTATTAATTAAAATATCAAGTCATTGTATAATAATTATTAATTTATCTTAATATAATGCCAAGATCGATGAAAAACGTTAAAATTAGAGTGCATTAAAAGGTTTGGATTCCCATGCTCCGATTGAGGAGGAAATTTTTGGGTATGTGAAAGACCAACGGAGAAGTTACCTTAAAAGGAATGCGTTGGTCATATAAGTCTGATTTCCAAGTGGTAGTTGTATACGTGCTTCTTCTTCTTTTTTCCCTTCAAAAATAGTTGTATGTGTGCCTCTTATTAATAGCAATGGTGCTTTAAATGATTGTGTTTGCTCTCTCTCTCTTTTCCATGTTTTTTGAATTTAAATATTTGTTTACAGAAATAGTCAGCTTTTATTTCGAGAAAATTGTTCATTGATCTTTTTAATTAGAGTACGTATGAACAAAAATAAGTTAATTAGCAAAATTGCATAATCATGAACCCTATTATATTCCTACTCTAGCCCCCATCATCAAAGAAAAATTCAAAAGATATAATGGTGTGATATATTTAAAAAAAAAATTAAATAATGTGATATAATATTATTAATAATTATACTTGAATTTATATAAATGGAGAAACTGACATTTTATTTATTTATGATCGTAATATATATAAATTCTCAAAATATTTAGACCCCACTAATTGAATACTGGATTAAAAGTAAATGGTGTTCAATAAGCATACAAAATGTTTATCCTTTGTGAACAGTTAGCATGAAAGTTTAAACAAGTGATTAAGAAGGCCATTTTTTTTTATTATTATTATTATTATTAACCATACTAGAAAGGTGGAGGAATAAAAATATTTGCAGGAATAACGTTTTCCAGTAATATGAATAATTTAAAAAAAAAAGTATATATATATTCTAAAAATCCGAGTGCTTCGGTTGAAATTGATTTTATTCTTGACAAAGTTGCTAGTCACGGGTGCCAAATTACTGATGTGTTACGTTTCCATCATTGATCTATTAATATAGAATCAAACCTCCAAGTCTTTTATTATCTTTTTATTTTTCTTGCATATATTAATGGATAATGGTGATCTCAGCTGTTAATCACAATCTAAGATTCTTTACTCAATTACGCTTATTCTTGCAGCATATATGGTTGAAAATTTTCGGATTTAAATAATTATTCATCTTAAAATTTATATTAAAAAATGGAAAGAAAGAAATTAGACACTTCATCGAGGCTTTAAAAAGCATAAATTAATCCTTAATATTTTAAAATTTAATATTTTTATCTAATTTAATAATTTCTGTAAAAATATTAAGCATCAAATTCTGTTAAGTAAGTGAACTAAAATATTTAAATTTTAACATATTAGAGATTAAATTATGTATTTTAAAAAATTAATAATCAAATTATATTTTCATGTAAAAATTAATAACAAATATAATAAAAAAACCAAAAAATTAAAGGGAAAAAAAAGTTTTGAACCTAAGTGAAATGTTACATGCTTGATGTCATAGTGGCCTAAATTGCATACAAAAATAACTAATGTAGTTAGATACTTCTGTTACAATAAATCTTTGCAGTAACCCACCCTACCCTAATTAATATGCCCAAAGCATATATTCTCTCTCTTTTTCTATAATTTAAATAGCATATATAATATGATTTAAACCTATAATTTAAATTAATAATTACATAAATAAATCTTATTTTTAAACCAAATAGCAAATAACATATACTTGGATAATATGATATTTTTAATTAGTGCACTCAGTTGATTGGGATAGGTGCCTGGTAGTATCAATATATATTTTTGTAATAATATATCTTTTCTTTCATATTATTAATGTGGTCTAACTTAATATATAATTTTAATAAGATTTTAATTTATGTTCTTAGTATTTATAAAGAACACAAACTATATTTAAATTTTAGATTTTATTCCCAAAATTTAATGATATTTTGTTTTAATTTTTTTATTATTTTATTTATCATTCATCACCTCTCTTCTACTATTTTTTGCTCTCGAGAAAATGAAAGACAGGAGAGTGAATGAAGGAAGCAAAAGAGGGAAAATAATAATAATAATAATAATATTAAAGATAAAATTACTCTTTTAACTTTGATTACGTATATGACATATGATTAAAATTATTTTTTAAATTAAATTAAATTAATAATATAAGATATTAAAAAAATTAGAAATATAGGTCTATAATTATTTTTATAAAATAAATTTACCTGATTTTTTTATAAATATAACAGACTTATATTATCCCACTTAAAAATAACATACTGAACAAACCTTAGTACGTAAAAAAATGAGTTAAAATACACTTAATTCTAATTTTACATTATTTACTTTGTCAAAGATAATTAGATAATGTCTTATTATATGGAATAATATATTTTTTTTATCTTTGATTAATTAATTTATTTTATTTAGCTATAAATTATTATCTCATGTATCCTAATGTATTTTAGGATTAAAAGAAATAATAATATGTGCATAAAGTTACTATATACATTAAATGATGTATTATTGTTAGATTAAATGTTAAATTAAAGAGGTAAAATGTTAAAAGTAATTATGGGATACTTATTAATACCAATTATATTAAATCATATCATATTAAATAATATATGCATTAAATTATAATAAAAAATAAAGTTTCTAAAAAAACTTAACAGTCTCTTTGTTTAGGTACAAAAATACACTAGTCTTATTAAAAAAAAAAATTGGAAGACTTAATAGCTAACGAGTTATGCATTAATAGCATGAATCTCACTTTAGCATAATGTTTTCAATTTTTTAGCAATGGATATAACCTAATGAACAAAATCCTTTATGGGATTGGTTAGGAATTACACTCCTGAACCAAGTTTCACAATTTTTATAAATTTATTATATATATATTTAATTACGAGAATTCAAAGAAATAAAACTTAATCTTACTAAATAAAGTATTTTATTATAAAAATACAATATTATAATTAACTATAATATATTTTATTTTGATTTTTAACAGTATCAAAATCATCAATCTAATTTTATAATTTAATATATTTTAAACATAAGTTACAATTAATTTTATTTTGAATATAAATTTTATTAATTTAAATATAAATATATAATTAACTATATATTAATCGTTAACGAAGAATACTTAATCTCTACAAATATTTTGTAAATTTGATGAAAAATTCTCACCCTACTCGACAAACATTTAACATAGGGATGAAATTCTCACTCCAATATTGATAACATTATTTGAATATTTTAAATGTTTGAGGTTGAGTGTCAATGAGTACTTGAATTTGAGTTGTATAAAAAGATTGTTATACTTAATTTTAGTTAATATTAATACAATAATGTCCCAAAAATAAACAAAAACATCACATATTTTGTATAATTTTAAAATTTTAAAAGACTTAATTTTAATATTTGTGCTTATTAGAACATGTGAAATATATATTTACTTATAAGCTGCACATAATTAATCGATGCAAATATGAATAAGAAGATGTTATATTTTCTTAGTTACAATATAACTAGTATATGATTTGCTACCTAATGTTATAAATAATGTGAGATTTTAGTCACAATGTATGATTCTCACTTCTTTATTCTTATTGAATAATATTCATATATTATTCAAAAACTTTAGTTAAATACTTACTTATGTTAATTTGTATGATATTAGAGCACAATAAGATCATATTAACACATGGATACGAGTTCAAATAATTCTTATAGAAATATATTATCTTCTTCATCTCCACCTGTTATCTTTTTTATCAATGGTGCAATTACAAATGTACAAGGTAATGATGGTTCCTTGCTAAGAAATCAACAAGCTATTTCTACTCTATCCACATGAGATGATGCAAAAAAAAAAAAAAAACTCATATGGTATCTGCATCTTCTTCAATTCTTAATGTTTTGTTAAAGAATTTTTTTTATTATACATTCAAACAATATCTTGTTATCTATTAAATTGGATAGTCATAACTACCTAGTCTAATTCGAGCAATTCTTGTGTTCCATTATGACCTATAGATTAGAAGGGTTCATAAATGATATTCTTGTTAGACCTTTATCTTTTTTTGATGATGATTGTCTAAGCACAAAACCCTCAATTTTTCACATAAATATAGTATAATTTATTGGTTAAAAATTGAATTTATATCTCAATTACACAAAGAATGAACGCAATGTTAGTAGGGAATCTTTTTGCATAAGAACAATGACTTGCTTTTGAGGAGTGTTCCAATAACACTGCTCAATCTAGAGTAATAGAGTTACGAAACAAGCTTCAAACTCTTTCCAATAATGGTTCATCTATTGTTGACTATTTGCTAAAGGCTAAAACATTATCAGATCACCTTGCTACAGTTAGTGAAATTATTCCTAAAAAAGAGTTGGTTATTTATATCTTGAATGGACTTAGTTCATGTTATTTGTCTTTTGTAACTACATTTAAGATGACTCAATTGTGATTATCTATTAGTATTATGCATAACTAGATTGAGAATTTTAAATGCATGTTATTAGCTTCTTAGGGTACTTCACAAATCATGTATTTCAAGCTAATTTTGTTTCAAAAAATGGTTATACTTTCAAGAATTATAAATAAAATCAACCTAATAATGACAATGTCATAAATGATATTCGTCCACAACGAAACTTTCATAATTATCTCAAGAATTAGACTTTAGTGTGCCATTTTCATCTCATAAATATGTATATGGTGGCAATCCAAATGGTACATATGTCAAATGGGAGTTCTGATCATCTTATACTCATATTTACCAAATCTATGACAAGCTTGGACGTCTTTCAGCTTCTTGTTTTGTTTTAGGAGATGTTCTAATGGGCAAATATCATAACAAAAAATGTATCTAATGCTACAACTATGAATTTTATGTCCAATGATGCTTTTACAACACTTGTTGTTAATGTGGCAAGTATTAGCTTCTTGACTTAGGAACAAGTAATCATTTCACTCCATATGTTAAGAATGTTCAAATTTTTCTTATTATTCGGGCTTTGAAAGTATTATTTGTAGTGATGGTTGTAACTTGCCTATTTCTAATGTTGGGTCATGAAACTTTAATATTCATGAAAATTGTTCTTTTTCTATCAATAATATCCTTCATATATCTTAAATTTATGCAAATCTTTTATCTGTTCAAAAGTTATGTGTTGATAACCTTATGCTTATTGAATTTCATTCAAATTCACTATATGTCAAGAAATGTGTTCTCAAAAGGGTTTTGCTTCAGGACATTAGTATAAATATGCTCCTTGAAATCATTGGTGTTGTAAGTGAGTCATCTCAATCAATTATTTATAATTCTCCGATAGATTCAACTTTTATATTAGCCTATGCCAAGTTATTTTTAGATTAACGTAAGTGGCACAATAAGTTTGGTCATCACTCTTATGATACAAAAATTCATGTTATAAGTCTTAATGGTTTGTTTGTTGAAGCAATTAAAAAGAATCTATTTCTCGTTCTACCTGTTAGCTTGCTAAGTATCACAAGCTACCCTTTTTGCCCTCACATACTAAAAGTACTATCTCTTTACACTACTTGGACCTATGGACATTATCTATTCTTTTCTATAATAATGACAAATAGTTTTTGTCCATTGTGTATGATTATATCCGTTTCATTTGAATTTATTTATTGCAAACTAAGGACAAAATCATATTTATTTTTCTATGCTTTAAAGGTATGATATTTACATAGTTTTTTCTTTCCATTAAAGCCAATCAAATTGATGATGAAGTAGATTTTAAAACTTGGTTATAGCTCTTGAAAAAGATGAAATTTTTCACATATATACTTGTTTTCACGCTTTATAAAAAAATGGAGTAATTGAGTACAAGCATTAGAGCATCGCAGAAAGAGGCCTTGCATTTATGTTTCAATCCAAAGCTCATTTTTTTTTCTAGTCATATGCTTTTAAAACCATTGTTTTCAATACTCAATTTAGACTTAAGGATTTAGCTATTCGTAATTTTCTTAGTATTGAGGTTACACTTAATGGTAATATCTTATACTTGAATCAACAAAAAATATATTAAGGAATTATTATATAAGTGTGGATTTCTAGACATTAAAGATTTGATATTCCTATGATCACATGCAATAATCTTATTAAAATTGATGAAATACCTCTTCAAGATGCTACTCTTTGTAGGATTACAGTTGATGGTTTACAATTATACATATTGACACATCCAGATGTATCATTTGGTGTTAAAAAATAGTATAATCAAGTTATGCTCATTAGGTGACTGTTAAGAGACTATTAAAATACTTAAATATGAATATTTATCATAGTTTTACATTCTTTAAATTTATTGTTCATTTTATTGCATTTTATAATGCTGATTGGGCTCCCCAATTAATGACAAAAAATCCACCGATAAATATTGTGTTTTCTTAGGTGAAAATCTCATTTCTTGACATATGATTAAACAAAAAGTTGTATTGTGATCAAGCACTAAATTTAAATATCATGTTATGGTTGGTGCTACTTTAGAGTTGTTTTGGTTTTAATCTTTGTTTTTTAAATTACACTCACTTATATCAACTTATCTTTCTCTTTTTTGTGATAAACTTAGTGGTTAAAGCTTGGCTAAAAATCCTATGCAACATGCTCCTACTCAACATATTAAGTTGGATAGGCATTTTTCCTTTCATGATTTGGTTCTTCAAGGACAATTGCTACTTCAGCATGTTTCCTCACATGATCTAACTTGCTTATACTTTGGTCAAATATCTTCCTTCTACTCAGTTTCATGATGTTGAAATCAAGCTTTTGGTACCATTAGTTATTAAAATATGTAAAATATATAGTTGATTATGAGCTGTAAGTAATTATTTGACATAAAAAGATGCTATATTCCGTTAGTTAGTTGGAATATAGCTAGGATATGATTGGTTTCTTCGTCTTTAAATAGTGTGACTTTAGTCACAATGCATGATTTTCACTTCTCTGTTCTTCTTGTCCATTCTTGATGGAACAATATATTCACCTATCATGCAAGAACTTCATTTCTGCGCTTCTTTAAATTTGTAGTGTTATTCGGTATTTAAAAAAAATTGAGTATGCGTCAATTATTAATTATTATATGTCTTTATTTTTGTTAGATTTTAAGCAACTCCTTTATAAATTAGACTTAATCGCTCTAATGTTCAAATGAACAAAACTAAATATATATTTATTGAAAAATAATATTTTTTTTCTCATTATAATTTTTTAAAAGAGCCAATCATCAAATTAATTTTTGTAATTATATTTACTTAAAAAAATGTGTAAAAAGTCAATAAGTATCGAATCTGAAAATACATATTTCCTATAAAAAATGGACTTTTTTTTTGGGATATATTCAGGTATAAAATGAGTTGAGAATATATATCATAGGAAATTATTATTATTTTGTGAAAATATTTTCAATAAGAAGAATCAAATCTCAGTAAAACTTTATTTTTTATAAACTAATAAAATTATCACAATAATTTTTATAATTTATTATTTACTATATGATAGATATACTATTAATTATTATCAGTATCATTTAGAGAAATAAACCCCACTTGACTAACGATACTAATACTAAATTTTTATAATTTATTCAAATCTATTACTTAAATTAATCATATGGGTTTACGTGTTAAAAAATATTAACTTCTATTAAATCATCTCAATTTTTTTTTCACTTTATCACAACCATAAACATAATCCTAAAACCTAAATCTTAAATCTTAAATCTTAAACTTTATTTACAAAAATAATAATTTTAACCCTAAACCTTAACCCATAAATATAACACTATATCACAAATCTTAAATCCCACAACCCTAAATCATATTTAGAAAAATAATAATTTTAACCCTAAATCTTAACTCACAAATATAACCATAAATCCTAAACCCTATTTAGAAAAATAATAATTTTAACCCTAAACTTTAAACCATAAATATAACCATAAACCCTAAACCTTATTTAGAAAAATAATAATTTTAATCTTAAACTTTAACCCACAAATATAACTCTAAACCCAAATCCCAAAAACCCTAAACCCTATTTAAAATAATAATAATTTTAATAAAATATTTTATTTTAAGTAATAATTATTTAGAAAAATTATCATTTTAATAATATATTTTATCTAACAAAAAAATAATAATTAAATGATATTATTTAAAATTTATTGAATATAAAAATATTAAGGTAATATATAGTATTTTTCATTTCATTTCATTCTAATAATAAACAAAACACTATAATATTGATTTCTTTTTTGAATTAAATAATCAAACCTTTCTTTTTTGATTCAAATAATCAAACCAAACAAAATTGTTTCATTTTCATTCTGAATACATTCTATGAATCAAACTTTACATAACAACTGTAAGGAGATTGATGATATCTCTATCACAAGTAAAAATTAAGCAAATTTTTTGATAATCTATAAAACATTTGCAATAATTTTCTTATTAAAAAATATCAAATATAAAAACAGATCAGATAGTAATGCCTACCAAAATAATAACAAAATGAAAATATAAAATGAAGGAAATCGTTAATGGGAATTTGATTAAATATAATATTATTATAGAATTTATAAAAATTATTATAATCTATTTATTTAATTTAACAACAAATTTAGCATTCACACGTTACATTGGTCATCGTGATTTGTTTGTGGAGGGCCCAAGGGTTAATATCATGTCCAGGGGCCGAGCCTACACGTGAATTTGTGAAAACTGCTCTTTTAGTTATATTATATGAATAAACGTTTTTCTCTCTCTTAATTATATATATTAATAAAAAATTTCTTTTTTAACACCTTTTAATTTATACCACTTTTATTTTGAAACACTCATCAATTTATATCAAAAATTAAATATATATTCAAAAAATTATTTAAATATATATTAAGTATTATTATCTACTGTCTCAAATATTTTATAAAATCATAGTATTATTTGTTAATATTATAATGACAATCTATAATTAAATTGTTAGGTTAAAATTATAAGAATATTTATAACTTTTAACGAATATAAAAAATATATTAAATATATATATTCAAAAAAATAATAAATATTTAAAAATAAAACATAAAAAGTTTATCAGATACAATATTCTCTTTTTAAAAAATTACCAACTTTTTTATCAAGCTTCCAAAATAACCTCACTTTTTTTTTCTTGTTCTCTGAAGCCTGTATAAGAAATCTATTTGAATTCTACTGGAGCTCATTTTTGATAGATTTATTTTGCTAATATTTTTATTTTTTTATTAGTTATTTAAAAAACAATACATATTTGTTTTATTTACTTAGATATAATTTTAAGATATTTTTCTAAATCTATGTATTTATCTATAATGATATATGTCATGTTATGTTTCGATGCTCATGTTTTCTCAACAATTTAAATTTTTATATAGATTTACATTATCGAAGATTGTAAATATTATAATATGATATTAAAATTTTATTTTTCTTAGAATGATAATTATATTAATTAGAATAATTAAATAATCGATTAAATAAATTTATAATAAATGAAAGAAAAAGCTTAAGATTTTTTCAATGTGTTTAAAAATATTTTTAATTTTGGTTTTATAATTTTTATTGTTGATATATTTAGATTAATGATTTCTTATCTAAATGGTACATTTTTTATATTTAATGAGATTTTATTTTTTTAAATACATTTTGAAAAATTAACCTATGTTAAAAATTTAATTTAAACACTTGTTCACACTAGTTTACAACATCATTTAATTTTTATTGTTTTTTTTTTTGCCTGATTTTTCACATCGTCTAATTAGTAATATTAATATGTTTATATTTTTGTTTTGAATAGATAAATATTATATAATTATATGATAAAAATAAAAATAAAAATTTAGGTTAACACATACTAATGATATATTCACTCACTCAATAAACAATACAATTATAATTTTATATTTTATAATATATTAATGCATATTGATCAAATATAAAACTTAAATATTGATTTTGGGATAACCCAATTGATACATTGATTGACGCTATAAGTATGAATTCGTGGTTTCAAAATTTGTTCTTTTAATTTCGATCTAGTCTCTTGCTAATTCAAAAAATTAAACTTTTTATTAAATTGTTGATTTAGGTGATAAAATGAAGTTAATGGCTCTTCCACCTATGAAAGTTTTTATTTGAATCCAAAAAAATACAAAACTTAAACATTTATTTATATATACTAACACATTCTATTAAAAAAGAAAAAAAGAAACGGCAAAAAGATAAATTTGAGTCGGGTAGAATTAGAAACGAAATTTGAAGATGAGTTGAGCATTCTTTTATTTTTCTTTCCTTATATTATTCAATCTCGTATTTTCTTATCCTTTTTCATTTATGTCAAAGAACGAAAAAAATCATAAATTTAAGAGTTATTTTTTATTATCTTCGTATTTGTTTAATAATTTGAAGATAATATTTACCCTATCTTTCATTTTAATTCATAAGCTTCAATCACATAACAGTGTTAAAAAAAATATTTCATAAATTTATGAGATATAATTAAAAATAATTCGTAATTTTAATATTTTATTTTATATTATTTTATTATTAATTTAATATAATATTTTAATATATTAATATTTTAATTATAATTTTTCTACGATTCATTAATAAACATAAAAAAGTGAATGACGCTTATACTGTATTTTCTCTCTATTTCAATTTATATTTATCCACTATGACACTGATCTAACAGTTGCTCCAACTCAAAGCTAAACTCCACACCAAATATAGCGCACTCAACAATGACATATAAAATCTGATGTGATATTATTTATACTTTATTTTTTAATAACAAAATCTAAATATTATTTAAATTTTTTATTATATTTAATAAATTAAAATTATTAAAAAATTACTAAATACATCATACAACTAATAATATAATATAAATTAAATTAATAATTTATTAATAACATAAATCATTTATGGATCTTTCAAGATTATTAAAATATTGACAAAAAATATTATCCCCAATTTTAAAAGTTGAGATAATAGTAGACAAAAATACATAATTTTAAAAATTTATTGTTTGACATAGACAAATAAAGAATAAAGAGACTCACATTGTAATTCAAAATACATTATTAAACATTTATGGGATGAATATAATAATTCAAAAAATTAAAATCCAATTATATGTGTTTTTAATAAAATATAATATTTAGTTCATATAATAAATATAATATTTTTAGTTAGTTGATTTTTAATTTTTCTTTTACTAATATAATTCTAAATTTATTATTATTAATTAGTTAATACTAATATATATTAATTAATTGGTTGAATATAATAATTTTTAATGTCTTAATTAAAAAATAAAAATAAATATTATATTTTGTAAAAGAAAATATTTTTTCCTTTAATATTTGGTATTGTTTGTTTGAGATAAAAAAATATAGTCTAACTTTTGTTTCAAAATAGTACAAATGTTTGCACAAGATGTTATTAAGGGTTAGAGATTGTTTAAATAGATAGTCGTAATGATGATAATTTTTATAATAATATGATTGATCGAATCCAATCCAAATTTAAAAAAATAAATAGAATTAAACTTGGATAAAATTTAAGTTAACTCAAATAGTTTGAAAAAAATTGAATTCAATTTAAGTCAACTAATTAACCATAAATCAAATTAAAAATATTGTTTTGATACAAATGTTACAAATATTATCATGATTTAACATTTGTAAAATCTAAAATTTAATATAGATTATTTTGAATTTTAATATTTGAATAACAATATAACATCATGTTAGTAATTAGTTTTTTGTGATTGATTAGTTATTATAACTATAATTTTTTTATTTTATTTTTTTCATGTAATGATTTTTGTACCGATGAACTCTAATATTATTTCAAATATTTTTTAATTTATATAAAAAGTATAATTACCTAAAAATACATAATTAATAATTTGGATTAATTTGTATAATTTTTGACCTTTTGTTTATATTTAATTTGGATTGAGAATTATTTTTATTGTTTTAAATTAAATTCTATATAAAATAAGGTAAGATGAATATAAGTTTGGTTAATTGGTATCTGTTTAAACTTATCTAATATGCTCGAGATAACACTCCTAAATATAGAAATTAAAAGAAAAAATAAAAAATAGATGATAGATCCCATTCATACTCGTTCATTCATCCATGCTTTTTACATCCCATCATCTCTCTCTCTCTCTTCTTTTCGACTTCATTCCCCTTCTCATTTTCAGCCCCCTAAAACTAGTTTTCTCATGATCCAAACAAAACTCAAATGAAAATGATCCACCGTAATATTTTTAGAAGTACAACAAAGAGGTAGCGTGCAAGAGAGAAAAAGAAGAGAGCTAGAGAGTTAAATCAAACCCAAGAATAGAAGGGAAAAAAAAACAACAACTAAGTTAATTAGAAGATATATCTCCAATCAAGGCTGATCATCATAACTCAAGAGAACGATTTAATTTAATTAACTTGGTCGGCTATATGGATTCAACTTCAGAAGGAACTACATCCACAACAATAGCAATATTAACATCTGAATTTGATCAGAATAGCAGAGAGGATCCATCAGCAACCGGGTCAGTCCCACCAGACAATATTATTCCGAATTCAACAACGTCAGCACCACCGAGTCGGTACGAATCACAAAAACGCAGAGACTGGATCACCTTCTTACAGTACTTGAAAAACCACAAACCTCCTTTAACATTAGCTCGATGCAGTGGTGCTCATGTTATAGAATTCTTGAAATACTTAGACCAGTTTGGAAAAACCAAGGTTCATATTTCGGGTTGCCCTTATTTCGGACACCCGAACCCGCCAGCTCCATGTGCTTGTCCACTCAAACAAGCTTGGGGTAGTCTTGACGCGCTCATCGGACGGCTTAGAGCTGCTTATGAAGAAAACGGTGGACGACCAGAATCAAATCCTTTTGGAGCAAGAGCTGTCAGAATTTATTTAAGGGAAGTAAGGGAAAGCCAAGCCAAAGCTAGAGGGATACCTTATGAGAAGAAGAAGAGGAAGAGGCCTAATGTTACTACAGCTACAACGGTGGTGGCTTCATTGAATGTTCCACCGCCGGCGACTGGAGTTTCCGGAGTTGGAAGTATTAGTGTTTCTGGCGGTGGAGGAGATACTGGTTTTGGTGGAGAAGGGAATGAGAGTGGTAGCGTTCTTGCTACAACTGCTGCTACTACAGTATAGGTTAATTTCCTAATTTTTTATCTTCTTTTTATTTGTCCCCCTTTTCAAGCTGCTTTAATCTATGCTTTAAATGTGATTATGAGTATATATATATATATATATTGGTAATTGTATCGACCAACATAAACAAAATTTTAGAAAATTCTTCTAATTTTGATCTAGTATCTCTCTCTCTCTCTCTCTCTCTCTTGAAAATTCATCTATAGAATTTCGATGATGTAGAGATCACTATTTCAGAGTACGTAACTTAACTAATTAACATATGGACATGAGTTCTTAGGCACTGGATTTAGATAGCTTAATATTGAAACATTGTTTCTTATTATCACTTTCTTTGTCATTGATGATTGAGTACTTCTCTCTCTCTCTCTCTCTCTCTATATATATATATATATATAAGATGCGGAATGAACAGAATAACTGGGAATTCCATGTCCATAATGTTATATACGTTTAATTGCCATTAAAAGATTGTTTGGAAAAAAAAATCATCTCTTTAATTACGGATTCTTTTTGAAATGGACTCTAAACTAATATGTAATATATATATATATATATATATATAAGATGCGGAATGAACAGAATAACTGGGAATTCCATGTCCATAATGTTATATACGTTTAATTGCCATTAAAAGATTGTTTGGAAAAAAAAATCATCTCTTTAATTACGGATTCTTTTTTAAATGGACTCTAAACTAATATGTACTTACATTTTACTCTCTTACCAATTTTTATAAATTAATTTACACTAAATTGGAATCTTCCACTTACCAATTCTTTCCAAATTCCCCATGTCCTTGTTCTTTGTCAATCAATTAGTTAAGTTGTTTTTAATCTTGGAGATAATACTGTTGGTTTAAATTGTTGGATTTATTGAAAACTTATACTTCGAATATGTTGCATAAATGGAAAGTAGAAAAGCAATACAGCACCAGTAAAAGCAAAAATATTTTGAAAAATTAGATAAAATAACATTATTAAAATTTATAAATAAAGGTAACATCTTTATAATATAGAATTTTATCGAATTCAACGGAATTTAATATTTATTAGGTTTAAATTATTATAATTTAACTATATTTGATATTTAATATAAAACAATAAATTTAGTTTATTTGGGAACGCAATCTATCTGCAATTATTCCCACGTGCTTCTCTGTTTTTACATAATTTAGTTTCAAACAACTATTATTATTTTTATAACTTCTGTCTTTTCCCTATTCTGTATGTTTTAAAATAAATTTTAAGAGATGTGTAACATTATCATTAGTATCACTAATTATAATTTTGTAAGATTGATGGTATATATAGTTGATATAGAATCAAAATAACATTTCTTTTCTAGCTGGGCAAACTGGTAAAAGGGTGTTTCTCAATAGTTTTTTTTTGGCTAATGAGGAGTTTCTCAATAGTTACAAGCTCATATACATAACAATTATCTTGTGGGTTATGAAATGACATGGGTTTAAACTTCACTAATATATATATTTGTTATGAAATTGCATGAGTTCAAACTTTACTATTACATATATGTGTATAAATGTATAATTTTTATTTTAAAATAATAATAATAATTGGAAAAAAATTAAATATAAAAACTATAAATCAAGAGAATAAAAATAAACTTTCGTTTTTTGCAAAGAAGATTTGAATTTATTTAAAAATAATAGTAATTCTTCTTTGATTACGATTATGATTAAATAATTAATTTTATGATTTTTTTGTAAAAATAATCATTCATATATTTGATAATAATTTTTTACTTTGTGATTTTCAAGAAAAGAAATCAAAATTTACTTAAGAGTTATTTGATAATATTTTCTATTTTTTAATTAAAAAATATTTTAAAAGATTAAGAACTTTTTTGGTTATTTGGTCATAATTTTTAAGTTTTTAATTATTTTATTCTAATATTTATGCATACTGCAATGCTTGATTTACTATCTATAAAAAAAATTATTTAATGAAAATTAAAAAAATCTAAAATCTGATTAAAATATTATTTTTAAAGATTTATAAGTCATCTTATATTTTGGTAGTAATTTTTTAAAAATATGAAAATTAAAATAAAAAAATTGTTATAAAATATATATGATCATAAAAGACTTAAGAAAAAATCAGAAATCAAAATTATTATCTCCTTAATTTACACTTTTTGAAAATTTGATTAGGAAAAATCCAAACCAACGTTAGCAATAATTCATTTCGTAAAAATCTACTAAATCTAATTTGTCAAGTTAGATTAGATCACTATAAAAAAAATGCCTTGTGAATATGCTGCTCTTATTTTATTCTGAGTAACCACAACGCCAGTGTGAAAATGACGAGTAGCCAACCTTTCTTCCATTCTATTGCATTTCTCTCTCTCTCTCTCTCTCTCTCTCTCTATATATATATATATATATATATATATATATATAATATTATACAAAAATCTATATGAAATATGACTGCTTAATTATTGTAGTGCTTTTCTTTTTGGTTATAATAGCATAAGACCCACCGGTCACTTAAAAACAAAACCCATTAAATCTATACATTTTCAAAATATAATATTCATATCCAATATGAATGATGCTTCATCCATTATTGCACTCATGTTACCATTTTTTGTTCGATACTCACGTCACGATGACGTGCTAAAATATTATATATAATTAAGGGGAGTAGCAATTAGTTTTATTAATGATAATATTATCTGTTATTAAATTGTAATTAATCTTAAGAATAATGTATTTATATTAAGATAATAACAAAAATTATTAAAAATTTAATTATTTTTTTGGTTTGTTTGTGTAATTCGTCTTGATTAATTATAATTATAATTTTATTTTATTTTAAAGAGTAGCCCTTGTCCATATGCATTCGGAAGTTTTTTGCACTATTCTAGCTTTTTTTAAATCTTAATTTCATCTGATAAACACTTTATACATCACTTTCTTTCTCTCTCCTTTTTATACTACGTTATATTCACCATCGATCCATGTAATTTATTAATCCAAATATGTACATAAAAACAATCCTACATAATAATTTTTTTGTACATCATCATCATCATAAAATTTATTTTTGATTATCACGTATACGAAAACGGTGTAATGATAAATTGTATAAATTTTTGATTAATTTTAAACCTTCATTATTACAAAAATATAAAAAATATGATTTAATTTGTCCAAATATACAGCTTTATACCACATACAAAAAATGACATTGTTAATTAATCAAGTTCCTTAAATTAATTACCTGTTTCTCAAAATAAAACAAAAAAATCACTGTATAATATTTATGGTAAAAAAAATCCCTGAATAATGTTTATGGTATCTAATCTTTACTACATGTTGAACTGTTTTTTTGGTTATTCAATCCCTAGCTAGCTAAATGTTTGAATTTCAACACATGCATCAGTCTAATTAAATCATACTAGTTTTGTCGTAAAACTACTTAATCTAAATTATTAAAATTAAAAAAAGAGATAAAATAAAAAAATAAATTAAATAATTAAATTTACAATTATAACAATATAATAATATAATAATATAAAACTCTGCTCTGAAAATAGGGTTAAAAGCGATTTATCTTCGCCAGTGCACCGAATGGCCTTGTCCACTCCACCATGAGTGCGGCGTTATAATTGACGTAAAGGAGAATAATGTGTCTTTAATTATTATACAATTTGGGCCTTTTCTTTTTTCATTTTTTCAAAAAAAGGGGCTTATTCATTGGCTTACGAAGGAAGGCGCACTTGGGAAAACTTTGGCATCCCAATTTCGAATAAATTTGAAGTCAAGTTTCACGACATAATTGGCCCTACATTTTTTGTAGTTGTGCTGTATTAAAATTTGTAGGATTTAAATCAAAACTCAATAAAATTGGAATATTACCCATTTTGAGCTTATATGGTAGTACGTAGATACACGGTACACCCACGTGCATTTGTTATGTGAGGCACGACAATATAAGAGAAACACTGTACAAATGGGGCAACCTCCTTATATGTTAAAAAAAAGAGGACTATTTGACTATAGAGTAAAAGTTTTATATAATATTTTAATTTGTAATAAATAGATAGATTAATACCAAAAATATATCAAGATTTATTATTAATATTTTATTTCAATGAGAGTTATATCTATTTAATAAAAAATATTAAGTAAAATATACGTGAAAATTAACAATAAAAAATAAAAAAAATATTATTTTTTAAAATAAAAAATTATTTAATAATATTATAAATGATAAAACTCAAATTTATGTTTTTATAATATTTTGAAATTTAAAAGAAATTTTTTTTTTAACGTACTCCTAACAAATATATTACTTTACGTACCCAATCCCATTGACTATATCAGTAAATCATTTAGTCTTTAGATTTTACGTACCAAAAGTGGGATTGCCCTGATCCCTCCTTTTCTTTCACTCATCTTACTCACCATTTCATAATTATTTATCGTGTATGCTTTTTCTCGTGCGCTTTTATATGTTTGGATTAGTTTGGTATTTTTTGTAAAAGAATAAATTATAGTATTCGTATTAAATTTCAAACATAAATTTTTTATTTTTAAATAATATAATTTAGATTATAAATTTTTAAAATTTTTATACATATATTAGAAAGTTTTAAATGGTAAACATATATGTATGTTGACAAGCTAATTTATATATATATATATACTCGTAGATTTTTAAAATTTTGAAAACCAAATCTATAAATCATATGTTTAAAAATTTGTATATGAAACTATTGAAAGTTTAAGAAGTAATGTAGTTAAGACTTTGCTATACGTACGATGTTCTGCAGCAGTACTTAGTATATACAAAAGTCATGTTTTTATGCCCTTGCTATTAGGAATGTGTTGTACCACATAGAACTATAGGAGGAACTACCCATTCTTTTGGGACAAATTGTTTTTCTTTTTAAGCTTTGATTTATCTTCGTTTCTTTCTTTTTTCACTTCCTTTTAAAAAAAATGTTTCAATTAGTATAATACACGTGTTTCTTTAATGTAAAAAATATTTTTTTTAATAAATATAATGTATATATTTTTTTATAAAGTAAAAAATATTCTTTGTTAAAAAATCAATTGTAATTATATCATATAAAAATTAAAATATTTGCTTTTTTCTTTTACTTGTCATAAATGGCTTTATAATTGACTATTTTAGAGGTAATTAATGTATTAAATGGGTCAAACATAGGAAGATAAAGTTTTTCTAGCTTTATATATATATAAAAAAAACAATATGAAGATAAAATGGACAAGCTATACTCAGATTTTGAAATATTGCTCTAACAGTCATCCAAGACTTATGTTCCATATATTTTACAAAGATTTATGATTAAAATAATCTATCATAATCACAGAGCAAGAGCATGTTCCTGTAATTCTCATATTGGATTGGTTGTGATCGTGTGGATCATCATCATGTACATGTAGTGTTTATAAATTAAGCAAATCTATTGTTACAAATTTAATTTGTGACAGAATCATTGTATTTATCCAGATTAAAATATGCATCGGTGTCATGTTTTGAAAATTTAATATATACTTGCATTGAAAAACATGAATAATGTAAAAAAAAAAATTCCCATTTGTTGTAAATCTATTCCCAACCGATATCGCCCTATACAAATAAACTTTTCTCATTTTAAATGACGTGACAGAATGAAAATAATAACTTATATATAGTATTTTTTTTTTGACAAATTATATGTTTTCCTTAGTTGAGATTAATTTTAACCAAAAATTTATATGAAATGTTTCATCTATTGGGTTTTTTTTTTAAAATAACTATAGATGATATTTTATTAAATTATCAAAACATATTTATCTAGTGTTGATTTTGGTTTCAACTCCATGAATTATAAATAACTTGTTATGTTTTTTTTTTTTTGACAAAATTAGTACCTAACATACTATGATTGTGAAAATCCTAATATCAATTAATTTTTTTTAAGTAATATTGT
The DNA here is from genome assembly GCA_030763125.1 of Hippophae gyantsensis. Lineage (NCBI taxonomy): Eukaryota > Viridiplantae > Streptophyta > Magnoliopsida > Rosales > Elaeagnaceae > Hippophae > Hippophae gyantsensis. The sequence continues at coordinate 13,931,888 of CM061037.1, read as the reverse complement.
ATCTTTATAAAGATAAAATAATCTATATTTGAAGAAAAATATTAAGAAATATAAATAAGTTATTTGATCTATCTCCCAAACTTAATCGTTTTAAATAATTGATGCTTAACATCTCTTTAATTACTTCACACCAATTATATATAAAATCCGAAAAAATTATAAGGTTATATATGTTTGAACAATTTATGAACAATAAAATTAAATCATCTAAAAAAACAGGTAAAATAACTAATTTACAAAATTAAATATTTAATATATATCCTCCACAATATGTCGATCCATACAATAATCACCAATCTCATAATTCATGATTTGTATAACTTGGAGTGCGTCAGACTCTAATAACACATATTGGAGACGAATATCCAAACAAAAGCGAATTCCATACCATATTGTCGACATCTATTTTGTTATTAATTTGATTGAATCTATAATACTTAAAAAAAATTAATATTAAAAGGACAAATAATGCAAGGAGAATATACTCAAATAGATCAAGAGAGCTCGCATTATTATGCATAACTATCTTGTAGTTTTAAAAAACATACAATTCTTTGAATTAAAAACCAAAAATAAATCCTAGCATCCTACAATCTGTACAGATTAAATGCATCAATTATCTTTAAACTATTACTTACCATCTAGTTTTATTCTAATATAAATAATAGATCTACTTTAATCATTAAAATACCAAATTCTCAATTAAATTAATCCAAACATCAATTTTTGGTTATATTAACATAAATTAAATTTTTATTATTTATTTTCTTGCATGTGAGTTTCACATGCTTATAACAGTTATAAAGATAAAATTTCAATTTAAACACAATTAATTTTATTGATCATTTTAAAATCTCATTAATATAAAATTTACTAATTTCTATTTTTTCTACGTTAAAAATTGAGCTAACAAATATCAAAATAAAATAAAAAGATATAACCACATATTGTTTTCTCTTTTAACAAGCAGTTCATTGATTTAATAATTAATGATTAAGTAATTAATTTTAAGTCATATGCAATGAATATATATATATATATATATATATAAGAACACCAATATGAATTATAAACAAATTAGGTTCTAATTTTTAAATCGAGTATATTGAATAATGAGTTTTGAACGAAAATAAAATATGGTTAAGACTTTTTTATTATTATTTCATAAATTTTTATAAGTGTTTTGAAATAAAAATGTTAATGTTAAAAATTAAAATTCTGATTTTATTCTTATATTATAAGCATGTATAAGTCACATGCAAGAAAACAGGTAACAAAAATTTAATTTATGTTAGTTATAACAGAAAATTAAATAGTATAATTAGTATATTTAATCTGTATAATATATAGTATACATTAAAATATATTTTTACATTAATAAATAATCTGATGCGCATATTATAATAGATTATAAATGAGATTTTATAAATAATATAGATCTCACTTAACATTTTAAAATGATACATTCTTATTTAAGAATTATCACTCAGTTTATTGTAATTATTTTATTCTATTTATCATGGAACTTTTCCCTCATCGCATAATCTAAAATATTTTACATATTTATATTGACAGAGCGCCGTTTACTTTTGCCAGAAAATTAGAACGACATGATCAGGAGAAAAAATATAGTGACAATAGCAATAAAGAAAAATATTAGCACCGATTGGATTTGTTTTACGTCTCATTCACACCACAAATATTTAAATTATTTGAAAAACAATAAAACTCACTCACTTTTAAATTTATAATTATAACGATAATAATTTTTATATCTAATTTTATTATTAAAAAAATTACACTTTATTTTATATTTAATATTAAATATCATTTAATTAAATTCTATTAAAATTATTAAAATAATATTTTTATTTTTATAAATTTTAAAAATATTATCTTTTTATAATTATATTAACCGCTTGCAATGATTTATGCTCCAATAGTTTTTTTTTTTATAATGTAAACAAACTTATGAATGTGTCTTTTATAATATTAACAAATGTATGAATGTGATATATTACTTAAAAAAACTCATGTTCTTTCTATACCTAAAATAAAAACATATATTATTTTACTCTATACAACAAAACTTAATTCTTTAAAAAACGATTAAATGCATCATGAATTCAATACTATTATTTTTCATCTATTTCTATAATCCGTTTACCTTATATAAATATTATATCTAATTTAATTACTATATTATCCAAACCTTAATTAGCTGTATTACTCCAACTCCCTATTTTTCTTTCAATTTAACCAAAAAAAAATTAACTTTATTTAGCAGTAGTTGGATTCACATTTTAAAATTTTAAAATAGAATATAAATATATTATTTTACAAAAATACTTTATCCATTTTTTAAAAACCCAAACTAAAAAAAAGCTATGTTGTATTAAAAATTCGTATTTTAATCTTGTTTTAATTACTAGATAAAAATAATAATATTTTAAATAAAAAATTATTAAAATAATATAATTTATCCTTAATTATCTTCTTTTATAAAATTAAGTGATTAAATGATATTATTTCTAATCTAAATGACTAAATTATAAAATGATGACTTTCTTTTAACCTAAAAAATATTTAATATATATGGAAGATTTTTTAGTAATGCGATTAGGAAGGGTAAAAAATCTTAAAGTTATGTTTGACATTTATTTTTATAGATTTTTTGAAATTTTTTACATGTTTTTTATAATAAATAAAATATTTTTGTTTAAATGTTATACTTATTATTTTATCCTTAAATTTTAAATAAGTCAGTAAATTAAAAATATTTTCATTTAAATTAAACAAAGGATTTAAATTTTGATTAATAAGATTAAGATTTTAATTATTTAATAATTATTATTTATAATGATAAAATATGATATCTTCGGGTTTAATTTGCAATGATTTCATATGAGCTCTTTAACTCTTTACAACTTATCCTCTGGATTAATTTGAACTGATCGAATTAATTTAGATTAAATTGATTTAATTTTAATTTAAATTAATTTTGTTTCAGTCATAACCTAAATTAAAATAAAACACAAACAAATTAGTTAAAATAGGCATAAATTCGAATTGTAATTACATTTTTTTAGTTAATTAAATTTTTTTATAATTTTTTTTTAATGCTATTAAAACTCATTAATACAAACATTGTTACATAGAACAATAATAGAAGAAATGATGTTACATTAACTATTCAATTGGGTTTTCTTCGGTCTTTACTTCCATTGATCTTCGATGCTCACGTCTTGCCTTAGATTGGATTATTGGATTCAAGGAGCCCATGTGCCAAACAAAAGAGTGCAATTGATTTTTTTTTTTGAGAAAAAAACCTAACCCTTCCATTCTTCTCTCACGTCGTTCCTATTCATTGCTACGGATAGACTTCGTTGCTTATCCAATAATTATTGATCGCTTGTCCAATAATCATCGGCCACTCATCCAGCCATCATCGACCACAATTCAACTACTCTTTTGGCCTAGTCCACTATCCTCTGATCCATCACCATTGTCTTCTTTTTGATGAGATTATCTTATAGATATGCAAGTTTTGCGATTTTAATCCCCGAGATTGCAACATCTTTTTGGTTCCCCTCTTAACCTGAAGTTCTGATAGTGGATCTTATCGATTGCAAGTTCTTTAGTGCTAATTTTCTTCTTCGGGTAATATTGGAACATCTCTTTGGATTTGGTTAATTCTCTCTGGTACTTAACCTGCTTTTTCTAAATACTTGTTATTTAAAATGGGAGATGAAAAGACTGCTATGAATTGTGATGAGAACATACATTTTGTGACTATAAGGTTAGGATGTTTACTAACTCAATTATCATATGCTAAGAGTTTTTACCTAATTGTTAATCAGGAAATATATGATGTTTAAAAAGTGAAAATTGTCCTTTGAAGGCGTTGTGGGAGGAAACTGTGATGCTACTTTCAAAATCATAGTTGAAGCTAGCAGATTTATCCATGTGGAGTGTGCACTGTATTGCTAGCTAGCTGGAAAGTTAAAATTAGTCTTGTGAATGCTTGCATACTGAATGCATCCAATTTGACTTTGGTGGAAGGTATTTGTGTTTCTTATGGATGTAAATTATCATTTTTATTTCTAACTCAATAATACATATCTATTGGACAATGAAGGTTAATGTTCTCGAAGAATGGAGGTTGAAACAAGTCTTTAGAAATGTTAAGATTCTACCATTTCTCTTTACTCTACTTGTGATGTAAAGGATAAGAAGATAATTATTAAATATTTGTTTGATGTTTTAGGTTAAGACAAATTATGTAATTTGTCTTTTAAGCAATGAAATATCTTGTTTGATTGAAAAAATATATTATTATATCATCATTTAATTATTAAGATTTAAAACGATATATATTATATTTTAGATTTTATTAATTTTAATTCATAATATTATTAACAATATTTTAAATATGTATAAAAAAATCCCAATATTTTTAATTTTATTTCGAATAAACAGATTGTCTCAAATCTAGCTCAAACCTAGATATTGATTTGTTTAAGACCATTTGAACTGTTTCGAATATAACCCAAATTCAAGCTTTTTGATTTGTATTTAATTTTGTTAATCAAATTATGGTATAAATTAACACCCATAATTATAAATGATGATAAAATATATAAATATAAGATATAAGTTATTTAATTTTTTAACTGTTTTTTATTTATATATTTATCTTATATTAATTTGGAGTATGTATATGGGTTAGTTTGGGTTTAGAATAAAACCGAAACCAATCTAATATGATTGATTTTTAAAAAATGATAACTAATTCAAACAAATAAATTTGAAAAATCAATCAATTTTATTAATGTCTGTTATTTATTAATTTTTTAAAAAAATTTCTATTATAATTTTTAATATTTTTAATGAAATTTCTACAAACTAGATAGAAATGAGGAGGCTACGGTTTGGTATTATGGTCTAGATGAGAATTGCGAAGGTTATTTGTTAGGTGCTAGGTCATAATTGAGGTAATTTCTGTTAGATGAGAATTGCGAAAGTTATTTGTTGGGTGCTAGGTCATAATTGAGGTAGTTTCCGTTATAAGAATGAAACAGCTTGCGTGTAAAAAATTGAAAACTTAAAGAAGAAAATGATAAAGCTTGCGTGTAAAAAAAATTAATTATATAAAATTTATAAATCTTAAATAAGAATATAAAAAATAAAATATATAAATTAAATTAATTTAATTTTTAATCGATTTAAATAAGTGAAAATCAAACTAATTTAATATTAAACAATTTAGTAAAAACAATAACCCATTTAAACTAATAAAATTCTAAAATAAAAAACATTAGATTAGATTGATTTGAATATGTTAGATTATATTAATTAATCCTGATACATTTTGCATATCTTTAATATTAATATTACATAAAATTATATAATAAAAATCAAACAAAAGAAATATACTCTTTTCAAAATAATTAAATTTGCCACTACAATGATTTGAAGTAGATGTGTGAGTTAAAAAGGGAAACAGTCGGTGGCCCCAGCAAAGGGATAGGCCAAAAGAGGCTAATAAATTCAAAGAAGCAAATATTACGAAGATCATATGAATTTTTGGTAAGAGATCAACAGTGACTAACTGTAGTTGTAGACTTGGAGTAGCCGACAGCAGAATCTGAACCGTAAATTTCCTGACGGACGGCGCATGATTATATTGCTCGTTCTCTTCTCAATTCTCTCTCTTTTACAGTCCTTGGATTTCAATATCCAAAACCAAACCACGAACCGTTTTCAACAATTCAATCTTTTCTTCTAACTTATTATAGGTTCGAAATTGGTGTTAGTAAAATATAAGCAAAATGAAATATTATTATAATTTTAATTAATAAAATATGAGAGATAATAAAATATTAATTATTTAAAATATTAATAGATAAAACTTAAAGAACAAATATCGAATCCTATATTTCATGCAGAAATTATGTGTGTTTATCTTTTAAGATAAAACTGTATATAAATAACAAGCCTATAACTACATAAATGTTTCAACAAATTAAAAATATTTATGAACTTTATTACACTAAATCTAACTCTAAAAGGAGTGTAAGAAAAATATATGATAAAGAAAAACTGGTAAGAGCTATCATTTTTTCAAAATCTAAGTTTAATATTTTCTATCAATTTTACAAATACTTAGAAATCACCTTATAATTATTCATACTAGAATTTTTTATTTTTTATAGTCGTTTATGTCCGCACTAAATTTAGAGGACGTGTAAGAAAAATATATATTAAAGAAAAAATTTTGAGAGTTTACATTTTTTTCAAATATTACAAATACCTAGAAGTCATCTTCTAATCATTCATATCAGAACCTTTCATTTTCTATAATCATTTATATATGCATTATATACATAAACTATTATAACTATTTTTTTATAATCTAGACATAAATGTCATAATCGTTGTCATATTAACTATAAATATTTTTATCATAATATAGACATAAATATCAAAATTATTTTGTTATAATGTAGACATAATTGAGAAAATAATCATAAATGTTACAAAAGCAACCAAAAGTATGTGTTGAGTGTAGAATTAATACATCTATTCTTCTACCACAATAATTGATATTTAAGACTCAATTTTTCATTCACTCCAACATCATTTTGAGCATTAAATTATTTTATTAAGAGTGTTTCATCCATTTTAATGCTCCAAAATGATACACCATCATGGACATAATATCTATTATATACCTTATTTTTTAACAATCACCACACAAATGAAAATTGATAGAGTTTTTTTAAAAGAAATTGACTCAAATTAGAGCTTAACAATTCAAAACCTCCATAAAATAAGTAGGTTTTATCCTTTGAGCTTTTCCAACAAAAGTATATTTACCTTAATGGCTGACTAGTAAACGCGATATCCTTGATTTGTTCTACCGTTTATATAAGTGATAACATACTTCACACAATAGTTTTTTTTGACACAATTTAATTATCATTGTTATGTTTATTTTGGCTATGAACATACACATGGTTTTGTGAGAATTTCTAAAAAATCGAACCCTACACAATTCCCTTTCAAAGTTGTCTTATTTTTCTCTTAAATAAGTGATCTCTTATTTATAAGAATAATCCACAAAGAGTAACCTATGGTACTCCATTGGATATTCTTTTTGTAAGAATAATTAAAAATCTTAGCTTAACTTATATCTTATGGGTATTACTATTTTCATCATAAGAATGAACCGAGTAAACTTCCATCATAGGAATGAACCGAGTAAACTTCAACAGTGAACTCATTAAGTCTTTAGAATTAGGTTGTCCATTTGTGCCTAGATCTTGGATCTCTTGTCAACTAGAATAGATTTCTTTTACAAATCATTGACTTATCAATCAACTCTCGATTTAACCTTTTAGTTAACAAATCTGTTATGTTATCCATTAACTTTCTATAATTAATAGAGATAACCCTAGTTCAGAATAATTTTCTAATGGTATTATGTCTATGACGTATATATCGAGACTTACCATTATACATATTGCTCATTGTTCTGTTAATAAGAAATACGTAGCTATTCAACATCTTCGTCACATTTATGCAAAGCGATGAATTTAAATTGCATTATAGATTTAACAATGCACATCTATTTAGAAGCTTTCGTAAAACCACTCGGTATGAACATATATCTATTGATAGATTTTAAGTCTTTAATGTCAGATATGCAGTTTGCATCATTGTATCATTTTAATATAGTTACATATCTTGTGTAGTATAGTTCATAATTACGTGTGTATCTTAAGTATCTAAGTAATCTTTTTTATATCTTTTGAGTAATTAGATCTTAGATTACTAGTATATCTATTTTGTTTACATAAAACGTAAGTTTATTTCCAATCTTATACAATTCATTAAGTACATGATATTTTCTATCACTCTTAAATATTTAAGTTAAAACACAATCCAACCTATATTTTTGGATAGTTGTAGATTGATATCTAGACATGTTATGCCAATTTTAGAATCATCATAATTGATTTTATGTCCAACCTATGTATCCCATTAAGGAGATATGTAATCTCTTTCTAAAACCCTATAACACTTACAATACTCCAAGCAACATTTTATGTCCCTAATATATTAAGGTTGTTACAAATATATCTATAATGTTTATGTTAAAGTTAATTTTTATCAACATCGATGATTGGTTGTGCCTCTCCTTCATATGGATCTAAAAATATAAAACATGTCATTAGAATCTCGGACTATCACGAGATGTGATGACTTTTCGGATGCTTAAGTAAGCCCAAATGGTTGTCAAAAAATGAGGAGATTAGTGTCTCTCCTTATGATTTAGAAAGGTAAAAAGAGAAGTAGAAATTGTATATTGTCGTGTTTGTCTCCTATCATATTATATTATGAGATCTCAAATGTTGTGTGAAATATATAGGGTAAATATATTTAGAAGAAGATACTACTTATTAATGATCATTACTCATAGTGGTAGACTTATTTTAATGTTAGAGTTATCTCTATGTAATTATCTATTTGTTGGATAATTAAGAAATTACTTGCTAATTATTTATCTTGTTGGATATCTATTCGATAATAATGTTCATCTGCTGATTCAATGCCTACTAGGTTGGGGTGTGAGTTATCTATTAATGATAACCTTTCATATTATGCCACATAACATGTGTTAATTTACACCTAATATCAGCCATCGTAGGCCTCATTGGCTTGGGCTAGGAGATCTATCTTTTCATTATGTCGTCATAGGGGTTTAGGACCTTTTGAGTCACATTAGTAATGTCAAGTTCACTTTCGTGTGATCATTACTTGCCCATTCGAAGGATTTCTTGCTTGAACCGAAAGTTCAAAATGAGCATGGAGGCATCCAATCAATTTTAGTTCTTTCAAATTCTCAATTGGACTCTTGGTTAGGGAGTTATGTCGAAGTCAAAGTTGGTCTTTAAAAATGTCAACTTTTCCTCTCTTTTGAAGGAAAATATTTGAAAAGTGAGCTCTAAAGTTACCTAGTGTCTTGCACCTTCTTTACTATAGAGTGTACCTCTTTCGAGCATTGACGACAAGTGCTAAACTCTTTGAGTCTATGTAGAACATGTTTGAGTGATAAGACTTCCCATGATTCCCTAAACTTTTTACTTAGCTGCATTCCACTTTCCAAAAGTAGAAGGTTGTACTTGTATTGCATCCCCATAATTCTTTTACTATTTGGTAGTAATTTTTTGGTGTCTCTCGTTCTAGGTCTCATTCATCTTGAAATTGTGGGCACTCTATGAGTTCATCCCTTGTTGGGACTCATGGTTCATTATATTGGTACCAATGGTATGTGCTTGTCAGGAAGGAGGTCCAAAGCCCAGGGTGAGACAATTGCATGAGAATCAGAGGTTGAAGATACAAGTTACAAAACACAAATGATCTAAGCAACACATATTCACACATGGCCGACTATATGTTTACCGAGTCATCCATATGTTCGTCCACGTGTGACATGTTCGGCCAATAATATTCTTTATATGATCAATGATGTCTCCTATCGAGTGGACCATGTGTTCTTTTGGTCGATCACAATTATGGGTGGTCAAGCTCAACTCGGTTTGATTTGTCGTGTGTCCATCTATCCATCTACTTGTTCGATCATTTTTTTACTTTATCGAGCATATATGCTTGGTCATTTTCCCATTGTTCTCGTGTCTGGACTTCGTCACACTCATGAGACTTATTCTTATTTTTTTAAGTTAGGTTGGTTTGTTTAAGCCAGGGTGTCCTTGGTCTACTAGCCCATTCTTAGTATGCTTGAGTTCATCAAGTCATCCAAGCATTTGGTATTTCTACTTAGAAAATTCTTGTTATTATTAGTGGATTATTTCATCTTGTCTTAAGTGTCATTGCACTCTGTTCATTTATGATGGTTTTCACTAACAGCCAGTGTTAGAGACCTAAGGTCCCTAACGTGAGAAAACATGAGTTTGAATGAAAGGGTGAGAAGTTGTAGCAACTCGTGGATCAGGGGCATTGTTGCTTCCTAATTGTAGGTCAATTAGTGCATATTGTCAAGATTTATCATCCCAAGTGATAAAGAGCCTACTAAGCTCATTGCATAGGTTTATGTATGTATTGTAAAGTATGTACTTAAGATGCATCAACTTTTACATATTGCAAAATTCCCCCATCCCAAGAATGTAGAGTGCACTTATAGGGTTGTTTTTATATATGGATTATTAGATGTGTGACCCGAAGAATACTCGCGTGCCAACTTCTTGAAGTTCGTATATTTCAATCCCTTTGCCACATTCCATTTGGACTTTTGCCATTATTGTCAAATTCTATGAATGTAGACAAGCGTGGCCCAAATACATGCAAAAAATACATACATTTTAGTAAGGCAATTGCTCGTCTTTTCATCATGGTGGGACATTGTCTTTATCCTATGTTGGTTTCTTATGAGTGGTACATTGTGGCACTTTTTACTCTTTTAAGACAACTATTATCTCGGGAGCTTTTGTTAGGGATGATATGTATAGGTAGAAGTCCCAGTCCTTATATAGAAGTGGCATTTCTAAAATTTTCTTAAGTGTGTGTCTCCTAGACATAATATGATTTATGTTATTTGGGACGAGTTGGAATACTATTCTAGACCTCTAATATGCGAGTAGACATTATTTCATTGGATCTTTGTCGAGACTTGTTAATTATATTAATCTCACCAAGTGTTCTCATATAAGAAGTGGATGGATTTTTGGAGTGCGCATCTGGGGCACTCTCATATAACTCTTTTGGAAATAATTCATGGGGAGATATGCAATGTTGGATTATACATTTTTGTACTTATATACTTCTTGTACTATTTTTGAGCCTGATTATAGTCTCACTCATTTGTGAGGTTGTGGACATTTGGTTGGATGACTAATTGTTTGATGTTCGGATGATTATTGACTTGTGTACTTGTAACCTTATTTAATGTATAAGTCTTGTTATGTTATGTTTGTGTGAAATTTTTTCTTGATTTTTTCTATATTTAAGAAGACATGAGAGTAAAGTAGGGGAGGATAAATTTATCTAATCCCTCAAATTAAAGAAAAATGGGCAATGAACAATAAAAGAAACTAAAAAAATTCAAAGAGTTTTAGATTTGAAAATGAGGAGAAATAATGGGAGAAAAAGAAAAATACTAGAAAATGGAACATGTAGACAATGGTTCAAACGGTGCTAGGAAAGCATGCAAAGAAAGATAGAGGGGACGATGATCCAAGAGAAGAACATGAGAAGCATATAGGTAATTCAAACACTTAGGTACGTGAACCACTCTATATTCTTGTTCAGATACATCATTTCCACCTAGAGATGTCAAAGAGATTTGGCCGTGTTGTTAATTAATATGTTGTGCTGGCCCGTGGCCAATTAACTAGCCAGTTGTACCAATTTATGGCCCTTACATAAGTCGTATCTTATCTCTATTCTTAACCCATGGACTTTAAAGTGCCGTACGTAATGGGCTGACACCGCCCATAACTCTTTTAGCCTATAATTTGGAAAAAATACTGGTAGTGTAGTCGAATTCCCCACCTCTCGTATACTAATGTTAAAGTGCCGTACGTAAAAACCATCTTTTTTATCTGCCGAGCTTTGTTGAACTTTGACTCTCAACCATCAGATTAATTGTTCTATTAATCTTAAGGCTTTAATAATTCCACATCATTAAACAATAATTTAGTGCAATTAAATAAGAATAAAATGACTGGTAAATAAAGTTACTAACTTTGCATGAATTCAGCATGTATTTAAAAATGATACTTCGACTAAAATAAACCCAACATGTAGACTAATTAAGCAGAATATAATGCATGCTTGCTTCTTTAATTCTACTACCATATTTGGACGCTCTTTCAAGTAAATTCTTCAGATTAACAATCTGATTTCTCTAGCTGGAAACGTTGAAGATTTGGTGTCGTTCTTCCCTTCCTCGTTTTTGCTTTTATAGGGACAGGAGAAATCAATATCGTCATCACAGTTCCCAAATGATCCATGAAGGTTGGAACTAAGAAGATCAACGACACTAGTAACCAATTCATCAAAAAAGGCAAAAAAAAGAAAAAAGAAAAAAAAAGACACTACAAGTAACCAGATGAAGAGTCTGGTAAGCTTATTTACTAGAGTTGTATTTTTTTTAGTTGCATTAAAATATTGTTTAATAACGCGGAGTTATTTAAGATTTAATTTTTAAAAAAATAATAGTTAAAGCTCAGCAGAGAAAAAATCAGCTAGGATTTAAACGCATGTTGTTAGTGAAATGATTACTACATCCTACTTTTTTTTTTTTTGTGTTTAGAGATAAGATGGATAATGTTACAGTGATACAATGGTAAAACACATTTTGTATTTATCATTCATATTTTTTAATTTGTAATTCAAATTATATTTGGTATCATTTTGACAAAGGTTGTAAGTTTAATTCGATCAGAAATCCGACTAAGCATGAATAATTCAAGTTTAATTCTACTGGAATGATTTTAGAGCTGAACTTATGGTCAAATATTTATATATACTGTGAGTTCGGCGTAAGTAAATTTTATATTTTATAAAACATATTTATCTTTAAATTTTATATTTCATTATTATATATAATCTTTCATAATTTAAACTCTAACGTTAATTTAAATCAATTTGAAGTAAAAAAAGAGAGTTTAAACTTGAATCTCTCTTAATATTTTAAGTTCCAAATTTAAGAATATATTTAAGTTAAAAGAAATAGATATAAGCAACCCAAAAATATAAATGACTTGATAATATCCAACTATAGTCTAATTTGATCAACCTAACTGGCATTCATATATTTGATGATGAATAAAATATCTAATATAAGTGATATCCATATATAACATTAAATATAATGCATTCATACATTTGATGATGAATAAAATATCCAATATAAGTGGTATCCATACATAACATTAAATATAAGGTAAATAATATGTTTAGTAATTAAAATATAATTTTTAAAATAATATATATTAAAAAGATAAAATAATCATATATCTAATCTTAACCTACATTTTCATTAAATCTCCTGCGATTAGCGTCAATAATCTTGTTAGAGGTCCAGTAACCACCCGTAACGATATTTGTACGATGATATTAGGTTTTTTAATATATATTTTTAGTTTTTATATATTGTATAAATTTTTACTCAAATTTTATATTATTTATTTTAGATGAATATGTAATTTTTTTTTGTATAATTTAATATATTTTAAGTTTTTATACATTGTATATAATTTTATATTGTTTATATTAGAGAAATTTTGATAGATTTAAATTCTAAGAAGTATATAGATTTAATAAACTTTTAAAGACTTAAAATATACTTCATTAAACTTTTAAAAACTTTATATAAGTTTGAATATATTTATTTGAATTTTTTATAAATTTTTATAGACTTTTAAAGACTTTCATAATATATTTTAAATTTTTAACATACTTACACATTTTCACTATATATTAATTATTTTATAATTTTTTAATAAACTCTTTATAATTATCAAAAATACTCAATATGTTATTATGTATTTTATATAAAAATATAATATCTATCTTTTTTAAGTTGTGAAAATATTAAGAGTTTTCATAAAAATAAAGACAAATTTATATTAATTGAAAAGTGTCATGTACTTAACTTAGTTTATGGTAAAAAATATTATTGTAAAATTATTAATTTATAATAATTATTAAAAGAAAATTATATTAAGAAAATTATTTTTTTAAAGTTAATACATGGAAATTATTAGAAAAAATTATAGTTAATTATAAATCAATTTAGGTTAATACATGAGAAAAAAAGAGAGTAAAGAGTGAATGAAAAAATAATAAAAGAAAAAAAAGTAAACATAGTTAATAAAAAAGTCACCAAAAATCTTATAGAAGAAGACGTTATCACGGTAGATTTTATTTATAAATAAAAATACGTGATTAAGTAAAGTTTTTAAATATTATTTACATTTTAAATTTTTTAATATTTTTGTGAACTTTTAAAAGGTAGTAATTAAAATACACTTAAATTTGTATATATTTTTATGAATTTTTAAAAAGTCTTCAAAATATTTAATTAAATACAACTAAATTTTTATAAATTATTACCAAGTTTTAAATAAATATATCTAAATTTTTAGAAGTTTTTAAAATCTACAAAAATTATGTTTAAATACATTCTTATAAATAAAATAAGACATGGCTTCAAAATAGAGAAAATTGAGGCTTCTTTAGAAGCTCTTAAGACCCAAATAAAAATTATATTCAGCCCAAATAATCTCAACCCTTGTCTATATACCAAAATGCTAAAACCCTGAAAACCCTCACCGCTTTTTGCTCTGCAATAATATAGACGGTGTCTTCTCCACTAAGGTTTTTCTAGCGGCCGAGTTTTAGTGTTTTACTTTTCTCATCAATTAGGGTTTGTTCTTCTTCCACCCCTGAAACATGGTACGAACAACTTTTATATCGTTATCCATCTACGCTCATTGGAATTCGTGGATTGTGATTTCCACGTTTAATTTATCCGTCTTTGCTATGTTTGTTACAGGCGAGAGGGTTGAAGAAACACTTGAAGAGGCTCAATGCCCCAAAGCATTGGATGCTTGATAAGCTTGGGGGTGCTTTTGTAAGTATAGTTTACTGCAAAGTTTTGGTTTTTAGATTTTAGGCTGCTTGTTCTTGATTTAGGTGTATTATTTTTTTCATAGGCTCCCAAGCCATCAAGTGGTCCTCACAAGTCTAGGGAGTGCTTGCCTCTGATCCTCATTCTCAGGAACAGATTGAAGTATGCACTCACATACAGAGAGGTCGTCGCTATTTTGATGCAACGGCAAATTTTAGTTGATGGGAAGGTCAGAACTGACAAGACCTACCCTGCTGGATTCATGGGTATGGTTACTTTTTCTAGTTCTTTTTGGATCTACAAGAAATATGCGACCTTTTTGTGCTAAGTGGGTTCTGTTTGTTTCTTTATCCAAAATGAATTGCTCTCTGATGCTTCTGAAAGAGCACGTTTTCAATGTTTCAGATGTTGTTTCCATTCCAAAAACAAATGAAAATTTCCGTTTACTTTACGACACTAAGGGGCGGTTCCGTCTGCACTCAATCAGAGACGAGGAGTCAAAGGTTTGTTTAGCCTGTATTGGTTTTCCGTGATAGTTGATGAGTTTATATTTATTTTGATATCCTTAGTCATTGTTACGAAACGATATCTGGGGCATGTTTATACTAGAAAAGTTCAATGTGGTATCCAAATTACAAGCAATGAATTGACTACTTTGTATACTTATTGAATAAGCTAGGCCCTGTATTTTGTGTAATTACATTAGGTAGTATCATGCAATTCATTCCATTGTGATTTCTGGCTCAAGTGTGTGATTTTTATTGTAATTTGTGACTGCACGTCTTCTGGTAATATTGAGTGGTTAAATGGTTTTTATTTTAGATCCAAGTATCAAATTAATCCATAGTATGTAATGATACTCTGAATTTTGATGCAGTTCAAGCTATGCAAGGTTCGGTCAGTGCAGTTTGGACAAAAGGGTATCCCATATCTGAACACTTATGATGGGCGAACTATTCGCTACCCTGACCCTCTTATCAAAGCCAACGACACCATTAAGCTGGACTTGGAGACCAACAAGATCACTGATTTTATTAAGTTTGATGTTGGCAATGTCGTGATGGTGACTGGTGGAAGAAACAGGGGACGTGTTGGAGTCATTAAAAACAGGGAGAAACATAAGGGTACTTTTGAAACCATCCACGTTCAGGATGCTAGTGGCCATGAGTTTGCAACACGTCTGGGCAATGTGTTCAACATTGGCAAGGGCACCAAGCCATGGGTTTCTCTTCCAAAGGGCAAGGGTATCAAGTTGTCTATCATTGAAGAAGCAAGGAAGAGACTTGCAGCCCAAACTGCAGCTTCTGCAACTGCTTGAATGTTTTATATTGGAGTACTGTAGAAGTTATAGATCTAAAAGTTTTTTGGTAAGATTATTTTTGTTTACTTTTGAGCCTTCTCAGCCTATGTTGGGAAAATATTAAGCTGTTTTTATGATGCTCTCGTTTGGACAGTTTTTTTATCTTTATGTTTGACGTAGTTCTAGATATAAACTTTTATTGTTCGGCATTTGGTAGACGCTTCATCAGAATTGCCCTACGTTTAGGACCAGAAGTAGTACTGTGTCCGTTATAACTTTTTTAATTCAAGCTATTTATATTTAGATTAATTACATACTATAATCTCTCTTCAAAATGATATTTCATTTTTAATTTTAACAGCAGATAATTAAAGTGTATTTATTCCTAAAAATCAGAGTTTTTCCTTAAAAAATATAAAGTATAAGATACGTGGCGTAATGTTTATTACAATAATAACACTAAGATTAATCAAAATTGAATATATATTAATATTATTATTTTATATACATAAAATTATAAAAGAGAATGTATTTTTAATAGTAAAATATAATATTTTGAATAATTAGATCGAATTTTATTTATTTATTTTGTTATATTTTGAATTTAATTAAGAAACATGTACTAAATGGTTAAAAGATATAAATTATTTTTTTTGTTATATTTTGAATTTAATTAAGAAATATGTAATAAATGATTAAAAGATATAAATTAATATTAATATTTTGAATAATATAATAGAATAAGAATTATTATGATATTTAATTTTTTTAAATTAAATAAATATTAAAAAATAAGAAATGTGGTTAAGGTGTGTAGAAATTGTTATTCACTTGTAATCAATCATTATTATCTTAATGTATTTGAAATTAATATATGGTTATTATAATTAATTATTAACCATCATTCGTGTGTACATATGCTTCGAGTAAATTTGGGTCAAAATTGAAATCATTTGAGTAAATTGTGTTACTTTTAAAAAGATGCTTAGCAATTGAATTCATTTGCAGATATGTGCTGTGTTTATGTAATTTTCAATTTGATTTATAACTATAATACTAAAACGCCAAGCCTGTTTATGCAATTGAATTCATTTGTTAGTCAGATCTGAAGTATGTTCTGTAGCCTACATAACTAATCATATTTGCAATTTTGTAAAAGTCAGCTGCTTTACATTATTATATAGTAATGTGTTCAACCCTGACCTGAGGCAGCAGCTGGAATTGGGTTTCTATAGGCCATCGGTATTGAATCAGGCACATAGGTCATCAGGATTCGGGCCATGTATAGTTGGTGATATTTCGTTTGCCAAAGGTGTAAGAGTGAAATGTGCAAGGAGCTAGCATCTTATGGTGTCAACTCTGCTGCTAAAGATCGTTGATTTGTTGGTTTATAGCTTTCTCCATCAAGATTTTTTATTTTTTTATTGATATTATACCCGTCAAGATGTTTTGATATTACTGTGAATTTATGGGTGGATAAAGTTTCTCATAATAAAAGAGGTGATTGTAATATCTTCGTTTAATTAAAAAGGATTGTTTAGCTTCAATTTCTTTTAATTACTACTACTGTTTGTTGTTGTTGTTGTTGTTATTATTATTATTATTATTTTTTGAAGATTTTAGATCTTATTATGATATGATTTAATCCGATCTAAATTTTATCAAGTTTAAACAAATTAGATCGAATTATCATATGTATCAAATTAGATCAAAATAGACTATTAAAATTGATCTAGATCAATTAAAATTGTTTAGAATATGAATACTAAAATCTATATTAAATTATTTTTATATTATTGTAAATCAAGTAGCAATTTATTGATTTTTAACCTATTATTAATCTTTTTTACCTTTAACTACCCTAATAATAATAAATTATTTATATATTTTTAGGTGTCAAATTTGATAAAATCAAGTTGAATAGTAATAGATTTCACTACAAAGTTATACGTAGATGTTTGTAAAATATAAATTATAAATACAAAATATATACTGTATAGGCTGTAATGTAAAATTTTTACAAACTAATTGAACCGATTAAAAGTAGCAAAGTGAATTGAACCGTTCGAAATGATTTAAGTTTTTAAATTTGGTTTAGTTTAATAAATTTACTGATGAACTGCCTTAAGAAAAATTTAGAGAAATAAATGTGCACTGTGGATGGTAAATAGGAAGGTACATTTTATTTTTATAATAAAGAATGGTGCATTTAAAAATAAACACATGTATTATTATTTTTTATTTCTTATCATCTATTTTGATTTTGGGCATTACTATAAATTATAAATATATCATCTATTTTGATTTTGTACTGTCTTTAAACTAATTGTACAACTAGTTTCTTAACAAAAACTTTAGGTATGAGCATAGCACCATGTGAGCTGCACAATTGAGTGAATGGCTTGTAGACATGTGAGCTTTATTTTGCACATCAAACTCACTCCCATGTGAGCCATCCAATTCAATACTTAAACTCATGGTCTTGGCTTGCACTCATTGGAAGCAATTGGACTTGCAGCTAACGTCTTGAGTCTTCTCGGCATTGCCAGTACTTGGCTTCACTCCTATATATACACGAGTTTTTTTTTTCTTTCCAAAGAATAACTACTCTTGTCTTTTTATTTTCCTAAATTTTTGACACTTAATTTAAGAGATTATTGGTTTTGATTGTGCGAAGGAAATGAGATTGGTGAGTTCTAATTTTATTCTATTTATTTCACTAGTAGAGGACCTTAATTAGGAAAATTAAGGATTTTAATCAATTTTTCTAAAAAAAAAACAAATGTTAAATATTTACAAACTGTATTAAGCGGTGTTGCTATTATTTTATGGTAAGTTTATTAATTTATAATAGGAATAAATATGTATTGAATTAGAGAAGAGAATGAATCTAGAACTCTTTTTTTTTTTGTATTTATTAAAGAACTATAAGGAATTGAAATAAAAATATTAATTTACTTAAATATTTTTTTCAAAGTAATAATGATTAATGTAAAATAAAATAAAAAATATTAAAATTAGGAATAACTATGTAATTAAATATTCTGAGTTTGGAAATGATAGTCAATGTTGAGGAAGAAGTATGAAACAATCTATAAAAACAACTCTTTAATTTTTTAGGACTTTTATTATCTTTCATTATATATTTTCAAAATAAACATGAAACTGTGAATGATTTTTTCTTATTAGTAAATACACTGCAATTATTAGCATTAGCATCTGGCAGAGAAAAGACAATATCTATGGGACACATTCGTCTACTATTTATCATCTATAAAATAAAAAAAGATTTTTTTTTTCCTTATTCAATAACACCGTTACTTTGAAAAAATATGACATGATTTAATTTATTTTTTAACAAAAATTATCATATATATATATATACTCATATCTTAAAGATATTTGTTTTTTTTTTAGTCATCCGCTTACTTTTTGGCCCAATGTATACACTAGTTATGACAGTCAAAAGTTGGTACACAGTCTTTTTGTCTGAACAAATTATTCTATTCTTATCGTATAGATATGTGAATCGAATTGAACTTTAATGTTGATCCCAAATTGTTATTTTTTAGATGGATGTGGAAACTTCATCCCTAAGTAAAAACAAGGAAACAATCAACAAAGATGGCAGATCTAATCGATCACACAAGCTCAGGAACATTTTACTTGCAGTGTCGGCTCTTATCGTGCTTGTATTGATAGTATTAATGATATTAGCCCTTACAATTTTCAAGCCGAAACATCCTAAAACAACCGTGAACTCGGTTTCTCTAGAAGACTTGGATGTTGGTTTGAGCAGAACCAAATTAAAAGTGGATCTAAATGTGACTTTAGGCGTGGATCTATCAATCAACAACCCCAATAAGGTGTCCTTCAAGTACGGTAACAATACTGCCCTTTTGAACTACATGGGAGACTTGATTGGCGAAGCTTCTATCCCAGCCGGTCATATATCGGCCGATCAGACCAAGCCCATGAACATCACGCTGACAATAATGGTCGATCGTTTGCTCTCTAAGTCTAAGCTTTATTCGGACGTCTTGGCCGGTACGTTGCCCCTTAATACCTTTACTAAAATCTCCGGCAAGGTTACGATTTTGGGTTTCATCAAGTTCAAAGTCGTCTCTACTACTTCTTGTGATTTCCGCATTAGCGTCTCCAATAGAAGCGTTGAGAATCAAAATTGCTCTTACAAGACAAAGTTATGATTATCCAATCCAATATGGTTGATTTCTGATTAACTATGTGTTTTTTTGCTGATTTTCCCTTTGTTTTGTTTCGGAGGTGAAATTTCTGCGTTTGCCTAGACCAACGGTGGCTTTGACTCGATAAAGGGATTACTTTTTTAATTGTTCATCATCATTTTATTATCTGTACGTGAGAATTTTGGTTTGTTTATGTTTATACTAGTAGCTAATAGTGCATTCAATTTTACACAACATATTCATGGTTAAACGATATCGTTTAGATCAATACTCGTGTGTCATATGATGAGCTACGATTTGCTTTGTGTAAAATATAGTTTGTTTATGTTCTAATGGCCTTTTATTTTGATCGTTAATGCATTCAGTTTTGATATAATAAGCAGTAGAAACAATTAAGGGACTACGATCTACGATCCTCTTTGCTCATTACTCGATCAAAGCCTCTCTTTTTTTCCTTTTAATTTTTTTTAATTTTGCTCATAATAAAATATGTCGGTGACAAAAAAGGTTATTGGGCGTCCCAGCACTAAAGCTAAAGCATCAAATTTAGTGTAAAATTATTTTAACTTAGTATTAAATTTTATATTAGATTAAATTTAGCGCGATATTTTTTATCTTATTAATATTGATTATACGTATTTTTTATTATATATAATAAATTAAAATTAATAAAAAATTATTGAAAAAAACCAAAAACAATTAATATGTACATCGAAACTTAAAAAAAAAGGCAGCTGTTCATAGTTTACTTACTCATTAACTCATTATTCACAACACTATTTCAGATAGATATTTTTGTTTTAATATTATTTTTAAAATATATTATCAACTAAAATATATAAAATATAAAATAATCTTTATTTAAATTAATTTTAATAATAATGATATCTTTATGTTATCCATTTTATTAAAATTATTATTAGAATTTACTTTATACCAGTAAAAAAAGGATAATTTAAAGGTATCAATTGCACACGTCAAAATTTCGAACAGAACACTTGTTCTGATCTATCATCAATGCATGCCACCGGAGGCCTTGGTCATTGGTTGAGTTCCGTAATAAAGCCGATCTTCAGCACCACTGTGGACCCTGAGAGCCGAAGCCACATGCATTAAGTGCAATCGCAAGATAATTGAACTACATTTCTGGCTAAATTAACCTTCACTTTAACTTTATTCAGCACCACCGTATAATGTTCTTCAAACTGTATGTATGATGCTCAATTAGCCGAAGGCACACAAACAGTTTGAAGAACATTTTGAAAGACAAACACCACCGTATATTGTTCTTCAAACTGTTTGTCTTTCATATTTCATAACTTTTGGTGAGTACGTTGGAAAAGATAAGTTTATAAAAAAATTTAGTAAATCTTTGTCACACATTGTTTTTTTACAATATTTGAAAGATATATAAATAATAAATAGTTGGTTATTGGGATGAGGGCCCATGGAGATGACCTAGGTAAATTTGATACCACGCTCGCCATCGTCCGTGCCGAGTACGTGTGGTGACATTTTATTTTTTGAAAAATTATTTTTTTACAAAAACGTTTCTGATCAGAAAAATGTTTGTTATATATATATATATATATATTTCTAAAAAAAAACAATCGTTATTTCCTTTAACTTAGAACGTGATCGTTGTTTTCTTTTATCAGAAATGTCTGTTACTTTTTTTTATTCAAAAAAATGGCCGTTATTTGTCTTTACTCACAAAAATATCTGTTACTCATCATTACTCAGAAAATAACCGTTACTCTTCATTACTCAGAATGACTGTTACGTTCTTCATCCCCAGACATTACTGTTATTATCATAATGGCCACACAGTTTCTAAAACCTATAAATAGAGGGCCTAACGTGATCGTTGTTTTCTTTTATCAGAAATGTCTGTTACTTTTTTTTATTCAAAAAAATGGTCGTTATTTGTCTTTACTCACAAAAATATCTGTTACTCATCATTACTCAGAAAATAACCGTTACTCTTCATTACTCAGAATGACTGTTACGTTCTTCATCCCCAGACATTACTGTTATTATCATAATGGCCACACAGTTTCTAAAACCTATAAATAGAGGGCCTCAGCTCTCAGTTTCTACACAACAATCTGCAATCTCTTCTCACTACGAAAAAATTCTCTTTGCAATTCTAAGTTATTTTTTCAGTTTTCTGAGCAACAAATTTTTCAGGTATAGCATTCCGGTCTTCATCAGTGTAGTGAAGTTCTAAGACAGAGAAAAAGATAATGGGCTGTTTTATCTTGGGGACGACGGGGCTGTTTTATCTTGGGGACGACGGGGCTGTGTTTGCCTGCACAAATTGGGTAGAGCTACAGAACATCTTAAAGAGAGTGACCTAGTCCGCGACTCAACCCAAGCAGTTCATACCAGGTTATCGGTAATATTGTTTCAACACTATTATTAACAAACTTGTTTCAACAATTTTAAGACGAATTCTATCTGCCATGTCTACTGAAATGCTAACTGCTGATCTCAACAAACCATTCCGTTTTGAAGGACTACACTTTAAAAGATGGAGACAAAAAAATGTTGTTTTTCTTAACCATGAAAAAAGTCATTTATGCTCTTACTACTGAAAAACCAATACAGTCCAATCCTCCTACTGAAGTTGCAACTAAGGATTTAGACACCTAGATGGAAAATGATTTTCTATTTAAAAATTATATTCTTAATGGTTTAGCTGATGACTTGTATGATTATTATAACTGTGATAAGTCTGCTAATGAAATTTGGGAAGCACTTCAAAAGAAGTACGACACTGAGGAAGTTGGAACTAAGAAGTATGTTGTCAGTAGATACATGAAGTTTCAAATGATTGATGGCAAATCAGTGGAAGCTCAATCACACGAACTGCAGAAGATAGATAGCACACGAAATAACTTCTGAAGGTATGACTTTAGATGAACAATTTCAAGTAGTTGTTATAATAGATAAATTACCCCCTACTTGGAAAGATTTTAAGAATACACTTAGACGATGAAGTACTCGTAGTCTTAAATAACAGTACCAATAAGAAACCCTCCTCTACAATTCTGAAACCTAAAGGTACAAATATGAAAACCCATAATCGTAATAATAACCAAAACCGTAACCACCAAAATAGAAATAGAAACTATCTTCCCCAGAATGGACCTCAACCCCCTTAAGGAATAACACATTCATGTGTTATAGTTGTAACAGACTTGGCCACTTGGCTAGGAACTACCGAAATAGGAATCGTCCTGCCCCACAGGCAAACCTTACCGAAGATCAACTTATTGCTATGATATATGAAGTCAATTTTGTTGGTGGATCTGAGAGGTGGTGGGTGGACACCGGTGCTTCTCGCCATGTCTGCTATGATCGAGACATGTTCAAGTCCTATTCTGATTCTGAGGATAAGAAAGTGCTTCTGGGTGACTCCCACTCCACTAAAGTTGCTGGTACTGGTAAGGTGGTATTGAAGTTTACCTATAGAAAGACTGTCTTCTTGAAGGATGTCTTGCATACTCCAAAGATGAGAAAAAACTTAGTTTTAGGCTATCTTTTTAACAAATCTGGGTTTACTCAAACTATAGGGGCTGATTTATATACTATAACTAAAAATAATATATTTGTTGAAAAATGGTACGCCACTGATAACATGTTTAAATTAAATGTTGAAATCAATAAAACCTCCTCTTTTGCTTATATGTTGAGTTCTTTTAATATTTGGCATGCTAGACTTTGTCATGTTAATAAACGTATAATCAAGAACATGAGTACTTTAGAACTAATTCCTAAACTATCTTTGAATGATTTTGAAAAATGTGATTTTTCTAGTCAAGCTAAAATAACCAAAACTTCTCATAAATCAGTAGTTAGAGAACCTGAACCTTTAGAATTAATACATTCTGACATATGTGAACTTATGAAAATTTAACAAGAAATGGAAAACGCTATTTTATAACTTTTATAGCTGAGATTGAGAATCAACTTAACAGAAAAATAAAAAAGTTTCGAAGTGATAGAGGCACTGAATATGATTCCAATATCTTCAATGATTTTTATAAAACTTATAGAATCATTCATGAAAAAACTACACCTTATTCTCCTGAAATGAATGACAAAGCTGAAAGAAAAAATAGAACTTTTACTGAATCAATTGTTGCAATTTTATTAAACTCTGGTACTGCTTTCCATTGGTAAGGAGAAATTTTATTAACTGTTTGTTATGTGCTAAATAGAATGCCTAAATCTACAAATAAAATTTCACCATATGAAATTTTGAAAATAAGAAACCTAATTTAACTTATTTTAAAACTTGAGGTTGTTTAGCCTATATTAGGATCCTTGATCCTAAAAGAAATAAAATTGCTAGTAGAGCATATAAGTGTGTATTCATAGGATACACTGTGAATAGTAAATCTTATAAATTCTATGACTTAAAAGATCATGTAGTTATAGAATCAAATGATCCTGACTTCTGTGAACATGTGTTTCCCTTTAAATTTAAAAATAGTGGGGCTCGCCTTCTAGTAGTTTACCCATAACTAGAACTAGTGAACAAAATGAAGAATTAAACACTGAAATTAGAAGAAATAAACGAGCTCCAACCTTTAAGGATTTTCGGTCAGATTTTTATGCTTATACCTTAGAGGAAGATCCCCAAACTCTTAAAAAAGCCATAAATGATGAAATGAACTCACTTGAGTATAATAAGACTTGGCATTTAGTTTACTTACCTCCTAGTTGCAAAACCATTTGATGTAAATGGATACTAAAAATGAAATTAAAACCCGATGGTACTATTGAAAAGTACAAAGCTCGTCTTGTAGTTAAAGGGTATAGGCAAAGGGAAAATGTAGATTTCTTTGATACCTATTCACCAGTCACACGAATAACTTCCATACGTGTACTTTTTTCTCTTACTGCTATCCATGATTTAGTATTACATCAAATGGATGTTAAAACTTCTTTCTTAAATGGTGATTTAGAAGAAGAAATTTATATGGATCAACTTGAAGGTTTTGTTATCCCAGGTCAAGAAAATAAAGTTTGTAAACTAGATAAATCTCTTTATGGTCTAAAACAAGCACCTAAGCAATGACATGAAAAATTTGATAATTTAGTTATCTCAAATAGAATCAAAATAAATGAAAGTGGCAAATGCATTTATTATAAATTAGAAAATAATATTTGTACTATTATATGTTTATATGTAGATGACATGCTTATTTTTGGATTAAATATTTATGTTGTGAATAATGTGAAAACTTTGTTAAGTGCTAATTTTGATATGAAATATCTTGGAGAAGCGAGTGTAATCCTTGGTATAAAGATAACTAGGTCTGAAAAGGGAATTTCTCTAGATCAATCTCACTACATTGAAAAGAACTTGAAGAAATATAATTACTTTAACTGTAAACATGCATGTACTCCTTATGATCCTAGTGTAAAGTTGTTCAAGAATACCAGAGACGGTGTTAGACAAACTGAGTATGCGAGCATCATTGGTAGCTTACGTTACGCTACTGATTGCACTAGACCAAACATAGCTAATGTTGTGGGACTACTATGTAGATTTACCAATAGACCTAGTGTAGAGCATTGTAATGCTATTGAAAGGGTTAAGAGATACCTTAAGAGAACTATGTACCTTGGGTTACATTATAAAAAGTTTCCCGTTATTTTAGAAGGATACAACGATGCAGATTGGAACACTTTATCAGAAGACTCCAAAGCAACTAGCGGCTATATATTTAACATAGCTGGTGGAGCTGTTTCTTGGAAGTCTAAGAAACATACAATATTGGCTCAATATACAATGGAGTCTAAAATGATAGCACTAGCCACTGCTAGTGAAGAAGCAGACTGGCTAAGAAGTTTGTTGGCTGAGATTCCTTTGTGGGAAAGACTGATACCAGCTGTCTTGATCCATAACGATAGTACCGCAGCTATTGCAAAGATTCAGAACCGTTACTATAGCGGAAAGAGACGACTGATATGTCGTAAGCATAGTACTGTTAGAGAATTTCTCTCTACGAGAGCTGTAAGAGTAGATCATGTACGTTCTGATGAAAATTTGGCAGATCCTTTGACGAAAGGATTTTCGAGAGAGAAGGTTTTCAAAACCTCAAAAAGGAATGAGACTAATGCCTTTAGAATGAAGAGTCACTCGTGATGGTAACCCAACTTATAGACTGGAGATCCCAAGAAATAAGTTCAAAGGGTAATAACAAGTCATGAAGAGATATGAGATGAATCATGCTATTTTCAAATCTCATTCTATATTGTTAGAAGCGTAAAGTCCTGAAGCGATAGAAAAGGATGAGTTAATTGTTAAACTCTTAATGAGTTCTATACTCTATGTGGAGTGGAGTACATAGCTACAAGAGTGCTCTTGATAGACTCACCTATGTGAATGTGGAAATGTGGCCGCTTCCTATGGAAATTTTTTGGGCAAAATTTACTAGAGCGTTCACTATACTAGGATACACGTGCATAGCCGTAAAACATGGGCTTTTCGAACTACACCTTGGAAACGTTGTGTGTGTGATGATTGTTAGAGATAGAGTTCAAAACTACGAGTTACTATAGTATATTCTAAAGTATCAACACTATGCAAAGATTCAAGTCGATAGACACCTTTTTTGCTTATGCAGAATCTTATAATTTTAATTGATCGGTTGCTCGATGAAAAATTATTTTTATATAAAATTCAAGTGGAGGATTGTTGGAAAAGATGAAGTTTATAAATTTTTTTAGTAAAGCCTTGTCTCACATTGCTTTTTTACAATATTTAAAAGATGTATAAATAGTGAATAATTGGTTATTGGAATTGGGCCCCAAGTGGTACCCACTTTTGTGGAAGGGGAAAGGACCTAGGCAAATTTGATACCACACGTGCGCGCACGTCGCCGCCGCTGCCAACCAGCCGGGCCGTGCCGAGCCGAGTTCGAGTGTGTGTGAGGTGGCATTTTATTTTTTGAAAAATTATTTTTTTTATAAAAATGTTTCCGATCAGAAAAATGGTTGTTATATATATATATATATATATATATATATATTTTCTTAAAAAAACAATCATTATTTCTTTTTATTCATAATGTTGTCGTTGTTTTGTCTCTGTAATTCTAAGTTATTTTTTCAGTTTTTCGAGCAACAAATTTTTCAGGTGTATCATTCTGATCTTTATTAGTGTAGTGAAGTTCTGAGATAGAGAAAAAAATTATGGATTGTTTTATCCTGGGAACGACGGGACTGTGTTTGCTTGCACAAATTGAATAGAGTCGCAAAATGTCTTAAAAAGAATGACCTAATCCGTGACTCAACCCAAATAGTTAATAACAAATTATCGATAATATTGTTTCAATATTGTTAGTGACAAACTTTTTTATGAAATATCAATCATTTTTGGAGCACATCCGCGTTCACACTATTTTACATTTTTAAATATCATTTCCATGTCTAAATTAATGATTGGCCGCAGTGTTTTGTTGCTGACTGCAGGAACTCTGTAATGAGACCCTTACACGCAACCTCGTCTCGACAATAATTTCTTTAAACCTACTTATAATGTAAAAATTAAGCTTTCGCTATACTGTATTCAAACGAGAAATGTCCTTTAGAATCTTTCAAGAATTCCTTTTACTACTGTTAGTTTGGAAATGTTTATTAGATTAATTAGTTAGTTTGAATGGTAATTTTGGGATGCTTTTATAAAAGATGTTGTTTATTATTGTAGATTATAAAATATGTTAATTAATTTTTCTTATAAAAAATGTATTATTTAATATTTTTTTATTAAAAAATTTATATAAGTATTTTTTTTAAATTTAATAATAAAATAATATTTAAAAATATTAAATATCTTTCTTGACATATTTTTCATAACTAAAATAACTAAAAATCATTTTTTCTTATTTAGGGAATTAAATTGCATTTTTTTAGAATAAAGTGACTAATTTAATTCTTAAATTTAATTTATATTTTTTTAACATTTTTTGTCAAATCTATGCTACTTATTTTTACAAATTATCACTATTTTATAAGGTTAATTATATTTAAGAATTTTAATTGATTTTGAAGACATGTATTCAATTATAAGACCTTATTATTCTAATACAATGTAAAAGTATTAAGTATTAATTCTCTCAAAAATTTAAGTTTGTGTGAGATGTATCTAACAAAATATTTATACCTTTGAACAATTTTTTTTAAATATATGGCTACCTTTTTTGTTATGATACAATGTACTTTTTTTTAAGTATATGACCTAGTTGATGGTTTTTGTGTATTTATTGAAAGTAATAATTTATCTAAAAAACTTATTATTTTGATGTATAAGTCTAATTTTCTTCTATATTTATTACAATTGCATACTATATTATGTTCTGGTTGCTTAATTCTAATCCTGAATTTATTAATTGTTTTTTAAAATTAAAAATTACTCTTTCATTTGTTAAATCTAATAATTCTAATTTATGTACTAATGATTCAATATTCGTAGAGTATTATCTTGATAAATCATATGTGTTGAATGTATATTATTTAGTCTTATTCGTAATATATAATCAGGTTTTTCTTGTGTACATACAATGTATTTATAATCTTCAAAGAAGTAATATCCAAATATTAAGTTGTTGAATTCTTCTTCCTCCATTCTCACATATTTTTGATTAAAATAATCTTTTAATGTCCTTGAAACAAGATGATCTATGATGTTTGTAATAACTTTAATATAATCTGTATAGATGTCTAATAAGGTGTTAAAATATTTTAAAATTTTCAAGACAAGTTTCATAGTCTTCATTTTTAAAATATTCATTTAAATGATAGAGATAACTTTTATCAAATATTTCTAATAGAATTAGACTTTTATCTTTGATTTCCATTGCAATTATTAATTGTTTATTTCTAAAAATAAATTCCATTTTCTTGTTTTAACATTATTATGTTTTGTTGTAAGCAAATATTTAAACATTTAAGATTCTTAACTAGCTTAAATTTATAATTGTTATACCTAAATTTGATGGGTTCACTACGGTCTTCCCTTCTATTCGTCTTCTTTTGTTACATCTGTTATGCTCCAGTTTTACTCACACCTCAACGCCCTCTTGACAATGGTGGGCCTTCTACATTCGTATATAAATGGTGTCCAATAGTTGACTTACTAGAGAAGAGTAACTGAACTCTATTTTTTTCATAGTATAATAATTATTATAACTTAAAGCCAACTAAGAACCTTAAAAGAGGTGCTTAGCTGTTCATAGTTACTGGGTATAACATTATTGGTTTTAAAATTTATAGATAGATAGGTTTTCTATTTCAGAATAGAGAGCTCTCGATTTCTATATATTCGTGTGTGTGTGTCGTGAAATGATAATAAGAGTTCCTTTTATAGAATAAAGAATCTATGTTTACAAGACTAAAATTATTAGTTTACCCTTGCTTTAATAATTCATCTCCCTTTCTACTTTAAAGGATAGCCATTATTTTTTTCCTTAGCACATGCTGCCGACTAAGATGTGGGGTTTACATCTTTATTTCTTTTGTAATCTTCTGCCAACAACTTCTTTTCTTATTTTTCTTTGTCATTTTCTGCCGACAGTTCCTTTGATGATGTTAATGATGATGCATCTTTATCTTCTCGGTCTTTGATGCAGAGAATGCATCTATGGTCTTTGGTGGCTTTTCTGGCATAGAAGCATAATACCTTCCTTGTTTCTTGACCAATTTCTAGGTTGTCGTAATTAAAATTGGTTTCATATTTGGTGATTTTTTCACCATCTTCTTCTCACAAAGTCATACTGTTATGAGAAATGATGATGACTTTACTAGTTGAATAATTTACTTTAATCTGAGTAGAATTGTCAATCTTCCTGAGTTTATAGTAAATTTGGCTTACCATTTTTCCTCTTAATACACAGAGTTCTTCTATGTTAAATTCCTTTTCTGAAAGTGCCCTTGGTTTGGGAGTCTCTCTGTTTGTGTTGAAGATCCCTATCTTCACGAAGTGGTAGGAACTAATACTTCCTTCTTCATTCCAATCCATTAATGAACTGAAAAATCTAAGATAAACAAGTTTATCACCTGCTTTAATTTTTCTTTTAAAATTCTTGATTGCTCTTTTAAAATTTTCTGGGAAATAATTTAATTTACTTAAATTAATTCCTGGGTATATATTTTCTATTAATCCTGCATGAAATGCTTTATACACGAAAATTGGATCAATTCCTTCCAATATATTGAATTTACTTCATGTATGAAATTCTTTGTCTATAGTATAGAATTTCATATCTTCAATATGTTCTTAGGTAGATTTTATGGCCAAATTATAGAGACTCAACCATTGTAGTTTGCTCAGGTTTTTATATTGGTCTTTTTCATCTTCAATGAGTGGAGTAGTTCTAGGAGATGTTTCCATGAATAGTATTGAATGTTTTACTATTTTTGATGTCTCTAGTGGAGATGTTTCTCTAAATAGCACTAGAGGTCTTGTTATCTTTCCAAGATTTGTCAATATGTTTGGAGCTGTTAGTTGTTGTTGTAGTATTGCAGAATAATTTCTTACTATCTCCTCTTGAGTTATTAGTTTTGGTGTTTTATAGTTGACATAATTACCTTCAACTTATATTCTATTGGTGAAGACTCTATGAGTTACTCCACTAATTCTTAGAATAAATTTGCTAACTTCTGTCCAGTTGTTATAAATTCCTGGGTTTGGGCAATTATAGACCACATAAACTTTTTTATGTTCTTCTTTTTCTACCTCATCTGCCCAATTAAGCTTTGTGGTTTGAGAAGTTTTTTGTGAACTGTTAGGTTGTTCCTTTTTTAATAGAGATTCCTCGATTGAGATTTTGGTCTCTAGAGGTTGTTTTTAATAATTAAGTTCTTCCTATTTCTTTCCTGTCTCCATAAAAGATTTTTCAAGATATAGCAACTCGAGTTATTCTTATAGGATATTTATCTTGATTTTGATATCAAGATGTTCTATTTCTGAAAGCATAAAAATAGTTAGCGGTGCTAATTCTCTGGTAAGAGCATCAACTAAGCTATTTTTATGTCTTGTAAGATGTTCAACATCAAAATTATAATGGTTGAACCATTTTTGCCATCTAACTAGTCTTCCTTGTTTGTAATCACCTACAATATTAGTTCTTAAGAAATAACCAAAATTCTTGTTGTCTATTCTAACAATGAATCTAAAGCTTATGACATATATTGCAAATTTCTTAATAGCTTTTTTAACAACTAAATATTCTTTTTCATTACTATGATAATTTAATTCTGGACCTTGTAAAGATCCTGATGTACTACAAAGATATTCATCTTTGTCATCTACTCCTGCTTTAAGAACTGCTCCCCAATAGTCTTAGATAGTATAAAGTTGGTAAATTTTTTACCTTTGCTTTTACTCTATCCATATATAGAGTATCTTATTCTGTCCATTTTCAAATATGATCTTTTTTCAATTTTGCTTGTAATGGTTTTCTCATTTCTGCAAGTTTCTTGATATAGGCTTCTACTTATGTTAAACATCCTAAAAATCTTTGTAATTAGTTTTTATCTTTTAATTCACTAGGAAAACCTTGAATATTATTTAGTATATGAGGTTGTAGATTATGTTTTCCATATTCAATTTCCAACCCTAAGTATTTAATTTTTTGTTGAGCAAGTATTGCTTTCTTTTCAAAGAGTACAATGCATTCTTTTCTTCATTTTTGTAAAATGTTGATAATATCAAAATAATGTTTATTTAATTCATTACTGAAAACTAAAATATCATCTATGTAAACACAACAAATATCTTGTAATTTCTTAAAAATGTTATCCATATATCTTTAAAAAATACCTGAAGCTTATTTTAATCCAAATGGTATAACTGTCCATTGGAATTGTCCTTGGAGACAACTAAATGATGTTAATTTTTGGGATTCTTCATCCAATCTTATTTGCCAAAATCCACTTTTGCAATCAAAACTTGAGAAACATTTCTTTCTTTTTATTAATGATAGTAGTTCTTTATTTTTTGGAATGAAGTATCAATCGTCAATGGTTTCTTTATTCAGTTCTTTAAAATTTATTACCATTCTCTTTTTTCCTCTTTTTTTCTTAACTTCTTTTTCAACTAAGAATGCTAGACTAGAGTGAGGTGAATTACTTGGTATTATGACTTTTAATTCCAAAAGTTTTTTAATTTGTTTTCCAAATTCAATCCTGTCTTCTGGAGTATAAATCATTGGTTTTAATCTTATGATATTGTTAGGATCTCTTAATTTTATATTGGCTATTGTTTTAGATTTATTTATTTTTGGATCCAAAGGATTTTCTGAACTGACTGTTTTTAATAGTCTTTTAATGCCTGTTAGAGCTTTATCTTCCTGTATCTCATTGAGAAAAGAGTTTTATTTTTCTTCTATATCTAATAAAATATTTTCTAAATAAGGTTTTTGTTGGTCTTCTATCTCACTATGTTTTCACTTTTTATGTTGTTGTATAAAAGTTAGGTTTGAGACAGTTAAAGTTTTTCTTACTTTAGAAACATATATGGTATTACCTTCTAAAGTTGTGAGACTTATTTTGTTAGAATGTTGTGTGAAATGTTGATATAAATTTAAGAAATTATTTCCTATTAACAAATCTACTCTTGTTTCTTGTTGATATATGGTAGGAATGTGAAAGTTTTCTCCTCCTATCATTATATCAGTATCTTTTAATACCTGATTGAGTTTTATTGTAGTATTATTAACAATTCTTACAATTAAATCTTTTGGTGCTTGTTTCCAATTGTCTTCTGAAAATACATATCTACTGGCTACACACATATTAGCTCCTGTATCTATATATGCATGTAAATGATAAGTGTTATAGCCTTTAAATTTTAGTCATACTTTAATATTAGTACTATTTGGATTTGTAATACTATACAAATCATTCATCTTCTGATGAAAAATATTCATAATTTGAGTGTTTATAATTTGAGTCAGTTATTTCTTCCTCAATTTCTTCCAATAGATAGATATTGTAAGTATCATATATATCTGATTCTTCGATTGGTTCTAATTCTATTTTGAAAGCTTCTTCTAAGATTTTTGCTTTTTGTTGAAAATCCTTTTAAAATTCTTTTTATGTTGAAGTCTACTTGAACATTCATTAGCATAATGTTCTTCCTCATTACAGATCCAATATCTGTATTTTTTCTTTCCTAAAGGGTAATAATTTATTTTTTCAGAAGGTTTATAAATCTTTTTTCTAAAATATCTTTTCTTGTAGTTTTCTCTATTAAATCTTTTTTTTTTTACATTTTTAGAAATTTTATTTTTTGAATTTATATTTTTTATATTTATATTTTTGTTTATAAGATTTTATATTACATGTATATTTTCTTGATATGTTAAAATCTCTTATATCACAATAAATTTTATCATTTTTTTTTATTGTTTATATTCTTTTCTTTCTTTACATTTAATAATGATAAAATCTTTAAGACTTTGGGCCAAGTCACGTGCAAATTAAGTGCAATCTTAAGATAATTGAACTACATTTCAGGCTAATAATATCTTCACTTTAAACTTTTTTCAGCATCACCGTAAAATGTTCTTCAAACTGTATGTATGATGTTCAATTAGCCGAAAGCACACAAACAGTTTGAAGAACATTATAAAAGACAAACACCACCGTATAATGTTCTTCAAATAACTGTTTGTCTTTCATAACTTTTGCGTGAGTGTCTATCAAATATCCATCATTTTTGGAGCACATCCGCATTCACACTGATCACTCAAGAGATTTCCATTTTTAAATATCATTTCCATGTCTAAATTAATGATTGGCCGCAGTGTTTTGTTGTTGACTGGAACTCTGTAATGAGACCCTTACACGCGCAATCTCATCTTGACAATAATTTCTTTAAACCTTATAATGTAAAAAGCTTTCGGTATACTGTATTCAAACGAGAAATGTCCTTTAGAATCGTTCAAGAATTCCTTTTACTACTGTTAGTTTGGAAATGTTTATTAGATTAATTACTTAGTTTGAATGGTAATTATGGGATGTTTTGTATAAAATATGTTAATTAATTTTTTATAAAAAATGTATTATTTAATATTTTTTTTATAAAAAAGTTTATCTAAGTATTTTTAACAAAATATTTTAATAATAAAATAATATTTAAAAAATATCAAATATCTTACTTGTTATTTTTTTCATAACTAAAATAACTATAAATCATCTTTTTAAATTTAGGGAATTAAATTGCATTTTTTTAAACAAAGTGACTAATTTGACTTTCACTCTTATTTATATATTTTTAATATTTTTTGTCAAGTTTATGTTATTTATTTTTACAAATTATCATTATTTTAACATATTGAAGTTTGTGTTAATCATATTTAAGAATTTTAATTGATTTTTAGGATTGATATAGAGATTCAATTGTAAGATCTCATTTATGAGAGATGTATTTAACAAAATATTTATACCCTTGAACAAATTTTTTTTAAGTATATGACTACTTTTTTAAAAAAAAAATTACATAATTAATAGTAGATGTTTACCGTAGAATTAATTGGATTTTTATCAAATTAACATTTCTGTTTTAAGATCCTTATTTCCTCGAGTGTTGTTCAATATTAATAATTCATGACTGTATGGAAAAACATGCTCTTAAGTGGTGAGTACTTGAGACAGTTTTTGTAAATAGGTTTTATATGTGAGCCATGTGTTGGTTGATAGTTACCTTCGTGCAACGTTTACTTATGTAAGGAACCTATATGGTTGTAAGCTGTTTGTCGGTTGGTAGTTGCCTTCATGCAACTTTTTCTTATCTTTGATTGTGTGCAATTCATGGATTGACTATGTGTCCCATAGTAGTTATTAGTTGTTCGTGATTGAGGGTGGTTCCCACGGTAGATTATTCACATTACACTTTATTGATCTTTAGTAGCTAATCACACTACATCGAGAGATGTTGGGTTTAGAGGAAAGCCAGGTGCATATTGTTAACCTGGACAAAAACCTATAAGGTACATCATCACTAATGTGTTTATCGTAATTTGTTCTTTCTTACTGTTGGTAATTTTGTCATGTGTTAAATTGAACATGTTGTCTTGTATTTTCATTGTGGTATTTTCTTAATTCACGTTTGTGAGACTTGTTTGATCAAATTGGTATAGAACTCGCAAAAAGATTCTGTAAGTTGATGTTTTCACACCTCATATAGATCTTGGTTACCTATTTGAGTCGAAAAAATAACAAACCTTCGTATCATTGTTCCTATGTACAAAATTCTCAAGGATCAAAGGCAATGGTAGCATTGCTTACACATGGCAGTGTTGATGGGCATTGGTTAGAAGCCCATGGAAAGATGAGGATAATGATGGAAGCTAGGGATGATGAAACGAAAAACAGCAGGGCATCAAAAGGGCTAGTTTGAAGCTCTTTTATGTTGCTTTGCACAAAGGATAACAAAGCTATGCATGCACTAGTGGGGTATGGTGATGGTTCTAGTCTGAACACAATGGTGGGTTTTGTTGTTGGTGACATGAACATAGGTGACTAAGAGGCAGTGTGGTTTCTGTGGGATAAGGCTTTAGGTTCTTTTTCAATTTTTCATATTTTTTTAGAATTTATTTTCTTTAGATCTCTATTGTTTTTTTCTTTTTCTTCTCTTTGATTTTGTAATTTAAGAGAAAATAAGGATATGATAGTGTAATTTCATTTACTCAATTTGTTGGCTCTGATATCTAGCTGATATTAATTATAAAAAAATATAAAAAGAGAGAAATAGACGCAAAGGGGAAATGTCAGACAAATTAAGTATAGACGAGTAGAAATTGAACAAAATAAAGGAGAATAGCTGATATTCAATTCATATTCCAAGTGTGCAATAACACGTTCTATTTATAAGACTTTTATTAACAAGACAAAAATATTGTTGTCCTATTTCTAGGAGAATAGCTGATATTCAACTCATATTAATAATACTTTTGATCACAAACATAAATGTTAATTGGATAATTAATTACTGTAGAATTAATTGGATAGAGTTACAATTTTTGTTACCTTAATTATCTTTACTATCTAAAGTATTATTTCATATTTTCCATTGAATTTGTGATCCATATGCAATTACTGGGTACTTGCAACCACTATGATAGGTAAAGACCAAAAGCTTACGTCCTCACTTCTGAGCTACTGTTTCAACGGAAGCATGATTTGTACACACTATTTTCTCTTCATTTCTCCATGTGTACGTTTACCAAAATATAGTGTAATCGGACAGACAAAAATAAAAAAATAAATAAAATAAAAGCATTAACATAAAAATCTTTCATATAAATGTTATTCATGTTAACTTAACATGGATTGAACTATGACTTAAAAGGGGGAGAGTACTGAATATTATAATCTATCTACTTGGTTAATGTAGAAAAGAAATAAAAAATAATAATTGGAGAAAATAAATATGGTTAAAAACGAAGAAATGCTTGAAGTCTAAGTCTGGACAGGTCTAACTGTAGGTTAATGGCCATGACCATCATGTCTGGGGAATAAAAGATATTATATAATGTGTATGTATACTTAACAATAAAAAAAATAAAAATAAAATAATCTTAAATTTAATCATTTTAAGATTTAAAATTTAGTATTTAACTATCAATAAAATGATAATAATTAAAATATATTGTTAAATCATTTTTTAATATGCATTCTTATTACTAATTTCTTTTTTTTTTAATTATAAATAATACATAATTCCCTTTTTATTATTTTACTTTTGATTGTATATAACAGATAACTCTTTTTTTTTTCATTTTACTGTTGGACCATGAATAATACTTTTATCAATCCTAAATATGTCTCTAGCATCAACATAAAATCCATATGTTATTTATGTGGATGTTTTTATATGATTTTATATCTTAATAATATCACAATTTTATTTTTGATATATTTTTATTTATATCTTTGAAATATATCTTAATGATATCCATTTAAAAAAAGAGAGAATAATTGTACAATCTTATATTTATTCTGAAAATAATACTTATATTCTATGTTTAATTTTTGTGATAATTTAATTATATTTTTATAAAAAAATTATTGTATAAAAATAAATAATTATTTTTTATATTTTTATTTATTTATTCTTTGATACATTTAATTACAAGTTAAAATAATTTTTATTTAATGTAATTAAAAAAATAAAAATAAAAATATATATTTTGTTCTTATGTAATCACTTTTTAATAATAATAATACTAAACTTGTTATAAAAATAAATATAGGACTTATCTGTCGTTTTTGTAATAAATATAGGATCATGTCGACATTTATCTATTTAAAAAATGTAAAAATTTGATACAATTTGTTATTTAAAAATAAAAAAAATTATTATTCTAATTTAATCTCTATAAAATTTTAATATTAAAATAGTGGATAAAATTTATGATTTTATTTTTTATATTGTATAAAATATAATACTATAAATAATATCTTATTAAATTTAATAAAATTATTTATTTGATAGGATATTATTCTAACCTTATTCTTTAACAAAAGATGAAAAATTTAAAAATATTACTTTAATTTATATTTTATTTTAAAATTTGTTACAATTATATTTAATTATTATTTAATAATATTATTAATTTTTTATTACTTATGATAAACTAAAAGATTAAAATTAGTAAAAAATTATTAAATATAACATAAAATTAAAATAACTATTTAATAATCGATTAAATGATTTTAGAATAATAATTAGTTAATTTAATATAATAATTATTGAAAAAATAATTAAAAAAATATTTTATTTTTGAAAAGAATATATTTATTAGTATGTTATTTGATGTCTAGGTCTTTGTGAGTTCGAGTGGAAAAAAAAAAAATATATATATATATATATATATATATATATAACGTAACTTTAATAAAATTTTCATTTATTTTTTTACCCAAAAAATCTCCGTATCATTTAAGTCTTGGGTTCGTGAACCTTTATGATTCGTGAACCTTTATGAGAAATGTTTGAGGAAAGTGCAATACTGTATCAAAAATAGCATCGTCGTCTCTCATGTGCTAACTACCTAGTTTTTCTACCCAAAATTGTAGCGTTTTTGAATAAAAATGATTGTATTTTGGAAATCCAACGCTTCTCTGTTCAAGGGATGAAATGATGGCGTTTCTGAGTAGTTGGTTTTTTCCCTTGGCAAACATTGTTTCTACGTACGATCTTCACCATTTTGAAAAAAGATTTAAGTTGACTGAAAACAAACTATACACTCAATTATATGTAACATCCGACAGGACCTGAAAGTTCATAAATAATCATATTTTTTACTTTAAAAAGTTTACTTAATTTATTAAATGTATTTATAATTAATAAGGGATGCATTTCATCATAATTTTTAATAAAATAATTTAGTTATAATATTTATAAAATTATATATAAATTAATGCATAAAAAAATCTAAATTTTAAATTTAATCTTTTAATACTTAATATATTAACAAATTTAATAATTTGAACATATTTTTATTAAAATAAGATATATATAACATATTTTTTAATTAAAAATTAATAATTAGTATTATTTTTTAATTTTTTGAATATAAAATTTAAAAATTATTATTGATTATAATTTTTATAGATTTTATTATAAGTTATATTTAATTAATGTAAAATATTAATCTTTGATAATACTCACATTTCAAGGATGGAATATTAATTCCAAATCAGCAAACGCTTGTACTCCTAAGATTGTGAACAAATATTTACAAGTTTCGTACCGTCTAGAGCCTACAACTTTTTCTTCTTCCTACTGCTTAGGGGTTTGAAAAACGTGAAACTGAAAACACGTGTTTTGTGATGTAATTTTGAAATAAGACCTTTTTCACGTTAGTGACTTGACTTCCATTTCAATTAATCTTGGTGCAGATTGCTTCAGCTTGTGCATGTGCGCTTGTGTATTAATCTAATTTGCACTGAATTTCTCTTTCTTTTCATTTTTATATTTATTTAATTATGTTATAAAATATCTCTTATGGGTATAAATTTATTTTAATCTTAATATATGTTTTTTTTAATAACATAATAAATATGTTTTTAATTATTTTCACAAATACTTAGATTTTTTTTATAGCGTGATAAATCATTAATATTGTTTTTGTTTCGGTCCATTAAAAATAAAATAAGTTAAATATATATATATATATATAGAGAGAGAGAGAGAGAGAGAATTAAATGAAAATAAATGAGATTAATGTCAAGGTGAAGTTTACACGGTAATTAAGCATCAACTCACGAGAATGATTTAAAAAAGAAACAGCGCGCCGCAATAAAATTTTAAACAACTTCATACAACGTGATTGATGAATTTCCTTGAAAACATTCATTCACACGTCGTTATCAAAGGATGAAAATGTCGATGTTTTACACAACATTATTATTAAAATTTTGTTTTTTTATAAAATATAATATTTATATTTTTTAAATAAATTATGTAAAAATATCATAAAATATTTCCTATTTTTAATTTTTTTAAATATTTTAAATATTATAATTAAATTATCGTTATGATTTTGAACAAAATATAAAAAATATTAATTTTTATTTAATTTTCTCAATTTTTTATTTCGATGAGTAATTATTTAAATTTAATTTTTTTTATATTTATAATAGATAATATATTATATCTCTTTTAACGTGTTTATTATATATATAAATATTTTAAAAAATAAATAATTAATAAAATTTATTTATTTATAATAATTATAATTAATTTATTTATTTATTTATTTAAAATCTTTTAATTAATTATTCAATAATACTTAATGTTAAAATATATATTTTATTACATAATATTTTAATTAATACAAATGATAAAAATGATTCGAGATATTTACCTTCTCCCTTTCCCTCTTTCTATTTGGTGTCTCTGTTGTGTAAAATATTACATTTCTAATTTCAAAATATTCTAACATTTCTTCCATCTTTTAATACCACAAGCTCAAACATGAAACAAAAGAAGCTGTATGTATTTTAAAAAAGAGTCGAACAAGGATAGCAACCTCACTCGCCTACAGAAAGATCTATTCTACAGCTATCAGTTCACCAAATTGTCCATATTCTCGACCCTTAATTGTGTAATTTGTTGGGTTTGATTTATAAAAATGATAAATATATTAAAATATTGTATGTCGAACTTTCATCCACTAGTATAAGTTTTATATTGAGTTAATTTTTCATTAATTTTTAACATTATATCACAATTAATGTGTAATAATTTCAATTGTTAAATTGTAAATATTTTTTACATTTTATATATAAAATCTATAATTATATGAATTGATAAATGTATAAAAATATAAAAAAAATGATTTTTTTATTAAGTTGAGCTTTTAAAAATATTGTTTACCCAACAATTTTAACATAATATCGTAATTATATGTCATGTGTTTAAGTACAACAAATTTAATTGTTAAATTATAAGTATTTAATTTATAC
Source organism: Hippophae gyantsensis (assembly GCA_030763125.1). Taxonomy (NCBI): domain Eukaryota; kingdom Viridiplantae; phylum Streptophyta; class Magnoliopsida; order Rosales; family Elaeagnaceae; genus Hippophae; species Hippophae gyantsensis. Next base: position 13,891,228 of record CM061037.1, on the reverse strand, counting down.
GATAGATATATCAAATACTTATTGAGAGTGTTAAATATGTAATAAAAATATAATTAATTTTTTTTAATAGTTTAAAATTATATGGTAAATAAAAAAAATATTTGTATTGAGTGATAAATGTATAAAAATATACCATTTTTTAACAAAAATAGATTTATTTAGAAAAGTTTTGTCACGTACATACTTGGAATATTATTCAAGTCCATCAGTCCAATATTTAATATTTATTTAATAACGTGAATCTAATTAGTTATATCTTAATCGAGATAAATGTGAAACCATTCTAATCTTGGCTAGCCCGCCCCTATTCAACTAATATAAATATGCATTTTCAGTTTATTCTCTTCAACAATAATTAAGCTACTGCTTTAGCTTCTTGTGTTTCAAGTTGATCGTATTAATTACCGTCCTTTAATTATTGATCTTCTCAAGTACTACAAACAAAATCCTTTGCTGATTGATCAGTTGTTAGGTCCCGTAAATGGGGAATTCATCACCATGTGCTTGTTGCAAGTTGTTGCGGCGCCGGTGTGCCAAAGATTGCATTTTTGTACCTTATTTTCCTTCTGATGACCCTCAAAAGTTTGCCATTGTTCACAAGATCTTTGGAGCTAGTAATGTCAGCAAAATGTTACAGGTCTCATATTTTTTATTTTCAATTTCTACTTTTTTAATGTTTAAAATATTAATTGTGTCTAACTAGCTAGGGTTTAATTAATTTCTTTGTATTGGGTAAATGAAACAGGAAATTCGAGTAGATCAAAGAGCAGATGCAGTGAGTAGTATAGTGTATGAAGCAAAAGCAAGAGTGAGAGACCCTGTGTATGGATGTGTTGGGGCAATATCATATTTACAGAACCAAGTTTCTCAGTTACAAATGCAGCTAGCAGTGGCACAAAGAGAGATACTGTGCATTCAGATGCAACAAGAGGAGCCTCTTCCAACCCAATTATTAGATTATCATCAAAACGACGACGTTCATTAAAATTGCATTAGCAAACTCTGTTGTGTTTGCTCTCTGAAACACAATGAGAAAGATATATTCTGCTGCGTGTACTTTTTTAAACAATTGATTAAAATTATAATTTGAAGTAAAAGTACGAGTGATAAGGTGATAATTAATTATGTGTGATATTAATAGGTTATTTTATCTTATCTAAATATTTCATTTAATAAATTTATCTCATGTCATTTATTTAAAATTATCTCTAATAAACTCATGATTATTATAAATAATTATGATTAATATAGATAAATAATTTTTTTTTATAATTTTACACATAATTTAAGCCAATTTAATGTTTTTTATAGGTTTATGAGTTAAAATTATCTCATCATATTTCATTTAAATTTTTTTTTGATAAATTCATAGTTATTATAAATAATTATAGTTAATATTTTATCTCATTTTATTTAAAATTATTCTTGATAGTTGTATAATTATTATAAATATTTATAATTAATATCACATGTTATTCTATTTAAAAAAATTCAATATATTAATAATTATGATTAACATAAATAAACATATTTTATTTTTTTTTTATTTGATCATTATAGGTAAATAAGATATTCCATATTATTATCATATAATATATAAAAAAAATATGATAAGATGAGTTCATAGAATAAATTAATAAAACATTCTATGTTAATTCACACCTTCATCACAAATTTCGTTGTGTTTGCGATTGACTCTGAAAGTTTATAAATTATGGACTTAACTAACCTAAAGGGGGTGAATAGATTATTTTTAATTTTTACTAATTTATAATTTAATAATCTAAACAAAACAGTCAGACATGCAATCGTGCGTAAAAATAAGTATGGAAATAAAATAATAACACACAATATTTTTAGGTGGAAACAACCTAGGCCACAACCATGACCTAAGAGGAAAACCACCAGTCCACCGGACCACCTAACTTTCCACTATGAAAATCAAATATTCAAGTACAAACTCGGTCTTATGCTACTCTCCCTAGGATACTGCCCCAATGTACTTTACATACGAGCCCCTGCTCTGTTTTCACAGTTTCCAATATTAGCGTGAACGGTTTCTAGACCAACGTTCCAATAAGCTTTCCGCCAATCAGATACGTTCCCGAAGTAACTGCAAAATAGTTAACACAAAAACACAAGTATCTGTGTGTGTTTTAGAACGGATTTAATAATAAATAATCTTAACTAGATGATTCAAAACATATGTTATTTAAATTAAATCAACTAGTAAATCCTAGATCAAAAAGATCAAATATAAGTTCAATAACAATAGCTTCTTTAAATATTAATAATCAAATCAAATAATTATTATATGATAAAAATAATTATTTGATCTAACAATTTAAGAACAAAAATAAAGAAGAAGCCATAAAAACATAATATCAAAATATCACAAAATAATTAGGCTTATTAATGAATCAAATATAACCACTAATATTTGATAGATTAACTAAATAAAGAAACCTAAATGATTATAATCTTATATTTGTAAAACAAGATAGAGAAATTAAAAAGATTAGAAGAATGCTCTTGTATGGTTAATTGAAATAATGAGTAATGAGTTTTATTTATAGGAAAAATTAAAACTCTTAATCCTATGTAATTGATAGTTATCTTTTCTATTACAAATAGGATTAATAATACTCATTAATTAAGATAACTCATATATGATTGATAAATATCTTTTCTATTACAAATAGGATTAATATTACTCATTAATTAAGATAACTCTTATATAAAATAGATTTCTTTTAAAATAGATTTTATGCTATCTTTTATGATAAAGATTTCAACTATAATTTAGAATATATATTATCTAAAATTCGAGTATTTGTTTGTCTTTTCTTGATAGACTTGATAATAGGCCTAAAAATAAATTTATAGATAAATATTTTGTTCACGAAAATAATTAACATTCATAATCCTTACAGACTCAAAAGTTAAGAAGAGAAAATAAACTAGTAAAAATACTAAATATCAAGACTCAATATCCAATTTGCTAGTTACAAATGAAATGTAACTACGAATCACGATCTTGTACAATCCGCCACAACCCTGTAAAGCCTCAAAAGTTTAATAGTTAGTCTGTGTTTATGTAAGACGAGCTTCCCTGCAGCATATCTTTTAATCTTAATTAAGAAGATAATTAACTGGTTTGTCATCGACGTGGATTCTAAAAAAAAAATCAAAAATCACAATAAATTTTTTTATTTTTTAAGGCAGCCAGTTTTCTAATTGTTTGAAAGTTCAAATTAACTATAAATGCTTTTTATTTTTCAATAGTATATTTGGAATTTTAAAATTAAAAAAATTAATTTTTGCTACTGTTGTCTTATTTATTTATTTATTACTGTTATAAAAACATATTCAATGTATATTTTTTAATGAAAAATTGAAAAATAATATATCCCAATTTTTTGTGTTTTTTAAAAATTAAAATTTCTTTTACATTCTTATTTTTTTAAATTCAATTTTCTTTTAAGAAAATTTAGATTTTGATTAGTGAAAAATTCCTGGGCTTTATTGAGAGTCAAAACTATTTAATTTATGATTTGACATATCTTGTATTAAATTTAATACAATAAATAACACTGTATCAAATTTAACACATTACTATTCACCACATTATCAGTGTTCATGTTGCACCATTTTATTAAATTCTAAAAGTAATTTTAAATTTTTTATTACATTTAATAATTAAAATTAAGCATATAAAACAAAAAGAATAAAAAAATTATTAATACAACGTAAACTAACATAAAGTTAAAAAATTAATATAAATTAAAACTATGATTTAAAATATTATTATTTTTATTACATATAATAAATTAAAATTAATTATATTATACAAAATAAGTAAAAAAATTAATAATACAACATAAAATGAAAAATATAATATAAAATTTTAATTGTATTAATTGAATATTTATTATATGAGTATAATAATTTATCGAATTAATATCTATGAGTTTTTAATTTAATGTAATTTTTAATTCATCTAATAAATATAATATTTTATTTAATCAATTTTTATTTTTTAATGATATAATTTTTAATTTATTTTATTAATTAACTAATAGTAATATATAATTGATTAATTAGTTGAATATAATAATTGGTAAAGAAAATTAAAAAATATATTTTATTTTATAAAAGAATATATTTTTTAGTATAATATTATTGGAAGATGAAAAGCTTTAGATGGTTTTATGAAATTTTGGAAGAGAAGAAGAAACAAGAATATTTTAGTAGAAGATAATACATGTTATTGATTCTTAAATTTTGGCTTGATACAAAGAGAAACTCCACTCCTATTTATACTAAAATCTCTTCTAATCAATAGTTGGGATTATGTTAATATATTTTTAATCTAATGATCAAAATTGATTCACTAGAATTTTCTTTCAAAATATATAATTTTTAGATTTTTTCTATTATTTTCTCTTATTAAAATATCTAAATATTTTTTAAGATAATTAGAATAAATTTCTAAAACTTAAGTTGTTGGACTTTCATGTAATAGATTCTTAATTACACCATTTAAATAATCACATCTTAAGTCTAATGTTATTTGGGCTAAATGAATTTTATATCCAATACTCCCTTAAATTTAATTTTTCATTCCAAGTAAGCTTCTTAATCTGTTAAAGTCTTCATGCCTGAGTGACTTGGTGAAGATATCAATAATTTGATCTTGAGATTTCACATATTCCAATTACACATCCTTGACGAACTCTCTTATGTAGTGTAAGCGAGTATAAATGTATTTGCTTCAATCATGAAATATTAGATTCTTTGCAACACTATAACTGACTTGTTGTCACCATTAATCTTAGTTAGCTCTTCTTCTGGCCATCATAACTCTTTCAACATATTTCTAACTCAAATCACATGACAAACACATGATACAGCAACTACGTACTTAGATTTTTAGGTTATGAGAATGATTATTGATTAATGAATATAACAAGCCATAATTGATTGTACCTTTGATGTAGCAAATAATTCTTTTTGTAGCTTTGAAGTGAGACATATAAGTCCTATAATTCTATGCGTGGGAGATCTTCTATCCTTTTAGTGTCCTTACAAATTTCCTCAAGATTCTTTATGTGTGAGATGCTCTTTTCATTTAGAAATGATGGTGGTAAGTCTCTAACTTCTAATGTTGGTGAAGTAGATATAGTAGTTGGCTTTTATTGGACTTTTCTTTCTTGTTCTATTATTCTATGTTCATTTTGTTCTTCGAAATAAGGAAAAAAGTTGAAATTATCAAAATAAGAATCAATATCCTATTTTACTTTTTTGTTAAACTCCATATCTCGATCTATCACAACTTTCTTAGTATTTGGATCATATAAGCTTCCAAATACTCTTAGATGGGAGATGTCGGGCTTTCTTCCACTCCATATCTCTTATGGTGTTTTTTCCCAAATGCTTTTTATTGGAGATCGATTGGATAGATAGATTGCACACATCAGCAATTTCTTGCTTGTGAGCATACTTTGCGCCATGTCAAGGATCATTATATTCTTCCTTTTAACCACACCATTTTGTTATAGGGATCTTAGAATAGTTAAAAAGAGTCTAATTCCAATTGGTTCACAAAATTTATGGAACTTTTTGAAAGTGAATTCTCCTTCTCGATCAGATCTCATGGACTTGATCTCTCATCCACTTTCCTTCTCCACCACGACTGTGAATTTCTTAAATACTCCAAATAGTTCAGATTTTTTTTCAAGAAATAGACGCATGCCTTTCTTGAAAAATCATCTATAAAGAGAAGGAAGTAATTACTATTACCAAGAGAGCTTGGCTTGATAAGGCCGTATACATCAGTATGAATGAGTTCCAATGGCTACCATTCTTTAACCAGATTAGAATTTTACCTTGGCCTTTCACCAGGATCTAAGACTCATCACCAAATAAGACATTGTCAATCATCAACTTATTTAGCTCTACAAACATGTTTCTTTTTCCATGCATATGGTTGTTTACACCGAAGATACCAAGTATTATCTTGTCTTTCATCCTCGCATTTATATGCTAGTAGTAAAGTTCCATTGTGTTTACTCTTATCTTTCATATTGTTAATCTTTTCTTCAACTTTGGTTTTGAAATTTTTACATTCTAAAGAGTAGTGTCCAAATTTCTAATAGTTATAACATTGAACTTTGGATTTGACATACCTCAAATTTGAATTTCTTCTTCCACGATCTCGTGTTGAGCTTTCTCATTTCTCATAGTTGTGGGAATTGTTAGCATTGTAATTCCAACATTGTCCACAACCAAGACCTCTACCTCCTCCACTACCGCAATTGTATCTATCGTAACCTTGAATTTCTTCTTTTTCCTTTGAATAGTTATTTGGTGATCCCTTACTCCTTTTTATGTTTTTCTTCATAAGCTTGCAATGACTCTAATAGTTGGTCGATGATCGTCTCTTCCAAATATTTTATTTCCCAATTATCACCATAATGTGCTCTAACTTTGAATCTAGTGAATAGAGCATTTTTTCCATGTTCCTTACATCTTTTAGTTTGTCACTGTTCCTTTTCACTTGATTAGAAATGATCAAAACTCAAGAGAAGCAATTGGAAATGGGTTCATACTCTTTCATATGTAAAGCTTTAAACTCACCTCTTAATGTTTGGAGATGCGCTTTTTTAACTTGCTCGGCTCCTTTACGAGATTTGAAGCTTCCTCATGCATCCTTGGCGAATTTTGCACTTGAAATCTTCTCAACACCATCATCATCTAAAGCTTGATATATGGTATAGAAAGCTTTTTCGTATCTCTTTCTTGAGTCTTTTAAATTATCTTTTTGAACTTGAGATAGTATAGTCTCATCTTGTGACTCATTGTATCATTTCTCTACAATCTTTCAAACATCATGTGCACTTAGTATAGCCTTCATCTTGATACTTAATTATTATAATTGTTTTTATTGGACATAAGGACTTGAAATGATGTCATACTATTAGTCATATCTTTTAATACAATTATAATTATAAAATTCTGATTGTAGGGATAGATTAGGAACGTCAAAATACTTTTGAAGCGTATCTAACTCGAGTCCAACTCGACCTAATTTAACTTAATGTGATTCTAACTCGACTTAACTCGGTTCGACTTGGTTCAACTTAGTAGTTTCTACACAGCAAGATTTCATCAATGCCTTGTAGTGCTTCCAAACTCCGATCGAGATAATTTCTGTGGCGTTGTATTTCTATCATCGAGAACTTCGATATGTTGCATTATACTGATATACTTTAAACCACTTTACTAGCTATCATATTACTTTTTTTACTTTATTGAAATATTGAAGTTTTGGAAGGTTTTAGACAATTTTGAAAGAGAATACTTGTTATCGATTCTCAAATTTTATCTTGATACAAAATAAGAAAAACCACCTCTTAATCATTGATTAGGATTATGTTAATATATTTTTAATCTAATGATCATAATTGATTTATTAAAATTATCTATCAAAATATCTAGTTTATATATATTTTTATTATTTTCTCTTCTTAAAATATCTAAATATTTTTTAAGAGAATTCTAAAGTAAGTTTTTAAAACCTATTGAACTTTAATATAATAGACTCTTAATTATATAATTTAAATAAATAACTCTTAATTTTAATATCATTTCAACTAAATCAAATTTATTTAAACAAATATTTAATATTGTGATTTAAAAGAAATTAAAATTTAATATAATTTTTAATACAAAAGATAAAAGGTTGGAGATGCCTTTATTGAATACATGTGAGCAGAGATGTTCACAAACAATATATTTGTATTTTAAAGTCTATTTACTTCTTTTTATTTTTATAGTCGGTCAACAATTGCAGCAAAAAGAAAAAGTATTTTTTACCTAGAAAGCTACTGTTAAAATCCCTCAACCCCTTATTCTTTGTTACGGTAGCCTCTTCTCACATTTATGATTATATAACTAAGTGTATTAACGTCCCATTATCATAATTGTTTTTGTTGAACATAAAAACTTGAAATGATATCATACTATTAGTCATATCTTTTAATACATTTATAATTATAAAATTTTGATTGTACGGATGGATTCGAAACGTTGAAATACTTTTAAAGCGTATCTGACTCGTTTCAAACTCAATCTAATTCAAGTCAATGTGATTCTAACTTAGTTTTAACTCGACATAACTCAGTTCGACTCGATTCAACTTAATGGTTTCTACACAACAAGCTTCCATCAGTATCTGGTGGTGCTTTCAAACTCTGATCATAATAATTTTTGTAGCATTGTATTTATATCATTGAGAACTTCTTTCTTATGCATTATAGTGATATATTTGAAAACATTTTACTAACTTTGATATTACTTTATTAAAATATTAAAATTTTAGAAGGTTTAAAAAAATTTAGAAAAGAATACTTGTTATCGATTCTTAAATTTTGTTTTGATACAAAAAAAAACCACCTATGGTTAGTATTATGTTAATATATTTTTAATCCAATGATCATAATTAACTTACTAGAATTATTTATCAAAATATTTAGTTTATATATTTTTTTTCCTTAAAATATCTAAATATTTTTTAAGAGAATTCTAAAACAAATTGTTAGGACTTGATCTATTAAACTTTAATATAATAGACTCTTAATTTCATTATCATTTTAACTAAATCAAATTTGTTTAAATAAATATTTAATATTGTAACTTAAAAGAAATTAAAATTCAACTAAATCAAATTTATTTAAACAAATATTTAATATTGTGACTTAAAAGAAATTAAAATTTAATATAATTTTTAATACAAAAGATAAAAGGTTGGAGATGCCTTTATTGAATACATGTGAGCAGAGATGTTCACAAACTATATATTTGTATTTCTAAAGTCTATTTACTTCTTTTTATTTTTATAGTCAGTCAACAATTGCAGCAAAAAGAAAAGGTATTTTTTACCTAGAAAGCTACTGTTAAAATCCCTCAACCCCTTATTCTTTGTTACGGTAACCTCTTCTCACATTTATGATCATATAACTAAGTGGATTAACATCCCATTATATCACTCAACGAAATGCATTAGCTGAAGGTTTTTTTAAAATATAATCTTATATATCTAATTTATATACAACTTTTACATCTTTTTAAGATTTATACTATCTCACGTATATTAATTGTGACAAAGTTTAATTACTTAGATACTTAGATATTATAATGAATTTATAAAAATTTATATATCAAAATCTATACTTCCATCAATTCTTTATATGATAGATAGAAGTGCTATTTGGTCGATTTTATGTGAATATAAAAAGGGAAAAGGTAATTGAATTTCTCATGTTTTTTTATATTAATTTAATATTTTAGATTGTTATTTATATATCAATAAAAATTAATATTCTTAAAACTTATTAAAATAAAAATAATATTTTAATAATATTAAATAAGATTTAATTAGATGATATTTAACATTAAATAGATTGAAATAATATAGTTTAATTTAAACATTATTTAATTATATGATGTTTAAAATGAAATAATATATAAAAAATATTATTTTATCATTATAAATTTAAAAAATATTATTTTTATTTTTTAATATAATTTCAATTATTATTTATTATAAATTTTAATAAAATATGTTATTTTAAGTGATTGAATTAGATGTTAAAATTTTAAATAAATGTAAAAATTACATAACTTTTCACCTAATTAATGTTGTGAAACACCAATTATAATTTAGGTAATTGGTCATTAATTAAAATTTTTGACATGATAACGAAGTTTAAAAAAAATCTGATATGACGGAGAAATTAGAAGAAAAGGCAAGTCAAGAAAAATATCTAACTAGTTGGATTTGATATTTGTTAATTTATCAACACTTTTGGCCATCACATGCTCTATGAATTACGAAGCTACATGATTTCATCCATTGGTCCAACTCCCAAGTCCACAATGCAGTAAAAGAGATCGACGACTATATATATTGGGCCCATGTTTCCTCTTGTCCAAGCTGGATCTTTCAACCAATGAAAACAAGGTTGGCGTATAAATCAACCAATAAGAAGATGATAAGGTGCCACATAGCTAGGGAAAAAGGAGACCATAAAAAAATAAATAATATCCTCTACTACCCTATACTGTCTTATTTGTTATAACTTATATCCCAACAGGTCATGTTTAAGGAAGGAATTGAGGGAAGACATTAGAAGATAAGGTAATGGGTCGCTACGACTCAGCATTTTTAAGAAGTCCAAAGATGGAAGAACAACAAGTACCTGATGATGATTCAAATCTTACAAAATTTGCCGACACCAACAAAATTAATAAGGATGAGGTTGACGTTATGGATGATTTGGAACACATTTTGGCAATTGAAGAAGAAGATGATGATGATGATAATGATGAAAATTATTTATCAAAAAATAATAATATTTATAATGGTACTGCAGGTCACCAACTTAACTGGGAATTCACCAATTGGAATGAATTTCCTAATAATAATAATAATAATTATTATTATGGAGAAGATTTAGAAGAAGAGGAAGAGGAAGAAGAAATGAAGGAACATAAGTGTTTTTATGAAGAAAACAAGTACTACAACAAAATAATTAAGAAAGAGAATGTGAGGTTTTGGGACATTGAGGATGAATCAAAGGTTTCTGATCTGAAATTGAACTTGAATTATCAAGAAGTTTTGGATGCTTGGTCTAACCGTGGGTCTCTATGGGCTGATGATTATTCTCTTTCTGCTTCAACCTGCAGTGGTTATTATGTCAGTAGCTTACTCATCAATATATCTCTGTCTATATCCTTCTTTATCTACATATATAATTCCATACATGTGCTATTTTTCGGACATTTTTAGTTAATTATAAAATAATTAAATATGAATTATTTCTTTTCATTTTTCTATAGTTACATAAAAATATTAATGTTTTTTTTTTGGGTCACTCTTACTATTGTTGTTTCTTATCATCATGAATATTATATTGGTATTTAAGATGGGAGAGGTGCCAGTGTTAATGGAGGAAGAGAGAACAAGAAGGAAAGCAAGTGTTATGAGATACAAAGAGAAGAGGCAGAATAGATTGTTCTCCAAGAAGATAAGGTACCAAGTTCGCAAACTCAATGCTGATAAAAGACCCAGACTCAAGGTTGGTTTTTTTTTTCTGATTTAATTTCAACTTTGAAGCATGTATGTGCTAGTAGTGTATTATATGTATATATATTTTTAATGGGTTGGTTTCAGGGTCGTTTTGTGAAGAGAGTTTCTCAATTATAGAAGAAAATATTCAAACGAGAGCAAGCCAAAGAAAGTATCTTCAGAACTTCTCACAGCGTGAGATCTTTCTTTAGATTTGCTCCGTTCTGTTAATAATGATTTTTATGACTTGGAAGAAGGGACATTGAGAAAGAAAATAAAATATATCTAATGATCTAGCTCCATGTTGTTGATTCAAAACTTTATGGGACGGTTGTAATTTAATTATTTGCGCATATTGCATTATTGCGTTTACTGTGATCAATCAATAATCTATTATATGAGCTCAATATTAAAGGGTAATACTTTCGTTTGATTGTATTTATATGTAGTTTTATTTATACTTCTCCTTAAGAAAAAATATACATGTTTTATATTTTTTACTATCCAAATCAATATTATTTTTTCATGTAGTTAGAAAATAAAGATTTTTTTTTATTAATTTAGAGAATTAAAGTAAAGTTAGTTGAATAATTAGATTATTTATGTATAAAATGGTAATATTTTTTAAATAATAATAGTTTAAATTTATCATTTTTAACAAAATTGTATTTTAGTTTCTTATTTATTAGATGTGGTAAAAAAAATCAACTAATTTTATAAAAAAAAATTATAGAATTATATTCTATAACCCATGTATGATTGATTATAATGAAATATAATAATAATTGATTATTTATTTTCAATCATGATTTTATTTACGTCTCAATTTTTTTTCCAATTTTACTCTAATCACATATATAACCTTAAACTTTAACCCATAAATATAACCCCTATACCTTAAATCTCAAAATAACCTTAAACCTTAACCCATAAATAATAATTTTAACCATAAGCCTTAACCTACAAATATAACCCCTATACCTTAAATCCCAAAATCCTATTTAGAAAAATAATAATTTTAACCATAAACCTTAACCCACAAATATAACCCTAAATCCTAAATATCAAATCCTAAATCCTATTTAGGAAAATAATAATTTTAACCCTAAACTTTAACCCATAAATATAACCCTAAACCTCAAATCTCAAAACCCAAAACTTCTAAACCTTAAATTCTAAATCCTTAAATCCCAAACCTCAAAACCCTAAACCTTATTTAGAAAAATAATAATTTTAATAATATATTTTATTTTTAAGTAATAATTATTTAGAAAAATAATGATTTCAATAATGTATTTTGTCTAACGATAATAATAATAATTAAATTATATTATTTAAATTTTACTGAATATAAGAGTATTAAAGTAATATATAATATTTTTCATTCCATTTCAATTGTAAACCAAACACTATAATACTGATTCTTTCTTTGATTCCGGTGATTGAATCAAACTAAATTGTTTTCATTTCATTCTATTTTCATTCTGATTCTTATTTTGATTTCATTATATTAACAAAATGACACCTAAAAGTAATAAACTTTTATTGTTTCACCTAAATAACAGTACATTATCTTTATAAAATAAATTTTTATAACTTTTTTAAAAAGATAATAAATTTGTAAATTTAATATATATGAATTTAAAGTATAATTTTATCAAAAAAATATTAAAATTAAATTATCATTCATTTATATTTTATCCATCCTTATTATTGAAATAACTAGTAGATATTTTACGAGTATTTATATATGAATATAATTGTTACATAAATAATATATGAAATTGTATAATAAATTTAAAAGGTAAGATATTAAAATAATTATAAAAATATTTATTAACATAATAGGCATGAATGATTATTATTGTGACTTTGTGTGCATTGTGCTTGCACTATCGTTTAATTGAAAGGAGCACTTTCACTGCTACTTTTGTACGCACATATACTTGCATGTGGGTTCCATATATTAATGATTTAGTCTGTAAAATGGTTAAGGAAAAAGTTAATATATTTTAAATTTTAGATAAATTTTAAATAATATAATATAATATAATTAGAATTAATATAATTATATTTAATAAAAAATTTACTTATATTTTAATAAATTTGTGATGTACCTAAATCAATCACTCTCACGTCTCATTACACTTATCTCCTTTGAAATATCTTAAAACATATCTCATTTAATTTAGTTCCCAAATGGATTTAATTACTTTTTGTTTCTTTTTCGGTTTTTCAATATTTTTCCGAAGGGTTGATTTCTCAATTTTGCTTTTTTTTTTTTGTTTTTTCAATACTCTTAGAATGTAACTTAATTTGATTTCTCAAAAAAAGTAGGAGGAGTAGGATACTCCTGAAAGGGTTACAATTACATTTTATTTTTTATTTTTGTTATCCTTTAAAAAAAATTAACAAAAAACATTGAAAACCAATTAAAATAATATGAATTCCAAATCTAAATTGCAATCCAAAGCCACAAAAACTCATAGTAAAGTATAGCAAAAATAAAATAAAATAAAACAAATAGATCAAATGACAAGATACCACTGTATCGAAAACTTTACATCTTTTAATTAACTCAATTGTGAAAATTTTAAAGGAAATTTAACCACAATAATGTTAAAGTTTCTTATGTAAAAGTAACTGACCGACTAAAAATATGTTCAGAGAAATACCATTTTATACGAGTAACGTAGAAAATTTGGTTTTGAAGACTGAGAAATAACAAAGAAAGACCTTTAACAGATTTTAACAGTACTGAGTACTGAGTACTGACTATTCCAAACCAAATAAACAAAAACAAAAAACAATTGAGCAAAGTCGGATAGGGAAATAGCGGCCAATTCGGCGGTGATTACTTTTTGCGTATCCATCAAACCAGAAAGCGTGAGTTGTTTTTCTTCTTTTATTTTTTTTTTAATTTTAATTATTCTAATATTTTGAAAAATAAGAAAAGTAAATGAATATAATAATCTCGCGTACGTACGTTCGGTTAATAAATATTATTTATAAATTATTAGTAATTTTGGAAACTGTTTAATCACATTAATTCAAAAATATTTTTAATTTAAAAAATTAAATATTAACTTAATTTTTACTTTTTATATTATTTAAAATATTAACATTAATTTTCATTTTATAATTATGTAGCACATATTTTTAAGTAAAATAAAAAATATAAAGTAAAAATAAATAAAATTTAATCAAATTATACAAAATTATATTTTATATGTAATTATATGTATATAAATAAAAATATTAATATATGTTCGATTTTAATTAACCACGATTTTAGTATTAAAATAACCATTTTCATTCTAAATCTTATTAATTATAGTTATTTTTTTAAAAAAATAATTTTTTATGAATAATAATAACTTTAATTATCTACTATTAAAATATTCATCTCTAATCATGGGATAAAATAAATAGAAATCTTGCTTAAGTAGTCCAAAATAAATCTATACAATACAAGATTTATTTTAAAATAAATAGATAAACTATAAGATTAATTAATAAATATGATTCAATTTACAAATCTAGTCATATATAAATAGTATTCAACTTCAAATTGTTAAGAATAATTTAGAACTTTTTTTAAAGAAATAATTACACTAACTTCGCATTTGAAGTTGGGATTTAAACATAAAGTATTTACATCTTTAAATAAAATTTATACTGTTAAATTATAACTTATTGTTTAAATATTCTAAGTTTATTGGTTTATTGCATCTATTGTTATATTTTCCATATTGTTTTCTCCGTGTTTCATTAGTTAAACTAATAACTTTTTACATAAGTTAAATTTTTGATTTTAACTTACACATACAACAATAGTCTCTTAGGAAAATGCCTCATGAGTTAAACTAATAACTTTGACACAGTATAAGTTAAATTTGATTTTAACTTGTCATATAATAATATTTTCTTAGAAAAATATAAAGATTATGAATGATGATTATTTTTGTGGATAAAATATTTGTATGTAATTTTTTTTAAGTTTGTTATCAAATCTATCAAAAAAATACTCAAATTTTAAATAATTTTAATTCAGATATATATATTTATAACTATCACACATTATTGTATATATATTTAAGTGCATATAATATAGGCTTTGTATTGAATCAATTATGATATTGCATGATTAAGTCTTTTTAGTTTGAGGGATCAAATCTCTAGTAGACGTATCGATCCATAATCGATCTTACATCGATCTCTCTCATCTTTTGTGTAAAATTGAACACACTAGTTTTCACAAGAGATCAATCTCATTTATAGATTGATTAATTCATAATTGATCTCATATCTATACTTCCATCTTTTTATAAAATTGAACACACTAATTTTATACAAAGAATCGATCTCGTTTATAGATAGACCAATCTTCTTTTGGAAAGATTGATATGATTTCGATTATTAATCGATCGTATTCAATCTACATAAATTTTAAAATGAGATCTGAAGAAAGAGATTGATCCCTCGTCTCGTCATCATAACTTATTTTTAAGAGAGATCGATTCATCTTATAGAGAGATCGATGATGGGTGCGAAAACGCACCAGCCTTCACGCGTTCGCAGAGAAGAACGAAGATGGTTAGGGCTGATCCTGAGACAACGATCATGCTCAGAAGAGTTGGGGAACACCCGATCAGTTAGTGAGGAACCACTCAAGCAGTTAGAGGCACTCTAACAGGTATGAAAGACGCGTAGGTGAGTCCGTAGCTTCTCGATTGATTTTCTGTTACGATCCAACTGAATTAGTGAAATCAATGTAATTTCCTTTCAATATTCTGATCTGTAAGACTATATAAATGCCAAGGAATCTAGAGAATGATATATATGAGTATGAAGATTTAATCTCTCTCCTCTGTGTGTCGTCTTCTTCAATTAAAACCCCAAATTAATCCCTAATAGTGGTATCAAAGCCATGGACACCAGGGGTAAATCCAATACTGAGTTTCGCGGCGAGGTAATGGAAACCCTGGCAAGGCATGAATCAGGCTTCAATCAAATAGGCGCAACCTTACAAGCTGTGCTAACCGAGTTACAGGGACTTCGCGTCACTCGGAATGTACTTGAAGAAAACTCGTTCGCACGAGAAGAAAACCCACGCCCAAATGGTGGGTTCAGAAACCCTAATGAGCCACCACGTTCCCACTTTAGGCTATCATTCCCTACCTTTGCAGGGGAAGATCCCACTGGGTGGATATACAAAGCTGAGCAATACTTTGAATTCACAAATACTACACCAGAACAACGAGTGCAGTTGGCATCGTTTCATTTGGATGGTATTGCCTTACAATGGCATAGATGGATCACCAAGTTCCGTGGACCACTCACTTGGGAGGAATTTATCCAAGCTATGCAGCTAAGATTTGGCCCAACTGATTATGAAGATCCATCTGAAGCCCTGGCCAGACTCAAACATGGCTCAAGCGTAGCTACTTACCAGGAAACATTTGAGAAACTATCTCACAGAGTGGATGGTCTTCCAGAAGAATTTCTGATAGGCTGTTTCATTGCTGGATTAAGAGATGAGATCAGAATTGAAGTAAAAATTAAGAAGCCACGAACGTTGGCTGAAGCTATAGGGGTGGCAAGGTTGATTGAAGAAAAGAATCTGCTCCAGAGGAAGGCCATTCAGTATCCACGATACCTAACATCCTCTGTGACAGTAAGGACTTCCACTAATCCTACTACTAGTGTATTAGGACCCCCTCCTCAACAAAGAAGCAACTCAGCACCAATTGCCTCAACTAATACCTTTCATCGCATCACTAATCAGGAGGCACGTGAACGTCGAGATAAGGGACTATGCTACTACTGTGATGAGAAGTTCACAGCTGGTCATCGTTGTGCACGACCACAACTGTTTATGATAGAGGAGATAGAACAAATTCTCTCAGGGAACTCTGAAGAAGATGTAGAGCAGGAATCACCACAGGTAATGCATGAAATCTCATTTCATGCCATAGCAGGAGCTGAACCTCCTCAAACCATACGGGTAATGGGGTAGTTAAAAAAAAGAGAGTGTTAGTGTTGATTGATGGAGGTAGTACTCATAATTTCATTGATCAAGCTCTTACTCTCCAGTGTGAAATAACTATCACCAAGGGAAAGAAGCTAGAAGTAATTGTGGCCAATCGTGAGAAGGTGGAATGCGCAGGGTAATGCTGCAACCTTAGCCTTACCATACAAGGGTATCAGGTAACCGCAGATTTCTATGTCCTCCCTGTTGCAGCATGCCTACTGGTGTTAGGGGTCCAATGGTTGGAGACTTTGGGTCCTATTGAGATGGATTATAGGAAGCTAACCATCAGTTTCCAGGAGAAGGGTACTACTCATAAGCTTCAAGGATTAGGGCACACAAACATTATAGCCCTAACATGCAAGGAAACCCAGAGCTTGCCAGATACAGGGTTGTTCCTTCAGATACTACCCACCAAACCCTCAGAGGAACAAACCAGAACTCATTCACCTGAGATAAGTAAAATATTGGCCGCATTCCCCCAAGTATTTGAACCCTCCACCAGCCTTCCTCCTAAACGATTACATGATTACTGTATCCCCCTACAACCAGGAACTGGACCAATAAGTGTAAGACCCTACCGTTACCCCTACTATCAGAAAACTGAGATAGAAAAAATGGTGTCAGAGCTTCTAAACTCTAACCTGATTAGACCAAGCAACAGCCCCTTCTCATCACCAGTATTGTTAGTAAGAAAAAATGATGGGACTTGGAGATTTGGCATGGATTACAAGTCCCTGAACTCCATTACTATCAAAGACAAATACCCTATATCGGTCATAGATGAACTATTGAACGAATTATATGGAGCCAGAGTCTACTCCAAACTGGATCTTCAATCAGGATATCATCAGATCAGGGTTCGTGAAGAAGATACTCCAAAGACAGCCTTCCGGACACATGAAGGTCACTATGAGTTTCTTGTGATGCCTTTTGGTCTCACTAATGTCCCAGCCACCTTTCAGAGCTTAATGAATGATCTTTTCAGACCCTACCTCAGGAAGTTTATATTGGTTTTCTTTGATGACATTTTAGTGTATTCTCAGTCATGGGAGGATCACACACTGCATCTACAAACGGTCTTGCAGGTATTAGCAACTAACAGTTTAATTGTTAAACCTTCCAAATGCCATTTTGGAGTATTGCAGGTGGAATACCTAGGGCACTTGATATCAGAACAAGGGGTAGCCATGGATCCTGCAAAAATTCGAGCTGTTATAGAATGGCCAACCCCAACCACAGCAAAGGGAGTCAGAGGATTCCTAGGATTGGCTGGCTATTACAGAAAATTTATTAGGCACTTTGGTGGAATAGCAGCACCTCTCACCTCCCTATTAGGGAAGGAAGGGTTCTAGTGGAATGAGGCTACAGCTCAAGCCTTTCAAAAATTGAAGGAGGCACTAACTTTCCCTCTTGTTCTAAGGTTACCTAACTTCACTCAACCCTTTGTCGTGGAATGCGATGCTAGTGGCAAAGGGCTAGGAGCAGTCTTGACCCAGGAAAACCGTCCAGTAGCTTATTATAGTGCTTCCCTTAAGGGATCAGCGTTGGCACTGTCAACTTATGAAAGGGAAATGTTGGTTGTAGTGAAGGCTATCAAACTATGGCGCCCCTATCTATTGGGAAAACCTTTCATCGTGCGTACAGATCAGCGAAGCCTTAAATACCTCTTAGAGCAAAGAATTACCACTACAGCTCAAGCAAGATGGTTACCTAAGCTGCTCGGGTATGACTATCAGATTGAATACAAGAAGGGCTCAGAGAATCAGGCAGTAGACTCATTATCAAGAAGGTTGGAATTTCAATTGATCTCCATCTCGCAACCCCAAGCAGCCTGGTGGTCTAGTCTCCAACAAGAAGTCCAACAAGATCCATTTTATGAAAAGCTACAAGCCAGAATCTCCACAGGGGAAACACAATTTTTTTGCCAACGTGATGGGGTTTGGTTAAAAAAAAAAAGGTTTATCTAAACCCCCAGTCCTTCCTAATTCCTCAGCTTATGGTTGAATGCCATTCAACACCAACAGCAGGACACTTCGGATTCCACAAAATACTTGCCCGCATCAAACAAAATTTTATATGGCCCAACATGCAGCAAGGTGTGAAAAGATTCCTACGTTCATGTGATATATGCCAAAGGTGCAAGAATGACTGCATGAAACCCGCTAGATTACTACAGCCCCTACCTATTCCTAATAAAAGCTGGACAGATATTTCAATGGATTTCATAGAAGGGCTGCCCCCTTCCAAAGGACATACGGTAATTGTGGTGGTAGTAGACTGTTTGACCAAATATGGCCACTTTATAGCCTTGAGACATCCTTTCACTACCCTAATAGTTGCTAAAGCTTTTGTGGCAAAAATAGTACGCTTACATGGCATTCCCACTTCAATAATTAGTGACAGAGACAAGATATTTGTAAGTTCCTTCTGGAAAGCCCTATTCAGCCTACAAGCTACTAAACTTTGTATGAGCTCAAGTTACCACCCTCAAACCGATGGGCAGACAGAAGTAGTTAACCACACCTTGGAACAATATCTACGTTGCTTTACTGGGGAACAACCAAGCCAATGGATAGAATGGTTACCTTGGGCAAAATATAGTTATAATACAACAACACATTCTTCCACTAAAATGACACCCTTTGAAGCAGTTTATGGTCACCCACCCCCTCGTCTATTGGCTTACATTCCAGGTACTTCCAAAGTTCAGTTGGTAGATGAATGCTTGCGTGATAGGGACACCATTTTGCACGATCAACGCCACTATCTCCTGATAGCTCAGAACCGTATGAAGTGCCACGCTGATCAACATCGTAGAGAAGTGTCCTTTATAGTAGGAGATTATGTATACCTCCGCCTCCAACCATATAGACAAACATCTGTGGCTTTCCGAGCTGCCATTAAGTTAGCTCCACGTTTCTATGGGCCATACAAAATCACAGCACGAATTGGGGCAGTGGCGTATAGGCTGGAATTGCCTCCTGAATTCCAGATACACAATGTCTTTCATGTTAGTCGCCTCAAGAGACACTTGGGGCAGGACATTCCACCCCTCGCCGTCCTACCTCCTATTTCAGACAATTCAACAATGCTTCCTCAACCTGAGTCTGTCTTGGACCGAAAAGTGATCCAAAAGGGTAAATATCGACCAAAATCAAAAATTTTAGTAAAGTGGGTTGGAGCATCGATAGAGGATGCTACGTGGGAAAATGAATGGCGTTTTTCTAAATCATATCCATCCTTCATCATTGCGGATAATGAACCTCAGGCAGGGAGGATTTGATGGGTGCGAAAACGCATCAGCCTTCACGCGTTCATAGAGAAGAACGAAGATGGTTAGGGCTGATCCTGAGACAACGATCATGCTCAGAAGAGTTGGGGAACACCCGATCTGTTAGTGAGGAACCACTCAAGCAGTTAGAGGCACTCTGATAGGTATGAAAGACGCGTAGTTGAGTCCGTAGCTTCTCGATTGATTTTCTGTTACGATCCAACTGAATTAGTGAAATCAATGTAATTTCCTTTCAATAATCTGATCTGTAAGGCTATATAAATGCCAAGGAATCCAGAGAATGATATATATGAGTATGAAGATTTAATCTCCCTCCTCTGTGTGTCGTCTTCTTCAATTAGAACCCCAAATTAATCCTTAACAATCGATCCCACTATTGAGAACTAATATTTTTTATCTTCTTTTTTTCATTTTTAATCTCAATTAAATGCAAATTAATCCCGATCTATATATTTTAAATAAATATATACATTAAAACATTCATCAAGTTATTATAATTTTTTTTATCTAAAAATATAAAAAGAGTTTTAAAAATAATAAAAATGTAAAGGAAAGTTACAATTGGTTTGTAACTATGTATTGGTCGTTGACATAAGAAGAAGAAAAATTAATAAATGAGTTCCAATTTTAAAAATAATAAAAATGTAAAAAAAATATTTAAATGCATATAGTTTATAAATATGTATTATTTATGGTTAATATATGGGATAATTAAATGAGTTTTAAAAAGTAAAAATAAAAATAAAAATATTAAATAAAATATTTATCAAAAAAATAAGAGCAAATTAACTCTCTCGTACTATATAGTATAGATATAATAATAGATAGAAACATATATAAAAGTATTAAAAAAACAAGTATAAAATAAATATGGATATACAAGTCTCTTTTATATATATATTAATAGAATTGTTAATTGTTGAGATAAATTTAAAAAATTAAAATAATAATAAATCTAATGATTTAAGAAATTAGACTTTAATATTTAAGATTTAATTATTAATAAATTAATATATTTTTTATTATTTAAAATTTACATATTTTATTTTTATCTATTTTTACTTTTGATTATAAATAAAAGTTAGATCAATTTTAAAAGATGTTAAATAGTAAGTGTGGTGGGGAACAAGGCCGCCCTCGTATGCATGACCTACCAAGATTTTAACATTTTCTTTTAATGGCATGAATTCATTAATTCATTAATTTCTGCACATTATCTTATTCCGTAAAATGATTTTTATAATCTATATATCTCCTCTTGATATCCCCAAAGCATGTTACTATGAATTACTATTATTTTTGTTTCTGCATTCTTTTTAATTTTCTTTTGAGGTTATTGTTTGCTTGATAAATTAATATTTTATTTATTTAAATAAAAAAATTAATAAAATAAATATTATTAGAATTAATAAAAATAATATGTAGTATAATTCAAGTTTTTTTACACTTTTAATTTTTTAAATATATATAATTTTTTCACTGGTAAAAAAATAAATCTACAAATTTAAAAACTAACGAGTTATAAAAAAAAAAAAAAACCAATGAAATAGAAGTAGGTGGGGAGGGACCAAGGACCTGATATGCATGACATTTTCTTTGAAAGGCATTACTAATTTATTCATTTCTGCGCAGTTTCTTTAGTAAATTGAATTTTATCATCTATCGCAATATAACTCGTTCTGACATCGATAATAATATTCAAATAAATAGCATTTTTACATTATATATAATTATATTATTTTTATTATATTTATTAATAATAAATATCACATTACTTTTTCTGATTTATTACAAAATTATCATTTCAAATAAATCCCTTAAATAAACAAACGGCAATTTCGTGTTACAGCATTACTCCTTACTTTATAAATCGGTCTGTTTCATCATGCCTATTGCCATTGGCGCTGGATAACTCATAACTCTAAGTAGCGGTCTACTCTTACTAGATTTCATCAGAACCCAAGGGAAACTCATGGACCTTCATAAGTCCCTGTCAATTAGCCGCTACCACGTGGTAGCATTGCCTTTTCCCGGGCGAGGCCACCTCAACCCCTTGATGTGCCTTTGTAAATCCATGGCTTCTAGAAACTCCGATATGCTCATTTCCGTCATCGTCACTGAAGAATGGTTCGGTTACATAGGGTCTGATCCAAAACCCGAGAACATTCAATTCGTTTGCATTCCGAATGTTATTCCATCGGAGAAGGGCCGAGGAGCTGACTCTCCCGGCTTCTATGAAACTGTTCTGAGAAAGATACGAGCTCCAGTGGAGATGCTTATTGATCGGCTTGAGCCGCAGGTGAAGACTATCATAGCCGATACCTACTTGATTTGGTCTGTTGAGATTGGTAGTCAAAGGAATATTCCGGTGGCTTCGCTCTGGACTATGTCCGCGACCGTGCTTTCCTTTTTCCATCACTTTGATCTCCTCGTTCAACACCGGCATTACCCGGTTGACGTTACTGGTAAGCAACGCTACTGCTTTTATTGTATATTTGAAGTGGGCATAATTTTTTTTTTATTTTTCTTATAACTTAAATCAATATATATATTTTTAATATAATAAAAAATATATCATATAATTTTTAACATAATAAAAAAATACATATTTTTTATTAAAAAATTAAAAATAAAAACAATAAAATAAAATGAACTTTTTTGATTTAAACGTCACCTTGGAAAATGACATTTTATGGGTACATTTTAATTGCGAGTAATGTTTAAAATGTAACTGTTGAAAATGATTTTATGGGTCCAATTTGTACCGCAACTAGCTCAGTGGAGGGTATAATGTATCTCGAGATATTCACGTGGGATCTAAGGATAGGGCATTGATGCTCAAGTTAGGTCCTAATTAGATAGAAATGTCTTTTCATAACACGTGTTTCTTTCGCTCTCTCCACCTCATAAATTCAGGACCTAACCCTTAAGTAGATATTGGGAGACTAATAGTCCAAATGGTATCAACTTCAAAGAATTTGTGACTATAAAGATAAGTCACAGGTTTGAAGCTGAGAAGATGTTAAATAAATGCATGCTAGAGTCAGGAACTAGCTTTAACAACGTCGTAGTCTTAGGCCCCTACGTAGATATATTTAGGAAAATAGTGTCTTTTGATGTTTATATCACGCCTAACTCACTGGAGGGTACAAGATTTCTTGGGATATCCAGCTTGCTTTCCAAAGTCTACTTAAGGGTTAGATCCTGGGTTCGAGAGTTGGGGAGAGCAAAATAAATACGTGTTAGATATAATCGTCATACTAATCAGGAATTAGTTTGAGCATCAACGTCAGAACTTCCTGAACCTCATGTAGATATCCCGAGATGTCTTGTATCCTCCGTTGAACTAGGTGCAGTACAAACAAGTTCGTTTGTATTGAATCCCAAATATAAGAAGTATTAATATATTTTTATATTTAAAAATAGTAATATATCTTATATTTTATTTTATTAAATATATGAAAAAAATTAATTGCATTCAATAAAAATACTCTCAGGTGGCGTTTGGTTTGTGGAATGAAATCGGAATCGGAATCGGAATCGGAATCGGAATCAGAATAGAATGAAATGGAAATGAAACAATGTTGTTTGGTTTGACCACTAGAATCAAGCTCAAAATCAAGATTACAGTATTTGGTTTGCTACTGGAATGAAATGAAATGAAAAAAGTTATAAATTACCTTAATATCCCTACATTCAATAAAATTTAAATAATGTCATTTAATTACTATTTTTTCGTGAGACAAAATACATTATTAAAATCATTATTTTTCTAAATAATTATTACTTAATTAAAAAGAAATATATTATTAAAATTATTATTTTTCTAAATAGGGTTTAGGGTTTTGAGGTTTGAGATTTAGGATTTAGGGTTTAGGGTTATATTTGTGGGTTAAGGTTTAGGGTTAAAATTATTATTTTTCTAAAAAGGGTTTAGGGTTTTAGAATTTGAGATTTTGGATTTAGGGTTTAAGATTTTAGGATTTAGAATTTGGGGTTTAGGGTTTAAGATTTAGGGATTTGAGGTTTAGGGGTTTAGGGATTTTGGGTTTAGGGTTTAGGGATTTAGGTTTTAGGGTTTTGGGTTTAAGGATTTTGGGTTTTGGGTTTAGGGTTTAAGGTTTAGGGTTTAGGTTTTAGGGTTTAGGGTTTTGGGATTTAGGTTTTAAGGTTTAGAGATTTGGGATTTGAAGTTTAGGATTTAAGGTTTTGGGTTTAGGGTTTAGGGTTTTAGGATTTGTATTTAAGGTTTAGGGTTTTAGGATTTGTATTTAAGGTTTAGGGTTTTGAGTTTTGGGTTTTGGATTTAAGTTTAGGGTTATATTTGGAGTGAAGGTAAAATTGAAAAAAAAAGTTTAGATGAGAATGAAATCATGATTCTTAAAGAGGGAAAAAAGAATCATAATTCTTTCTTCTTTAGTAATCGATTTCATTCCGTCCAACCAAACACACAAAATCGAAGGAATCAATTATGATTCATTTTCATTCCCTCCGACCAAACATCACCTTATAATATTAAGAAAGTTATATAAGTAAAGTAAAGTGATTTGATTAAAAATTATTTAAGTAATAATTAGTGTTGAATGAATTGATTTAAAGTAAAGTGATTTGATTAAAAATAGTTTTAAGAAAATTATTTAAATATTTAAAATAAAAATATTAGAATTTATTTTAAATAATATTTTGATAATTATTTTAGAATGAACATACTCAAAACTATTTCTTCTTAAATTAATTATTATTTGTTTTTTAAAAAAATATAAATAATACTTTTTAAATTTTTAAAAATATCTCATATTGCCAAATAACCTATAAAGTTTCAAATATGTTCGTAGAAATTTAATAAAAAATAACAAAATACTTATTTTTTAACTAAGAGATAATATAATTGTGAGATATAATATTACTCTTAAAAATATGGTACATAGCATTATTCTAATTATAATGTAAATAATTAAATTGATAGCATGTTAACTTTAATTTTTAGTTATTTCTCTCTGTCTCTTTGTTTTGTTTGTTTGTTTCATTATTAATGGAATTTCACACTCAATTGCTTTCCATCTTATCTCTGATTTAAAAAATATATATAATAATAATAATAAGCTTTCCATCTTAATATCGGTTATTTTTCTAAATTCAAAACTGGACCGATTTGAAATTTTAGCACTTAGACCGGATCAGAACGGTTTTCCACACGCACTATGGTTGCAACTCAAGCATTAACAAGTCTATATTTTGAATTTTTTAGCTCGATTCTTGAGCACAATTGGAGTGATTTCAGGAAATTTTATTATCTTCATTTATTGTAAACATCTTAATTGGAATAAACTATAAAGTAGTATTTGGAGCTTAATGATGCTGGACGCTGAATATGTAGGAATGACATGATGTTATTTTTGTTTTGATAGATAAAAGTGAGGAACCCATAGACTACATTCCCGGAGTCCCTCCAATACGAATAGTAGACATACCAACCTGCTTCTACGGCAAAGGCCTTAAAGTGTTGGACAGATCCCTAGAAGCCATTTCATGGCTGCCCAAAGCCCAATATCTTTTAATCCCCTCTATCTATGAGCTAGAATCCCCAGTCATTGATGTTCTAAAATCAAAAATCCCAATCCCAGTTTATCACATTGGTCCTACAATTCCTCATTTGAAAATCCAGAGCCTAAATGCCAATTCTTCTGAAATAGACACCATTCAATTAGATTGGCTTAATAAGCAACCTAATGGTTCAGTCTTGTATGTCTCTAATGGAAGTCTTCATTCACCTTCCAAAGCTCAGATTGAAGAAATAGCTGCCGGGTTAAGAGATAGTGGTGTTAGATACTTTTGGGTGGGGCGTGAAGAGTGTTTAAAGTTGAAGGAAAATTGTGGTGAAATGGGAATGGTTGTACCTTGGTGTGATCAATTGGATGTTTTGTGTCATTCGTCAATTGGGGGATTTTGGTCTCATTGTGGATGGAATTCAACTTCTGAAGCTCTGTTTGCTGGGATTCCATTGTTGACTTTTCCTATTTATTGGGATCAAGTTACTAATAGTAAGATGATTGTTGAAGATTGGAAGATAGGGTGGAAGGTTAAGAGAGGGTTTGGAGATGAAGTTTTGGTGAAGAGAGAAGAAATTGCAGAACTTGTGAGAAGGTTTATGGATGTTGAAAATGAGGAGGAGGTGAAAGAAATGAGAAAAAGAGCAAAACAAATTAGGGATATTTGTAGGAAAGCTGTTGGAAAAGGTGGATCATCTCATACTCATATGGAGGCCTTTGTCAATGACCTATCAAAATCCAAAATGTGTTAAGACTACTATTGTATTAATAAGAATGTGAAAATGATGAATAAGAAGTGAAATATATAATCACTTTGTTCATTTAGCCATCAATTTGTTTAAACTTATTTTATTAAATTATATTTATATTTATATCATTTAATTTTTATTTTAATAATTCTCATATATTTATTTTAGAAGAATATCCATTATTTTTTCTTTACCTATTACACGATTAAAGTTATAATATTATGTCATGAATTTTTTAATCAAAAAAATGAAACCAATATATGAAAATATCATTATTTTTTTATAAATTTATGATAATATCATTTTTTTTAATAAAAAACTTTTCATTTTCTCCTCCCATGCTTATCAAGAACTTTCTACAAAATTTAAAAAGAAAAAAAAAGACGAATATGAACCACCAAATATAGACAAAAGGACTAACTTATATTTTAATTTTGAAACTCCCTTTTTGTATAATGTATATTTTAATTTAAAGATAACTTGAATAAATAATTAATTTGGTACACAAAGGGACTAACCCCATGAACCCAGATCAATGAATAATGCTTTTTATAAAAAAATATTAATATTATTAAATAATTTTACAATTATTTTATTAACTCACATTCTCTCTTTATATCCATCGATAACTGATATATTTGTTTGATAATTAAAAGAAGGAGATCAACTGATACGTTACTACTTTATGCTAATACCATTTAGTTAATACGTCTCGTATAAAGGAAAGCCTTATGAAAGCCTTGAAAGTGTTCACACTCAACAATAAATTATTAGATTAATTTATTAATTTATTATTAAAAGATTCATTGAATCTGGACATATTTTTATATATTATATATTTAATATAATTCCTTTATCAAATATAATTTTTTAAGAAATTTTTTATAGAAATTATTTTATTTTCTAAATCTTGATTTGGTATCAAAGCTCTTTTCTCTCTCCTTGTTTTTTCTTCTCGTTTCTTCGTCCAATCATGGCTACTGGATCTGCTACTTCTTCGTTCTTCGTCTGGAGCTTCTCAAATTTCAAGATCGATCTCTTCTCCAGCATTGCATCTACTTAATCATGCCTTACCTATGAAACTAGATCGAATGAACTATGTTCTCTGGCGATCTCAGATGGATAATGTGATTTTTGCCAATGGATTTGAGGATTTCATCGAAGGAATCTCGATCTATCCACCAACAATTGCTGCTACTACAAGAAATCTCAATCCAGAGTTTATTTTATGGCGAAGACAAGATCGAATGATCTTGAGTTGGATTTACTCTTCTCTCACCCCAGAAATTATGGCTCAGATTATTGGTCATACTACCTCTCATTTAGCTTGGGTCGCTCTTGAGCAGATCTTCTCTTCCTCCTCTAGAGCAAGAATTATGCAATTGAGACTGCAATTGCAAACAACGAAGAAGAATTCTATGTCAATGATTGATTATATCATGAAACTCAAAGGTGTTTCTAACAGTTTGGCTGCAATAGTAGAACCTGTCTCTGAACAGGATCAAGTTATGAATCTCCTTAGTGGTCTTGGTGTTGACTACAATGCAGTTGTTACATCGATCAATGCCAGAGATGATAAAATCTCTTTAGAGGCAGTTCATAGTATGCTCATGTCTTTTGAGCATCGTCTTGAGCAGCAGAATTCTATTGAAAAAGGATCTAATATAGCAGCTAATTTTGTGCAAAACAAGTATGCTGAAAACAAGCCTTATCCTAAGAATAATCAAGGCTTCCTAAGGTCTCCAAATCAGAATTCAGGGCAGAATCACAACCATTACTACACTAGAGGACGTGGTCGTGGTGGAAGGAACAATCAAGGTGGAAGAGGCAATAACAACAACAAACCTCAATGTCAACTTTGTGGAAAATTTGGATTGTGGAAAATTTGGACATACTATCTATAATTGTTACCACAGATTTGACATATCCTTCCAAGCCTCTAACTCGGAGAGTCAGAATTTTAATCAAAGTCAGATCTCTGCTATGGTAGCATCTCAAAATACAGTCAGTGATGATGCATGGTTCCTTGATTCTGGAGCTACTCACCATATGACACAGAACTCTGGAAACATGTCTACCACTACACCTTACACGGGACAAGATCGTGTTACTGTTGGTAGTGGTAAGAAAATCTCTATCTCCAGTGTTGGATCTGTCTTTCTTCCTTCTACATCTCATATGTTTTCTCTTAAGAAAGTGCTTCATATTCCTTCTCTATCTTCCAATCTAATAAGTGTAGCCAAGCTCTATTCTGATAACAATTCATTTGTTGAGTTTCATTCCAATTCTTTCTTTGTGAAGGATCGATTTACGAAGAAGGTTCTAACTCAAGGCAACCTTGAGAATGGACTCTATAAGTTTCCAGCAGCTTCTTACAAAGAGGTTTCTAATCCCTCGTTTACTTGTAATAATAATAATCTTGTTGCTTTTTCACTTGTTAAAGACAGTGATCTATGGCATAGTCGTGTTGGACATGCTTCTTTTGAAATTGTTCAAAGAATAATGCGACAATGTAATGTTTCTGCTACCTTAAATAAAGGATCAATTTGTTCATCTTGTCAGTTTGCAAAGAGTCACATACTTCCTTTCAAATTGTCAACTTCTAAAGCTTTTCAACCTTTAGAATTAGTTCACACTGATGTTTGGGGACCTACTCCTATGATTTCTACTTCTGGTGCAAGATATTTTATTCTCTTTGTAGATGATTACAGCAGCTATTTTCATTACAAATGAAGGATCAAGCTCTCAACAAGTTCATTCAGTTTAAAAGACTTGTTGAAAATCAGTTTAACATGAAGATCAAATGTTTACAATATGATAATGGAGGTGAATTTAAAGCTTTTGAATCATTCTTAAGTTCATGTGGTATCTCTCATCGTTTTTCTTGTCCCTACACTTCTGCTAAAAATGGCAAGGTAGAAAGGAAGCATCGTCATGTTGTAGAAACTGGTCTTGCCCTTCTAGCACATGCCTCTATGCCTCAAAAATATTGGATCTATGCCTTCCAAACAACTGTGTATCTGATCAAAAGAATGCCATAAAAACTACTGGAGTTTGAATCCACTTACTCTATACTTTTTCATAAAGATCTTGATTATAATATGATGAAAGTATTTGGATTTTTGTGTTATCCCTTTCTTCGACCCTATAATTCTCACAAACTACAATACAGATCACAAAAATGCTTGTTTATTGGGTATAGCCAAAATCACAAGGGGTATCTCTGTTTAGATTATAGTTTTGGAAGAATTTATGTCACTAGGCATGTTGTGTTTGATGAGAATATATTCCCCATGGCACAAGGTTCTACAAAGTCACCTCCTACTGCACAAGAATCTTTCACTCATGCTCTTATAAATGTTCCTATTACTCCACCAATCAATACTTCACCACATGTTATTGCTTCTGATTTACATGTATCTGAACCACCTGCTTGTTCTACTCCTTTGCCTACTGCTATATCACAATCTGAAACACTTGCTATGATACAGGAATCTGTTCAAACAGAAAGAAGAATGGTTACAAGGTCTCAACATGGAATTTTCAAGAAGAAAGTCTTCTTAGCACATAAAGAGACAGAGCCAAGAACTTACAAACAAGCCTTGAAGGATCCCAACTGGACTGCAGCAATGAATAGAGAATATGATGCTCTGCAGAAAACATAAACGTGAGATCTAATGGATATCCCTACTAATGCAAGTGTAATTAGTTGCAAATGGGTTTTCAAACTCAAATATAAACCAGATGGATCCATAAAAAGATATAAAGCAAGGTTGGTGGCAAAGGTGTATAACCAAACATATGGATTGGACTATTATGAGACTTTTAG
Source organism: Hippophae gyantsensis (assembly GCA_030763125.1). NCBI lineage: Eukaryota > Viridiplantae > Streptophyta > Magnoliopsida > Rosales > Elaeagnaceae > Hippophae > Hippophae gyantsensis. The sequence goes on along the minus strand of CM061037.1, from coordinate 13,860,644 downwards.
TCCTGTTGTAAAGCCTGCAACCATACGAATTGTTTTAACGATTGCCCTATCTTCAGGATGGAATATAAGGCAGCTTGATGTTCAAAACACATTCCTCAATGGAGAACTTGAAGATGAGGTTTTTATGTCTCAGCCACCAAGTTTTATAAATAACAAGTTTCCTGATAAAGTTTGTAGACTAAAGAAAGCTCTTTACGGTCTTAAACAAGCACCAAGAGCTTGGTTTATTAAATTAAGTCATGCTCTTCAATCTTGGGGTTTTAGGTGCTCAAGATCTGACAATTCTATGTTTCTCTATTTTGGTAAAACTTTAACATTAATTGTCTTAGTTTATGTTGATGATATTCGTCTTACTGGAAGTTCACCATATCAGATTCAAAGACTTATAGACAAGTTACATGCCATTTTTGCTTTGAGAGATCTGGGCAAACTCTCTTATTTTCTAGGCATTAAAGTTTCATATGATGAAGATTCCATTCATTTGTGTCAAGCCAAGTATGTTGTAGACTTACTTGCCAGCCAAAACACCTGGCGTTATTGGAAAGAGTCTATCAAAGTATGATGGTGAGTTGTTTGAAGATCAGACGCAGTATAGAAGTGTAGTAGGTGCTTTGCAATATGTTACTCTCACAAGACCAAATATTTCTTTTGCTGTAAATAGGGCCTATCAGTTTATGCATCAACCAACAGCAACTCATTGGTTTGTAGTAAAAAGAATCTTGAGGTACCTAAAAGGAACTATACAAGATGGCTTGAAGCTACGAATATTAGAAAATCTTGATATATAGGCTTTTACTGATGCAGACTGGGGCATTAGCACAGATGATGAGAGGAGCTCTTGTGGCTATTGTTTATATCTAGGTCCAATTCTTGTTTCCTGGTCGGCCACAAAACAAAAGGTCGTTTCTCGAAGCAGTGCAGAATCAGAATATCGAGGAATGACAATTGTAGCTTCAGAAATTGTTTGGACCCTTTTCATCCTCAAAAAATTATGTGTGTCTATTCAACAAGTTCCTTTGTTGTGATATGATAATATCAGCTCAAGTTTTATGGCAACCAATCTAGTATTTCATACAAGAACAAAACACATAGCCATTGATCTTCATTTCATTCATGATTTAGTCCTCAAAAAGAGTCTTCAATTTCATTATATTGTCAATGAAGATCAAACAACAAGATCTGTTAACTAAGCACTTACCACGCTCAAGATTTCTCATTTTGAAGTTAACACTCTCTAACTCCCGTACCATTTCGCTTGAGAGGGGATAAAAGTGTTTACACTCAAAATAAGTTATTAATAAGTTAATTTATTAATTTATTACTAACTCAAAGTTCATTGAAATTTAACATACTTTTATATATTATATATTTAATACAATTTTTCTCTAAAATATAATTTTTTTATAAAAGTTTTACCGAAATTTTTTTATTTTCTAAATCTTGATTAGTCTGACAAACAAAATTTTTTAACCCGATGTGAGTCACACTCATTACCACTTACGCTACAATTTTCTTCCATGAAAGAATGTTAAATTAAATTAAATGGAAAGTTTACAAAGTCAGTGAACATGGACAAAGGTGAATAAAAAAATAAGTTTTTATATGGAAAGAGTAGAAACATACAAATCTGAAAAGATAACCTTGAACCTAATAGTCTCTAATGAAATAATAAACTAAACACAATTCAGGAACCTTTGAATGTTTTTTATTGCCCATTGCACTACTATCAATAGACATAATCAAATCCTTCTACCTTGAAATAAGGACGATACCAACAAAACAACAGGTTCACAATCACAGCCATGGACTCCTCCGGAAGAGTTGAACCAACAGCCTTAATCCACGTGGTTGCGATGCCGTTTCCAGGCCGAGGACACATAAACCCTATGATGAACTTCTGCAAGTTTCTAGCTTCAAGAAACCCAGAACTTCTCATAACCTTTGTCGTCACCCAAGAGTGGCTCGGCTTCATCGGCTCCGACGCAAAGCCCAAAAATATCCGCTTCGCCACAGTTCCAAACGTCATACCAGCGGAGCGGCTTAAAGCCGCCGACTTTCCTGGTTTCTACGAAGCTGTCATGACCAAGATGGAAACTCCCTTCGATCAGCTCCTTGATCGTCTTAATCCACCGGTGACCACCATCGTAGCTGATGTAGAGGTTCTCTGGGGTACAAGCGTCGGTAATCGACGGAATATTCCGGTGGCTTTGTTTTGGACCATGTCGGCATCGTTCTTTTCTATGTTGCACCTTTTTAATCTGTTTGCTGAAAATAAGAAGCATTTAACGCTGGACTACTTGGTGGGTAAGTATAACGTACTATGGCACCGTTTTCCCTTTATTTCTTCTTCTATTTTTGGTATTTAATTTAATTAATGGGTGATAGCTGCTCTGTTTTCGCTCCTCTGTATTCATTACAGAACGCGAAGGGGAACAAATTTCTGGAATTTCTCCTAAGCAACTTGCCGATCTTCAAACTGTATTTCGTGAAAACGATAGAAACGTATTAGAACTTGCTTTGAAATGTATTTCCCAGGGGCCAAAAGCTCAATATCTTCTTCTTACTTCAGTTTATGAGCTTGAACCTCAAGCTATGGAAACTTTACAAGCAGAATTTCACTTCCCTGTTTACTCAATTGGTCCGGCAATTCCTTATTTATCAACAAACAAAGATGAAAATAACCATCTAGAGTGGCTGAATTCTCAACCAAAAGGATCTGTTTTATATATATCATTGGGAAGTTTTCTCTCGGTTTCAAGTGCCCAAATGGACGAAATTGCTACTGGGTTGTGCTTAAGTGATGTTCGGTTCTTGTGGGTGGCGCGAGCAGAGGCTTCTAGGCTGAAGGAAAGTTGTGGGCAAAAAGGGTTGGTGGTTTCATGGTGTGATCAATTGAAAGTGCTGATGCATCCTTCTGTAGGGGGATTTTGGACGCATTGTGGTTGGAACTCTGTTTTGGAAGCTGTTTTTGCAGGTGTTTCAATGCTTACATTTCCTCTGTTTCTAGACCAAGTTCCTAACAGTAGGCAAATTGTTGAAGATTGGAAGATTGGTAAGTGGGTTAATAAAGAAATGAAAAGTAGGAATTTGATGAAACGTGAAGAAGTTGCTGAGTTTGTAAAAGATTTCATGAATCTTGAAAGTGATGAGGGGAAAGAAATGAGGAAAAGAGGGAAAGAATTGAGAGATTTGTGTTATCGGGCTATTGAGAGTGGTGGATCTTCTGATCGAAACCTTGATGTTTTTCTCGAAGATATAAAACGTCATCATCAGTGCTTCCAAGCAGGAGATTAATTTTTTTGTTATATTTTTCTTTGTAAATTAGTTGAGGAAAAAATAATAAATATTCAGTTTTTCAAATGGTTACCGGGATTATTGATTCATAGTTTACAATTACCATATGTCCTTGAACCGCTGCCAATAAAGTTTAATAATAGAATAAAATTATAATTGATTTTTTATTTATTTTAAGAATTAGGAAGATTTTATTTTCATATTTTTTTTAATTTTATCCTAATATCAAATATAACTTTAAATATTAAAGTATACAATAAATCTTAAAATCTTAAATCTTAAATCTTAAACTTTAAATTTTATTTAAAAAAAAAATAATTTTAACTCTAAATTTTTAACCCCTAAAACTTAAATTTTTAATCTTATATCTCAAATTTTAAAACCTTAAATCATATTTAAAAAAATAATAATTTTAACGTCTAAATATAATCTTAAACAATAAATCTCAAATTCAAAAAACTTAAATCATATTTAAAAATAAAATAAAATTAAATATTATAATATTAATTTTTTATTTAATTTCAGTAATTAAATTAAACAGAATTATTTACATTTCTATTTTCATTTTCATTTCAATTTAAGGAAATAAAAACCACTTTTAACGTAAACAAAATGTCTCCGATCTAACGAGGAACTTCTCACTTCACACACAGGAACAGAAAATAATCTCGTGTTAAAAGGTAAAGAGCTTTGGTCCAAGAGGTGGAGGGATTCTACCATGCTGACATAAAATATAAGAGTGTTTGTATTTTGGATTTAAATTAAAATTAAAATCATTTTAATAAGATGGATTTTTAAAAAATGATAATAAATTTAAATTATTATATTTAAAAAATTAATCCAAGTTGATTTTATTAATCCGATCTAAACGATTTTTAAATTAATATATTTAAAAAATTAATCCAATCTAATCGAACGTTTTAAAAAATTTCTCATAAGATTGAGCTACTTACTAATAGTGTTTTCAGGCCAACGTCAATCAAGATAGAAACAAGACAGACGTATTAATAATTATAATTGTTCTTGGTCTGAATCAATTTTAAGTATATTTATACAGTAATTATCAATTATATTTATTCTTAATAAGTATGAATTATTTTAATGTTTAATTATTTTTTAATCTTTATTAAAAATATTTATTATCAATAAAATAAAAATATTAATATAATAGTTATTATACAAAATTATTTAGAATATAAACATTAATTTTTTTAATTAATTATTTAACACATATTTTTATATAAAATAAAATGTATATATAAATAAACAAAATTCAATTTAATTATTTAAAATTATATATATAATATTAAAAGATGTTAAATTTTAATATTATAATTCTTACCTCATGTTTAATTATTTATTGATATTATTAAAGAAGAAAAAATCCATTTTGTATCTAATTACCATTTCAATTATGGTACAAATCAATAACCTCCAATTTTTTATATAATTTATCACTATATTCGTCACTATCTTCTTTTGCTATTGTCATGATTTTCATGATAAAGTTCAAATTTAACAAAAAAAAAAAAAATTCGAATGAGCTTTTTATTTTATTAAAAGATACGCGAGTAAATTAAACAATTGATTAATGTAAAAAAAAAAATTGAAAATATCAAAATGTAACTAAGACTTTATTTCTACTAAAGCAATTAAAGTCTGGACAATAGAAACACTTCTCTTATCTACAGCTAATTCTATCTCTTTCCAACTTTATCTCATTAAAAGGGTCGTGTTTGTTTGATAGAATATCGTTTGTCTTTTATTGATATATTTACAGTGTATTTTAAATTTGTTTTTTAATGGTGAAGATATATATATCCCTCTTACTCAATTTGTTTATTTATGATGACCCGATTCGACGTTATCGTGACCCGATAAAATTGATATCATATTAGTACTTCTGCTCCACAAATATGGATTTTGAGTAATATGTATAAGTGTATAACATAATAGAACTTGAACTTTTTCTTTTTAAATAAAAATAGAACTTGAAATTTTAAAATAATAGATTAATTAGCTTCTTGTAAACCCCTTGTTGTTAAGTATAATTATTTATCATCCAATTAGCATTCTAAAATTCGGTCGGTGTCATATGCATTTAAAATTATAATTTTCTTCTATATAAAAGTAATAAATTGCATGTAAATATATTAGCAAGATAACTGCTATATTCACATTAATTGTTTATTTTGTGCATATTTTCAGTTATATTAATTTTAAGGTGATGGGCAAAATTATCTGAGAATATGAATTATTTTTTTGTTTGCGTTAAAGTTATTTTATTGTGTGATAAATTATAAATAATTTAAATTTAATTGTAAATACAAAATTTATATACTCTATTATTCATAGTTTATTTTTTTTCTTAAATAGACTTTATTTACCCCCTACTTATTAACCGTGAGATTTTAGACTAGTTTTATTTTGAGAACAACTTTTATCAAGGTTAAATCAATAGTTTTATTTTTAAAATATTAAATTATTTAATAAAATTTAAACATTGAGTTATTATCACACTATTTTTTTTATTAAATTGACACATTTAATATAAATTTTAAAAATCGATAAAAATATTTTAAAAATAATTTAATTGATTTAAATAAAAAATAAAAATATATTTTTATAAATTTCTAAATTTCACATGTGAAAAAAAAAGTATGATGATAATCACGTTCAATTTTAAATTATTTTAAAATCAGTATTATTTTTCTATGAAAATAGAAACTGTCTTAATAAAGTAACATAATAATACTTGTCACTTTTGTTGTTGTCACTGAGTAGTAGTTGGGCTTGCTTCAGTTTGAAATTACGAGAGTATATAACACTCGACTTACCTCGAATCCTAACATGATTCCTTCTGAAAAAGTTGGAGCCACCGACCAGGAAGCTTTTTACGAAGCTGTTATGACGAAAACGCTATGGAAGCTCCTCAAGTAACATAGTATAATTAGCCGCTCTAGCTCGGTATGAATTTGGTAATGTTTTGGGTAGATGATGTTCTTCTTTACAAGTTTTTAATGCAAAAGTAGTTAAATTAATAGTTATTTTGATAAAATCCTTAATTATTAATTGTTAATTAATTATATTCTCCATAATCACACGTATTGAGACGCTAAACAACTTTCAGAAGAAGCCATGCTATAAATTATAAAATTCCACTGTTATTCAGCTGCTTAGATACATAGAAACTGTAACATTTTATATAATTAAGAACCAGAAGCTTTGATGAGAATGTTGTGTCAACGTAACATAACAAAAATTCAATATGATACACGAATTATAATTTATTTAGAATGAACTGTTAATTTTTTATACTTACAAAAATATCTATATATTTTTCTTACCATTACACGTACAAACACACATAACATGCATACACTAGAAAACAAATTACTACTGCCCATAAATGAGATGCATTTGTTACTGTTTTGTCCTCTTGAATGGTACAGAGGGGTTTTGAAATTTGAAATTAACAGAGAGATACTCTCTCTCCTCTCTATATTAATTGCTTCTTATCTTTTCTCAACAACTACCCTCCCCATCTTATTAATTTATTTTTTAGTTGATTTGTATATATATATATTTTTATTTTTTTTTTTGTGTCAAAAGAAAATATTTTATGTTTATCTTGTTTTGCAAAGTTATTATGTGTTAAAAAATATTGTATTGTATTTTTCTAAATACATAAAAGCTCATTATATTATCATTTTAAATTATTTTTGACATACGCTATCGTTCATGATGAAAGTTTCTTCCTATATTTTTAACTGTGTCAAATCTGTAATTTTGGGGAAAGAAGAAACTGCAAGGGAAAATCCTATTGTCATTATTGCTGTGATAATAGGATTTTTCCTTGGCAAAATTATCACTGATGTTTTGATTATAATATCTATTTTTTAATTTTAATAAAAAAACTTACTTATAAATTGTTTCAATAAATTTTTTTAATTTTTTATTTATATTCTTCAACGATCCAAGAAATCAAGAAACTTGTGTCACTATTTATAAATTTTAAAATTATAAGGAATTTTATTCAAGTATTAGTTTTATTATATAAATATGATAGTATCATATGTATTATTATATTATAATTAATATAAAATTAAATAAAAATTTAATTTTATCTATAATTAACACTCTTTTTCAAACAAAATGAATTTAAAAATATATATTTTTATATAAAATATACTTTACTACTATAAATGGTTTACGCCACACCGATATGATTGATGTCATATAAGTACTTATGGACCACAAAACATGGAGTTCGTTATTTCTTTAATTTTTTTCAAAATTGGACAACTTTGTGTATATTTGTTATTCTATAGTCACTGTCCGACCTCTAGTACAATTAATTTGATAATAGGTTAATTACAAAAGTAATATAACATGGTTGAATATTTTATTTATTTATTTATTTATAAAAAAATTATATCTTTTTTAGATCTAATATAAAAAAATTATTTTTAAATTTTTTTATTAATAAAAATATATTATTTAAATATATTTATTTATAAAGATATGTTAATTAAAAATAAAATTAATTTTTATAGTATATATATATATATATATAATTAATAATTAAAAAAATTATAATATTTTAAATATTTTTCTTTCAAAATTTAACAAATGTTTCAAAAAATATTTAAACAATTTTTTTTATTTAATAAATAAAGTAATACATTAACCATAAAAATTACATTAAAGTTTAATATGAAAAATTTATTAAAAATTTGAGTAATTTTTAATTAAAAATTAATTCATTAAATATATATTTGTTGAAAAATACATAAATATTTATATTACATATATAATTCTATTATATTTAATAAAAATTAGATAAAAAAAATCTTTAATTTTAAAGTTTTGTACAAATAAAAAAATTTAAAAAGATAGTTTTTAAACAAAACAAAATAAGTAGCCTTTAAAACCTATACAAAAGGATTTATCTGATGTTTTTCCCGTTTAAAATAATTGATTAGCTTCTTGCAAGTATACTTTGAACCCCTTGTTGTTAACTGTTAAGTATAATTAAGCAGCATCCAGTTAGTTTTAAATTTTATAAATTTTTATAATCACATTAAATTTAAAGTGACGCATGGTAAAATTATTTGAAAATATGATTTTTTTTAGTTTACTTTTAAAGACTTCAAATTTATTTTATTACTATAAAAAAATTAAAAAATATATATTTATTTAATTCTTAATATTAATTATGTCTTAATCTCGTTATTATTAAATAAAATTATAAAATATTTTATAATAATAAAATTACTCTTAATTTAGATACAAATGCAAATATAAAATTTACGTGGCCTTCAATTCATACCAGTACAATAATGCTCCCACTAATTATTAACCCTAAAATTTAGGATAGTTTTATTTTTTTTTAGAAATTTTTACTAATATAAATCATCTTTATATTTTTAAACACTAAAATATTAAATTATTCTAAAATTAGTATTTTTTTTTCTTTAAAAATAGAAACTCTCAAATTACTAGCAATCAACGACTTCGGGTCTTATATTTTAGATAATATCTTAAGTTTAATAAGATTTTAACAATCATTTAAAATATTACTCATAATATAATTTTTTTAAAAAAATTCAGAGTATTTTTTTAATTAACGTATAATACAAATTTTTAAGACCGAATAGCCGGAGCCTCAATCCATACTATCTTGAATTTAAGACAGGTTGCGTCGAATCTTAATATCAAAACACATTTGGTTTCTTTCAAATTCAGAGTATCTTAGTGACTTAGTCGGTTGATTTCAAATTTCAAAACAAAAGAGAGAGAGAGCTCTGTAACATCTGGATTCAACAGACATGGATTCCATTCAAATTCAGACGATAATTCTTCACCATGTTGTGGCTATTCCCCATCCAGGACAAGGCCACATAAACTCCTTGTTGAACTTCTGCAATTTCCTAGTTTCTAAAAGCACAGAAATACTTGTCACTTTTGTTGTCACTGAGGAGTGGCTGGGATTGCTTCAGTCTAAAATTACGACACCAGATAACATTCGGCTTACTTCGATTCCTAACGTGATTCCTTCTGAAAAAGTTAGAGCCACCCAATTTGATGCTTTTTTCGAAGCTGTTATGACGAAAATGGAAGCTCCTTTTGAGAAATTGTTGGATCGACTTGACCCGCCTTCTCCTACAGTTATAATTGCTGATACATTACTGTTTTGGGTGATTGATGTTGGTTGTCGGAGGAATATTCCGGTCGCTTCATACTGGCCAATGTCTGTATCCTTCTTCATGGACTTAAGATGTTTTTCCTTGTGCTCTGTGAGAGAGGGGGATGTCTTTGCTGATTCGTGGCAAGGTTAGTCTTGAATCAAATTGTTGATTTAATTATATATGCTCTTATTGTTAAATTAGGCTATTTACAACTAAATTATACACACATATATATATATTAAAAAATTAGATGAATAAAAGTGTTTGCATAGCCCACTTTATATATTTACATAACTAATTAGAAAACATTTTAGACTAAATTTTTTTCTTTTAACCCAAAAAACACAATGTAGTTCAGAATTTTTAAAGTCTTGGATCTATTTCAAGTTAGCTGCAAATCTGATGTAAAACCCATATGCTTCAAAAAAATAATTAATTTAATTTCTACATTAATTTTGAATGATGCCTATGTATTAAGTAATTGAATTTGTTCAGAAATAGCAAATTTATTACTTTTTAATTAATTTTCTTCTTGTGTTTCATAACAGGAAAATCTAATGTAAATAAGTCTTCAAATATGATGGGTTTTTTCCGAAAAGCTTACTCTTTGTTGCCAAAAGTACAGTACCTCTTAATCTCTTCAATCTATGAGCTTGAATCTCAAAAATATGATTCTTTAATAAAACAATTCTCATTCCCAATCTACATTATTGGCCCTGCAATACCTCACTTCAAATTGGGACACCCACCATCTTCAAGTAGTACTATCAATAGTCATGAAGGAGACTATTTTCAATGGCTTGATCATCAATCATTTAATACTGTCTTGTACATCTCTTTGGGGAGCTTATTTTCAGTTTCTTCTTCTCAAATTGATGAAATCGCTGCCGGTTTGTGCAAAAGTGGCGTTCGGTTTATTTGGGTAGTACGAGGAGGAGGAGGAGAAACACATAGATTGAAGGAAATTTGTGGTGATAGGGGACTAGTAGTACCATGGTGTGACCAATTGAGAGTCTTATGCCATTCTTCTGTTGGAGGATTTTGGAGTCATTGTGGTTGGAATTCTGTTCAAGAAGGTATTTTTGCTGGTGTTCCTTTCCTTACTTTACCAATAGCTGTTGATCAACCAAATAATAGTAAGGCAATTGTGGAAGATTGGAAGGTTGGATGGAGTATTAGAGCACAGTATAAGAATGATGATTTGGTGACAAGTGAAGAAATTGTTGAATTGGTCAAGAAATGTATGGACTTGGAAAGTGATGAGGGTAAAGAAGTAAGGAAAAGAGCTAAACAAGTTGGAGAATTATGTCGTAGAGCAATTGAGACAAGTGGTTCATCTTATACCAATCTTGATTCTTTTATCAATGATATAGCACAAGGTAAACAAAGTATAAAGAAAATCAAAGGATGGAAAGATGGAAGATCAAGCTAGAGAAATATATAATAATAGATTTGTACTTATTTTAACAAACTTTAATGTTATTTGTCATCTCTATATCTCTATTTCTGTATTGACACTAGTAATTTCAGCAATAAAAACATATATGTCGTGTGTTAAAGCATGTATTATATGAAGAATTTAGATTGTGATAATTTTTAATTATGTTATCTTAAAAATATCTTTGGCTGGATTCGTTATTTTAGCTTAGTGTATCTTAATTTTATTTTTTAATATTATTATTAATTAATATATTAATGATACTTATATTTAAAACAAAGAGTTTTTAAATACTAACTTAAAAACTTAATTATATTTGGGTCCTATTCTATGGATGAAATATAAATAGTTTTTTTTTTTGTTATTATTGAGTTTTTAAATACAAATTTTAATATTTTTGACTTATTTTACTTATAATCGTTCTATAAAGATTATTTATACAAATTGTCAAATTGTTGCAACTTACTTAAAAAAAATTGAATTGGAATCTACAAGTTTTTTTATAAAAGATATATAATTTAACGCATAAAAATAAAAATATTATAATATTTAAATATATAAATTGAAGAAATGAGTTTAAGTTAACCTAGAAAAAAAAAGAAAACACAACATTTATAAATTATGCTTTTCTAAAATAGAAATAGTGACATTTTAGACTTTAGTCTTGAAATGAAGAGAGATAAAAGAGAACGTCCATAGGGATTGAGAAGAGGGAGATAGAGACAAGATAGTTATATGCTTACTTATTGAAAAATAGGAAAAAAATAAAATAAAAATTAACTAAGAGCGACAAGTGTATTGGATCGTCAATATATGAATATATATATATATATATATATATATATATATATATATCTTCCAGTAGTATTCAGTTTTCATTATTTCATGAGTATTGAAATTATTTTATCAAAATAGAGATTAAGAAAGAGGAGTGAGGGAAAGAGAAAAAATATTAAAAAGATAAAAATACTTTTTAAAAATATTATATATTATGTATATTCCAAAAAATTTTATTTAAATTTTAATTTCACATTATAAATTGGTATTTTTTAAAATATAAATTAATATTATTAAGTTATTGATTAATAATAAAAGTAAAAAATATTAAAAATAAAGTTAAGATAGAAGTCATATTTTCACTTAGTTATTTTACTCTAACAAAGTGAGTATTTTTTTCTATTTTGTCATTTTTTTTAAAGAAAAACTAATACTGATTGATTTGATACCTATATAGATGGAAGTCATTATAAATTTGATTTTATTAAACAAAAGGCTCATATTAATTGTAGAAAGTATTTAAATAACTAAAATAGTTCTAGGAATAACAAAAAATAATTAAAGCATCCTACTAAATTAAGGTAAATAAAATTTGTCAATTTATATTAAAGAACTACATTTACGAAAGATAATAAAATTAAAATGTACTCATACCTCCATTCTACTTCCTGCTATTGTTATTGATTACTCGTCTATTCTTTTTTCTTTTAACGTAAGATTTTTGCAAACAAAAAATTTTTTTTTAATCATATTAACGATGAAAAATAATAAATATTAAATACACACAAATTTATTTACTTTTTTTTGTTAACATAAGACTCTTGCTAAAAAAAGTTTGTTAAACATATTAACGATGAAAAATATTAAAATGATAAATACACAAATTTATATATATAATAAATGTTAAAATAAAGCGTGCTGTATGTAATTTTTTTTCCAAAATATGTGAAGTGATATTCTTCACAATCATATTTCTTGTTATTTCAATTATGGTTAATTCTGTTTTTTTCAAGAAAATCATTACATAATTTTATATTTGATCAAAGTGAAGCATTATATCATCATTTATTACATTAATAATGAATAATTAAAAAAAAGATAGTAGAGTATTAGATAACTAGATAATCTTCACGCCAAGAGACGATGGTTTAAAATAGTATGTGCAAAATTACCCCAATCTTTTCAAATTAATCCATATATATTTTTTTATTGGTTTTAAAAGATTATTGGTTTGATTTAATTTTAAATTTTGAGATATCGATAAAGTATAAATTAATTTAATTTTCAAATTAATTATAAAAATAATTAAATCTGAATCAATCCATTAATTTATATATTATATTAATTTTTATTTCTTATAAATATATAGATATCTCCACCTTCTTACAACCTATAATACACAACTTATGGCTCTGGACATTATAGAATCATAGATGTTAAATGATTTTATTTTCAAACATCTCTACATAGTACATTCTATGCATTCACTAACTTAAGTATATAATTAAAGAGCTTTGGCCACTACCTGTGATGTTATAAAATCTAATGAGTTCCTTTCCTACGTAAGAAAGGAGAATATCACCTCTCCTTAATTGATATATATGGACAAAACTTGGCATTAACACTTTTTATTCTTCAAAAATCTAACAAATCAAGAAGTTTTGTGTTATTAGTTATAAATTTTAAAATTTTAACAGTTTAATTCAAATATTTGTCTACAAAAATAATTTTTATATATTCATTGGAAATGAAAAAAAATTGAAAATCATTTCAATAAAAATTTGTTTTTTAAAATATTTTATCAAATAATAATATATTTATATTTTGTAATTAATTTCTTTAAAAAGCACATAAACCTTGATTGCAATAATTAACGAGATGAAATACATTTTTTTTATCAAAAGGAAATAATTTCCATTATAGTGAAGTAGTATAAGAGTCATGATAAATCATACTACAAGATATAGTTAATAAAGTATTGTATGTAGGTTGAATATTAAAAAAAGTGTTTTTATATTATTATTTTATATATTATTAAAATATGTTAAATTTCATGAATATTACTATAATCATTCCTAGTTCACTGTCTAATTAATTAAAAAAAAAATTAAAAGTCAATTTTTTTAATACTAACCACAATTTTAAACATAAGTGATGATAAAAATGAACATCATAACATCGTCAGTCTCCAATTCTCCATTGCCAAGAGACGTGTACGTGTTTGGGGCTATATATACTACTTTTTTGTTTGATGGGTTATCAAATTGTCTTTTATAGATCATATTTATAGATTATTAATTTTTGAATGGTGTAGATCTATCCCTCACACTTAAAACCCTTATCCTTATATTAATGAATGGTTTTATTGATCATATTTACTCTACACTTAGATTTTTTGAATGGCGAAGATCTATGCCTCATGCTTATCCTTGTTATCAAACAACTATTTGTTCATAAAAAACAACAAACAAAAAACCAACACTAAGTTTTTCGACAGCTGTAAGTCTTTTTTTTTTTTTAAATAACAACCGTAAGTTTTTATGATATATAAAGTAATTTATAATAGTTTACATATTCTGACTCTATCTAATGTTATCGCATATCCGATAAGATTCATGTCATATAAGTAATTCTAGACCACAAAACTATAAAACTAATATTTAAATTTTATAATAATTTAATCTTATTTATTATAAAAAATTGATTATATAAAAATAAAAATATTTTTTAAAAATTTAATTAATTATTTATTTTTTTAATTATATTAGATAGTGAATATTATAAATTAAAAAAATTAAAAAATATATAAATAAATAAAAAATAATTATTTATCTTTATTTAATTACTTTTTTATAATAATAAAATTAAATTATTATAAAAAATAATTACAAAATATAAATATCATTTCAAAAATAAATATATTATTGTGCCAATCGCTATTTTTTTTAAATGGAAAACCGTGTGAATAACTTTGTGAATATTTGTCATTTTATAATCACTATCCACCCTCCATTACAATTCATTTGATAATAGGTTAATTACAAAAGTAACGTAATGACAAGGAAGGACGTCCAATACTTTTAATAAAAAATATTTTAGATTAATATTTATCAATAATATAATTCTATTATTTTTATTAAAAAATTTGTAAAAATTTATTTTCAAAAAATATTTCAACTATACACATTTTATGTTAAATACGTGAATAAAATGTGACTTATATTAAATGTGTGATTAATATATTTTTTAAATAAAAATAATAAAATTATATTATTTCATCTAATAAATATGAATCAAAATTATATATATTTTAATGCTATTGTATTTAGAATACTTTTTTAAAGTAATATGTTGTTTTAATTTATAACATATTTTAATTTATACATTTTTTTAATTTATAAAAATAGAACTTGAAATTTTAAAATAAATGTATTATTTAGGTTAAATAAGGTGATTAAAATTTTAATTTATTTAGGTTAAATATATTGTTTAATTCAAATTGAAAAATATACTTTTAAGTTTTTTTATAAAAAATGTATTATTTATTTTTATTTATTTGTAAAAAAATATGTCTAGAAATAACCTAATATTATATGTTTTATATGCATTATATATTATTTTTTTTCTGATAGATATATACATATAAATAAATATTTAATTAAAAAATATACTTAAATATTTTAATTATCTTATACAAAAAATAATAGATTAGACAATGAAAATTTTATTTAATTTTATACTATATAGTTGTTAAAAATATTTAGTAATTTTTTAGTTAATATTTAGTGAAACATTGAATGAAAAGTTTATTTTTCTTTTTCATAAATAAAAAGATTTAAAAACACATTTTTTAAATAAATAAAAGAAACTAAACATTTACTAAAAGCTAAACTAAATGATTTCTACTTTGCTTCTCCCTTTAAAATAATTTATTAGGTTCTTAGCACTAATCCTTTGAACCCCTTTTGTTAAGTATAATTAACCAGCATCCAATTAGCATTCTAAAATTCTGTTAATGTCATATGCAAGATAATTACTATATTCACATAAATTTTAAAATTTATACATATTTATAATCACAGTAAATTTAAAGTGATACATGGCAAAAATTATTTAAAAATATGAATTTTCTTATTTTACTTTTAAATTTATTTTATTACATAAAATATTATAATTAAATTAAAGCAATGATATTAGGAGAGTAACTTTTACTATTATCACAATAACATCTGGATTCAGCAGACATGGATTCCATTCAAATTCAGACGATAATTCTTCACCATGTTGTGGCTATTCCTCATCCAGGACAAGGCCACATAAACTCCTTGTTGAACTTCTGCAATCTCCTAGTTTTTAAAAGCACAGAAATACTTGTCACTTTTGTTGTCACCGAGGAGTGGCTGGGATTGCTTCAGTCTGAAATTACGAGACCAGATAACATTCGGCTTACTTCAATTCCTAATGTGATTCCTTCTGAAAAAGTTAGATCCACCGATCTGGATGCTTTTTACGAAGCTGTTATGACGAAAATGGAAGCTCCTTTTGAGAAATTGCTGGATGGGCTTGACCTTCCTGCTCCTACAGTTATAATTGCTGATACGTTATTATTTTGGGTGATTGATGTTGGATGTCGGAGGAATATTCCAGTCGCTTTTTACTGGCCAATGTCTGTCTCCGTCTTCATGGGCGTTAGATGCAATTCCCGGGTCTCTATGGGAGAGGGGAATGTCTCGGTTGATTCCTTGCCAGGTTAGAGTCTTTAATCAATTGTTGTTTATTCATGCTCTTATTGTTAAATTAAGCTATTTACAAAATCTACATACAACTAAATTATATATATAAAGTTTATGCATACATCAATTGTTGGTTACTCATGTTGTAAAGTGTATGCATTGCCCACTTTATATATTTACAAAACTAATTATATTTTAGAATAAAGTTTTTCTTTTAACTCAAAAAACAGAATGTAGTTCAGAATTTTTAAAGCCTTCGATCTATTTTTCAAGTTAACTACAAAGTTGATGTAAAACCCATATCCATCAAGAAGAATAAATTTAATTTCTACATTTATTTTAAATGATGTCATTCACTAATAACAAATTTATTACATTTTAAGTGTCGTTCTTCTTGGGTTGGCATAACAGGAAAATCTGCAGATGAAAATATCATGAAATATCCAAAAATGATAGGGTATGTCCGAAAAGCTCACTCTTTGGTGCCCAAAGTACAGTACCTCTTAATCTCTTCCATCTATGAGCTTGAATCTCAAAAATATGATTCTTTAATAAAACAATTCTCATTCCCAATCTACATTATTGGCCCTGCAATACCTCATTTCAAATTAGGACACCCACTATCTTCAAGTAGTACCATCAATAGTCATGAAGGAGACTATTTTCAATGGCTTGATCATCAATCATTTAATACTGTCTTGTACATCTCTTTGGGGAGCTTATTTTCAGTTTCATCTGCTCAAATTGATGAAATCGCTGCCGGTTTGTGCAAAAGTGGCGTTCGGTTTATTTGGGTGGTACGAGGAGGAGGAGAAACACATAGATTGAAGGAAATTTGTGGTGATAGGGGACTAGTAGTACCATGGTGTGACCAATTGAGAGTCTTATGTCATTCTTCTGTTGGAGGATTTTGGAGTCATTGTGGTTGGAATTCTGTTCAAGAAGGTATTTTTGCTGGTGTTCCTTTCCTTACTTTACCAATAGTTGCTGATCAACTAAGTAATAGTAAGGCAATTGTGGAAGATTGGAAGGTTGGATGGAGTATTAGAGCACAATATAAGAATGATGATTTGGTGACAAATGAAGAAATTGTTGAATTGGTCAAGAAATGTATGGACTTGGAAAGTGATGAGGGTAAAGAAGTAAGGAAAAGAGCTAAACAAGTTAGAGATTTATGTCGTAGAGCAATTGAAAGAAGTGGTTCATCTGATGCAAATATCGATTCTTTTATCAATGATATAGCACAAGCAAAGAAGGGATAAAAAAAAAATCAAATTATGGGAAGGAGGAATATCAAGAGAAATATAAAATAACAGCTTTGTGCTCGTTGATCAAACTTTCCACTCAATGTAGCAGCTAGTGTACTGTTATTATAGTAGTAGTTTCAGCAGATTGAAAATTACGAATAAAAAGGTACATGTAATGTGTTAAACCATGTATTATGAAGGATTTGGTTTCTATTTTGTGCTATTTTTTTGGTACTTGGTATCTTGAAAATGTTTTACACTTGGTCACTACTTTATACTAGGGGATCAATTTCGTTATTATGTCATTTTAGTTAGTAATTTTTTTTTTATTTTAAGAAAAACTGATACATATCAATTTGACACCTGATTAGAAGGAAGTCATTGTTAGATTTTTTTTTTAAATGAAAAGGTGTTAATTAGGTTAATAACTTTGTAATATCATTTTTATCTTAATTCTCAACTATAAATATTATTAAATACCGAAAAAATAATCAAATTATTTTTTAATAAAATTTATAATTAGATTTATTATTAATATTTAAATAAATAAAATGGCTAACGGATGGTGGGATATCCTACCATTAAATCATAATATAAATACTACAAACTCTAGAGATCAAGCTATCAGTTACAACATTATCTTCTCAATAAATATGAAAATAGTAAAATTCAATACAAACATTTTTTGTATACAATCAACTCAAATAAAATACCATATCCATAACAATAAAATCAACGAGTTAAAAAAAAGACAATATAAACAAAGTCTCGCTCCAAATAATTTTTTTGCTATTGAAAGATGATAATATACACCACCGCATAAGTAGTCGTTATAAGTTCTGTCTTAATAGCATATTAGATCCCATATAGGATACAAATATATCCATTAACAAATGATCTTAAGGTTTGAAAAACACATGTATAATTAGATAATAGTGGTAACCATTATTACAATATGATATATATGCGATAAATATTAACCATCACAATACGTTATAAATGACTATCCAAAATCTATTATTTACGTGAAAATCGTAATAAATTATGATATTCGACGATAAATAATAGCTTTCGTAATATAATATAATATCGTAGCAATTTATTTAATAAGTGTTACCTAAAGATTAAAAATTATCCATTATAAATATTAAAATGAATATTTATCTTATAAAAATATCATAATATAATATAATATGATAATAATTAACTAAATAATTATGTATTAACTTTAGTTTTATAATAAATTTGTTAGTTAGATTTATTTGTAAGTGTAAACCCTTTTAATTATGTATTACATACTTTTATTTTTCAAGAAAATAATTACAATAATTTTAAATTTTCTTAGACTGCAGTATCATATTTTATTAAGAACGAATAATTTATGGAAGCTTTTTTTTTTTCTTTTTTTGGCGGAGCATACTAAACAACTTCGTACTGTCTCATACCTTTGATGCTTTAAGCGCAGAATTCTCAATCCCAATATACACTATTGACCCTATAATACCATATTTCAATGCTTCAAGCATTAGTCTATCTCCTAATCCTAGCATTGATAATGAGGATCTCAACTACTATTTGAAATGGTTGGTTCTGTTTTGTACATTTCCTTAGGGAGCTTCCTATCAATTTCAAGTGCCCAAATGGATGAAATAGCAGCTGGTTTGCGCAGGAGCGGTGTTCGGTTCATGTGAGTGGCTCGCGGCGAAGCCAAGATCTTGGAAGGTATTAGCGATCGGGTTAAGGAATAAAGGAAATAGTTGTATCCTGGTGTGACCAATTGAGAGTTTTATATACCATTATTCTATTGGAGGATTTTCAACACATTGTAGGTGAAATTCTGTTAAAGATTGTATTTTTGGTTGCGTTCCTTTTCTTAAATTCCCTATTAACAGCCTCAAAACAGTAGGCTAACTGTGTAAGAATGTAAAATTTGATGGAGAACAGTCAATACTCAATACATAGATTACAGATAACCCCCCTCCCCTACGTGCAACTTATAGTTTGGGGTTAAAAATGAAATTTTGTTTGTGAGAGAGGTTATTGATAATCCAATAAAAATAGATTTATTTGACCATTTTAAACTAACTATTGATATTATTTTGAGATGAATAAATAAATTGGAAAAAGTTCATAATAAATAAGACTTGATAGCTCGAGGCACATATTGATTGATCGAGACGAGATTAGATCAATCAAGAAAATATAATATTATGCCCAAAAACGACATAAGAAGAGTTAGATTAATCGAGAAAGGTATCTATCGAGCAAGTATAAATAGATTGATCGAATGCTCTCGAGTTGAATAATGATGTAATTAGATCGATCGATCGAACATAGCAAATTTTAACACATCAATCCTCAATTGAAGTCCAACTTTTAATGTCAACCATTAGATCAAAGTTAATACGAATTCTAAACTAATTATAACATATTTTAATTTATTTAAACACCATTAAGAGGCCATAAACAATGGGGAATGAATATAGAGAATTCACAATAACAAATAGGTATAAAATATAACTAGGAGTGTCCACCGGTCTGGTTCGGTCAGATTTGGGGAAAAAAATTTAACGGGATCGGATCGTTTGAAACGATTTTAATTAATACAAATCGGACTGGACCGTTTGATTTATAAAACCATTCGGTCCAGTCCGATTTGGTTTGGTTTTTGGACACCTTTAATGAGAAATAATATGAAAATTTTAATATATTATTAAATCGGTCCAGTTCGATTCGACCGATTTAAAAATTAATACAAATTGGACCGGACCGTTTAAAAAATGGTTTTAATTATAAAAATTGGATCGGATCGTTTGATTTATAAAACCGTTCGGTCCAATCCGATCCGATTTGGTCCGATCCGGACCAGTATATGAACACCCCTAAGTATAACAAGGTAATGAGACAATTGAATGACCAGTAAAGGAGATTAAAGCATGAGAATGATTCTTTATCAAAGTTGACCTAATTATTTTCTTCGTTATTTTTGTAATTTTTATGCACTCGTATATTTTAATTATAATTCTTAGAACTATGAGTGGTTAAGTTCTTATTTAAAAATTTTGATGAACATAACCACAAATTATGTAATTCATTATATTTAGTAGATCGAATTTTCTATTATTAGTTCATTTAAAAAATTTAATCTTAATGTTTTGTTTGTTTGACTACTAATTATATGATTTGAGATCTATGTTCTAACTTAATAAAATAGTTTTTTGAATTAATCATTAAATTATTATCACATACATTTAAATAGTAGGACAATATGATTCATTAACGTATGACATGTAAATGTAATCATAATTGATATGTGAATGAAATAGTATAATAATGTAATTGTTTGTACATAATCTAAAAGAATGCTTGATAAAGATTTATAAATATATAAGATCATATAACCATTCAATTAAGTAGAGAAATCATTAAACGATATTTGATATTGGATGTAGAGTTGCTATAGGATTCATAGATTCAAAGTCCTCAAAAATTATATATTTAATCATTATTTTTTGCTTTGAATCAATTTTAAGTTTAATTAGTAATTTATATAATTTTTCTTATTACTCATCTAGATAATATTGTGAATGTTTTTTTATTAGTACTCATTTATAAAAGAAAATTATCTTACTTACTTGGGTGATCCATATATTTGCATAATGATGTTAATTATGAAATATAATCAAACCATATTAAAATTTATGTGTATTCAATTAAATTTTTAAGGACTTTTTAGAAGTTTTAGGTGTATTCAATTATAATTTTATAAAAATCTTTAAAAATTAATTGATTTCAAAAATTAAAAAGTGAGTTTTTTTAATGGACTTCAAATAACTTTTAGTTAAAATTATACGTAATAAAATATCTACTCGTTATTCTCTCACCGATGCATAGATTTCTAAGGACTTCTAATAATTTTTTTTCTCTATTATTTATTCAATTATTATCAATATATTATCATTCATGAAAGTTTACAAGATCTTCGATCAAAAAACTATTACAATCTCAGAGTAGTTTTTAAAATTTCATAAAAATCTTTCAAATCGATAATTCTTTACAAATCCACTAAAATTATAATTAAATACACATAAAAATTTGATTTTTATTTTATTGTGCGTATAAGAAAACATTAAGTCGTTCCTCCCATCTTTAGATGTTTAGGTAAGAAGTGTAACAAGTGTGGACTATTCCTGCTCTCTCTAAAAGATTAGGCTTTGGGTTTGGGGCATGTTTATATGTTTCCGTTGTAGGCTATTAATTTTTTCAAAAATAAACAAAAAAGGTCAAATTCTAATTTGACTAGAATATAAACTAAAGTAAAATAAATATAAAAAAACCCTAAATTCCAAATTTATGTAACTCGATTAACGAGGAAAAACCGCAAGCTCTATATCATCTTACAACTTCGTCTTCTCCTTAACCCGAACCAATTCAAAGCTCCATGCCACTAAGAAACATATCCATCTGCTAATTATTAAAGAAACAACCACAGTTTTCTACACTAGCAATTGTTTGTGGCCAAGACTCTCTAAACTCAATCCAAAACACCATAATTTCAATCTCTCATGACAGTTCAATGATACGTATAGAAACGGTTATGGACTGCTAGTAGGCGCATCATCGAGTAGATGCTGCACACGAGTGCATGACGTGGGAGCAACGCGTAGGAGGCAGGTTGAATGCGTGAATGGGGGACCATCGAATTGGGTTGGAGATGTTAGAAGTAGTTAGCCTTGGTTATGCTATATATGTAGCTAGAGAATTGAGGGAAGGGATATATCAGAAATTATAAGAAATCAACTCCCCTCTTACTATTCTTCTTTCTTCCCTGACCTTTCTGAAATTCTGCTCGTATCAATGATATCAAAGCCGGTTCCAACCATGGATGACTAGAACCGACCCAACACAGAGACCTCTGATGAGGAATCTGATTCCTTCGTGCCATCTGGGTTCGATACAGAGAGATTCAACACCATCCTACAGGCATTGCAAGCGGAGGTGATGGCTCTACGCGTCGTTTGCAACCCACCACTGGTAACCTCTCTTGGCAATCTGAGGAGTAGATCGTCTGAAACTTTCAAGAAATGGAAAGCTCCACCCACTGGTTTCTTTGCTTCAGATGTTTTCTCGACAGCCATGGGATACGCGAGGTTAGACTTAATAAATCCCACATTCTGTGAGAGGTAATTCCTTGGGGTACCTAAAGAAGAGAAAATGGCTCATACAGACACCAAAATGAATCCTCGTGGGTTTCCCTCGCTTGGAATTAAAATTAGGCTTGAAATTGGACCATTTCCTTGTTGTATAATCACTATACCCAACAGATACACACTGGGTTTACCCAAAACAACCCATTCTAAACTCGAAGAAAACGAAGAAGAAGATGAAGAGGGTTTACCCGAATCAACCCACTCTGAACTCGAAGAAAATAAAGAAGAAGATAAAGACCATGTCGAGCTTTAAGAGAAGGAGGAAAATGATGACTACCCTCCAACAGAAACTTCCTCTAAGTTCCTATTATATCAGTCATTTGTTCAGTTACAGGAAAGGGTTTCCTCAACTACTCTAAAAACAGCAACGGGTTTTCGAAATGAGAGGTTATAAATTTGAATTCATACTAGTAACATAAGAATTGAGTAAGAGTCCTATTTTGTTCTGGAAATTAGTAACTTGGAAAAATGGTATAAGAAGTTGGGAGGTACAGCTTACGCGTGCGAGGTTTTTGAAGAGATAGTAGAGAAGGAGCACGTTTCTTGTAACCCATGGATGATAATTCTATATCGGTTAAAGGAATGGAAAATTGCCTTACAAGGGTTCCATTCCATGCTATCTGGGAATGCATAATCTAATATTGTACCACAATGTCTCACTTTCTTATGAGTACCAAGGCAAATTCATGGGGTGAAAAGCACCTGAAGGGGGCTCTTTTGAGTACTATAGATTCTCTAGAAGAACACCCCAACCTAATTTTTCAGCTCCTTCGAACTTGTTTTAGCTTTTCCATTGATGTCCTCTCAGCCTAGACAGACCATTCTACCTCAGTTAAAGAGGTACCTCTACAGATCGTTAAGAAAGTCACTCTGAAGCTCCTCAACATAGCCAGAAATCCAGAATCAAAGGTTGAGAGAATTCAGGTACATAAATCAAAATTGCTATGAGTTACATAGATTGTCACCAAAACTGTAGTTAAACCTTATGGGATTCACACTGATCATTGTGTTCTGAATTGTTGTTCATCCTCAAATAGCACCAAATCAGTTAATTCAGTCAGTAGAAAGGATATACCTAACATGAGGCAAATTATGGGTTTAACCCATTATGCAGATAAGCCATTGGAAGCAATTAAAAAGTGTGTAGGAGAGGCACTGCAAGATTCCACACTATCCATCAGCAATGAATATGGGGATAATGGTGAAGCGCACAAAATGGATGGAGAATTGATTAAAAAAATTCAAAACTCGTGTGATTCATTGGTTACAACCTTATGTAAAGTTATGAGATGGAAATTGACTACATGGATTCCAAATCACGTTATCTGAGAATGTGGAGCCTAACAGTTCTATCCAATAGCCCCAAATTCTTACCAATGGTGAGTGGTCTTTGATTAACAATCTAGAGATTAATTACAGGAGAAAATTGGAAGAGATTACCAAGGAAGGGTAATCTGCTTACTATGAGAATCTCACCAACAATTGGGAAGAGCACTTTGCTGTGAAGCTCTTCTCATTAGAGGAACAACTAGAATTTGAAAGCAAGAAGCATGTTACAGCTACCAAAGAAGGATTGAAGCTTGATAATGCTGATGGTATACTTGGATTCCAAAATGGGGTTCCTAGACTTGGACGGAAGACTGCCTTGAAGCTCTTAAAAAGACATGGTTAAGAGACATCAATAGTTGAGGCTCGAAAAACATATGATCTAATAAAAGGTTTTAATTGTAAGCTTGGTCTCTTTACTCACACTTGCACACTGATCGATTTGGATCGAAAGAAGATTATCATGTTAGCAATATCTGTGTATAAGAAGAGGTTAAGGTTGTATTATTGGCTAGATGGGTCCATTCTTATTACAACTCACAAGCCCTTGTGGAGCTACGGCAAAAAGCTGGTAACCCACAGATAACTTGAAATTGTCTTCTTTGCTCCTATGAAGACTCTTGACCAGATAAGTATTGAAAGACTGATCGGAGAAATTATTGCTAGCCATCCTCAAAGGCATAGGCCTTATTTGGAAAGGTTCAACGGTGGGAAAACTCAACAAACTAGTGTGATTGTTGCAATTAGAGGTAAGGACTCGTCATTCTTTTCAATGGTCGCAATTGCTATTTTATTGGATTTGAATTTGAATATGGTTATGGGTTGGAATGGAGACAAAACAAGCATTTTCATGGAAACATTGAAGAAAATGCTTAAAATGGAGACCTCATTAGAGCAAAAGGAGTTATGTAGAAATATCCTAACAGTTACTAGCATGAGATATACACGTGACAATACCCTTTCTGAATTTCTAGTTAATACCCAAACGTGCGCTGAAGATCAGAGTGATGCCTTACCCAACTCTAAAGGGGGAGAATTGATACGTATAGAAACGTTTATGGACTGCTAGTAGGCGCAACGTCGAGTAGATGCTGCGCACGAGTGCAGGACGTGGGAGCAAGGCGCAGGAGACAGGTTGAATGCTGCGTGAGTGGGGGACCATCGAATTGGGCTGAAGATGTCAAAAGTAGTTAACCTTGGTTATGCTATATATGTAGCTAGAGAATTGAGGGAAAGAATATATGAGAAATTATAAGAAATCAACTCCCCTCTTACTCTTACGGTTCTTCTTTCTTCCCCGACCCTTCTGAAATTCTACTCGTATCATTCAACTCCGAACCCATCTCTGATTCCCATTCCTTAAGGCTTCAAACCTTCAACTACCATTTTGGCTCACAATCACAAAAACTCTATTATCTCTGAGAATCCCCAATCTCCATGGCTGCAGATGCCACAGCCAAGTTCCAAAACTCGGACTTCAGACCAATCACTCTACCTCCAGGCTTCCATCCAGAACTCACCGTCTCAGCTCACGATAGCCTTCGCTATTGAAAATTTGTGATCGCAGTTTTTATCGCCGGCATGGTCGAGCACATGGGGATGACTCCCGTTGACACCATAAAGACCCATATGCAAACTCTTGGTTCGTGCCCAATCAAAACTGTTAGAGTTCAACAAGCTCTTCAATCCACATTGAAAACCGAAGGTCCAAGCGGACTATATAGAGGCACTGGTGCAATGAGTATTGGTGCTTGCTGGACCTGCCCATGCGGTGTATTTTTCTGTGTAGGAGGGTACTGAAGGAAGATGGTTTTAAGGCATTTTATGCATCATATAGGACTACTGTGATGATGAATGCGCCATATACTGCTGTGCATTTTGCAACATATGGGGCTTCAAAGTGAGGTTTGTCGGAAATTTCGCATGAGAGTATCGGTGGTGAAAGTTTGATTGTTCATGCCACTGCAGGAACTGCTGCTGTGGCTTTGGCGCTGCTGTGACTACACCACTTGATGTGGTTAGGACTCAATTACATTGTCAGGTAAAGTCTTAAATTTTGTTTGGACAAACTGAACTTGTTAGCTTCTGCTGTATTGTTTTGCTTTTGGAAGAATTTCCGTAGGCTTTGGTGCATTAGAAATAACCTATATTGGAAGGCACTGAATAGTATGAGTAACCTAAGAAAACAAACACACTTGACCAATCAGACTGTTAGCCTCACTTTTTAAAAGAAGCTACTGAATGAATAGATAGCCATACTGAAGCCAAAATTGGTCTTCTTCAATAATAAGGCATTAATAGATCTATAGTTTGAAACTAAATCCATGGACACATGAAGACGTAAAGTCATCTTCATGTGTTTAAATAAATTACAGAGAAATTTTGCATTATGTAAAATCACCCGTTTGATATGTACTTGATTAAGCATCACTACTATTACCAATTTAAACAATTTAAAAGATTGCAAAGTGTCTTTCACACCGGTTTTGCATATTATAGAAAAACATAATGTAAAAGAAGAGACTTGTATTAACCTAATTGTAAACTTGATTATTCATCAAGCTGCCCTGTTTTATCTAGCCACGAACTCTTATTTCCTTAATTGTATTCCATTTTTTTAGCCTTGATTCATGTGATTATGGTTGTGTATCATTTTTTTTTTTTTTTTGCTATCTAGATATTAATTGATCCCGTCTTTTTTTTGTTGAATTTAATTGTTTTTATGTACAATATTGATTGTAATATAGACAGAGGAGGGTATTATTGCCAGAACTAGGTCAACAGATTGATCTTCTTTGTGGTTTGTAATATTATATATTGGGATTATTGGATGGCCTGAATGAAGATATATATTTAATATGACAAGAGTATAATGTATATTTCGCTACCTTTTCTTCAGGGGGTTTGTGGATGTGATAGATTCAAAAGTGGTTCAATTAGAAATGTTATTCCAACCATACTAAAGAAGGATGGTTATAGAGGACTAATGAGGGGATGGACTCCAAGAATGCTTTTTCACGCCCCTCCTGCTGCTATTTGCCGGTCCACTTATGAAGCTTCTAAAGCCGTATTCCAAGAACTAAATGGTAGTAATGAGAAACAAAGGACGTTCTAGAGTTGCGTTAGATTTTTGTTATTCTGTATTATTGACAGTTGCAAGTAAGCAATGAATGCTTCAGTTCCAAAAAGAAAAAAAAAGAATAAGCAATGAATGCTCATAGAGGACCTCAGGCAGTTTTGTTTTAGCAACAACAGTCAGATTAAGGGGTTAGAGTTTAATTTATTTGTGCTGTGTACTGTTAGTTCAAAATAGATCAATTTTTTTCTGGGCATCGTCAGTTCCAAATTTCTAATAACTTAATGAGCACATCATAAGGTATATATATTCGCTGCAACTCCCTACCCAACTTCGATTTGGACCCATTTAACAAAATTAATATAAAAACCAAACTGATTTGAATAGTTCCCTCCTGTACAACAAAGGTTTAAAGTATTAATATTGATCAAAAAAATTGAGACTTCAATTTTACGAGATATGGTCTAATCGTAATGGAAGGAGGGCTAAGAACTTCAAATGGTTCTAATTTGTTGGTGGTCATTGATGGATTCTTTTTAGCTGGTGATCGGATTGTGCAAATATTTCATCGTTTTTTCGCAAATTTCATTGAAAAGGAAGAGGGATTGAAGATTCATTGAAGGTTAATAAGGGACTGAGTTGAAATGGGAGCTGAGAGGATCGAGTGAGGTGAGAGATTGGTTAGACGGACTAGAAGAAAAATGTACGTTTTTTTTTTGTGTGTGTGTGTATAGGGCATTAAGAGTCTTATAGGAAAGTGAAAAAGTTTTATAATTATTAAATTACATACAGAATTTTTATAATAATCTTAATAATTATTAAAGAAACATTTTAAAAAAATCATTAGCCCTTTAAGTTTTATTAAGATTAAAAATTAATTATTTTTTTTATTAATTTATAATTCTTAAAATGTTTCTTTAAATGTAACTATTTGTTTTACATGTGATTGTTTTCGGAAGAAAAAATGATAAATTCTTAATTTAGGATCAATATACATTTTTTTTTGAAGTGTATAAATTTTTTTACATCATTTAATAATTATAGGATTTTTATACATTTTATTAAAATTCATATGACATCTAGAATCATTCATCTCTTTTCTTTATTAGATTATTTCAGATTCTCTTCATACCATAGATCGGGTATAATCCAAAAAATATTCTTAAAATATTGGTGAGAAGTCTACTTCCTTCGGGATTTATTATTTTAATAATTTTATTTTTGATATCTCCTTTTTATTTATATTTTTTAAGTAATATTTTGATGTTACATCGTTTTAAAATTGTATAAATTTGATTCAATTTATTATATAATTGAGATTCTTTGGCATATACAATAATATACATATTAGAAAGATATTTTTGTCACTCTAATTAAATAAACAATTTATAAAAGAAAAAAAATAGAAAACACTTAATCCACCCCGCCCGTGGGAGTATCTAGCCAGATAATGTTTAAATATTTATGTTTTAATTCTTTTTTATTATGCTTTTATATTTTAATATGTAATTTCTTTCTTTTAAAAAGTTAAAACTATTTTTTAAACTTAAATAGTTTAAGCATACATTAATATGAAGTTTTTATTTTTTAAATAGTTTTACAATTTTTAAGTTTAAATAATTTCAACATAAATCATACGCAGTAACTTTAATCAATTTACAGTACCAATTTTTTTTAACAATTTAAAAAGTTATCGATATTAAAAAGTTTAAATATAAACTATACAATATTAAAGAAATTGTTAGAAAAGATAAATTTTATAAAAAAAATTAAGTAAAACCTTTTCTCATATTTCTTTTTTATATTATTTAAAAGAGATACAAATAATGAATAATTAGTTATTAGGATTGGATCCTAAGGGATAACTACTTTTGTTTAAAGGGAGAAGACTTAAACAAATATGATACCACGCGCGCTGTCGTCACCATCGTCGTTGACCGGCCGTACCAAGCCGAGCCCATGTGCGTGTGGTATTTTATTTTTTGGAAAAATATTTTTTACAAAAAATTTTCCAATCAAAAAATAATTGTTATATATTTTTTTTTCTCTAAAAAAACAACTGTTATTTCTTTTTACTCAGAATGTAATCGTTGTTTTCTTTTATCAGAATATGACCGTTATTTTTCTTTATTCAGAAAAATAACCATTATTTGTCTTTACTCACAAAAATATATGTTACTCGTCTTTACTTAGAAAATAATTGTTGCTCTTTATTACTTAGAATGGCTGATACGTTCTCCATTCCCAGACATTATCGTTATTATCATAATGATCGCACAGTTTCTGAAACCAATAAATAAAGAGTCTCACCTCTCAGTTTCTAAAGAACAATCTACAAACTCATCTCATTAAGAAAAAAATTCTCTCTGCAATTTTAAGTTATTTTTTTAGTTTTCCAAGCAACAGATTTTTCAGGTGTAGTATTCCGGTCTTCATCAATGCAGTGAAGTTCTGAGACAGAGAAAAAGATTTTGGGTTGTTTTATCCTAGGGACGATGAGATTGTGTTTACTTGCACAAAATTAGACAGAGTCGCGTAACGTTTTAAAGAGAGTCACCTAGTCCGCGACTCAACCCAAGCAGTTCATTCCAGGTTATCGATAATATTGTTCCAATACTATTTTAACAAACTTGTATCAACAAAAATTAAAATTAAGGTCGATTTATTTTCATATTAAGGGGCGATTTTTACGATATTAAGTGAAGCATCCATCTATGTACATTTAAGTATATTAAAGTAGACTAAAAGTAGCTATTGGTAGTCATTCGGCAAGAAAAGATAAATATTTGAGAAATAACTTTAGTTAAAATAACATGAAAAAATTATACTAAATTGATCTCTCTTTTTTAAATGTATATATCATTAAGATAATATTTAAAAAAATTGGGTAAAAAACATTAAAAATAAAATTATGATATTATTAATATAGTAATTCTGTTGAAATATATGTATCTAGACATTATCTTAAAATTCATTGTATTTATAGTTAATGATTAAATCACATCACATGAAGGTGTAGTTTCAAAAAAAAACCAAATTCAAATTTAGATCATATTTATTGTGGAGACAGGAAAAGATGACAACTTAGTCACTATGTATTGTTTTAATTATAAGAAGTATTAATTTATTATATTTAGCTTATAAAATGATTATTTATTTTTATTTTATAATTAATTATTAATTCATATATTAATTTTAATAATAACATGAATTATAATATAAAAAATTTAATATTTTATAAAGTATTAGTCAAAACTCTATGGTGTGAAAGTAGAAAAAATAGCCAAAAAATGGAGCTAGTATGATGATGTCTAGTCAAGGTTGTGACTTGTGAGACACGTCAAACAATAGACGGGTCATTATTCATTATTGTTTTTGTGACAAAAACACATGAAGTGGAGTACGGAGGAAGCTAGGAAGGTCACGTTCCTAGTTAATTAACATAGTTGATATGATTAGTCACCCTCCTCACTTCTCGTACATCTTTCCATGAGTTATCTAGGTGCCCTTTCAGGTTCAGCATTTAGCCAAGCTAACTTCAAGTTTTTCTGTCCTTTAATATCTTGACTAAGCTTCAAAATGCCAAGGAAGTTATGGTTTTAGGATTTCACATGAGGAAGCATCCCATACGATATAATTTTGAGTGAGTTGCACTAAAAGATTTATGTAAGTTAATTCTTTATATTATATGTCATTTAATTTTTTATATTTGTATGAGTTAACAAATACGGATAAATTTTACTATTTATTTAATATTTTAATAATTTTATAATAAAAATTAACTATTTATTTAATATTTTAATAATTTTTATGATAAAATATCATAATAAAAAGTTATTTTTATCATTTCATTATCTATCAATAAAATAAAGTATTTAAAAAAAATATTACTTGTTATTTAGAATATTAATAAAAAATATTTTTTGTGTTTTTTTGAATTTTTTTTTGAAAAAATGATCAAAGGCCACCTTTTAAAAAAACAAAAAACTGATTCATTTATCTTAATATTTTTCTCTATAATTAAAAATAATATTTTTAAAAATAAATAAACAAAAAATATTATTATTTTAATAATTTTAATTATAATACTTTTAAGTAATTATAACACGATTAAAAAACATTTTTAAATATAATAAATTGAGAGATCGTGAAATTGTTTTGATAAATATTTATTTTAATATTTTATCAAATTTATCTTTTTTTAAACAAAATATATATTTAAAAAAGTGTAACAAGTCTTTAAATTAGATAAATAGTATAGTTTAATATATTTTCTTATAACACTTCATTTGTAGTCTATTTAGTTTTCAAAAAGTAACAAATGAGGATAAATAATACTGATGAATTAATATTTTAATATTAAATGTTAAAGTAAATATTTATATTCATTTTAGTGGGCTTTTTTTTGTCATTTACTTATTTCTTCCGTAACAAACTAAGAAATGAAGAGTAACTAAAATGAATCATTATTTTAAATATGTTTCTTTTGAAGTTCATTCCACCAAATCTCGAGAGTATATATATATATATATATTGTAAGGTAATTATCTTGATTTTTTTTATAAAAAAAAAGAAAATGTCATAAAATGAACGGTTGATATTAATAAGAAATATTTTTTCATCAAATCAACTTATTTTAAAATATAATATTTTTTAACTTAATATATTAAAATAATAATATACATCTTAAATCTTTTATAAAATTAAAAATACTAACCGATGCTAATCACAAATAAATAGAATAAATGACTTTATTAATTTATTCTAAATTATCTTGATGATATTTTTCTATATTTTAAATAATTTATGCTAAATATGTTAATTTTTTGTTAAGTTTATTTTACTTTTGTTAAAGTTTCATATTTTAATGATATTTCATTAATTAACACAATCTTTTTAATAAAAATTATTAAAATAATATATCTTTAATTAATAATTATATAAATAAATAAATAACTATCACTTTTATCTAATTAATTAAATTACATCAATTTCTTAACAACCCGCTCTTTAATAAATAATTATTGAGACGTGTTCTAGTAATAGTGTATTAATAGAAGCATATCTTATTATAATGTCAATAGAAAATTCTCGAGGCCGACAAAAAAATGAAACAAAAGTAGTTTCTAATAATGCTAAAATAGAAACGCTCGAAAAATACATTATTACTTTTTTATAATTTATATAAATAATATTTTTAAGAATAAAATTTTAGTTTTAATTTTTATACATTATATTTTTCTTCCTATAATATGAAAGATAAATATTTTTATGCTTAAATTTTTTTATATATATAATATAAAAATACATACGTTTTTAGAAGGAAAAAATTAAAAGTAAAATTATATAAGTAGCAAGATGGAGCTTTGTTTACAATAGACAATTTTAGACTGCAATAACATTTTAAAATTGTCAGTATGGGCAATGCTAACGATGACAGCTGATAACTTATGCTTAGATGAGTGAACATATAAACATTTGTTTTTAAAAAAATTATCAATAATTAAGATGTTAATTAACTTATATATCATAATTATGTA
The DNA here is from genome assembly GCA_030763125.1 of Hippophae gyantsensis. Taxonomy (NCBI): domain Eukaryota; kingdom Viridiplantae; phylum Streptophyta; class Magnoliopsida; order Rosales; family Elaeagnaceae; genus Hippophae; species Hippophae gyantsensis. The sequence goes on along the minus strand of CM061037.1, from coordinate 13,827,812 downwards.
ATAATAATAATAATTAAATTATAATTATTTTTAATATTATAATTTATTATAAACACTTATTAAATATACTTTTTTATTTTACACATAATAATATGAATATTATCAATTATAAATAATTTCAATAACATGTACATATTTTATTAAATACGAAGATTTATTGATATATTTTTTCAAATAATATATGTTATTAGAAACATTTTTGTGAAAGATTTTAACATTTTACCTAAATGGCATTAAATGAGTAGGTTGATTTTATATTATCTAAAAATATGTCATTATATCAATTAATTTAAATAAATATTAAATTAAAATATAATATAAAATTAATTATAAAAGTTTAAAAATATTATTTCATAAATTTATTAAGGGTTTTATTGATAATTAGTTTTAATTTTAAATCTAATATTTTAATTTGTGAAAAAATAAGTATTTATCGCAATATATATATTCATTTCCTAATAAAACTATCTACTATCTCTCTAAAAAAAATCAATTATTAAATAGTAGAATTCGCCTAGATATTTCAACTGTTTTCTTTTTAATATAAAAAATAAAGCAGTGAGAAATTGAATTACTTAGTCTCCTACTAATAAATGAAGGTATACAAAATATGTTAAACTTGATAATATATCCCGTCTCTCATTTTTAATATTATCCTACGTGGAATATATATGTTATACACTTTTATTTCAATATAAATAATTAAAATAAATATTTTTATCAATATTTTAAATTTTTAAATAAATATAATATAATAATAAATATATTTATAGATATAATTATACTTTTTTTATTTTAATAATTATTTATTAATTTAAATTTTTATATTTATTAACATTTATACTTTTAAATAATTACACTTAAATATCATTATAATTTGTTAACATTATTTACTATTTTAATCAATTTTTATATAATGTAAAAAATATTTATTTTTGATTCAACTATACGTTGGTCATAAATTTTATTAAACTTAATACTTTGGTCCCTTAATTTCGTAATGTTACCTTCATTTTCTTTTTAGATTAATAATCTTGTTTAAATTTAAAAATTGAATTAAATTGTAAGATGTTTATCATATTTAACGTATTAAAAACTTATTTTTTTATATTATTTAATATTTAAATTTTTAAAATTTAACATATTTAATCTATTATCTTTAAATTTGATTAAAATTATTAAATTTAAAAATATTATTAAAATAATTTTACTAAAAAAGTTAATAGATCAAAGTCAAATTTGATAAAATTTCAGGATCAAGGATGTAGTTTAGCATTTATATTTTCATGTTCCAAAATATAGTGCATAATATTTTTTATACAAGATAAAAAAATATACCTTTATAATGAAATTAAATATAAAACTATATAAATAATTAAAACATATAAAAATTAAATGATATAAAATAATTTACTAATAATTTTAATACAATGGCATGTTTTTAATTAAAACCTATGAAGTTTGAATTTTGAGTTCTAATAAGCAGAGATAAAGGCACCTGCTTTTCAATAAATTGCTATTTTTTATCATAAAATAGCTTAATTGAATTATTTATACAAATAACTTTATAAAAAAAATTGTATAAAACAACAATTTTCATCATAAAATCAATTTTTATAATTTCTTCGTTCTTTAATATATTTGTATAAAAAAATACTAAAGAAATATTTTAATAAGTTATCGGTGAGATTTAATCATTTAAATTATAAATTATACTACTTAGTCCATGACTATATAAAAAATGTTAAGAACAATTAATATTATTTTAATAATTTTTTTAAAATTTGTTATTTTTATTTTAAGTGATTAAATATTAATAAAACATGAATAATTAATAATAATAATAAAGTGAAATTTAATATAAAAAAATAAACAAAGTATTCATTTTAATATCTGATAATCTTTACTATTTTATTGAAAATCAAAAAAATATTTTAATTACACTTTGTTTTAATATTATTATTGTTGATTTTTTATTGAATAATTTCATAGTAAAATTTAATTTTATATTTATTAAAAATTTATATTTTAATCGTGTTTATTCACCTGACAAAAAAATAATAAAATTATAATAAAATAATATTATTTATCTTTAATTTATCTCTTTTTTCATCAATAAGAGACTAATTATCTCATTTTTAATCTAAGGTATTACACGATATAAATAATCTAATATAAGATATATGTATTACACATTTTTTTATATTATATTATTATTCAATTTTATGACATATTTAATAAAAATTTAATTTTGTATTATTTTATAGTATAATGAAATTATAATTTTATATTTTATTATTATATATTTTTCATAAATTTTATTCTTTTACTCCTTGATAAAAACGTGAATATAGTTTTTTTTTGTTTTTAGTTATTGTATAATTTATATTTTTATAATTGAAATTGAAGTTTTATATATATATTTTTTTTTATGTTTAAATGAATTTTATAATATTAAGTTATGATTCATTAATAATTAATTTTCTGGTTAATTACGTATAACCCCTTGGAATATATTTTCTAGCTGCGTTACTGCTAATAAGTGTAAATAATGGTGTTAAAGAAAGAAAGAAAGAAAGAAAGAAAATATGTCATATAAAATTTTTTCCCATGACCCCCCGTAGTTGGATTGCTCGAAACGACAAATTTATTCACGTAATTCGAATTTAAGCAGTAGATTTGCCTCCATTTTTAGCCATGAATTATATTTGTACTGGTATTCTCTTAGTAAAAATTACTATTTTTTTTATTATTTTAAATTATGTATTTAGATGACACTAAATATTGTGGGGTCGAAATTATATTAATTTGAATGAAAATAATAATAAATACAAAGTGTTTATATCGCATCTGAATTAACAATTGTGCGAAAAATATAATTATTTTGTGCACATATGACGTATCCTTTCTAATTTGATATTTTATAATACAGTATATTAATTCATCTTTTGTAACAAAATATACTTTTCTATTAACAATTTAAAAAATAATTAATTAAGTTAAAAAAATTTAAAAGAGAAGAAAAAATCCACTATCTCTTTCTCTCTTTACCTCTATTGTTTCCTTCTTTCTTTCTCCCTTCCCTCTCAATTATTTCTCCCTTTTTTTTTTCTTTTTCCTTTTATCTCTATATCTTCTTTATTTTTATCTCTATCAATCTCTCTCTTATTCATTCTTTTTTTTTTCAATTTTTTTTTACTTTTTATTAATAAAATAATTATAAGAGGAAAAAAAGAATAACAATAGAAAGGGAGAAAGATAGAGAAAGAAAAATAGAGGAAGGATTTTTTAAATTTTTTATTAATAAAATATATATTTTTATTTTATCTTTAAAAAATTTAAATTATAAAATTATAAAATTAAAATATATAAATTTCATAATCATAAAAATAAAATAACTATACAACTTATTAAAATGTTATATTTTGAGGTTGATTTTCTAGATTAATCCTTTAGGGTTAACCGACAAGTGACATAGTCCTGAAGAGGCACACTGTGCCTGACTGCCTGGTGGCAACTGATCCGGATTTAACGCTAGTTGTCTAACCCGTCCACTTTTTCCATACCACTATTATGTATTCTTTCTTTTTCTTTTTTTGGGAAAAAAATTATCACCTTACTCAGGTTATAAAAAAAAATATTATTTATAAGTTAAATATTAAGAATAGGTAAGATTATATTTTTAATTATAAAACTCACTACCTAATAAAATAATATTATTTTCATGCATTTAATCCATTCTCAATTGAACTACAGGATCACCGTATGAGAGAGCTATTATTTATCCCACCTATTAAAGTCGTTTATGACTTTTAAAATTTTAATATATTTACTTTAAAAAATATATCATTAATTGTAAATCTATTTCCGACAGGTGCCGGCTTGCACAAACATACTTTCTTACATACAAGCACCTCTATTGACCAAATTACGACCCTCGGCTAGATATATATTTTTTATACTAATGTTAATAACGAATATAATATTATTAAATCAATATATTTTATCAAAATTAAATTAAATTAAATCAAGTTTATTTTTTTATAAAAGAATTTTGATATCATTAATGTAATGGATATACAACACTAACGTTTTAAAATACCTCTCTCTCATGTTAATGTTAACTCTTGTACGATAGTTAACACATAGTGACCTCATGAATTTGATAATCCAAATATGAGAGTCGAGAGAACCTGATACATTATTATAATAACTTGGATCACATTTTAATCTAGGACCTCAAGTCGTATATATGTAACGATTTGTTTATGTAACGTCTATAACGATCTGATTTAATATATATGAGTTGTATTGTATGTATTTTAGTCGCTTGAGAGCTCTAATTTATGTAATTTTGACACCTATTTAATAAGTGTTATATGTATCTTTTTAATGAGGAGAATACAAAATCTGATCATAATCAATATTTTCTAATTCTCTCTAAAATTATTAGAATTCCTAACACATAAAATTCTCTCCAAAAAATTGGAGTCATCTATGGGAACTTAAATCTTTCTAGTCCATAGTTAACATTTGAGACCTTATATCTTATCTGCAGGAGAACTAACTTGTGTCTTAGGGATATTTACTCTACACAAAATGAACAACCTGCCATTACATACCGAGCAGGATAATAGTCTTGCCATCCTAGCTCAAGCATTTGATCTCAATGATCAGACGCATTACTTCTCACCTATCACGTCGTCACAAGATCACGAACTAGGTAGTGCACACCTCCTAGTCAGTGAAGGTGTCCAAATTCCATCCCATCACGATATGACCAAACCAACCAGAGCAACTCAACACCTAACTTGTTCATTAAATTATATTTTTGAAAATGCTTTCCTCAAAAGACAACTAAATGAGTTGTATCAGGCATTCATTGAATCTCAAAAGGAGGATAACAAGCATAGGTCAAGATTGAAACAAGAGGAATATTGAGAGGTTGAGAGTTCATTTCATACTCCTAGCCCACCGATATTAGACCATCATCCTCTAAAGAAAGGATGTGTATCACACACTTCTTACCCGCAATGACATAAAGGAGTTATAGAACAATACCTACATATAACTCGTAACCCCAATTTCATCCCAAGACCTTTATAGATAAATCCATCGATTCATGAGCATTTAACACAGCATACATCCCATTCAGTACCCACACCTTTAAGTTTGAAGAATGCTGCTACTACAAGATTTCTAACCACACCGTATGACTTGAATGAGACCTTAGACAAAAAACTAAAAGATATGGAGGAGAAAATATGGGCCAAAATGAACAATCGATTTAAAGGATAGGAGAAGCTAAGACCTTAAGGTGATATTGAAACTATGTGTGATGAACTTTCAACGTCACCTTTTTTGAATGCCCTCAAGTTAACATTACCATCACCAAAATTCAATGCTCTCAAATGTCTCGCTTATAAAAGGATGAAGGATCCTTTGGCTCATGTTCTCTAATTTAACATAGCCATGACTGTCGTAAGCCTTCTAGAGAACAAAAGAAAGGTAATGTATATCAAATTATTTGTCTCTACCTTCCAAGAAATAGCACAACAATGGTTCTTGGAATTTCCTCTTAAGTGTATAAAAAGATTTGATGCTATAATAAAGACGTTTATTACCAACTATGCATGCAATAAGCCTATACTAAAAGGAGTCTCATAATCTATTTTTGATAATCCAAGAGAATGAATAGACAATTGAAGCCTACATGAGAAGGTTCAAGACAAAAAAAAAATGAAAATTTCATAATTTCTCGACTCTATAGTAATCGAAGCTTTTCGCAAAGGCATTAAGCGCAATACTGGCCTCTTCATCGAGTTGAAAAAAACCACCCCTTATTCTTTGGAAGTGGTCTTTGAAGAAACCCAAAAGTTCATAAATGTGGAAAGTAAAATGAAATCTACTAAATGAGTGGTCAACAGAAGCGTGAATAAACCTGCCTCAAGTAAAATAGAAGAGAATATAAGGCCTATCGAGGAAAGGCTCCCTAACCTACCTTGTTTTAAACCTATAATCGCACTAAGGGGAAGCTCAGGGACTTAGGGCTGGGCCTTATTACCCTTTCATAGATCCACCTTTACATGTTTTGTTGACTAAGGTAGTGCAATGAATACAACATCTTAATAATGTCAATTGGCCACCGCCCATAAAGGTTTTGTTAAGAAACCCTAACAAATATTGCGTGTTTCATAAGGACACAGGTCATTGGATAAGAGATTATGGACACCTTAAATGCGAGATCGAGCATTTACACTCAGAACGATATATGTGGGATATTTTTGATAGGACAAGGGGTCTATAAGAAGGAAACCAAAAAGGTAACAACCCCAATCATCAAGGTAGAACACCCCTAAATCTAGCTCTTGGGGATGCAAATAGAACCAATTAAGCTCCATAAGGAAAAGATATGTCTGGAAAGGTAAGGACATGAATCGATTAGTCTATAGTTTGAAGTTTGAGGGGATTATTTATCATATCATCTTTGATAGGCGCAAGGTTCTAATGTTTCACGATGATTCTCTAGTCATTACAGTCAAGACTGTACAGTGTGAAGTGCACAAAATTTTGGTAGACCCCAAAGATTACACAATAACAAATGTCGTTATTGGGTTTCAAAGGTAGTGTACTATGTTAATAGGTACTAAACGTTTATTGGTCTCTGTGGAATAAGCAATATTTCTTATGAATTTTATGGTATTAATCACCCTCACGTCTTATAATGAAATTTTGGGTCGACTATAGATCAACAAGATGAAAGTAGTACCATCCATGTATTATTAGCTCATCAAGTATCCTACTATCGAGGGGATTAAAGAAGTTAATGGAGAACAGACAAGGCGATGAGTTTCTATAATGTTGCCATGAAAAATGCATTACCTCCATCATCGAAGCAGAAATTTAAAAACAAAAACTATTCGAGTGGAAGAAGGACACCATGAATGGGAGAGCATACTATGATGGTAAACCCTAATGATTATGAAATGATTCACATAGGAGATATGAGGGATGACAAGTCTGTCAAGATCAACTTTAAATTGACCTCTTTGTCAAAAACTTCATTTAGTGATTTTATGGGATAATGCCGAACTTTTTGTGTGGATGCCTAAAGACATACCTGGCATCGATCCTAACATCATTTCTCATACATTGTGTGTCGATTACACCAAAAAATTTAGTCCAACAAAGAAAAAAAATATTTGCTCAAGATAAAGGCGATATCATCAAGAAGAAACTCAATTCTATAAGGAATTTAGGTTGGGTTTGAGAGGTCATATACCCAACTTGGCTATCGAATGTAGTGTTAGTAAATAATCTAGGGGTGAATACTAGATGTGTGTCGATTTTATGGATATGAATAAGGCGACACAAAAGGATTGTTTCCCACTACTTAATATTGATCAATTAGTCGATGCTACAATTGGTTTTGGATTATCACCAGATAAAAATGCACCTCAAAGAAGAAAAAAATAGCATTCATCACAAAAAAAATTCACCTATTGTTATACAAGGATGTCATTCGACTTGAAAAATACAAGGGCTACTTATCAAAGGATGGTCAACCATATGTTCGAAGACCAAATGGATCAAAACATGGAAGTTTATGTGGATGACATGATGGTAAAACCAAGTGTGCTAAGGATCACTTTCGATCTTAAAGATGTTTTTGCTATAATAAAGAATTACAAGATGCAGCTTAACCCAAAAAAGTGTCTTTGAGGTAACCTCAAGAAAATTCTTAGGGTATTTAGTATCATCCTAGGGCATAGAGGCCAATCTTAAAAAAATCTCAACCTTGGTGAATATGAGATCCTCAAGTTGTCTTAAGGAGGTTCAACAGCTAAATGGTCGTATAGCTGCATTAGTCGCTTCATCTCCAAATGCACAAAAAAGTGTTTATCATTTTTTTCAATTGTTGAAGAAAAATAAGGAATATGTATGGGACAATGACTGTGAACAAGCTTTCCAATACATTAAAGATTATTTGGGGATGGCATCTTTTTTGAACAACCCTATCGTGGGTGAGGTGTTATACATGTACATGTATTTCATGAATAAGATCGTTGGTGCTATATTAATAGTCAATAGAGAAGGAAAACAACACTCTATATACTATGTAAGCCATTCTTTGACGGGAACGTAACAACTATATCCTCTATTAAACTCAAACACTACTTTGGTGACCACAAAATAGTGGTCATTACTTCATACACATTAAAGAATATCTTGGGTAAGCTAGATCAATTTGTTCGTCTCTTTCAAATAGCTATTGAGTTAAGCGAGTACAAGATACACTATAAGCCATTGTCGGCAATCAAGGGACAAGATCTTACTGATTTCATCGTTAAGTGGGCTCAAGAGTATACACTAGTACAAAAGACTATAAAACCAATGTTTATAGTGGTAATACCTGTCCCCACACTGAATATGTGGAAGGTGTATATTGATAGGACGAGCAACTCAAGAGGAGTGGGGATTAGGATTGTGATATTCACTTTAATAAGGGGCTTAATAGAACAGAGTCTTTGTGTCACTTTTCTAGCAACCAATAATGTGGTCGAATATGAGGCATTGCTCTTGGCTTTACACTAATTGATAACTTTAGAAGCTAAAAGGGTGTTGATTTATAGCAACTCACGACTGGTATTAAACCAAGTAACTGATGAGTTAAAGAGTCAAGACCTAGCCTAAGTAAATGGCCTGGTACATTGTACTAATGACCTGGGTCATATCTTAATGTAGGGTCTTAAGCCGTATGTATGTAACGATATGTTTGTATATTGACTATGACAACCTGATTTAATATGAGCTATATTATATGTATTTTAGTCGTTTGAGAACTCCAACTTATGTTATTTCGACACATATTTTAATAGATGTTATATATATCTCTTTAATGAGGAGAATATATAATCTAATCATTATCAATATTTTCTACTTTTTTTTAAAATCACTAAAATTCCTAACACATTAAATTTTCTCCAAATAAGATCAAATACGTTGTTTTAGTTTAAACATACAAAAAAAATTATATAGTTTGATTAAGTTTTTAAAATTTATAAATTAATAATTAATTAAATTGATCAATATATTATTAAAATACATATATTTATTTTTTAAATTTTATATATTTATAATATATATATCATATATATTTATAATTATTAATTTTAATTAAAAATATTATCTCAATTGAGGAGGTAAAAAGCTTATATTTTTTATTTTTATAAATATTTAATACAATCAATAAAATATATAAAAATTGGTACATAATTTTAATTTAAATGCTAATGTACAAATGTTTGGAATTATATTATGGCTAAATATTAAATCTTATTTATTTATTAAACATTAACATAAATTCAAAATAATTTAAATTAAATTTAAAAATAAGTAAACTTAAATTGTAAATCCACCTCTCAAATTAGTATAAATTTGTTAGTATAATATTATATAATTGATATTTTATAAATCAATTTTGATTTTTAATTTAATAAATCGGTATTTGTTAGTACTATAAATTATAGACTTTTTGATAATTTATAAAGATAATTTAAAAAAATTATATTTTAAAAATATTTTACACTTTTTATGTTGACATATTATTGATTCAACTATTTTCGCTTATGGTTTATAACTCTATAAATTTACATATTTTAAATTATTTTATCAATTTTGTTATATTGAAATACATTTTAGTTGATAATCCATTAGTATTATATACATAAAACTTGAATTCTTTAATATATTATTTATTATTGTTTCATGTTTTAAAATTAATATTTCTTGTACACACTTGTCATTAATTGACTTAATTCACATCCTTTATGTATTTACAAACATCAAATGTTAGGACAAATAACATTTTTATTTTTTATAAAATTTTGACTTTTCATAAATTAAATCTTGGTTCAGTATCTATTGAGGTGATATCAACTTAGATGAAAGAAAACATCGTTAAGTTGAGAATATTTTCTTAACAAATCAAATTTAAGAATAAATTTGAAAAGTTGACTAATGTCTGCTAGAAGGAAAAAAAAGAAAAGAAAAAAAATCACAAATGCCATAAATGCTAATTTTAGTATTAAAATTTGAGTGTGCGTCGGGGGTAGGTGGTTACTTGCTTGATTTTGAAATAAAATTGTAACCTGTTATATACAATTGGTTTTTTTTTAAATAAAACCTAATTAAATTAATTAAAAATATAAAATTAATTTAAATTAATTGTATCAGTTTTTAAAATTGTTATTTCTCTCTACATCGTTCGTTATAAATTTTTATTATTTGAAAATAAATTTAATTTTATCAACTTTATGTTTTATAATTTGTTATATATTAATATTTAATTTAAATAATAATTTATTTACATATATTAATTTAAATATTTTTATTTATATTATATATATATAACTAAAAAAAGACTTAAAATTATAAGATGAACCATTTAAAATAAATAAAATTAATATATTATATATATAAATTGTTATTAATTTTTAAAATTTAAAAATAAAATAAACGCATATTTAATTTATTCTTACAAATTTAAAATCAAACTAACTCTTTGAAACGAATAAAATTGAATTAAATTTGTTCGGATCTATTAGATTTATTTTATTCTGAGTAAGTTTTGATCATCAATATGTCCTTTTCACGATTTAAATGGTTTTAACCTTTTCGGCAGCGGGTAGGAGAGACTCTAAAGAATTAAGAGCAGCAGCAGAAGTAATGGGGGCTCACAGGGAAAAGGAATAAAAGAAATGGAAATTTCAGGTAATTAAAGATGGAAAATTATTTTTATCAAAATTTAATAAAAAAAATCTTACTTATAATTATTACATTTTTATTTTTTATATAAATAAAAATATATGAAGTAAGACTATTAACGATATTACTAATAATACATATCCAACACGTAAAATGATGAAATATAAAATTTATTAAATTCAAAATACGTATCAATTTAATATAATAATATAATTAATTTTATATTAATAAAGATAATTAATATTTTAAACTTAATAAATATTCTTTTCAAAACAAATTTTCTATTTTCTAAAACATTAATTTTTTAAAAAAGTATCAATTAAATTAATCACATTAAATATTAGTGTACATTTAGTTTATCAGTTTTTTAGTATCTCATATTTAAAAAAAAAAAAAAAATATTTTAATAACTTTTTTAATAAAATATTATTATTTATATATTAAGTAATTAAAGTATAATTAAAATTTGATTTTTAATAGTAATAAAATGATATTTAATATGAATTTTTAACAATATATATTTATTTTAATATTTAATTATTGTTGTTTTTTTATTTTAATATTTTATTGATTTTTGTTTTTAAAAATAAAAATATTTATTTAAATAATTTTATATTAAAATTTATTTTTATTTTTATTAATAGCTTATATTTTATTAATTTTAAGTTGAAAAATAATATTTTAATTAATCTATTTTTTAAATATAAAAATTAAAAAATATATTTTAAAATCTGAGATACTAAATTATATTATCTTTTTAATTTAAGGGATTTTTAGAGCATATCTCGGATATTTAAAAATCATAACTATACTCATTACAACTGGAGATATTTAAAAATCATAACTATACTCATTACTACTCTAACTATCCCTGACGAAGTGTTTCACATTTATTTAAACATTTTACCTTTTCAAATTTAATATCTCATTTTTTGAATTTACATTTAATCAAAACTAAACCCTATTTTTAAAATTATTATTATTATTATCAGAATAAAACTTTTTATTTTTATTTTTTAAAAAAATATATAACTTACTGTAAAAATAGTATTTACTCTTTAAAAATATCAATTATCTTATTATTTTTTACCCCCCTGATCCATATAATATTTCTCATTAAAGAATGGCATTCAAAACGAGGCAGAGGTTCTTCTGACTACTGAGGGATTAATGTCCTTTATTTAATAAGACAGTAGTCACTTCTTTCCAATAGGCTGAGACTAAGAAGTAAATGAGAGAGAACCAGAGTAGAAAGAACCCAAACACAGAGAGACAGAGAGAGATGTGGGGACCTAAGTTAGTGAGTGCTGTAAATTCGAGGAAAGTTAAGAGAAAAAATAGAAGAGGAGGAGAAGAGGCTGTGTGGGCTATTATACTCAGAAGAGTGCAGGTACCCCCACGTGATTTTGGTACAAGCTTTACCGAGTATTACTTACTTAGCTTTGGACAATTTCTTTATTCTTTTTAAAATATATAATAATTTAAAATTAATAAATTTTAAAATTGATATAATTTTTAATTAAAAAAATAAAAATCTAATAAAATATGTAAAGAAAATCATTTGATGAGTAAAATATATACTAAAAATAATAATAAATAACATCTCCCTGTGCTTGTTCCTCTTTGTAGTAAATTGTATACTGATTTAAGAGGCTTTACAAACATTTACACCTTGCTCTCTCTTTTTCATTTACATTTTTAGCATCTCCAACAATTTTTTTTACATAAAATAGTATTCTAAAATTTATAAAAATAAAAATAATATTAAATTAATTTAATTAATTATAATTTAACTTAAATGAAACTTAATTGAATAATATTTAATATAAAAATTTTAAATTATCATTTTTTATATTAAAAGATACAGTTACAATCTCATTTTACTTACATCATTATTCAATAATATATACAAACTTTACTCCATTTTATATATTAACTTTATTTAAAAATATAAAAATAATTTAAAATAAAATAAAATTTATATGTATCATTTGAAATGATACAAATAAGAATAAGAATTTAATTAAAAACATTACTATTACTGTTTTAAAAATATAGGAGTGTCGCACACTTGATTATAAATTTTAGAAGTGTAATAAATGTTGTTTAAGAAAAGCAATAAATTGTGTTTTGGTTAAATTCACACCGTTTTATTAAAATTCACAAAACTTTTCTAGAATGGAGAAGAAGGTATAACGCCAAAGAAATGGCATCATTAATAGCACAGAATATTTTAATAAATTCAAATTTCATATAGCAATTAAAATAAATTTAATTTTCTTTTTAAAAAATAATACATATTAAAAAATATAAAGATAAAATAATATAAGATAAATATATCACAAAAATAATAAATAATATCTAACTAAGGTAGAACCTAGAGGCGAACCCAGAGAATGAATAATATTAAGATAAAACTACAAAATTATCAATATTAAATTATTGCATTGTTTTATTTATATTACCATTTTTTTAAAATTTATTTAATCATATTATTTTGTTAATCGTAAAATATTTTGAATAATAATTCATTTCACATAAATTATTTAATTTATTGAATTTTCAAAATCTATGATTTAAGTAACAAACATGTGACTTTGTTACCTGAATATGTACAAAATGGTATACATGTAATACATGTAATTTATAAATAAAATAAAAAATAATTTAATAATATAAACCAGATAGATATAATAATTGGAATTAATTGTATTTTTATGTTTTTATTTTTATTCTTTTAAGTTTTACTCCTACATTAAACCACTTTAATTTTGATCTTTGTTACTACTTAGAGTTTGTGTTTTAAGTTTAACTTGGAGAAAACGGAAGGATTTCATGTTGCCGACTCTAACAGAGATTATTAACTAATGATGATGATTACTTTTGAAGAATAGCCCAAATAAAAATGTTGGGATGGTGTAGCCATCTGTTTGACCATTATTTTAATGATACTTGTTTGACCCCGTGTAAAGTATCCAAAATAATTTAAAAAGAAAATTATATATTAAAATAATATGAAATAATTTTATTATTAAATATAATTAAATTTATCTTTAATAAAAAATTAAATTTATACAATTATATTAAATAAAAAATAAAAAGTACACTTATAATTTCAAATTTATCTTATATAATATAAGATTGGTTGAGGAGAGATTTCTATTGAATATGCACCATAATAAATAATTATTAATAAGTATCTTTTTCTTAATTTTTAAATTAAGAAAGATTATATTTTTTAATCAATAAAATTGAATTAATATTAAAATTTATTTATAAATTATTATATCTATAAAATATTATATATTTCAAATTTAAAATTTAAATTAGTATATTTTTAACAAAATTATTATTTAAAGTCACGATAAAGAAAATTGAAAAGAATAAGAAATATACTTGAAAAAATATTAAATTATTATATAGATTTAACATTTATATTTTATAAACTAAAATAATAATTTAATGTAATTATGGTATGCTTAATAGTTAAATATAATATATTATAAAATAAAATATGAATTTATTTATAATTTTAAGAATAATTTGGTTCATATAATGTTACATTATATTATAAATTTTATTAATATGAATATGAACATTATGTACCTTTTAATTTAAATTTGATTCGATTATAAAATATGTCAATACAATCTTATATAAATAGATTAAAATTTTTAATTAAAAAAGATTGATCGAATTATTTACTAACTCCTATCTTATATCATTATCTCTATTTTTATACATTTATCTTTTATTTATTCTTCTAAAAAAATATATATATTTATGATTTTTAATGGCCAGTAAACATATATTAAATTTAAATGTCTATATTAAAGATATTCATGTTAATTGAGTAAATCAATCCAATTTAATTCATTTAAAACTTATTTAATAAATATATTTATTAATGATAATATTTTTTATAATTATGATAATGATATTATATAATATTGTAATTAAAATATTTTTTTTTCCAAAAATATAATAAAAATGAAATATTTTACTAACATTTTTTATACAGAAGTAAATTAAGTTGAGTTTGACTAATAAATTTATATGAATTAAATTGAGATATAATTCAAATAAAATCATCATTTAAGTTGCCTTAACTTATTTAACACTCAAATTGAACATATATTTTCTATGTTTAATGGCATGGATGGGTAAGGATGGAATAGAGTAGAAAATTAATTTTTATTGTCAACACATCAAAAGTGTTTATACAATGCTTAAAACTCATCAACAAAATAACAGCCCTTCATATTAACACATACTTTTTTCTATTCAATAAAATAATATTATTTTTATCTTTATAAAGTATTATTTAAGATAACTTTACAAGGTATTTAAGAATTTCTTTTTCCATGCATGCGTATCTTTTCCTTTATCATTTGATATATTAAATTTATCTAACCATCTTTAGGATTTTTTATTAAAAAAAACAATTGGTCTATTATATTCTACTAAGCAACAATAATATTATGCCACGTATTATTTTATCTGTGTGTATATATATAACTAATTTACATCTTCGTAATTCATAATCATTCTTCACTGTTATTTTACCTTCTACCAGATCATATTTGGTGTAAAATGTAAATGGAGTTTTAATTATACATTGTGAATGTAATAAAGGATTTGCTTTGTAAATTGTGGTACCCATTTAATTAAATGTCTAAAATCAATACAAATTGAAATAAAAAATTTGGGTTAGTTGTGTTGGTTTTTTAAATTTTCTTTATAAACTATCTTTATAAAAAAAATTTCCTTGAAAATAAATTTAATTATACAAATTTTAAATTTTATAATTTGTATTATATATATAACATAATTGTTAATTTTTAATTTAAATATCTTTATTTATATGATGTATATAAGTATAACTAAAAGAAAAAGAAAAAGCACTTAGGATTGGAAATTACTATGATTATATATTAAGACTTAAAATATTTAAATTAAAGAAAATATGAAGAATTCAAAAATAAATAAATAAAAAATAAAAAAATAAATTAAATATAATATATATTGGTTAGTTAGGTTTTAATTTATTTTGAAAATTAAAAATTGAATTAATTCATACTTAATTTTTTTTAATTTAAAATCAAATCAATTAAATAATTATTTAAAATTTAAAAAATTAATTTAGATTAATTTGAATTAAATGAATTAAACATTAAGATGGCCTTTTCATATTATTTTTTGGAAATGATTACTGCAATCTTACACTGCTATAGGTTTATTGACAACAAAATAAAAATAATTTTTTGTTTAAATTTATAAAAATAAAAATAATAATTCTGATCAATTTTCCTACGAATGCATGATATTTATGTTATTTTTTATATAATTTTCGATATATTATTAGTATAATTTTTTCAAATTTCTTTTAATATACCTCAGTCAATTAATGGCACAACCCACCACTCATCATTGGATGTTAAAAGTGCGATTTTGAGACGTTAATATTGTATTACTTTTTTTATTTTTTATTTTGAATTCATGAAAAAAAGTATTTAAATATTAAAAAAAATGTTTATTGTTGTTTCAATTAGCATATATATCTAATAAATTTTGTAAGATTTATATAAATGATAAATTATTTATTGCTATTAAAGTATATGATCAAATGATATTCTAGTCTAATAAAATTTAAAATTAGTATAATTTTTTTAAAAAATAAAGATTAATACTTATTAGAGAAATAAATATGATGATGAGTATATTCCACGAGGAAAGACTTAACCAGGATAAATTTTTCATAAAATCAATTTGGTTCGGAATCAATTTATATCATATAGTGATCGGGGTAATCAACTTTATGTTGTAAATTATTTAATAGTAAATAAAATTATATTTTATATGATATATAAATATAGATATTTTTTAAAATATAAAATATTATATTAATTAATTTATATTTATTTATATATAATAATAATAATTTTATTTTTTAAAATAGATAAAAATATCTTATTTTAACTTTAAAAATATGAAAAATTATATACTAATATTTTTAATATCAAATTAGGGATAGTAGCCTACCCAATATCCCTAACTCCAATACGTTGAAAAGCAATGAATAACATACATTATTGATATATGTGATTTGAAATTAAGAAGAAGTAAGTAATATTGAAATCTAATTAAACCACTGATTTGGAATTAACTTGATTAATTTGTATTTAGCTGTGGAGCAAGTTATCCCACGTTGCAAATTAAGCTTATTCCTGAAGAAAATTCAGGCCATTGACCTCCTGAAAACAAGCATTAGTGGGGAAAACTAAAATAGATATTTAATTGTTGCTTGTTGCTACAAAAATGCATCAACACCTTTCCCGTTACCGTATCCCATTTCCCAATATGGAATTGTAGCCTTAAAGTATTTCAGTATCCGTAGTCGGCAGCTTAATTTCCCATACATAAAGAAATCAAAAACATTTAAAGCATTTTCATTAATAATATATATATATATTTTTTATGTTACATAAAAATTAGTAAAATAAAAATATTTTTATTTGACAATATATGAGACATTAATATAGAAAAAACCAATAAAATTTTGATATTTTAATTAGCATTTGTTTTTTTCTCTACATACATCTTATCAATGTAATTGGTATAAATAATTAACTCTTAGATTTGCTTAATAATTTGATAATAAGATTTATTATTTATTCTTATTTTAAATCATAGATTTGCTCTTACATGTAGTAATGGAAGGTCATTCATTCATGTCCCAGGTCCCTCCTCCTCCTTATAAATATGACCTTTTCCTATCCACTTCTTCCCACCAACCATTTGTGCTTAGCTCTTATATATGGATCTCTTTAATAGCCTACAATTAATATCCCCACATTTTATAGTGTTTAATTTTGCTGAAGAAGAAGAAAACAGTAAATAAGAATCTGTAAAGCTCAGGAGGGATAGCGCCATAGATAACACCAAAAGGATTAATTCCTTTGTCACTATATATTGGCGCTATCCATCCTGAGTTTCCCGGCTTCTTCTTACTCTATATATCTCAATTCGCTGCCGTCTTAACCCTTATATCTAACATCTTACTAAGTGTTTTTTGTTATTAATTGTTATTGTTGATGTTCTCTTAAGCTCTTGGTTCAGTTCATTTGTTTGTTGATATTTTGACTACAGATTTGGTGTGCTCTTTTTCAATCTGGACCTGCTTTTATTCTTGGTGCTACTTCATCTGCAGAATAACCCACTTGTTTCTACTCCTGGCTTCTGGTATTGAATTACTTGGAAATTTGGGGTTGATATTTTCTGTGTGGACTTATATTTGTACTTGCATAATCGTTTTCTCTGTTTTTTTTTTTACTCTTTAGGTTTTGGGTATGCAAGATTTACAAACCCTAATCATTTCTAAAGTAAACCATGTTTAGGGATTATAAACTATTACTTTTTTTTCCATAATTTCCCCTATGAGTCTACAAGAAAAGGACGAGATTTCTAATTAAAATTAAAACTACAGAGTTTTTCGGGTACTTCAATTTTGGTTTATTTTAACGTTAATTAGTTAATTTGGTAGAATTTAATCAAAGAAAAGAACTTGTGTGTGAACAGTATAAAATTCAAGTGACTTTATATAAAATATACCAAAATTTGGATAATTTAATCCATACTAAAGGATCAAATTGCAAACAATACTTGAGGTGGGCTTTCAATTCACAACTGAAGCACCTCTTCTAGAAATGGCTAAGCTGGTGTTTTTACTCGGAAGTGAGTGATTTTCGAGTCTCTTCATCCTGTAATATTAGTTAGTTCACACTTAATTAGTAAGCTTTTTATTTGGGGAAAAAAGAAGAAAAAAAGCCTCCAATTCACTTCAAAATTGTAGTCACCGACCTTATGAGTTTCCAAAATATTAAACTGTTATTTGATTTTAACGTTTTGAGTGTTTTGACTGAGAACGGTTGAACTGTTGAAACAAATCTTTTTCTTGAGAAACACCTTTCAGGTTCAGGGACTTTTGTTTTCATTCTTTTCCGAGGCCTTTTGATTGTCAGTCAAACTCTTGTAATAGTGGATTCTGAAACCCTAGTATTTCTTCAGAAGTATTAGTTTAGGAAAGTAGAGATGCCCAGTTTGAGTTTTCACTTTTGCAGCAGCCGACTTTTTCAATAATGGAGGATTATTACTGTGGACAGTGACTGCTTTTCCACTTTCATAACAACATTATGTTTTGTCATTCTAATTTTATTTTCTATTTTACTCCCATCATTATCCTTATAATTATTTGTCTACTATTAGTAAATTTTACGGTTATAAAAAAAAATGGAGCCACCTCCTCCTCAAAATTTCCTCAGCAACTCCGACTAGTGCCCATCACCCACGACTACAACGCCATCAGAATCAGAAGTCCATGATCAGGGTTAACATTATATTACTAAAAGTAGCTGTAGTTCAATAAATATGTTTAACATTGTTATATTAGAAATGAAATTTTTTACTAATATTACTTTAATTTTTAAAAAATAATAAATTAAACGAGTTATCAATCGGAAATAATATATTTAACATCTTTATAAAAAAATATATACATATAAAATTATAAGTAAATTTATATATTATTAATATTAATTTTTGGAAAATAATTATATTATTCAGATTTCAAACCGAATCTTACTACCGTAGGACTGGATAAGATAGGACTGGTTTGCAGCTCACCCCTACAAAGAGAAGATGATGATGAAGTTGACTAAAAAGATTAGAACATTTAATTACTTTGATTTAGTACTACTCTTTTATGTAGTTGTGATTATCTGTTCCCTGTTACAATGGAAAAATGTATCATCTGGTTGGCCACCAATATACACGCCACGCGTAAGGAGGGGATGAATTATTATTTTTTAGACAGGCCTGATCTTACTTTAGGGCACAAGGTTTTTTTTTTTTTTTACTTTACCGCACTGGTGTGCCTTATTGTTTGGGAACACTGAAACAGTTTAACTTCATCTACAATGGCTATCTCTAATCCTATATTTTTAATATTTTGTGAATTAACACCAAGATCTTCATGATAATAGATGATATGGATAATGTGAAGTTTTTACTACCAAAGCAAATCTCAAGTTTTTTCTGTTAGTGTGTTTTTCGGTTTTCTTTTTAAGAATGAAAATTATGATTTATAACCTAACTTTAAAAGATTTTTTTTTTCACAAAAATTCTTCATGCAACAAATTATTGTTAATAAATAAATTATATTATTTTAATTAATAATTATTTGATAAAATAAATTAATGTATAATTTATTTTTATTTTTTTAATTAATTTTATTCAACTTAATTATCAAATTTCAAGATACAATTTAAAAGTAAGACATGCACCACCACAGCACCACTTACCGATAAAAGTTTCGTATAGTGCATATTTATACTTAATAATAAAAAAGATAAAAATAATATTTTTAATAATAAAATGATTTAAGTTTTATTTTTATTTTAATCACGTGAAAATAATATTTTAATAAAAAAATTATTTATTTTTAATTGATAAATTTTTTCAAAGTTAAAGGAGATTAGAAAATACATGTTTAAATTTATGAGGCTGAATGCACGTTAAAGCTTAATATGTAAGGATTATGTGATATTTTTCTTTATATAACTATCCGGACTTATATCTATCATGATAATACATGATGCATCCTTGAGTTAAGACCATATTAACCAAGTAACTTCCTTCCTTATCTTCTTTTGGGTTATGCCACCATATAACTGTATAACTTTTATAAAAAAATTGGTAATTTTTTTCCTAAATTGTAATTAATTATCCTTTAATAAAATGAGAACTCTCTTAATATAGTACCTTTTTATCATTAAAAAATATTATAATCCTTTACATAATCAAAAAATAACCTATGATCATAAATCATGATATACATCTTATGTATCAAATCATAAATTTTTTTAGTAATTAGTTTATTTTTATAACAACCAACATTAACTATACTAAAGGGTTAAAAAATAAAACCCATTAAATTGTACAACAAAAAAATTAATTCTATACTCAAACTTATTATCTCGTTATGTTTTTTAGCTGTTACATGTTGAATGAAAATGTAATACTGTTACATGTTGAATGAAAAGGTAAAAAGTGAACTTGAAAACTCAATAAATGCACAAGTTTTATAAATATATGTAATTAAAGGTTTGAAAACAGTGAATAAAATGTTTATAATATATTATAAAATAACATATTAATAAAAATAATTTTTTACTAACTTTAAAATATAAATATAATAACATATTATTTTATGATTTTTTATGAAATAACGTGTTATTATAAATATATAAATAAAAAGTATAACTATTAAAAATATATTTTAAATTTATTATGTAAAGCATATTTATGGATATGGTCGAATATGGACATATTTAATATTGAATTAAAGTGTTAATTAATATCTTCTTAGAATTACAAATAGAAACACAAAACACGAAACTCATATTCTCACTTGTTTATATTTTGTTTAAAATAATTAAAAAAAGAAACAATTCATAGGAGCGAGTCATAGGAGAACAGTCTTAAATTAATAAACTACCGTCAATTCATTGATTTTTGATTGTATTTAATATATTAATTACATAGTTGGGTGAGTTGTGTACTGTCGACTCACCAAATTGGCTCAAACATAAGATGCTAGACACGTGTGTCTCTGCGATATGAAATGAAAATTAACTCCATTTTTGTTCCACATTTAGAATTTTGCCAGTATTCTCTTCGAAAAGTCATGGGAAATTTAAACCCGCAAATTTCTATGTGTGCGACTTTTTACCTCGTCTTTGTTTTTTCGGTTTCTTTGTCTTTCTTTATATTTTTTTTCTTCTTCTTTTTCTATTATATTCTAAAAATTAATTAATGCTATATATTACTATTTTTTAATGAATAATTATATACACTATTAATTATTAATATGTAAAATTATAATTAATAAAAAATATTAAATAATATATATCAATTAGCAAATATATCACAAATTTTATGAATATATATAGTAAAGTAAAATACATTTAAATCTTAAAATCAACCATTCTATTGCTCGATTTGATGGTCCATTTTTCAACATTAAAACTCTTATGTATAGGCAAGCTTATATTGCGAGTGTCGTTGTGAGTGTGGACTTAGGCAGGACCTCTTAGGATGACTTGTTTGAAGGCTCGTATTGTTACAAGGTTAGGATACCAAGGGCTCGAGCGTTGTGTCTCAAGACTAGACACATCAAGGCTTGAGGAGATGCCTCAATGCTTGGATACATCAAAGGCTAGGCAACATGTTATTCTTTATACTTAAACATCAAGTCCGCTAACTATTTTAACTCAATTCTTCAATTGATGTGGAATAGTAAAAGGCTTAATAAGTGAAATAACACATTGCACTTGAAAAAGGAACCTACTCATTACAAAAATAGCATCGACATCCTCACACATGATGTCGAGTTCTTTCTTAACATTCATAAATAGGAGGTCACTATTACAAAAAAGGACATTAAAGTCGGTTTTCATTTAAAGTCGGTTCAACGTATGAACTGATTTTAATTTTTTTTTAATTTACTCATTTTTTATTATACTTAAATAAAAACCTGTATTTGAGTAGAAAAAAAACCAAAATCAGTTTAACAAATAGTTTAAATAATACAAATATTTGAAAAATAAAATATTACTTAATAGTAGAAAAATTACCATGATTTTGTTCTATTTTATTCAAGATCATCATATTCTTCTCCTAATGTTATAATACAAACCTACATATATAATACAAAAATTTATACACATAAATAATAACACATAATAACATAAAAAAATATGAATAATAAATGCGTAAAATTAATAGAAATACTTACAAAAGTAAATGAAGTGACAAAATGAAAGAAATGAAGAAAAAATGGTGTTTTGTAAGTGAGAAATGGGTATAAAAAATTTGAGTATTTTGCTCAAAAAAATAGGGGATCTAAAAGATTAGTTAGAGAGGAAGAAAACCCACTAAGCGACGCTGAAATTGGTAGTCGTAAGTGACCGAAAAATGAGAAAGAGTAGAGGAGAAGTGGTGGAGGTTTTGGGTTTTTGAGAGTTATGTAACGCTTGAAATAGTTTCTATCTGGGAAAGAAAGAAGAGAAAAGAATTTATCCACATGTGTAGCGTCGATTTCACGTGTTAACCGACGCTATGCTACGTGGATAGTGTCGGTTCCAAGTGTCAACCGATGCTACGCTACTTGGATAGCGTCAGTTTCAAGTGTCAACCGATGCTATGTTACATGAATAGCGTCGGTTCTACACTGAATCGACTTTAAATATCAACTTAAATACCCATTTTTATAGTAATTGGTGCTATGCACAATGGTCCACACGGTGTAGAGTCACACCCTCAATTTCATCTTGGGTTGAGTCTTCAATGAATCTCTTCCTCAAATCTTGAGCAATTGAAGGAGTTCTCTATTGGCTTGATCGCCCAAGCTCCTTTTTTGTTTGGCTTGGGTTGGTGGATCATAATTGTTTTTGCCCAAGTCCGTTCTTCTCTTTCTTTCTTCTTGGTGCTTTATCAAGGTAATTAGCTCGTGACATGTAATCTTAAGGGAGAGCGCTCAATGGTTTGTGACTAAGGTGATTAACTTTATTTTTAGTGTCAGAGCGCTCTATCTAGTCTAAGACCAAGGTGATCAACTCTCTTTGGGGGAAAGCGTTCTATCTGGTTTGAAACTGAGGTGATCAACTCTCTTTGAGGGTGAATGCTCTATCTTTTTTGAAATCGAGGTGATCAACTCTCTTTGGGGGAGAGCGTTCTACCTGTTTTGTAACTGAGGTGATCAACTCTATTTAGGGGAGAGTGCTCTATATGGTCTGAGCCCAAGGTGATCAATTCTCTTTGGGAGAGAACGTTCTACCTGTTTTGTGACCAAGGTGATCAAATCTTTTTGAGGGAGAACACTCTACCGGTTTTGAGACCGAGGTGATCAACTCTCTTTGGGGGAAAGCGTTCTATCTATTTTGTGACCGAGGTGATCAACTTTCTTTTGGGAAGAGGGCTCTACCTAGTCTGAGCCCAAGGTGATCAACTCTCTTTAGATGAGAGCACTCTGCTTGGTTTGAGCTAGAGGTAATCAATTTTCTTTGGGAGAAAATGCTCTATCTATTTTGTGCCTGAGGTGATTAACTCTCTTTAGGGGAGAACACTCTACCTAATTTATGATCAAGATGATCCACTCTCTTTAAGAGAGAGCGCTCTATCTGTGTTTGAGCCCGAGGTGATAAACTCTCTTTAAGGGAGGGCACTATACCTATTTTGAGACAGAGGTGATTGATTCTATTTAGGGTAGAACGTTCTACCTGGTCTGAGCCAGTGGTGATCAATTCTCTTTGATAGGAACGCTCTACCTATTTTGAGAACGAGGTTTCCTTGGGGCTGAAAGATATACTAGTATTATATTATCTAGAGGGGGTTCCTCACAAATAATGGCCATAATCGCTATCAAATGTGTCATAGTATGTTGAAAAAGAAAGGCTCTCTTTGAGTTTAGAGGTAAAGTAGGATCAGTCATGTCAGCAGCCAAGTTCATATTTATTATTCCAGATGCTTCAGAATGATCACTAAGATTTCCATTTTCCCTTGCTTCAACAGAACACTTTTGGTAAAAGGATCTACTTGGCTCCCATTCCAAACATTGCGACATTCTGTAAATGTAACGTAAATTCAACAAATTTGACCTTATTTCGATGATAGCCTGACAACAATGCATAACGAAATTTCAGAACCTTCTTAGCATGAAAGCTAGCCATAATTGCAAAGATTTGTGAAGAAGTTGGGTTGCCCAAGATATTACAACTGTTGACATCCGAAGATACAAATTTGGACAAATGGTAGCCTAATTCATTGCTAAAGATTTTAATAAGATAAAGATTGTATAGGAAGGTGGTTTAGATGCTCTGCTCATGCTCTTGCAATAATCCACAAATACAACTATTCTTAGTAACTTCTTGCATCTTTGCTAATTTAGCAATGAATGAGGTAAGTCAACACATAATTATAAATAACCCACTTTCCCAATTATTAGTAGTGACACTCTTTATAGAAAATAAAATTATTCGCATAAGCTTCTCCTGATTTGTTTAAAAACCAGTCCTCAGAATCACAACAATACATCCACCATCAAGGGTCTTTATATGAAAGCTCTTATCCAGACGAATTCCATTGAATGGTAGACTCGCTAGTAAGGATGGCTTCATTAACAATGGCACTTCCAGCCAACAAAAGCATATCAGCAGAGACAAACTTATCTTCACCAGTCTGACCAGAAGAGATCCCAATGGAAACAACATCCCCAGCTTAGGCTAAGCTACATCTCATTCATCTCATCGTATATACACTACTACAAAACAATGCTTTAAAGTCGGTTCAGCCAAGACTTAAAATTTAAAGCCAGTTCACGCATTGAATCAACTTTAATTTTTTTATGCATATTTTACTCATTAGAACCTGTATTCGATCACATATAGCAGAAAAAATCAAAATCTATTTAACAAATTTAAACAATACAAATAATTGATTATAATTACATAAAAACCAAACATAACAAATATATACACATAAATATAATTACGAAATACTTATACAAAACCTATGTAATAAAAATAATAACATACATAATACAAAAAATTATACACATAATATACAAAAAATAACGCAAAGTAAATAATAAGTGTGTATGATTAATATAAATACTCACAAAATTAAATGAAGTGACAAAATGAAGGAAATGAAAAAAAAAGTGTTTTGTAAGTGAGAAAATGAGTATAAAACATTTGAGTATTTCGCTCCAAAAAATAGGAGATCTGGAAGATAATTTGAAAAGAAAGAAAACCCACTAAACAACATTGAAATTGGTGGTCGTAGGTGCTCAAAATATGAGAAAGAGTGGAGGAGTGTCAGTTTTGGGTTTTTGGGTGTTGTTTATAGCGCTGCAAATAAAAAATGTTGTGTTTGATGAGAAAGAAATGAGAGAAAAGGAAAATATCTATATGTGTAGCGTCGGTTGATGTATTAAACCGACGCTACACATAGGACGTAGCATCGGTTCTACGTGTCAACCGACACTACACACGTGGATAGCATTGGTTGACACGTAGGATCGACGCTATGTCCACGTGTAGCGTCGCTTCAACACCTTAAACTACGTCCTACGTATAGCGTCGGTTCAACATGTCAATCAACGATAACAATTATGCGTATAGAGTCGATTTTTTAACGAACCAACTTTAAATTCATTATAAGTCGATTCGTTGAAAAAATTGACTTTAAATCTTAACTTAAATGTCACATTTTGTAACAGTGATAAGTCTAAGTTACTTCAATTTGATGTAGTACTAGTTGCAGTCAGGCCAGCCCTAGCCCGTTCCTGCTGGAGCTTTCTATACTATTAACGTCATTGCCATCAAAAAGGTTGAAAATCACATTTGCATATGGTGGTCGATATAGGAATTGTCACCAGCATTAGGGTTTCGGAGATTGTGATACAATGGAGTCAGTAGAGGATCAGAATCGACGAAGCTTCGATGATAGGAGCTGCTATTGAAGCTGAACTTTGAGATAAAAAATTGAGTCCAATAAGAACTCTCGAGCTAGATGGTGATGGAAATCAGTCCAAAAACCATCAGTGACACTCGACTTGTGATGTTACAATAACGGATCGCAGCTTCCCAACACCCATAATACTAAATTACAGCTTGCTGTGTGCATAAATGTTAGCTTTCGACCCTCATATCATCCCACAGATAACACCGGCTCATATTTTCTCTAGGTCATCTTGACCCAGTACACATCTTTCCATTTGAACGCAGTTGGTGCTGGCTCTAGCCGATCAAAGCCCAGTTCGTTTCCCTTTAGGGCACGACAGTTCTAGTCGACCCAACCCACCCTGTTCTTCATCAGCGTGGTCCGTTCATTTGGGTACAGTCATGCCCAGTTTAAGAATCACCAGTGCAAATCAGTCCAAGAATCACCAGGGTACACTCTACTGCGCTACGCTACGTTGCGTCAGTTGACGTGGTGAACCGACGCTATCCACGTAGCGTAGCGTCGGTTGACACCTAGAACCGACGCTATCCACGTAATATAGCGTCGGTTGACGTATCAAACCGACGCTATGCGTGGACGTAGCGTCGGTTCACCACGTCAACCGACGCTATGTTACGTGGATAGCGTCGGTTCTACACCGAACTGACTTTAAACCAATTTAAAGTCGGTTTTTAGAAAAAACTGACTTTACGTATCGACTTAAATACCCATTTTTGTAGTAGTGATAGTGCGTTCTTCATCTATAGAAATCGACCCAGTGCAATCCGTGAACCAGAGAAATGATTGTAAAGAGCTCTGTCATCTGTATGTTCCTCTGTAATATTCGTGAGAAAGCATTGTAGATAGCCTGTCACCAGTTTTTTTCCAACTAAAGTGTATAAGATCATATCAGTTGGGGGCTACGATGGCGTCACTCAAACTAAATATAATGCAATTTTCAAGTCTTTTATAACTTTAATAGTTTTTTAAGCTTTGGATTGTAACTTCGTCTTTTTGGTGGTTGGTTATATAATGTCACTCAAATCATGAATTATAGTGGTTGCTTGGTTGTGATTTGATTTTGAGGCAAGGATGGAAAAACACGAGCCATGAGTGTAGTTTTGTGAAGTTTGCTTCCTTCTCTCTCATAATTTTGGTTGAATTTTTAAAAATATGGGATCGTAAGTCAAAGCTCGATGGATATTGAAATGTTAGAATTTATTCAATTTATAGAGAGAGAAATTAAAAAAAATCAAAGAATTGTGTGAAAATGTGTAGATTTTTTAAGAAGTTTATGTTTATATAGAGTATTGTATGTACATATGTTGATTACATGAATCATACACGTCACAGTATGTCAGAGGGATATAAGAGTAAAACAAAATACATTTAAAGCTTGAGGTCGACCACCACATGACTCGGGCTTATAGTTGACCTTCCAACACCAAAGCTCCTATGTCTAGACAGGCCTATATTACGAGTGTCGTTGTAGGAACGGGCTCAAGTTGGTCTTCTCAGGCTAACTCGTCTGATGGCTTGGGTTGTTACTAGGCTAAGGCACCTCAAGGCTTGGGCACTATGTCTCAAGACTAGAATACATCAAGGCTCGGGCATATGTCTCAAGACTAAGACACATAAAAGATCAGATAATTGATTATTCTTTATGCTCAAACACACACATATATATCTATTTTTTTTTGTTACTCAAGCCTTGAAGAGTCACAATCTCATTTTCTTTTCTCAAATATGATTGAAAAATTTAGGTTATAATTTGGTGATAAAGGCTTAATCATGTTGTTGAATGTAAGATAATTGGCTTCAATACATGGGAATGGGCAAAAAAACCGCGGGTTCGGTTATCCAAACCGACGGTTCGGTTTTTAACCAGTAAATTTCGGGGACGGGGACGGTTTCGGGGAAAAACCGAATATGAAACAACGGTTACGGTTCGGTTACGGTTATACTAAAAACCGTACCCGCCCGTACCCGAAATTAATTATATTTAATTAATTAAATTATATATTAAACTATAAATAAAAAATTAATTATATATATTTAATAAATAAATTATATATATATTTCGGTTTTTTTTTGGGTTTTTTTCATAACCGTCCCGAACCGTTACCCGCGGATAAAAAACCGTCCCCGAACCGTAACAATTTTCGGACGGTTTCAGTTATAGGTTTTACAATTCGGTTCAGGGACGATTATATCAAAAACCGTCCCCGCCCGTCCCGTGCCCATTCCTATACATGGGTGTTAAAATGTGAGGGTAAACTCGGCTCGACATAATCTAGCTTATTAATTAAAAAATTGTGTTAGTTTTTCGTTTGTTAACTAATGTATCATGTTGACCCATGGTCCATGTACGAGCCATTGCATGCATAGAACAATCTTAGTTCATAGGTTTTGTGGTGTATTATATTTAATGGGTCAAACAATACGTGATTATTTAATATAAAAATATTATTTTAAAATATTGATATTTTATCTAATTTTTTATACAAGTATATTTCAATTATCATTGTGTTTTATCAATTATATATATATATATATATATATATACGAATGTTGTTATTATTATTTTTAAATTAAATTTTAAAATGAAGTAGCCATGTGTTAACTATTTTTTTTAAAATTAAATTTTAAAATGAAGTAGCTATGTGTTACTTTTATTTACCCCCGTCTAGTGTCTTATCATGCTAAATGTTTAGTATGTCATGCCATACCGACATGATCAACAGGCGACTATTCAATGGAGCTTGCTTTTACACACTTCCTTCGGTGTTCAGTATGGACAACAGGTAAATATGATTTTGCTAAATCTTAGATGGCAGACAAGAGTGTAATCGGGAGTTGGGATACATAATGTAAACGAGTTGTTCGATAACGGTGCAAGCAAAGCTGCCCTTTTTCAAAGGCCATTTGTTTATTATATAATTTATAATTTCTTAATTTGAATCTCAAAATTACAGTTCTATTAACTTGGAAAATCAATTCATGTTGGACTTTCTATCTAACAATTCTTTTTATGTGAAAACTTTATGTTAATTCACTTAAATAAAAGCTATACAATATAGTTTATTGGAGAAGGGATAACAACGGCAAATAATTTCACATGTGTTGTGAGAATTTTGCATCTTTATTAAGACGATGAACCTGATCGAATACCCATAATTATCATGTGATACTTGGTTGTTCATTCGATAAAAGGATGAGACAACAAAAAAATCCAATGAAATTCATATAATTACAATATCAATAATATAACACACTTCATACAATAACCATTAAATCATGTAATGAAGGTACGTGACTTAGTTAGTTACCCATAACTTATAAGTTATATCTATAACTAAGCATATTAAGTAATAATTTACACTATAAATTAAGAAGATGTTATTAATGCATAAGAGTGTCTTATATTGATCATGAAAGATATTATTATAATATTTATAAATAATATGAAACATATATTTTTATGAGATTAATCTTTTAAAATTGGATATATTATTTACATATTATATAAAATTTATATTGTATTAAAGATTTGGTCTATTAGTAACAAAAAAAAAAACTAATGGACCTAGATAAAAATACACGTGTCTTGCAAAAAAATTGCAAAAAAGAAAAGAAAAAATAAATACCTCAAATAGAATTAAAATATAATAAAAAAATATCATAAATACAAATTGTTAGATCAAATGACCTACACTTTAAGTTGAGATATTAATATATAAAAAAATATACTTCATTGATCAAAAAAATATAATAGTGTGATATTTATAAATAATACGAGATTTATATTTTTTAAAGATTAACTTTTTAAAATTAAGCATCTTATTTTTCTTATACAATGTATAAATTTTATATGGTATAAGAGTTACGATCAATCAATGAATAAAAAAAATAAAGATCGTGTATGAAAAAATAAAATAAATAAATCTTATAAAAAGAAGAAAGATAATTGACTCAAATAATATTATAAAATAATAAAAATAAGTTAAAATTATAAATAATTGATCAAATGATCTGTTAGTATATAAAAATATTATTTCGTATCGATTAAAAAAAGATATTATTATAATATTTATAAATTGTATAAGGTTTATTTTATTTAAGATTAATATTTTAAGATTTAATAACTTATATTCTTCGTATAATATAAAAAATTCATATATTTGTTTAAAAAAAATACCAAAATCTACTATTATTTTATACAATTATCACCCATCCTATTTTACATTTTAACTATATAGAAACAATCAATATAGTGAGCATGGATCTTAAATTTCATACTTTTCACATAATATAAAAAAATAATTATAGATACATAGTTTTTAACCTTTGTTTGTTGAGCCAAATAATTAAAAGTGAGAAAAATGCTTAAACCCACTTCTCTCCTCACCTTTATGTTATAGTAAGGTTTTAACTTAATTGATAAATAATACGTTCTATGCTTTTGATTAATTTTTCTCACTCCTTCGACCACAGTGAGAAAATTGAGGACTTTTTATGAGTCTAATTGCATGTTACATCAAATTACATAATTTAATATTATAAATTAAGAAGTTAAATTTGATTCTAATTTTAATTGTACAAATATATAATAATAGATAATAGTAAAATAATAAACAATGAGAAAAATAAATGACACATAATGATTTAAGTAGTTTAATTTTTTAATATAAAAAGTTTATTATACTAACGATAACACACCGAGTAAAATCTACTAATAATTAAATGGAGATACAAATATAAATATTTAAAAAGTTTTTCAAATTATATCAAAAATTCAAAATACACCCACAAAATAACTCTATCTAATTTACTTATAATATATAAGAAGATAAATTTGTAAACTTATATTAAATCAAATTTTACTATTTAGGAAGTTGATGGAAAAAGAAGAAGTTGCTATTGTCTATTTTCAGTTTGTAAATAATGGCTTCTGTTTTATTTGGTGGGTATAAGAACTAAGAACATGAACATGAAAACTAAAGGGAATCAAAATTGACATTGAATTTCAACTTTTATAGTTTCTCTGTTGGTTATTTGTTTCTGTTAAGTATCTTTGTCTCACATCGACTAAGAACAAAGCAACAAAGCTGTTTATAAGCTTTAGCAACCCTTAACGTAAATAAATCTTATTGAATTAAGTTAGATTTGAGTTTCTAACATGGTATCAAAGTTAGGCTTAGTCTCTATGTGCTTGGACCTAATTGGGCTCTACCATAGTCTCACCGTGGCGCTAATGTCCACCTTTGTTCGCCGTGTGGAGGGGGACTGTTAAGTATTCTTGTCCTACATCGACTAGGAACAAAGCAGCAAAGCTGTTTATAAACTTGAGTAATCCTTAACTTAATGAGATCTTATTGGGTTGAGTTGGACCTGAGTTTCTAACAGTCTCAATTATCAGCTTCTTCTCTCACGAAGTTATTGGCATCATCTCTTCACGTAGGAACAAAACATATATATTACAAGAGAAGACAAAGTGTTTTAATACGATATATTGGCATTGGTTAATTTTTTTTAGACCAATTTAACATTTAATTATTTCTTTAATAATTTTATATTAACTAATATTAATAAAAAATATATATCCAATACCCATTTATACAAACTTTTAACAAATAATAACTTTTGTGCATGTGTGCCATAATCTTACTAACTATATCCATCCAATTTCACGCACCAAAGGCTAAAGCAATTTCCCATATGTAAATATTTTTGAGCAAACCTCGTGTTTTCTTGCATTTTGGCGACAGGGTGCCCAATGGACCATAGGGTTGCTCGGTACACATACACTCTAGGTTTGCAGCACATGTCCTATTAGAAAGCCTAATGGCCTATGGGCTGTTCGGACGCCAAGCTAAATTATTGGTTCTCTAGAATTTCGAAACCTCCTCTTCATGAGATGCTTTATCGGTCCAACATATGGCCTCCTAGAACACTCTAGCGTGCTTAACAGATTGCATAACATTTCACAAGATACACCAAGGAATTCCTTAATAATTGATTGGGAAATCATATGACCAATGTCTCGTATTGCAATACTAGTAAACTATATTTTGATAAAAACCTAATAAACTGGTTTTTCTTCCGACATGAAAGAAAAAAATTACTAGCCAGCGTAAGTGGTTCCACTCTACACGTGAATACAATAAAAGAAATCCCATGATATAAATAATTCTACTAAAATTTGTTCAAAGGTCCTAATTTTCTTACCACCGTACAAAGTAATCATTTTACTATTTATTATTATATAAATTTTAACTTTATACATCAATATTTAAATAAAATAAAATACATATAGTAAACAATAACTTCTAATCTTATTTATTGTTCATATCTTTTTCACTTTGAAGGAGTCCTTAGATGAATTATCTATCTATATCCAAAAAAAAAAAAACTATCAAACAAAGATTAAGACTTTGATATTTTCTTGTAGAAAAAAATACTAATATGATACTAATATTATTAACATTACACAATTAAATACATGACTCTCTCCTGTTAATTATCTCTTGAGTTTTTATGTCAAAACCTTATTCATCCACTTAAAATTTGTTTTATCCTATTTTTGTTTGAAGATATAAAAAAATTAGATTATTAGGCGATGACAAACAACAACAATTATTTGAATGAAAAATTCCTAAATAATTATATATATTTTAATAAAGATATAATATAATATATATTTATATATAATTGTAAAATAATATTTAATAATTAAAATAAATAGTTTTAAAAAAATAAAAATTAATACCGTTAGTATGTTAAATCTAATTAGTTTAAGATTTAAGATTTAATATTTAATATATTTTTTAAATATATATTTTTATTTTCATCAATTTACTTTTAATTATAAATAATATCTTTATTAATTTCAAACTTTTAACGGTAGTCCCAAAAATACTATCTGAAATCTTGATCAGTGAATAAGCAGGTTTAATAATTAAAAGATATTTTTAAAAAATAAAAAATATATTTACGTTTAAAAAATGTAAAATAATTTTAATTTTGATCCAATTCAATAAAACATATTATTAATAAGTTATTATTTTTTTAAGTTCAAAATTTATTTTTTAATTACCGAATTCTTATTTCTACCCTTTCAATCTTTGTTGTAAATGACAGTTATATCGATCCTCAACTCCGCTTCTTCTGTTCAGTCTGCGCCATCGTTTAAGGCCACCGAGCTTCTCAATTTCCGCATCTCTCCCAGCTCTAACTCTTCTAATCTCCAGGTAGACTTCTTTCTGTTTCAGAAAAGTGACAACAGGTTGAATCTTTGGCTACTCTTGAAAACAAAACTGAAACTGTTTCCGGGTGCTGAAGTAATATAAGTCTCGTGTTATTTCTTATTTAAAAAAAAATTGTGTTTATGTTTTATT
This sequence comes from Hippophae gyantsensis, assembly GCA_030763125.1. NCBI lineage: Eukaryota > Viridiplantae > Streptophyta > Magnoliopsida > Rosales > Elaeagnaceae > Hippophae > Hippophae gyantsensis. Next base: position 13,794,087 of record CM061037.1, on the reverse strand, counting down.
CAATATTTCCACTGTTTTGTTTTCCTACAGTATTAAAAAAGAATAATAGCGGATAATTTCTATCGGGAACGAATGCGTTGATTTTCTTTTCGAATCCTGAAGTGGGTTTTTTAAAGTAATTATTTTTCTTCTATTGTCATGGGTTTTTGCAACAGGAAATTCGTTGTGTTGTTTTCCCATTGTTCTTTCCCTTATAACAGAGTGAAAGAGACACAAAGAGAATTAGAGAGAAGAAATTGTATTTACTACTTATTGTCGTATACTTTGATTATTTTAAGGTGTTGGCTAGTGGTAACCCCTTATTGGGACGTTGTTCAATAACCATGTACATATGCTAAGAAGATTTTATCAACTAACCAATTCTTGGAAAAGTTTACAATCATAATTTTCTTTCATTAAATCTCAGAACAAATAAGTTGGACTCAGAGAACATGATATATAATCTTTATTGGAGCATAATCCAAACATGAATTTGGTACTGGAAATGAAATCCAGTTGGAATTACCGAATGATGACTTCCTAAGTCAAGCCATGCAATTACATGTAAATTTTAAGACACATATAGACAATGAAGTCAACTACTAATAGGATTTGATTTTGTCATTGGTGATTTTCTGCTACAATCTTAACATTGTGGTAGTTCTGTTGGGGGAGGGATAACCTTTTGTAGCTCTCCAACTCCATTCTCAACCAGGAAGGACATTGCCAAATCTGTACTAAGATTGGCATTAATGTGGCAGTGCAGAATCCAAACTCCTGTTAAGAGCATTAAGAAGTGTCAAAATGTGATCTTGAATATGGAGGTGCTCCAATTGTGTTCCTCTGTGGTGGGTCAACAAGGTTGAACTTGGACAGGTCTGTTCTTCGGTTATAGTTGCCAAAACCTAACCGAACAACATAGAAATGGTATCCATGAAGATGCATTGGATGGTCTTATGTTGTGACAATGTTTGTGTCCTCCAAAACAATTTGTACACTTGAACCATATACTTGAATTTGTACGGTTTAGTTCCACTGCTGGGTGTCCATAGCCCACGAGGGAAATTACCGCTATAATTGAATTGCACTGGAGGAACGAGTGAGAACTCAAGAGTGAAGATACCAGGTGTGCCTTGATAGGCTGCTTGCATAGTGAATCGGTTCTTGGGAATACAAAAAAAACATTGTTGATGCTGGCAAAAAACCGGGTTCTATTTGGCTATTGGCAACGAGGGCTATTAGGATTCGTGCAATTGATTAGTCCTAATCCCACTGTGAAGAATAGGTCCTTATCCCAGAAGTAAATGCTGTCATAGTTGCTATATCATTACATGTTGGTAAAGATGGGAAGTGTCCCTAAAACTGCCCTTTTCTGCCACCACAGGGAGCAGATTTATACTCAAGAATTGCAGTGGTGGTGGTGTTGTCAAAGGCTGCATTTTGTGCTGTCTGATAGGCACATAAAGTGATGTAATAGCGAGCAGGTGGTTAATCAGCTGCAGCTGTGACTAGAACGTCAGTTGTCTGGCCAAATCCTATCGTGATGACCGTTGTTGGGAAAGGCTTGGCAAGGTAGAGCATCAACCCCCACAACAATCATTTTATGGCTGGCAATGGTGAAGAAAAGCTCTTGATTGAGTGCAGAATTCACAAGTCTTAGAAGAATTGTATCACCTGATCCCACACGTATTCTTACACTGTCTATATATTTAAAAGCTTTATAAGATTACCTCTTTCTTTGCTATTGATATCTAATACAAAGCATTTCATTTTTTTTATGAGAAAACAAAAATTATTAATTAAGAAAACTATAGCTAACCTTGGCTGGAGCACCTATAGCTATCACTAGGCGTCACATTTATGGTGAATGCAACTGATGCATTTGGTGCTGCTCCTATAAACTGTGCTAGACTCATGATATCAAAGGGATGTCAGTCGATCCATTCCCCTATTAATTAATCACCATAACCCATTAAGTTTCGTCATTATCTTATATGGCTAGAGTATGATTAAGAGAAAAAAGATTAAAAAAATGTGGCTAAAAAGACGCAATTGTTAAATACCAAGAAGAAGGGGAAATTCTCGCTTTGGCATTTGAAATGGCTACGGAGGACCCAGTCTAGGATAAATAATAAGAGATCTATAAACAGTAGCTTTTAGTGATCCGTTATGAGCATGCCATTATAAGGTCCCTTCTCGATCTATGATGGTGAAAGGTATGTGTAAGTTGCTCTTGATTTGATAAGACATTGAATAATATATTTCGGTCCATCTATCCACGGATATTTGCAACAATGATCACATTTCAAATTGATTGTATCGCGCATAAATTTGAAGATAAACTATTTTATGTAGCTATTGGGCTTGGGTTTTAGGTTTAAACCTCATAGCATTTGTTAGAGGCCATGGATTAGTTGGGTTTTTACAAAGTATTTTTAGAGTCAAGTTCAATGTATTTCGTATAAAAACGTACATGTATTGTGAAAGTGAACTAAGTAGTACATGTAACCCAAGTCAAATGAAAGTTGGTCGCCGTTTTGGATTATGAGGGAGAAATTTAATGGTGTTCTATGGCTCATGATGGATCCTCAAGGTGTGATTAAAACAAAATGTACGGTGTTAGTTCTTAACATATTAAAAAGAGTGACCCATCTCAAATATATATATAATTTATTCTTGGTATTTATTCAATATAAGACTTATTTTTACACTCAGCATATGCATTATGTTAGTTTACATATTATGTAACAAACTTATAGATTTTCATTGAATAGAAAAATATAAAAATTTATATAAAGAATTGTTAATTACTTTAGTTTAAATGCCAATAAATTTTACTTTTTTATTTTATTTTTTAAGAACTCATTTTCTTTTCAAAGAAAAGATTGTCTTGACGAGCACGCAATAAGTATGTTTACTTAGGTATTAAGAGAATGGTGTTTTACCGATGGTTAGTAACGTTGTATTATGTCCTATTGGTAACATTAATCTAAAATAAATCTCCATTTTTAACCCCAATGAAAATTGCTGATTGATTATGTTTTGGATTCTACAAAGTCTCTTCGCTGGTGTTTGTTGAACCTAAATTCCAAAAAAATAAAAATAAACAAGTTTCAAGACTTCACTACATTAAGATGACATAAGAAAGAAATTAATGATGAACAGATCAAAACATACAACAAATTCATGTCAAGATTTGCAAAAGAAGAGAGGAAAGTAAAAATTGTTGGAATATTATGGATCAAAATTCTCGAAACTCAAGAACACACAAGAATAATTTTTCAAAAATACTCAGAAACTCTCAAACATTTGTTTCTGATTTCTTTAACTTGATTGTTACATTGTTACTGAGAAGTATTTATAGAAACAACTAATAAATCTAAGCCATACAACATAATCTTACCAAAATAATCTAAACCATACACCTATCCCCTTACCTAACCCAATTATTTTCTTCTTCTCACCAACCATGAGTTGTATCCTTATCAATCCAAATCATCGCCATAAAAGCTTCCATGAGCTGGACTTCAAATGGGCTAGAATATTTCAAAGAGTTTTTTTTATTTCTTTGAGCTTGTAAACAAGTTTACAAACCAACACTCCCCCTTAAACGTGTTTTATGATGTCGAACAAATTTCTCAATCTGACAAAGTCTTCTTGCTTGAGTGATTTAGTAAAAATGTTGGCAATTTAATCTTGTGATTTTACATACTCGAGTTGTACATCCTTTCTTGTGATGCACTCCCTGATGTAATGATATCGAGTATCTATGTGTTTGCTTCGATCATGGAAAACAAGATTTTTGGCTAAGGCAATGGTTGACTTATTATCGACACAAATTTTGGTTGGCTCTTCTTGCGTCATACTTAGCTCCTTTAACAAGTTACTCAGCCAAATTGCATGACAAACACATGAGGTACCTGCTACATATTCTGCTTCACAGCTAGACAAGGTGACAATCGGTTGCTTTTTTGATATCTATGTAAAAGCAGTATCTCTCATGAAAAACACAAATCCGAAAGTACGTTTTCAATCGTCTATATCTCCACCAAAATCGCTATCACTAAATCCAATAAGCTTGTAATCATTAGAAGCCAAATAGAACATGCTAAAATTAACTGTACCCTTTAAATATCGTACGATTCTTTTTGTAGCTTTGAAATGGGTGATTGTCGGTTTCTCCATATAGTGGCTAATCAATCCAACAACATACAAGATGTCAAGTCTTGTGCACGTGAGATAACACAAACTTTCAACTAAAATTTTGAAAAATATTGGATCCACACTTTCACCATCTTCATGCTTGGATAGTTTGATTCCACATTCCATTGGTGTGTTGATCGACTTGCAATCGTTCATCTTGAATTTCTTTAGTATCTCCATTGCATAACTTTCTTGAGAGACGAATATGACTTCTTCCTTTTGTTTCACTTCAATTCCAAGGTAGTATGCTATTAACTCGATATCTATCATTTTGAACTCTCGGGTCATCACCTTCTTAAAATCTTCAAATAGCTTCGGATTACTTCTGGTGAAGATGAGATCATCTATATATAGACAAACAATTAGAATATCATCATTTTCAATCTTGACGTAGAGTGAATATTCATAGGGATACTTGGTGAAGTTGTTCTCTAGAAAGTACTTATCGATGTAGTTATTCCTTGCTCTTGGTGCTTACTTTAACCTATAAAGAGCTTTCTTCAACTTCAACTTCAACACCTTATTTTTGTGACATTTTGCTTCATAGCCTAGTGGTTACTTAATGTAGATTTCTTCTTCAAGGAATACATTTAGAAAAGCAAATTTTACATCCATTTGATATATCTTCCACTTATTTTGAGCTGCCAAAGAAATGATTAGTCTTATAGTTTCTAATCGAGCAACATGAGCAAATATCTCATCATAGTCAATTCCAGCCTTTTGACTATATCCTTTTGCTACTAGCCTCACCTTGTGCCTTTCAATCTCTCCTTTAACATTCCTCTTTGTCTTATACACCCATTTGACACCTATTGCCTTATGCCCTTTGGGAAGTGAAACAAGTTCCCATGTGTCGTTCTTCTCAATTGCATTGATTTCTTCATCCATTGCATCACTTCACTTCTTCTCTTGTGCAACTTCTTGAAAGCTCACTGGTTCACAATCAACAAAGAGACATAATAAGGTAAGATTATCTTGTCATTCTATTACCTCATAAAGATCTTGAAAATTTTGTGTATGTGTCACAGCTCTTTCACTTCCACTCAAAGATGATGAAGGTGACGGGTCTTCATGAGTGGTTAACATTGGTGAAGTAGGTGGAGTCGTTGGCTCTTGTTGAATTTCTATAGGTTTCTCCCTCATTATTTACTCATCTTCTTTAAACTGAGGAAAAAAATTGAAGTTATTTGCATGAGAGGTAAAATCGCATTCTCCTTCTTCGTCGAATACCATATCTCGACTTATCAATATCTTCTTATTGTATGGGTTGTATAACTTATAGCCCTTTGAATTAGCATCATATTCGATGAAGATAAAACTCTCGCTTTTATCATCAAGCTTCTTTCTTCTCTCATCCGGTACATGAACATAGGCTATACTTCCAAAGACTCTTAGGTAGGAAATACCAGGCTTTCTTCCACTCCATGCCTCTTGTGGTGTCTTTCCCCATACACTTCTTATTGGAGATCGGTTTGACAAGTAAACTGCACATGCTATTACTTCTGCCCAAAACTCTTTGGGTAGTTTCTTGCTTTTGAGCATGCTTCATGCCATATTGAGGATTGTTCGATTCTATCTTTCAGCTACACCATTCTGTTGGGGAATCTTGGTACTGTTAAAGATCTATGAATTCCATTTGCTTTACAAAACTCTTGAAACTCCTTGGATGTAAATTCTCCACCTCAGTCTGATCTCATGGCTTTGATTTTTCTAATGTTTTCTCTCTCCACTATAGCTTTGATCCTTTTGAATATTTCAAAAACTTCTTATTTCTGTTTCAAGAAATATACCCAAGTTTTTCTTGAAAAACCATCAATAAAAAGAAGAAAATAGTTACTGTTACCTAGAGAGCTAGGCTTGATCGGTCTGCACACATCAATATGGATTAGCTCGAGTGGCTTCTTGGCTCTTGAGTTTGAATCCTTTGGAAAGCTTTTTCGGAATTGCTTCCCGAGTAGGCACCCTTCACAAAGTTGATCAGGATGGTTAATGCAAGGTAGTCCCTTCACCATCTCCTTCTTAGACAATAGCTCTAATCCTTCAAAATTGAGATGCTCAAATCGAAGATGTCATAGCCACGATGCATCTTTATAGCAGGATTTCAAACACTTTGCAATGCCATTTTGTATGTTGATCAAGAACATTCTATTCTTTGACATCGACACGTTAACAATGGGGTTATTCTTATCATTTTTTATAGAAAGATTACAATTCTTCATATGAATATCATAACCTTTCTCTAATAGTTGTCCTAAACTTAAGATGTTACTTTTCATATTTGGGACATAGTAAACATTGGAAATAAATCGATATCGCCCATCTTTCAAGCGAATAAGAATGTTACCTCTTCCTTTCACTACTACGTTAGAATCATCTCTAAATGAGACATTTCTGCTTACTGACTCACCTAGTTCTACGAACATGTTTTTCCTTCCACACATATGGTTGCTTGCACCGCTGTCAAGATACCAGGCATTTGGTTGACTACCATCACCCTCATTTCATGCTAGAAAAAGAGTTTCTTTCTCATCCGTCTTTTCCTCTATGTAGTTGATTTTCTCATCTACTCTATTGTTAGAAGCTTTACATTCTGAAGCATAATGTCCAAATTTCTGACAATTATAGTATTGAACTTAAGATTTTCCATACCTTGAGTTCATATTGCCTCTTCCACGACTTCGTGTTGAGCTTTCTGCTTTCTCAAAGTTGTTGGAATTGTTGTTGTAATTCCAACCTCGTCCACGACCATGGCTTCCACCTCGTCCACAGCCTCTACCTCTACCTCGACCACGTTAGTTTCTGTCATTGCCTTGGCTTTCATGCTTATCCTTGAATTACATCTTGAAGAGTTTCTCTATGATCCCTTGCTTCTTCTTATGCTTTTCTTCATATGCTTGTAATGACCTATTTAGTTCATCAATGGTCATTTCTTCCAAATATTTTGTTTTCTCAATCGTCACGGCGATGTGTTCAAATTTAGAATCTAATGAACAAAGTATCTTTTCCATTATTCTGACATCTTCCAACATCTCATAGTTTCTTATCAATTGATTAGAAACAACTACGACTCTTGAGAAATAGACTAAAATAGATTCAAAAGCTTTCATATGTAAAGATTCAAACTCACCTCTTAGTATTTGGAGACGAACTTTCTTCACTTTATCAACTCTTTTGAAAAAAAATTAAGCTTATTTCACGCTGCTTTGGAAGATGCTGCATCTGAAATTTTCTCAAACCCATCATCATTTAAGGCTTGATAGATAAGAAAGAGGGCTTTCTTGTCTCTCTTTCTCAAATCCTTCAAAGATTCTTTTTGTACTTGCGTTAGAGTAGCTTCATCGTTTGACTCACTTAAGCCTTTCTTTACAACTTTTCATACATCATGTGCACCCAAAAGAGTTTTCATCTTGATACTCCAATTATCATAGTTGTCGTTGTTGAGTGTCAGGATTTGAAACGATGTCATGCCTCTACTTGACATAACTCTCAATATAGTAAGAATTTGACAATTCTGATCGTAAATATAGATTGAGAACGTCAAAAAACCTTAGGAGGAACTCCGGGGAAAAAATTTGAAATTTTTCAGTTAATGGTCAAAGTTAACTTTTTTGGTCAACTGTCTCGGCGACTTGGTCAAACGGCTCTATGGCTCAGTCAACGGCTCAATCAACAGGCTTCACGGCTCAGTCAACTCGACTGGACTCAGTTCCAACTCAGTTGACTCGGTGAGTTAACTCACTTTTTAACATAACCTTTTGGAGAATCTTAGCGGTGCGTCCGAACTCCGATCGTGATGATTTTCACATCGTAAGATTTGTATCATCGAGAGCTTCGATTTGATATACAAGTGTATATTTATATTTCCAAATACAACTCTGATACCACTTTGTTGGAATATTATGGATCAAAATTCTCAAAACTCAAGAACAATTTTCCATAAACACTCAGAAACTCTCAAACTTTTGTTTCTGATTTCTTTAACTTAATTATTACATTGTTACTGAGAAGTATTTATAGAAACAACTAATAAATCTAAGCCATACAACATAAACCTATCAAAACAATCTAAATCATACATTTATCCCTTTATCTAACGTATTTATTTTCTTCTTCCTACCAACCAAGAGTTGTATCCTTATCAATCCAGATCATCACCATAGAAGCTTCTGTGAGCTAGACTTTAAATGAGTTAGAATATTTCAAAGAATTTTTTTTATTTCTTTGGGCTTGTAAACAAGTTTACAAACCAACAAAAATGGCTATTAAGACAAACAATGTATTGACTTTACACTCACTCTGATCAAAGCCTCCATTAATTTCTTTCTAAGCCTCAAGCTAATGAAGATTTAGTGCTTTTGAGTTTTTCCCCATAGGAGGGCACAACTACTTATACTAGGATTTAAGAAATGGAAAACTAGAGTCATTATTTTATTTAAAACCAAGTGACATATTGACATAATAGGTTTTGAGTCTAGTGTAGCACTTAAAATTTAATAACATCTTAGTCCAACCAAAAAGAGGATTTGGTTCACCCACTAGCCTCACACTTCGTAATTGAACTAAAGAACAACTACGGTCTATGGTGTTTGCCTCTGTTTTAGAGTATTTTAAGCAAATATGAAGCTTTCCTTATTCACATATTTGTGTTTTTGGTCAAATGACATACTTGCATTGCCTCATAAATCAAAAGACCTATAGATAAAAAATTTGACAGAAAATCAACAATGAAAAACTCTCTTTGCTACAAGTTTGTGGTATATCTCAAATAATATGTTAAAGCATTATTAGTAAATGTTAGAGAAAGTTTTATAAAGAAGATTACAACATGATGATCCAAATGTCCTAAAAACATCCATAATTCCTCCATTTGTACAAATTTAGAGTATATGTGGTTACATTCTTTTAAAGAAGTATAAAAATTAGAATTCTTATGAAACATTTGATAGGGTTTGAAATGCACCTGGCGTGTAGTTGACCACAACCTTCATCACAAGCTAATATAGCTATGGTACATGACCTGTTATGCGGACTATGTGAATGAGATAAACACAAAATGAACAGATTAAAGACAAGCTAATGTACATGGGCTAGGTTCAAGCATGAACGGGTTGGACATTATTTAATGTGAATGAGTTGAAGACGGGTTGATGGTTGGATATGGACTGTATTAGTTAGTCGTCTACCAAACAATAAGTACAGTTGGTCCATATAACTGTATTCAATAAAAAATTGTTACATTAATTATGATTGTGATAATAAATTATATATCAATTGAGAAGTTTAGAAGAAGAGAAATGAAGTGTTTTAGTACTACAAAAATCTCTTTTTGGGATGGCTATTAATTGTTCCTAAAAGTCTATCAAGATGGTTGTTTTTTTCAATTGCAACTGTCCCTTATGTAGACATCCCTATATGTATGGTCTTTTGGGACAATTAATAACCGTCCCAAAAGGTAAATAAAAAATATTACTAAAGGTAAACATCAATCCTAAAAGATTTTTAAGAACGGTTAATAATTGTCTCGGAAGATATTACAAAAACATCCCCACAAGACTTCTAAGAATGGTTAATAAACATCTTAGAAAGTATTTCAAAAATATCTCCAAAAGACTTTTATTAACTATCTCAAAACTTAATAACCATTCCAAAAGATCAAAAAAAATTAAAATCTTATAAGTATAATGTATATAAAATATACTTGTAAAATATATTACATTCATAATATTCATGATCAATAATAATAATATTATTATTTAAGTAATATTAATAATTACGTTTGAATAAAATTATACATATTTAACTATAATAATCACTAATATAAAATTAGTAATTAATTATTTTCAAAATTTGGAGTCATTTTTCATTTTTCATATATGTCTCTGTTATAATTTGTTATCATTTTCATTAAACTAAATAGAAAAATAATAATATTATATTGTATTTATTTTGTCAATGAGATAATTACATCATTCATGTTGACAAACATCATCTCCTCTCTTGTGTATCTTTTCTTTCTTTAAACTATATAAATAAATAGCATGATCAAATTAAAAAAAAATATAACAATTACATAAAGTATTAAAAGAATCTAAATATACATCCTAACTAATAGTTATTAATTCTTGACAATCTTTTATTAAATTATATATAATAACTCTCGTATATATGTATATAATGAAATAAAATTCACCATCAATATAATTAAATTGTATTGAAACCTATATATAAAACAACAAGTTATTAATTAGTTTTGTTAAAAAATGAATACTATTCAGGGATAATACTACAAAAACATATACATTTATATCAATCTATTTCATATTTATCATGAAGTGGGTTGTCGTCATTAAATTCTCCAGCCATGATAGTACTTAGTTCCTTCCCTTAAAATACCACTGGAGTATCTTTAAAAACATGGACGCTTGGAAGCAAAGCACATCAAATTACTATTAGGAAATTGCACACGTAAAAGCAGAGAAAAATAACTATTGCACACGTAAAAGCAGAGAAAAACAAATAAGAGGAAAGGATGTGTGTCTAGTAGCACACTCTAAATGAAAAATGCATTGCATAAATCTTAAATTTCAATCTTCTCCTAATATAAATACTATTTAAATTTATAATATTATACAAATTATTCATCTTTTGTTAAAGAATATTCATATTCTAGAGTCAACAATTTCTTCCTCTATTCATTGATAAATATTATAAATATCACGTATGTAATATTCTTCTATTGATTATAAAAGTTTTTCTAAGTTTTTTATTTTTTGTAAAAATTTATTTCTAAATTATTTTTTATGTTAAAGATGGTGGTAATATTTCAAGTAATTTTCTTATAGTTTTTTGCATAGAAGATGATAATTTATGTCATAAAAAAATAGTTTATATAACACATATAATATATTTTCATATTTATTAAATATCATTTGGCATTCTAAATTTCATTTTTACTGTATTCAATGTATGTCTAATAAATCTTTGTATATTTAATTTACTATAGTATCTAAATATTACTTACATGTGAGAGCATTTCTTTATATTTATAAATGTTGTTATTATGTTAAATTTATAAATCAAATTTTTACATTTTTTGTCAAGCTAGACTTTATAAGTTAAAGGATTTAATTATTACGTTGGAGAAGTTTGTATGATTATATTTATGCAACTAGACTATTCATATAAAACTTTTTTTCCTACTTTTTTATACAATTTAAATCTAAAAGATCATATCTATAATTTTTATGAAATTTGAATTCTAGTAGGATACTAACTGTATTTCTTCAATGTAATCGTTCTTTTATTTGGGTTTGTTGTTTTCTTCTATAAGAAAGATAAGTTCTTCTAGTTTTTATCTATTTCTTAATTCTCTATGTGAGTAAGGTGTTCTTTCTTGATAAAAAACTTGTAATGAAATTTGTTTCATATGATTTTTTAGAATCATATTTTCTAGTTCAAAATCAATTTCATTGATTATTATTATATCATCTTCATTTTTGTTTGTACAAAGTTTTTCATTATAATATCTTTCTAGCTCTTTATTTGTTTGAATTAACAAACTAATTAATTTTTTTATATCTCTATTCTTAGGGTTTATAAACTGTTCTTCTAATTTTTTTTATATTCCATTAAACTAGGATTATAATTTCTTCTTTATCGTTGAGATTTTTCTCATTCTTTATTTCCTCATTCTTAGGTATCATTGAATCTGATCTGGTAGGTGATTCTTTTTTTAATCATACAAATGAATCAAACTTGTAATTTATGATTTCATTGTCATTGAGTATATTATTTACATTTCTTATTAATTTTATAAATTTCTTATATTTGTCTTATTATAATTTATGATTATAACTATATTTTTTTTAAGAATTTTTTTTGTATTTTATTTATGTTTTGTAAGGACTTGATGTTTTATTTTTGTACTATATCTATTTCTTCTGCTAAAAAAATTAAACTTTTCATTATTGTTACTTGATTTTTTAATATGTTTATTAGGTTCTAATCAAAATCTAATTATATATTTTATAGTTTAATTTTGAACATAATTGGTATAACAATGATATCATTTTCTTCTTAATATTATGTCATGGACTAATACTTTTATTACTTTAACTTCTTGTTTTAGATATGTAATATCTTTTTCTTTATTAGAAGTCTCTTTTTCAAGATTTATAAACGTAAATTTGGATATATTACTATTTCTTGTTACATTATTTTTTCTTTTCAGTATCAAAGGTTTTTTATTTAGCATCTAAGTTTTATTCTTTTGGTATTTCAAACTCTGTTAATATTTATGGTTTTATTAATTGTCTAATTTCTTAGAAAGTTTTATATATTTTTACGAATTTATTTTGTCCATATATTAAACTATATATTTATTAATAAATATCATACTATGTAGTATATTCAAAATAGATAATTTTTTTCTTTCGTTAAATCACATCTTTCAAATTCATAACCTAAACTTAAAAAATGGTTTAAATTCTTATTATTAATGTTAATAACAAACTTGAAATATGCCGTGAATTTTAATTTTTGATATCTTAAGTTTTTATGGATTATTTCTAATAAAATATATTTCTTATTTATTATTATATTATTTAGCGATACTAGTTTTATTGGTGTATCAATTCATTTTCTAAAATGTGTTTTTATTAATATTTGGATTCATCTTAAATGAATGTATCTAATTTTTTCTTTGTCATTTTGAAGATTTTTAATAATTTATTTATAATGATTTATTTGTCAATTAATCATATATTATATTTTATTTTTACGAATATAATATTAATGTTTATTTATTTCATAATAAAATATATATTTTCTTGGAAATATTTTTCTTATTTTTAAGAATAATGATTCTTTAAAACCATTTCATTTCTTAAAATTTAATCTTATTTATTTTTGTATTTATTAAATTTTTTTAGGGATTATTATTTTTATGAGAAATATCCTGGATATCTTATGTTTTTATTTATATTATTTCTTATTTTGTTATTATTTATATAAAAAATTACTATTTAATTTGATTAATTGTAATTTTTGTTAAATTTATAAGATATTATGATATATTTAAATTTTTTAAAATATTTATGATATGAATTATATTTTTGATAATTATCCTTCTATCGGTTCTTCAATTCTTTCTTCTTCGTTTCATATATTTTTTTTTTCTTGTGTTTCTTTGCTTTTATATTTTATAAGTCATCTTTTAACCTTTTCATTTTCTACTATTTTCTTTTTTGTTCTCCTATGATCTTTGAGAAAAATTTGCTTGGAAGTTTGGCTCTCATGTATTAAAGTTAGGAGTTTCTCTAAAATTTACTTGTGAAGTAAATATAAATGAAATTTTGATTCCTCCGTGAGTGGCATAATCACGTAAATGGGAAAAAATTATGAATATTTTAGTGTAAAAAATATTAAATATTAAATTTATAAATTAAAAATAAAGAGTTATAATTTAATTTAATAAACCTTATTTGATCACACGAAGTTCTCTACTTTAAATTTTATTTACAAGTATATTTTTTGAAAATTTTTATATTTCATTCCTTTAAATGAAGAGTATAAAAATTAATCAATAAAATAAAAATATATCAAATTATTATGCATTAAAAAATTAATTTTTTCGTAAAATAAGAATAATCTTCAAACATTATAAAAAAATTATTTATAATTGTTTCCTACATAATACATGATTAGTATGATATTTTGATGATTTTATTTTTATAAATTGAATACATTAGTTATATTTTTTAAAATTAATACACTTTAATCATATTATTAAAGATTCTACTAAAAGATGTTTAAAGATGAAAATTTTACAAAATATTAAAATAAATGAAAAATAAAATAAATTAAAATCATCTAAATTTAAAGTATCCACAAATATAAAAATAAGTTTATTATAGTAAATCAATTTAAAGTAAAATTATTAATATATTCAATTTATAAAATTAAAATTACATAAAGTTTAAATTTTTAATGTATTATCTTTAAATTTTATTAAAAATAAATAAAAAATTATTTATAAATAAATTAAAAATTAATAAATGATTTTAAATAAAATATTGATAGAAATTGAAATCTTATTTACCCTCTCAAGTGATTATGACACTGCATATGGTAGACCCAATCAAAATTCACATTGCAAAATCCTCTTGCTAGAAGGTGATGGATAATGGATCTAGGGTCCAATTTGTTTCTTATTAATTTATTAATATCACAATAGATATAATTTGAAAAAGAAAGAAAAAGTTAGTTGGAAAATACCGAAAAAACTAGTCCATAGTCATATTGACATTTTGTTTAAGCTTGAAATTTATTTCATTTTTTCTTAAATTTTGCAAGAAAGAAACATACAATGTCTAGAGATTCAAACCACAATTTCTTTAGTTTTCTTGATATTTACTAGAATTTAAATATGAAGTTTGAGAAGGAAAAAAAAATGAGAACTTGAAGAGAAAGGAGTCAAATTCAAATCATGATTTGAGCTCTATTGTCTTTGGGAAGAAAAATTCTCGTAGTGAGCATATCCAAAGATACATGAAATCGTGAGAGTTTGAAAAACAAAATGCAACAGGCAGGTAAAGAAAGTTCTATAACATGAAAGACAAAAAGTTGTGTAGTTGCATAAGTGAGGAAAAATATGTTATTTGTGATTAAAAAAGGGAATGTTTAATTTGGAGAGAGACTAATTTATTTTAAGTGTATTCTTTATGAATCTCATATCTAATATTTTTGACACTTGTTAAACATTGAATAGACCGTTCTCTAAATTAATCAAAATGAGATGGTTAGTTTGGTTTATATAAAACTTTCTTGGGATTATCTTTTTTTATTATAGAAAATTTAGAAAGTAACTCGAGAAAAATATCAACTAAGTCCTTATATTAAAAATTATTACCCTTAGATTTTAAAAAATTCTTTCAAGTCTCCTAACTTTAATTTTTTTCACTAAAATATTTTTTGTTTAAGTAATTAAAACTTGAATCTTTAATAAAAAAAGTGAGAATTAATAAAATATTTACTTTATCTATAGATTATATTTTATTTTAAAATTTTATTAATTTTTATTTAAAAATAATTATATTTAAATAAATTTTTGTTACATAATGTCACTTGATTTCTTTTACTAATCACAATACTCAAAAACATATTTTAAAATATCTTAAGTTAAAAATACCAATTTTAATATTTAAAGGATTTTAATTAAATTTCACTCATAAAAATAATGTTATCATAGCTTAACTTATTGCATATATTAATTTAGATGATAAAGTTAATTAAGTTTTTTTAATAAATAATTTTATAATAGTTTAATTATCTCATATTTATACGTTATATTTATTAATAATTAATATATTGTTTAATGCATATAATATTATTAATTATTTAAAATTTAATAAATTATTTATTAATTAAAAATAAATGATACAATTTTTTTATTAATTTAATATTAATTTTTTTAAAAAAATATTAAAATTTATTTTTTATAAAATAAGTAAAAATTGTATAAATAAGGTTCGAATTTAATTATAAAATTATTGGACAAAGAGATATATACATCACAAATGATCTCATTTAATATTAATTGTCGTTTTAATAAACAATAGATAATTATAATTTTAAAAAAATTATTAAACATATTCGACTGTAATTTTTCCTCGAGCCCACGTTTTGATCGTTTTATTAGAGATTCCACGTGCCTTCTTTCTTCTTAGATCGTCTTCTTGCAGGCTCAGGCTCAGGCTCAGGCTCAGGTTCAGGTTCCGGTTCCGGCGCATAATTCACTTCCCGGTGAATGTTAAGCCTTTTAGTCTACGGATGCCTCACTCTTCTTTCCCTTCTTCAAGCAACTATCTCTTTCCAATTTCTAACTCAATTCAAAACCCTATTATCTATAAGCTCAAATCGAACCCTTTTAACAGTCTCACTTCCATTGCTAAAGGCTCAAATCTTTATTTCTACTTTAAATTATAGGTAACCCTAGAAGATGATGGATTCTGATAAATCCCACCTTTATGCATCCAAAGAGGAAATGGAAAATCTTGTCCTCGACGACCCATTGAACGACAATAATAAATCAGTCTCCACATATCGCAGCGCCATGTCGTCTCTCTCCGAAACTCACCATCCACTAGCAGCTCCCATCATCGAAGCTCCGGCAGATTCCGATCCTCTGCTGACTCCACCGTATCGTGATCTCCGAAACCCTAACGCTGGTGACAATTCCTATGTCGATCCTCCGTCATATACAGATGTGATTTTTAGTCCGTTTGATGGCAACGACGTTAATGGTATAGAAAGCTCCAGCAAGAGCATAGAAAATTCAGGTTCTTTTTCGAGATCGTCTTCGTCTTTGAGCTCAGAGTATCTAAAAATTACGGTCTCAAATCCCCAGAAAGAGCAGGAGACAACAAATTCTATCGTGCCGGGTGTTAATACTTACGTTACTTATCTGATCACAACAAGAACGAACATTCCTGACTTCGGTGGATCCGAATTTAGCGTTCGGAGACGGTTTAGAGACGTGGTTACATTGGCTGACCGGTTGGCAGAGTCGTACAGGGGGTTCTTTATACCACCAAGGCCGGACAAGAGTGTGGTGGAGAGTCAAGTCATGCAGAAGCAGGAGTTTGTGGAGCAGAGGAGAATAGCCTTGGAGAAGTACTTGAGGAGATTAGCTGCTCACCCTGTGATAAAAAAAAGCGATGAACTGAAGGCCTTTTTGCAGGTTCAGGGGAGGCTTCCAATGCTGCCAACAACTGATGTAGCATCTGGAATGCTTGATGGGGCAGTCAAGCTTCCAAAGCAATTGCTCAGCGATAGTGCACTGGCGCCACATGAGGTGGTCCAGCCGGCAAAAGGTGGAAGAGATTTTTTGAGGTTATTCAAGGAGTTGAAGCAATCAGTTGCCAATGATTGGGGAGGTGCAAAGCCTGCAGTGGTTGAGGAGGATAAGGAGTTTCTGGACAAGAAGGAGAGAATTTTTGAGCTTGAGCAACAACTAAGCAATGTTTCGCAGCAGGTAATGGATGCTTGAAGTTCATTGCAGTTATGGCTGTAGTTCGAATATCTTTAGTGAAATTATGTATGTATGCCAGATTAAATATAAAATGGTTATGGAAATGTTTTTCTTGTGTTGTGATTATAGGCTGAATCACTCGTCAAGGCCCAACAAGATATGGGAGAAACAATGGGAGAGTTAGGATTAGCATTTGTTAAGTTGACTAAATTTGAGAATGAGGAAGCTTTGCTCAGTACTCAGAGAGTACGAGCTGCTGACATGAAAGGTTTCGCAACTGCTGCTGTCAAAGCAAGCAGGCTCTATCGAGATTTAAATGCTCACACTGTTAAACATCTGGTGAGTGGCAGATGCTTATATATCAATATTCTTGGTGTTGACATAAATGAGTTATTTTGTTTTGTCTAAGAATTCGTAGTTCTAACAAAGTTCCCAGAATTTAGTGGGAAACATTCCATTTTGAGGAATGAAAGCTAGCATATTTAATAATAAGCTTATGCTTAGATTTGGTGCTTTTATTAAAGCCATTTGCTGGCATTACATTTACAGGTGCTAAATGGGAAGCAATTTTGATGAAATCTTTTCTTTTACGTGAAAATTTCCTTAGTTTTAATTTTTTTTTGTTTTTCTAATGATTACTGCAGGATACATTCCATGACTATCTCGGACTAATGCTAGCTGTCAATAGTGCATTTTCAGATCGTTCAAGTGCTTTACTCACTTTGCAAACTCTTCTATCAGAATTGGATTCCATGAACTTAAGGGCTGAAAAACTTGAAGTAGCATCATCGAAAATATTTGGTGTTGACAAATCAAGAATTCGTAAGATAGAGGAGTTAAAAGAAACCATTAGGGTTACCGAGGATGCTAAAAGTGTTGCAATAAGAGAATATGACCGAATAAAGGTATCATTTAATTCATTTATGTCTATAATAAAGGCTGATTAGTTAGTATCTGTATCATTTAAATCCAAAGCTCCTTTTAGTTTGTAACTTCAGTTATTATAGATTATGGCAGCACAGGATCTGAAATTGTTCCGTTGTTTTTAGTAAGCTTAAGTCACATGATGCTTATCAGTTTATTTTTGTATTGGAATATCATACTTCTCCCCCTCTCTCCCCTCCTCCCCCTTCAAGTTCTCATCTATTAACAACACTGGTGTGATGAATTTTTTTTTTATCTTATTCCTATCTTAAAAAAAGAAGACAAATTTTGAGCTTATTGGCTTAAAATTCTTATCCAAATTAATTTTCTAACTGGATGGAATTCTACTAGAGAGAATTCTGGTGAGTGCGACTTTAAAGAAGATCTACTCGTTGATATGAGATGTCTGGCTATTGTGAATTTGGATTTTTCATAATTCTTATTAACTTGATCTTAGCCATGGTGGGATTATGTAACCCCATCTGACAACTCAGCAATTTGTTCTTATTGTCTGTTTCTGGACAATGATTATTAGTTTCCATTGCTGATTGTTTTTATTGATATGAGGTTAGTAAAATGAATGCTGAAGAGTCTATGAGGTAGCACCAAAAAGAGAATATAGTAAGAAAGAATAGATAGAACTAGGAACTAACAAGCAAGAACTAGGGAGAAAGGGACCTAATAGTAAGAGAAAATCTAGAACATTTCATTCATCAGCCAAAATCTTGTAGTACAAAATTGGTAGGCCATTAAATAGACTTTCAAAACTTTGTCATTAATATAATACAACTTGTTTCTCAAGCCTTTTACTTGGCCACAGGGACGCTTGTCTTTTAAGTATCTTACTTGTAAGGAAAAATTCATATGTTTGAAAGGGTAAAAATAAATTATAATTAAAATAATTACAAAAATAAGATAATGATAAAATAACATAACTTTCATTTTTTCAGTTTGCTTCAGACTAGGGAGGTGGAATATTCCTTATAATCTTTATAGTAGTTAAAAATAGTTTGGTACTTTGACAACCATTCTTTGTTGCAATAGTATCAACATTGTGGCCTCAAGGCTAATGTTGAAAGGTTTATCTGGGGCGTAGCAAATTGTCCCTTCTAAACCACCTCCAGCTAATTCTTAGTGCAGGTTAAAAGATTTATCCTTTGTTAATAAGGTCTTTAATTTTAGCACGTATTGTTCCATTATTGAATTTAGAACCTCATGTTTAGGATGAAGCAGCTTGCTATTAAGCACGGAGGCCTACATCATGACCCTTTGAGTACTCAGGCACAAACTTTGATCTCACATATTGTACAGTCAATTTAGTTATAAGATTCACTTGGCAATTAATTTTGGATTGTTCTGGAATTTGATATATAAGATAACAAAACTGTTTAATGCATACAACCTTTGATTATTTTACTCTCTGTTAGTTGCATGCTCTGTTGTAGTAGTGGTATACCTGTATCAGTTTAGTTTATATAGTGGCATACTGAAGTTTGTCACAACTTCCAAAATGTTGCCACTGAATGCAGCATGACTTTTCTATTTAATTACTTCAATATATCAGCTGCCCTTTAGTAGAGGTGTAAAGGCTTGGTATATCCCCAGCAACTTCCACCCTTATCATCATTTTGTCCACACCAAATAAAAATAAATAAAAATTCTTTAGTTGTAGATTTTTTTTTCTCTATGCTATTCTTGCTGTTTCTGTTTAATAGCCTAAATTGTAACCTTATATGCAGGAAAACAATAGAAGTGAACTTGAAAGGCTTGACCAAGAGCAGCAAGCTGACTTCTTGAACATGTTGAAGGGTTTTGTGCATAATCAGGTACATTTTTTTTTTGGTGGGCGTATGTTAATCTTTCGAGTTATCTTGGAAATTTAAGGTTTTTTGTTCTAGGACATGGTTCTTTTAGTTGATCAGTTTAAGGTTTTAAAAGGTGGTTTATGCCTTGAGGTGTTTTTCTCGCATGAGGAGAGGTGGCATGAGGTGTAAGCCTCTTTCAAAGTCTTGAGACAATTTTCTCCGATGATGCAAGTCATAAAACTTATTTTTTACTAAACGAATAGGGAAACAGTCAATTTGATAACATTAATAAAATTACAAATTATGATCACACATTCATAATTTAAATTTGAAATGGCCAGATGATACAAAATTAAAATGTTAGCTTAGGAATATGATAGTAGAAGTACCTACTTTTTTCTCATGCATAATATGAATAAGGTTTGTCCATCAAACTCAGAGATATTGGAGAATATGGTAGAAGCTTATGATGGATAGAATTGGGATACTTGAGGTTAAGCACATAATTTTACATTGGTGGTTTTCCCCTCCGAAAACTAGTTTTTAGTTTAGTATTGAGGCTCAACTCAAAGTTGCAAGTCTCAAATATGGCCAATTGAGGCTAAACTTTAACTTGTGGGAGACATGAGGCTTCTAAGGTGAGCCCTGTTCTGAGCCTCAAAATAGCAAAATTTGAAACCATGGAGCAGTTGCATTTATTTCTACACTGTTCCAGTGTTCTTCTGTTGAAATGGAAGAATATTTATAATTTTATACTCAATGAGGTGCTGCAGATGCATGCCCAATTTTTTTGCCCTTGAATTTCATGGACATGTGCTTGCTACTGATATTAGCTAGTTTCTTACAAATTCTCAAAGCCCACCCCCTCCAAAAAAAAAAAAATCATGCTTGGCTGCAAGTTATATTATTTCCCATACCAGGCACATGCCTTTGTCAGTTGTTAATAGGAGCGAACAAAGCGCTTACTTTTGTTTCCCTCAGTAAAAGTGACCGTATATGCTATCCCTTGCTCGTGTAAGTCCTAAGCATGTGAATGTCTGTAGTGCTTGCTAGACAGCTGCTCAGGAAATGTACCAATTAATTAGCAATGCCTGCAAGCATTCATTTTTCTCTGATGCCACTATTTCTGTCTTCCATGTCTAGGCTCATTTTTGATAGTCTTGTCTGCTTCATCTAATTCTTATTTTTGTGAATCAATAGGTAGGATATGCTGAAAAAATTGCAAACGTGTGGTCAAAGGTTGCTGAGGACACTAGTGGATACGCACGGGAGAGCAGTTGAATGGCGTGGGTGTAAGTTCCAAACTTTCATATGTTACTTCAAATTTTTTTTTCCCGCCCCCCATTGATAATCACCCTTAGGAAATAGCATTACATTCAAAACAATAAACGTAAAGCTAGGACCCGTAGTTCTCAAATTTGGCTTTTCCAATTTGTAGTTCTTAGAAAAGATTATTTGACTTTTCTTTGATGTTGTAAATTATATGCATTTGTTTTTAGATTTATTTAAATTTACTTACCTTTGAATTTCGATTCACTATGAAAGAAAGGTCTCTAATGAACGTAAAAACATTAATGGTGAAAAAAGCAGCAGCAAAATTGGATTCCGTATTACTCTTGCCTCAAGCAATATGAAATTGAACGGAAACATATTGTCCTTTGCGAATCTTCATTGTGATGGAAACCGATTGCTGTAAGAAGATAGATGATTTATTGGATTAATTAGTTATTTTATGAAATAATACGTGTACAAAAAAATTAAGAATATAATTATTTTGTTAAAATTAGAAATATATAAATATAAATATGTATAAATTAAAGGATCGAGATTTTTGTATTACATAGTATCTTTAAGATAATTTTTCTGTTCATCGTGAGTGTTAAATAATTATAAAAATTTATTTTTTAGGATATAATAATCAAATAATAATAAATTTAAATTATAGTTTATTATTCTATGTATTTTAAGTGTTTGAATTTTATCATAGGAATCTAACTTTAGATAGAAAATTCAAAAAATATTTTTTCTTTTCTTTTACTTTCTCTTCCTTTCTAAGTGTCTTTTTTCTTTCTTTATATTGGAAAACAATTAAATACTGAAACTGAAGAAGAAAAAAACCGAAGTCATTAAAAACAGATAGAAACGTAAGAATGAAAAAAAAAATACATTAAATAAATTAAAATCAAACTAACAATTTCAAAAATTTTAATTCAAAATTTAATTTTCATTAAATAGCCATTTTAATAATTTAACTCAAAAAGACTTTAATTCAAAAAATTTCAACAATTCCTGAATAAATAAAAATTAACATAGATTTTAAATTAAATTTTAACACTGAAATAGAGTTAAACAAATTAAAACATGTATAGGATATATAGGTGTTATCTTTTGAACTTTTCTCAGTGGAAATATATATTTATTACTGACTGATCAGTAAACGTGATGTCCTTGAATTGTTCTATCTTTTATGTAAGAGATGATATATTTCATACAAGAGTGTTTCTTAACATAATTCAGTTCTTATTATTATGTTCATTTTGGTCATGGATATATACCTGGTTTTGTGAGAGTTTAAAAAATTGAGTCTTATACAATTCTCTTTTGATGTGACCGCACTTCTTTCTCACATAGTGATCTCTTATCTTTAAAAATAATCTGTAAAGAGTAACCCACATACTCTGCTTGGTATTCTGTACATAAGAATCATTAAAATCCTAACTTATCTTATATCTTATGGGTATAACTATTTTTATCTTAGGAATGAACTTGAAGGTAAATCCCTTATAGTGATATCACTAAGTCTTTACAATTAGATTATCTTTTTGAATATAGATCTTAGGATCTTCAGTCAAATACATTAGATTTTCTTTGCAAATCTTTATTCATTCATGAGTTTCAGTCTTATTTCCCTCGATGACTTATTAATTAACTTTCGATTTAACCTTTTAGTTAAAAGATCAACTATATTATCTTTTGATTTTACATATTTAATAGAGAAAATCCCATTTGAGATTAGTTGCCTAATGATATTATTTTTACGACACATATGTCGAGATTTACCATTATACATATTGCTTTGTACCCTAGGTATGAAAAATCCTTGGGTTCTTTATTTAACTCTCCATTTAGAAAGACTATATTTACATCCATTTGATGTATTTCAAGATTTCGTAGAGTGGCGATAGCAATTATCATCATTATGAATGTTATTCTCGTCATAGAAGAATAAGTATCAAAGTAATCAAATCTATGTCGTTATGTGTATCCCTTAATTACAAACATGATCTTGTACTTTTCAATTGATCTATCTGATTTACGTTTTTTTGTGAAAATTCATTTGGACCCTAGTGTTTAATTTACTACTTGGAGGTAAATCAACTAGTTTATAAGTGTGATTTTGCATAATGAACTCAATTTCACTATTAATGGTTTCTTGCCATCAAGAACCTTCAGAAGAATTCACGGTATTTTTCATAGGTTTAAGGCTCACTTTCTAGCAAATAGGTTAAAAAATTTAGACCATAGAACATTTCTGTCCTAGTCTTCTTGTTACGTTTGGATTCAATCTTAATCTTATCCTCAACCTCTTGTTTAAGTTCTTTACTTTTTATCATCTTCATTTATAGTTTCATACATTCGTTTAGACGAACTTGATTCTCCTTGAGATTTATCTGAAAATATTTGTTCAAAAACGATGGATAATTGACAAAATGGCTTCCCTCCTCAAGTTCTGTAGCAACGTAGAACTTAGTAGCATTGCATTTATCATTTTTTTTCAAGATACGATTTTATGTTTAACAATTCCATTTTGTTGAGGTAAATAAGGTGTTGTGCTTTCAGGAATAATTTCATGTTGTGCACAAAATTCACCAAACGATGTTTCTTATTCATCATTATGATCACGGTGTAGTATCTTGATCTTCTTGTTGAGTTATTTTCAACTCTTATTTTATAAAGATTAAATTTATCAATAGTTTCATTTTTACTTTTAAGCACATATATACTGTAATATTTCGTGTTATCATTAAAATAGTAATGAAATATTTATTATCATCCCTTATTCAAACAAATTTCAAATCACATAGAACACTTTAGATCAAATTAAAGGGTTTCATGTTCCTCTCATTTGATTGAAAAAATGACATAATCATTTTACCTCTACATGAGTTTGACACTTATGTTTATAACTAATTTGTAAAAAAAATATATATAACTTATGTTATTTAATTATGTTGCACAATTTGGAAGACAAATAATAAATAGATGAATTAATAACATAATTAATCTTTTATTTAAAGATCAACCCTTCAATTATATCACCATTTAATACAATTATTCTATTATCGGTAAATATGATTTTTATTAGACTTCACATTTATTTAGAATTTATGCTTCTTAAGTAAACAAATGTCTCATAGTTGTTTCAAGTCTCTAACATGTATATTATGTTGTTTAGTAATTTCCTATAACGAACATTAATCTATTAATTATAAACCATCGATTTTGTAAATTATAAAACAAAAATTTGTAAAATAGGAATTAATCCTTCGTAAACAAATTTTTGAAATATTTTGATATTCTCAAAACCAAAATCAATAAGCTGACATAAATAATTTTAACCTGTAAGTGGTTAGTCCACAAATAACTAAATCAGAATTTTAATCAACCATTTTTATTAAGGTGTTATATCAAGTACACATCAAATTATTCATGGAGGAAATTAAGAATGTAATTTGATTGCATCCAAACTTGATTACTCTTTTATTCTCTCAAGTAATTGTAATTAAGTTTCATAAAATTTAAGAGGCAATTAAATTATGCAGATTTGAAACAACTTGAATTGTTGTTGAAGTTATCTATTTATGGTAACCAAGCATTATAACACCGTAGATATCAATAGCAATTAAATATAATCAATTACATACTTAATCAAAATAAATAGTTATATGCTACCACAAACCAATTAATTATACATTAATTATGTTATTCACACAAGTATATTTTTATTTATATAGATCAATATACTAGAACTTTTAGATAACCAATTTGAAAGTGACCCTTGAAAATCAATCACCTAATTATTAAATCAATGTTATCAAATTATATAGAAAAAAGAATAAGTTCCACCGTATCAATTAATATGTTCATTAATTAAAGAAAGATTTGAAACTATATTATAGGATATTGGCTTAAAATCAAAGAAAATATGCAAACATGACTTCAAAGAAATTAAGTCATCATTTAGTTTATTCAACAATATATGTTTATACATAAACTTTGGTATTAGTAGAGAATTATTATCAAAAATAAACGCGGATAAGAATTGTCAACCATAAAGATGAATAACAACATATAAAGGAAGTAAGGAAGGAAAAATATATCATATTACTAGAAAAAAATAGTAATATATATAAAAGTAATCTGAATTAACCATGATACAAAATAAGGACAAAAAAAAAATCAAGTAATACCTTCAGTAATAAATGAAAAAAAATGGAACTAAAACAAGTTAATACGACATCATTAGATTATTAATTACAATCTAGAAAACAATATCACAGAGAAAATAAAAAATCAATTAATAAAACAAATTACAAGCTTCATCTCCAAAAACACAGAAGTAAAAAAGAACGATAAAACTGAGATTATTAGATTTAGGAAAAATAATATACAGTTCTAAAATACTATTTGTCCAAGAAAATTGAAAATCCAGAGAAAAATTTATCTTAAGATAAATAATACATGAAAAAAGAAATTAAGAATATAATTATTTTATTAAAATTAAAAATATATAAATATAAATATATGTATAAATTAAAAAATCAACACGTGTATATTATAGTGATAATTTTATTATCATTTGATCGTTAAACTTAACTTTAAATAAAAAATAAAAAACAAATTTTTTTTTCCTTTCTCTTCTCTGCAAATTTCTTTTCCTTTCTGACTATTTCTGTTTTTTTCCCTTTTCTTTTACTCTCATTTTCTTCTTCTTTCTTTTTCTTTTTTATTTCTTTACATAGTAAAATAATTAAATACAAAAACTGAAACTGAGGAGGAGAAAAAAAACTGAATTCATTAAAAATAGATAGAAACAATAGAAAGAAAGAGATGGAAGAATGAAAAAAAAGCTGAAGTACATTAAATGAATTAAAATCAAACTAACCATTTCAGAAAGTTTAATTTAAAATTTAATTATCATTAAATAGTCATTTGAATAATTTAATTCAGAATTTTCCGAAAGTTATTACCAATTATCGGCTAAATCTGTATATTGTTTTGCATGTTATTGCGGATACTTTAATTTTTGGTGTTCGAGCAGCTTTTGTAAAAAATACATAACATGGTATTCATCGGTGCATGAGTGTAACAGGACGTGATGGAGTTACACCTGTTGCACACGTGACAATATTATCAAATTGATGAAAATGTTATTTTTGAAACCATTAAATATATTTAATGATATTAGAAAAACTTATTTATAGTATGAATGTTAATTAATTAAGAAGGAATTTGTCTTATCCTCTAAATGCAAAAAAATAATTATCCCATCTTTTAAAGGAATAGGATTTAATATATCAAGAACAGCTGAATTAGAATTCTACGATAGCAATAAGAAACAGTTCATAATTTTCATTTAAATAAATTTATTACAAAAGTTTGTATTTTTATATTAAAATGACTATCTTCACCACAAATATAATATGTAAAATATTAACTGATGAGTTGTATTTTAATTGTAAATGTATTTCTTAATATAATCTAATTTAATTATAAATTAATTTTAATTTATTTATTTTTTAAATTATATTTAGTATAAAAATAATTTATTTTATATATTAATTATTCCTATAAATTATTTCTTACAAGAAATTTTTAAAGAAAAAATTAAGTACACATGGATATTATAATAAATCATACATTATTAAGGAGTTAAAAGATAACATCAAAAGTGTTTTAAATATATATTAAATTTTAATTTATTTTCTAAATAGAAATTAGTATAAAAAAATAATTCATCATATATATATATAAGTTATCTTTTACTAGGATAATTAAATAAAAAATTAAAAAAATCTTAAAATAATTTATAAATAGCAATAATCAAGAGATTTAAAAATAATTATAATAATTATTTATTATTGTTGAGATTTGTATAACTTTTGGGCAATACAAATAATTCGGAGTTCACATTCATCTATATCATAGATAGGAATTATTGTTGCCATCGAGCAATATTTTATTTATTGTCAAGTTTAAAAGTTGCAACATTATACTGAATATTGAAATCAAGTGGCATATCTTTTTACTGCACGGTAAAAATTTAATTCAAAAGAGTTTTCTCTCTCCGAGCAAAATTTTTAATTCAAGCAATTAATTTGGATTTAAAGTTTTGTGTAGTTTTGATAACTAAAGAAATTATATTTGGTTTAAAAAATTCTTTTAAATATGTATTAAATTTAAATTTAATTTTTAAATTATATTTAGTGTAAAAAAATAATTGATTTCTTGTATTGCTTATCTTTTAATGGAAGAATGAAAAGAAAAATTATGAAAAGAAAAATTAAAAGACTCTTAAAAAAATTGATTCTATGTGATTAGATTTAAAATTTAAAATTTTAAAAATTTTAAAATAAAAATTTAAAAAAGTCGTGAACATTAAAATAATTATCTACTGTTACATGATTAAAAGAAAAAAATTAAGTCTCACAGATATGCTTTAAATTTTAATTTATTTTTTAAATTAAATTAATGTAAAAAATAATTGATTCTTTGAAATAATTATTTGAGAAAATTAAAAATAAAAATCAAATATTCTTAAAATAATTAATTTTTCATAAATAAATTTAACTTTTATAAATTCATAGTCAAAATTTAAAAAGAAAAAAAATTAAAAGTCTCATAAAAATATAATAATTATTTTTTATTACAAAATTAAAAGAAAAAAAATCAAATGTCTCTTAAATTTGTATCAATTTTAAATTATTTTCTAAATTATAAATTGTGTAAAAATAATTGATTCTAAAAGGTATTTGAACACATTAAGGTATTAATATTTTTGAAGACTTTAATTTTTCATAATTTATTCTTTTAATTTTGATTGTTATGTATCTGAACACATTAAAATATTAATACATATATAAGAGATAATTAAAATGATAATTACCTCTATTATGTTTTAATTTAAAGTTTTTTATATAACAATACATCCAAATACATAATAATTTAATAAATGTAAAATTTAAGTATTTTAAAACTTCACTTAATAGATAAACTTTAAAGTTACAAATATTATTAAATGTTACTGTTTATTTTTGATAATTTTATATTTATTAATATGGGATTAATAATTATACATATTTTTTTACTTTTAACTTATTTTCAATTTCATTACTTTCATTTTGATTTTAAATCTTTTAATTTATGTGTTAATTTTACATTTTGAGTTAAAATAAAATCTCATAAATCTTTTTTTAATAAAAAAATAAAAATAAAGAAGGCTTTCTATTAAATTTTATAAATTTTAAAATTATACATTTATATATTATTTAAAATTTAATTTCTTCAAAATAAATTCTATTAAATAAAAAATATAATTATAATTATAATAGTATTTATTTTTCTATATTCATTAAATTTTTAAAAATAAAAGCTCTTATACTTATAAAATTATACATTTATATATTATTTAAAATTTAATTTCTCCAAAATAAATTCTATTAAATAAAAAATATAATTATAATTATAATAGTATTTATTTTTCTATATTCATTAAATTTTTAAAAATAAAAGCTCTTATACTTATAATTAATATTATTTTAAAAATTTAAAAATTTAAAAATAAATAATATTATTTATATGATGTTATAAAATTATTGACTTGTCACTATCAATTATAAATATTTTCTACAAATGAGGGAAAAAGAATTGAAAAAACCCTCTGCAAGTTCTCCATGCCTTCAAGATAGATCTTGGTAGAATCATGTTACAATTAAAAATACAAAAAAAAAAAAGTTGTACCAGCAAAATCTATTAAACGTGGTCCTTAAATATTCTCGATTCTTATTCAGACGCGAGAAACCATTGTGGGGCCCGAGGAAGTCGTTACTCCTGATGAAGCGGTTCCACTGATGATAGACAAGAAACTGGATGCCTCTTGATCGTTGAGAAAGAGATCCTCAGGATCCCTAAATGCACCGTGAGCACACACGATCCCAACCCCAGCCATCACCGCCGTTAATAGCAATGAGATCACGTTGCTAACCAAAATCATTATGAGAGTAGCTAAACTCAATCCCAATATGACCTGTGCATCGGAGTACGTACGGCCAGATATTACCAGCGGCTGATCGGACGGTCGAAGAACGTAGAGGAAGAGCCAAGCAGCGGTGAGAGCAATCAGAGTGAGGATAGAGAATGGATGAGAGAGAAGCAAATAGGCGAGCACAGTAGCGAGTACTATCAAGTAGTTGACGCGAAAATAGGCCAAGTTCTTCCGAACTCGTGAGGAGGCATGGGAAAGCGAGAAGGGTCTAGAGAAGGCTGTCCGGTCGATAAGCTCAGTCCAGGGACGGCGGTTGGAGAGTGCGTGGCGGGCGTAGGTGGAGAGGCGCGTGAGGATGGAGCGGAGTGGTAGGGATGAGGTGGAAGGTAGAGATTGAGAGTTTGAGATAGGTAAAGAAGGAAAAGACGACATTGATGAAAATGACTAGTTTAGATGGCGATTCGACGTTTGGAAAAATAAGAATAGAAAGAGAGATGATATTTGCTTATAAGGTTTTTAGTGATTTGACGGTGATTGCATCTGAGATTTATTAAAGAGTTTAAATTGAGAGGAAGTTTAATTTGACCGCGTGAGACGTTGAATTGCTTTGCTTGTTTTTTCAGTTAGCAATGGGCCGAGTGGACTTGAAGGTTGAATACCGAAAACAATGGTGAGGAACATGGGTTGAATCATCCATGTATTTATGGTTTTTATTTACTATCACTTGTTTTTATTGCTAAATTTTCTCCCATCTACTTTCAATTCATCTTGAAATTATTCTTTGAAAACAGTTTAATATCTTTTCAACAATGTAGCAATAAGTGTTTGTTTAGGGATAAAACCGGATCGGATCGGATCGAACGGTTTTACAAATTAAATGGTCTAATTTGATTTATATTAATTTTTAAATTGATCGAACCGGATCAGACCGATTTAATAATATATTAAAATTTTCACATTATTTTTTATTAAAAGTATCCAAAAATCGAACCAAACCGAAAACCGAACCAAACGGTTTCATAAATCAAATGGTCCGGTTCGATTTGTATTAATTAAAATCGTTTCAAACAATCCGATCCGATCCAATCCGAGTAATATAAATGGTCCAGTCTGATTAAATTTTTTTAACCAAAACCGAATCGGACCGATGGACACCCTAATAGTAAGAATTCTTTGAATACGTGTAATAAAAAGATAAAAAAAATTAAATGCTAAAAATGGGTTTGACACTGATGTTTTGTAACAAATATCACTTTTCATTTATATTTTAAAATAATTTTAATTTAGTAACTATCTTACTATAAATGAAATAAATTTTTAAAAAATAAATAATAAACATATTTTATTTGAAATTTCTCCGATATACTTTTCACGTGATCTTTTAAGAAGGGACATTTTTTATATTTCATGTTCCTATAACGACCAACTAAAAAAAGAAATTAGAGGCAGTTAAGCAATCGTCTCTTTATCGCAACGATAGCTCCAAAAATTGACAATACTATTTTTCTTTTTTTCCTTTTTCCTTTTCATACGTGTTATTGTCTCTTTTAGCATCGTGTGACTCCTTTGGTGTGATGGGGTTAAATTTCAGTGAAATATTGTCTTTTTGTTTGCTCTAATCCGTGATAATTGTGTACATTTAAAAATTATGAATCTTTTTTTATGATTGAAGTGAGGTTTGTGTGTTGTGTTTAATTGAGACATGAATGCCCATAAAGTATTGGTGGGGTTGCACAAATTGAGTTTGTGGTACAAAATAGTGATGGTGGACTAGTCATATATAGTAAATCTTTTGCCTTCTTACTCGCGTAAGGTGTTGATTAGTTTTATTTTATTTTGATTTATTCTCTGTAATAATAGTTCATTATCACATATTTTTTTTCTTATTTTTTATTATTGTCTGTGTTGTTGATCTGTGAAATGAGACTCTGTATCAAGTGTGGTTTGATGAACACAAATGCATTTTTGTTGGAAATGTTCACCAAAGTGGCCCATTGTTGGTACATGTTTTGTTTTTGTCCTTAATTTTGTGTGGATGTGTTTTGTACATTAGTGTATGTTACCCATTAGTTTGTATTGTCTTGGCGTAGACAAGTCCATATTTTGACCAAAACAGAGCTTGGTATGGTTGGGTTGATTGTTTTATAACCAAAATTGATTGTGTGTTATTTTGTAACACAGATATAATGTGTAAGCATGTTTTTTTTTCTTTTGTTGTTGGCCAGATTGTTACATTTTTTTTGTTTCAAATGTATTGAGTAACCTATTCACAATGGAGATGCATATTGGTGGTAGTTTTGTGATGAAAAATGGAAATAGATATTATATATGGGCTAATATGTATTCTTATGACTAATGTAATCGTGAAACAGTGTTTCTGAAGACTTTTAAAATAATATGTTTATAATTAGGATCAGATTATATAAGTGTTAATTGTTTTTGGAGGAGGTTTCTATTATTGAGGAAATTGATGAAAATGATAATAATTAAAGTACAATGAAGATTCAGTGTCTGTTGATTTAAGCCTACAGGAAAATGATTATGAACCCTTGATTAAATCTAAGGAAAAAGAATATTACGATGAAGATAGGGTTAAAGATAATGTTCAAGTTAAAAAAAATATTGGAAACAAAGATGGTGAATATGGTAATGAATATGAAATGAAATATTCCAAAATTTGGTTCATGCAAGATTTAAATTACAACACAATTAATTTTTATATTGGTATGGACTAGTTTAGAAATAATTAAGAATACATATATGTACTGTAAAATTAGATATGGGAGGAAGTTACTTAATAGGAAAAATTTGTCAGATAAATTTAAAGTTAGTTATAATTATGAAAATTGTTCATGGACAATGAGAACAATAAGATAACAAGGATTGAATTCGTTTATGGTGACAAGGTGTCACAAAGAGAAAATACATACATGTGTTAGGAATTATGATATGAAAAAGGTGTTGAATTGTTGGTTCATAACTGAAGAATTTTTAAAAATGTTTAAAGATAACTTGAATTTAAGGTGAAAAACTTTTTAAACTAAAGTAAGGGAAAAAATATGTTTATATTACACTTAACCAAGTCAAGAAAGCAAATATGAAGGCAAAGAAAATAATCTATGGATCATATGAGGATCAATATGATATATTATTTGATTATATTAATAAATTATAGAAAACAAATCCAAATATAATATCTAAAATAGTCGAGAAGATGATGGATGTGAAAGATAAAAAATGAAATAGTGTATACTTAATTCCAACTTTAATATTATTGTTTTGTATAATTTCAATTTAATATGTTTCCTAGATTTCAAAAAATATACATATGTTTTAATGCAATAAAAGAAAGGTTTTTAGGAGGATGTCAAAGGTTCATAAGGTTCATGAAGATGGTATTAAAAATCACATGGATAAGTTTAGACAATATATTTCTAAATTATTAAAGGTTAATATGAAGATAGAAGAAGAAGATCAAGTAATGATTTTGTTTTTTTCATTGCTTGAGTCATATGATTTGTTAGTATCTTCATTAGTTGAAGGATAAAAGAAATTGACCATTTGCAAGGTGTTAATAGCTCTCTTAAAAAGCTAGTAATAAGATGTAATTGATTAGTTAAATATATAGAGATCATCTTGTAACGAAGAGTAATTCAACAAGAAGTTTAAAAAATAAAAGAAATATATCTAAGTAAAGATAAAAATTGGTTTAAGCTTTATGCAAATATGTGATATTGAGTTTTTATATTGTTAAAAAAAAGACATAAAAAAAATTATAAATAAAGATGAAAGGTTATAAGAGACCATAAAGATAAAAAAAAAAAGGTGTTAAAATGAAAAAAATAATTAAAATTTACGATATCAACAGTGACATAGTTTGCACGAGAACAAGTAATAATTCATAAGATGATTGAATTCTAAATTATGTTTACTCACTTTATTTACGTAAAAATAATGATTTATTTGATAGATATAAATTTATGATTTATATGTATATGTGATGTATAAAATTGTTGATATAAATACATTAAAGATAAAGACTTTTGATGTAAAATTTAACAAGGTTGGTAGTTAGCTTATATCATGTTAAAAAAGAAAAAGAAAAACAATCGTGGAGGAGTCATTAGAATCCAAGGACATGCAACTTGAACATCTCTTCGCTCTTTCATTTTTCCCACTAAAAGTCAAAGTTTTTTTTGTTATGAAACCAAAAGTTGTTAAGTCTGTTACTCAGTCTTTTTTTTCCACGTGTAATCTACTCAATATTTACTATTTTTTTTGTGAGATATTGATACAATAAAATTTATTATAATTAATTTTATTTATAATAATAATCATATTATTAAAATATAATTAATAATATATATATATTTATTATGATAAAAATAAAAATTATTATCACAATATCATAATCTATTTTTTTGTAATGAGCTAATTTAACTCTTTTGCCATTTTTATTTTAAGATTTATTGCAAAAAAATTATAAATATAACAATTATTTATATTAACATAAGATTAATGAAATGTGTTAATATTAAGTTATTTTACGTGATTTTGTTTTTGAGCAAACTCTATTCATTGAATTATATTTGGCCTATAAATTTTATTAAATTTTACATTTTGATTTTTTTTATAATATTATGTCTATTACTTTTTAAAACTTAATATTTAATCAAAGTTTAAAAATTAAAAATTAAATTAAATTATACTGTAATAATTTGAATTAGTATATTAAAAAATATTTTTGCATTAATTAATCTATTTTTTCAAACTTATTTTATTTAATCCATTATATTTAAAGTTAGATTAAAACTATTAAATTTAAAATGATAATACAAAATAATATTATAAAAAATTAATTGATTAAAGTATTAAATTTAAGAAAGTTTAAATATCAAATTAACATATTCTATTTCTTAATTTGTTTACTCATTTTTTGAATTTTTTTCATAAAACATAAATTATCTTTTTTTCCATTAACTTTATCACTTTTAATATTTTTATTTTTTAATAAATATTTTATATACTTAATTATATTTAATAATTTTAGTTTAAAATTAAAAATAATATATTGAATATATTAAATTTTAAAAATTAAAAGATTAAATAATTTAAAATTAAATTTCTTTAATAATTCAATTTTAATTATTATAATAAAATTTAGTTTAATTTTAAAATAATTGAACGAAAAAAGTGATAAAGTTAAAGATACAAAATATATACCACCCTGTTTTTCCAAGGACCTTCCTCACTCCTCAAAGCCTCCTTGGTCAGAAATGAGAACCCAAATCTAAATTCAATTCAAAATTGTTAATTGAACTTCAATTCAGTTAAGACATGGCTCAGAACGGCGAAGAGAAAATGTTAGCTGTGGTGCGCCATCTCGCTAAGACTCTAGGCCGTGACAACGCTATGGCAGACGATATTTTGCAAATTTTCTCCAACTTCGACGGCAGGTTTTCTCGCGAAAGTTGTCTGTGATCGGGTTTTCTTTGGATTGTCTTCCGCTGCGGATCTATCATTCATGGAGGTTTTTCGTGGATCGACAATTCAGCTACTGAACTTCGCTGATTCTGTGGCAATAGGTTTGCGGTCACCGGAGCGGTTGTTTAAGATCTTAGACTTGTTCGAGACACTTAGGGACTTGTTACCGGAGTTTGAATATTTGTTCTCTGATAAATACTGTACTTTACTCAGGAACGAATCAATCACAATTTGGAGTTGGAGAATTTGATCGGTAGAGACCCGGTAAAGACTCCTGTCCCTGGAGGTGGACTTCATACAATCACTCGCTTTGTGATGAATTATCTTCAAGCAGCGAGTAGATCACAGTAGACGCTGGAGCAGGTCTTTGAGGAGCAATGCTCCTCGTCGTCTTTGTCAGTTCAGATGGCTTGGGTTATGGAGTTGTTAGAGAGTAATTTAGAAGCTAAGTCTAAGGTTTACAAATATCCTGCCTTCTCCTTTGTTTTCTTAATGAATAATGGGAGGTACATTGTTGATAAGGTGAAAGCTAATGAATTGGGGGCTCTGTTAGGTGAAAGATAATGAATTGGGAGCTCTGTTAGGTTTACAAAGATCTTGCTTTGTCCTTTGCTTTCTTAATGAATAATGGGAGGTACATTGTTTGTTTTCTTAATGAATAATGGGATGTACATTGTTGATAAGGTGAAAGATAATGAATTGGGGGCTCTCTTAGGTGATGATTGGATTCAGAAACACAAAAGCTGGACAGTATCAGGTAATCAACCAAAACCTAAAACTGCTGTTACAACATCAGTTGAAGTTAAGAGACTTAAAGCTCTTTTAACACACACACACATACATAGGTGATGTGGGACTAATATCCACCAACCGCGTAACTCTGCTTTTGGGAGTGAAAGATATGCATGGAAATCAGTTTGTATGTTGGTTCTGGAATTTGTTTATAAACTGAAAACGCAAAATCGTAAATTTTGTTTGATTTATGATAATTTGTTTTTTTTAAAGAGTTGATTGCAAACTATGTTCAGCCTCTATGTTCGAATAAAACAGTTGTTTGAATGAAGTTGAAGTTAGGGTTTAATTTGACTTGTGATCTTTTTTTTTTTTGTTGGGGGACACAATAATTTTGTGGAATTCCATGATCTTGTGTATTAGCATTTGACTTGCAGATAAATCATCGTGTTGATAGAAAGAAAGGAAAGAGGAACCCAATAATATGAAATGACAAGTTCAAATGGTGATTGTGAATTTGTAATTCATAATCCTCATAAACTTGAACTAGCACATCTGTACAAAAGAAGTAGGCTACATTTTATTTTTCTGTTAAGTAAACCAATAACTGTTTTCTTATTCAAAGCTTATATGTATAACAAAAAGCTTTTCCATGAGTAAATGTTAATTTATCTGGCTGAACTGAAGAATAGATGTGATTCATTATCATACGAGAGCTTAGGAAGGAATTTCTTAGCAAGATCATCAGTCAGGTACTTGTAGGCTGCTTCAGTAGGATGAATGGAATCAAAGAACAAATAATCTGAAGCCTTATCACATACAAGTGTGATAGAATTACACAGAGGACCTACTTCCAGTAACCCAGTTCCACAGCAACCTACCTTAGTTTCCACAAAGCCTGTTAGACACAGGAAAATCAGGTGAATTGCCCAAATCAAAACCGTAAGAACCCGCCTCCTTCCATTTTGGTAAGGAGTTCAAATCACAACCCATAAAAAAAGAGTCTAGTTTAGCTTACCATACTTATGTGGTTGATTGATCATATCGATTATTGGAGAATAGATATCTGCGTAAACAATTTTACTTCCAGGAAGCTTTGCTTGTGCTAGCAGTAGGAGCCTTTCAAGCTTCTTGTTGTAATTCTTTGCATCCGAATTCTCACTGTCTACACATTTGCGATCATTTAGATTCTCAAATTTGAGAGTCATTTGAATGGGAAGGCAACCAATTGGAGGAAGTCCCGCTACCACTATTTTGCGACATCCAAGCTCATAGAGCTCCTGTTAGTATACAACCCAAAATGAGTGAATAATGTAAAACTGTGAATTGTATTTCTATGCATATTTAAATTAACCAAAGTATATAGGCTAAGATCATCAGACTTTATCACCTCAATGAAGAATTTTATCTTATTCTGCAGAAAATCCTGGTACCCACTAATATCAAACTCAAGCCGTCTTGTGGGTATGTCGTAAAAATTTATATCAAAGTCATTAATACCTGCACTTATTATGACTAAAGCACCATTAACTGTCTTTTTTGCTTCCTTTTTCCCTACAATCCCTTCAATTTTTTCTACATATTTCTTAAAATACTCAATTTGCTTTGAAACTGGAATGACTCCGGCTACTAGAGAAGTAAAATCATCATATCCGGATCCACCAGAAGCGAAGCTAACACCGGTGAGAAGATCCTCATTGGAAAGTTTTGGATCCAGAAAAGGAGGAACAGTATCTTTGTTCTTTAGCATAGAGGCAAGAAAGTCAGGAACTAATTTTCCATTAGAGAATCTACCAGTAGCAACATGGCCAGGAAAATCTTTACCATAGGGGTAATGGTTACCCTGTGCCACTGTAACAATGTAATTGTTATTGCCTGTATCCACAGTTGAATCACCAAAAATAAGAATGGCAGGAAATTTTGGAGAAGATATAGTGCTTGAAACATTGCAACTATTGAAAATGATTGTCCAAAAGTTCATCAATATTATAAGGAAGATAATGGTGGTGGGTGCCATTATTTTTTGTTACTTCTTTGTGGAAATTAAATATTTGTTTTATATTTGTACTGAAACTGTTATAGGCTATAAGTGTTTCCTAATGCTATTGTAACTTGTAAGGGAACCCTGAACTCAATGAAGAGACGTGACATAGATGTCAAGTTATTTTCTCTTAATAGATCAAAAAGGACATATATATGAATCTTTGATTTGGTGAATTTTGCTCGAAGTTATATGTGCTTTATGTATTTTCCCTTTTAAAATTTTAATTTTGGATTGTAAATGTAGGTACATGTTTTCGGTATTAAATCGTAGTTTCTGTAATTCATTATCTTTTTAATGATGCTTCTTTGTGAGTTTAATTGCCTTGTAATTAGGATTAGGTTTTGGTTTGTTCTGTTTCTAAGCAAAACATTAAGACATAGTAGAAGTTAGATGCTTATGATATGTGAAGAATCTAGGGTAACTTCCAAGTGAACAATACATGTCCAAAAGAAAAAACCATATTAAGAAAGAATAAAATAAAATTTCATAATATTGGCTTGTATTTATTCTCTTTAGCTACCCAGAAGACCAGATAATTAGATATTTATAAAAATAAAATAAAAAAACGATTTGTGAACTGACAATCTTCGTAGAATTACATGTAAAAAGGAATATGTAAATTTTTAAAAACCAAATACTTATATAACAATATAGCAATTATAATTTATATAGATAATATAATTTTGTAATACCAAATTTTATCATATATTCATCAATGAAATATAAAAAAAATATAAGACTTTAGTAATATGAAAAAATAGAATAACTTTATCTTATAAAAACGAACGAAAAAATATTTTGAGATGTCACAAGCGAAATTAAAACGTTTAAATTTACTTGCAATAATTTTCAATCGTTTTCTGTATAGTTTACAGAAAAAAAAAATATTGTACCATGTACATAATCCAACATTGTGAAGTATACAAAATAAAAAAAACTAATAATCTCTTAATATATTTCATGACAGTTTGGGGTTAATATAATCAACTATTATTGAACTGAAAAAATGTATATGATTGCACGTAAAAAGAAGTGTGTAGATTTTTAAAAATCAAATACTTAAATAGCAATGGGATAATTATAATTTATATAAAATATATAATTCTATAACACAAAACTTTAACACACACGTCTGAATATAATACTTAGTAGTATATAAAAATAGGAAAAAAATATCTTATAAAAAAACGAAAAAATAATAAATATTTAGAGGTGTCACAAATGAAATTAAGAATTTTAAGTTTGCTTGCAATAAGTTTCACTCGTTTTTTATACCATGTACATAACAAAGAAAAAATTTCTATACCATATACATGATCCAATGTTAATATGCATGTAAAAGGAATTATGTAAATTTTTAAAAATCAAATACTTATATAACAATGGGAAAATTATAATTTATATAGAATATACAATTCTGTAATACAAAACTTCATTAGATATTCATTAATGAAATATAGAAGAATATAAGACTTAATAATATACAAAAATTTTAAAAAAAACTTTATGTTATAAATGAACGAAAAAAATAACAAACATTTTTGAAGTGTCACGAATGAAATTAAAATGTTTAAATTTACTTACAATAATTTTCAGTTGTTTTCTATATAGTATACAGAATAAAAAAATCTTTCTATAGTATGTACGTAATTATGCATTAATGTATTTCATAACGGTTTGAGTTTATTATAATTAAATTAGAACGATTATTGAATTGAAAATTTGTATAAGAATGCACTTTAAAAAAAAAGCACCTAAATTTTCAAAACCCAAGTTCTTAAATAGCAATAGGACAATTACAATTTATAGAATATATAATTCTATCATACAAAACTTTATCTCATATTCATCAATGAAATATAAAATAACATAAGACTTAGTAATATACAAAAATAGAAAAGAAAAATCTTATAAACCAAAAAAAAGAAATAACACAAATTAATTGATCTTTAGTCTACGTAACTAAAAAAATCCAAACTTTGAAAAATAATGAATGAAAGATTCAAACTTTTCTTCAAAAACCAAAACAGAGCATTTCAAAAGAAATATACAGAACCAGCTGTAGGAAGTGATTGAGGACATTCATTGGTATGAAAAAAGCCTCGAAGGTTACGATCACAAGACTCATTAGTATCAGCATATTCCAAAGCGTAATCAAGCAGGTTCCTCAATAATTAATATAAATATAAAATTTTAAATGACATTATAAATTTATTTATAGTATAAATTATTATTTTTTAAATATATATATACCGACGTGAATAACAAGTTTACAAAAATAAAGATAAAATAACTTTTTGATGGAAAATTAACTACTGTATTGAATGATGTCTATGTTTAATTTTCCTATTTTTATATTTTAAATATTACCTTTTGAAAATATAACTTGGCCTAAATTATAATAATGAAGTCTTTGAATTTAACATTTTTAATATATTTATTTAATAGATATGAGTATTTATTATAACTGTGTTATGTCTTAATCAGTGCTTATTTATTTAGTGTTATATTCTAAAAATATAATTATTAATTTAAAATGTTATATATGCATATAAAATTAATTTAAATAGTTTAAAGGTATTTTTATTTATTAACGTAACTTTCTAATAACATTATCAATTAACGTGAACTTAAAAGATGAATTGCACTATTTTTTGCATAAATTAAGTTATGATTGACAATATTAACATGTTTCATAAAGTAAGTTATGATTGATAATATTAACATGTTAGTTTGACTCGATGGAAGATGAGCATGTATTAGACTTCTCATTGTGCTGCTCGCTTTAGATGTAAGAAATAAAAAACTATTTACATAATCAATTTAAAAGAAATTATATATGTGTAGTTTCGTTTGTATATGAGTAAGTATATTGCAAAACAAAAAAGGACCTAGTGATGATCCAATGCGAAATTGAATTTGGGCTATTTTAAGGTATTTTATATTAATAACATTTCCACTCATCTTAAACTAAAAATAAAAAAAAAATTACACAATTTTTATATAAATACTTAATAAGATAAACATGTGAGATTATTATAATGTAAATATTATCTTTCATAATTATAATTATAATTATAATTATGTTATTTGATTTATATTATAAAAATAAAATTTATTTAGACAGTTAATAAATAAAAAAAATTATTTATATTTAACTTAATTTTTACATGACAAAGAAAATAATCATAATCTCATGTTCAAATATTAAGTATAAGTTTAAGTCTTAAAAATAAATTCATTTATTAATCAATAAATAAAAGTATTATTTAAGTTTAATTATGTTCTTAGTTATAATTTTATAATCAAATTATAAATGTATATTATTTAAATGTAATTTGATTTATATATAAATAAAAAAATAATATAATTATAATTTTATAATTAAGTGATAAATGTAAAGTATCACATGTAAATTATAAATTCTGGTATTGATATTTTTATTTTATATATTTAGTTCATATATTAAAAAATGAATAGAGAAAAAAAAAAGAAAATAATTCATATTTAAAAAAAAATCAAGCAGCACCGCTACTACAAATGTTGAATCCTTTGCTTTTTATATAAGCTAATGATATACTTTACATTCCTAATACAGTTAAGGAAACCGAAATAAAAACTTTGCCACTTACGAAAAGAATTAAAATGAATATACATTATAAAAGGAAAAAAGTATTTATATGGTCATTAAAATAAATTTTTTTGAACAGTTTAATCTCTTAATTTTATTAAAATCGTGTAAAGTTTAAAACTAAAGTATATTTCTTTCTTCTTCTAAAAGTAGCAAAAGTATTAAAAATATAAGAAATAAAGTGTTTCAAAGTTAGATTTCAATGTAACAGTACCCATATAGAAGAATGATGAATAACATAATCATTTTGATCAGGATAATGTGCTTAAAACAAATAATGAGTGAACACTTATTTGATTTATAAGAAATAACGAACCAATAGGAAGAAATTTGGAAAAAAATCGATCATACATATAATTGATAGTTTAAATAAATATTTTAAAAACATTAAAACATATTAATTAAAATGATAATTAATAATTTTATAAGTTGATTTAACTTTAAATAAATATTTTAACATTAAAATAATTTAAGTGTTATAAACATGTATTATTGAATGTATAAATGAAATATTATGTGTGATAGTTGTAAAAGATATACATACATAATAATTATTTAAAACTCAAGTATTTATTTGATTTTTCGTGGTAAACTTGATAATGAACTTAAAATAAATTTACAAATAAATATTTTACTCATAAAAATTGTTAGAAACTCAGGCTTAATTCAACCCAATAAGATCTCAAATAAGATCTCATTAAGTTAAGAGTTGTCCAAGTTTATAAACAATTTTACTGCTTTGTTCCTAGTCGATGTGAAACAAGGATACTTAATAATCCCCCTTCACACAGCGGACAAAGGTAGACATTAACGTCACGGTGATATTGTGGTAGAACCTAATTAGGTCCAAGCACATAGAGATTAGACCCAGTTTTGATACCATGTTAGAAACTCAAGCCTAACTCAACCCAATAAGATCTCAAAAAAGATTTTATTAAGTTAAAAATTACGCAAATTTATAAGTACTTTGCTTCTAATCAATGTGAGACAAAGATACTTAATAAAAATAATCAATATTAGT
Source organism: Hippophae gyantsensis (assembly GCA_030763125.1). NCBI lineage: Eukaryota > Viridiplantae > Streptophyta > Magnoliopsida > Rosales > Elaeagnaceae > Hippophae > Hippophae gyantsensis. The sequence goes on along the minus strand of CM061037.1, from coordinate 13,751,969 downwards.
AATTGTTTGCCCTCCCTTTATCCCTACTTAAGTCAAATTGGTAGAGACAGAGGAAGTACATGCATCTAAAATAGCATGAGCTTGAACTTCAATGTAAGAAAATTTTAGTTACTTCTATGAAATAATATATTTGATCAAGTTATTTAAAACAGAATTATTTCCCAATTGCATAGGATGACTAATCATTGTTTGTTTCCTGCCTTATTTGTCTCCTCGTTCAAAATAAACATTATTTATAAATTGTAATATATTTCCTAACTTACTTTTGTGAACAATAAAAGACTATCAGGTGATAAACAAAAAAAATCTTTTTCAATCTAAATTTTCTTGAATTTTTATTTTTTTATGTCTTTGAGTTGAGACTTAAAATACTTTTGGCTTTAGAGATACATTCTTGAAGTTTGTATTACTTTACACATTCATTCTAAAAAAAGATGTAATATGAATAGCAAGATAATGATAATGAGTTATAGCTAAAATATATACATATGATCTCGAAGATTTAGTTTCGGTTTTTTTAAAAACCAAGATAATAGAGTTTTGGCCTCAATTATTTAAAAACCGAGAAAATAGATATATTTTATTAAATTTTTATATCACATATCAATTTTTTTATTTTTTTCTCCCAATCTTTTTTTTTTCCTTTTTCCTTTTTCCTTTTTTTCCCTCCTCCCAGCTGATCTCCTTTTCTTTTTCTTTTCCCCTCCTCTCAGTTGATCTCCTTTTCTTTTTTTTCTTTTCCCCTCCCTCCTCTTTTCTTTTCCTTTCTTTCCCAGCGCTGCGAACCTCTTCCTTCCTTTTCTTTTCTCTACCCCAACGCGCACCATTTCTTTTCGCAACCCAGCTCCGACCGTACTGCTCATCCTCTCTGCCGCTTCGCGTGTGTCTCCATCAACGGAAACGGCATCGAACTTTTACTTCTGGAAGCAATTGAGAAATCCCAAAACGCACTGGAGATTCTCGACCTACCAACCCTAAAGATGCATATCTATTAGAATCCATGTGGGAGACAACTTTTTATGTTCTGTTTTTGCTATTTCTAGATGCATATCTATTAGAATCCATGTGCGTAGTTGTTGATATCTTTGATTCTTTAAGTAATATGTATTGTCAAAAAGGGACAAAAAGTTGATGAACGTATTTTGATTTTTTTCCCATTAACTATTGTGCTGATTTGAAGTAGGAATATTATCATCCTTTGTTCAGAGAATTTCCATTAAGGAATGGAAAGGCATTATAGTTTATATACAGTAGCAAGCAATTCAAAACCCAAGGAGGATTAGTTGCTGGAACTGCTTCGACTAATGTTTACTGTAGTTTTCAATTTTAAAATACTATTGGCCTGTGACACCTATTGAAATCGATGTTTCTTAATCATTATAGCAATGTCAGCCAAGAAAAAGAGTTTTGGAAGAGCTGCAATTCGAGACCACGAAGGTTCAAAGGTTTCTAGAGCTCATAAGAGAATGTCTGAAAATTTGCAAGCCATAGAAAAGAAGGTTACTGACCTAAATACATCTTCTACAAGGAAGCACCGTCTCGGTACGTATTACTACTGGTTTAAGCAAATATTTTTAAAGATAACATCACGGTATTTGTTTAAGTACATATTGTCATTCATTTAGTGTTACATGCTTTAAGACTGCAAGTTGAGTGGCCTTTTGAAGATTTGTTATTTGCTTCAATACAGAATTGAGCTAACATATTTCTAATGTGGAGCAATGTATTGTTGTATTTATATCATAATACTGGTTATAGATGTCACACACATCTATGTATTCAGTATCTAATGAGCACATGTCAATTTGTATGATTAATTTAATTGTTGTCTTCTGCAAATTTCAGCTGGCAGTATTGTAAAGAACGGGGAAGCTTTTGTCACAACAAATTTGAACTCTAACTTTGACTTTGTGCACAATGAGAGTTTTGATATCTGTTTCGTGCATGATGCAATTACTAATGATTCTATGGTTTACAAGGTAAACTGGCTTGTTGCAACTTGTGTATGATACATGCATACTAATGAGGAGTTAACATGGATATCATATTGGTTTTCCTATGGCAGCTTGTTCTTATTACAAAATATCAACATGTATTAAATCTTATGTCAATATTAAGTAAGGGTAGGGAAATAAATTTCTTTGGAAGTGTAATTTTTTCTTGTAAATTTCTTGAATATTATTACACGCTTCTTTTGTTGAGGGAACTGATCATGTCTTAGAAACTATATTTTCTCCCAACTTTCACATGGCTAAACATGGTTGCCTTAAGACAGAAAGTGGAGGTACATAAAGTCTTGTTTTTACTTGTAAAACATGGTATTTTGATTGTCTCAGTTTTCACATGTGGCTGGCTACATTTTATTTATAACATATGTTTTCCCTCATTTCTTCAAAGATGGTTATGCAGAAAAGGAATTTAAAAAATGGAACTACTGATTTCTTTAGTTGAGAGTAGAGCACCTTAATATCATTGTCAATGCTCCTAAAATTCCTACAACCTTTAAATTGTAGGCGTTAGATTACTGTCATTCACCAGGGAAGGAATATAGTGTTTGTGTGGCTTCAAGGTACATGGAAAGAAGCATGGAGTCTTCATCAGTTTGAAAATGACCCTTAATGAGTAGTGGATGCTACAGAGGTTCCTTCAAATTTTGTGGCACTCGCATAATATATGTTAAGAATTACTAATTTCTCTAATCTTTGAAAGCGAGGATTTAAGCATATTATTTGAGAACAAACGTTAACATTATTACAATGAGACTTACTCTTTTTTAGATTGTAGACTAATGTTAGCAACTTTAAAGTTATTTCTTGTATTTTATTATATTTTTAGAATTCTTTAATTAGTTAGTTTTTATTATATGTGTTTTATTGTATCGTTTTATTAAACTCTTAATATAATATCTCTTTTAAATTTAATATAATTAATCTTAATTTTTTTAATTTATATTTGAAAATTTAGTTTAATAATAATTCATTTTGATTATCTATGGTCTCAATTATATAGCAAAACCGTGACCATAGGTAAGACTTATGGCCTCGGTTATAGCAAAACCGTGACCATAGGTGAGACTTATGGCCTCGGTTATAGCAAAACCGTGACCATAGGTGAGATTTATGGCCTCGGTTATAACAAAACCGTGGCCATATGTGAGACCTATGGTCTCGGTTTTTCAATAACCGAGACCATAGGTAATGACTTTTGGTCTCTCTCAAGAACCAAGGCCATATGTCTATGATCACGGTTAAAAACCGAGGCCATAAGCACATATTTTAGTAGTGGATTTTTGTTTGTCTTTTTTAACATATAACTTTATGCTTCTACTAGATTTATTGGACATACTAAGTATAGATGGGTGATAATAATAAGTTCTACAACTATAAGCATGTAAAGTATTATTACAATGGATAGTTATTAATTAGAATCTACAGTTAGATTTAATATAAAAATATCTATGGATAAATAACTTTGTTGGGTATTGGACATATAAAGTTTTTTTTCACTTGTGCTATATGCAACAATGGGAACCATCTACTCAACAGTATGTTTAATTTTCTTTGTGCTTGAATTTTCTTTTTAATGACAAGAAGTTGTTTCAAACTTTGACATGAACTTATTGTATATTTAGGTGATAGATTATTGCTTTCACTAGGCTAGTTAATGAATAGGTACCGGTCTTAATTAGTTTTGTAATTTTTAAAATTATATGTTTTGTCATAATGGGATAATTTTATGATTATTACTTGATTTGTAGTATTTAAAAAAAACAATATTATGAATACAGGTATTATACTATGAATTTTATGGAAACATATATCATTAAACGCATTTGAAATGTATTCACAAATGACATGCCAGTAAGCCTATATTTATGTATGTTTACGTTTATATGTTTACTATTGACCAGCTAATTTAAAATATTAATATGTATTGTTGCATTTTCTTGTATAGTTATCAAACAAAGACTACTACACACAAACGTAGTTGAAACAATTAAGATAAAAGTGGGGCATATACAAGTAAGCCTAATATATTTATGTATGTTTACTTATGTATGTGTGCTATCGATCAACTTTAAAATACATTAATGTATTGTCTAGTGTAGTTTTCAATCAAGGATTACTACACACAAATAAAGTTGGAAAAATTAAGATAAGAGTAATACATGCATGTACATGTTTGATTGTTTTTTCAAGAAAATATTAAGTGTTAATTTTTTATAAAGTATTAATTATATATATTTTTTCTAAACATTATTAAGTGTTACTAAATGATATTATCATTGGTTTGAATATGGACATTTTTGTATCCAAAAGATATGATATGAGCTATAAGAATTTGAAAACTTGAAAACTTGAATGGTACCTATTTTTTAATTTTTGTGATATGATTTTTTTGTTCATATATGTATTTATAATGCAAAAAATGTTAAATATTAAATATAAAAAATAACATGGTTAGTGATTGTCTTATATGATTAAAAAACATATAGGATGACAAGTATCATCTTAAATGATTCTTATAGGATATATGCAAAAAAAGGTACTAACGATATTTGATCGTCTTATATATTTAGTTTATAATATAGTTAGTGATCATTCTATAAGAATTTTTTATAAGACAGTTAATAATCATTTTATATGTTGAATTCTTTTTAAAAGGACGATTATAAGTAAGGGTTGATATTGTGTGATTTTTGGGTTGTTTTGATTTAATAACCATTATTTTTTATATACGTGTGTGTATGATATTGGATAAATATGAGTTGTAAAAAATACATAAGTTATTTGAAAACTAAAGCTGTATCACCAAAGCCAAAAACAAAGAAAATTATAGATGTTTTGGGTTCTTTGTTTTTTGGTTTGGGTGTGAGGGAGCTTTGGGTGTAACGAAGTTTTGAGTTTAAGTGTTATTTTGAAATCTAATATTGTTATTGTGATATAAGATATATTGAATATTGGGTAAAAAAAACTCTCTATTTTAAAATTGATATTAATAGATTTAATTGTGATTTTAGAGGTGAATTAAGTTAGTTTTTTAAACCACGTTTATTTTTTGTATTCTTGCTTTCATGTTGATTTTTAATTCCTCATTTTTTGTTACATTTGATCGTTGTTATAATTCTATTATGCCTAATAAATAATATTAGAACGAATGATAAAGTGGTCATAGTTTAAGAACTATATGGAAATAAGAAATTTGAGATTGGCAATAAAAATGTCAAATGTATATAAGTAATAAAAAAGCTTTTTTAAAGTACATTTGAAGAATAAATTATGAAGATGAATGACATTAAAAATCATGTGGATAGGTTCATATTATATGTTTATGAGTAATTAAGGGTTGACATGAAAATAGAAGAAGAAGAACAAACAATGATTTTAATGTCTTTATTACTCGAGTTATATGGTTCATTAGTGTCTTCATTGATTGAAGGATAAAAAAAATTAACAATTTATAAAATATTAATAATTTTTTTATAAATTAGTAATAAGATGTAATTAGTTATTTTCGTAGATCATCTTATTATGAAGTATAATTCAAGAACAAACTCAAATACTAAAAAAAAAATATCTAAAGAAAAATAAAAATTTATTTAAGTTTTATTTAAGATATAATATTGAGTGTTTATAGTGTTATAAGAAATAACACATCAAAAGATATTATAAATAAAAATTGAATAATATAAAAAAATTTAACGAAAAAAAAATAAAAGTGTTAAAATGAAAAAAAAAAGTAATTAAAACTTGTAATATCAATAGTTAAATAGTTTGTACAACAATTGGTAATAGTTACGAGGAGATTATGTTTTCTTATTTTATATACGTATGTGTAAACAATGAGTTGTGTGAGATATATAAATTTTATGATGATGTTGTGATGACCGTTCAATGATCAAGATTGTGGTATAAATACCTAAAGATAGAGATGTTTAATGTAATATTTAAGAAGCTTGTTAGCTTATTTCATATTAAAAAAGAAAAAAAGGACATGCAACTTGACCATCTCGTCGGTCTTTCATTTCTATCACCAAAAGTCAAAGTCTTTTTTATTATGAAACCAAAAGTTGTTAAGTCCTTTTTTTTATTTTTTTTATTTTCATGTAGAATCTATTCAATATTTACTAATTTTTTTTAGTGAAGATATTTATACAATTAGATTTATTATGATGATTTTCTTTTCATGGTATTTTATTTTTGATCATACTGTATTCGTTGAAGATAATATATTAAATTTTAAAAATTAAAAGATTAAATAATTTAAAATTAAATTTCTTTAATAATTCAATTTTGATTATTAAAATAAAATTTAGTTTAATTTTAAAATAACTGGACGAAAAAAGTGATAAAGATACAAAATATATACCACCCTGTTTTTCCAAGGACCTTCATCACCCCCTCAAAGCCTCCTTGGTCAGAATGAGAACCCAAATCTAAATTCAACTCAAAATTGCTAATTGAACTTCAATTCAGCTAAGACATGGCTGAGAACGGCGAAGAGAAAATGTTGGCTGTTGTGCGCCACCTCGCTAAGACTCTAGGCCGTGACAACGCTATGGCAGACGATATTTTGAAAATTTTCTCCAACTTCGACGGCAGGTTCTCTCGCGACAAGTTGTCTGACAAAGATATAGCTCGAGAATATGATTCCAGAACCTGCGCTTCAATGGAACACACCCTTAAGTCTCTCCACCATCAGATTTCTCAATACGTGGCGGCCGATCGACTGATCTGGGCTGACTCTGCTGATTCATCGGCCTTCCTTGACGCCATCGACGAGCTCAACTCCACCGTGAGAGATTGGGCTCCGATTTCTGGAGATAGTAAAACCGTTTCTGCGTGCCTTACACGCGCCGAAGACCTTATGCAGCAGGCTATGTTCCGAATTGAGGACGAATTTAGGTCTTTGATGGAACGAGGTGGCGAATCGCTAGAGTTGAGTCGCGCTAATGGAAACGGTAATTCTTCTGTGAACATGAGCTTTGACTCGGAGGATGAAGAGGAAAACGGCGACGTCGATCAGATACCTACTGCTTGTCCGATCACCGACTTTGATATAATGATCGATGCGCTTCCGTCTGGAACGATTAAAGATCTTCATGAAATTGCGAAGCGAATGGTGATCGGAGGTTTCGGGAAAGAGTGTTCACATGCTTACAGCAGCTGTAGAAGAGAGTTTCTTGAGGAGAGTATTTCAAGGTTAGGGTTACGGAATCTGAGCATCGAAGAGGTTCAGAAGATTTCATGGAAAGACCTCGAAGACGAGATTGAGAAATGGACCAAGGCTGCGATCGTCGCGCTTCGAATTCTATTCCCAAGCGAGCGGCGACTCTGTGACCGGGTTTTCTTTGGATTATCTTCCGCTGCCGACCTTTCATTCGTGCAGGTTTGTCGTGGATCGACAATTCAGCTACTGAACTTCGCTGATTCTGTGGCAATAGGTTCGCGGTCACCGGAGCGGTTGTTTAAGATCTTAGACATGTTCGAGACACTTAGGGACTTGTTGCCGGAGTTTGAATCTTTGTTCTCTGATAAATACTGTACTTTACTCAGGAACGAATCAATAACAATTTGGAAAAGGTTGGGCGAAGCAATTAGAGGAATTTTTATGGAGTTGGAGAATTTGATCAGTAGAGACCCCGTAAAGACTCCCGTCCCTGGAGGTGAACTTCATCCAATCACTCGCTATGTGATGAATTATCTTCGAGCAGCGAGTAGATCATGGCAGACACTCGAACAGGTCTTTGAGGAGCAAGCCTCCTCGTCCTCCTTGTCGGTTCAGATGGCTTGGGTTGTGGAGCTGTTAGAGAGCAATTTAGAAGCTAAGTCTAAGGTTTACAAAGATCCTGCTTTGTCCTTTGTTTTCTTAATGAATAATGGGAGGTACATGGTTGATAAGGTGAAAGATAATGAATTGGGGGCTCTTTTAGGTGATGATTGGATTCGGAAACACGTAGCAAAAGTTCGACAGTATCAGGTGAACTACCAGAGGAATTCATGGAATAAGGTTATGGATGTGCTGAAGATGGACAATGCAAGCTCAATGGAAGAAAAGCTTATGTTGTTCGTTCAATACTTTGAAGAGATTTGTAAAAACCAATCTACATGGGTCATTTTTGACGAACAACTAAGAGAGGAATTGAGAATTTCAGTGGCTAAAATTATGTTGCCTGTGTATCAAAGCTTTATAGGAAGATTCAGAAATCTTCCGGAAGTTGGGAGAAATGCAGAGAGGTACATTAAGTATGGGCCGGAGGATATTGAGGTTCGGATTGGCCACTTGTTTAAGGGAGGTGGAGGATCATCCGTTGGCAAGAAGTGAAGGTAACCCACTCTGGTGTTTGTTTGTATGTAGTTAGAAATCGTATGTTTAGAAATTTTTGTTTCTTTGTGGATGGTCTTAGTTATTTGTGTCTTTGTATTATATTATTTGCATTTCTTAATGAAAGTAGCTTCATAACTCTGTTTTTTCTTTTTTTAAGAATGAGAACCAAGATCAACCAAAACCTTAAACTGCTGTTAAAACATCGGTTGAAGTTAAGGGACTTGAAGCTCTCTTAGCACACACACACACATAGGTGATGTGGGACTAATACCCACCAACACCCACACACTTGTGCTAGCCCAAAGGGCATTTTAATCTTCTTCTTTTTTAGAATGAGAACCAAGATCAACCGCATAACTCTGCTTTTGGGAGTGAAAGATATGCATGGAAATCCACTTTTGAGTTAGTACGATAGCAGGTAAATATTATAGCATCAGGAAATCAGTTTGTATGTTGGTTCTGGAATTTGTTTATAAACTGAAAACGCAAAATCGCAAATTATGTTTGACTTATGATCATTTGTTTTTTTTTTAAAGAATTGATTGTGAATTTGTAATTCATAATCTTCCTAAACTTGAACTAGCACATCTGTACAAAAGAAGTACGCTACATTTTATTTTTCTGTTAAGTGAACCAGTAACTGTTATTTCTTTTTCAAAGCTTATATGTAAAACAAAAAGCTTTTCCATGAGTAAATGTTAATTTATCTGGCTGAACAAAAGAATAGCTGTGATTCATTATCATACGAGAGGTTAGGAAGGAATTTCTTAGCAAGATCATCAGTCAGGTACTTGTAGTGCTTCAGTAGGATGAATGGAATCAAAGAACAAATAATCTGAAGCCTTATCACATACAGGTGTGATAGAATTACACAGAGGACTTACTTCCAATAACCCAGTTCCACAGCAACCTACCTAGTTTCCACAAAGCATGTTAGGCACAGGAAAATCAGGTGAATTGCCCAAATAAAAACCGTAAGAACCCGCCTCCTTCCATTTTGGGAAGGAGTTCAAATCACAACCCATAAAAAATGTCTAGTTTAGCTTACCATACTTATGTGGCATATCGAGTGATGGAGAGTAGATATCTGCTTTAACAATTTTACTTCCAGGAAGCTTTGCTGGTGCTAGCAGTAGGAGCCTTTCAAGCTTCTTGTTGTAATTCTTTGCATCCGAATTGTCACTGTATACACATTTGCGATCATTTAGATTCTCAAATTTGAGTCATTTGAATGGGAAGGCAATCAATTGTCCTGTTACAACTATTTTGCGACATCCAAGCTCATAGAGCTCCTGTTTGTATACAACCCAAAATGAGTGAATAATGTAAAACTGTGAATTGTATTTCTATACATTTTTAAATTAATCAATGTATATAGGCGAAGATCATCAGACTTTATCACCTCAATGAAGAATTTTATCTTATTCTGCAGAAAATCCTGGTACCCACTAATATCAAACTCAAGCCTTCTTGTGGGTATGTCGTAAAAATTTATATCAAAGTCATTAATACTTGCACTTATTATTACTAAAGCACCATTAACTGTCTCTTTTGCTATACATATTTCTTAAAATACTCAATTTGCTTTGAAACTGGAATGACTCCTACTACTAAAGAAGTCAAATCATCATATCCGGATCCACCAGATGCGAAGCTAACACCGGTCAGAAGATCCTCATCGGAAAGTTTTGGATCCAGAAAAGGAGGAACAGTATCTTTGATCTTTAGCATAGAGGCAAGGAATTCAAGAATTAGTTTTCAATTAGAGAATCTACCAGTAGCAACATGGCCAGGAAAATCTTTATCATAGGGGTGATGGTTACCCTGTGCCACTGTAACTATGTAATTGTTATTGCCTGTATCCACAGTTGAATCACCAAAAATAAGAATGGCGGGAAATTTTGGAGAAGCTATAGAGCTTGAAACATTGCAACTATTGAAAATGACTGTCCAAAAGTTAAGATTGTGGTGGTGGGTGCCATTATTTTTTGTTACTTCTTTGTGGAAATTAAATATTTGTTTTATATTTATACTGAAATTGTTATAGGCTATAAGTGTTTCCTAATGCTTTTGTGACTTGTAAGAGAACCATGAACTCAGTGAAGAGACGTGATATAGATGTCAAGTTACTTTCTCTTAATAGATCAAAAAGGACATATATATGAATCTCCTGATTTGTTGAATTTTGTCCAAGTTATATATGCTTTGTCAATTTTCCTTTAAAAAATTTAATTTTGGATTGTAAATGTAGGTACATGTTGTTTTCGGATTTAAATCGTAATTTCTCTAATTCATTATCTTTTTAATGATGCTTCTTTGTGAGTTTAATTGCCCTGCAATAAGGTTTTGGTTTGTTCTTTTTTTAAGCAAAACATTAAGACATAGAAGTTAGATGCTCATGATACGTGAAGAATCTAAAAGAAATGGGTAACTTCCAAGTGAACAATACATGCCCAAAAGAATAACTACAAACTTATCAATGTATGACTTCAAAAAGTGGTTCATAAGTCATATGAATGTGGTGGATGTAATCTTTTACTCATCTCCAAGTATGATTTGAATTTGGTTATATACTCTACATAAGTCAATTTTTTGAGAATATAGTTGCTCCAAAAAGCATACCAAGTATGTCATTAAGACATGGTATTAGAAACCTGTATTTTATCATTATTTTATTGATAGTTCGACTGTCTACACACATATGTATATCTCCATCATTCTTTGAAACTAGTAAGGCTAGTATTGTACATGGACTTATGCTTTCTTGAATCATCATTTTGTTAATTAACTCCTTAACCTTTTGTTGGAGAATTTTACTTTCTTTTGAGATGATGATGAGAAAGGTTGTAAAGGCTTACTTCTTGAATGAGATCAATATGGTGTTAGATACCTCTCATTGGTGGTAGACCAATTGGTAGTTCTTCTAGCATGATTTTTTCAAACTCATCAAGGATTGTTTGTACATGGACAGAAATGATTAAAGTTAACATGATTTCTTCTTTTACTACCAAGGCAAATATCTCTTTATTCTATTTCACTTCTAAAAGAACAAGGAATTATTTTCCCTCCATTTTATAAACTTTGAGTACATTTTCTTTTGCCAATAAAGGAGCCAAAACATTCATTTTTTTCTCTCAGATGTTATCTCTACCTTTATGGGTTGTATTCACGCTGTATTGTCATGGTCTCCCCAATAGTATGTGACATGCATCTATATCAACAACATTGCATACAACTTCATCCTTGTATGATTTTTCAATAAAGAATGGGATTTGACATATACAATTTACTTCTATTTTTCCTTCTTTTTTAATCTACTCAATTCAATATGATGATGATGATGGGTGTGGCTCACTTTTTAATTTGAATGTCTTCACGAGAGCTTTAGAAATAATATTATCGCTACTTCTGTTATCAATAATTACATCACATAATTTATTATTGATTAAGCAATGAGTGTGAAAGATATTGTACTTTTGTGTGTCTTGCTTTGGTGACAAGAGGAGTCAACGAACAACAAAATTAACATGTTCCCTTCATCCATTTCAGCAAACTTGGCATCTTCATAGTCATCATATTCTAGTTCTTCCTCATGATCTTCATATTCTTGCTCCACTAGGTTGACTGCTCCTCTCTTTGGGCATTGGTTAGAACGATGACCTCTTTAACATTTTTTTGGTGTTGGGCATCCATAAGGGTTCCGTGGATGATTACGAGTAATGTTTTCCTCTGATTGAGTTTGCTATGTTTTTGATGTACCATCCTCAGGTACTTTTTCTTTGTTATTTCTTGGCCTAGTTGTTTCAATTGATGGCCTTGGTGAAAATCATGATCTTATACTTAAACTTGTCTTACATAACTGCATCTCTACTTTGTAGACATCAGTAACTATCTATACTGGATGCAAGGATATTTGATCTTATTTTGGTAGATATAGTCTACCAATATAGCATGCAACTTGTTATGTTTCAAATTCCACAAAATTATTTCGAGCAGGTAAACAATGAAATTCTATGGTATACTCTTGAACTAAACGATTCCCTTGTTTACAATTTTGATATTGTTGAAATAATATTTGCTCATAATCAGATAGAAGAAACATACACATTACGTATCACTTCATCTGAGACCATGTTTTGATCGAAACTTTCCTTTGTCTCAATCTATTTTTTTAAAGTTGGTCTAATCATGTTGAAGCTCCTTCTTTGAGTCAGTAGTCTACTAGCCTGACTTATTTTTCCTTTAGAATGCTCATAACATCAAAGAACCGTTCCACCTATGAGATCATATCAAGAAAATCCTTCATATTCATGATGCCATAGAAAATAAGAAGGTTAATTTTGAGATGATAATCTTGTGGTTCTTGGTCTCTTTGATGACATCCTCCTCTAGCTCAACCTTCAAAATATTCTTCTCCTAAATAGTCATAACTAGAACTATCAGTTAGGGTAACATGTCTTCTTAGGGGTATTAAATCAACAAGTCTTCTTAGGGGTAGTCCTTTAACTTATCTTTTGTGCAGTATTGGCTCAATCCTATCTCCACGTGCACCTTCTACTTCTTGGGCTTGGGCTTGGACTTAAGACCTATTTTCATTTTTAGTTAATTAAGTAATTGATGCAATAAGCTCCTTCATTTAGTGCTGAATCTCTTCATAAAATTATTGATATTCTTCTCGAGATACTTGATTATGCTTCGTTCTCCCCTAGCTAAACTTGGCGTTGATACCACCTGATACAAGATAGAAACGAGAATGCACCAATAAATAGAAACACTTAATAAATAAGAGTCCTTGTATTTGTGTTATGAAACAAATACAAGGAAGCTATTATCTAGGCTAGCACTCTAACAAATTTAAAATATGACAAATCTAACTATGTTATCTAATTTTAGAAGAACACTCTAATAACTCTAAAGTAGGACTAGTCTAAAGATATTCCTCTATCTTAAAATATTAAGAATGAAAAAAAAAGAATATAACTTTTTTAATATTACTAAGTTCATTATTTTCTAGGATACTTTATACAAGCATAGAGCTTAGCTATTTATAATTGAAAAGTTCCTAAAATAGTTCATAAAATTTCTATGTAAGATTTTAATAGTACACAAGAAATAAAATTCTAAACAAAATAAAATATTATTCTAATAGAAATCTAAACAAAAGCTCTAAATAAAATAAATTATTTTCTCTTCTTCCTATATTCATTTGATATTATTGAAAGAGTCAATGAGTTGAAGATCACTAGGGGAAATAACCACTTGAATAATAGCTAGAATCAGATGCAAAAGATTGTTGCAAAATAAAATAGAAAGATTGAAGAAAGATCGTAAAACAAGCCAAGGATGTTGAAAGAGTGAGGAAGATGAAGAATTGAGAATGCATGCAATAAAGATGCAAGAAGGAAGGAGCTGCTTCTTTCCAAATGAAAGAAAAATTGTTTCTCTTTTTAAAGAGAGTGGTATATCCATATATGTGTATATATATGTTGTTTGATCCTAAGATAAGGGTACCTCATTTAAGGGTACAATTGGTTTGCTCAATCTAAGATCGGACCAAGATCAACTCGAGATCAACATGAAACTTGCTCGAGACTAGCCCTAGATCAACTCGAGACCAACCTGAGGCTTGCCCAAGACCAACCCAAGATTAGTTCGAGACCATTACAAATAAAGCCTACTCTATACATATATAATAGACCGAGTCATGTCTAGTGTCATTTGAACCTCAGTAATAATGATGATCAACCATGCACCACCCACACTCTAAACCCTAATGAGAAACTAAATAGAAACCTTAACTCTTACATCCCTCTAATAGGATGTAGACACATGTAATTTAAATATTCTATAAATAAAACATCCAAGAACGTTTTTATGGACCTTTTTGGAAGCCTAGTACATTGCAATCCTAATGTTTTAGACATATATATAATAAAAACATTTATTAAATTGAATTTTTGCTCTTTGTTAATCTTTAACTTTTACCTAAAAATAGAATTTAGTTTCTAACATTAAAAACACATTCTTTTAACTTCTTAATTTAACAATTTCAATTTAATTTAACAAAATTTGATCCTTAATATTTTTTATATAAATAGAATTTGGTCCATAATCTTTTCACAAAAATTGTTAAATTAAATTAAAATTATTAAATTTTAAAGTTAAATGTTAAATTATACATCTCAAAATGTTAGAAAACAAATAATGTTTTGAGTTAAATTTTATAAACTAACCTAATAAAAAATTGTTAAATTATTATTTTGTTTGATTAGTCTATAAAAACCTATTAGGAAAAGGAGTTTATAATATATAGTTGGTGTCTGAAACCTCAATGGGACGAAGCTTCCTCTTCCTCGTCTATAGATTGTGAGTTGGTAGCATATGTCAACCGATCAAAAGAGTTATACATTTGTCGCCCACACGAGTAGACGTAGAAAAAATTGTCTAATAAGCTTTAGTATATCCAAGAGCTGTAATTAAGCCCCCGACCCTAGTTAGATTATATTTAATGATTTAAAACAAATTATCAACCACATATTTATATTATTAAAAAGTAATTATATTATTTTATATAATCGCATTAAAAAAAGTTATATTATAAAATAAATATTTAGATAATGTATTTATTTTTTTATAATTTACTCTTGTTACTATTATTAAAAAATTATTTTATTTTTATAGTTATATTATATAAATACTATTTTATTTTGAATACGTTGTAATTGAAATAATTAGAGAGAAAATTAATAAAATAAAATATAAAAAGTAAATATTTATTCTTATATAGATACATTTTAATAATAATTAAATTAAATTATTATAAAAGATAAATAAATAAATTAAATATTATTTTGAAAATAAATATAAAAATAACATAATCACTATTTTTTAAATATATTAATTAATTAGTTAGTTTTTTAATAATAATTAAATTTAATTAAAATGTAAAATACATTAAATGTTATTTATGATAAATAAGTAATAATATTAAAGAATTCTCGTAATTGAAACTAGATATGATTTAAAATATCGTGATTATATAATAACTATTAATTAAGGGTTTTTTTTTCATAATAACTTTGATTTTAAATTTTTTATTTTAGATATATTTAGTATCAATTTTTAATTTTGATTTTTATATTTTTTAGAAATCATTATCAAAATATAAAATTATTTATAAATCTTAAAAGAAAATTGAATTAGATTTCTGATTTTCATTTTTTTTTTGTCTTCACCAAATATTTTTTTAAAATAAATTAAGTCTTTCCATTTTTATATTTATATATACTTTAAGAAAATGATTAAAAATAATATTAATTTTTTATTTTTTAAGTTTTCAAAAAATAAGAAATAAAACATTACTAAAAAACTTATAAGTAATTTTGATTTTTTCTTGAAAAATATTAAATAAAAATTATTAACAAATATATTGATATTTAATTTTACAAAAAAATCATAATCATAAAATCAATTTTTTAATTATAAATCAGAATAACAATGTTTAAAGCAATAATGGGAGAATGAAAACATGAATTAAACCGAGTCACATGAATACTATTGTAACTAAAATTAGAGAGCAATTAAGCCAACTTTTTTTTAAAATAATATAATACTAATACATTAGTAATTGTAACTTAAATTCTAAATATTTACATGTTTAACTAAATTATATATCATTAAATCTTAAATTAGTTAACGATAATAAAATAACTTGAATATCTGTAATGTAGGCATCGCATGCATGCTAAATATGACTAAATTTTTCGTGGTAGTGCTATATATACCGAAATGTATAACAACTAACCTTTTGGTCCCTTTCATAATTTTTTTCTTTCTTTCTGAAAATATACGTTTCATTACTATAATAAGAGCAGTCTAATTTAAAATCAAAGAATAAACATATTAAGGATGAACTTTTGTTTCTTGATTCGATAAATGATAGTTTGCACATGAATATTTATTTTAAGTTAAAAGTTTAAATTATTAATGAGCACATTTATCCAATCATTATTTTTGACACATTGACACGCCTGAGCAATTGCTAGTAATTATTCTTGAATTACATTTCACTCAAAACAATGTTTAAATAATGTTGATTTCTATCATAATGTCGGTACTTAAATATTATGAAAATAGGGATGATGTTTTTATTATTGATGAAAATTTTAAATTTTTTTTATGAAAAATATAATTTTTTTATTAAATTATGAATTTTTTTATAAAATATCAAAATTATCAATTATTTATATTTTAAAATAATTTTCTTATTTAATACATGCATATTTATAAAATATATATGGTATTTATTTTGTTCAATAAATCAATTCATTAATTACAAAATTATAAAATTATAAAACAAGTAATTAAAATGTTATATAATTTGTTAGATTGCAATTTTAACATAGATGATGCATTGTCTAATTTAAATCATAAAAATAAAAATCATATGTAAAACTACTAAAATAAAAGTTATTATGAGGTAGAAATTTAAAAAAAATTATGAGAATAAGTTTTTAAACTCAAATAAATATTCATTAAAGATTAAAAAACTATAAATAGATAATTTTGAAGATAATTTATTTTAAAATAAAAAAATTAAAATTTTAAAAGAAAACATATTTTGTTAATATTCTTTTGACATTATATTGATAATATTCATAATATTTACGATATTTTAACCTTAAATAACATTTTTTTTCTATATTTTCTCACAATAATATTTTTCTAACACATTTTATTGACATTCTCAATATTGTTTTAATATTTTTGTCTTAAAAAGATGGATATATATAAATAAAAGTGTTTCAATATTTTTTCATGACACACAATATTTAAAATAATTAGGTTAAATTTTATTTATTTTATTTTATGATAAATAAAATATAAAAAATTAATGTTAATATTTTAAATAAAGTAACAAAGTAAAAATTATTTTAATATTTAAAATTTAAAATTAAATATATTTTTAAATAAATATTAAAAAATAAAATATATGATTAAATTATTAAAAAAATATTTCTCATCCATAATCAACATTTATTATTTAAATATACTTAAAATTAATATAAGATAATTATGTTATTTACCTCGCGTTACTCATCCCCTCATCAGCAGGTGAGATAATCATCATACTCGTACAATACAAGTTAAATACAAATTGTACTCTTTGGATTTGCATTCCGTACCTTATAAGGTTTGTACTTTCATATTCCTCAACTCTCGTATGACTTATGAAAGAAAGACGAGAAATTATTAATTGATTTTAAAATATATTTTCTACTTAGATTATTTTTTCTTTTAATTTTTTATTATATATTTATTTAAAAAAAATTATATTAATTTTAAATTTTATTATCTTAAAATACCACATAATTATATATTTTAAGAATAATAAATAATATTATTATCATAATAAATTATTCATTAATTTGTGTTATTTCAAGTTAATAAAACTCAAAATTAGTACAAAAAATTTAGAAAAAAAACATAATAAAAAATAAAGAGAAAAAATATATATAATCAGTATAAAATATATTCTAAAAACAATAAATAATACATTTTATTATAAATGGTCTTTACCTCGTGGCCACGTTACATTCGTAACATTTATAATTATTTAAATTTTTATCATTATTAAAAATATATACATATATAAATTTATCAATTTATGAATAAATTATTTTATAATTATTTTATCATCTCTAATTTTTAAATTTAAATTTAATTAATAATGATACTTAAATTAATGCATATAACATTATTATTACGAAAAACACAATGATTCACATGGATGAAAATATATCGATATCTTTCAACATTTCATTAATTTTTTTTGTAAATTGAATGTATCAATATGAAAATGTTATTTTAAAAATCATCTAATCTATAAATGACTTAGTTATTTGAAATAATTTTATTTTTAATCTTTTAAATATATATATATATATATATTCATTTTGGTATAATGTTAAAAAATATATATTTATTTACGTTTTAAGAAAATAAATATATTTTTTCATTAAATATTATTAAAATAAAATTATATATATATATATATAGGTTATCCCATGTAATTAAATATTTTTAAAATATATTCCATAATATATTAAAGTTTCTCGATATTTTTATGAAAATATAGAAATATGTCAATAATTTACTATATTTTCAAATTTTTGTGTTGTTATTTTCTAAAAATATTAAGAAAATTTTGGAAATATCAAAATATCAATATGATATATCACAAATATTTATTTTTAGTTTTTTTAGATTAGAGATAGACGTTTCCTTATTTATATTATATGTAATTCAATAGTATATATATAACGGTTATCGACTTTATTTTTCTCAAAATTTTAAGTTTATTTTTATATTAAATATTTAACTATAATTTATTAAATTGTGATACATTTTTACATAATTAATTACATGAGTTTTTTTCGATTATTTCTTCATCATTTTTATCCTCTTTTATATTTTTGATTCATGTAATTTTTTTTAAAAAAATATTTTTCTATTAATATTGTTTATTTTTTTAATTTTAACCTAATTCATATACATATTATTTGTACACATCACTAAATAAAAAAATAAAATAAAAAATTAAAACGGCTGCCGGCTGAATTAGTTAATCACTATTCACAGAAGGAAATAACTTGTATAAAACTTTCTCCTCCTCCGGATTAATTTAGATTAAGTAAACTCAATTGCATAAATTTAAATTTCCATCACATTTTTTTTTACTTCCTACTTTTTAAATTGTTTTAAATTGTGGTGGTTACTTTTTTTTTTTTAACCTTTCTTAACTTTTCCTTGTAAAGATGATATGGTTAACATAGTATGATCTGTTTGCAGGTTATTAGGTTGTTATATGGGATTCTCCACGTCACAATATTGTAACAAATCTCGCACTAATTTCAATTTTGTAAACTGCTATATAAAGACTTGTACCCACTTATTAATAATCAAGAATTGAGATGGGATTCTGATTTGCTTTCATAATCTGCGTATATTTTAGTTAATATATTATTATTTTATATTATTAAAATATTTGATTTTAATATTTTAATTTAAATATTAGTATTATTTTTATCAATTTTAAATAATAACCAATTCTTTTTATCCAAAATAATATTTTAGTATTTTTATGAATAATTTTTTATTTTTAACAATTAACTAGAGATATAAAAGTTAAAGAATTTGTTAATTTTCAAAAGCTCTTTTTTCCGACAATATTAATAATATAAATATTTTTAGTTATTTGTTTATAAAAAATACTTTAATCGTTAAAATGTTATGTTTTTAGTATTTATTTATATTATTTGTTTTTTATAGGAAAAAATTTCTTAACTTTTTGTATGAAATATTGCACAAAATCTTTAACAAAAAAAATCATTTTTTTAACTCTAGTTAATATCTATAAATATATATATATATATATATATATATATAAATCCTATATTGAAAAACCAAAAGGATTTTTTGGATAAAAAAAATTAATTGTTATTAAAAGAAGGGTAAAAAATGTATCAATTATTAAAATAAAATATTTAATAACAATGTATTAATTAAATTCCCATTAAATTACTATTTCCATCAGTTTCCTCCCTCTCTCTCTCTCTCTCTCTCTCTCTCTCGTTCTCTATATCACCTCTGTGAGTTCATCCTCATTTTTTCATTGGTGTATAATTAAAATGTTTATAATAAATACATTACATTTTTATAAATAATTATATTTATTAATTTTATTATATATTATATTATGATTTTTAAATAATTATTTGTGACACTCGTGGTCTTTGACTTTCTAGAGGTGAATTCATACAATTTAGGAATATATTGTAATCATTGGGAATAATTAATCAAGATAATTATTTTAAAATAAAAAATATTTATTATTCTGGATCATGTTGTACATATTTTATTTATATCGGATTAATTTTTTAAATAATAATAAAATATTATAATCTAAATTAACTTATGTATTATGTAACATGTAAATTTGTTTTGTTTTGCTTTCATTCATTACTTATATTAGTTGAATTTTACACAAAAATAATAATGTACAATTTTGGCAACATCTTTTAACTTATTAAGATTTGAATATGACCGAGTAGCATGATGTTACATGGCTAAGACGAATATAAATGATTACCATAACGTTAATTATGTCAAATAATAATATAAATTAATTTATTATCATCTAATATGTAAAAAAATTATATAAAAATTTAAATTTAATTACAATTTTAAAACTGCAATAATTACTCGAAATACACGGCTGCAACACTAGCAGTATTAAAAAAGTATCAATCACAGGACAGTTTTCGTCGTTTTGAATCAATTATTTATTTGAAATATAAAAATACTCCAATCTGTTGGTATTCATACGGTTATTCCTATATATATATATATATATACACAACACAATGAACTCATTCTGAATCCTTCTTTACAACTCAAAGACAGAGAGAAAAGATCATCAAAGATATAGTTTTTTAATTAAAAATGGGTAATAGTTTAAGGTGTTTTTTGGCCTGTGTTCTTCCTTTTGGAGCTCTAGACTTGATCCGTATAGTCCATTTGAACGGTCAAATTGATGAAATTACACATTCTATTACCGCCGGCGAGGTCCTTAAAGCAAATCCTAATCATGTTCTTAGCAAACCTTCCTCTCAGGGAGTTGATCGCCGGATTTTGATTATCTCCCCGGAGTCCGAGCTAAAACGAGGCAGCATTTATTTCTTGATCCCTTTTTCTTCAGTGCCGGAGAAGAAAAGAGCAGGAAAAAACGACAATGTTAATCTCAATAATTCTTTGAAAAAGATCGGTAAAAAGAGTAACAGTAGTACTATGGATGATCATCATCATCGTATCGTTAAATCGAACTTTGATGGCTATCTATCCGACGTAATCTCGCAGAAGAAAGCCTCACGCCGGGATCACCGGAAGAGCAGTCGTGTTGGCGTATGGCGGCCTCGTCTCCAGAGCATTTCAGAGGACTAACACTTAATCTTTACCGGTGCCAGAAATTTATTATTTTCCGGTTAATCGGTTCTTTATGTGGATAAATTTTTTTTTCTCTCTTTTTGTTTCATTTTTTGTTTTGCTGTTTCTGATCTGCGTGTAATGATTGCAGATTCGAAACTCCAGTAAACATGAGGTCCATGATAATCAGTTTGTTTTTCAAGAAAAAATGAAAAGAACATTTATGAAAAGTTTGAAAATATCATCCCTGGTAGGAAATTTAAGGTATATATATTCGTAGTTACTTGAGATCTTTTGAAAATTAAATCTAAGGGCTCAAAGGGTATCTGAAAAACTAGATTTGACCTCCTCTCTTTCTATGGGAAGTTACATTTGAAATGAGGCACGACATAAAATGTTAGGCGTGCAAATGTAATGTCACATTTAGCTTTCATTTTTATATAAAAAAAAAATTCATATAGCTTATTTAAATACATGAAACGTCTATGATTTTATTCCAATTATAAGAGCTTTAATTTTAGTTATTTTGAAAAAAATCCATTATTACATTTGAGGGGAAATAAATGAAAGTGAGTATAGACTTGTAATATTTAAAGCATGTATTTTTGAAATGGTAATTCTATAATTCTTTTTCCACAAACATGAGTTTTTTAAACTAAACTTTTTTTTACTTGTAATTTTATTGAATTAACTTTAAATAAATTGAATTGTTTATTTGATAATGTTATATTACGGGTAATTAAGATAGAAAATATATCATCTCTACTCGTAAAAGTTTTGTGAGAATTAATTATAACCAACTTATTTTAACTTTGTATATTATAGCAAAAAAATTCCATATTCAACTTATTTTATCATGGGTTGATAAATATATATATATATATATCAATACTGCTGTGTCCTAGCTTAATAGCTTGCCCTTTTTTCCCAATAATTTAAAGCCCAGATGGATCCAAATTAGTATTTTACGTGATCTAGATCACTAAGGTTCCAATCTGTCAAGTCACTACGAGTTGGTGAAAACTCAACATCAGCTTACGTAGATGATAAAGATGCATGATGTGCTATAATATCAACTCAATCTCGTGGTGTATATATTATGTACATGACTACGTATTTTAAAATTATATTTTCCCTAGCTAGATCTCTATTATTATAATCTCGATCATTGTCCTCTTTGTTTTTAATGTTGTTTGTTTTTTTCTTTCTTTTGTCGTTGCTAACAAAACAAGTAATAGCGTAGACGTAAAAGGGCTCTTAATTATTATCAGCAAGGAAAAATACTCATTGGTACTTATTGCAATTTGCAATTAATCATCTGGGATGAATTTACTTCATTTCTAATTAAGATGCATGTTTCTTCATAGTAAATTGTTGGTGTAATTTTGGACTTAAGTTGGTATAATTTTAGTGTAATTTTTTACTTAATTGTTATATGCTAATTTCAAATTTCAAATAGCAACTATTTTATTAATTAGTTAAAATCACTGTTCTACAAGTCCCTGAAAGCTGTTCTCAATAGCTTAGATTAGATTAATTATTTTACATATTAAATTTATGCATTTTGTTTATTCCAATAAATTTATTATCCAAAACAATCAGTGCAAATCAAACAGGAGCAATATATAATAGTTTAAGGTATGATTTAATAAACATGGTAGAAAAAAATGGCGTCAATCATTCTCTCTCTTTTTCTTTCTTTGGACTAGTTTGTTTATGTAAAAGACATCAAACACTTATAAATACTAATCACGTGAGCTTTATATGATAAAAAATGGTTAATTTTTTTGAATTATGTTATAAAATAGTGGTGTGAGCGAT
The DNA here is from genome assembly GCA_030763125.1 of Hippophae gyantsensis. NCBI lineage: Eukaryota > Viridiplantae > Streptophyta > Magnoliopsida > Rosales > Elaeagnaceae > Hippophae > Hippophae gyantsensis. The sequence continues at coordinate 13,728,836 of CM061037.1, read as the reverse complement.
TTGATTGTTATCATTTTTTTCCTAGATTAAATTATTAAAACTTATTAAATTAGATTTTACAGGTCAAATTAAAATAATTTTATTTAATTATAATTAAATTATTTAATACTATATAAAAATATTATAAATATTATAATTATTCATTTCATATTATACTAATTAAGGAGTTCATTAGTTGAGCTCACTACATGTTTTATGTTTTTATTTTAAGAGTATCAAAAACCAATAACAAATAACAATGGATGGAAATTGATCATGTTTGGTATTAAATATGTAATGGACGTACGATCTAATAAATATAGATATCTTATTAGGGTAAAGCGGGGACGTAAGACTGACTCAACAAAAGGTTTATGACCAATGAACTTGGAAAATCATACGAACTCAGTCGATAAACGCACCTCGTCATCAAACAACGAGGTTTCGGATGACAAGACTACTCAAGTTATATCCCGATGATCAAGGCCGTCTTCTATGAACGACTTACATATGAATATCCTCCCCTTTGTTTGTAAATACTTGTAACAATCTAATTTTTGTAAACTAGTTTGTATTGTTCAGGTCGCTTAATACACATCCCGCTATGTACATAAAGATGTATATATACCCCTTAAATAAAGAGAAGACATGATTATTCAGTAGATACCATTTCTTACTTCTTACTAGAAATCACTAAAATCAGATACCTAAATTCTCTCCACACAATTGGCACCGGCTGTGGGAATCAAATTTTTTTCTAAACCAGCATTTGAGAACTGCTTTATTTTAAGAGAATTTACCGGTGTCGCTTTTAAGAGCTAGAATAGATGGATCATCCATTCACTATCCAACCAAACGACCTCGTCCTAGAGGCCCTAGAACCAAATGACTTCGTTCTAGAAGCTCTAGAATGTGATCTTAATAAAATGCTTCATTCTTCATCCATCAGGTCACTATCAAACCGTGCTATGAGGTCCACTTCAGCTAGCGGAGTGCAATTATCAAACTTGCATGATAATCCTCCTTATGAAGGAGATGTGATGATACGAGGACTTCAAAAACATATTAGAGAATTACAACAAGCTTTCATTGAGTGTTAAAAGGATAATAAATAATTAAGATCTCAATTAAAACGAAACACCTACTCGGACACAACTAGTTCCCTTTTTACATCTCGAGACCCTCAGATGGTGCACCAACCTCTCATAAGAGAGCATGCAACCCATACTTCAAATCCTCATCAATGTTCAGTGAGGGAGCACCCCCATGCAATTTATGATCCACCCATCATTGGTGGGACACCTCTTCCAGTTTATAAACCGACAATTGAGAATGAGGGAGTTAATGTTTGGTATTAAATATGTAATGGACATACGACCTAATAAGTATAGGTACCCCATTAGGGTAAAGCGAGGACGTAAGACTAGCTCAACAAAAGATTTATGACCAGTGAACTTGGAAAAGCATACGAACCTAGTCGATAAACTCACCTCGTCATCAAATAACGAGGTTTCGGATGACAAGACTACTCAAGTTATATCCCGATGATCAAGGTCATCTTCTATGAACGACCTATATATGAATATCCTCTCCTTTATTTGTAAATACTTGTAACGATCTAATTTTTATAAACTAGTTTGTATTATTCAGATCACTTAATATGCATCCCGTTATGTACATAAAGATGTATATATACTCCTATTCGTGGATATTATTTCTTACTTCTTATTAAAAATCACTAAAATTAGATATCTAAATTAACTTTAAACAGATCATATGACCAAATGATTGTACATGCACATATCTAATAAGTTCTATAATGTTTATGAAATATAAAATTATTTTAAATATATATTTAATTATAATACTAATTTTAATTTACACAATTCATTTAATTTCAAATACAATTCAATTTTAATTTCAATTTTTTCTAAGCTAGTTTTTTTTCTTTTTTATGTTCTTATTTAGTTGGAATGGCAAAAATCAACGGATAGCAATGCTTGGGAACTGATTATAGGACGAAATGGTTGTACATATGATTAATTTAATTTTGATTTTAATTCGATCAAATTTATTTTGTTTGTGAAATTACACATCGAAGTATCATTTAATATATATAATGTAACGTTTTGAAAATAAGTAAGTTATTTAAATTATCTAAAAATTAATTAATGTTAAAATGTTGATAAATTATTACACTCTATAATTGATACGATGGATCTTGGTATCGCACTATAGATTGTAGGTATATTTCTAGTATAAAAAATTTGTAAACATTTTGTAATTTTGTCCAATTCAGTTAACTTGATTAAAAAAAGAAAATTATATATATATATATATATATATAAAAGATAAAATAAAATAACCTATAAAATTAAACTTATATGGATATATATGATCTCTAACATGCTTTAGAGAATTTAAATGCACGTACAATTTCTAGGATTATCCACAGCATAAAATGAGTGACTCCATATTTAGTGTCATTGACATTTTTTTTAACATTAAATTTGGTTTCTTTCTATTCATATAAAATAATTAAATTGATTATGTACTTAGAGTTGTTAGATATGAAGGTGTAAGTTACAGCATTATCTTAGATATTGATTTAAGATTTATTCCATACATGTTAATACTGGGTGATACCAATATTAAAAAATAAAATAAAATTACCTATAAAATTAAACTTATATAGATATATATGATCTCTAATGATATTTTAGAGAATTTAAATGCATATACAATTTTTAGGATTATTATCTACCTCATGACTCCATGTTAAGTGTCATTGACATTTTTTTAATATCAAATTTGGTTTCTTTCTACGCACGTGTAATAATCCAATTGATTATGTATTTAAATTTTTAGACATAAAGTTATAAATTTGAGTACTATCTTAAATATTGATTTGAGATTTATTTTTTACATATCGATAATATATGATATTGCTTTTATATATCCGGTATGCAATGAAGGAAAAACCTTGACAAGTGAATAAAAAATTATATTATATGTTTAATGGTTTAGAATAATATAATTAAATTATTAAAAAAAAAAGATTTATTTCTATTAGTTAAAATGTGAAAGGAGTATTATAGATCATACCAATAGACTAGGAAAATCACATCTAGACTTATTAAATTTGATTTTAATTAATTAGGATGACTTTTTGCTTTTATTATCATATCACTTTTTTGCTTTTATTGATATTAAGAAAATTGGCAACTTTTTTTTGTCATATTTGTATGTAAAAATGGTCCCTGCAAAAATATTTTTCATTATTAGAGTTGAGCCTGACAAGCGGTTTGCTAGTTTAACAGCCCACTAGCCACAGGCCTCCAGCTAATACCCATTTCATTTCCTATATTATGTTGAGACCAAGTGAAACTTTTTTTTTTTTTTAATAATAATTCTGGAACTAAAGTAAAATAATTAAACACCACACCTTTTATTAAAGCTAAATACTTCGTCTAATTGGCCTAGACACCCACTTTGTAACCATTAATTGGCAAACTATCTGATCTCTAACCTTTCCTATTTTCTTTTTGCAAGCTATAAACTCTACACTGTTGTCAATTTCTTGGGTTTGCCATGGGAATGTTGGATTTTCAAAATAGCTCGAAAATTTTGGGTACATAAATAATTAGGTCGAAACCGGCCAATAAAATACCTTAAATCAATTTAATCCAATTCAATCTCTCTCTCAAATTGGTTTGGATTTATAATTTGATCAGGCTTGGCTTCTCACACTAACTTTTGGTATAAGATATTATTGTTAAGTGAATTAGTGTTTCCGTGAATCATAGTAGGATTCAAGTAATAAAGTGTTTGTATAATATGGAGGAAAAACAGGTTAATTTAATTTATAGAAAAATACTAAGTAAGTTGTTTTAGATTAAGTAATTTATATTATTTAATTTTTTAAAATTATAAATAATATATTTTACTCTCTTAATTATAAAAAAATAGTTAAATTAAAAACAAACATATATATATATATATATATATATATTATTAAAATATTATTTTTATCAACTAATTAAATAAAATTAAAATATTAATTTTTATTAATGATAAATGAAAATTTAATATAAAAAGGATACAAAATATTTTTTTAAATATTTGTTATTTTTTACTGTTTTATTTTATTATTTTATTGATTTTTATTTTTATTTAAATAATTTTTTGTTTGAATGTTATTATTGATTTTAATTAAAAAGTTCATTAAAATAGTATAATTTATTTTTAATTTACTTATTTTTTATGATTAATGGATTAAATGATAACATTTTTAATCATATTTTAATTTAAATTAAATAATTATAATAAATTATAAAATAACCAAAAATAATAAAACTATAAACTCAAATTACAATAACTAGAAAAATTAATTTAAATTTAAAAATATTCGTGGAGTATTGTATTTCTCATGGGCATGGCCGTAGGTGTAAGGGGGCTAGGTGATGCTAGTATAAAATTTTACAAAATGCTAATTATATATATATTTGATATTAAATAAATATTTTAATTTTAGTTTTTGTGTCTATATTTTGTTATATTGTTGTATTTATCAATAATATTTAATAATCATGTAGACAAAAGTAATATAAATGAATTATAAGTAAAAAAATTAAAAATATGTATTTTTATTTACACATTTGACAAAAATTAATTAATTACACACATAGAATTATAATAATATATGTCATATAAAAATATTTTTTAAATCAATACAAGATAATCCAAAAATATTTTATATATTCAATTTTAATTCATGATGATAACATATTATAAAAATTAAAATATAAAACATTATGATAAATTTAAAACTAAAACTTTTAAGGTTTTCTATTGATATATATAAGGTTTCTTATATCTTTTTAACTTTTAATTTTTATTTTCTTTAATATTATATTATTTTACATTTTATTTTAATAATTTTTCGTTCATTTTTATCACTATTATAAAATTGACGTATTTTATCGGTTTAAGAAGAAAGGTGCACCAAGTGCAAACAAAAAAGTATTTGCATTTGTTAATCTTTTATTTTTGATAATGTTTATTTTTAAATATACTTTCAATTTTAAATCATAAATCAAATCTTATTTTTTATATTTTAATATTTTTTATATATGTGCTAACTTTATATCTCTTGTAACATAACATGAAAGTTTTATATTTAATTAATAAAAATTTATTATAATTCTTAATCTCTTAATATATCTATATCATGATATATTTTATATTTTAAAATATAATTTTTTATTTTGTATCTCAGTATTTAAAACTTTTTTGACATATTGTATGATGTTTAAACATTGAATATTTTGTAAAATTTTCCACAAGAAGAGAGACAAAAAATTGGTCTTAGAATTTTAGTTCATGAAATTGTCTTCTAAGAATTTTTGTTGTGTTATTAAACTTAACAGTCAATTATATACATTCATGGATACTGTTAAGTTTTCTGTTTGGATAATACTTAATTCAATAAAATCTTATTGGGTTGAATTAGGCCTGAGTTTCAAACATAATATCAGAGTTGAGTCTGATTTGATCGGTGATTTAGTCTTATTCTTTAATGGTCTCATTGTAATTTTGTGAGATCACTTATGTTCGTGTGAAACGGAACTGTTAAGTTTCTTCAGTTTTATATTGATCAAAAGTTCAACAACTCGTAATTCAATAAAATTTTATTGTATTGAATTAGACTTAATTTTTTAAAAGATACTGATTTTCAATTTAACATTTGCTTTAATGTTATTATAAGCATATAAATACGTAATTTTAAAGCTCTCACCAAATAGAATCCAAAATTATTGAGACTCGCTTAGACAAAGAGAATTTCACTCTACATTAATGCTCCAAAATGGCATCCAATCATCGGTTATTATAGCACTCATTTTCAGCAAGTTCATTAGAAAGGAATGCTGAATGTGTAACTTTTTAACGGCCGGTGTTTTGGGGGCTCGGATTTAGTGGTTATAAGATATTATATTTATATAATTAATTATATGTTATTACTATAATGGATTGGTATTGAATAAGTTATAATTAATAAAATTATTATTGTATCTACGCATATTATAATCACAATATAAATTATTATTATAATAATAATAAAGATATTAAAATATAAATAACATTATAAATAAAATAAATATTTTATATACATATATTATGAGTGATAATAACAAAAATTATTATTAGAAAATCATTATCTTAATAAAAAAGGTGTCATATAAGTTTCTTTGTTATCATATAAGTTTCTTTGACATAAAATGAAAGTAAAATTTACACTTAATATTTTATTAAATAACGAAATATAATATATGATATATATATTTTTGTAATTTTTAATTCGAAATATATTTAATAAAATGGTTTTTAATTAAAAATTATTCAAAATTTTTTAATAAATTATTTCAATTAAATTTTAAAAAAATCATCATCTAATGTTACTTTGTGTATTGAACAATTAATATTTATTTAAGTTTTATTAAAAATTTTGTTAAAATTTAAAAAAAATTCTTAATTTTTTTTAATAATATGTTAATTAAATATTAATTTTTTACTTATATACTTATAAAAAATATAAAAATATATATAATACATATATTATTTCATTATATTTAACAAAAAAAATTGATAAAAAATAATTTTATACACATTTTCGTAAATAAATAAATTTAATTGATACATTTTTTACAAATAAATAAATTATAAATATATTTTTTAAATTAGATTATAAACAACAAATTTGATGTAAACAAAAGACCATATAAACACTACATCAAATTTTAATATGTGCCATGACATTTCATCTTTCTTTTATAAAATATATTTTAATTATATTACAGTAACATATCAGAATGATTTTGCCCTACTAGACATTTGGATAGATGGGCGGTTAGGCACTTGGCAGGTATTAGACGGATCTGGTCAAAATATAAAGTTGACTTTGAACAATTTGGGCAGCAAATTATACGTACGCACTACCTCTTTGACCAATTTGGGCAGCAACTAATACGTACGCACTACATCTTTGACCATTCAAACCTCAAAGCATTGCCAAATACCATAAATCAACTAACAACTACGATGGTAATTCGGAATACGAATATAAATGAATTATATTTTATTAAAATTAAATATTAATTTTTTTTGTACTTGTAAAATTATTAAAAAAATTATTATTGTAAATAAAAAAATAAATTATCGAAAATTAATTTAATATTTTTAACATTAAAAAATATATATATAAATTTAAACTAGACAACACATGTATAAATAAACATAATATGCAAATAGGACGCAACCCGCACAATTGTGATGAATTCTTAGAAAGAAGAAAAAAAACCGATGATATAAAAAATAGCTCCCAATTTCCAACATACCAGTTTGCTTTAATCTCCTCTCAAAAGAGAGAAAATAGCTAAGCTTGCTCTAATCTACTAGAAGCTAGTTTCTATTTAAGTTGCAAAATCTTATGAAAAAAAAAAATAGTTATACGTTGGAATTATGCCATATTAGTTAAACATGATTTCCTCTAATTTCATTTTTTTTTTAAATTGATAAAATTTTTCTTATTTTTTATTTACTAATTATAATTTAATTATAATTAGATATTTATTCAATTTAATTGATCAAAATTAAACGAATGTTTAATTAAACAGTTATTTAATTGGTTGAAATTTGATCACTCGATCACCTTATTTATCAGAATTATATTAAACATATATTCAATTAAATTAGATAATTATCTATATGGTTAAATTTTGATCAACAATGACTCACTAATTGAGACTAAAATGTTACATATTTAATTAAATAAAAAATCATCTAATTAATAAAAATTTAATCGGTTGGGTAACCTTATTTGTCGAAATTAAATTTAAAAAATGTCTAATTAAATTGAATAATTATTGGATTAAACCTATTTTGATAACTAGTGTCCCGTTAATCCGAGCTTAATTGGACATATGTCCAAATCACAAATGTGCTGCTAAGAAAAAATTGAGGAATACATAGTCCTGACGATGAATCTTCCTATACATATCGGCAAGATTTTTATCGTCACATGAGACTTGACCAGTAAGAAGAACGAAGAACGTAAAGAATAACGTTGTAGGACCACGCGTCTGCTTTAGAGCCATCATATCCATACTGAGAAATGGCTTTCAGTGCTATGTATACGGGAGTACCACAAGCAATGTCAAGCAAACCATTATCCAAGTGTTCCTATAAAGCTGAGAGATCGAAATCAGAGACCTTGAGATTCCCTTTATCATCCAAAAGAAGATTTCGAGACTTGGTGTCTCAGTGAGTAATTTCATTTTGATGACAGAAATTCAAAGTCGAAACCAATTGTTGAAAATACTTTCTTGATGCGAGTTCTTTTAATCTTCGACGACCAGAAATCCTGGATAAAAGCTCCCCACTGGTGGCGAATTCAATAATGATGTAAATCTTGGTTTTGGTGGCCATAACTTCATGGATTTTGATGACATTAGGGTGTTGTTGGAGTCTTTTCACAGTGGAGATTTCTCTGATGATCCGAGGCTCTATATCGACGTCTATGATCTTTTTCTTGTCAATGATTTTGATAGCAACGTCTATGCAGACATTGTCAATCAAAGATCGAGCTTGAAAGATTTTACCGAATTATCTCGATCCAATCTCGAGAGAGAGGATGGGCTGGGCATTGGCAAATTGGATTGGCAACGAGGGTATGTTTAGGCTACGGTATAATTGGAATAGTATTAAAATTGCAAGATTGGGTCCATTGTACATTAGAAATAGTGATAGGGAGAAAAATTGTATAATTCGACTTATATTTTGATTGCTCATGGAAACTATACATTGAACTTATCATTCTTTTACTAGAAAAAATGAAACAATTTATTACCGTGTGATACAAAAAATACATTCAAGATTTCTCATCTAACCACGAGAGGCCTCAAAACAATCAAAAAATAAGCTGTGGAAACTCCTTCTTTATCATATAGATGTCCATATATGAATATACAAAAAAGCAATTCCAGTAAAAACAAAAAGAAAAAATGTACTACACTACGCAAACAAAATGCAATGAATAAAATGAACCTGATGAGTTGCTTACTATTATTATTTCTTATTTTGTTGTGTCCTAGACCTTCAAAAACCACATGCATTATTTCTTCAACATAGAAACGATTCGAAAAATGCGTTGTCATCCTTTGGTTCCTCTTTAGGTTTAGGAAACATACTGTCTGAGAGTTGTGATTGATAGTTTCCAAATCCCACAAAACCAAAACTCCCAGGACTCTGCAACATATCTTCAGAGAAGGGTGAGTTTTGGCATTCTAATGATGTGGGTAGTCTTAGATGGTTAAGAGAGCTCACATTAGTAACAGAAGAACGGCTAGTTTGGTATTGTGTCAAAGCAGAAGGCTTTATTGAGGTTGTTGATGTGGTGCTGTTATTGGGCAAAGACCTATTATTGAATGAATGGTTGCCACTTCCTCGGGCTGTCGGGACATCATGGTTGTGCTTACCTTCATAGGTTGTGATCACAGCTCTCAGATCATGAGAAGCTCTTTCAACATGTTTTCTCACTGGACATCCTGGATATGTGCACTTATAGTAGCTCCTACATCGAATAAATATAGAAATGATCGTTAACAAGATTATCTTAAAATTTAATTAGGATAGTTATCTCATAGATTCTTTGTGGTTTGTCCAAATTATACTCTCCTCTATTTAGTCCATAGAAAAGCCTTGCAAGTTCTTGTTTGGTGTCAGAAAAAACCTACACTCGATAATGAGCAAATTCAAATATAGTTGGGATTAAGTACTATGGAACCCTAAGCCCAACAAGTGGTATCAAAACTATAGTCAAATTTGAATCGCGTAAACGCACCTAAAGACATTTTGAAATTTGAATTAGTGTGCAAATCAAGCGGAAAGCCTCACAAAATTGCAGAAAGAAAAATGTTTTTGAGGTAATCAAGAGAACTTAGAAGCAGAGATATCTTTTTGTATAAAGAAACAAAACTGTTTATCTAAAAGATAAGCATGAAATCAGCATCCGATTTTTAAGCTTTATTATAAGCTATAAACCAAAACCAATGGTTGGCTTCTTAATTAAATGTGATCTAATTACTAAAGACTAGTGAGAATAGGGTAATGTGAATCCGACACTAGGCAGAAGAACATGTAGTAAAATAGTAAAAGTAGAATCTTTAGAGAATTTGTCTTCCATAATTTTGAGGAAGTATCAAATTCAAGACGAAGGTTTTACCTAGGATTTGGATTGCCCTTGACCACTTTCTGCCCATATTTTCTCCATCTGTAGCCATCATCAAGAATATCAATGTCACTGGTTGTTTGAACTACAACTCTTGGTTCTCTCACTGTTTTGTTGTTTCCAGTTGTTGATATGCTTTCATTTTCACCTTTTTTCCTAGAAAATCAAAGAAAGCAGAGTAAGTAGACAAAACCCATAAATATCAATACACAATAAAGATGCCCCAATTGAATTATCACATGAAAACTAGTTGTATAACATTAATCATTAAGAGTTACCATCTTTTCGTGTCAGGTTCATCTTCATCAAATTCATCCCCAACCGACTTGCTTTTCTGAGAGCTCTGATCAAAATCGTCATCCCCAATTGAAATTGAAGAATTTTCTGGTGTGGCAACAGAATCCATTTGTAAACTACCCTGCGTGACAAAGGACTGATCTGGGGTTTCAATGTTGGAGTTATAAGAAAGTTGAATCGCATGAGAAGCTGATGATTTTCGAGCAGGTTGAGGCTTAGGATGGTTATGAGTACCCTTATAAACTATCTCGGTAATTTGCCCATCGAAAGACCTCTCAACCTTTTTCTTAGTTGGGCAATTCGGGTATGTACATTTGTAATAACTTCTTGGGTTCTCACTTCCTTTCACTTGTTTCTGGCCATATTTCCTCCAATTATGACCATCATCAGACCTCTTGCTTAAAATTTGAGTTGGCTGAGAGTAACTGTTTGATTGGGAACCACCGTTTGTCTGAAGATTATGTTGGATTGTAGCAATCTGAGACTCAATTTTGGGTTTTACCATATTTTTCTCTGAGAAAAACCCATCTGGCTTGTTGTGTTCTTGAAAATTATTAGCCCACGTATGTTGCTGTAACCCAAATAAAAGTACCCAAAAAAGTTCAAGAATATTAGTACAAACCAGAGCAGAGAAAACAGAGTATTTGAAATCACATAAAAACTTCTACATACTGTTTGGATAATAGAGTTTGAAGACTGAAGCAATGAAGAAGATAAAGATGTTATTGTTGGAGGTCTCGTTTGGGTTTGGAAAGTGAAACTTGAGTAGTTATTGTCTTCTTGTTTGACACTCTGCTGATTGTTGTTTCCATAATTGTTTTTCCAATTTGAAAGGTGTGCAGCAAAAGTCCCCGTAGTTGGAGAAGGCAAAATCTAAACATAAAAAGAGAAAATAGAAAATCCATTAGTTTCAATTATGGAAACAAATATGTACAAACTTGATAAGACTAAAAACAGACAAAACATAAAACAGAAACAGACAGCCCAGCAATCAAGCAACATAAATAGCAGAGACAAGTAAAAGTCGAACCAGATATGTTTAGCTTAAGGACCAAGCTTGTTTCATCAACTGTACCAATAAAAATCATATCTTTACCGAGAAATAAAAATTTCAAGATAAACCATTTAATAACATCATCATCATCATCTATTTCCTCAATTTTCAAAATAACTAACAAAATTAACCGTAGAAACCAACAGAACCGGAAATACTTACATTAGAAGAATTTAGAAGAACAGGGGAGTCAAGAAGCTCAGCTGGGCTTAACCCAGGAGGAATAGCAAAGTAAGAAGAAGGCGATTCAGAGGCTGGAGAAATGGGTAAAGAAGGAGGTGGAAGAGACTTGAATCTGGGCACTCCAGCTCCAGTTCTCTCAGCTATTCGATCTGATAGTCCACGGCGGCTAATAGTATTAGCAGAGATGGTATGAGATGTGTTTTCATTGATGCCAGAGGCTAGAAGGTCGGAGAAGGAGGTGGTCATGAATTGGTGGGTAGAGATGGTGAAACCTGCAGAGTGTGAATTTGCAGAGTCGTCTTGGCTCCCAGAAGAAACGGGCATAAGATATAGCTAAAAGAGATTTTGAGGGAGAAAAAAAAATAAAGAAAAAGAAGAGAAAATGATGTGCTGAATAATATTTAAGAGTATTATTCAATACTTAAATATCAGAATACAAATAAATTATTTTATTTATGGATGTTGTAAACATAAATTTTTTTAATTATTTTTATATTTATATTATTTAAATTTTATTAATTGTAAATATCATTTAAAAAATTGAATTATTTTTATATTTAAACAAATTATGACGTAGGATATGGACAATGAAAAAATATAAGATGTTAACGTTTAAAAACGAATAGACAACTAGTTACGTATTGCACAAGAACTTCTTTGTCTTAAGAGGAGCTTTCTCCGAAGTTAGTATGAATTTTGACCGTGGAAACTTTTCTCACCAAACTGCATTTTATTAGTTTTTTTAGTATAAACCATTAATTATATTTTATTATCATTATTATTAAATAAAATTATGATTAATAAATTATTTTTATATTAATAATAATGTATATTATGTTTTATTTTTTAAAATAATTAATCTTTTGATCTTATATAATTATGATCCTATCATTTTTTTCTTTTTACATTTTATTTTATTATTTTAATTACTCGTATTACTCGTGCACTCGAAAACGCTATGATATACATAGTAATACTTTTTTAGTAGTATTGATATACATATAAATTATAACTTACTTGATTATTAATTAAATGTAAAATTAAATATAAAACAAAAATATTTGTTAATAAAGAGTTTAACATTTAAATTATTGTATACATAGAATTACTATTCTTCTTTTATATCTTTATATTTATTTATTTTTGTCAAACCTTGTGTGTTTGACGGGATGGCTGCTGGAACTTTTGGATTTGTTTTCTTAATTTTACGAGGGTGTATTATAATAAAGTTTTTTAGAATTTAATGAATTTAAAAAAAATTAAAAATTTAGACATAATTATTTAATTTTTTTTAAGAATTTATAAAATTTAGTTATATTTAATTAAATTTTTTTAAGATATTTTAAAGGTTTCTAAAAATCTATACAAATTTAATGATATTTAATTATTATTTTTAAAATTTTATAAAAATATTAGGATATTCAAAATTTCAATAAATTTTAAAAAAATCTACTTAATCATAAATTTTTAATAATCTCCTATATTTTTTGTTACCGAGATTTTTTCATTGTTCTTGTGTATTTTTTTTGGATAGTCTGTTCTCATGCTTCAAACATTCATATCTATACAAATTTAAGAATATTCAACAAAATGTTAGTAACTTTTAAATATTTTAAACATTTTTATGTATAAAAAATATCTATTACCAATAACATATTATCCATAAGATTTTTATTAACTTTTTTTTTAAATTTCCGCTTCTCTTTTTTCCTTTTCCTTTTATTCTTTTTTCTCCTTTTCTCATTTTCTCTTACTTTTAGACTCTTATCAATTTCTTTTTTTTTATATTTCTTCCTTATTAATTCTATTAATATAATTTTTTTAATAATTATTAAAGAATAATGATATAAAAATAATAATTTTTATTATAAGTTAAATTATGGACGTATCTCTTTTTAATTAATGCAAATCCGTTATTATTTTTATAAAAACTCTGGATATTTTCACGTTCAATAAAAATTATAAATTTTATTAAATTTTAAATAAAATAAATAATAATATATTAAATATTTTTTATAATTACAAAGGGATTAATAAGAAATTATAAAATAATTAAAGTATAATAAAAAACGTAAATATGATAAAAATTTAAAATATATTAAATTTTATAAAAATTCTAAGAAAGTTGTAAAAATTTATATAAAAAAATCATATAAATATATTTAAATTTATATAGAGTTTTTAAAAATTTAATGAAGTATATGTTGAAGTCAAAGTCTATTAAAATTTGTAGATTTTTTAGAATTTAAAATCTATCAAAGTTTATTTAAATCTTAATTTAATTTTTTAAAATTTAATAAAATATATGTTGAAACCTTTAAAAATTATAAAATTTTTAAAATTTAAAATCTATCGAAGTCTTCTTAAATACTAATTGAATATGTAAGAGAGTAAAATAAATATATTTTTCCTTCAAATAAATTGGTAGGTCTTTAAAAAATGTTTTTGCAAGCTAGAAATTTTATCCTTAAACAAATATAAGTTTTCACATTAAGATTTCATTTTTAATTCTTTAAGAAAACATTTTTTTTATGTTATTAAAAATATGTGTGTTATATTTTTAAATATGTATTAAATATATATTTTTATAGTTATAAAATATATATATATATTGAATAATAAATTAAAAATAAAATTATATCTATAAAAATAATTATATTATTCACTTAAAACTAATATGTTTTTTGAATTGCATATTACCGTATAGGTAAATTCACCAATTACACCTATCTGATTAGTAGAGGGTTCATATATATATAAAAGAACACATTTTTTTAGCATTGTTATTTTTAAAATAAAACACTGATAATATATAGAATAATTTAAGATTTTGCTTAATAATTTAATATTATAATATTTTTTAAATGTAGATTTTACCCTACTTTTAGCAAATATTACTCTGAAAGTAGGATTATCTTTTTTTCTTTTCCATTGTAGTATATATATAAAATCAATTTATAAAGTTAATTATTTCTAAACTTTATTAAGTTATATATCTACGAAGCCAAAACTGATATCGTAAAATAATTAAGAATGAAATTATAAGATAAGGTTATTGTCACACTGTAATTTATTATTTTTAAAACATATTTATTGTTAAATTTAAAAATGATCAAAAATACCTTTTTATCTTTAACATATTTAATCTATGCCAATTAAAATTTATTAAGAATATTTTTAATAATTTTTAAATTAATATTAAATATGTAGTGGAAAGAATATAAGATGTTGTAATAACACCACTCAAATTATATTTTTCAACATAAAAATCTTTATACATCAATTTGTATGTTAATAACAACTAATGTTGCGTTTAATTATTGGTTTAACAATGGTGGATCCACTTATCCAAGCTAATAACTACTTACACCATCAGTTGTTATATAATAAAAAATTAATACATACAGAAATGTTCATTTTTAAAGGGTAACGATATCTGCATCCACTTTCTTCGCGATGATGCTCTCAATTAAAAATATATATTAGGTAACTAAAACAGCTTATGCAGAAACGGAAAATAAATAGAATTGAAAAAGATGAAAAAAATTGGGGTTAAGGATTTGAGAATTGAGAAATTAGGAGAAAAGAGATAAATATAAAAAAAATGACATTTTAATTCATAGTCTGGTTTGAATATAAATGTACAATCATAGATCTTATTTACAGAATTTTTTGATTGAAAATTAAATCCTAATCTCTAATTTAAAATAGAATTTCAAAATCAATCATGTAATTAACAAATATTTACTCTAAATTTTTAAAATTTCAACTATTTTTAACAATAATCAAATAATTATAATTATCGTAATTTATTTATCATTGATTCCCACTGTTTATCCCGTCTACAAAAAAACCTGACTCTTGGCAAGTGGTGAAGAAGTAAATGAAATTTCAAGAATAGCTTCAATATCTATGGCTGTGGCACGAGGAACAACAAATATTGTGATAATTAATCCTACCTCATCTTACAAAATAGTCATCAATAATAAAGAAAACGCTACAGTTATGAATCAAAACAGTAAATTTAAAATGGGAATGTATAGCTATATAAGTAAAAATATTTAGTAAATAAACATTAGATTTAACAAATAAATTTACAGGCTCAACAATATGAACATGTGGTTCAAAAGAAGATAATGAGTTTTTTTATAAGATTCTCAAGAATAATAACAAGCTGGGGTTAATCCGGTGGTCTTGGATCAATTAAGGTAAACGATTATTTGGTAGGAATGAGTAGGTTATTACACAAAATTAAGCATTAAAATCGATTAGATGAATTGATATTAAATTGAGAGACTTAAAATTTAAAATCGATTCACGCATTGAACTGACTTTAAGTTTTAAGTTAATTCACGTATTGAACTGATTTTAAATTTTGTATTATTATTTTTTACACATTTTACTTATTTTCTACTATACTCAGAACCTGTATTCGATCACATAATAGCAGAAAAAAATTAAAATAAGTCTAATAAAATTTAAATAATATAAAAAATTAAATATTAATTAATTACTAGAAACTTTTCAAACGTTACTCACATAAAACAATACATTTTTGTCTCTTTCTTTTGTTAATACATTATCCTTAATTTAATTTTCTAAAAAATAATTGAATATTTTAACAAATTATAATATCAAAAATAATTGAATTCAATTTAACAACTTTAAACACTTATTTTAACAAATTATAATATCAACGGGAGTAATTTACATGTATACTATCTATGCATAACTTGATAAATTAATAATTGTTCTTATTAATATATTCTTCTTTTATTATAATAGAGTAATTTGAATTTGAATTTAATTTCATTATAACTACTTAGATATATCATGATCAAGAAAAGATATGGAAGATATCTGTACAATGAGCATTCTAAATCTCTATATATGCATACATATAAAATAAATAAGATATGTAATCTCATCATAATAACTACAAATTGTTTAAAAATCTCATAAATACAAATGCAAATACAATGAACAAACAAACAAATCTCTTTCATTTATTAATACAAAAATTTATACACATAAATAATAAAGAAATATAAATAATAAGTATAAAATGATTCATAGAAATACTTACAAGAGTAAATGAAGTGATAAAATGAAGGAAATGAAAAAAAAAATGTTTTGTAAGTGAGAAAATGAGTATAAATTTTTTGAGTATTTCCCTTAAAAAAATAAAAGATCTAGAAGATAAATTAAAGAGGAAAAAACCCATTAAACGACGCTAGAATTGGTGATTGTAGGTTGCCAGAAAATGAGAAAGAGTGGAGGAAGAGTGTCGATTGGTTTTGGGTTTTTGAGTGTTTACAATACTGGAATGTTCAGTCTAATGAGGAGAAAGAAAAAAAAAGAAAATATTTATGTGTATAGCGTCAGTTAACATGTTGAACCGACACTACCCGTAGGACTTAACATCAGTTCTACGTGTCAACCGACGCTATTTACATATAGTGTTGGTTGACATGTAGAATTGATGTTACGTCCCACGTCTAATGTCAGTTCAACACATCAATCGATGCTATAATCTACGTGTTTTAAGTTTATTTTTTAACGAATCAACTTTAAATTCATTACAAGTTAGTTTTCTCTAAAAATCAACTTTAAATCTTGACTTAAATATCACCTTTTGTAGTAGTGGATAGGAGGTATCTTTCTCGATGGTTTAGTTTGGGGAAGGCTAAGAATACTTGAGTTAAGAAGAGGTTGAACAATTGGCTTAAGAGGTGACCCAAAATACTTTTCATCGCAATAAATTTGTCAACTGTTTTTTACGGTAACACCTTTAAGTACCTTTTGAAGTAGTAACCAAAAATATCTCAGTTATAAAATTGGGTTCTAACTTTAGTGCATTGACTTTTTTTCGAAAATATTCAAGAATTTTATTCAATTTTCTTACAAAGTTTTTAGAATAATTAGACAATTATTATCATCTTTTGAGTCTTTGGGTAAAACCATTAGAAACATGAGAAAGATCACACATATATGGGTTGAATTGGTTTGTATTTGGAATGATAATATCATAATTTGACAGTTATATTCCAATGTGAGAAATTAAAGAATGATATTCAATATCAAACTTTATGTTAAAAGAAAAAACTAAGGTAATTTACTTTAAAATAATAAATCCCTTGAACTAGTACCCATATCAGTACACTCAACTTTATGAAAGTAGTTACTCCAATACAAATTTATGAAAGTAGTTACTCCAATACAAATGGACAAAAAATCTTGTCTCATATAGGTATATCATTGGGTGTTAGGTACAAAAACCTTCAAGGCACACTAATGATGTTGAATACTATTGTCAAGATTTTATATAAAAGATTATGAAATTACGTTAATGGGGTAATGTTCATTAAGAACGAGTTTACAGGGCCTATCATTGCAGTTCAAATTTGTATGGACATTTAAAGGAGGAGGCATTTCACCACATGCGAACCATGATATTAAGGTTCATGGGGGTATAATTGATGGTGATGATTAGGGGCATATATATTTATGCATAAATCATTTTTTTCACTTTAGGCTATAATACGAAGAAGGGTGTACGAGAGTATTAATGAATAGAATGACAAGTTATTTCATATTCTAAGACATGTTCGTCTATTATCTTTTCAAAATAATCTAATTGTATTTCATATTCTAGTTCTTGTAAACACTAAAAAAAAAGGGGATCGACAAGATTGGTTCTTTCATCAAATTTGGAAGTATCATGGTAAATGTATCGTGAAAAATAATACTTCTTTCACAATAAGTCAAATGAAATTCATAAGAATCTCTAAATTAAGCATCCTTATATATGCATCTTTACGGTCTCGTTCACAAGTGCTTATAGTTTGAGGATGGCTATATTTTTTTTCTTTTAAAAAAAATTGGCTAAAACGAAAAGGAAAACCTTTTAATTGTAATACTAATACAATTTTGTAAAATTTTATACTAAATATAACTAAAGAAACTCAAATGAAATGAGTAGAAACCAAATCTAGTAGAACAGCAGGAGAAATGGTCTAAATATGATTGAACTGGACAATTAATTGTCCTCTTGAACCAGACTGGTTGCATGGTTTGGGCTCGAGGTCCTGGACCGAACCATACTATTTTGTTTTGTGCTGTTTTTTTTCAAAGAAAGATGATATTTTTTTGTCTTCAGATATGATCAAACCAGTGTCATTTTTTTTCTTCCAAATCTGGTGCGTATGGTGGTTATTAGATGTTGAAAAAAGATGAAATTTATTTAAAAAAAAATTGTTGGGAAATGTGCTTTTGTTCTACATTGCTTTTTTACATTATTTTAAAGAGGTATAAATAGTGAAGAGTTGGCTATTGGGATTGGGCCCCAAGGGGCACCCACTTTTGTGGAAGGGGAGAGGACCTAGGCAAATGTGATACCACACGCGCGCGCGCCGCCGTCGGTCGTGCCGAGTCCGAGTCCGAGTCCGAGTGTGTGAGGTGGTATTTTCTTTTTTGGTAAAATATTCTTTTAATAACCGTTATTTTTCTTTTATTAAGAATATGGTCGTTTGTCTTCTTTATTCAGAAAAAAGAGCCGTTGCTCGTATTTACTCATAAAAAATATATCCGTTATTCGTTACTCGTCTTTAATCTGAAAATGGCCGTTACTCTTCATTACTCAGAATGGCCGTTACGCTCTTAATTCCCAGACATTACCGTTTTATTCATAATTGCCACACGGTTTCTAAAATTTATAAAAGGAGGGCTTCAGCTCTCATTTGATATACAACAATCAGCAATCATCTCCCTACGAAAAAAAATACTCTCTACAATTTCTAAGTTCTTTTTTTTTAGTTTTTCGAGTAACAAATTTTTAGGTGTAGCATTCCAGTCTTCATCAGTGCAGTGAAGTTCTGAGACAGAGATTAAGATTCTGGACTGTTTTATCCTGGGGACGACGAGGCTGTGTTTGCTTGCACAAATTGGGCAGAATCACGAAACGTCTTAAAGAGAGCGACCTAATCCGCGACTCAACCCAAACAGTTACTTTCAAGTTATCGATAATATTGTTCCTACACTGTTTTTATAAACTTCTTCAACATTAGAGGTGATAATGGCGACGGGAGGGAGCCCACGGAGAGGTGAATCTGATAATGGTTATAGAATGCGGAGATGGAGGGCTGTGAATTCCACGTTATTTATTTATTTCATTTTTATTATTATCTCATGCTATTGGTCCAGCACCTATAATGAATTCCACGTTAGACAATTAAATGATTTGGTTTATATACGAACAAAAGAGAAATAGTATGCAGTCAAGTAATCTATATTTATTTATTTGATAGAGATTTTGTTTTGATTTTTTGATTAATTTATTAATTTTCTTTACTTTTATATATATACCTATCTCTTTTTTAATAAATAAATAAAATATTATACCTATAAAATTAAATTACTTAAATCATAAACCAATCTTAAACTATAAGCTTATTTTTTTCTATTTTTTATTCTTTATGCATATTCGTGCTTTTTTTCTTGACTGCAAAATGACTACCAACATTTATATATAAGCTTTTACAGTTTTTTTTCCTTTGTAATTATTTTTATATTTTTTTATTAGTATATATAGAAAGAAGAGTGGTTGGTTATGTATTTATTTTAACCATTTTACTTATGTCGTGTTTTAATTTGTATTTATTTATCTTCCATTTTTATGATATTTCCTTTAAATTTTACCTAACAATACTATAATAAAAAAATGTGATGACAAGATTAATTAAAAAAACTCAAACTACAATCAAAAAGTGGTATATTTAATTTACCTCCACCTTATTTCTTTGATAAATATTTTGTTTGAGCTTTTTATTTATTTATTATTTACTTTTATCTATATCTATCTATTACTCTATGTAAAATAGAGAAGTTTCTCTTCTTGCCATTCCATTAATTATTGTTTGATACGAATAATTCTTTATTTTTTTTCTATTTTTTATTCTTTATGCCTATTCATACTTTTTTTTTCTTGACTGCAAAATGACTATATATACCTACATTTATATATAAGCTTTTGGAGTCTCTTTTTTTTTTCTTTTGTAATTATTTTTATAATTAACTATTAGTATATATATAGAAAGAGGAGGTGTTGGTTAAATATCTATTTGACCTTTTTACTTGTTTGATGTTTTAATCTGTATACCTATTTTTTTTATTTTTTTATTTTACTTAACAATACTATAATAAATAAAAACTGTGATGAGAAGACTAATTAAAAAAAATGCAAAATACATCAAAAAGTAGTATATTTAATTTATGAAAAAAATTGTTTTCAATCCCTCTATTAGCTTTGTGGCATGACCTCATGAGCAGTTTAATCATTAAAATGACACTTCCTATGTACCTAAAAACTCTGAAGAAAAAATGACTCGATGCTGTGATATAGGTACGAGGTAGAGCCGTAGAGGCATGATATTGTAGGTTACTATTTTTTATATATGCTTTTATTTCCTTTTTCCTCTACAAATTTTATATTACTTTTCCCAACTTTACTTCTAATACTAAATTTTTCGTCAAACTGGCCAACCTATTATAAATGCCTCATTTTTTGCAATTTTCGTATTGATTTTCTTGGTCTTTTTTCTTTAAATATTTTTATTTCTAAAGTTACAATATATATATTGAAACCATTGTTCAAAGCTGGAAGCCAAATACATTCACCTTAAATGTAAATTCATTATGTTTTTGCAATTTTATTTTATTTTTCTGCTATAGCTCTCAATATTAGTTATATAATCATAGGTTATAGTTTTAACGTAAGAATAAAATAATGAATTCAAGATAGGACATTGAAAAAAGAAAATAGATTTTTAATGAAATCAAGATAGGATTCAATATTACATTTATAATCCATAAACAAATAGAAGTTGCATTTAACAAATTATGTTTATGGATTACAAAAGTAATAATTTTTTTAAAGAAGCAATTAAGTTTCCTTTCTCTTATTAAATAAAAAAGTATTATAAAATCCATGACGGTGATGATAGGATATAAAGTTTAACTTAAAAAAAAATACTATGAGAAGATAGCTAATATTAAATTTTGGAAGGTGATAGTTTTTGTCAATAAAGTGATATACTATGTAAGTATTTTATGTTATATTATTTGTGTTATTTAATCCCTTAAATTATAAATAGTATCATTTGACTCTTTAATTTTATAAAAAAATCAATTGATAATAAATTATATTATTTTAATAATTTTTTATATAAAATATTATTATATTTTGTCAAATAATTAAAACGCGATTAAAATACGAGCTTTTAACAAAAATAAAAATATAATATAATATAAAATAGTTTAAGAAATATAAATAAATATATCTTAATTTTTGATAAAAATTTAAAATTAATACAATATCAAAATAAAATAGTGATAATTAACAAATAATAAAAACCAAATATTTTTTATATTTTTTATCATATTAATTATGATTTTACCTTATTAAAGACTAAAATTTTAGTTTGAGTTAATATTTTACTAGAAACATAATTTTAATAATATTATTATTTTTTACTATTTTTACAAAACTAAGGAACTAAATGATAATATTTTTAATCTAAAGAATTAAATTACATAAATAACATAATCTAAGAGTCTCTCTTGTTGATAAAGAGAGGAAGTTATTATTTTCATAGAAGAAATACTAATGAGACTATAATTTAAAATTTTCTTAATAATTTTGGGTAATAATATTGTTATAATTTAAATTATTAATACCATAAAAACTTTTATTAATGATAATTTTATATAATAATAGTGCCACTAGATTGTAATTAATTATAGTAGTAAAACATTCAATTTACCTACTTTTATTGTGACTAAAAATGTCAAATGAGATGTTTAATCCAACTTAGTTCATTTAAAATTGGTCCATTAAATTCATGAACAAAAAAATCTTAACTTACTTATCTCATAAACTTAAATAGGTAGCTCATTAGCTCATTGGACACAGATATAATAAAGTAAAAAGTTAAAAAATATGAGAGAAAATAAATAAGTTATCAAAATATAATTGTTAATCATTACTACAAAGTTGATAAAAATGCTAATGTTAGTCAAATTAATAAATAAAATAAATAAAAATTTATTTTTTGATAATAAAAGAAAACACAAAATTAAATTAAATTTATATAAAAATATTTCAATAAATATAGAATTTTAAAACAAACAATATTTTAAAACACACACAATATAATTAAGATTAAAGAGATAATCATTTATTCAATTTTAAAATTTAAATTATATTAATTTATAATTAAATCTATGTCATTAAAAATATCAAATAGTCTATTTTATAAGAAATATTACAATTTTAAATTTTAAGTTTTTTAACCAAATTATGTTTATTTTATTGGATATTGTTCATATATATTAAATATTTTTGAAATATAAAATTGTATTAATTTATAAAATAATTATTCATTTTATATATCATTATAAACCTCTAGAAGTTTAGTTTCTAAGAAATTTTACTATTTATGATTTCTAATTTTCTATAAAAAATTATACATATTTTACTAATAATTGTTCACATTCAAAAGAACATTATTGACTTATTTTTAAAATCAAAACTGTAATAATTCAAAAAAAATTATGAATCACTTCATATATTATTAAAAATTTCTAGAAGTCTAAGTTGTAATAAATTTTACTTTTATAATTTAGAGTTTTTTATAGAAAATTATGCACATTTTACTTATGATTGTTCATATTCAGAAGAATATTTTTGAATCATATTTAAAAAATAAACTATACTAATTTACAATATTTATAAATCATTTCATATACCATTATAAATTTCTAGAAATCTAGTTTCTAATAAATTTTAAGTTTGTAATTTTTAATTTTTTTTATAAAAATTATGCTTATTTTACTAATAATTATTTAAATCAGGTAGAACATTTTTGACTCATTTTTAAAATATAATGTATTATGTTGCAAAATATTATGAATTAATCATTTCATATACTATTAGAAAGTTCTAGAAGCCTAATTTCTAAAAAAAATTAAGATTTGTTATTTCTAGTTTTCAATAGAAAATCATGTTCAATTTAATCCAATTTAGTTTAAAAAGTTAAAAATTAAAAATTAGTTATGAAACTAATAATTTCTAATTTTCAAGTTGAAATTAGAACTTGCTTATCAAATAACTTTTTTTAAAATATTTTAAATTAAAAATTTAATTTAAAAATCAAGAATTAGAAATTAAAAATTAAAAATTAAAATAGTTATAAAACATATTTAAATTTAAAATAATTTAAACGAGTTCAATAAAAAATTAAATAAGCTGTTCAACTTAACTCACATATAAATGAGTCTAACTCAATTCAATTTATTTAAAAATTAGAAGAAAATAGCTTAAGTAAGATGATTCAGTCAAATTCATTTAACATATCTAGATGTGAAAATAACAAAAGTATTTCTGATACTATAATTATTAATAATTTAATGTTTTAATATTTTTAAAATATAAATATTGTTATAATATTAGTGGAAACCAGTAAGACATTTAGGGATCAATATTTTAATTAATAAATTTAATTAATTATATTTTATTATTGAATTACTTTCATCTAATGATAAATATATATGTTTTGTGTTATTTAATTTTTAACTTAATTTTAGAAGTTATTAACTAATTTAAATTGTGATAGCATCTATAATATTGATTTAAATTATTCTATAATTAAGATAATTAGTTAAATTTATTGGTTAAGATAATATAAAAAAAGTTTCATAAAATGAGTATTTTTATCAATATATATGTAAATTATTGATATGAGAATGAATCCCACACTAAAAAATATACAATAAGTTTGAATTCCAAATAATAAATAGTTAGACAATATCCTTCCAACTCCTAAAATAGTTTAGGCACTTGTTATCACAAAAACAAATCTTTTGTTTCTCTTATTTTAAAAAGTGAAATATAGTTTAAATAAAAACCTGTTAAAACTAAAAAATAAAGGTGGATTGGTTAAAGGAAAATTCTAGCTTTTATATATATATATATATACTTAAGTAGATAGGATAACCTTGGTTAAAAAATTATATTATATGTAAGTTGAAGGACGCATGGATACAAATCAAAGTGAAGATACTTAGAGGAAAGAAGTGATTGACTTTGTGCGTAATTTAAAGGTTATCTTATTTCTCACTTTTTTTAATTAATATTTTTTAATAATTATATTACTCATATAATTATAATTTAAACTCTAACAACAAATATTTTACAAGTAAAAATAAATTTTATGCAATTAAGATACAACTCGTTTACATAATTTTTGAAATTTTCTCGAACGATAGGATTCATATTTAAGAGAGAAAAAAAAAGATATAAATTGCATCTAGAAACATATAAATTTTGATTACCCATCATTGGTGCATCTAGAAGCTACATCATCAACAGCTCAGACTCATAACGTACGTGTTAAAGTAGGGCGATTTTTGTGCGTTTGCTCTTTCTACAATTTAGGAGCTGGCCAGCTATGTAATGATAGATATACTTTTTTTTTTTTTTTTTCTTGTGTGTGGAAAAGTTGCTATTGCGTGGGAGACTTTAGGTCCTCATACCCAACTATGTATTTTGGTCTCTTTTAAACAGTTTTACAGCCGTGCTATTTCATATACCAAACTCTTATGCAACTCATTCAAGACTTTTTTCTAGGAAAAACAAATCATTCTTGACTTTAAGAGCAACAAAAATAAAGTGGTTGAAAAAGTCATTATAATTATTTATATATATTATTTTTAATTTTTTATTAAAAAATATATGTTTTTTTATATTATATTAAAAATATATATATTATATTTTTGAAAATATATATATATTATGCTATATAAAAAATAACGTATATGCAACACGTGAATGGAATTAAAAATAAAACTTAAACATGAAAACCAATTTTTACGGGATTATATTATCCAATTAAATTTAAAAATTAATTTAGTTATTAATTAAAATATTAGAGTTTAATTGATTTTATAAAATAAATAAATTTTTATCCGTTATAATTAAATTTTCTTATAATTTTCTGTTTAAAATCATAATTAATTAAATAAATATTGATACCCCTTGATGTTGGGAAAATCAGTTGCTCCAATAAATAACTAGCCTATTATTTTCCTTTTTTTCCTTTTTTTTGCTCTGCCTCTCATCCTTCATTCATATCGCTGGCTTTGTTGTACAGGTTTTTCTTATTGGAAAACTCTTCAACGACACATTCTGTGGCGTGATATCAGTGGCATTGAAAAGTAATTAATTGACAAGAAGAGATTGGTGGTGGTTGTTTTCTTAATAGAAGAGTCTCCAAATGACAAAATTGAGAGTGGCAATCAATCTATGCCACCGCTGATGCCTTTCTCAATTTGGTTGTGATAAGATGAGAGTGACAATCAATCTTTGCCACTGCTGATGCCTTTCTCAATTTGGTTGTGCTAAGATTCATTCGTAAGCATATTGACCACCACCAAACTCTTCTCGTTAAGAGCTTTCAAGCACCATTAATATATTTCCTCCACCAAAAATGTTGTTTCAAAGTCAAAGTTGATCAAACTATAGAATGAAATTTGGATTCATTGTTTTCCCAAATGGTTGGGTCGTGAAAGAGCCTGCCTTCAACAGTATATTTGAAAACATATTTCCAGCTAATTCCAATATTTCTATTTTTGAAAATTATAATATTTTTCCTATCTCTTTCCTAGATTTAATTTTTGATTTATGTTCTTAATTCCAATATTTTTATTTTTTAAAATTATAATATTTTTTTCTTTATTTTAGTTATTTCTTTTTTAAATTTATATTCCTAATCATAATTATAATTACAGTTTGAAACCTATATAAAGGATTGTTTTTTTCATTCTAAATTAAATATTATTTAACAAATAATTTTTTTTCTAAAACTTATTTACCTATATTCGAGGATTGAATGATTTTTTCAAGAAATAAGAAACACCAAGAAGCGAGTGGTTCCTTAATTCTTCGTAAGTTTTCACTACGTCAATAGATATCAAAGTAGGTTTAATCCTATTCATATGACAAATACACATAACGAATATGAAGTCCTTGACGACGATAACCGTGAGGAAAATATGATTATAAAGGTTGAGTTTCGACTTTTTCAATATGAGACTCAACAAGCGCAACATGAGATGCAACAAGCATTGCAAGAGGTCCAAACAGATCTTACTAAGTTGACGATAGGAAATAATCAGCGAGACAATGGTCCTATGAATCGCTAACATTATCAAGAGAGGACGAAAGTTGTTTGTGAATTCCATCCAAAGATTCCACATAGGCAACTAACCTACGAAGATAACTTGAGTGAGGATGAAGAAGATGTTAAATCTATATTTCGACATAATCGAATGGGTTACCAAGGGGCACAAGATCGATAGACCTTTCGTATGAATATGGATCTGCCCAATTTTAATGGTCAACTTCGGATCGAGGGGTTTCTTGATTGGTTGGTGTTATTCGAACTAATGGGGGGAGCTTCTGCTTGATGGGAGCAGTTGCAAATTACACAAATGCTACAAGGAAAAGGAATGGTTCAGACATTGACTTAGATGAGACGAATATTACGATCAAGATATTTGCCTCCAGATTATGAGCAGATCCTATTTCAACAATATCCAGATTGTAGGCAAGGAAGTAGGATAATCGAGGCTTACCTAGAAAATTTCACAAGTTGTCATCGCATAATAATTTGTTGGAAACAGATATGTAACAAGTTGCTAGGTTTGTTGGGGGACTTCATTGGGATATACAGGATCGAGTTGCAATGCAAACAGTCTACACTTTAACCAAAGTCATTGCGTTAGCTATTAAAGTGGAAACTCAATTGGACAAACTGAAGGCGACGAATGTAGTGAAAAATTCCTTTTATTCTAATTGTCATGCAGTAAATAAAGGAAAACTCACAATGACTCAATCACCTTTATCTAACACCACTCGATATTTTTAGTTTGGATCCTTCTTTAATATTGGTATTGGATATTTTCCTTCATGGACTTGGCGAGGTTTTCTAGAGGCTTGTCTTGTGTTCCTAGCTGATGTGAGGTGATATATAAATTGGAGGTGAGCTATTAATATTTGAGAGAACCCTTGGCTCCTTAATCTGTCCACTTTTTACTCTATTTTTACACGTGTTGAAAGGATTCATTAGGTTATACGACTTATTGAATCCAAGCGTAGATATTAGAAGGTTTTTCTTGTGAACTAAATATTTGAACTGGTTGATTTTAATAAAATATTAGAAATCTAAATTGCTCCTCATTTAAAAGATGATCTTATTTGACATTTTATCTCACAAGTTTTTATGTGAATTTCGCTTATATATTGGCATATAATATCCTTAGATGGAATATCCAGGTGTCGAATGGTGTCGCTAAGCTCACTCAGAAGTCTATTTGGAAGCTTAAAGTTTCTCCCAAGATTCATTATTTTGTCTAACAGTGTTTGCACAATGTGTTAGCAGTTAAACACTCACTTGTAGAAAGGAGATGTGTTGTGGATGATATGTTATACCCCTTATGTACTTAGCATATTGAAACGGTGTCCTATTTGTTGATAAGTTGTTGTAAAGTTGGTTCTACTTTAACTACTTTATGTTTTACTTTTTTCTTTTATCAATATGTTTATGGTTCTCTTCAAAAATTATTTCATGCTTTTTTTCTGTGGGTACGTCGTGAAGACGACAGATAAGAGCTATTAACTATAATTTGTATGAATTTATTGAAGAATTTAGATTTGTCATAATAATTTAATTTATTAACGTAATTGTTTGAGCATAAAGAAATGATTTCTATAACTCAATATAATGGTTTTTTTTACGACTCAACTTTTAGTTAGTATTATTGGTTTCTAGTTAGTTTTATCTTAATGACTTTGAATAATTTTATTTGTATTTTTTATTTGGTGCACTTAAGTTTTTGAATGTTATTAAATAAAATTTAATATTATTTCTTATGATTAAAAAAAATTAAAGGACTCAAAAACTGGTTAAAATACAGTTTTATTGAACCAAGTGTCTATTGTACTGATGACAACATTAAATAGTTGATAATGAAACCTACGGAGAAACGGTTGGATCATTTAAAGCATTCAGTTGCATATTAATACATGTACAAGCAACGCACTAGACCCAATTTTATCTATACAGTAAAACCTAAGCTGGCAAAGAAGAGCTTATCCAAAAAGCGTATTAACGTGCAAGAAGATTAGACAATTCTGATCAATTTTTATCAAATTCATGTACCAATTATCACATTCATGTACCAATTATTTGGTGAACAGGTGATAATAACATATAAAAATGTATATAAATTAATCAATATTTATGATTTAAAATATTTAAAATTAATAATTATTTATCTTAATTCATGTTAATTTATATTAATTATGATTGTATTATGTTTGTAGGATAAACAAAATCATAAAAAGAATATTAAAAAAATTAAAATTTAAATTTAATTACATATTTAATTTGATATTTTTTTTTGATGATTTTGTTGATCATGTAAGAATAAAATAATCATAATTAATTAATTTAAAATTTTTAAATCATAAATATCAATTAATTTATATATTTTAGATATATATCTTTATATAATTATCGATCCGTGATCTCAAAGATCATTTTCTTTGACATTTATGTTTCTATTTAAACTACATCCATATCTTCTTCATCGGTCACATGTTCACCAAAATAATCTCTTTTCATAAAATAAAATAACAAAATGCCTTCCCAAGTGAACACAGCAAAGTCCTTCCTAGGAAATCATGTCATAAGCGATGATAATGCTTCTATCTTATCAAAATTAAGGTTAATTAATTTCCCTTTTATTCCTTCTCATTACCATTTCATTATATCTGAAGAATCGCTTTCTTCTTTTCTTTTTTTCTTTTTTAAGGAACACTAAAAAATATTTATTTTTATTAAATAAAGGAAACATTATAAGATGAATTTATATTTAAATCATGGTAATAAAATAAAGAATCATATCTTTGAATTGTTATTATTTTTGCAACATTTATTTAGTATTAAATTTTAAGTGATATAATTATTTTCAAAAAATAAAGTAATATATTTATTGATTGTTATAAATAATTTTTCATAATTTCATTTTAATATGTTTGTAGTGGGCCTGCACGATTTCAGGCAAATCAAATTTCATATATCCACTCCATTTATTATAAATCATATATCGTACTGAATTTTTGTAGTAACAAATTGGATTTGATAAATTAGATATTGAATCAGATCCATATCTGATTTACTGTCATCCCAACTCCAACTATATATTATAGCTATAACTTGAAAAATAAATAAATAAAAGGATATTAAAATTATGCTACCTTCGGTGAACAGATTAGAGGAAAAAGTTGCAATTGTGACAGGAGGAGCTAGAGGAATAGGAGAGGCAACAGTTAGAACTTTCATCAAACATGGAGCAAAGGTGGTCATTGCTGACATTGAAGACACAACTGGTACTGCTTTAGCTAATTTATTATCACCTTCAGCAATCTATGTACATTGTGACGTGAGCTTAGAAGAAGACATTCAAAACTTGATCGATTCAACATTATCTCATTTTGGTAAACTTGACATTCTATTCAACAACGCCGGAGTTCTAGGAAATCAATCGAAAAATAGCAAGAGCATCCTCAACTTTAATGCGGACGAATTTGACAAAATTATGCGAGTAAATGTGAGAGGAACTGCCCTAGGGATGAAACATGCAGCTAAAGTGATGGTGCCTAGAGGAAGTGGATGCATAATTTCCACAGCTAGTGTGGCTGGTGTTATGGGAGGACTTGGTCCTCATGCTTATACAGCCTCAAAACATGCAATTGTTGGCTTAACAAAGAATGCAGCATGTGAACTTGGGAAGTATGGGATTAGGGTTAATTGTATTTCTCCTTTTGGGGTGGCTACTTCATTGTTAATCAATGCATGGAGAGAGAGTACATGTGAACATTTAGATGTGGAGAAGATGGAAGAATTTGTAAGGGGGTTGGCTAATCTTAAGGGTGTTACTTTAAAAGATGAAAATATAGCTGAAGCAGCACTTTATCTAGCAAGTGATGAATCCAAGTATGTGAGTGGTCATAACCTTGTTATAGATGGAGGGTATACTACCTCAAAGAATTGTGTTGGCTTGTAGAAAAGTAGTTAAGTATGCTAGATCACAATTGTTTACCCATTAAACTTCACTAATGATTCATTATATTATATATTTTTATCTTCCTTTTCTATATATATTTTAATATTATTGATCATTTAATATTAAACAAAAGAGAAATTAAAATTTTATCTTAAATAAAAATCTTTTTTTATTTTAAAGATATTACAAAAAAATTATTTCATTAAACTTTTTTATTTTATACATTTTTAGAAAAGCATGAGTACTTGTTTTAAAAAAAATTGCAAATGACAAGGGTATTATAGTAGATATTTATAGTCATCCACAAATTGAAAAAAATAAGCCTATCTAACAAATAACATAAACTTTTAATTTTTATTTAATAAAATTATAATAATCTGTTTTAAACAATCCTAGTTAATATGCTTTGCAAGAGCTACTAGTTTAATTTATTATGTATCAAGGAATGCGACCTCACCGAAATTCCCATGAAGTTGATAGTAAAATATATAGAATAATAAAGAACAACCAATTTAAAGTGTGAAAATTATTTTTTAAAAATTTATGAAAACTAAAGAACCAAAATATAAAATTGATAAAAATTAGGAAGGTATTATCTATCCCATATGTCGTTTATTGATTACTTATGACAGCAAAATGGATTGCCAACATAATTAATGTGTTTTAAACCAATTAAATCTACTAGTGTGAAAATTCAAGATAAAGCGAAGAAGATTAAAATTTTCAATACAAAATTCAATAAAACTACAATACTATTGATTTGAATCTCCATATCTAATAACTACACTTTTTACAGAAGATTAAAAAAGACCGCTGTTACCAATAATTTGATTCAGAATACCATCAAAAGTTGCTCCTTCCACAGAAACAAATTGCCATGTCAAGTTCTCCAAATAAAGCTGAGGACGAAATAAAGTAAATTAGTCAAAACAAGTATCTAGGAATACATTTGGAATTTAATAGTTTAACTCCAACCACATACCCGTACTAAAAATAAAAAAATAAGACCAAATTAGCAAATCTAACATCAAAAACCTCCAAATAGTACCAAGCTAATGGTTTCCAGCACCTGATGTTTCAGCACGAAAGCAGATTCTTTGACTGTTTTCCTTAAATCATGTTTTAATATTCAATATCCGAACAAAAGCACATGCATAGCAGTCAAAATAGCAAAAAATTATTGTTAGGCCCAGTTCTAAGTTACTGATTACTAGAGAATAGTGTAGGGCATTGCACATACAAAAGATACAAGTTTAAGTAAGATGCATGTAAATGGAAGAGGCTGCTATTAAAATATATATATATATATATATATGGCATTTGCAATAATTGTTGACATAATTATAGTAACACCTTCACCGCCAAATTTCTAATTGTAACTTATTAAATGAAGACCACAGGAGACTTCAATTTAATTTTCAAAAAATAGTAAAATCCCATAACATAACATCAAGAAAAGTGCACTTACAAGTAGATAAAGTTCCAACATCTCCAAGACCACTGGACTGAACCCAAAGCTGGAAAACAACAATTTCTGCCATGACGGTAAATTGTACTATGGTGACAACAGAGCTCACATTCTTCAAACTTTTAAGTTCATCAAAATACTGAATTGGTTGAGACTAAAATCTGGTTTTCAAAACCATTAATCTATTTTTATCCCACCATCAATATTCTTTTTATCTTTCTTTTAATCAAGAAATTTCAAGCGTGTATGCATGCCTTTCCTCTTCAATTTGGGAACATCAAGTTCTTATGTGCAAATAGAGAAAGATGCACCAGACTTGAATGATCCATGAATCTCAGAATTAAGGATTGATGTCTAGGTCAAAAGGGGGACTGGCATAATGGGCAAGTTGATTTGTGAGAAGTTGAGAACCACTTATAAAGACAGGCTGAATGGAATTTGTGCTTGCAGGTCTTGCAAGCAAGCCGAGGAAGGCTGTGGTTGGCAGTGTGAATGACACTGTAACATATCGGGCACTCTTCAACACCTTCAAATTCCTTGTCAAAATTATGCTTCCATATTCCAATTGCTTCTGCTAGAGCTCCATTCTGCAAGCCAAGCAAAGTAAATTATCCAAACAGGTTCAGATTCATTTTACAAAGCATATATATTGTAATGCATATTTCCCCTTCAACTCTCATCAACAGAAATTTATAACTAGTGCAACTATTTTGCTAAGGTACTGTAGTTTATAATCTCAATGACTGCCTAAGCCTCTAAGGTGGTCAAACCCACTCCCATCACTGTTTGGTGTAACCAAAAATAACTTTCAATCAGTTCGTGTAGGATCAAGTAACTCAAATTTTCCATTTTCTATAATTTTTCTTGACCACTGTCAAGCCTAATAATGGTGTAAACTAGTAGGAATGTTATTAGTGATAAAAACATTTTGTTAGGAAGGAAAAGACGAGTGGCATGCATAAATGTTAAAAATTAACTTATTTTGAAGTACCTGACTGTGGGGAAAAAAAGAAAGGAAAAAAAAAACCTAATTTAAGTACCTGGTTGCGAACAAATGACATCATAGACATTAACCATTTCCTTTGCTTCACTTCACTGATCCCTAAACTCCTCGTGCAATCAACATCCACAGGCCGCAAGGGGTAAGATGCAGGAAGCCGAATAACTAGATCCATTCCTGTCTCATCTTTTGTATAGGTAGCAACAACCTCATTTGCTGATTTGCTCACAACAATTGAGAAGTTCTCATCAGCAAATTTGTTTTTCTTGATCTGAATTGAAGAAAAAATACAAAGCTACATTATAACTATTTTTGTTATAGTTTTCATATCTTAATCATTAACCAAAAGTGGAAAAAAATCATTAACCAAAAGTGGAATCAAATTATTAGTCATTAGAGGGTATGGATTACAGGTAACAATTGGAAAAAGGATGTGTGATAGCACAAGCCTCTTAGTTATGTTAAGAAGAATATTTGTCTTTTTGTAGTAATTTAGTCCTTTTGTTTTGAAAAAAATGACTACATAAAGATAAATGATCAATTTTTTCATTTTATTTTTATTTTAACTTATTTTTTCAATTATTATTGAGAATCGATTTTTTTAGCAATATAAAACAATTACTACAAAATTATAAAATAATAAAAATTAAAATTTGATCATCTTTGTGCTATCATTTTTTCATAATAAGAGGACTAAATTGCTATAGAAAATAAAAAAAGGACTAAATTTCTCTAAGTGGCATAACTTAGGGACCATGGAGGCATTTGTCTCTAAGAAAAATAACCGGTAAAATTAATTTAGGAATTAGATAACTGATTCGAAAGTATAACAGGAAATTTCTTTCTATAGTAAAGCATTGTTTATTAAAGTGAATCAAACCATCATTCTTCATTCAATGGTATTCATATTACCATGCCTAATTTGGCATGTGTGAATTCATTTGGTGTACATGGATACACATACTACAAACAACAAATTATGTGAAGCAATAGGGAAAAAGAAGCCATTAAGTTTTGTTGTTATAATTTTTATGGGTGTTATTTTTTGTAATTTCTCCAAGTTTTACGGCCATAAAGACGGAAATGGTGCAGAACACGTCTGTCAAGACATAGAAAGAAATGAAGAATAATAAAATTTAAAACTATAAAATAGTTGTTTTATACATGCCT
This sequence comes from Hippophae gyantsensis, assembly GCA_030763125.1. Lineage (NCBI taxonomy): Eukaryota > Viridiplantae > Streptophyta > Magnoliopsida > Rosales > Elaeagnaceae > Hippophae > Hippophae gyantsensis. Next base: position 13,694,215 of record CM061037.1, on the reverse strand, counting down.
ATCAAATGACACAAATACCTGGGATAACTCATTTGCAATGAGAGGAGGGCTGCACCATGCTCTAGTGAAATATTCAATTTCACATGAAACAGAACGGTCACGCAGATGGCCAAACCATTCTCGCACATAAGCAGGAAGAACACAGAGCATGAAACCATATAAAGCACCAGCTAGTGAAGACATTTTCACGGGTTCAACAGGCCAAAGAGTTTCCACAGAAAACAGTACTGAACCTCTAGTGATGGCGCGACTGGCTGCACTAGCTGCTTCTGATACCCCCACAGGTAGATCTGCATATTTCATCTTAAGACAATTTGTTTTGCACATTTCTAGAGGAATGTGCTGGAAGATGAAATCTAGAATCAATGAATTGGCAGAATCTTGTATATATTGGACGAGTTTCTCCCTTGCAGATGATGAAGATGGTAATGACCATAAATGTGAGAGCAGTAACGACCATGCAAGGAAGATGTTTATCTGAAAATATGAAAATCATATTAATATAGAAACCAGTAAGGGGACAGAGGCATAAATGGTAGCAAATAAAAACATACTTACCCGCTGCTCTGACACCAAATCCATGTCAAGGACTTCATATGGTAACTTTTCAATCATCCTAGATACTTCTTCATTCAAATGGATATTTGTTTCTGTCGACAAATCAAGAGGGCGTGAATCCTCTTCACTGTTAGTATTACCATCAATGTAAACATTTTCTTCTTGAACAACAGCAATGTGGGAAACAGGTTCAGTTGAAAGGATGACATAAGCAGCAAACTGCAATGAGGTAACTGGTTTGGAAGAAAAAAGAATGGCATATAAGGAACTAATGGGCCCCTTGCTCAGCCCCCAAAATTCTACTGACTTCACTGCTCTATCCCTAGCAGTTGTTGAGGAGTTGATTACACATGAGCCCACTAGCTCCCAGAACAGGAGATGCTCAAATCGAGATGATGATACGATGGCCGCAGCCTCGTGGCAACAGGAACATGCAATGGCCTCAGCAAGACCAGTGCAAAAGAATAATCTCAAAACTCCATCCAGGATTCGACCTTTGATAGGATCACACTTTTCCTTCATCAATGAATTTATATTCTCTACATTTTCTCCCTGGTTAACTCCAAATGATTCCACCAACAGAGAAAACGATAAAAGGGCATTCTTAGCAACAATAATAGGAAATGGGTTCGAAATAAACACAATTTGATTAAGGCTTTTACAGATAGCATCAAGGCTATCAGTTTTAAAGTTATTTGTGATTGCATCATTAACATTTTCAGCAATTTCCTCCATCATTACTACTGCTGATTGAATCCAACTTCTTAAATGAGTTGATAAGTATCCCCAGTCTTCCTCATCAAATTCATTCCAGCAATACGCAACAGAAACTACCATAAGCTTCGACAGCAATATCTGCATTGGCAGATTATTAGCTGTCATTGATGCACCAGCACCCAGCCTTTGCTTGCGAAATAATTCAAATAGAAGCACTCTCTCCGCATGACTGATAATTCTCTGAGTCTTCAGTGCTGGTATGCTCGCTTGTACGCTTCCCATTGCACTAAGAGGATAACAAGAGATAACCAAGTGAAACCAATCTTCAACATCTGCAAGACCAAATCAGATGGAGGTAATAAACTAATAATAGAATATAAATGTGAACCCCATTAATTAGGCTCCAGCTGTACCATACTTAAAGCCAAATCCTTGTAGGAAGTGGCAATATTTTATATCATGCCTTCCGGTTAATAATCCAAAATTACATTGATCAATATTTGTTTCTTATTGAGTTGGAGAAGCAGACTGCACTTACCTTGTCTATTTTGACATACAACTATAGGAGAGAAATCTATAGCTTTTTGGAGCCATCCGGCAATAGCATCCTGGATATAATTGTTCTCTGAAGAATTAGGTCCATCATCTGTACCCAGCTCAGCAGGTTTTGTGCTTCCATGACTCAGTGATTGGATGAGAACATTAACGACCAGAGGAAGAATCCTCAAACAATTTATATTTATTGCTTCACCAATATATAGTTTATTCACAAGCAGTTCAAATATCAGCCTGGCTTTGTCAGCTCCCCATATATAATCTTTAAAAAGAGTTGAAAGGAAAGATACAAGGGCTCTCAAGAAAGGTTCTTTGATAGCCTCAACTTCATCACTCGAAGCAAGCAATAGATTGACAGAACTCCATGCATCACATCCTCCATGCACAAGGGCACCATCAAGTAAAATGTTAAAGATGGTGTCAACCAAGCTCTCCTGGGAAGGATAACTACTACTTGCATATGCACTCAGTATAGGTAAGAAAGATGCCTGAGCACTGCCTCCAGGCCATTTCCACGTGCACAATATTTCAGCAGCCAGCCATGCTCTAACTGTAACCTCTTCATTTGTTGTTTCCTTTGAGGGCAATGGAGAATGGTTTACATGACCAGTAAGCATTTTGTTAATCCCAATATTTGATGTAAGCTTTTCAATGAAGCAAACAAACTTGACATGTCCAGAATCCTGCATTTGTCACATAACTATAACATGTAAATTATGCAGCCCATATATCCAATTACATGAAGACGATATTCTTTTATTGCTACATGAAAAAAGGATATCAAGATTATAATGAACTATCTATATAATTCATAGAAAGATTCTTAAGTGAGTATTACAACACATCTCCCCTTTTCCTTGAATACACTGAACAAAACTAGTTGCGCTAGTGCCTTCCTATGATCTAACACCAAGTTTTGGTATGTGAAATGTGAAATATGAAACATGTAAAAGAGAAGAAATTAATATTGTTCAACTAATTTACAGTTACCAACTCACATCAGTAGCGACAGGAGCTTTTTCTGGAACAGATGGCTCGGTGCTGCTGAAACCTGGAATTGTCCAAAAAGGCCACTTCTCATCCTTGCAAAGAAGTTGGTCTAATATATGTTGTTCCTCATAGTGATCCTGACAGATAGAACCTAAAACTTCAAGCATCCAGTTACAGCACAACGAAGTGAATTTCTCTGTATTTACTTTATCCTCACTGAATATTGCAGATCTTATGCATTGAACCAGGATAGTCTCTAGTATCTTTCTACCATCTGTCCCGAGGCTTGTCCAAAATTGGTTATTCATCCTACAGTGTAAAGCATGCACAGATTGGCCAATATCTAGCCTGGCAATTTTTTTCTCCATTCCATCAATGATCTTTCCCACGTTAAACTCCCAGTCAATAATAAAAATTGCAGCCAAAATACCTGGAATTATCCTACTTTCTTCACCAAGTATCTCCAAACAAAAGAAGCTACCATGAAGTACTTCAAGAGAAAATTGAACCATCTCAAACACGTTATTAGAGCTCTTAAATTCTAGCTCCAAATTGATTGGCCCACCAGTTAACATAGAACATGCATGTCTAACCCAAGAACATGGGGAGTCCAGAATAAAAGAAATTAACTTCTTCAAAATCTCTTCAAATATCATGATTGATGCATTTCTGGGTGAAAATGAAATGTGATTGCCTTCAGCAGATCCACCAAGAACAGCACTGATGGAAAAAGAGTAAGATCACAGATCAGAAAAATCAAAGTAAAGGAATCGGAGCATAAATTCAATTATCTTCAGCAGGAATCAAGGACCAAAATGGAGTTACAGAATCACTGAAAATCATTTTCTTACTCTTCCAGAAGAAATAAAATAATATGAGTAATGTTAAATCAAATTGCCATAACAGCTTTATTTGATAGATAAATTAATGCAACCACCTTCAAGGTAAAAATGTTATCAGGTCTATTATATACTAGTGCCTCGGCAAAAAAAAACATGAGCTCATCAGATTTAAAAATTTAGAACCTTTATCAATCATCGATTAGCCATCATGAAGTAAGAACCAGTGGTTAACCCACCATCAAGTTTTACCCAATAACATATTTTTCCTGGTAGAAATACTTTTGATGCCCAGTTGACTAGTTTCCACCACCATAGGCAAATACACTGCTAGCTAGATCATTCAATCAAAAAGACGCTTCAAGTTCTTTTAATTAAAATAAGCAAATACATAATCCAAGAGAAGATATAACAGCAGGTGGGCATATCGTAGCTATACTTTATGAAGTATGATACCTAAAAGGTGAGCAGACTCAATTCAAGTGGAGGAACATATATCATACCATGAAAGTAGCACAATATACCACAACAAAAATTATCTTTAATCTCTCAGGACAGATATGTGCATCTATAAGAACATTGAGAATTAAACAGTCAAGAGATAGGTCATTCTGATAAAAATATTGTGTTATCATTTGTCTATAATACCTAGAATGACATGTCTACATTTAACAGACATTTATATCTTGTAGCAGACCTGCATTAAACAATTGAAAAGCCTATCTGTTCACTTACCACACAAATCGAGAGTAACAAGCTCCAGATAGAGAATGGGAACGGGCAATAGCAATTGCAGCTGATTCTAGCAGCCTATGATGCCAGAGTGCTGGGTTCACACCTTGCTCCTTCCTGTAGCCTTCTCCCAACTTCCCTTTCATAATTCGATTTCTTGCTTTTTCTAGAAGCATGGCCAATATGTTTATATTGCCAGAATCTTGGAACCAAGATGCAGGCTCTGAACCCTCTAGATTAATAGCATATGATATAGTAGCAGACCATTGCTCAGAAAAACATTCATCATCGAGTGATGCAAGTAACAAATCTAGTCGAGAACTTGTAGATTCATTATTACCATGCAAACACCAGGGAAGAAATGTCTCTTTGAATATCTGCATAAATTTGTCTACCTCCAACTCCTTATTCACTCTATCAGAAGAATGACCAATGGAATGCCCTTTACTGCAAACAAAAACTTCTTGAACTATTTTTCGGGGTCCAAACACAGAAAAAGCAGTTGTCAAAAGTTTCAGTCTATTTGGCGAGTCCTGGAGTCAAATGATAAAAACAAAGAATAAATACCTGAGGAGCACATGAATGGACTGATGCCATATTAAATTACACAAAATAAAATTGCAGCATAATATTGAAAATTGAATTAAGGTCAGACTCTTGCAACCTATTTAATTAAAGTTTGCAACATAAAGAGCTCCCACTTTAACATTGAAAACCTAAACACCCCACCAAGGCTCCATAGAGGGAGAAGAATAAGAAGAAGCTAGATAAACCCTCCCGGGAAAAAATTCATGAAGGAGTAGATAGGGAGAGTAGTAGGTGGCAGGAGAACATTCAGATTAGGATGAGATTTAAGTCTAGAGATGAGTGCATAATTTTTCATCATCTGGACTATCTACTTTTTCACGTCATTCAATACTTGGGGAGTTGAGGGTAGGAATGCCTTCCCTTTGAAATTCAAAGGTCTCCGGTTCTTAACCACCTCAACTGAGGGGAACCGATCGTCACCTGGACTCTTTCACTCTAGGCTTTATTAATACAAAAGACAGTTGGAGTGCAACCAAAAAAACATGTATAAGCATAGATGTGCAAGTTCTCCTAGAAACAAGACATACGAACAATAGTTAAAACAAGAGCTACCCAAGAAGGGAAGGGGGGAGCATTTGAACTAGGCCACTTACAAGTGATGTTATCTCTGGAAAACACTTGATCAGAGTGGGTCCAACCAAATAAACCAAAGGCCAATTTTCACTTTTCTGCATTGCATGTTGGCCCATAAGCAAAATAAACTGAAAGACACGTTCAACACTTTCAGTTATCCTCTCCAACTCCGTCATCTCAGTATGCTGAAAAAAAAGCATGCAATTTTCCTGAAATTCCAGGGAAAACACAGACAGCAAATCATGCTTCAGTAAGAAAATGCCCGAAAGAATTTCAATGATGCAGTTCCCTAACTCTCGCAAGTAGCTTGTTGGATACTTAGTATTTGACAGAGGTAATTTGCAGTCCTTGGATGAATCAACAGATAATCCAGACAAGGCCCTCTCCTGTGTATTTGAGATAATATAAGAGAGGTAGTCTCGCCACAAAATCTTAATTAGAACCTTCTCGATAAGTATGACTCTAAAATGATGAACAGAATCCACTTCGTCACAGTATCTGATATCAAAAGATAAGGAAAGTGAGAGATAATTAGAATATAGAAATAAAAGGGATTGAGGAACCAAGGATTGATTTTACAGGTAATCAACTTAATATCTCTTAAATAGATAAGCAATTCGATTCAAGCAAAATATACAAAGCCATAAAAAAACATCAACCTTGTTGCATTGCATAAGCCCCAGAGAAAGCACTCTTTGAATGCCCCAAAAAATGCTTGTCTATCTGCACTCAAAGAGTGCAGCACATTCCTTCCTTCCCAAAGGTTTTCAAAGAAGTTGATGAAAAACTTTTCTCCTCCTGTAGCATTAGGTGGTACACAGTCCAAAAATAGAACCAGCACTGGATAGGAAATCTGCTGAGATCCAAAACATCCATTTCTAAGAAAATGCCAAAAACGATTTATTACAGATTTCTGAACATTTAACAAAGTCCAACAGTTGGGAAATCTTCTAGAAAATAGCAATATGACATCCCACATCGCGGAATGGCAAGTTGGATCTTTCTCCTGAAAGGCACCAAGTATCATGGTAGCCACAATTTTCATATTTCCTTCATTAAAAGCATGGGGAATGTTTTTAACAAAACTCCTTAGAGTTGAATAACTTGCTAAGCGGATAGCAGCACTTTGAGATTTCATAAATTCTGAAAAATAATTATGGGCAGTGAACAACTTTTCAGCGAAAGCAATCGCAGTTGTCCTGGCCTTTGAAGCATGCTTTGGTTGAGCAGTCTTGTTATCAGAGCCAGATGTTTCTAATTGCAAGCTGACCAAGACATCCAAAAGTGTGGCCAATGCTAGCAAGGATGAGGATATGACCTGCCATTCAAAATGAAAGGAGATGCATATTGAGGACAACAGACAATAACAGCAAAACACCTGAGGTAAACTATAAAACAGCAAAGCCATTATCGTTCTAGAGTAACATAACTCCACCACTTCACATGATTTTACTGGGTTGGTGTAAAGGAAGGTTAGAACTTAGAACAGTAATATAGGAAGAAGTATATGGCAAAAGAAAGTAACTTTTAAATTTTGGTCCTTTGGTTGTTGAAAGTATTTAACAGTTAACATAAACCTTAAATAATTAAACTCATTGACCCAACACAATATATTTTACCAGTACTTAATAAGAGAGTTAGATTTAAAATAATTAAACAATTATTGATAACAAAATGGCTTAAGAGGTGGGTATCTAACCTGCTGATGCATCTCTGCTAACTCATCCAAAGCAGCTGCTTTCTCTGACATATTTTGTGGTGTGAGCTTTAGGTTTTCTTCTAGATACATAAAAACCTCAGTTGTACATAGAGATAAAGCATCTAGTCTCTTTTCCTGAGCTGGAAAAGCAGCCTGTTCGCAGCATATGAAAGATTCAAATAAAAGCTTAAGCTAAGCTTACAAATAAAAAGAGGGAATAGCTGCATGGAGTTTTTTTAATGTAAAACGAGGAGAGAATTGAGAAAGAAAAAAACAGGAATTAGGGATTTGAAGGAAAATAAGGATATAAGGAGAGAAGAGAAGACAGATATCAATATTAGTCATAAGTCAGCTCCTTAGCCCAAAAAAAAATCAGGTGGACTGAGTACCAAGTACGAAAATGCCTATTTTTAGGCACACTATAAAACCCAATAAAAATCCTAATAATTATAAAAATAAGGAAACTAAGTAACAATGGAAATATCAAAACACAACTAAATATAATCTCTAGAAAATCATTCCTATAATTATCCTTTTTCCTATATTGCATTAGTTTTACTAGATAGGAGTATAGAAACATGTCTAGACTCTAGAGCATAGGAAAAATTTAAAACCTTGAGAGTACACATGTAATAATGAAAGAAATTGGGGAAACATACAAAACTGTCGACAAAATCACTAAAATGTTGGAAGTCTCATATATAATGTTTTACAGAGAAAAAAATAAATAAATAAAAAATGTCATCAAATGTACTTTCCTTAGCGTACAATATATACTGTCTTTAGGAATGAAATGTGTTAATTGAAAGCACGTAATAATTTCCTTATTTTTAGAATAGATGAATGAATACATAGAAACTTGCAGCCACGTTCAAGGTAGGAATAGAAACAACCTAAGTCAGGGCTTTCATTTCTCGGCAAGTCAAAACAAATTCAAGAAAGCTGATAATAGTCAGGAATTCATGTTTGCTAAATTGGTAAACCACTCTAGTAAGTTAGAGCTATCTGTCCGCCATTTTAGGCAGATATTTAATATTAAGTGGTGTTTGGTTCAAGGAATAGGAATGAGAATAGGAATGAAAAGAAAATAGTTTTGTTTGGTTTGACCACTGAAATAAAAGAAAGAATCAGTATTAAAGTATTTGGTTTACAACTGAAATGGAATGAAAAATACTATATATTACCTTAATACCCCTATATTCAGTAAAGTTTAAATAATATCATTTAATTATTATTTTTTCTTCAAACAAAATACATTATTGAAATCATTATTTTTCTAAATAATTATTACTTAAATATAAAATATATAATTAAAATTATTATTTTTCTATATAGGGTTTAGGGTTTAGGGTTTTGAGATTTGAGATTTAGGCATTTGGGATTTGGGATTTGAGGTTTGGAGTTATATTTGTGGGTTAAGGTTTAGGGTTAAAATTATTATTTTTCTAAATAGAGTTTAAGATTTTGGGTTTTGGGTTTTGAGATTTAAGGTTAAAATTATTATTTTTCTAAATAAGGTTTTGGGTTTTGGGTTTTGGGATTTAGGGTTTAGGGTTTAGGATTAAATTATTATTTTTCTAAACATAGTTTAGGGTTTAGGGCTTTGGGATTTGGGATTTAAGGTTTAGGGTTATATTTGTGGGTTAAGGTTTAAGATTAAAATTATTATTTTTCTAAATAAGTTTTAGGATTTTGGAATTTTGGATATGAGGTTTAGGGTTTAGGGTTATATTTGTGGGTTAAGATTTAGGGTTAAAATTATTATTTTTCTAAATAGGGTTTTGGTTTATATTTAGGGTTAGGGTAAAATTGAAAAAAAAATTGAGATGAAAATGGAATCATGATTCCTTAAGGGGAAGAAGGAATTCTGATTTCTTTTCTTTTAGAAATCGATTTCATTCTAATCACTTTTCAACCCAACCAAACATAAAATTGGAAGGAATCAATTCTAATTTCATTCCATTCCGGCCAACCAAACATGGGGTTAGTTAACAACTTCAGAAACTTTGCAGCAGTATCCCATAAGAATTGACTGAAAGAAAAACAAACTTGAAACATATGAAACCAAACCTGTAATGATTGTTTCGCAGCTTGTGAAACTTCAGAAACTATATCAAATTGAGAAAACCACCAGGATCCCATCAAAGATTTCAGGTGCGGTGCTAGTTCTCTCCTGGAAAAAGTAAGATGTGCTTTATAGAAAATACAAGCTTTTCATGCATTTAGTTAAATCAATAATAATTAGTAAAATAAAATGAGAAAATCCATCTACTAAATATCAAGAGAAATCTTGGTGCATACGAGTGTAGAATGTTACATAAGTTTACCAAAGCACCATTCATATAAATGAATAACAAAACTTTTATTCAAACCAAAAATTGCACTATTAGGAAAGTATTTGGCAGCCTGCTGCAGGATATCACAAAGGCATTCTATTTGCGTCTACAAAACCCTATTTAACGAGAATGTTCAAATGCACAACGTCGGGTAAGATAACATGCCCAGGTTGGGCGTTAGAACATACACTGCTATTTAATAGTATTCCTTGATTAGATCAAAATCAAAATTAGAAGTACAAGCTACGTTACATTGACTGAAATGTGGGTATTGATTACTTAGAAAAATCATCCTTCCAAAAGTTTGAAGATATAGGACCTTAGCTAAAACTTGCTCAAATATAAAATATAAATACTTCAATACAAAATGTACTTAAATTTGGGGGAAAAAAATAAACTAAATTACAAAGAGCCTCCAGCACACTCTAGAACAGGGTCATGGGATCATATCACAGCAATTTGTCTTTCGACATATAACACTAGGAAATGAGATATGTATTCAAACTACTCAAATCCTTAAACAACTAGTATAGTACAGAAGTTCGAAAGAAAACAGCATCCATGTGTATAATATACAAAGGAGGAGTCAAACCCAACACTGATAACAAGATCGGTCATCGCCTGATGAGTATTTCTCCTCACTTCTCTGTTGTAGTCTACCACCAGCTTCTTGTATTCAAATGCCTAAGAAAGACAGAACTCCATAAGTATACAATAGGTGATTAATTGCAAAAACTTCACCATGTTAAGGTTACCTAAACTACTATGAAGGAAATCAAACTGTCATCAAGGCTCACTAAAGAACTATGTTAAAACTTTATACACTGACAGCAAAGAAAATTCAAACTGGAACATAAAATTTCAATAGTATCAGGAATTTAATAGCTCTTATTATTCATATGCACTTGCAAGTCCGAGAAATGTTTAAGTGTTGAAGTGGTTGATTGTTGTTGGTAGGGTGAATACAAATGATCGAGTCCAATCAAAGTTTACTAAGATTTGCCTATCCTCTACTTGGTGCGTGCTTTGCAAGCTTGATCATTTATTTTTACAACATCCAATTGCACATTTTATATGGTCCCCTGTCACAAAGAAATATGGGTTTACAATGGGTTATCCAGCATCATGTAAATCTTTATTGTTGGAGATCTCTCAAGTGTATGGGGGAATATAATGCTAGGAAGCATTGGATTCTATGGAATTATGTGGGGGAGCAATTTAGGATGGAAAGAATAGTAGAATCTTTGATGATACTGAGAATGACAATGACTATTTGTGGTAGAAAGTTTAATTGTTACAATATGATGTTTCTTATAAAAAAATGCAATTGCACTTGTAGGTGTAATCTAGATATGGATATTTTTAAATGCAGCAATAGGCTAATATTTGAAAAATAACTTGGAAATACTAGCAATAGAATAATAATGTACAAGAGAATTTATTCACATGAACACTTTGTTTTAAAAGATAACCCACTTCCCAGGCTGGGCTTTACATGTACCATTGCAACTGTTAGTCCATTCATTAAACAAGAAACCCAAAAAAAGAGAGCACTTCAATGTTCCAGTCACATGTATTTACCAAAAGAACATGAAAAGACCAGAAATCATACCCATTGTGGAATAATAGGTACTATGTCCTTTGAAGATTTTTCCTTGAGTAGTGCTGATAGAGATGCCAATGCTTTAAGCTGTTCAAGAGCAGGAAAAAAAACAGAAAGAGAACCTTGACCAACTTAGTCAAGTCAAAAAATAACAATCAAAAAGCATTGTATAAATATGAGGAAACGTATAAATAAAATGCACATCTTGGCAAGCATTACAGAAATTAATAACTATATTTTGGCTATGCAAAATCCATTAACTAAAGAATGATCAGAACCCTCACATACATTACAGGCAGGCTATCATGCTGCACAGAAACCAACTTCCAACAGAACAAAAAGGGGTCGATATCTTAACAGCAACAAAGCTATTCAAAACGTATTTAGATATTAAAAATAAAAGGCAAAAGAGTTTATCCAAGGAAGCCATCTTAGCCCATTTGATATTAGCAAAAAAAAACCTTCACTTGGTATTTCAAATGAACCCTATAGTCAAGAAACTCCTCTAGCCTCTTCATGGGTTAAATAGCAAACATAACAGTAACAACTATGAAAAACCCAAAAAACAAATAAACACAACTAAGAGAGCTGGCACAGAAAGATTTTACCAGCCAATTCAGGGCAATGTATTGGCTGATAGGTAGTCAACTCAGAACCAGAAATCATGGCTTTATATGGAAGCTTGCCAGATAACAAATACACAACCAGCAGCATTATGAGCTTATATGAGTTTAGATTCTGCACTGGCCCAGGAATAACAAATCAGAAATTCATATGGATTTGGAGGCTGAATGACTATACCACTTGCCCAAGTAAAAAGAAAAACTATTAGTTATATTAACTATGCGTAGTTTATGTTTTTAGTTTGCTCTTTGAAAAATTAAAGGAGCTATGGTCCCATATCCTTTTGGGAGAGCAACCACTGGAAAACTGAGAAGATTTTACTAATGACCTCCAAGGCCAACCTAACGAACATACATACCCATGCACACAAAATTACCTTGGTAGTAGGGTCCTTCCTAGAAAGCCTCTTCAAATTCAATGACATTTCTTTATCAACATCCTGCACAACCCAAAAACCAATTCATATAAATGTTGAAACGCATTTCACTATAAATGTAAAGAGTGCTGTCTCATCTCATCTCATGTCTCATTTAGTGTCTCTAATTGACTTGTAGTGCAATATTGTCTCATTTTATTTAAATATCATCTCATCTCATTTAGATAGTTACCCTAATAGGCTTAATTTTAAACATTGTATCATTTTTCTTATTAAATTTACATTATAAATTATCATTTATCATATTTTTTATTATTTTTTATTATTACTTGTCTTATTTAAGTCCATTAGGGAAAATGAGATATCTATCTCATCTAATAAAAAATTAAATGAAAGAAGATGAAATAAATTTTGAAAATTAATGGATTGTCTAATGAATCTCGTTAACATCTCATCTCAATTTAGACCTCTACATTTCACACGGCTAACCAACTGAATGAAAAGAAAAACATCACAATTCACCAATTCCATACCATTTACTAATGAATTAATATCAAAAAGCCTTAAAATATTCTTACTATATGGTACATAATTAAACAAATTCCAAGATATCCATCTAAAAACAATAGAAACAACTAAAAAGAAGAAAACTTTTAACAAGATAGCCAACCTGATAGGGCACTGAATCATCCCTAACGGAGCTAGAAGCGTCGAGGCGAGAGCTGCCGACATATCCACCAAATCCCACCGCCACATTAGAGACTGTCGGCAAAAGCGACGCTGCCAAGCTGTACGAAATTCGGTCAATATCATATTTGAAAAACTGATACAGAATAATTATATGACAAACTTGATTAGAGAAAGTGAATGGGAGAATAAAAAAAATGTTATTTTACGAAAACAAAAGATGAAAATACCTGCTGCTGGAAGCTCGTGCTTTGCTCCTATTAGCTTCTCCTTTCTGCTTTCCCATATTTTAAAACGATACCGTCTAGTGGATTGAGAATAAAGTCATAGAGCCAGTTTCAAAGTATCAGAAAGACGAAGAAGGTGAGAAAATTAGAAAGAATTAGCTGATTGAATGAGAAAGTTGGAAACTTTATGTTATGTTAATTCTGCTAAAACCTAAGCAATGCCGTTGTTCCTGTTAGAATCTATGTTTTTGGGAAGGAGGAGACTAGGTGATGTGTTTCTGGTACAAAAGGGTTATTTTGGAGAAATATCGAAACGTTAGAGTTCCAAAACGTGGATTGAGGTTATGGGTATTTTTGTCAGTACAGTCTTGCTTAACCGCTTGACTCTAACAGCTGTCCGATACTGATTTGAGATTTAAACTTTCGTATTGAACGCTATAAAATCAACGCAATACACCAAACCGACATCGTATAGAAGGACTTCTTATCGGAGATAATAGTCTTGTCAAACAAGTGTCTTGATAAATTTAAATTCAATTTTATCAGATAAAAATAGATTTGAAGATTTTTAATTTAAATTTAATTTAATGATATATTTAATTAGAACCAAACAACTCAAATTTTTTTGAATTGAATGAGGTTATATTGATATTAAAAAAAATTATAAATTATTATCATATATATATAAACATAAACATAAATTTAAATTTTAAATTGATATTTTTATAATAAATATCATTATTTATTATCATTACTAAAAAAACAAAAGAATAAAAAATATATAAATTCTTTTAAATTCTTCTTCTCTTCTCCATATTTACCTTCAATAATTTGCATATTATTAGAACTTATTATTAAGAAAAGCTATATGAATGCTCTCATGGCAACTTCAACCAAAAACTGCCTTCAATTGTGTATGAAACTGGATCTTTCTCATAAGATTACATGTGAGTGTCAATTTTGCGATCAAATTAGATCGTACAAGTTTCTTAATCTGGAAAGAGAAGATGCTCTCTTTGATTATTGCTTATGATCTTGAAAAATGCATAGATCATGACATTACTCTTCCTCCTCATTATCTATTAAGTTCAACATAGAGTAATCCTATGTTTGCTACTTAGAATCGATTAAATGATTTAGTGAAGATCTGAATTTATTCTTCTGTTAGCTCTGTCATGTGTTCACATCTTATAGGATGTAGTTATGTAGCTTATATGTAGCATAAATTACAATCAATTTTTCTACTTCTTCAAGAGCTCGAGTGATGGATTTGTGTCTTCAACTCCATACATTCAAGAAAGGTGACTTGATTATTGATAAGTATATCCTTCGAATTAAGATGATCTTTGATTATCTAGTTGTTATAGGACAGTCAGTTCTAGATCATGATCTGTTCTTTTATGCCTATGATGTTTAGATTTCAATTGAAACTCCCTCATTTCTTGCATTATTTTAAGGAATACACTAATTATGTTTGATGGGCTTTATAGGCATACTTAATCATCAATGGCCTTTATGGGCTTTATAGGCATCTCTTTATAGGACATTCTGCCAATTAGTACTTTAAACTTCATGATCTCATTCTCAGCAAACCTTTAGTTGCTAAAGTTTTCACCTCTGATAGCAAAGATAATAATCCTAACTCATCGTGGCTTCTAGACTTAGAAGCATCTAATCACATGACTAGAGATAACTCTCTTCTTCAAGACTCTAGTCTTTATTCAAGTAGTGATAGCATTAATATAAGTAATGGCTCCACCTTACTTATTCTAAATTCTAGCAATGCTTATATTCACCTGAATGACTACATACTTAAACTTGATGATGTGTTTCATACACCTTCCATTTCATATAATTTACTTTCAATTCATGTGTGATATGAATAATAATTTTGTTGAATTCCATGCTAATGAGTTTCTCATTAAGGATGCTCAAACCAAGAAGGTTGTCATTTGAGCCTAGGCAAGTAATGGACTCTATACTCTTGGTAAGGATGCTCAAAACTCTATGAAACTTAATGCTTCTTGCCTTGGTTTTACAATTGTACCTCATTATAACAATTACATTTGACATGTTCTTCTAGCACATCTGTCAAAGTTCTCAAATGTATTTACTATTTTACAATTATCTTTCAACACTATAAGTAAGTGTAAATGTGAGATTTTTCCTATAATTAAGTCTCACAAGCTATCTTTTACACATTCTGATAAACATGTTACTACTCCTTTTGAACTTCTATATATGGACTTATGGGTTTCAGTTGTAGTTGTTGTAATTGATGCACATTATTTTTTTCTCATTGTGGATGATTTTTCATGATATTAATGCATTTACTTCTTGAATGCTAAATTTTATATTGAGATTATCTTTACTTCATTTATGCATATGGTAGAAAGACATTTTTCTATTAAAATAAAATCTATCCAAACAATTGGTGACAAGGAGTTTAACTTTATGTCTACTGTCTTGTCTAAATTGGGCATAAATCATAGAAAAATTTGCCCTCATACTTCTTAACAAAATAAGAGTGTTGAGTATAGGCATAAACATGTTGTTGAAAAGGGCTTAGCTTTATTATTTTAGGTTTCTCTTTCAATGAAATATTGGATTCATGCATTTAGAGCTACTATCTTTACTATTAATAAACTTTCTTTCAAAGTCCTTTGTAATGAATCTCTTTATGAACTTTTGTACAAGAGAGTCCTTGATTACTCCTTTTTAAGAGTTTTTGGGTCTCTTTGCTTTCCTTGTTTAAGATATTACAAAAAACAAAAATTACAATCTAGATCATCTCATTGTTTATTCCTTGGTTATGCCTCTTAACAATAAGGTTGTCTTTGTTTAGACGCTGAGTAAAAAAGGCTATACACTAGTAAACATGCGGTTTTTTACGAGTCTATCTTTCCTCTTAAAACTAATTCCTCAAAAGTGTCATCTTCTGACTCAGTTTCTCCATATTCCTTTTAGGTGTTAACACCTACATCTTTGCCTTCTTATTCTGAAGACTCAAATGTTATTGATAAGTATTCCTTACCTATCATGCCTTTGGTCATACCATCCTCTTCCCTAATGTCTATCTTACCACAATTTCCTTCCTCACTTGTGATGCCCATCTTACCACAGATATCTTACTCTTCTAAAAATTGTCCTACAATTCCTTCCATATCTTTCCCTCCTCATCATAATGAGCTCTCCACTAACACTACCCTTACCTCGGACCATAATTGTCCTAATCTTTTAAAGTTTTTATCTAATCAGAACCACAATATTTAGCTTATTATTAAGCTTTCTCCACTAGATTTTTCCTCTATCAATTCTCATTCCATGATAACTCAAGCTAAGGCAAGCATTCACAAACCCAAACCTATTTATTTTAATGCTCAACTTACCTCTACTCCAAATGATGATTTTCACCTTACTCCCCTAGTTGTTCCTTCTTCTATTTCTAAAGCCTTAGCCATTTCTAAATGGTATGAAACTATGAAGCAGGAAATTGATACTCTTTTATATAATGGCACTTAGGAATTAGTTGAGTGTCCTAAGCACAGCAAATCTATTAGTTATAAATGAGTTTTTTGAGTTAAGCTTCAAAGTGATGGCCTACTTGATAAGTACAAAGCTCAGTTAGTGGCTAAAGGCTTTTGTCAAATTAAAGAGATTGATTACATAGAAACTTTCTCTTATGTCATCAAGCATCAAACAATAAGAATTGTCTTGTATCTAACCCTTACTTATAATTGGCCCATCAAGAAATTAGATATCATTAATGCCTTCTAAAATAGAGATTTTCATGAAACATTTTTTTATAAAAGAACCGCCTAGCTTTGAAGATGCTTCTCAACCATATTTGGTTTGCAAACTCCAAAAGACACTTTATGGTCTCAAGTAGGCCCATCAGTCTTAGTATCAAAATCTAAGTAATGTCCTCAATGATCTTGATTTCACAAACTCTAAAGTTGATCCTAACATGTTTTTAAAAAAAATTAGGCACTGAGCTTACTGTAATGCTTGTATATGTTGATGATATCCTGTTAATTAGAAATATTGAGAAATTTCTAGACGAAATGATTATAGCTCTTAACAAGAAGTTTGCTCTCAAGTTTCTAGGAGATATTTATTACTTTCTTGGCTTGAAAATTTGCAAAACTCCTTCCATAATGCATCTTAACCAAGAAAAATACATCAAAGACTTACTTCTAAAGTTTGGTCATAATACATCCAAACTTGTTAAAACTCTTATGAAATTAGGTACTGTTCTTTCCAAGTTTGAAGGTACTACTCTAACAAATCCTTCATATTATAAAAGTTTAATAGGGGCCTTGCAATATTGTGTTGATATGTCTAGACATATCATTCTCTATTAACAAGTTTTGTCAATTCATTTATGCCCCATTAGATGTCCATTGCATAACAACTAAAAGAATTTTGAGATTTCTCAAAGGAACCATCACTCATGGAATAACCTTGTACAAGTATCAGCCATAGAGTTTATGGGATATTGGGACTCCAAAATTTGGCCTAGTTGCCCTGATGATCAAATAAGGACTAGAGGTTATATTGTGTTCCTTAGGGATTTTCTTCCAAGTAAAAGTTTGTGGCCAGATCAAGCATTTAAGCAAAATATAGGACACTTGTTTTAGCATATGTTAAAATGACATATATCAAGTCAATTTTGCTTGAACTTCACATCACTTTGCCTCGTGTCCCAATGCTATATTGTGACAATATAAGTACCACAATGCTTATTACTAATCCTATTATGTATGCGCGCATGAAACATGTTGAAATTGACTGGCATTTTGTTCGTGATTGGGTTGTCCAAGGATTGTTAGATGTTAAGCACATTTCCTTCGATTCCCAACTTGTAGACACTCTTATTAAACCTTTTATCGAGGCTACCTTTCACTCCTTAAAAACCCAAACTCATGATGCTTCTTCCACCTTGAGTTTGAGGGGGATGTAAAACTATGAATTGTAGTTGTCACATATGATCAAGCTTTAATAACCCAAGGTTAGCATTGCATTTGTTATTGTTTTTTACTACCACTTATTGTAATGATTTTTTGTAACTTTCCTGGTGCTAGCTGGTATGCCATTCATGAGCAAGCTTCCACGTGAAGTGGTTATAAGCTAGTGCTTGGCTTGATTTAGAGCCTGTATATAGGAACTCTTGTATACATCTCACACATATAAAATAATACATTTTTTAGGTTCTTCTTCTCCTCTCTATCTTCTCCTTCAATAATTCACACTTTAATTTTAAAATAGTCTTTTTTTAGTCTTAAAAATAGTGAATATAAGTCTTATAATTTTAAACTTTTATGATTAAAATACATATTTTTTTAAATTATAAACTAAAGCACTTTAGTTGAAAATAACATGACTAAAACTCTACTTTTATAAAAACAATAAAACTTTTCACACCTTATCTATAAATATTTAAGTGCATGGATAGACCCAAAAATTATGCAATGGTAATCAAATCAAACCATTTTAAAATCTATTCGAGCTATCGTGCAATCCACTCAAGCAAATAAGAACATAAAATCTTTATATTTCTCGTACATCAATCAAAGAAAATTTATCAAAAATCTCCGGGTTTCAAAGATGATGAAGTGCAACCAATCTACTATAGCTTATGCTTTCTTAAGGTTTTTCATTAATTTGGTAAGTGATTTGAAGTTTCATATGCTGGAATAATTGCATATAAATTAATTGAATATTTAACTCAAATAGGAAACCGAAATCTAGAGGAAAGTGGATACGTCAACCCATGGAATCTTTTCATGAGTTCTATTCTAACACAACTATGTATGCCTTATAACATGTATAAGCAATTAGCATAATGTAATATATAATAAACAAATCATACTTAATTTAACACATCACAAAATAGCCAGTAGATAAGAAAGAATAACATGTTGTAAATACACTATTAATGATATACCTCATAAGCTCATGTCTAGGCTATTAACATGCATTAACAAAATAAACAACACATATCATGTGAATTAGGCAAATTTGGTGGAAATCTGTAAAATATTTTCCATAAATTCAAGTGTGTGAACATATTAAGTAAATTGTGGTTGTATTCTCAAAACATACAATCATATAAAACATAGCATATGATGAGATAAATTCACATAGGATCCAGCTTCTATATGATAAAATTATTGGATTGCTTTAAGCAACCACTCAACAGTAAGAAATTTACTAATAAAAGCAAATAACAGTCATAATTAAAGACAATATATGCCTTCACCTATATCAGTTGAAGCATTATGCTCAATTACGCCTAAGCTACTTTCACTCACTATCAACACATCACTTATTCGAAGTAGATCTAAGATCGTCCCTGAAGCTCTATTACTACATGATGTGACCGATTATTGATGGCACAAACTCCTAACATGCATATATGTTACAACCTTAAAATATCTAGCCAACATATGGCACACCACCGTATAGGTTCACTTATGAGAATCGTTGCATATCCTATTAATACTAGTCAATACATGGCACACCTCCACTTAGGCTAATCACATATGGAAACTGTTGCACTCTTGTAATTACCCGTAGACATGATAACTCAAGCTTGAGAGAAACTCATCAAAATGTCATGACTCTTCACTAATCAATGATACATTTTAACTCTCAACAAAACTTCACTCAATTTCACATTTTTTTCACTCAACTTGATGATAAGAAATATAAGAGAGACTTTTATTTAATGTCTTATGTCCTATAATGAACATACTTTTTTTGGACCCATCACTCAGAAGAAAAATAGACCAAGAAAGAACCCAGAAAATTTGGTGCCAAATGAGCAAAGCTCCCCCTAGATTTGAGCCAAAGAAACAAGAGAAGAAGAAGGGGAATTTATATAAAATCTCGACAAAGGTAAACGTCATCGAAATAAAGTTGTCAAAGCTCATCGACCACCTCGACTAAAATGTTAACAAGCTCTCTGAGAGCTTACCAAAATCGACAAAAAAAAAAGCATTTCAGACATCCAAAAACACCAAGTTCTCAAGGGTACAACACTAACGAACAAATACTCAATAATATAAACTATATGCGATCTAAAAAAGTGAATATATAAAACAAACAAAAAAACATGAAAATGTGTCCTAAATGATACTAAGTTATAATAATCAGCCTTATAAATGATAGATAAAAACATCAAATAAAATATAGATAACATATTTTACATACAGGAACACAAAAATGGTATGACTTTATTTTCTTTGGCTGGTTTATTTGAGCTGTTGAAATTCTATCTAGGAGCCTCAACTCCCTTGGATTGTAAATTCTATCTAGGTGAATCAACTCCTTGGACTTGTTCTTGGTACTGTTTTTCTTGTTTTGTTCTTGCTTCGATGGTTGTTTTAAAGTCCTGTGTTTACATACTCTGCTATGGTATTTTCAAATCCTATTACTACTTAGCACTTTGAATGCTCGATTTGGTCTATGGATGAACTATTAAATCGAATGGATAGCTTAGGCTGCACTTCTGCTTTTGAAGCTTTTATTCTTTTGTGAAGTGGACTAGAGTTTGGAAACGAGAACTGGTATCATAACTAGATAGACTAGAGTTAATTAAGAGCTCCTAACAATTATAATTTTGTTGAATTTCTGAGAAAGCTGGGAGCTCCTTGAAGTTGTGTTGTAAGTATTTATTGCTACTCAATGATCTGATAATAGTGCAATTGATGCTAAGAGTTCTTATGTTTTTGAATTGTTATGGTTGATGGAAACAAAATGGAAAGAAGGCATGCCAAACTCTTTGCTTGTGACTGCTATGTTAACGAGAAGAGGGCGGGTGAGATTCCCATTCTTATTCTATGCTAACGAGATGGGGTGAAATTATCCACCTAATGTTAGGAGAGTTGTGGCGATTTGAAGGTTTTTTTTTTTAAAAAAGAGTATAAGTTTAATTATAATTTATAGGCTTTAAATTAATAAATTTTGAGTGAAAAATAAACAAATTTACGATTAAGTTTATAAGAATGAATTTCTTTTAAATCAAAGTAATTGAAATAAATATAAAATTTAATATACAAATAACACACATAATTATACTATTTATGTTTGTTAATTTATTAAATAATCAAAATAAAATATAAGTTTATTTATAATATTGTACTTTCATAATTTAATAGTCCATTTTTTTGAAAATAAATTATTACTTTTAATGAAAAATAAATGAAATTCTACGAAAATGTATAAATAAAAATAGTTATAGATGATGCTCATTGAAAACTAAAAAAATTGCAAATTAAGTTTAATAAATTTGAAAATAATATATAGTTATATTGTTTGTTAGTTTCTTTTATTGATTTGTTAAATAACTAAAATAAAATGTATTTTTATTTATAATATCTTTTTTTTTTTAATAAAATAATTAAGTTTGTGAAATGAATTATTATTTTTAATAAAAAATGAATATTTAATAAAAATGTAAAGAAAATTAATAAAAATCTATACTTTATTATAAAAAAGAAAATTGCTTCAAAATTATTTATTTGTGTTTGATAATTTATTTTTTTATGGAATAAAATAAATTGGGTTATAAATAGAAGAACGAAGAAAATGAAAAATAGAAAAAAATGGATGTAAACTCAATAATTTATAATAATATTTTATTATAAAAATGAGAGTTTTTTTTTAAAAAAATTATTTATGATTGATAATTTTAATTTTTTTATGGAATAAAAAAATTGGGTTAAAAATATAAAAATAAAAAAAATCAATAATAAAACAAAAATAGAAAAAAAGGAATGTCAACTCATCAAATTTTTAACATAAATGATATGCAAAATAAGGTGAAAAGACACTTAAAAAATAAAATCGAATAGATATTTTTTTAATAAAATAAGGATAATAATATTTATATAACTATTTTTGTTATTATTATAATAAAATTATAAATTGTCTATTACATTTATATAATAACTTTAGTGTTATTATTGTTTAATAAAATTGACATTAATAAATTATTATTGTGACAATTATAATTTAAATTGTATCATATAATCATCCTAAAATAAAGAGTAATATTATATGTATTAAGTGATGTATTAATATTTGATTGAATGTTAATTGTTAAAATGAAAAATTTAAGTAATCGTGAAATAATTTATTAATAAAAATAAATTATAATATTAATGCATATATCAAGTTGTGATAAAAATATTTTCTTAAAATAAAAGGTAACATAAAAAGACAAGAAGATAATATTTGTTATTAAAAATATTTTTTTTATAAAGAATATTATATCTTTGGATATATAATTATGATGTTTTTCTTAAGACTTATATGTATTATTTTATTTTGATATTAATAAATCTTATCTTATAATTAAAATATGAAATTTTTTAATTGCTTTTAAAACCTTACATAATCTAAGCACAGTGATGTTTTACTTATATATTATTTTCTCACTATGATGCAGATTAAAATTTATAGTATATTTTACTAATTTAATTTTAGCTAAAGATTAAAATAACCATTGATTAACTCATATTTACTATAAAAAAAATTATATTTATTAAGTAACAAGCTTATTTTTTTCAATAGAATAACAAATCATAAAGATAATAAAGATAATAAATGCAAAGATTAAATTTATTATATTTATACACATAATTTATAATTTACTTTAATTTTTTTCAATTAAAAGATATAAATTTTGTATTTCAATAATTAATGAAAAATATTAATCTTTATCTTTATATTTATAATAATACACTCGCAACCAAAACAAGGCGGTTGTGATCCTAACCCAAAAAAAAAAAAATCGTCAAATTATTCCTTTAAAAATTGACTACTTGTTGCTCTATCCATTATTCCGATAAAGACTAGCCATGTCCAGTTCTTTTAAATTTAAACTTGAATTCAACACAAAATAAATTTATCTAATATTTAAAAAATTAAAATATAAATCTATAAAAAAAAACATTATCAACGAACCTAATCTATTATATAATTTTTTATACCTTCATATTTTAATAATTAAGATTTATAAGTTAATAAAAAAGAAAATTAATTCTTTAAATCTTAAACATTAAATATAATATTTAAAAAATTATATAATATTTTATAACAATTCAGCCGTTAAAAAAATAGTACATAATTACATACACTATTACAAAATGTGGTATTTAAGTCGATATGTAAAATCGTTTAAAAAAAAAGACTTATAATAAGTTTAAAGTCGGTTCGGTATAGAACCGATGCTACATATAACGTCGGTTCTACGTGTTAATCAACGTTATTCACGTAGTTCGTAGCGTCGATTATACGTGTAAATCGATGCTACACACGTGGATAACGTCGGTTCACCACGTCAATCGACGCTACATCCTGCGTGTAGCATCGGTTTGACACATCAACCGACGTTACGTCCTACGTGTAGCGTCGGTTCGATACATCAATTGACTCTACGTCCTACGTGTAGCGTCGGTTGACGTGTCGAACCGACGCTATACAAGAATCTTCCTATTTAAAAGAACTCTTTTTTAAATAAGAATATTATTCGTCATTAATGAGTCTATTTTAAAAGAATTCTTTTTAAATATGAGTTTTTTTAATTAGTGAATATTACTAATCTTTATTTATTGCATGTGTGAAGTAACACTTTTCAAGAAAATATATGAACTAATAAAAATTTCATTGAAATAAAATACAATATCAACAACACTCAATACAGTGAATAATTTATTGTTTGTTGTGCAGATTTATCCCTCATTTTAAAGTCCTGGCCTGCTCTCTTTTTCTATCAGGTACTCTTCTTGTCTCTCAAACTTCGACTGAATAAGTCATCCATCAATAAATATTACAACCAAAGCCACATATAAAGCATGATCAACTGATCCAGGAAATATGGTCAATCGAAATTTGCTCCTCTTAGGAAAAACTTGGCGCAGTTTGTACATGAGACTAGTCTGCATCAAGAAAATACAAGACAACATCTACTAAATATCATTGAAAGTGCTACAATAGATGAAACTTTTAAAGTAAAATAGATCATGGATCAAACTATTAGAACCATAGTTTTGTCACATTAATCTCCTATTACACAAGATATCTCGTAAATAACTGTCGCATGTTGCAGTTGTAGCATTATAAACACTAAATAGACATAAGACAACTTGTACGTATATAGTTCGTTGCTAATAACTGTCGATTTCGCCAACATGTTAATTTATTATTAAATGTAACCAGATTAACCCATCAAACGCAATATTGTTACTATATTTGATATACTGAATGACACATTGATTTGATTATCAAGAATGAAGTCGATGAAGAGTATACAATATTGGTTCACATAAAATTTTAACAACAAAAACAATTCCAACTTATCAAACTTGTGCAATACAATTATACAAACTGACAAGGTTACCTTCCTTATGTAAAATACTATGGTGGCCTCTGCTTTAACATGTTCATGCAATAATCTTTAAAGATCAACCATGAGAACAATTCATTAATATTTGGATAAAAAGTTACAATAATTTAGTATAGACATGTTAAAGAGTTACAATTTTTAAAAATTAAATGATATGATTTATGTTGAAATGTTATGAATTTTTGTAAAGAGATATAACTTTTGGGTGAATTGTAATTGTTTAGGATAATTACTTTGGTTTAAAAGAGACATGATTTTTATAAAAATCATAACTTATCAAAGAGTTGTAACCTAAGTTGAATTGGTGCATAACATTCTATAAATATGTTATTTGCTTTTGCCATTTGAAAAAAAAGACAAAGAAAAGAAAAAGGAAAACAGAAAAAAGTACATGATTTTTCTTTTTTTTTCTCTACCAAAGACAAAAATAGAAATAAGCTTTTGGATCGTAAATTGATAAGTTTTAATCGTTTTCGATATTAGATTTTTTTCCGTTATCTGTGTTGAAATTTTAAGCACATAAAACATTCAATGTACGATCCATCTTTATTCATTGATGAAAGATTCATCAAACATTTAAATATAATTATTGTTATTATATTGTTAAAACTATTATATATTAGTATAAGAGACATTATGTGTTTTGGTACTTGTATATATTTTGAATGAATGAAATATGAAGAATTTATTTTTAGAAATGTAACCTTTAATTAAACGGGATGTTTAATTTAAAAAAAAAAAATTGAACGAAAATTATACCATTAGAATCTACATTTCATAAGCCTTCTAATAGTATATTATTTGAATTTTTTTTCATTAAACTATTGAAAAACTATAACTCTTTAAAGTTATTATTTTAATATTATTTGTGAAGATAAACAATAATAACATTCATCTTCTAGTTGGGAATGATGAATTAAAAAAATGATAGAATATATTAAATATTATGATAAATTGATATTTAATATTACAAATTCAAATATTAATATAAGAATGTGATTAATATTTGAAATTAATTGTATTTTTTTATATACATATATTTCAAGATTATTTAGTGATTATTTTTATTAATATTTTATTAAAAATATTTTTAAAGCATATTTATTTATGCAATTATTTTATGAATATATAGTTATAATATATCATGAAATTATACATGATGTGTTATGTTAAGTGAGAGTTATTTTGGTTGAAATTTTATTTTTCTCATACCAATTTTTTTTGTGTATAAATTAATAATTAATAAAAAAGGGTCATTGGGTGCGAGAGATGACTATGAACATAGCAAATTTTCGATCCTGTGACTTATATAATTCTTTTGTAAAAATCTAAATATTTCATGTATATTTTTTTAATAAAGATATATCTTCCAAAAACATTGTGACAGATTTAATAAAGGGTGAGAAATTGGATGACGATAATTATGATATTTGACGCCGTAAAATCCAATATCTCCTCAATGAACAAAGTATTCTTGAAATACTTGACCACATCATGATGAGGCCTAGGCAAGGCAACACTTTTCAACATCATCGCGATGTTAATGCCTATAAGGTATGAGTTAACAAAGATCGTAGTGCATGCTATATTATACTGAGTAGCATGTCAAATGATCTTTTTGACGAATTTGAGTATTATGAAACTACTCATGAGATTTGATTGGCCATCAAATAAAAGTGGATGTTACTTCATTTACTCGATTATTGGGCTTGACTATGAAGTTTAATTCTTATAAGATAAAATCTAATCATATGATTAGGCAATATTTAAGAATCATGTTAGGTATGATCCATGATGTTATTGCTACTGACCATCATCTTACTGATGAACAACAAGTTCAAGCTATAATTTACTCTTTTTCACCTACTTGGAAACTAATGAAATCAAACATAATGCACCATAAAAGCGTAAAAACTTTCAATAATATTTTACGTCACTTAGAGCTTGAAGAATATTGCCTAGAGGTTGATCATATTGATAGCTCTGTTTTGGTTGCTAATTCTAGCTCACGCGAGATATCTGGGTCCAAGCATGAGAGAGCTAGATATGTGTTATAGAAAAAAGGAGGAAGTGATGGTAGATATGATCCAAAGGGAGATAAGTCCAAGCACAAGAGAGGTAAGAGAAAGGACAAAAAGAAAAACAAATCAAAATTGACATGTTCATGTTCATATACAAATTTCTTATATTTTGAAAATATTGGTAAAACACCACACATATATATGTTAGAGAAGCATGTCAACATGTTAGATTAACTCTTTAACATGAGCAATCACCTTTGGTGCTTAAGTGCAAGCAAGCAAATATGAGACACATTAAGTCATTACTACGATAATAGCTAATTGAGTAAAAGTGTCACCTTGGTTTTCACGTTGAGACCTAGATGAGATATGTTTAGAAATTATCGATAATGGGTATACCCACTACCTAATAAACCTGTATTATTACTAGATATGAGTTCCAAAGAACTTGTTACCATGATGGTATATTTGGGAACTCAAATTAGTTGTTATGGGAGCATTGAAATTAAGATCCGTACAATGCTTTGAGTATTGACATGGTCCTATATTAGTAGGGTCATTCCACTATAGCATGTATTTCATACTAAATATGCTTGTGACCACGTATGGAGATGAATGAATGAATCTCTACTTTGTCATCATATTAGTTTATAAATCATTATAAATAATCATTATGTCCTTTGTTATCTTTCACTTTGTCATAGATTAAGAAATTGGTGTTAATTCATACTTGATTTGACTTTATAAGATTTTATTAGGAAAGTTATTAATTTTCAACAAAGTGACATGAGGACAATAGAAAGGTTACCTAAGATCATATATGCATTTTATATTCATTATCGATAACTTGTATCATATCAATTAAGATGTAATATATGTATGAATATAAAATTGAACTCTAGAAGGATTAAGTATGATTCTTTTATGAGAGATCAAAGTTACTCGAATCTAATGTGATTTGATGAATCTAGAGCATTTAAAAGACCATATACATACTAACATTTTTGCTTGTATTAATAAGGGTTTATGTATCTATGTTGATTCACAGCTGAATTGCTAGTACATAGCTCCCACATGTAGGTGTTTTCAATGATTTCAAGATCCATTGGTTTATATGAACTGTTTTGTGAGGGTGATAGATATGTAAAGAAATGAAATACCATCATGTACTTTATGTGTGAGTGAGAGATGTTGGATTTTTGACTTAGTTCAAATGGGTCATCCATGGGTGTATCCAATTCAACTCATAACATTTAGACGAAAAAATTATAATGATTTAGTATGTGTCTTTTGGTAAAAGACATGTTAAAGACATTTAGACGAAAAAGTTATGACTGCTATGATTTATGTTGAAATGTTGTTAACTTTTTGTAAATAAACATAATTTTTGAATGGATTGTAATTGTTTATGAATAATTACTTTAGTTTCAAAGAGATATGACTTTTATAGAAGTCATAACTTATTAGAGAATTGTAACTCAAGTTGAATGAGTGCATAGCATTCTATAAATATATCATTTATTTATACTATTTGAAAAAAAAGACAAAAAAAAAAATAGAGAAAAGTACGTGATTTTTTTCTTCTCTCTACCAAAGACAAAAAAAAAAATACTTTTGGATTGTGAATTGATAAGTTCTAATCATTTTCGGTATTAAATTTTTTTTGTTGACTGTGTTGAGATTTCAAGCACGTAAAATATTCAATATACAATCTGTCTTTATTCATTGGTAAAAGGTACTCATCAAACATTAAAATATAATTGTTATTATTATATTGTTAAAATTATTATACATTGGTATTAGAGACATTATAAGTGTTTTCGTGCTTATATATATTTTGAATGCATGAAATATGATTTTTTAAAAATGTAACCTTTAATTTAAATGGTTGTTCAGGTTTTTAAATAATTTTTGAACGAAAATTATACCATTAGAATCTACATTTTATAAAAATTCAAACAATATATTATTTGAAATTTTTTGTTGATTTATTGAAAATTTATGAATCTAAAATGAATTATTGTTTTGATACTATTTGTAAAGAAGATGAACATTAATAACATATTCATCTTTTGTGGGGAATAATGAAATAAAAAAAGATAGAATAATATATTTATATTTAATATTATAAATTTAAATATTAATGTAAAAATGAGATTAATATTTAAAATTATTTAATGATGGAGTGAATGATAGATTACAACTAGAGCTCTTTAGACCATTGAAGTTGGCAAAAATGGTAGTCTAACATTTACCAAAACTCTTTGGATCATTGAAGTTGAGAGAAATGGTAGTTTAAGTAACTTACCTTTAAGAAAAATATATTTTAAATATCTAACTATTAAGTAAGATATTATAAGTCTATTTTCTTTAAAAAAAAATCATAGAATTTTTTTTATAAAAATGGGGTAATATAAACCTATTATAAAATATATTTCTACAATTTTTTTATAAAAGTAATATATTTGTACTATTCTGACTAATAGATAAGATACTAAAATATACATTTATTAAAGGTAATATACTTATACGAATTGCATGTATTGCATGTAACAGAAGAAAAATAAAAATAACCAAAACGTAAAATCATATAATAATTAAAATAACGATTACATTGAGATGACAGATAAAGAAGATTATATAGGACAATCTCAAGCTAAAATAAAAACAATTTAACTCCATACTCTATTTTTTCTTCTAGGGAAGCATAGTTGTAGTAGTGTTCCATATTTAACCCGATTCGATATTTGTAATTAAGTTATTTTAATTTTTCATAAAATATACATTAATAACACTTAATGATAGAGCATTTGGTTGTAAAGTTTACCTGAGCAACAATGTCATTGTCCGTATAAATGGTGCAGGATCTCATAAAAGGGCAACCTTTCACCTTGAATTGAGGTGTTGAGTCTTTTGGTGAAATGTCTTCAGGATTTTCACCTACAATAAATATGTGTAACTCAGTTATAGTAAACTTATGCTTCGTTCTCTGCACTATGAATATCAAGTCCTTCAGCACACCATCCCCTTTAAAGCCTTGCCAAGACCCATCCTACAATCCCAAAACCAACTGCACATAAATATGGTGAACTAAAAATGATAGTGCATTAAATCCAAGGGACATTATAAACAAGTAATACTTCCCATTTTCAATTCCCACATATATGTTCTGACCCAAAAAAAAAAAAAAACCCCACATAAATGTTAGCATAAAATTTCTAATATCTGCGAACATAAGAACCAAAGCGTGTATATTTGTTATCAATTAGTTAGCAACCATTGCTTGATGCCAAATAGCCTTTAGGGGGTTAGGGTAGGTTAGACAGTTCTCCCCTAAGATTGCTGTGGATTACTGAAGCAGAAGTATCTCTTCAATATAAATTCCAATTTTAAGATAAAAAGAATAAATACCCAATTTACAATTAAATATCTAAATTACAGAGTTCTTATTTCCAAGTTCCGATTAAATTATAAAGGGTTGGTTTTGCGACTAGTTCTGGTTTTATGCTCAATTTTCTTATATTTAAAACAAGTTTTATGTTTTCTACATCATTTAAAAAGGAAAAAAACAAAAACTCATTTAGTCGATGAAAAAAAAACAAGTTTTAAGTTTTATGGTTTTATGTTTTCTAGAGAGGAAAAAAAAAGTGGGAAGTAAGAATGTTGACTCACACGTTTACGGAACATTGAAATGAGAGGAATTCCAGCTGCGTCAAACAAGACTCTTTTATGAGACGATGATGATTCCAAAGAGCATTGACGGTTGATCTTGTAAACGCAATTGCCATCAGAATCAAGGAAACCCAAGTCACCTTTGTTAATATATTTCTTGTTCACAAATAGATCAATCGGTATTTGTAAATTCGTTTGATGTTTGGGACCTGGAGTATCCATAAATTTGACACGGAAAATAAAAGGAATTTACAAAGTGAGGCCGGCAAGAAGCGAATATATAAGAAGGGTGGGAAAAATTGATACATAAAGAAATAAATTTTACAAATTTAATATTAAATTTTTTTAATGTATAAAATCTTTCAAAACGAAAGTAATAAGTAAGTTATTTAAAATTTTTATTATAATAAAATAAGATTATAAACTTATATTTTAAATAAATTAATCACAAAAATATAATAACTATATATCTTTAATTTATAGATAAATTTTTTTAAATTAACTTTTAATTTTTATTTTTAAAAAATTAACTTTTGTTGAGATTCTTTATAATTTCTCTCTTACTTTGTTGTATATATCAAATTGAGACAAAAACTTTATTTATAGAGACAAAATTTCATCCTTCTTATTATTTAAATTTTGCAAATTTTACATAAACAAACAACTCAATATTTTTAATTTTTTTCTTCTCAATGTATTTTTAGTCTTTATTATTTAAATTTTTTTATTTTATTTGTTTAATGACACACATGAGATGGCCAACAAGAAGAAAGAAAAAAAAAAGTAGAGAGAGAGAAAGGTAGAAATAGGGAGAGTGGTCTCCGAATTGATTCTGATACCCGATTTTGAGTTTGTTAATCAGCCGGCAGTTCTTGACGGGAAAAAGGAGCAAGAAAAGAAGAAATAAGGAATTTTTTATGGAGACTTAATTGCTCAAAATTCTTTGAACCGTATAAGATGGCTGTAAAGCATATCGATCTTTTGTTTGGTGGTAACTGGGAATCAGTAAGTGGTAAAGAAAAGAACTGGCATCCAATCTCCAAGTATTCGATGAAAAAATAAAATAAATCAAATCTTCAAGTAATTAAATATAATTCAAACCTAAAGTCTATTTATATTTCTAATCCTTATAAAATTTCACTTTATTTTTGTTAATAAATCATTAATGATATATTAGTTATATGTAACTAATATACTTTATCAACTACAATTAATATACTTTTCTTAAAAATATTTTTCTAAAAAGTAGATTCTTATTTATTATATTTATACATGTATAAACTTTATTGTAATTGTGATTGTAAATACATTTTAATATATTCAATTTAGTATTAGAGCTAGAAAGAGAAAAAAAAATCTTACCAGTTTTGAGCAACAACGCCGCCTAGCGCAGTCTAGCGCCGCCGCTGCAGTGCTGTTAATCTTCTCGCACTGTTCAGTTCGTGTCGCAGTTGCAAATCCGCTATCCAGTCTGCGATGTCCAGCCCGTGTCATCCCTGCGCCGTCCAACCCTACGCACCAGCCTAGCGCCGTCCAGCTCGCACACCCTTGCACCGTCCAGCTCGAGCACCCTTGCGCACCGTCCAGCTCGCGCACCCCTGCGCCGTCCAACTTCACCCCTGCATTGTTCTGTGAGTCCGCACAACTCCTACAC
Organism: Hippophae gyantsensis; assembly: GCA_030763125.1. Classification (NCBI taxonomy): domain Eukaryota; kingdom Viridiplantae; phylum Streptophyta; class Magnoliopsida; order Rosales; family Elaeagnaceae; genus Hippophae; species Hippophae gyantsensis. The sequence continues at coordinate 13,662,351 of CM061037.1, read as the reverse complement.
TGTTCTGTTCAGTTAAAATTTTTTTTTTCTGAAGCTCGAACAATTTAGACAATCCTAATCAGTTTTTTTAAGTTTTTTAAGCTTTGCCCTAATCAGCCCTAATTCAAGCCCAAACATTTAGACAGCTCACTTATCAGTCCATCAGCCCATTAGCCCATCAGCCCAAACATTCAGACAACCCACTTATTAGCCCAATCCGGCCTAAAAAAAAAATCCAAAATCTTTATTCCGCTACACAATATATTTTTTATTATTATTTCAATGGAAGATTCAAGACAACATCAAGTTTTCAGAATTCATGAAGTTCCAAATTTTGAAGTTTCTGTTAAGAGTTCAGAAATTGGTTCTTTCGAGAGTACTAAACTTAATGGTACAAATTTTCGAACATGGAAAAAAGTTATGTCTGTTTATCTTCGTGGGATGCATAAGATGGGACATGTATGTGGATCAATCAGGGCTCCTAGTCAAGATGATATAGAAGCCTATACTCGGTGGGAAGATGATGATGGCTTTGTCATATCAATTCTATTTAGAGCCATCACTGATGATATATTACAAATGATGGAGGAATGTGAAACTGTTGAGGGTATATGGAATACCTTAAGCGATCTTTATACAAATGAGTCTGACTTTATTCAAGTTCATGAACTCATGTACAAAGTTGCTGGCATGCAACAAAATGGGCAACCAGTATCTCTTTTTTTATCAAGCTGAAAAATGTATGGGCTGAAATTGACCAGAAACGCCCGTGCAAAATTAAAAATCCAGAAGACCTTCTATGGTACCAGAAGACCTTCTGTGGTACCAGAAGACCTTCTGTGGTACCAGAAGGAGAAGGAGCTTGAACGAGTACATGCTTTCTTAAGAGGCCTTGATACAAAACATAATAGTGCTAAAGGCGAATTGCTTCGAATGTCAGATCCTCCGAGATTGACTACCACCTTTACATACATTCGTAAAGATGAATCTCAGCAAAAGAGTCTTCATCAGGCACATGTTGAGGTATCAAGCCTAGCCATTCAAGCTAAATCAAAGGCATATTTCCTCTAGCAGCAAAATTCAATTCCATTTCATCAGTAGGGCCCTCCACCAGGTTTTACCAATCACCCTCGTTTTCCATGCTCTTATTGCAATGAACAGGGGCATCTTCGTGAGACTTGTTGGAAATTATATCCACACTTGAAACCAAAATGACAACAGGGGCATCGTTCTAAAGCAAAAGCAGTTGTAGTGCAAATTGTCTAAGAACCATACTACTATGGACAGAATCATCCTATGGAATATGGAGGTATCTCTACAGCTTCAATAACTGGTCGTGGTAAGATTGGTATGACCTTAAATGTTTCTCACTCTGTTGGGTCTAATACTTGGATTATTGATTCTGGTGCATCTGATCATATGACTTATGATAAATCTTATTTTGATGAGTTATCTTCACCACCAGTGTCTTATGTTACGAATGCTAATGGTGAGACCTTTCCTGTCTTAGGAAAGGGGTCAATTCATATCACTCCATCTTTACAGCTCCATAATGTTTTATATGTACCTGACTTATCTCATCACTTAATATCTGTCTCACAGTTGAATATTGAGTCTAAATGTTTTGTAACCTTTTATCTTATGTATGTTATTTTTCAGGACCTTCTTACTAGGAAAATAATTGGTCGAGGGTATCTGAGGGGCAGATTGTTCTGTTTGGATCAGAACTACAGAGGGGAGAAACCAGGAGCACGGGCAAGCATTGCATTGACTTCTAGTTTTGATAAGCTAAGTGAAATTTGGTTGTGGCATCACCGCTTAGGGCATCCGTCTTTTAGTCTTATGAAAAAAACCATGCCCACTTTATTTATTGGTGTTAGTGAGACTGTTTTACATTGTGAGACTTGTGTTTTGGCCAAGAGCCATCATATTACTTATTCTCTTAGTGTCTCTAATAAAAGTACTATTCGTTTTGAATTAATTCATTTTGATGTTTAGGGACCATCTAAAGAGCCCACTATATCGGGTATGAGATATTTTGTTTCGTTTATCGATGACTGTACAAGGTTATCGTGGATTTCTCTTCTGAGAACAAAAGATGAAGTTTTTTCAGTTTTTCAAAAATTTCATACCTTCGTTCAAACACAATACAATGGCATCATTCGGATCCTCCGTTCTGACAATATGGGGAATATGTTAATCATGTTTTTCAAGATTTTTTCAAAACACATGGGATTATTCATCAAACTACTTGTCCACAAACACCGGAACAAAATGGAGTGTTTGAAAGAAAAAATCATCATTTACTTGATATGACTCGTGCACTCTTATTTAGTGCTTATATGTCAAAATATCTTTAGGGTGATGATGTACAGGCTTCTGCCCATCTCATCAATCGTCTCCCGTTTAGTGTCCTTAACAGAAAAATCTCATTCCAGATTCTTGCATCTTACGTATCCTTATCATCCTTCCATAATCTTCCTACTCGTGTATTTGGTTGTGTTGCTTTTGTGCATGTTCCTAAAAATCAACGGTCTAAATTAGATGCTCGGGCAATTAAATGTGTGTTTGTTGGTTATGGAAGTTATCAGAAAGGGTACAAGTGCTTCCATCCACTGACCAGAAAGTATTATGTCACTATGGATGTTACCTTCTTTGAGGACATGAGTTATTTTTCCTCACCTGATACTACTTATCAGGGGGAGAATACATATTTCGAAGAACTGTATCATGGTGAGGGGGAGGCATTAGGAGAATCACCAACTAATGTTTCAATGAGACCAGATGAGACTCCTAGTCCAGTCATTGTAGAAGCAGATGCTCCAAGTATTCAAGCACCAAATTCACTTACAACAAATGAAGTTGAAGACACAATTGTACCCTTAGGCATTACTCCTACCCCTGCTCAATAACTCCCTGGTACTGAAGGTCACTCATCTGAGGTATGTACACCTACTGATACTAATAGCATCGAGTCTAATGTTGGACAATATGTGTTACCAAATAGGTCTACTCGAGGTCAACCAGTCAAAAGGTATGAACCAAATATTCATGCAAAATCAAAATACCCAGTAGCCAATTACATGTCCACTAAAAGATTATCTAAGTCATATAAATCATTTGTGAATCAAATATCTGGTGTATCAGTACCTAACAAAGTGCAGGATGCATTGGGAGATCCAATATGGAGAAAGGCAATGGCTGAAGAGATGGATGCGTTAAAGAAGAACGATACTTGGCAACTTGTGCCACCACCACTAGGAAAAAAGACAGTTGGTTGTCGATGGGTGTTTACTGTAAAACATAATGGTGATGGATCCATAAATTGGTATAAAGCTCGTCTTGTAGCAAAAGAATTTACTCAAACGTATGGTGTAGACTACAATGAGACTTTTGCTCCTGTTGCTAAAATGAACACTATTTGGGTTTTGCTCTCATTTGCTGCTAACCTAAACTGGACACTTCGGCAGTTTGATGTCAAGAATGCGTTTCTTTATGGAGAATTAGCCGAGGAGGTGTACATGAGTCTTCCACCAGGGTATGTAGTTGATTCCCTTGGTAATTTTGTATGCAAATTGAGGAAGTCTTTGTATGGTCTCAAGCAATCCCCTCGAGCCTGGTTTGGAAGGTTTTCACAGTTCATGTAAAAGGTTGGTTACAGACAGAGTAATTCATACCATACTCTATTTCTCAAACATCAACGAGGGAAGGTAACAGCCCTAATCATTTATGTTGATGATATGGTAATCACTAGTGATGATACTATTGAGATGGATAAATTACAAAGACAACTAGCCTTTGAATTCGAGATGAAGGACTTAGGTGAACTAAAGTACTTCTTAGGAATTGAGGTAGCCAGGGGAATGGAAGGAATATATCTATGTCAGAGGAAGTACATTATTGATCTGCTAGTAGAGACAGGTATGTTGGATTGCAAACCTATTGACACTCCTATTGAGCAAAACCATTGTTTAGCAGAGTATCCCGATCAGATACCAACTGATCGAGCTTGCTATCAGAGATTGGTTGGGCGTTTGATTTACTTAGCTCATACTAGACCAGATGTTGCATATGCAGTAAGTATGGTGAGTCAGTTCATGCATAATCCAAGTGAGAACCATATGAATGCTGTTTTGAGAATTTTAAGGTATTTGAAATCGGCTCCAGGAAGAGGAGTAATGTTCTCTAAACACAACAATCCTCTTGAAGTCTGTGGATTCACAGATGTAGATTAGGTAGGAAGCATTACAGATAGAAAGTCAACATCGGGTTATTTCACCTTTGTGGGAGGAAATTTGGTTACATGGAAAAGTAAGAAGCAGAAAGTGGTAGCACGATCTAGTGCTGAGGCCGAGTATAGAGGTATGGCTCATGGGGTTTGTGAATTACAATGATTAAGAAATTTGTTATTGGATTTGGGTTTCGAATTCAAAAATACTATGCAGATGTATTGTGACAAACGGGCAGCCATTGATATATCACAAAATCCAGTACAACATGATCGCACTAAGCATGTAGAGGTTGATCGTCACTTTATAAAAGAGAAGTTAGATGCCAAACTTATTAGTTTTCCCTTTGTTCCCACATAAGAGCAACTTGCAGATATGCTTACCAAAGAAGTCTCCAAGAAGGCATTATATGGCTCACTAAGCAAGTTGAGCATGATTGATATCTATGCGCCAACTTGAGGGGGAGTGTTAATAAATCATTAATGGTATATTAGTTGTATGCAACTAATATACTTTATCAGCTCTAAAAGCACTTTCTCAAAAAGCAGATTCTTATTTCTTGTATTTATACATGCATTAATCTTCATTGTAATTATGATTATAAATACATTTCAATATATTCAATTACTTTAACATTTCACCTCCTACCAAAGTATTATTAACAATATAATAATTTTACTTAAACGTATTTTTATCCATGCTAATGACATTACTTTTAAAATATTTATATTATAATGACCATAAAATTTAAGTAAATAAGAGACGAAAAATCCATGGTTTTAAGAGAAATAAAATGTTTTGATAAAAATTGATAACAATTTTTCTAGAATAGTCTATAAATGTTTTAAAATAAAATATATTTAAAGATATCTAGAAATGCTCAAAGATATAATAAAATGTGTGGTTAGGATTGAAAGGATAATTTTAGATAATCTTGACACTAAAGTAAATCTCGTGTATAATTCTATAATCAATAATTAATGCAAATATGTAAAATTATATAGAACCTACTTACTCAATTATAAATACCCATGTAAAGTAAAGTTGTGAAACCGATTTAATATAAACTCTTTAACTCACCTTTACATACATCAAAGTTTTTTTTTCATTTGTCCTCCTTTGAGTAATTACTTAGCTGATAATAAATCATAAAAACCAAATACTCAAATATTCAACGTTATCCGTTTAAGTATTCTCATGTTAATCTTTCATGAAGAAAATTATAATTTTTAGGTTATTAAAATGAGAATATTTTTTGGTTCACAAGATTTGTGGACTATTATTAATGAGAGATATATTGTTCAAGACTACACTACCATACTAAATAAGGCCCAAAAGAAAGAGTTAAAGGAAAAAAAATAAATGGATTCCCAAGCCTTATTCTCTCTACAACAAGCCAAAAAAATATTTCCAAGAATTATAAAAACTACTACATCTAAGGAAACTTGGGATTATCAAAAGAGTTTCAAGGAAATGAAAAGATTCGTGCCGTAAAACTATAATATTTAAGAATAGATTTTGAAAATATTAAAATAAAAGAAAATAAGATCGTAAAAGATTATTATTCAAGAATAAAAGTAATAGTAAATCAATTGCGAATTTATGGTGAAAATATATATAAAAAAAGGTTGTAGAAAAAATCCTCATAAGTTGTACTAAAAAATACAATCCAATAGTTATAGTTATTGAGGAAACAAAAGACTAGCAACCTTTGACTGCTACTGAATTAATAGGCTTTTTAGAAGCATATGAAAAATGTCAAAGTAGACGTGATAAGGACCCAATAGCGAGTGCCTTTCAATCTAAAGTTAACATTTAATCTTAAAAATTAAAACAACGTGGTAGAAAATTTCAAAAAATTCCAAAAACAAAAAGATCAAGAAAAACAAGGACTAAATAAAGGAAACTATCATCCTTGTGTCATTTGTAAAAGAAAAATCCACTTAAAAACAGATTATGAGTTTAAAGAAAAATTGCATTGTCGATACTGCAAAAATTATAGGCATGAAGAGAAAGCTTGTAGACTCAAAACAAATCAGTAAGCTAACTTCACAGAAGAAAAAGATGGTAAAAATAATCTTTTCTATGTTAGTCAAGCTCTTGATGAAGAAAAGAAAGACACATAGTATCTAAATAGTGGTTGTAGTAACTACATGATGAAAAATGAAAGTATCTTCTACAACCTTGATAAAATCACAACAAAAGTCAAGATTAAGAATGGATAATATATCGAGGTCACATGAAGAGGCACAATTGTTATCTAAATAAGGAAATAAAAAAATAACATAAATGATGTTCTATTAGTTCTTTCCATAAACCAAAGCTTATCGAGGGTGGGTAAAATGATCGAAAGAGGATATTCTCTTCACTTCGAAGAAGACTCATGCACAATCTATGACAATAAAGATAAAAGTTTGTCGATAGCAAGAGTAAAAATGAGAGAAAATATATGTTTCTCCATTCAATGGAAGTATACAAGCGAGAAAGTCATGAAGAACATGTGGATGACTTATGGCTATGGCATAAAATATTTGGGAACTTTAACTTCCACGCCTTGAAGACACTACACTAAAAATGAATGATGCATGACCTACCAATGATAGAAGGAAAATAAGTCATCTTTGAAGGATGTCTATACAAGGTAAGTAATATCAGTAACCTTTTCCCATAGACAAGATATGAAGAGCAAAGAAACCACTAGAGTTTGTCCATACAAATGTTTGCAGCCTAATGTGCACTCCATCTCACAACCATAATAGGTACTTCATTCTCTTTATTCATGATTATACCAAAATGACATAGGTTCATTTTCTACTAGAAAGATCAAAAGTCTTCGATACATTTAAGAATTTTAAGAAATTTGTGGAAAAACAAAGTGGTCATCACTTGGAGACTATTAGAAACGATCGTAAGAAAAAATACATCTCTAATGTATTCAATAAGTTTTGTGAAGATGAAGGAGTTGAGCATCAACTCATTGTTAGATATAAGCCATAATAAAATGTGGTATTTGAATAGAAAATAGAACAGTGATGGAGGTGGCTCGAACAATGCTAATGGACAAAGATCTTCCTAAGATCTTTTAGGCAGAAGCTGTATATACAATAGTGTATCTTCTCAATAAGTGTCCAATCAAAGCAATGCTAAAGAAGACTCATATTAAAGCACGAAACTCATGAAAGCCTTTAGCAAAATATCTCAAAGTCTTATGATGCATATGCTATGCTCATGTTCCAGAGGAAAAGAGAAGCAAGCTAGATAAGAAGACTGAGAAAGGAATATTCTTAGATAACACTAGATTTAAAGGATATCATATCTATATCTTAGAAGCGAAGAAGATGATTATCGGTCTCAATGTTGAGTTTGATGAAAATGCTAAGTATAATTGGGAAAATGAAGAAGATGAAAGAAATACAAATTTTCATCTTCTCACACAATAACCACCAGATGTTCAAGTAGGAAAAGATGTCCCAATGAGACAAAAACCTACTGATAAAGAAGAATCGTCTCCAGAGTCTTTGCCAAGAAGGATGAGACCTTTATTAAAGATTTATGAGATATGCAACATGAAAGTTGTAGTGCCAGAAATTTTTGAAGAAGCTTTCAACTAAGAAGCATGGGTAAAAGCTATGGAAGAATAAATAAAGATGATCGATAAAAATGAAATGTAAAATGAAATGTGAAAGTTGGTTAATCTATAAAAAAAAGGAGGTCATTGGAGTTAAGCAGGTATACAAGACCAAGCTTAACTCTAAGGGATCAATTCAAAAACATAAGCACGAGTAGTGGCCAAATTATACTTGCAAAAATTTGGAATTAACTACAACCAGACATTTTCTCCAGTTGCACACTTGGATACTATTAGCACTCGCGGCTCAAAAGAAGTGGAAGATATATCAACTATATGCAAAGTCCATATTTCTCAATGGCTTACTTGAAGAAAAGATATATATAGAGTAACCTTAAGGGTTTGTGGTGCAAGGATAAGAAGGAAAAACCCTAAAGATAAAAGAAAGCACTATATGAATTAAAGCAAGCTTTTAGAGCCTAGTATAGCAGAATTGATAGTCATTTTATACAGTAAGGCTTCATGAGGAGAAAAAGCGAACCAACCTTGTACATCAAGAATCAAGGTACAAATACACTCATTGTTTCTTTATATGTGTATGATCTTATCTATATAGGGGATGATGAAATGATGATCAAAGAGTTTAAAGAAGAAATGAAAAATACGTTCGATATGACTAATTTGGGATTGGTGCACTACTTCTTTGGAATTGAAGTTAGACATAGTGATGAAAGGATTTTCATCTTACAAAAGAAATATATAGAAAGTCTCATCAGGAAGTATAAAATGAATGGATACAAGATTGTTGCAACTCCACTCAACAATAGCAAAGCCTTGAGAAAAGAAGATGGGTTGCCAAAAGTAGATAGCTCGCACTTTTGAAGCCTCATTAGAAGTCTTCTCTATCTAATGGAAACAAGACCAAACATAATGTATGTCATATGCCTGTTATCAAGATTCATGCAATGCCTTACTCAAATTCACTATGGAGCAGTAAGGAAGATAATCAAGTATCTACAAGGAACAAAGAACTATTAAATACAGTATAAGCCATTACCAAGTTCAAGACTAGTTGTATACACTGATAGTGATTGGGTAGGATCTTTTGATGATATGAAAAGCACATTTGCCTCAAGGATATTCTCTTGGGCATCAAAGAAACAAGAAATAGTAAAATAATCATCAGTTGAAGCAAAGTACATTACATCGGCCCTTACTATAACTCAAGTAAAATGGTTGAAGCAAATTCTTAAAGACATAAAAGAGTCATAAGAGGAAGCTATAGAAATATAATATGATAGTAAATTGGCTATATAATGACAAAGAATCCAGTGTTCTACAATAGAAAAAAAACACATAAGTATAAAGTGTCACTTTATCAGAGAAGCAAGAGCCAATAAAGAAATTGAACTCAAGTACTGCAAGATAGAGGATCAAAAAGATGACATTTTTACGAAGGCACTATCTAGAGCAAAGTTCAAGTTACTACAAGAGATGATTGGAGTAATCAAAATTAACATCAAAGAGTAGTGATAGAAATTGATGATAATTTCTTTAGAATAATCTACAAATATCTTAGAATAAAATATATTTAGAAATGTCTAGAAGATTTTTTACTACTAAAGTAAAATGTGTGGTTATGATTGAAAGGATAATTCTAAACGGTCTTGGTCCTTAAGTAAATCTTGAGGATAATTCTAGAATCAATAATTAGAGCAAGTAGGTAGAATTGTGTAGAGCCTACTTACTCAACTATAAATACCTATGTAAATGAAGTTGTGAAACCAATTTAATACAGGCTCTTTTAAAATCATTTTGTCTCAGACAAAGCCTTTTTCATTTGTCCTCCTTTGAACAACTATCTAGCCAATACCAAATTATAAAAATTAAATACCCAACTATTCAACATTACTTAAGCTTATCAATACTCATTACTAAAAAAATACTATTCAACTTAATTAACTTTTCATTTTCATATTCTAAAAATCATCATGCTTTTGCTGATGACTTCTAGGTAGGAATAAGGAAATTTTAAGTGTGTCCATGATCGTCAAAACTTGAATCAGTGAGAGAGATTTGGTGCTTCGGGTAGGGGTTTAAAGAGGAATGATTTTTAATTTTCGTACATGATTGGATTTCTTTTGTCATTGAAGTTTCATCTCCTCACATGGATTTCTTGAGTATCAAGTAACACTTGACTCGTATGTCATTTGTAGGCAGCATGCATTTTTCAATAGGTAGGCAATACGTGCTTGGTATTTTTTTGTTCAATATAACACCCACCCACTAATTAATAGGATGTATTTTAAAAAAATATTAAATCTTTTTATTTTTATTAAATAAAAGAAAATTGTATAATAAAATTCAAGCTTAAGTTTATGATGCTAGAATGGAAAGCTTTACCACCTTAAGCATAAATTAATCTAAAAAATAATTTAAAAAAATTTAACGATGCAATCAAATGTTGACAACAAAAGTCCAATACTAAACCTTATGTTGGATACTTATAATATACGATACCACCAAACCACCAAACCACTTGTACTTGGTTTAATAGGATGTAGTTGGTAAATTAACATGTTAATCAACCAGATATGAAAAAAAATAATAAACAAGTTTTTAACAAATGTATTTTCTTTAAAATAAACAATCTTAATCTACAATTCTTTCTAGATAGAGTTTACATGTCACTTTATTTGTACTTCATTCTAATAAAAAATAAAAAATATCTTAAATTGTAGCACCAATCTCTTATTGAATCGTCCCCAAAATTGTATCTCTTTTTAAATTTTTCTGTATTTTATATCTTCTTGGCTCTAAAAACCGATAAAAAATTGTTAAAATTTTTCTCATTAGGATTTTTGGATCAATTAGGGCGTTAAATTAGGTTTAGATGAAATCTAGACTATCAAATCACAATTGGATCAAAGGTTAAGATGAAAAAAGAGAAAATTAATAACGCAGGCTAGTATGAATGTGACACGTGACATGGTAAAAGATGTGACCAATTAGCAAGCGATGTATGGTGGGGTTTACTAGTTGTAGTCAACGCACGCTGAGTTAGTGCCACTTGATGTGTTGTGATTCACGGATATGGATTGCATGACATCTCATTGACTACACGGTGAAACTCAAAATGAATGTCATACTGATACGTGGTATAGCCTGCATCACCCGGTACACGTGACGTGCTTTGATTGGCCCTCTTCGTTTATGTAACATCCATGTTCAGTTCTCATACTTGTGTGACATCCACTTTGCATCTTCTAATTGGTCGTGTATTAAAAAATCCATAAATATTTTAAAAATTTTCAAAAAATATATTTTCACTAGAAAAATTATATTTTAATATTTTTAACCCCAAAAGTACCACTAATTGAATAAAACAAGTTTATTGAGTAAAAAAGTACACTGATTACTTTACTTTCATGGAGTCATTACGACCCAAAACTTAATTTTTTTGTTTGTTTTCAAGTAAAACCAAGTCTAACTAGATAAAATGACATGGGTAGTATATTCATATATATATATATATATATATATATATATATATATATATACATACATACATTCATATTTAGCAAAAACTAACCATCTCAGTGGTTGTATAATTCTAATACAATTGGATTCATATATCCATTAATCAACTTTCCATCAATACATAGATATGCAAGATTTTTGATGAATCGATTTGTGTGTGTGTGTGTATTGCACATGATATCATCTAATGTACTTATGAAATCAACCTATATGAGTATGCTTATCAATTCAATCTTAGAACAAGTTTAATAAGTCTATTTTTCATATCCCTTTCCACTAATATAAATATGCACTTTGCTAAATATCAATAATGACTTTTCGTGCTTATAACGTAAGGCTTAGGTAGTGGTTGATAAATGAAGACATTTAGGCTCTTTCTATACCTTAACTTTATTTTTATTCAACATGCATTTTTTAATTACAATTGATCTTTTACTTGATCTTTAATGCACCCTATCTTATGGTTCTTTTTATATTAATTTGCTTCACATCTTGTTTTTTGTAACTTCACAACATCCCTAAACTTATTTTCAATTTTATTTTTTTCGTTAGAGAGATAATTATGATTTGAGAATTTTTTTTCATAGGGTGCATTACATTTCACCTTACTCTATAGCATATAGATGATTGCATTTTCTTTTTATACAAGCTAAAGGTAAAAAGGTAACAGTAATGCTTATAGGTTAGATATAAAATATGGCTTAAAGATATTAAAGGTTATTAATTTGACTCAAATGGATGACTAAAAATATTAAAAATGATTATCTTGAAAGACTTAATCGATCCAAATAAGATCTAAATTATTTATCTTGTTAAATACTATATATATTTTCACCTCAAGGGATGATCAAATATATTCTAAAACATGATAGATCTTATCAACTCATATAAATCATCATAAATTTTCTCTCAATAAGAACACCAAAATCAATCATGAACATGTGTATAAAAATTTGAATCAATTCAATTAAAACTAGCAAGCATATTACATCATCAATGTAAATATTTTAACAAGCATGTTATGTTATTTGTCCTACTCATGACAATCAATTTTTATCATTGGGTTCATAGGTTTCATATCAAGCATACATGCATTTAGTTTCCATCAATTTTTCCCTAAAGATTGAAAATACATACTAAATACTAAAGTAGAGAATGAAGTTTCATCCCCTAAACTTAAATTTCACATTGTCCCTAATGTGCATCAATAAAAATGAAAAAGGTAAAAGAAAAAAAAACTCTCTTAGTCTTAGCACACCACATCTATCGTTGAAATGCTTAATCTTATTGTACCATTGCTCTCCATATGTATTTACCTACAAAAAAAAATATAAGTAAAATAATATTGGGTTACTTCCCAACCATCGTTAGGTTTAATGTCTTTGACTAGACGACCATATCAAGTTCTAAGGTACATCTCTCTCTGTCCATTTACTATTGAGTTTACCTGGAAATAGTTTGAGTCTTGAATTATTCAATAATACTTTATGTTTTTTTAAAATACCATGTTCAATTCTTTTGTCATACCACATTTTTGTTTTTTGTACTTTTTTAGTATTCTTATAAGTAATCTACCCTAGCTTATCTAATTTACACACTACATTATCCTTTTCATCTTTCTATTAGACTCTTCTACTTGCCCAATTGATTGAGGATAGTAGGATAAAGGTATAAGGTCTAACCTTAGTGGACCTTCAATAGATGGTTTGAGATTAGATCCTTTCTCAAAATTCTCTATAACTACATTAGGTATACACATTGGAGGTGTAGCTTCCAAATAGTTCACACAATCAACAATATCAATCATAGCTTTCATACTTTCAAAATTAAAATAGATTGAGTTGTTGTTTGGTGATTTTACTTCATTGCTCACAGTAGCATACATAATAGTCTTAAGTATGGGTAACTCAACAAATTATTTTAAGCTATCATCATGATTAGCAACATCTATCCTAAAGCATTTATCAACATTATTAATATCAGGGGGTTCAGATGCTTTAAAAACTTTTAATGTTACTTGTTCATCTTGCACTCTCATTGTAAGTTCACATTTTTGTACATCAATGAGTGCTCTTTCGATTGCAAAGAATGGACAAGTAAGTATGATAGGAATGTTACAGTCCTCTTACATGTCTAGTACAATGAAATTCGTCATAAAGATGAACTTGTCTTTTACTAGCACATCTTTTACCACTTTCCGTGGTCTTTTGATTGACCTGTTTTCCATTTGTAATGTTATTTGAAGTGAGTTTGGCTTTACCAATCCCAATCTCTTGAAGATTGATAATGAAATAAGGTTAATGTTTGAACCTAAGAGCCTAAGACATACAATGCTTTCTCAAAGTTCATGTCCTTAATGTTACAATGAATGTCAAAATTACCCAGATCTTTCAATTTTTGGGATAGTTTTCTAGCAAGGATGACATTACAACCTTCAATAAAGGTTATTGTTTCATTATCTCCAAGCCCTCTTTTTGTAGATATGATGTCTTTTAGAAATTTGGCATAAAAAGATATTTGTTCAAGTGCATCTACAAATGGTATATTTATTTACAACTTTTTGAAGACATCCAGAAATTTTGAAAACTACATATCTAACTTTTGCTTTTGTAGTCTTTGAAGGAAAGAAATAATATATTTGTAGAGGTTCCTTTTCTTTGGCTGAATTATGTTCTTTTTAGTGCTATCTTTATCCACTTGTTCCTTTTCATCCTTTCTAGCTTCATGTTTCTTCTCATCCTTTTGAGTCTCATGTTCCTCCTTATCCTTTTGAGTCTCAAGTTCATCCTCTAGGGTTTTATTTACTCCTCGAGGCTAAAACATTTTAATGCTTCTTACCTTCTCTTCTTGGGTTTATAATTGTGTCATTTCAAAGGTTACATTGAGGCCTTTAACTTATGGCATGAGAAAGTTGCTCCATTTGAGTCTATAAATTTTGAATTGAAGCCTCGTGGAAACTTATGTATTTACTGACTAAATGACGTCTTTCATAATCCCCATTAAAGCATTTGTTTTGTCTTTAGTAGGTGGGTTCTTCTCTTGGGCTTATGATTGTTGTGATTATTGAAAGCCAAGTGATGGAAATGATTAACAGTTGAATTGGATACCACCTTGATTGTTGTTACTACTCTAAGAGAAATTTGGATGTTGTTTCTATCCTGGGTTATATATGTTTGAGAATGGATTATTATTTTGGTTCACATCACCCACATAAAATGCTGATTCAGAATTATTTGGATAATTATCAAACAAATGAGCTCTATCATAAAAAACACAAGATACCTCTGAATCTTGGACCTAGTTTATACTCAATGGTGAGTTTTGAGCCTTCAAAAGATGATACTTGAACTATAAGTATTGTGATATCGTTTGCCTCATGCACTCTGGCTAATCTTCTTGAGGTTTTCACTCTATCCATTGACCATTGATAATTATTGCTAGTCATTTTCTCAAGTAAATCATAAGCTTGATTGTATGATTTGGCTAACAAAGCTCCATTAGTGGATGCATCAACAATGATTTTTGTTTGAGCATTGAGACCGTTGTAGAAGGTCTTCATTTATATCTAATGAGGGATACCATGGTGAGGATACTTCTTTAGCAATTTTTTGAATATTTCTCATGCTTGATATAAAGATTTCCCTTCGTATTATTGATAGGAGGTAATGTCATTCATAAGATTGACATTCTTTATTGATGGGAAGTATTTCATCAAAAATTTCTCCACCAAATCATTCCAAGTTGTAATGAAATAAGATGACAAAGATTTTAGCTAAGCTCAAGCACAATGTCGCAAAGGGTAAGAGAACAATCTAAGCCTAAACACCTCCTCGATTACACCATTAAATTTGAATAAATCTCCAACTTTAATAAACAATCTAAGATGTAAATGAGGATCCTTTGTTGGTAATTTACTAAATTGTCCAAATATTTGTAACATTTGAAGCATCATTGGCTTTAATTCAAATTTAATAGCTTGAATGTTTGGTCTTGTAATACTTGGATTCAACCTTTTTAACATAGGTAATGCATATGCATTCATTGCTCTGTCCTTATCATCCATTAATGTTAGCTGATTGTTCAAATTTAGCTAATTATTGTTTATTTATAATGTATTGGTCATTTTTTCCATTTAGGTGACAAATTGTTGTTTTCTTATTGATCTTAAAGTACTATTGATTTTGGGATTGAAAGACAAAATTTCTCTCTTATGGACTCTACTCATGCAATAAAACCAAATATATTTCTAATAGACTAAAGGAGATGTAAAAAAGACATAAATAAATTAAAATTATGAAAAGTAAATAACTAAAATAAATTAAAAATTAATTTTTAATGTTTATAATCCCTAACGATGATTCCAAAAACTTGATCGACATGAATTGTATGCAATGGATACATAAGTATACGTATCGTAACAAGTAATATAATGATAAGAAAAGATTGTTTCCATAAAGATTGTGTTATTAGAAACTAATTTTTAAAACTAAAAAATAAAAATATATATATATATATATATATTTTATGTTTTTAGAAAGAAAAATTAAAAGTACTAAAAATAATTAATAGTAATTACTTAACTCATAATTAGCAACTAAATATATATATGATAAAATATATAAGAATACTTAATCTTCTAATTTTTTAAGCATATCAATCGTTAAAATTCTTCCAATATAATTACCAATAAATTATATTATCAATTGAATATAAATTAACATGTATTTCTCTTTCAAGTAAACTATACAAAATTTAATAATTAACTTAATTACATTTTCATATCAATTAAATTGTATACTACTCATTAAGTTTATCAATTATGAATAACATACATAAGAATTATACATATGTTATTTAATTAAGATAAATAATTAAATAATTTTTTTAAATATATTTAATTAACTCTATAAATCAATTGTTAACTAAATAATTAATAATATAATTATAATTTTAATAAAATATTAGATCATAAAATGAAAAAAATTAGATTCATAAAATCTCTATATTAATAAATTATCTAGATATAATTTTATTCATAAAACTTACTTAGCTTAGTATTACACGATTATCCTATATGAATTTTACGTCGAATATTTTGTATCTCGTAATCCCGAATAAATTCGTGTAAAATGTTTATATATAACCGTATCCCGTACGAGAGTAACCCATACATAGTAGGCATAATATTCCGTGGTATCTAAACAATATCTTTTAATCCTATAAAGCAACGGATTATGTTTTAACACTTTATTGACAATTAAATCAAGAAACATGTTAATTGCATTTTCAAACACTTCATGCTGTGGTTAATTAATTCGATGCATAAAAACGCACCATGAACTTTGGAAAATGATCATAATAATAAGTCAAACATCTATCAGTGTGTTAAAATTTACATGATTTTAAATATGTAATTTAAATTGAAGATTACAGTACTAAATAACATATAATATAACACAATAATTTTCATATAGTTTATACAATTACAAGCATTTGATGGTTTCATAATGTTTTAAAAATAAGATTAATTATTTTTTCATTTTAAATCATAAGTTTAAATTATACTAAATACCATTTAATCTTACAAAAAATATTTGGGGCTGTTGATAATAGTAATCAACTGTGTTCTGCCTAACGGGCGTTCGCTTGAAGGTAGATGATTAGAGGCTCCCTCTTCACAGCAACAACTTGGTAGTACATGCATTTGGTCTTCTTGTTCAGACCTTGGGACTGAAATTATATGCATATATAATTGTTAACCTTAGGACAATTTTACATTGACCCTAAGAACAGGGCAAAGTTGATTTTTTCCCTCAATTGTCAGTGCATATACGAATACTAGCTGGCTAGAATCTGGTGGATGGGCTTACAGGTAATCTCGGTTGATCTCAATCTGAAGGTAACATCAATCAGTAAGATGTAGAAACTAACTAGCTAGTCTAGGATGAGGGGCTGGAATATTCCATATATGACTTCTTTTGTTGCCCGATTGACAATTACATACAAATTTCGTTGTTACACGCACCGGCACTATGCAGCTGCCTGATGGGCGCAGCATAACCAACTTTACGTCTGTGAGTAGTTTCATTTTACATGTATTTGTTAGGTAATATAAAAATCCTCGAAATATAATTTTCATATAATTATATATTTAACAAAATCATATTATATAGAATAAAATTGTATAATTATTTTTAAATTTAATATCAAGAGTAGACGTTGGTTTAAAATATATTAGATAATTTACTTAGTATACTTAAAATTTTAATTCTAAAATTATGTATCTTAACTTTTTTTTCATCTTAAATTAAATATAATTTTAAATTAATTTTTATAATAAAATTATTTTAATAGATAATAAAATTATATAAAATAAATTAAATATTAATATCATTTTTATCTCATTATGTTATATAAGACGTAATCAAATATTATATATAATAATTATAATATAATTCAATATAATTCAATTTAATAATAACGTATTTAATATGATCCATCAATCATATCCTTTGTATATATAATAGAATGAGATAACATAAAATTCCTTTTAAATTAAATCATTTTAATTGTTTAGTCTTTTAGTCCCTTATATTAGAATTGGTATCATTAATCTTTTATTATGAAAAAAAAATATAATTAAAAATAAATTATATTATTTTAATAATTTTTAATTTAAGTATTATTATTTTCTATCAAGTAATTAAAATTTGGTTAAAATATATGTTTTAATAAAAATAAAAGTAAAATTTAATATGAAATTGTTTAAAAAAATCAATAATAATAATGTTCAAACCGAAAGTTATTTAAATATATATATATTTTTTAATAAAATATTAAAATAAAATAATGATAATTAATAAATATAAAAATAAATATTTTATGATTAATTGTCACTACATTATTGTTATTGTTGAAGAGTAGTGCGATATTAATATTTTAATTAAAAAATTGTTAAAATAATATATTTTTTTCTTAATAGGTTCTATTTTTTATAACTAACAGATTAAATTACATAATTTTAATTAAAGGAGTTAAGTTTACAAATGAACTAATTGAAGGAATTTTCTTACATTTTTCTCCGTATAATATACATATACTTGTCCAGTTATTCATAAGGGAAAAAAACTTGGGAGTACTGGCCAATTCTTATGAACCAAGTTTCTGCTTATTATTTGAGTCATTACTAATTATGATGAGCTTGCTCTTAAAACTTATGTTGGTTCTGATTGCTAATTCATATGCAATAGTATCCATTGATCAGCCATATTGCAAAGAAGATGAGAGGTCTGCTCTGCTGCAATTCAAACAAGGTCTTAAAATTAATAAATCTGCATCTTATGAGTTGGGTTCTTATCCAAAGATCATATCATGGAAGCTTGGAGACAAATTAGAAAATGGAAACTGTTGTTCATGGGATGGCATAAAGTGTGATGAAGAAACAGGACATGTAATTGAACTTGACCTAAGTAGCAGTTATCTCTATGGTTCATTTGACCCAAACAGTACTATCTTCAATCTTTCTCATCTTCAAAAGCTTAATCTTGCTGATAATCACTTCAACTATTCTTATATTCCAACTCGCATAAGTCAATTTTCTAGACTAACTCACCTCGACCTTTCTTCTACTTTCTTTTCTGGTCAGATTCCATCAGAAATTTCACACTTAACTAAGTTGTCTGTCCTTGATCTTTCTAAGAACTACGATCAAAATTCTGAAGTGAAACTTTTGCAACTTAAAAACCCAAATTTTAGAGACCTATTTCAAAACTTAACAAAGTTGGAGAAACTTTCCCTAGGTTATGTACATATAGAGTCCAAAATACCAGAGTACTTTGCCAATTTCACATCTTTGAAATGGCTTAATCTAAAAGATTGTGGACTATATAGTGAGTTTCCCACAAAAATATTTGGCCTCCCAAACTTACAAGTACTTGCTGTAAGATTCAATCACAATCTCACTGGTCATATACCTGATCAAATATTTCAGAAAACAAGTCCTCTTCAAATAATGGCACTTCAAGGTACTAGTTTTTCTGGTAGATTACCTTCTTCTATTGATAAACTTTCCTCATTGGGTCGGTTGTCGCTTCGTGATTGTCGATTTTTAGGGCCAATTCCATCTTTACTAGGTAATCTTACTAGACTTTATTATTAAGACCTTTCATCAAACATGTTGGAAGGACCAGTACCTATTCCTCCACCATCCTTGATATATTATGATGTCTCTAATAACTTTCTCAATGGAACTGCTTTGCCACTTTTCTGTGCCCCAACTTCATTAGGTGTCCTTGATTTATCACATAACAAATTCACTGGTATGCTTCCACAATGCTTAGGTAACTTAGTTGATTCTCTTTTAGTATTGAATCTCAGAAACAACAATTTTCATGGCACCATTAGTCCCCAAATATGCAGAACAAAAGCAATTAGTAATTTGAGAATGATTGATCTGAGTTACAATCAATTTCAAGGGAAGCTACCACAATCATTGTCAAATTGTACTGTGCTTGAAAGTCTAGCTCTCTCAAACAATCAACTATATGGTGTTTTTCCTTCTTGGCTGGGGTCACTTCCTGAGTTAAAACTTCTCACTTTAAGCCATAACAGATTTCATGGCATCATAAGGAAACCCAAATTAAATTGTGGTTTCGAGTTCCCGAAGTTGCGAATGATCGATCTTTCTTTCAATAGTTTTAGAGGAGACTTACCATCGCAATACATGTTATGTTGGAATGCTATGAAAGCTATAAATTAAAGTAATTTTTGATCGAAAATTATGAATGCATACTCAAGCTTATATCGCTTTGGAAGCTTACGCTACCTCATAACATACCCTTACACAATCACAATAACATCAAAAGGGGTTGGGAGGCAGTATGATTCCATCCTAGATAGCTTTGCTGTTATTGATTTCTCAAGCAACAAATTTGAAGGGCAAATTACTGAATGGATTGGAAATCTTAAGGGACTTCACTTGCTCAACTTTTTCCAATAATAGACTCAGTGGTCACGTCCCACCATCATTAGGAAATTTGATAGAGCTAGAATCATTGGACCTTTCACAGAACAATCCGTCAGGTGAAATCCCTCAAGAACTAAAGCAGCTCAAATTCCTTTCTGTTTTTAATGTCTCTCATAATAGTATTACTGGGACTAT
Source organism: Hippophae gyantsensis (assembly GCA_030763125.1). Classification (NCBI taxonomy): domain Eukaryota; kingdom Viridiplantae; phylum Streptophyta; class Magnoliopsida; order Rosales; family Elaeagnaceae; genus Hippophae; species Hippophae gyantsensis. The sequence goes on along the minus strand of CM061037.1, from coordinate 13,641,875 downwards.
TCCGCAAGGCAAGCAGTTTAGTACATTTGACAGTAGCTCTTTTGAGGGTAATTCAGGATTGTGTTATGACATGTTAAATCAATATTGTGAGAGACCTCCTTCAACTTTAGTAGAAGACAATGATTCAGAAGCTTCCCTGGAATTAGATTGGAAGTTTATCTCGGCAGGATTGATAAGTGGATTAGTTGTTGGAATGGTTATTGGTGACATTGCAACTGCAAAGAGGAAAGGTCTGCTGGTTAAGTATTTTTTTATAACTGTTAGGAGACGTTACAAAATTTGAATATTTTTGTAGCGTCACTTTTCTTTATGCACGTGTAATCTGGTAAAATTATATGCAGAAAAAAGATTATAAGAGTAAGATGACAGAAAAATCAGTATTTGGCAAGTCCTCCACACTTCCAAATTAGATAATAGTTTATAGTTCTATATTCTATTTAGATGTGAAGAATCAAAAGAATGCTTATTACATATAAATTCAATTATCCAAGGTATACATAGATAATGTTTCCTTTAAAACTTTACTTAAACCTGCACTGTAAAATTTATTAATAGCTAAAATTAAAGCATTCATATATAAGATTACTCCATTGAGGATCATAGGATGGGAGGTAGATGGAGGACCATTTTTCTGCTGCTCTTGTTCTGGAAATAGTTAGCCAATTGCTTGATAAATTTTAAAGTTTCCTCATTTATGAATCAATTTCACTTGAGCCCGATGGAAATTTCATCAATATTTACAAGGCCTGCTCCAAAGTTTCTTCAGTCTTTGAATTCAAGACTTGAGATGGGAAATTCTAAAAGATTCTAACATTTTCACCTTACATCTATTTTGATTTTTCATTTAATATTTACTAAATATTTTTATAAGATTAAAAAAATACCCAGGCATCCATATAAGCAAAAAAAAAAAAAAAATACTGAATTGTGATTAGATATTGTAAAGAATTGTCGAGCCATTTTACATGTGTGATGTGGTTACACATATGTGTAAATGATTTAAAAAATCTTTAATGTAAAATAAGTCTAATTTAAACTATATTGTAATTTTTTACAAAACTTACTCATTCCTATAAGTGAGTTTCCAATGTATACTTAAATTTGTTATATTTCACAACATAGTTCTCATGATTTAGTTAAAGTTACAAGCTCATATAAAAATCTCTTGCAAAGTACCAGAAAATAAATGTATTAAAGCCATTATTAGTCCAAACGTAAATAAAAGAATAGTCGCAATGAAAAATCTACATACAATACCATGTTGTGTTTGTGTAGTTTTCATGTTTTGAGTTTGTGTTGTGTTAGGGTAGACTGTGTAGTAGTGTTTGCATATTTTGTTTTTTTGGTAAAAAGAAAAACCTCCTTAAGGATATCATGGTACGGCCACATCACAGGTTTATTGGCTATAAGAGGTATACACATCTTAAATTAGCGAAGATGGTATCGTTACAAGCTCGAAATTAAGACACATGGTCCCAAACTTCGAACCATTCACCTTGCTGTTCTGCAAGATAACACTGCTCCCTCGCATTCAACCCACTACCAATTGTTAAATGCTTTTTATATCAATATTAATTATTCATAAAGAATAATATTATTAATGCCCTAAATATACATGTTTTTCAAAGTTAAGTGAAAACATTGCAAAATTGTGTACTTATTCATATACATGTTTACGAGCATGAACAACCATGACTCATTTACAATCTTACATGACTAATATACATCACATATATGACTCAAATTTTAAAAACTTGAGATTTTTCAAGTCTTAGACTAACGTGACATTTGATATATAGAAAAATTAATAATGAATTCTAACTCACATTTATTTTTAATCGTCCTATATTTGTGTTGATATTTATAATTATTACTTAGGGATGAATATTTTATGTCCAGATAATTAAAATTATGATTATTCACAAAAAATATAATATATTTTTAAAAAACAACCATAACTAATTAATCATACGACATTGATAGCTAAACATGGTTAACTAAAACCATAGTTATTAATATTTTTATACACATATTGTTTGAACATATGGTTCGACTTGAAGCTTGACTGATGAATAGTTTGAGCCATCAAATGTGTTGCTCAAAGAAAACCCAACTTGTGCACGCGCCTACAATGATAATTATAGGGTGTCTTTACCTATGCAGAGAAACTTTGAGTATTAAAAGGCCGACCACCTGAGACATAAAAGTGGTTGACCTTAAGTTAGATTATGTTTTTTCATATGTACCCTCTTGAAACGCTACCGCATGTATATTTATATTATTGATAACTTTATATATAATGTCCTATATATATGGACCTCATATGAGATCCACACAATTCACTCTCAATACTCTATTTAAAAATTGAATCATCCTAACATTTTGGCTCCCACTATGAGGCTCAAGATTAAAATGTCAAACCTTAGCATCTGACCACGTATTTTCAAGGATTCATCTTGAGTTTTGAGAGAGAGAGACCTTGTAAGAAAGACACCTAACAATTTGGCACACTTCTTTGAGACTCATATCCATCATGATGGGAATACAAGCTGAGGAAAGATTGGAACTAGAGAACGAAATAACATCTTTGTCACAGGTTCATACCTTGTCAGCCCTTGAAGAGACTCAAGCTGAGGTATGAGCTGAGACTGACCCCATCAAGAGTTGGCACACTAACTTCTCTAGCTAAGAAGAAAGCTCAAGGAGACTTGATGAGAAAACAAAGCACTGCGCTCACAATCAAAATCAAATGTTTTATTGGGTTGAGCTACCAATTTGGTGGATGAGTTTGGGTTGCCTTCTACCATAAATGAGCTTTCCTAAGTCGAGAACATAGCAGATGATGTCTCTCTTTCTAATGCCATTGGGCTTAACAATGAACAATTGTTGCAAGAGCAAAAGATTTGGGGGATATGCTTCTAGGCATTAAAGAAAACAAATAGGAAGTAAGGCGAGACCCTCAAAAAAACTAACAAGGCAAGACAAAGGCAAGTCACACTATGATGTCGATAAGGATTGCGAGCAATTATGTGTCTCTTCTTCCTCTGATGAAATAGAGAACAATTAGCCTTGACCAAATTTAGTGCTCCTAAGTATCCAGATTACCAAGAAATAAAGGATCTGGTAACTCATATTCAACATTTCAAGACGATTATGGCCCTTATGAGCCTCACTCGAGATAATAAATATGCCATAATATCCAAACTCTTTACTACCACTCTATGTGATGGCACTTAAAAGCAGTTTAACAACTTGACACCCTATACCATAACCTCTCTCTCAATTTTCTAGGTTATTCATCACCAACTACGCCAGCAACAAGTCCATGAGAAAAGGATCTCATCACATGCATCTTCTTGATCACCTAGGAAAATTGAGAGTTTATTGAGGAATACATGAGAAGATTTAGAGAAGAAAAGCTATAAATATTGGAATGCCCTTACTCTATTGCAATAGAAGCTTTTAGAAGAGGTCTATTAAGAATTTCCAATTTATTTGTTGAATAAACCAAAAAAGTTCCCCAGAAATGGAGGTGCAGCTAGTGTACTAAAATCTTTGACAAACCTTCGATAAAAACTAGCTAAGCCATGCAAACTTCTAACCTCAGTTACAGATTTAGGTGTGGGCCATTCTCGAATAGCCTTAACCTTTTCCTCATCTACTTCTACCCCCTTAGAACTAACAACAAAACCAAGAAAAACTAACTTGTCCATGCAAAAAACACACTTTTTCAGGTTCGCATACAATTGTTCTTTTCTCAAAATTTCAAGCACATACATAAGATGTAAGACATGCTCTTCAAGATTTTTACTGTAAATGAGAATATCATCAAAATAGACAACAACAAATTTTCCAATAAATGCACGTAGAACATGATTCATAAGCCTCATAAAAGTGCTAGGTGCATTTGTTAGACCAAAGGGCATGACTAACCACTCATACAATCCATGTTTAGTTTTAAAAGCGGGTTTTTCATTCATCACCCTCTCTCATCCTAATTTGATGGCATCCACTTCTCAAATCAATTTTTGAAAAATGCAAGAACCAGGCAACTCATCTAACATGTCATCTAGTCTAGGGATAAGATGTCAATATTTTACCGTAATGTTGTTGATGGCTCGGCAATCAAGACACATCCTACTTGATCCATCCTTCTTGGGAACGAGTAGCACGGGAATAACACATGGACTCAGGCTCTCCCTAACTTGACCTTTGATCAAGTACTCTTCAACCTGTCTTTGAATCTCCTTAGTTTCTTCGGGGTTGGTCCTATAGGCAAGTCGGTTTGGAAGAGAAGCCCCCGGTATAAAGTCAATTTGATGCTCAATCCCCCTAATTGGTGGCACCTCATCTGGAATCTCTTCAGGGAACACGTCTTCAAATTCTTACAAAAGAGAAATAGTGGTACTAGGCAAACACTGGTTAAGATCGTTAATAAAAAAATTTGCCTCCTTGTACAAAAGTACAAGTATTGGCTGTTTTGAATAAAAAGCCCTCTTGACCTCACTTGTCTTAGCATAAAAATTCACATTTTTTTCTCTAGTATTTTTCCACTCTCCTCTCCTTTTTCTTCACTCTTTTTTTTTCTTTCACTCTTTTTTTCTTTTTCATTCTTTTCTTTTTGTTCTTTTTCCTTAACCATCCTCAATTGATCTTCAAAGACTTGCTTGGGTAAAAGGGGTACAAGTGTGATGTTTCTACTATTCTTCACAAACGAATACTTGTTTCTATATCCGTCATGTGTAACCCTCCTATCATATTGCCAAGGCCTACCTAGCAAGATGTGTCCAGCTTGCATGGGTACCACATCACACATCACCTCATCCTTGTACTTTCCAATGGAGAAGCTCACTAATACTTGCTTATTAACCTTCACTTCCCCACTATCATTTAACCATTGCAACTTGTAAGGCTTAGGGTGTTCAAATATAGGCAACCCTAATTTCTCAATTAAGGTAGTACTAGCCACATTGGTGCAACTTCCCCCATCTATGATAACACTACACACTTTGTTACCAAGGCACCAAAAACACCTTAAGTCACGATTACGAATTGGGGTGTCGATTTTACCTTTGTCCTTGCTAGCCCCCATCTCTTTGGCTTTGTAAGGCTCAAATCTTGGTTTGGATGTAGCTATTTCATCTTTTTTCTCATTAGACTTCCAAGGACTAGTAGGGTTTGGTTTTTGAGTAATGGGACTAGACCTTAATGGTTGGGATCGAAAACTATGTTTCTTTAATTTCCTTCCCACTGTGATTTCCATGTGGACCATGTCCTCCATCTCCACATAATGATGAAGTTCCACAATGTTGGCAATGTCCTGATTCAACCCACTAAGAAACCTAGCCATGGTTGCATCTCTATCTTCCTTGACATTAGCTCTTGCCATAGCCACTTCCAATTCCTTGTAGTACTCATCAATACATTTATATCCTTGAGTCAATCTTTGTAAGCATTGGTGTAACTCTCTATAGTAGTAGCTAGGCACAAACCACTTTCTCATGATAGCCTTCATATCTTCCCAATTATCTATGGGCCTTTCACGGTTTGTCCTCCTACTAATGACCAATTGATCCCACCAATTCAATGCATAGTTAGAAAACTCAATTACAACAAGTTTTACTTTTTCCTCCGTGGAGTAGTTGTGACATTCAAAAATATGCTCCACTTTCTTCTCCCACTCCAAATACAACTTCGCGTCATTCTTTCCTTGGAATTGTGGTATCTTCATTTTAATACTACTTAGATCTCTATCAACTCCATTTTGAGCTCTAGGTGGGGGTCTCCACATACCACTTCTACCATTTCTTCCTCCTCTAGGCATTCTTCCTCCAGTTTTTCTTCCCAATCTTCTTCCTCTATATCATCCCCAACATGAGCTTGCCTATTAACCCTCCTAACATTGGGTGGAGGTGTTTCTCGTTGTAAAGCTGCTAAGGAATTTTCTTGCCTTTCCAATCTTTCATTCATAGCAACTACCAAGTTGTTCATCCTTTCAAAAGATTGTTGCAGCGCCCTCATCATGAACATCATATCCGGTCTTCCTTCGGGACTATTGTTTGACATTTTTTTTCAATTCTACACAACAATAGGTTAGTGTAATAAAATAGAACTAATGTAAATTCACACAATACCTCACGTGTTTAGCGCTCAAGTTGATCGCTCAAACCCTCTTAGTTCCTAATCAAAGCAACCAAATCCAAGAATTCCAACCAATTTGTAGAATTATGAAACACCCAAAAAAAAAAAGTTCACAATATCCCACTTGTTAAAGCACAAAGGAAACTAACTCAAAGTGTTTAGAGTAGTAAGCACAAGAAAAAAAGCAATAGAACAACACGATTGGAAAACAACAATTTCCCCAAAGGAACTAAGCACACAATGGAAGATTTATAATCAAAGTGTAAAATCCTTGAAACTATGAGTTCTAATACTCACTAGAAATTAGCAAATGCAATTTGGCCTCTCTTTTTTTCAGTTTTTTTTTGAATTAATTCTGGCCACTCTTTTTCTGTTTTTTTTTTCTTTTTGGAACAATTATGCTAATAACTCAAGAGTAAATCAATACAATACTTTCAATATGAGTTTAAGGAATTTTTAAGATTGGTAAAGAGCACATAAATTACGACACAAAGGGAAAATGAAATTTCTGTAGGAACTACCATAGAAATACTAGAAAACAACCAAAAACTGTAGAATATATCAGATATTGCAGAATAAGCAAGGAAAAATGCAGAATAGATTCAGAAATAGCAAAATTTGCAAGGAAATTACAGAATATGAAAGGAAAATTCAAAATACTTTCAGAAACAGCAGGGTATGCAAGGTTACTACTGAAAAACTTTGGACACAATGGAATTTGAAAGGAAAATGCAGAAAAAAAACGTGGAAACAAAGAAGAGCAATATTTTTAGGGTTTGGAAAATATATTTCAGCAAGAACATAGTAGAATGATATTTTTTTCATTTTTTTTATGAATCAGAAATACAATAAGAACACAAGAACAAGAACAAATATAAAGGATAGGAATATGAAAATTAGCACCAAAAGCTCTGATACCAAATGATAAGAACCAAGGGGATAGGACCTAGCTAATTTCAAATTATATAGCAAAGGGTTTCTCCACAAATCAATGGATATTACTCACCATTTTTCTGAGGAGAAAAGACGCCACAAGGAGTTGCTAATTCCTTGATAAGTCTAGCATAAATGACACCCTAACAAGTATGGATATTACTCACCACAAATGCTTGGATGCTAAACAACACCACAAAGGTTACCAATCCCTTGATAAGTTGCTTAAAGAGGAACAAAGAGCTAGAATGAGCTCTCAAATGATCTGAATATTCAAACTTCATTCAAAATTATATTTTACAGTAGCTGAGCTGCTCCTAATAGGATACAAACCAACCTTAAGCTCTACTACATCATAGCCCTTGATCTCATCCAAGGGTTGAAAATAAACACAGCCAAAAAGCAAAAAAGGTAGTAGAAAACATTGACCAAATCATGGAAAAAATGGGGCAGCTTATCACAAAAGAAATCCTATAAAATATTACATCTTAACCCTTGATTTCATCCAAGGGTTGAAAAGAAAGCTGCCCAAAATCAGTCCAAATGGCACTCCAAAATTGGAGCAAAATATGGAGCAGTTGAGAACAAAAGAAACCCTATAAAATATTACATCTTAACCCTTGTTTCCATCTAAGGGCTGAAAATGAAGCTGCCCAAAAAAGTCCAAATGGCACAACAATGTGCCTAGTTTTATTTTGCCAATTTTGTGCTAATTTCCATCCTAAGATTGTCCCAATCCTTGCACTCCCAATTTAGGTCCCCTTGATTATGCATGACCTCTTGAATGAGCCCATTTAAAGCCTTTTTGAGTTGTGCCTTCCTAGACCTTGTTATTGGTCCACTTGGAATTTGTAGAGCTCGATGATTCTCATCATTCCCCCTCTCTTCAAGAGGATTCATCCTCGAATCATCACCTGCATAATCAAAAGGAGAAAGATCAGAAACATTAAAAGAGGTAATAACATTATACTCACCAGGAAGATCAATTTTGTAGGCATTATCATTGATTCGTTCAATCACTTGAAAGGGTCCATCTCCCCGAGGTTGCAACTTGGACCGTCTTTTTTCAGGAAACCGTTCCTTCCTCATATGCACCCAAACCCAATCACCAGGCTCAAAAATGACTCTTTGCCTCCCTTTGTTGGCCCTGCAAGCATAATCCTTATTTTTTTTCTCAATTTGCTCATGAATGCGTTCATGGAGCTTCTTCACCGTTTCAGCCTTCTTAGCGCCATCTAAGTTAGTTTTGTCTGAAATAGGAATAGGTAATAAGTCCAAAGGAGTTAGTGGATTGAAACCATAAACAATTTCAAATAGTGAATGATCAGTAGTTGAATGCATACTCTGGTTATAAGCAAATTCAACAAAAGGTAAACAATCCTCCCAATTTTTCAAATTCCTTTTTATTACCACCCTAAGCAATATAGACAGAGTCCTATTGACTACCTCAGTTTGCCCATCTGTTTGAGGGTGACAAAGAGTCGAAAACAAGAGTTTAGTGCCCATTTTAGCCCAAAGAGTTTTCCAAAAATAACTAAGGAATTTAACATCCCTATCAGACACAATGCTCCTAGGAACTCCATGAAGCCTAACAACCTCCCTAAAGAACAACTCTGCTACATTAGTGGCATCATCGGTTTTATGACATGCTATAAAGTGTGCCATTTTAGAAAACCTATCTACAACCACAAAAATTGAGTCTCTACCCTTCTTAGACCTAGGTAACCCTAAAAAAAAATCCATGGAAATATCTACCCAAGGTGTGCTTGGTACGGGAAAGGGAGTATATAGTCCTTGTGGTAGGACTTTGGATTTCGCTTGCTTACAAGTGATGCATCTAGAACATGTTCTCCCTACATCCTTCCTTATTGTTGGCCAATAAAAATGCTCACGCAAAACATCTAAAGTCTTCTTAATTCCAAAATGCCCCATTAATCCTCCCTCATGGGCCTCCTTAATTAACAACTCACGCATGGAACATTTGGGTATACACAATTGATTTTCTTTAAATAAATACCCATCTAATTTATAAAACTTTTCAAAAGAATTTTTTTCACATGCATGATAAATAGCAGAGAAGTCATCATCATTAGCATACATTTCCTTAACATATTCAAATCCTAGCAATCTAGCATTTAAAGTTGAGAGTAAGGTATACCTTCGTGATAAAGCATCGGCTACAACATTCTCCTTACCTCTCTTATATTGAACAATATAAGGAAAAGTCTCAATCAATTCCATCCATCTAGCATGCCTCCTATTCAATTTACCTTGACGCTTCAGATGTTTTAGAGATTCAAGATCGGTATGGATGACAAATTCTCTTACCCAAAGGTAATGTTGCCATGTCTCCAGGGTCCTAACCAAGGCATATAGTTCCTTGTCATACGTTGGATAATTAAGGGCTGCTCTATGAAGTTTCTCGCTAAAATAAGCGATAGGTCGTCGTTCCTGCATCAAAACAGCTCTTATACCTATTCCTGATGCATCACACTCAACTTCAAAGGTTTTAGTAAAATCAGGTAAAGATAAAACAGGTGCAGAACACAAACTATCCTTCAATGCTTTAAAGGCTCTCTCCTGATTCTCGCCCCATTTGAAACCAACAGACTTTTTAATGACCTCGGTTAGAGGTGCAACTAGTGTACTAAAATCTTCGACAAACCTTCGATAAAAACTAGCTAAGCCGTGAAAAATTCTAACCTCAGTTATAGTCTCTCATCCTAATTTGATGGTATCCACTTCTCAAATCAATTTTTGAAAAAATGCAAGAACCATGCAACTCATCTAACATGTCATCTAGTCTAGGGATAGGATGGCGATATTTTACCGTAATGTTGTTGATGGCTCGACAATCAACACACATCCTTCTTGATCCATCCTTCTTGGGAACAAGTAGCACGGGAACAGCACATAGACTCAGGATTTCCCTAACTTGACCTTTGATCAAGTACTCTTCAACCTGTCTTTGAATCTCCTTAGTTTCTTCGGGGTTGGTCCTATAGGTAGGTCGGTTTGCAAGAGAAGCCCCCGGTATAAAGTCAATTTGATGCTCAATCCCCCTAATTGGTGGCACCCCATCTGGAATCTCTTCAGGGAACACGTCTTCAAATTCCTACAAAAGAGAAATAGTGGTACTAGGCAAAGACTGGTTAAGATCGTTAATAGAAAAATTTGCCTCCTTGTACAAAAGTACAAGTATTGGCTGTTTTGAATAAAAAGCCCTCTTAACCTCACTTGCCTTAGCATAAAAATTCACATTTTTTTTCTCTAGTATTTTTCCACTCTCCTCTCCTTTTTCTTCACTCTTTTTTTTTTCTTTCACTCTTTTTTTCTTTTTCATTCTTTTCTTTTTGTTCTTTTTCCTTAACCATCCTCAATTGATCTTCAAAGACTTGCTTGGGTAAAAGGGGTACAAGTGTGATGTTTCTACCATTCTTCACAAACGAATACTTGTTTCTATATCCGTCATGTGTAACCCTCCTATCATATTGCCAAGGCCTACCTAGCAAGATGTGTCCAGCTTGCATGGGTACCACATCACACATCACCTCATCCTTGTACTTTCCAATGGAGAAGCTCACTAATACTTGCTTATTAACCTTCACTTCCCCACTATCATTTAACCATTGCAACTTGTAAGGCTTAGGGTGTTCAAATATAGGCAACCCTAATTTCTCAATTAAGGTAGTACTAGCCACATTGGTGCAACTTCCCCCATCTATGATAACACTACACACTTTGTTACTCACATTACACCTTGTGTGAAAGATGTTATCTCTTTTTTTTTCAAGGTCATCCTCCTTGACTTGAGTGCTCAAAGATCGCCTTATTACAAGTGCTTCCCCATCCACGGGTCCTATCTCCTCTTCACTAGCTTCCCCTACATATGGTATCTCATCTTCTTCACTTTCATTATCGGTTCCAACCTCACCACTCGCTAAGGTGATCATTGCCTTCTTGTTGGGACATTGAGAGGCTATATGACCATTACCAAGGCACCGAAAACACCTTAAGTCACGATTACGAATTGGGGTGTCGATTTTACCTTTGTCCTTGCTAGCCCCCATCTCTTTGGCTTTGTAAGGCTCAAATCTTGGTTTGGATGTAGCTATTTCATCTTTTTTCTCATTGGACTTCCAAGGACTAGTAGTGTTTGGTTTTTGAGGAATGGGACTAGACCTTAATGGTTGGGATCGAAAACTATGTTTCTTTAATTGCCTTTCCACCTTGATTGCCATGTGGACCATGTCCTCCATCTTCACATAATGATGAAGTTCCAAATGTTGGCAATATCCGGATTCAACCCACTAAGAAACCTAGCCATGGTTGCCTCTCTATCTTCCTCAACATTAGCTCTTGCCATAGCCACTTCCATTTCCTTGTAGTACTCATCAATACATTTATATCCTTGAGTCAATCTTTGTAAGCGTTAGGGTAACTCTCTATAGTAGTAGCTAGGCACAAACCTCTTTCTCATGATAGCCTTCATGTCCTCCCAATTATCTATGGGCCTTTCACGGTTTCTCCTCCTACTAATGACCAATTGATCCCACCAATTCAATGCATAGTCAGAAAACTCAATTACAACAAGTTTTACTTTTTTCTCCGTGGAGTAGTTGTGACATTCAAAAATATGCTCCACTTTCTTCTCCCACTCCAAATACAACTCCGGGTCATTCTTTCCTTGGAATTGTGGTATCTTCATTTTAATACTACTTAGATCTCTATTAACTCCATTTTGAGCTCTAGGTGGGGGTCTCCACATACCTTATTTACCATTTCTTCCTCCTCTAGGCATTCTTCCTCCTTTTTCCTCCAATTCTTCTTCCCAATCTTCTTCCTCTATATCATCCCCAACATGAGCTTGCCTATTAACCCTCCTAACATTGGGTGGAGGTGTTTCTCGTTGTAAAGCTGCTAAGGAATTTTCTTGCCTTTCCAATCTTTCATTCATATCAACTACCAAGTTGTTCATCCTTTCAAAAGATTGTTGCAGCGCCCTCATCATGAACATCATATCTTGTCTTCCTTCGGGACTACTGTTTGACATTCTTTTTTTTTCAATTCTACACAACAATAGGTTAATGTAATAAAATAGAACTAATGTAAATTCACACAATACCTCACGTGTTTAGCGCTCAGATTGATCGTTCAAACCCTCTTAGTTCCTAATCAAAGCAACCAAATCCAAGAACTCCAACCAATTTGTAGAATTATCAAACACCTAAAAAAAAATAGTTCGCAATATCCCACTTGTTAAAGCACAAAGGAAACTAACTCAAAGTGTTTAGAGTAGTAAGCACAAGAAAAAAAGCAATAGAACAACACGATTGGAAAACAACAATTTCCCCAAAGGAACTAAGCACACAATGGAAGATTTATAATCAAAGTGTAAAATCCTTGAAACTATGAGTTCTAATACTCACTAGAAATTAGCAAATGCAATTTGGCCTCTCTCTTTTTTTCTTTTTTTTTTTTGAATTAATTCTGGCCATTCTTTTTCTGTTTTTTTTCTTTTTGGAACAATTATGCTAATAACTCAAGAGTAAATCAATACAATAGATACATAAGATAAAAGCAGTTCCATCTACTTTCCACCAAATCATCAAATACCTAATTTAGGAAGGCATAAAAGAGATGGAGGGATAAAAAGTAGGCTAGAGGTTGTTATAATTCTACAATGAAGAAGGTGGTTCCAAAGTAGTAATTACAGTATAGGTCTCATAAAAAAAATACTAGGGGCATATGCCTAGTGGAATCAGTTAATTCAAATAAAGTTCAAGATTTACCAGTTGAAGACAAAGGGGAAGACCATTCTCTAAAATTGAGCACCAACTTAAGAACCAAAGACAAGGAGCAACTATCATAAGTCCTAAGAACCAAATTTGATACCTTTACGTGGAAGCCTACTGATATACTTGGGATTAACCCAAAGATTATCACCCATAGGTTGAATGTTGATCCAAAAGCTAGACCTATCAAACAAAGGAAGAGAAAGTTCCCAAGATAAAATAATAAGGTGATTAAAGGTTAGGTCACCAAGCTTCAAAAGATGAATATTATTAGAGAGGTAGATTACCCAACATTGGTCGTCAAATGTGGTGCTAGTAAAAAGGCTTGTGGATCACCTCGTATGTGTGTGGCCATCACAGACTTGAATGATGCATACCTAAAGGATTGTTTTCCCCTACCAAGTATTGATTAGCTGGTCATTGCTACCTTTGAGTTTGATTCGATGAGTTCATTTGTTGCATATTTCGGTTATCATCAAATAAGAATGCACCCAGAAGATGAGGAGAAAACATCTTTTATTACTAAGAAAATAACCTTTTGTTATACTCGAATGCCATTTGGTTGACATGGTGATAAAGTCAACACAACCTATAAACCATGTCAACTACTTGGAGTAAATATTTCATGTAATCAAAAGATATGGTATGAGATTAAACTCTAAAAAATGTGTTTTTGGTGTTGCTTCAGAAAAATTCTTAGGATATCTTGTATTTTCCTTAAGAATTGAGGCCAATCCAGAAAAGACACAAAACTTAATCAACAAGAAACCTTATACTAACTTAAAAGTAATTCAACAATTGAACATAAGAATAGTAGAACTCAACATATTCATTTCCAAATGTACAGACAAGTGCTTACCATTCTTCAAAATGGTAAGAAAGAACACATTAGTTTTCTAAAATGAAGATTATGATAGAGCTTTCCAAGGAATCAAATAGTACCTAAGCAAGCCTCTAGTCCTGGTCAACTCCACCCAAGGTAAAAAGCTTTACTTATATTTAGTTATTACTCCTTAAATTTATAGTGCTATACTCCTTGTCGAAAGAAACAAGGTACAATACCCCATCTTAGCATGATCCTAATAGATGACCAAAGTAGCTATCCAACAATTGATACATTGGCCTTTACTCTAAAGGTGATGGGGTGAAAACTTAAACATTACTTTGGTTCGCATGCATTGATAGTGCTCACCTCACAATCGCTTAAGAGCATGTTGATAAGGCCAAAAGTAGCGGAAAGATTGGCACATATTGCAATAACACTAGAATAATATGATATCATGTATATGTTTAGAACTTTCATCAAAGCGCAAGCATAGGAAAATTTTGTTACTAAGTTTAATGAGTCACTAGAAGTCACAAATGACAAAGTAAAAGGCAAAGTATGTGGCATGGATCAAAGAGAAATACCAACTAACTTGGAAATTATTTATCGATAGAGCTCATAACTTTAAAGGCATCGGGCTAGGGGTCATCATAATAGACCATAATGAAAACTAATTCAAATACTTTGTAAGGATGGACTTTCAAGTAACCAATAACATCGCAAAAATATGAGACGATTATATTTGGTGCTATAATTTCGAAGAAACTTGGATCCAATAGCATTTTCTTGCATAGTGATTCACAATTGTTGGTCAATTAATACTTGGGCACGTTTAAGGCTAAAGACAACAAGATAAGGGGATATGTACAAAGGCTAAGAAAGTAATTCTCAAAATTTGATAGTTTTGAAATCAAGAAAATATCTAGAAATAAGAATGGTCATGCCAAAGCTTTTGCCACCCTACTCGTTGTACGCAAGGCCAACCATAGTTGTGTGATTTATATAACATTCCTTATATAGGCCAATTTGGAAAAAACAAAAAAAAACAGTTGGAAACATTAGTGAGGCCATCATCCCATAGTTTGTTCTTATCCTTAACTTTCTAAAAGTGGGGGACCTACCTAAAGACTAAAAGTTGGCAAAAGAAATCAAGACTAAGGCAGATCAATACATGGTGAAAAATAATAAATTATACATAAAATAGCCATTGGATCGGGCTCTTGTGCATAGTTAGAGAGTGGTTTGAAAAAACTCATGTTTGAAGCTCACAATAGAAAGTGCAGCTCCCATTCAGGAGGAAGAAGATTGTCCCAACAAATTATGAGACAAGGTTACTACTAGCCAGGGATGTTAGTAGATTACATAAGGTACACCCAGGCATGTGATAAATGTTATAGGTTCACCCCATTATCACATATGCCACCGACCACAATGGCTCTTCTACAAATGTGGATTGGATATAATAGGACCATTACCACTAGTAATAGGACAAAAGAGGTTCTTACTGATCACCATTGATTATTTCTCCAAATGGATTGAGGTAGAGCCCCTGGGAAGAATAAGGGAAAAAGAGGTAATTCGATTTATCTAGAAGTCTTTAGTTTTTTGCTTTAGCTTACCCAAAAACTTATTGTTGATAATGAAAGGTATTTCATAAGCCATAACATCAAAGAATTTAGTACAAAGTACAACATCAAAATGTACCATTCAACTCTGTGTTACCCACAAGTTAACGATCAGGTAGAGTCTTCAAACAAAATGGTACTCAACTTATTAAAGAGGAAGTTAAAGGGTGCTAAAGAAAGATGGGTTGAGGAGTTATATAAGGCATTATAGGCCATCAGGACTAGTCCTAGAGGTAGTACTAATGATACACCCTTCTCCCTTATGTATGGAACTGGGACTATGTTATTAACTGAGATCAAAGTGTCAACTATGAGATCAACCTTAACTGAAGACCAAAACACCTTAAATAGAGCAATATATCTGGTTTTGGAAGAGGAAAAAAGAAATGAAGCATTGAGGAGAAAGGTTGAACATAAAAGGAATGTGATAGATTATTACAACAAATCGTATGCTTTAAATCATTTGCCATAAGTAATTGGATTCTCAAAAGGGTATTTCCTAAGAAAAATAAGGGGATGGATAGAAAATTGGGTGAAAATTGAAAAGGCTCATATAAAATAAGCACATGAGACCATGTGGGGCTTACTTATTGAAAAACGTCAAAGGATTTGAAGATAGCATGAGTTGGAATGCTCGACACTTAAAAAAGTATCACCTTTAATTTACTTTGATTTATGCTTCATTTTCAATGTATCACCCCATATATATATGTAATAAATTTTAATGATAAAAAATGCTATCACCTATGAATATTTCATATCATAAGTTCATTACCTCGGTTAATAACTAGATAGAGCGTTCTGACAGATGATGTTAGAGAGTTGATCACCCTGGTTATAGATCAAGTAGAACACTCTCCATTAAAATTTCATGTCATGAGTTGATCACTTCAGTCAAGAACCAAATAGAGTACTTTGATAGATGATGTTAGAAAGTTGATCACCTCGATCACAGACCAAGTAGAGCACTCTTCCTTAACATTTCATGTTATGGGTTGATCACCTTGGTCAGGAACTAGGTAGAATACTTTGATAGATGACGTTAGAGAGTTAATCACTTCTGTCATAGACCAGGTGAAGCACTCTTCCTTAAAATTTCATGTCACGAGCTGATCACCTTGGTCAAAATCCAAGTAGAGCACTTCGATAGATGATGTTAGAGAGTTGATCACTTCGGTCATAGACCAGGTAGAACACTCTTCCTTAAATTTCATGTATTGAGTTGATCACCTCGGATAGGAATTAAGTGGAGCGTTTTGATAGGTGATGTTAGAAAGTTGATCACTTCAGTTATAGACTAGGTAGAACACTCTTCCTTAAATTTCATGTCATAAGTTGATCACTTCGTTCACAAACTAGGTAGAGTCTTCTTCCTTAAAATTTCATGTCATGAGTTGATCACCTCGCTCAAAAACCAAGTAGAATGCTTTAATGGATGATTCTAGAGAATGAATCACCTCGATCATAGACTAGATATAAAATTCTCTCTTAAAATTTCATATCACAAGCTAATCACCTCAGTTATAAACCGAGTAGATCACTACAACAATTTCCATATTCTGCATGCTAGAGCTATGAAAATTTTCCAATTAGACTACATGTTTATTGCAATAATCAAGCTTCATAAGTCTATCCTATTGAAAATGAAGTTACATTAATCGAACTTACAAAGCTTTAAAAGTTTATTAATGGAGAGCTCACAGTCCCAAAATTACTAAGAATCCTTAAGACATTTGGATGCACGACTAGTGTTTAGGTTATTTATCTCTTCCATTAAGGGCAACAACTTGGCCTAAATATTGACAACTTTCTTGTAGATATTGGCTCCTATCTCGGTGGAGGCTAAGCTCGAGTCAACAATTGAATATTCCAATTCCTCAACAAAATATATCACCTTGAGAAACACTCTTTCAGATCACTTCATGTAAAAGTTCACCCAATAGGATTCCTTGCCAATTAGAGCAGCCATTTTTGTCATAGTCCTTTCAAGTGCCCAACTTTAAGATAACTACTCCTTACAGGACTTGAGCTTACACTTGGTCTCTTCATAAAGATAAAACTTATCCTTATAGCTGGATAACTTGCTCTTTAATTTCTCTACCTTGGTGCTAAGCCTAGCATTCTTTAATTTTAAAGCTCAAGAATGTCTATCTACCTAGTCAAAATCCATAAAAGTGTGAACATAAAATATGGAGTGGATTTTTCAGGTTCTTCAAACAAAATAGGATATCTAAATTACTAGTATCCCTAATCCCCTTTTATAGGGAATGACATTGGAATAAAAAATAAGGCAAATGTCTTACAAGTGATGAGGTGGGTCAACATCATAAATGAATACTATAAATACAAAAATACACATATAGTACATAAACTTCTCAAAATAATTTTTTATTAAAGGAAAAGTGTAGACGGTTATAACAGTATCTCGTGCCTATACAAAAGGATGGAAGAGTCAAGCCTTTCAAAAATAAAGGGCCTCAGACCCACTAAAGAATTAACGATCTCTAGCTTCATCTCCAGTTTGTTTATCTCCCACCCTAAGCCTACCATCACTTGTCTCAAATTCTTCATCCTGGTCGTCACCCATATTCTAGGTTTGTGTGGGCGAGTACAGTGGTATGTTTAGGATGTTAAGGATCTGGTAGTAGTATTAATCGAGAACATTGTTTTTTATTCTTTCTTGAGCGAATCCATGGCTAATTTATAGCCAATTTTAACACTCGAAGAAAGCTATTCTGTCATGGCATCGAGGTCGCACTTTTCCTTTTCTTATTCCCAAGAAAATATGTCTTTAGCATGGTTAAGCTCACATTTACAAGCTTTAACCACAACCTTAAGTTTTCTCTAAGTCTCCCTAAGAATCTCAAAATGCCTAGAGTTATCATTTAGCTCATGTGTGGCCTTGGATAGCTTTTCCTCTTTGTTGATGGCCTTACCCTCCCACTTGTTTGCCTTTGCCACCAACACAACATCCTTGGCTCGGGTAGAGGTATGACACTCTTTTTTACCTTAAGCTCATGCTTTAATTTTTCAACACATTAAACTCTACTAAGCTCGTGAATAAGTTAGGCCTGACAACAAGAAAAATGAACTCAATGTATGAAAATATAAACTTGAATAGAGTAAATAAAAGCTCAAGGTGATACTTATCATATACAAGATTCTATTGAGCACTATCGCAAAAGTAGCATTATCGCACATGGCATAGAGTTACTTCTTATGTACCATATAGGGGAGGTTATCCATATAATAGTTCTACCTATCTAGAGCCATACCCCTATACAAGGCCACCCCCTTAACTTTTGTAGTAAGGTCATCAATAACACCTTTTTTCCTCCTCGAGTCTCTTACAAAGGGAGTAGGCTTTTGTTGGCTCGAGGTGACAGATTTGGAATATATTAACCTAGGGATGTTACGAGGGCTCGACAATAATTAGTAGAGTATATGTGAGTATGGGCTCATCGATGATCACATGTTTTTTTTAATTGAGTGGGAATGGTCTCTTACCCAGGAGACTTGATCCTCTTCCTTCCTTTAGAAGAGCTTGTTTCTTGGGAGGGAGCTGTACTTTTCTAGAAGCTCACTCCTTATTTGGAAACCTTACTTTGAAGCTAGGCTAATAAGGTATTGGCATTAAACTCTATAATACTTATAAAAAAGATGGGGGTGTTAGATTTTCAAAGCTTGGGCTAAACAAAAATGAACTATTAAAAGTAAGCCCAAGGTTCGTTCACCATTATCAGGGACAAATTTAAAGCTCCCTTCAAAGTCAGTGGAATGGGGTCTTACGTTTCTTGGGTGACCAGGGTTTACAAATTATCCTATGGGGTGGCTCCATTGAGCCTTGTCTCATCAATACACGGTTAACAAAGTACAAGGTATTCAATAATTTTATCCACTGTGTTTTCTCGGGCAAATAGTTCTTAATATCAGCCAACCGTTGTTTAGCCTTTGGACTCAAAGTCATGGTAAGGGAATCCATATTCCTTATTATGAGTTTGATGTCAGCCTATGTGCTTTTTATCAACCTCGTGTCACTATTTGACATTTCCTACCGACCAGACACATAGAAGAAATGCTCATTTCAGTTCTTCTCATTCTTAGAGAGGATCACATTTATGCCCTAGTCTTTCATGACTAACATATAGACCCTCTTTGTGTCTGTGGAGTTTTTCTTTAATACATATGCCTCATTTAACTTGGGCATTTCCAACTCAACCCCGAGCTCTCTGCATATAAGGGTGAGAGAGAGAAAGTATCTCCACCCATTTGGCATGAATTGTCCTAGTGGGAGTTATGTCCTTGACAAGAATTTTCTTATTAAGAGGTACACTAAGAATCTAACCCCTAGCCATAAGGTCTTTCCATGAAAGGTTGTCCACCTAGTTAGATGCGGTGCACTATAAAGAATGCCTGACCTAGAGATCATTATTTGAACCGAGTAGAGAATATCATCCATATTTCTTAGCCTTTCCTCGTCCTAGAGAGCTAAACCATTGGGCTTGACCTTGGCCTCTCAACCTTTGGTTCGACCTGTGGTTTCACTTGTACCTTTCCTCCTAAATTTTTTCCTTCATAACCTAGAGACAGATATCTAGGTTTGAGGCACGTTCAACCTAATTATAGGTGTTTTTTGAGGTCGAGTCATAGATATAGAAGGAGAAGGATTAGACATTTCTTCTTCACTTAAGGTGCTCATTTCACTTGAGGACCTCAATGCATCACTTCCTACTTGACCTAAGTAGATAGGGTATTGAGGGCTCTCCCAAGAAGAAGAGTCCGAGAAGTATAAAGACATGACTACATTACTAGTAGCTCGTAATGATACCTTTCTATGCATGGTCTCTACAAAAGATTATGGAGAATAAAATGGTAAGGTACGAGGAGATGGAAGTTATCTAAGGACGAGCTTTCAAAGTAAAAGATGAGTGAATTAAGGGACCAACCTAAAAAGAAATAAAAAAATTGTTACATTCGAGGATTGATCCCTAAAAGCCCGAGCAAAAGTATGTATGTTTCAAACTATTTTTCTTACTACCTGAGTAAAGAAGTTATTTTGTTCCAATTTCTATTTGATGTCTTGGAAATAATGATATAAATAATGTCTTGACTACTCCTTATATAGAGATTCAAATATTATCTCTCCAATTGATTGAGAAGCATTTATTAGGGTGTGTAATAATGTTTCAAATTTGCAGGTTGGTTGTTACTCTTCCACCCCAGTTGAAGAATTGAACTGAAAGAGTAGATGGACTTGATGTTTGAACATATGGCTTGACCTAGAGCATGACCCATAAACAATATAAGCCATCAAACGGGTTGCTCTAAGAAGACCTAGTTTGTGCCTGCACCCATAACGATAATCATATGGTGCCCTTCTCTATGTAGAATAACTTTAGGTATTGGAAGGTCGACTAACATCCTGAGCTGTGATAGTGATCGACCTTAAGTTAGATTATGTTTTTACATATGTACCTTCCTAACATGTTACGACGTGTACCCCTATATGATTAACAATGTACATATAATTTTCTATATATATAGATCTCATATGAGATTCACATAATTCACTCTCAATTCTTCAACTTTTCTCTTTAAAAATTAGATCATCCCAACACATATAATTACGTTACAAAAACTTTTTAACATTAAACATATAACACTTTGTATAATTAGATTGAATTTTATTTATTCTTTTATATATATATATATATATATATTATATTATTTAAAAACATGAGCTAAATAGCTAAAGAATTTAAATTAATGTTAATTGAGACAAATGTAACATAGGTCCATTAGTTATGCTAGTTGGATTTGTTTAATGAGAAATTATTACAAATATCGTTAAGTTTTCGGTTTTTATCACATATATTCCCATCATTTTCAAATTATCACAAATATTCTTAACATAACATTGTTATATTAAATGGGATATTTAAGGATAAAACACCATTATATTGATGTTAAATTTTGATAAAAATTATGTTTTTTCATTTAAAATTTTTGTTTTGGATTCGAATCTTGTAATGATCCACTTCTCTACTAATCTATAGTAATTCTTAATTTGATTTATTTAAAATAGTTAGTTTTATCTAAAGTATTTTATTCAAAAAGTTTTATCTAAGTTATTAATATTAATTCATTATAAATCATTCATTTTCTTTTTAATTTTGCACATGGTCATCTCAACCTCATTTTTTGTCGAACTTTGTTTGTAATCTGATTGGTGATTTTTTTTTTGTTCAAGAAGATGCAATAATCTTTGATGCTAGAATAATTATAGTTCTAATATTTTTGACAAATAATTAAACTAAATCAACTAACATAGTTTAAAAGAAAACAATATAATAAAAATCGTAATTTTTATCCTCATATCCTAAATGTTAATTCTTTAATTGTAAATTCTAAACTTCATATGTTAAGAGTGCATAAAAAATTGAGAAACTAACTATAAATATTAACATCGTTTATAAATTAAGGGTACCAGCTTCTATGAATCTGTATGCTTAAGGGTAAGTCATAGGTTCGAAGCTGGGTAAGAACGAAAGGAACACGTATAACCTGGTGAGGTGTTGGACACGATCCCACACACCAGGGACTCCACGTGGATATCTTGCGACAGCGAGAACTTTCGTTCAAACATATATATATTTTAAATATTCAAAATATTTATATTAATAAATAAGTTAATAAATTAATTACATATTGTATAATAAAATATATATAAATTATATAAATTATGAAAACTATTTATTATTAAAGTTTATAAAACATCAAAAAATTAATTACTTATATTTTAAATTATTTTTTTATTTAATACATATTTTTTTAAATATTTATAATAATTAATTATAATATTATATAATAAAATATATATTCTTTTTTACAAAATATTACATAATAAGTAGTTAAGAGGTTTGAAATGATCAAGTAGACTATAAATAGATAAATTTCAACAATAAAAAAGAAATTTCATTGATATTTTGTCAATTTTTAATGATATTTTAATGAAATTTTATTGACAATATCTAAAATATTTTAACCAAAAATGATATTTAAACAATAATTTAATAATAATGATATTTAAATGATAATTTATCAATATTTTCAATAATTTATCTAAAAGATATGAATATCATATTTGAAATTCCATACTTAAAACAAAGTGAAATTGTTACTTGGTTGTTAGTAGTTGTGAGTCTATGAAACTGATTGCGCTGCAATGAGGAAAGCAATACTAATGGTATATATATAGTTCGTTTCTGAGTCACCAGTATCAATTTAAATAAGATACACCATATGATATGTTAAATCAAGGAAAGTATATTAGTATATATCATCTATAGCTAAGCATGACTCAATGCATATGCTTGTTAATTAATTTCTCTGGCAGCGAAACTTACAAGTATCTCTACTTTCTAGCACAAACGTAAAACTTTAATTGTGAATTTGTGGTCAATATTTCTTTCATGTAAATCGCTGTTGCCTTTAAGCTTAATGGACTCATTGAAAGGTACGTAGCTGGAACATATATATATATATATATAGGATGTAATATTCAACATTAATGTATCTTTGCTGAGATAATCATAATGTATGAATTATGTAATCCATGCAATTTGTTATAGGAATATATGTAAGTTGACGTTAACTTAATTAAGCCTTTTTAACTCTTTGCTAGCTTTACAATTAAATTCATAATTTGTCATTAATATCAATTTTCAACCTTAGCAGATATGTAAGTTGACGTTATTAACTTAATTAAGACACATATATAGTAGTACTAGATTTTTTTTTTAATCTAGGCAAGAAAAGACAGGTAATCTAATTTCCACGTGTAGTCACAATCAAAATTAATCAATAGATATGAGAAGTTTTTTTTTTTTTTTTGTTAAGTGAATGGATAATACTTAAAGCTAGATGCACGGATTCATTTCTTTGAAAAGAGGACAGGACTTTAGAACCTCGAGAGCATTCGGTATTAAGTAGTACACATTCGATCATTGCAGGTAGATAATTTGTAATAGGATACAAAACATGGGTACAAAACACGTTACACATAATATGATCATATGATATCATATACATGAACAATGATCGTGGGATAGTCGAGTTACTTCGTCAATTTTGTTAAACACAAGCATCGATCATTGTTATATATAATAAAATTACAAGATATGTGGTTTAAATCTCAACGATTGCGTGCCTATTTATTAAATTTATAGAAACAGTAGTACCTCTATTAATTCTTAAGTAATATTTCTTATAATTTTTAATAATTTAGATGAGATATATCATCCATATTTAATATAAGAATAACCCTCCCTTTCGTGAAATTTTGCTCGTTATAAAATAATAATAATAATAATATAATATGAACACTATATATATATAAATTTTCATATTTATAATACGTCAATACCCAATAGCACATTTAGTATGTGTTGTGTCGAGGTTGACAAGATATGTGTTACTATCCGTTGCACATTTAACAGTATTTTTTATTATCCGTTTTGAACATGTACATTTAAGTTAGTGATTTAAATTTTATAAATATGTTTATTTTAAAATTATTTATTTAAAAAAAAAAAGAAAAAAATATTTTAAATATAATTTTTATTTATGTTGTTTTTATTATGACTAGATGAAAAATTAATTTAATTTTTTATAAATGTTTGAAAAAATACTCTTAAAATAAATAGTTAATTAATTTTTTACTTTAATTAACAATAAATATACAATTTATTAAAAAATAATTAATTAATTTATTAATGTAATAAAAAATATATACACAATACTAATTATTTTATGAGGAGTAATAGGTGTCGTATTTATGAGAGTGTCACATAATTTAAATATGAGTGATACTTCATTTAACAAATAAATCAAATATAACATAATGATATATACAAACTTTACATGATAGATAAAGTATGATCGAATTTAATAAACATTTTTTGCTTATAGATTAGTTGATTATTTTTTAATTGATATTTGATATAACATAATCTTGACATAAAAAATGATTAATTTAACACAATTATTACTAATAAAATAATAATTCAAGATTTATAATATAAAGTTATTACAAATAAAATTATCATATATAAATTATATAATTATTATTTATTAAGACTTTTTTGAGATTTATTAATATACAAGAAAAAAAACTTAAATTTAAAAAAATAAAAAGAAATATATATATAAAAAGGAAGAAAAAAAAAAGAGTAATGTTAGGAGAAGGATTAATCATAAATATAATTCAAGGTTTATTAAGTGAAGTTAATATAAATATAAATAAAAATTATATAATTATTTTTTATTAAAAATATTTTGATATTTATTAAAATACAAAAAGAAAAAATAAATTTAAAGTTTAAAACAACAACCGAAAAAAGTAGCACCAGCGCTAGGAGAATGACCAAGCAAGATAGCGGCTTTTATAATATTTATCACAAATACCCTCCTTAATCTTTAAAGTAATATCATAAATATATTTAAAGTTTTAAAAATATCACAAATATTTTCAAACATAATAGAATTTAAAATTAATAGAATTAAATAGTTATATTTTTTACATAAAAATGATAAAAAATTAATAAATAATAGAAATAGAACCATAAGATATGTTCGGATGTTTTTCGCAAAAAATAATCATTAGTAAAAAATTGAAGAAATATAAAAAACAAGATTAAATCTTAAAGATGGAGATGAATTTAAAGAATTCCATAATTCTTAAGAATAAGAAAAATATTTATAAGAAAATATATAATTTATTATAAAATAAGTAATAAAAACATGAATATTATCGTTAAAAATGCAAAATGATTGTATAATATTCAATTAATTGATAAAGAAAACATCATGAATAAACTATCAAAAATTATTCAAAATAAAAAAGGAAAAATTGGATACATTCATTTAGTAGGAATCCACATATTAATAAAAGTAAATTTTAAAGAAAGAATTGAAACACCAATAAAACTAACATTGCTAGATAATAGATTAATAATTAGGAAATATGTTTTATTAGGAATGATCTAAGAAAACTTAAGCTACTAAAAATTAAAATTCACGGCATACCTTAAGTTTGTCATAAATATTAATGATAAAAAATTAAATCAATGTTAAGTTTAACTTATGAATTTGAAGGAAGAAAATCATACATTTTTAGTATATTATATAGTAGAATATTCATTAACAAACAATGATATTAATTCAATGTACAAACAAAATAAATTCATAGAAATAAATAAAACTTTTCAATAAATTAAATAAAAAAGAAAAACAGAAATATTAACAGACTTCGAAATACTAAAAAAATGAAATTTAGATGTTAAAAAAAATCTCTGATACGAGGAATAAAAAGTAACATAATAACATATAGTAATGTGTCAATATTTACGTTTATAGATCTTGAAAGAGAAACCTTTAACAAAGAAAGTTAAGTTACAGATCTAAAATAAAATGTTAAAATAATAAAAACATTAGTCTATGACGTAATATTAGAAAGAAAATGATACCATCGTTATCCTAATAATGTTCAAATAAAAACTACATAATATAGAGTTAGATTTTGATAGAAGCCTAATAGGTATATCAAAAAATCAAATAATAATAATAAAAACTTTAATTCTTTTAGCAAAAGAACTGGATATAGTACAAAAATCAACTATCAAGTTCTTACAAGATATAAATAAAACATACAAAAAAACTCCTAAAAGAAATAAAAGAATATTATTATAATAAAAAATTACAACAAGACATATATAAAAAATTTATAGAATTAAAAAGGGATGTAAATAACATACTCATGGACAATGAAATCATAAGTTGTAAGTTTGATCTATTTATAAGATTAAAAGAAGAAACACTTAGGAGATCAAATATATTGATACCTAGGAATTAGAAAAGAAAGAATGAGGAAAAACTCAAAGATAGAGAGAAGCTTTAATCTTAATTTAATGAAATATAGAAAAGATTTAGAAAAAACGTTTATGGACCTTAAGAATAAGGATATAGAAAAATTAGTTAGTTTGTTAACCCTAACAAATGAAGAGCTAGTAAAATATTATGATGAAAAACTTTGTACAAATGAATAGGAAGATGATATGACAGTAATCATTAAAATTGATAATGAATATAAAATATGATCCCAAAAAAATCATTTAAAGTCAATTTCATTACCAGTTCCTTGCCAAGAAGAAACATCTAACCCATATAAAAAAGAAAGAAATAGGCAAAGGCCAAAAGAACCTAACATTCATTATAGAAGAAAACAACAATCGAAAATGAAAAAAATGATTACATTAGACAACTTGTTATAGTATCCTACCAGAATTCAAACTTGATGAATATTATAGATTTGATTTTTTAGATTTAGATTGAAAAAGATATGGGAAAAAGCCATATAAGAATGGTTTAGTGGTATCAGTCATACAAACTTATCTAACCATTCAATCAAGCACTTCAATTGGTAAAGTCTTAGTATCTTACAAAATAATAGAAAATATAAAAATTTGGTTTATAAATTTAACATAACAATAACATTTATAAATGCAAGGGAATGTTCTCACAGGTAGGAAATACTTAAATACTATAATAAATAAAATAAATGAATTTATTGGAAAAGATAAAAGTAAACATATCACTAAATCCAGTGAAAATGAAATTGAGGAAGCGAAATGATATTTAAAAAATATAAAAATATATGACATATGTTATATAGATTCATTTATTTGTGAATATAAAATATATTATCATAAGTTACAACCCCATGTAAGAAACTTATAAG
The DNA here is from genome assembly GCA_030763125.1 of Hippophae gyantsensis. Classification (NCBI taxonomy): domain Eukaryota; kingdom Viridiplantae; phylum Streptophyta; class Magnoliopsida; order Rosales; family Elaeagnaceae; genus Hippophae; species Hippophae gyantsensis. The sequence continues at coordinate 13,614,758 of CM061037.1, read as the reverse complement.
GAAATTTTTTTTCTTCAGAAATTACCTTAAACATTACATAAAACTATAACAGAATGATAGAATAAAAAAAATATATAAACGATACAATATAAACGATACAAAATACCTTAGAAAGAATAATAAGAAGTCTTGAAAATTAAATAATCAACAAATATCAAGAAAGAAGAAATATAAACAAATACGTGGAAATGATAAAATTTATTGTGATATAAGAGATTTTAGAACATTTTAAGATGAAATTAGAACCAATAAATGAATCAGATATAAATGATACTTGTAGTATTTATTTTTATTAGAAGAAAACTAAAGAAAAAAATAACTGATTCAGAATATGAATATTCTTCATCATAAGATAAATGATTTATATAGTATTACAAATTCAAATAATACTTATATTAGGGTATGATTGAAATTTAAAAATTACACAAATTACCATGTATATATATATATGTAAATATAGGAACTAGTATGTATGTAGCTAATAAATATATATCACCAAAAGATAGATATAATGATAGGAGAAGAGAAATTTTATATTCTTACTGTATATTAACTAGAAACATGAGCTTATTTATTAATAAAAAATAATTTTCTAAACTTATATGATCCTTTTACATAATATTTATATAAAATAAGTCTAATAATACTAAATGGTGAAACTATTTATTTGTCAAAAATAAGAAAACCTTTTATTATATCAAACTTAACTTTTATGCAACAACATAAAAAGTAAAAAGGTGATGAGATAGACATAAAGTAGCTACAAAAACCTTTTTTTAGAAAACATTTTATTAGATATAGAAAATAAATAAAACTCTTTTCTTAATAAATCCAAGAAGATAAAACCTTAACAGTTATTAGAAAATTATTAAAAATAGTAAGTGATAACTGTATTTTATATAGTTATTTTCTCCTATTTTATTAATTATAATTGCTATGTTCTTGATGTTTTTAGTTAATTTTAGATTAATAAATTAGTATTTACTGTTTTTTATATATTTTAATAAAAGTAAATAATTTGTATCGAAAATGTACTTAATGTCACATTTATGTCCACAAATATAATTTCAAATAATATAGTTCTTAATTACAATTTATAAAAATCGAAGATATAATTTAAATTAAATTTGGGCTTCATTTTAATTATTAAAAGTTTAAAAATTTAATTTAAAATTAGCAAAGGGCTTAACTGTAATTAAAGAAAGTTGAAAATGTAATTTGAAATATATTTGGGGGTAAAAATGGAATTAATAAAGTTTAATTTTCTGCGCAGGTGAGAAGAATCTACGCGCCAATCTACACGCCCGAAATGTGGACTGTCCGATCAAAAAGGCAACGGCCAGATTTGCGCGTCATTAGCACACCCGACCAAAGAGAGTGGGTGCATGTCACTATTTTTCACGCGGCTCGGCGTGCTTGTGGGGCCCACCTGCCGCGCAGGCCGGCGTGCAGGGTGGGACCCACGTGTCGGTTACACGTCTACCAAAGGGCGTTGTTCTGTGCGGCTGAACCACGTGCAATCGTTCCCCCAGCCAATTAAAGTCTTCCACGTGTCCCAATTTTCCCTTGAACGAATCATCAGCAGACGCGTGGCACATATCGGTGAACGCAAAAGCACAGAATCTCACACGCGTTATAGCCGTTGCGCAACGTTGCGCGCGCCCCAATCCCGTGCGACAAGTCTGTGTGCGCCCATTCCCTTCAACGAATGAGATGCTGCCATGTGTCCCACTAATTATGTCCGCTAATCAGAACGCGACACGTGGCAGCGTGGAAGAGAATTAAAACAGAAACGCGCAGCGTCCCACTCACTTTTTCGATCCCATTTTCGATACAATTTTTGTCCCCCATGCGTGTAATTTATTATTTTCGCCACACTTTTTTGTCCCCCGCATGGATTTAAATTTAATATTTTATTGATGTATTTTTTTGCTATAAATAGGAGATAGTTTTTAGTTGTAAAAAAGTTTTTGGAGAGTTTAGTTTTGGAAATTATTTTGTGTTGCTCGGTTTTGGACGGCAAAACACGCAGAAGCCATTTTTGACTTTTGTTGTGTTTTGCGTGTGCCAAATATTTGTTTTAAGTGATGTTTTAATTTTATTTCTACTTCTTCTAATTTTTCTGTAGTTATTGTAATTTTTATTTTTAATTAATGAAGTAAATTAATTTTTCTTGGGTTGCAATTGATCTAAAGTTATGAAACTTGATTTTAATTATTTTTGATAGATTTATAAGACGTTCGATTTGTTCGTTCTATTTTGTTCTTAATGCTTTTTGATTATTTACGAATCTTATCAAAACGATCCGTGGCACATGAATAAACTTGAGAAAGGCATTTGTGTGTGTATTGCTCGTAAATAGAATGACATGTATGATGAAGGATAGAAATATACCCTAATTGTATGTGTGGCCATTTGAAAACTTAGAACTTAATGAATCTTATTAAATTTAATTCTCATAGAGATATAGTGAATTAATTTAACGAGGTGTGTTTATACGGGGCTCGAAAGAGATGTATGAATAATAAAAAAAGAAGTTTTCGGTTGACAAATTAAATGTACTAAAAATATAAATCAAAAGAAAATAACACGATTTGAGTGGATTAGTTTGGTGAAAAATTGCAATCCTAGATTTCTTTTATTTTCTTTTATTACCTTTTTGTTAAATCAACGATTGTTTTGGATAAAATCAGAAAGATACAATTTTAGTACTCGACAAACTATAGTAACAAATCCTCGTGGGATCGATCTTTACTTACTAATCTTATTACTTGTGACCGTGTATACTTGCACGAGTTTGTGTGTTGAAAAACACGCAACAGTAAGCTCAGAAAAACCTTAAGATCTAAAGTAAATAAATGTAAAATGATTGCTAACATAAACTAAGAAATCCTTTTTAAGTCATTAAAGTAAAACATATGATTTATATTCGAGAAGATAAGATTAAGTTTGGAAAAATAAATTTAAAAAAAAATTAGACTAAAAGTCGTAATACCAAATAATTCACTACACTCTAATCCAACATTTTTAGTCGATAAAAAAGCTGAAAAAGAGAGGGAAAAGATAATGATAATAAAATCCAAAGTATGGAATAGATAAATCATTGATGATGGATACTTTATTCCAAATAAAGTGAAACTATTATCATTTGGTAAATAAGACTAGATTTGAATCTCAAAAACTAACAACATTTGACTGACTGCCTCCAAAAACGATTCTAATGGATTGTTATACCATTCAAGTTAAAGTAAGATACATATATTTTTCAAAGGTATATGGATAACATCTTTAAGAAATTGCAAAATATTTTTTGTGTTTACATAGATAATATTTTGATTTTTAATAATGAATTAAATAAATATTATTTAGATATTATTAATATTCTACAAGAATGTTGCAAAGAAAACACTATATTTTTTGAGAAAAAAGTAGTAATTTCTTAGTAAAAAATTAAATATTTAAAGTTAGAATTTAAAGGTGAAAAACATAATCTATAGTCCCATATATTAAATAATATTTAAGTATTTTCTAATAAATTAAAAGACACTAAATCAATTACAAATTTTTTTAGTATATTTAATATAGGCTGAAACATATATCAAGAAACTTAAAAATATACAAAAACCTTTATAAAAAAATTGAAAAAAAATCATGTTTAAAAATAGATAGAACAAGATACTTTATACATAGATAAGATAAAAACATAGGTAACAAATTTAACAAATTTATATCATCTAAGTCTACATGATAAAATTATAATTAAAATTTTTGTTTTACATGAATATTGGGGAACAATTTTAAAAGCAAAAGTAGATACAAAGATAAATATATTTTTAGATATATATAAAGATCTTTCCATGATTCAGAATTAAATTATCATAATAATGAAAATATATACTTAGTTGTTAAAAATGATATTGAGAAATTTATAATTATGTAATAAGTCTTAGATTCATTGTCAAAATCGATAATAAGAATTTTCATCATTTTTAAGAACTAATATTGCAGATGATTATAAACAAGAAAGATTGGTCAAACAACAATAATGGTTTAATCATTACAATTTTGATGTCGAACATCTTTTAAAAATGAAATATCTTGATATCAAGATCAAGATAAAGGAAAAGGAAAAGGAGATAAGAATCATTCAGGAACAACTCAAGGTTTTATATCTAGAGAAGTCTCTTTTAGAGACAAAAATTAAATAGGAAGAACTTAAAAGCTCAAAACGACCATTAGAATCTAAAAACTCTAAAGAGGAATAATAACAAATTCAAAATGTGAAGGAAGAACTTAACAATTCAAAAAAGAGCAACATCTCTGAAAAGAAAAAAAAAGGAAAGTTCAGTTGGGATCAAAAAGTAGGAAAAAAGACAATAAAAAGACTTAGGTGGTCTATAATGATTCAAAAATAAGAATTTACAATAACTGACCTGAAGCAAGTAAAGTTATTATTAGGTTTAGTAGAATAACTCATAGAGCATTCACTAGTAAAGTAGAAGCTGAAGGTAGTTGTGTCAACTATATAGTACCAACACTAATAACTCTAGAAGATATAGTTTAAAATTACTCTACAGTATTACAACAACCACCATGTCACTAAGTAGGTTGAAGATCCTAGGAAAGATAATATGATCACCAGTACTATTCAAATACGTGTCTTTCACAGAGACAATAAAAATAATACAATCACTAATACTATTTAAGGAAATATCCCCATAAATAAATTAATCATTGAAATGGAAAAGATCAATGCAACAATGGTTGAGTCTTTATAACTTAATGAGAAAGTATATTTATGAACAAATCGAGGATATGAAATTTTATACCATAGAAAAAAAATTTCTTATAGGTAGTAAATTTAATATTCTAAAAGAAGTTGATCTAATTTTTTTTAATAAAGTTTTCTATAAAGGTTTAATTAAAAATCTATATCCAGGAATTAATTTAAATGAATTAATTTTTTTTAATATTTTTTTCAAGAAGACTATCAAGAACTTCAAGAAGAAGATCAAAGTAGTTGACAAGCCTATCTATCTCATATTTTTTAGTTCACTTATGGACTAGAATAAAGAAGATTGTATTAGTTTCTACAATTTTATCAAATTAGGGATTTCTTACACTAATAGGAAAGTCACAAAACAAATGACACTTCTAGAAAATGAATTCAATATAGATAAAATTTGTATTCTAAGAGAACATATGCTAAATCAAATTTATCATAAACTAAAAAAATCATAATTCTTCTAAATTCAAAATAAATTATTCGACTAGTAAAGTTATAATCACTTCCCATAAAAATATGGCTCTTACCAAAGAAGAAGGTGAGAAAATCAACAAGTTTGAAACAAATTTTAACAATAATAATCTATTTTGTTTTTATGCCAAGAAAATCACTAAGGATCCCAAATGCATTTACTGCATTAGAGATCGAGAAGATAAAAGATGAGTCATCATCTATGCCATCAAAAAGACTATCGATAGAAAACAACGAAGAAGAATAAAGATGTAGAACCCACATCTTTAGTCGAAAAATCATGCTAAGAAAATAGAAGGCTTATATTCAAAAGCTAAAAGTAGAAAGTTAGGTAAATTATTAAACTAGGAGTAAAACAATGATTTTTTACTATTGTAAATATAGATTTCTTGCCATATAAAAGGAACCATTATTTTCATTTGTTGGACATAGCTTCAACAATAACAACCTTTCTATTCTAAAAATTATTCATCTAGCAACCATGTATCTAGAAATTATGAGTGACTAAGAATCTCTTCAAATTTCTTAGTTGGCTTTTAGAATTATAATAATTATTAATATTATGAATAAAAATGAGTGTAATCACTCTTTTTTATTTCCTAATAAGTCTAATTTGGATAGATATGTACAGATTTAAAGGTTTTACTATTACCAAAAGGGTATTAAGGTTTAAGCAAACTGAGACATATTAAATGTAACAAAATAAGAAAAACAACAGAATGAAAAGACTGTAGTGAACTCATTAAATTCAGGTATAATAATTATAATTCTAAATCAATTAAGGATCTTGCATAATTAAATATTTATTTATAATATTTATAAAACTGATAAATAAGAAAATGAATACAAAGAAGCTAGCTACAAGTTTGTATGAAAATAAATATAAGAAAATTATAAAAATAAAATAATGTTTTGATAAGAAATTTAAAGGTTTACATTTAAATAATAATATACAAAAAATAACAACTAGTCTTATAAAAAAGCTAGTCTTAATTTGATATTAAAGACAGAAAATAAACATATATCGTTGTATGAAAAGTCAACGTCATTAGTTATTCAAGAACATTAGTAATATTAAGGGGTATTAAAGCTCTTTTTATAAACATTAAAGATATAAATAAAAATATGTTAAACTGAGAAACATTAGTGATAATTTTTCATTTTGTATATAAAGATGTATTTTTCTAAATTAATAACATCTTTTTTTATTTCTTTAAAAATATTTTTCCCAAATATTTATCTTTATATTTTATATATTTCTTAAATATGTTTTGTTTATCTAATGTTATGTACCTTTACAAAAATGTCCTTAAAGTTTACTTCCATTAAAATTTATATTTTTTTTATTGAATTTCGTTAATATAGTTAATTTTTTAATATCACATTTAATCGTAATTTTTTTAACAAAAATATAAAAAATAACAAATATAACATAATTAAACTTTAATTATTGACATTTTTATAATATTTAAAGTATTTTTAATATATATAATAACATGTTTTCCCATAAAAAACATAGATATTATTGAATATTATTTTTTTAAAATTAGACGTAAAGTAAGCCTATGGGAAAAAGTGAGCGGTGGGCATTTTAATAAATAATGGGAATTGGTGACTATATTCATACATTAAATATGGCGAGGTATGTATGTCTGGGTAAGAGACAACCCACGTATTAATTTAATAGGTGTTAATTCTTAAGCCATTGTATAACAATATTTTATTAAATAATTTTTAAATGAGATAATTAATTGGTATTATCCTCAATTATCGAATGACGATAAATATAAAAGATATGTTATAATGAATTTATCCAAATAAATAAAGTAATTTTAATCCATATATATTCATCCTTGCATATTTTACAACATATTCCTCAATATATCTGGGTTTAGAAGAGATATTTTTTTTCTTTTTTTACTAATTAAGTAAATATTTCAAAGATGATATAATATAACATATAAATATGAATAGTTTAATTTATATTTTATTATATGATTATGGGCACTTTTTAATGTTCTATATTATAGTATAATTATTTTTTATGTGATAGATATTTATTGATTAAAATAATAGAATTTATTTTTTAATCTATAATTAATTATTATATTAATTATAAAAATATGAAAATTTGGAGTAAATAATTTTTTTCTAACAATATACATAAAATAATAATAGGAGATATAAAACCTAAGGGGATGATACTGATATAGTTTTGGTATTTGGAGTAACTCAAATACTCACTTTATTAACCCATGCTGTACATGTTGAGTTTTTACTTCGACAAAATCTTGTATTTTCGGATCTTGCACCAAAAAATAAGATTTTCAAGGTAAATTAATTGAATTACTTAAGATAATATCTATGTAAATATCATGGTACTGTAAAAAAATACAAACTAATAAATTATAAGAATACATGTGATAGGTTGAAGTAACTGCATCCTCACGTACAAAAGATGATAAATAATAGAAAAAATAGTATTAAAAAAATAATTTCAATTTTCAGCCCTTTGGATGATATTAAAAAAATGAAGGAAAATAGGATTTATAACTTTCTTAAAATTTACTATCATAAAAATAACATTAAATTTATACTATGATTTCTTGAGTTATTTGGGGGGGGGGGGGGAATTAACACTCTACCACTCATTTACTGTTTCCCATATCTTTCCAAGCATATGATCGTAGAGATCTGAGTTAGTAAGCAATCTATGGTGTACTGTAGCAGCACGTAACGGCTAGGAGTAGGAGGAGACGTACTTCAACAAATGTTGGATTCAAACTGAAGTTATTGGACTGCTCCTGTATGTTCCTTGTGTTGGCAACCAAAGTGTCCGATCAAATGCCTGACCCATTAAGCCTCCACCACTTTTAGTAAGTTAGTGATTCAATGCTCAGATCTTTATTTATTTTTGATTGAAAATTGAAATTCTCAAATCTTTATTAGTACTGAATTGTTGTCTTATTCACAAGTTATATATATATATATTAAGAATGTTTGTGTTATAGTGTACTCTTTCTTCTAAATAATATTTTCCCAGTTTTTTAATTAGCGCTAAGAAGAAGCAGCAGTCGACACTCAATTCTTTTCCCGGTTGTTATTGGGATTTGTTTCCATTATTTATTTATTTATTTGATATGGGATCAATTATTTGGTTGCTTCATAATAATTATGACTTTTATATGAATAAAAGGTAGGAAAATGATAAAGAGCTGTAATGTAATAACCAAGTTTACGAGTTAACATAAAATTAAGCCTCGTTAATAATATTTGAATTTAACCAACTGTTTATGTTGGCAAACTATCACGGTTGACAATTTCCGACACCATACGATAACACAAAAATCAATCCAAATATTAACTAACTCGACATGATATGACACTATTCATTTATAAAATGAAACGATTGTACACTAAATCGTGGGTATAGGAGACAATGGCTTCGAAAAAGTTAAGCTTGAGTAACATTCAAGTCTCATTTTTGCTTTCATTCGAAATAAAGAGACTAGAACATTCAAGTCTCTTTCTTTGCACATAGCGTCTCTTTTTTTAGACACAGCTTAGCGCAATGATAAATCCGTAAATCTTTCCATCTTCTTCTTCTTTTTAAATCTCCCATCATTCAACACCCAAAGGAGTACAAATTTACAAAGAAAGAAAATTTAACCACCTTCACATCTCAATCGTTTGTCCTATTTTGGTTAAGTGTCTCATATAATTTAAAGCTATAGCTATCACCAGGAAAAAAAAACTTATTTTTCTCTGTCTAAAACACAAAATAATTAATGATGTTTAGTACATGTGGTGGTGGTAGATAGAAAACCACTTGTACGAGTACAACCACATTGTGTCATTCTCCTTTTTACATAACTTCTTACTCCTATTCCCATTCTTTTCACACAAAACCTCTTTCTGCTTCTAGATTTCTATTCTGCTTTTTTAACATATAAATACAGTACAAGGAACAACTCAATTTGAGAATCCACCAAAGCAATTCAAATTACAATTCCTTTAAACCATTCTATCATGCCTACAACAGCTTACCAATGGTTGAGCCTTGTGGGAGTCATTTGGCTTCAATCCATAAGTGGAACAAACTTAAACTTTCCTGCATACTCTACTCAACTTAAGCATGTCTTTTCCATATCCCAAATGCAACTCAACAACCTTGCCTTTGCCTCTGATGCAGGCAAACTCCTAGGTTGGTTTTCTGGTATTGCTGCTATTTATCTACCCTTGTGGCTAGTTCTAATGGTTGGTTCGTTTCTCGGTTTGGTGGGTTATGGTTTGCAATATCTATCAGTAACAAACCAAATATCCTCTCTTTCTTATTGGCAAATCTTTCTGCTTACTGTTCTGGCTGGGAACAGCATTTGTTGGATCAATACTGTGTCTTATGTTGTCAGCATCAGAAATTTCCCAAATAATCGTCAAGTTGCTGTTGGTTTAACAACAAGTTATCAGGGATTAAGTGCAAAGGTTTATACAGATGTTGTTATTGCTTTCACGTATTTTTCACATATCAGAAAACATGAAATTTATCTTCTTCTTAACTCCATCTTTCCAGTTATAGTTTCAGTTATAACTGCAGCATTACTTAGAGAGATTGATATTGGAAGACCAAAAAATATGGATGTTGGGTTCTTTGTTATGTTTATCATTACCATAGCTACTGGAGTTTATGCTGTAATCAGCAGCTTGAGGTTTAACTCTGTACTCACTGAACTCTTAGTCTTAAAAAATTTGATAGGTACAGGGGCTTTTCTGTTGGCACCATTGGCTATTCCAGTTGCTGCAAAAATAAGAGAAGAATTGGTCGGAAAGTTGAATTTAAACAGAGAGAGAAAAATATACCATTTTACAACTGAAGAGAATGATGTTACAATTGAAGAAAATGATGTGATAGAGAGAATAGAGGATGGGATCAAAAGGGAAGAAGAAGATGGGAAAGAAGTTAATGAGGTTGGTGTTAGAGAAGAGGTAGGAGTTAAGGTAATGCTGATGAGAGTAGACTTTTGGTTATATTTTATGGTATATTTTTGTAGTGCTACGCTTGGTTTGGTATTCTTAAACAACTTAGGACAAATAGCTGAATCTCGTGGTTCCTCCTCAACCTCTTCTCTCGTTTCCCTGTCTTCTTCATTTGGATTTTTCGGCCGTCTCATGCCTTCTCTTTTAGACTACTCTTTTTCAAGGTAAACTTCTCTTTCTATCTAGTACTTTTTTTTTCATTTCTTACCGATAATGATGGTGCATCTACTTCTATCAACTAGAAACAAAGGTATATAAATGTGTTTGTTGATAAATTAAATGATCCAATTCATTATCCTAACTACTTAATTATTTCAAGAGGTTTAATATTTTACTTTTTGAATATTGTTTCAGGACTAAGTATATGGTTTCAAAACCAAGTTTAATAGTAATATTCGTAGCTCCAATATCAGGAGCTTTCTTCTTGCTTCTGAACTCAAACAATCTGTCTCTGAATATTAGTACTGCAATTATAGGAGTTTGCACTGGAGCAATTACTTCTATTTCAGTGTCTACAACAACAGAGTTATTTGGGATGAAAAACTTCTCAGTTAACCACAATGTATTGGTTGCTAATATCCCATTAGGGTCTTTCGTTTTTGGATACTTGGCTGGTTTTCTTTACAACGAGGAAGGAAATGGAGATGGAAAATGCATGGGAATGGAATGTTTTAGAAAGACTTTCATCATTTGGGGTTCTCTTTGTTTTCTTGGAACACTTCTTGCTTTAATTCTATATTTTAGAACTCGTAAGTTCTATTCTCAAAGATTGTAATTAATTTAGGTTAGTAGTATTTAAATAAATATCATCATAATTATATCAGAGTAGGTAGTTGTAGTAGCTCATTTTGTAACAAGATGACCTCATATAGTTACAGGCATCAAACAAAACACAAGATATATATGTTCATGTATATTTTTTTTGTTTTTGCACCAAAGAAATGAAAGGATGTATAAATGTTTGAGTATATTTTTGTTTTTTCTAGCTGTGCTGTGGGCTTTAAATACCAGTGGCGTCGGCTTGGGGAAAATTAAAACAACTTTATGTTTAACTATAAAGAAAAGAGAAAAAGTAGCATTTGACAAGAAACAAAAAGAGTAATGGTGTAAAAGAAATTTGTATTAAAGAATTTTATAAAATGCAAAATATTGTTTTGATGATTAATTGATAGAAAAGTAAAGTTATAAAAGTTAAAATATCAATCAAATTGAGTCAAACTTCTGCCAATCTGCTTGCTAATGAGGTGGACTAACTGCCTAGTACGATAAGTTATCTAGAGTTGTTTTCATACATGTTATTGCCTTAAGGATTGCTGTAATACACGTTATCAGCTGTGCAATGCAGCAAATAAATTAAAGTATATTTTTGTTTTTGCGTCAAAGAAATTAAAGGATGTATATTTTATAAATTTAAGTTTTTTTTCTCTCTCTCGAACGAAGGATATATATAGGTTAAAGTTATAATATTGAATTATATTGAGTAAATTTGTATTGTATTTAGTGATAATCAATATAATATATTGAAAGTGTACACGGTTTGTTAGTATTTTAGGTACGATAATTTATAGTTAGTAAAATATTTTGAATTTAATTAGTGATTTTAATCTTTACTTATATATAAGTACAAATATTTAATTAAAATGACGTATTTATATATATCTTTGAAAATTAACAGTTTTAAATCATATTACTTGTATTCATCATTATTAGGTATGTAAATAATTTTATTTATTCTTTAATATTAAAGATATAGAAGAAAAATAAACATTTGCGAATGTTTACTATTAAAATTTAACATTAAAAAGGTGAAAGAAATAAAAGTATTCAGAAAGAGAACTCAAAATATCAGAAATAATTGAGTGTCAAATTAATTCTTTAAAGAGCACATTACTTTTGTATAGACGTATGCTCCACCACCAGTTAAAAATGTAATTATTTAGGCGTTTGTTTTGTGCTTTCGGATTTACTAATACTGGTATAAAATGTTGCCAAACGCCTGATTGTGGAACTTGTACATTATCAAGGGATTTTATGCTGGTAGACAAACTAGGCAAAATATACCGAGTTTGGAACACACAATACAATAAGGAACCAGGGTGTTTAAATATAAGTTGATATACGCAAATGAGTAACTTTTGCAAAAAATTATTACACCTGTATGCATAAGATATCTTATTAATTTATAGTATAATTTATATTATCATATTATACTTATTTTTTTTAAAGTTGTATAGTTAATGAGATTATACCTAATAAGATATTATATTTATTTCAAATAAACTTAAACGTGTAATAAACAAAATTATAAAAAAAAAAAAAAATGAAACATAATTATCTATAATAATCTTGAACATATTAGGGACAACTTTAAAAAATATAAGTATCATATGTGATAATTTTAACCTATGAATCTACTAAGAACATTAAATAAGATATAAGATATGTGATGTGATGTGATGAAAAAACTATTTAATTAACATCTCTACCTTATGATTGTGGTATAGATTTATAGTAATGTTTGTTATATATTAAGAAAAATCTTATTATATAATAAAAATTATAAGATATATAAAAATTTTAAATCATCAAGAAATTACTTTGGGTCTAAATCATACGAGATAATTAATTTTTATTTCATGTGAATTTTTAATTTTAAAATTATGTGTTTTGATTTTTCTTTCACCTCAAATATTTTTTTAAAATAAAATATAAATTAAATTAAAATTTTTATTTAAATAAAAAATTATAATAAAATTATCTTAAATATTACATAAAATAAATTAAATATTATTTTATATTCAATTTATTTTATTAAAATATTTATCATATTATATGTAAATTATCACTAAATATTCTACAAATTAATTATAATATAACTCAATATAATTAAATATAATACAATAATACTTAATCCAATATATTGTAATTAACAAATATGCTAAAGCTACTGACTTTAGTCGAACATTATTACTTAAGATCTCAGAATGAAGTTGTTAGCTAAATCAAATCAGGCTTGAAATATCTATGTAACATCGATAATTAATTTACTTTCTTTCTTTCTTTTTTAATATAGAGTAACAAATTTAAAAATAAAAGTATCATGACAAAAGTGCGCAATATTCAAAATATATACCTGTTTGTTTAGGTATAGTGTGATCAAATCTGTAATAATGAAAAAACTCATGCATAAATAATATTATGTGGGAGGGCAAGGTGATCATATGTAGAATTCATTCATGTTCATTAATTCTATGATAAAATATTGAGCCAACTGACTTAATTATATGTGATTTCCTTCGAGTGAAGAGAATAATTTTACAAACTTGTTGCCAAAATACCTGTTTGTAAGGAATAGTTTTTTTTTTTTTTTTTTTTTGAGAAATTCTTTATTAGTTATAATGTTGAGTATTTTGATTGGTATAGGAAAAAAAACTACATATTTATCTAATTATAATTTGGAACAAACTTCAAGTAAAATTTAATAATAATTTATGTAAGGATTCTATAAGATAATAAAAGATACATGCATGTAAGGATCCTATAATATACACGTACATTTATACGTAAAGGATCGTATCCTATAAATAAACATACCTTGCAGAAAATAAAAGCTATACATAGCTTGATTGAACATTTCTTTAATTTTGAATCACTAGCTATTTTATCCAATGGAGTTGTTGTGAATTTAAGGACCTTATTTCATTCTTAAGATCTTGTCATTATTGACTTTTAATTTGCATCAATTTGTTAGGATGTTGGATCAAAAATGTTATTATAATTATTTTTATTAATATTATAATAATAGAATATAAATTGTTTATTGTTGTTTTATAATTAATTATATTTTAATGTAATTATTATTTAATAAAATTATACATACAATACAAATTGAATATAAGAAGATGTTTTTTACTCAAATAATCATATAATATCATAACATGATTGAAAATATACTTTAATCTCATATTTAATAGATAGAATACCATAAGTTTAAAAATGATACTAAAAGTATTTATCTTTATAAAAAATAAGACATTATAAATTTATTATCTTTATAAAATTAATTTCTATAACCTCTTATAAATATAATATATTTATCATTTTACACCTAATAGAGAGGAGAGGATTTGTTGATGAATGAAAGCCCCGCTATCAATCAAGGACCTATTTTCATGAGTAATGATATTTATAAATAGACACAATTGAATACATACACCTCCTTTGATATAAAAACATTTATAATATATTTTAAAATATATAATCATAAAAATAATACCTTTATATATATATAATATATTTATAATAACTAAAATTTTTACATTAAATATTATTTAATATAATATTTTATTATTTTAAATTTTAATGGAATTTCCAAACAATAAATGTAATAGATTTTTCAATAATATATATTCCATCATTAGTTCCCAGGATATTAGTCTAAAATCATTTTCCTTTATTTATTTATATATTTTCTTATGTATGCCATGCACATATATATAGATTATGTAAAGCTGATGACTTTATTGCCTCATTCTTCTAATTTAGCACACTCCTAATTAAAGCAATTAGTGATTATCTTACGATGAAGGAAAAACCTTTAACTTTTTTTTATTGTTGCATATATATATAAAAAAGTAAGCACTCCACGATCTTAAATATCATATATATTATATGTCTATATTGATATTAGTCATTAATTTTATCTATACTTTAATTTTTTAATGGTCAAGTTAACTTCATTTCATCATGCATCTATATCATCCTTGTATAAAAAATTTATTTTATTTTTTAATATAAATTAAATATATATTTAAAAAAAATGAATTCTTAAATTTACTTTACTTTTATAAATGAATACATATATTGATCATCTTATTAATACATTTTAATCATCTTAAATATTATACTCATAAGTATTTTAGACATTTAGGTCAATTTTAATAATATAATCACTTTATTTTTGATTTTTTAATATTTTTTAATATTTTGAAATATTTTAATCATCTTAAATATTTTTTAATATTTTAAATAAAAAAATTGTTTAAGTAACCTTTATACCCAATTTGATCTTCCAAATTTATTCCTAGTTATTAGACTGCCAATTCCTTGTAAAGGATCTTGAGAATATTTGAAAACATCAACTTGATCAGCACTTCAATCTCCATTAATGGCCATTCTATCCATACAAGTATTCATAAAGCACTTATAAATAAGGGCAATCTAGTAATCTAGAAGTTTAGCTCGAGTAAACAAAGGATTTTAGATTATAAACTTACGCGCTTGATCGATCCAAAATATGCTTGATCCATCAAACCAATATCGAAATCCTTTCAATCGATCCAGGCAACAATTAATAAAAATTAGAAAGTAGTTGGATTGATCATGATCAATCCTCAATCGATCTAAACTCTCGATCATGATCTAGACTCTCGAGCGATAAAACCTAACTTCAATCGATCCATTCCATTTACAATTTTAATTCGAGAGCAACTAGATTATACACGATCGATCCTTAATCGATCTAACACTTCAATCAATCTGACCAACATATATATATCGTATTTTTCTATATGTGTAAATCAATTCTGATATGTTAAGTAAAGAATGTATAACTGAAGCACATCAAATTAAAGCTCAGATGTTTAGTCGACTATGAATAAAGAACAAGCAACAGTGTCTAGAAACTAGTTTATATTTAAACGTTTTGTTTATGAATGTCGTCAATACTCATAAACCTTAAATTGTACAAAACTAAACCAATACAAAGTTTGGTATAATCCAGTATTAAAAAATTGGATAAATTATCCATGTTTGATAAAAATTAGACATAATAGATTTAGAATTATATATTTTCACATGTTTGATTTTAAGTGAAACCTAGAATCATAATTTGAAGTTAAATTGTGTTTTTCGCCTTGAAAAGCTAAAATAATTAAATAAGAACAAAAGGATAACATTTGAGAAAGGAAAAAAATAATAGAAAATGGAAGAGAATATCTACAAGAAGATTTCAAAAAAAAAAAGGAAAAAAAATGTAGGACAAGAGAAATTAAATTGGTCATATTACTTACCAAAAGTCTGTAATATGAGCTCTCATTAGAAGACAAAGGCAAGCACAATGCAAATCAGGCAAAAAAAAAAAAAACTCCTAGATCTCTTCACCAAATTGAATTATTTGAAAGAAACTCGATTGAATAGCTGTTATTGTAGTACCCCCCATCACCAGACTTATACCGTTGGAGTACTATATAAACTCGATTAAATATATGTTTTCGGATCTTGATTTTGCTTTAATGCAATTTATATCATACTCTTTTATTGAGAAAGAAGCTACTCATGTTGAGGATTTTAGTCTAGAATTGGCACTTGTCACAGTTGGAGGGGGAAAGGAACTTGAAGAAAAATTGGTGATATTGTGCTCGTCTTAAAACCTTAGCTAAGCATTTTGTGTTTTGTCTAAAGAGAAATAATAATCATTTTCTTATTCTGTGAGTAGTTGGATGGAGTCTATCTAGATGGATTTCCTATCTAAGTATTTGAAAAGCTACCATCTAAGGTTTGGCTTTGATTGTTGAACCTCCTGAGGTTATGGCAGGTTAGACCTACAAGTAAAACCATAGTAAATCACATGTTCACTCAGTGGATTCATAGTTATCGTGAACTTCCTCTCATGATTAATCAGGTGTAGTGGTTTGTTAAAATCATTTTCTGTGTTTTCAACTATAAAGACAAACTGTGCAATTGAATTTCTTCTGTTTTGCTTAACTTGACATAGTGAGCCAATGTGACAAGATGAGAGATGCGTACAAATCCTTTTGTGAGGACTCTAGAGTGTTAGAAAATTACGTAAATTTTCGATAAATCAAATTTATGAGAAAGTAAGAATAGAAAAATAACATACAAATTTGATAACAGAGTTCGGTCAATCTTGTTTACGTCTCCGGACCTACTGTAGATCTTTTTACTGAAAGGGGAGAAATTACACAAGGTGTTTACAACACTCACAACTCACAACCCCCAACCCAATTACACCCAAGAAAATTACTCTCAATTTTTTCTCACAAAAGTTTTTCTCTCAATTGGAATAAACACTTTGGATGATTAATTCATTACAATTACACATTTATTTATAGGAAAATTCGCTCCTTGAATTACTCCTTAAATTAATGGTTCTTTGAATTGCTCCTTGAATTAAGCTTCTTATTTTGCTCCATGTGTTTGCTCCTTGTGTTTGCTCCATGTTTTGCTCCATGTTTTGCTCCTTAATTTGGTCATCAAATTAAGGAACTTTATAGCAATCTCCAACATAGAGTTCCTCTAGCAAGCAGCAATACTTGTTGTTATAGGTCAAAAATCAAAAGTGGAAACATTTGCTACCTTTACAATTGAGGCTATGATGAGTGATCAGAAAGCATTACAAGTTGGGACTAGTCACAATCTAGGACAGAACTTCTCCCGTGCATTTGGAACACAGGTACTTGGCAAAAGAAGGTATTGGTTTATTAGTTCTTATTTAGCTGCCTAATATGTTATCTGGTATATAATCATGTAGACATAATTATATTTATAAGATCCATCATTTACAGAGAAATTTATCACTAATGAAAATGGATAAAGGTAACATGTGTGGCAGACATCGTGGGCAATTAGTACTCATTTTGTTGTGCATTGCATAACAATCATGACCTTCATGCAATGGTCGTTCAGTTAAATGATCGATATTTAGAAGCTCCATTAAATGAATCAACCCATATTGAAGCTTTGTAGTAAACAACACTTTAAAAGTTTTATTTTATTTTGATGTACTTTGAATTTTAATATTTTTAAACTTTATGTTAAAACTATGGATATTGGGAGTTAAATTATGTAATTGATATTGAATTTTTTTTTCTTTTAAATCATTTTTGTTGAACTATTTTTAATCATGTTGTCAGCTATTGTTGGAAAATATTTTTATTTTAAATTTTTCTTTGATTTTATGTAATTTTTCATTTTATAGGTTGAAATTATTATTGAATAATTCATAATTCAATCCGATTGGATTCATATTTTTTCATATTGATATTTACAGCGGATCGAATTCGGATTAAATAATTCATAATTTGTTTCGGATCAGATTCAGATTACCTTAAAATTGGCGAATCTGGATTTGTTCGGATTGATATTTACAGCTGATCAGATTTGGATTGAATAATTCATAATTTGCTTCGAATCGAATTAGATTCGATTTATCTTAAAATTGACTATTTTGAACCAATGCTCAACCTTAATTGGTACATCCTTACTTCCAGTGGATTGAGGGAAAGATATGTACCATGTAACCTAAACATGTTCATAAAATACGATATGCGATACAAATCTAATGCATGATGTGCAATTCCATATGTATTAGTCTCCAAAATACATTGGTACATGTACGGTCCAACTCCAAGACGTATGTAGATCCATCTCTGATCCCACGTACGATTAATATATATATGACACATGTAATGATCAAATTAACGTTATATAGACCCTCGTCTAAGAGTTTGAAACACAATGAGGAATCTAATTCTGAGATCCATGTGTAATCACACTCTGAAATCCATTAGATAGTAGAATCCAAGACATAATAGGGGATCTAACTTTGATGCTTGTGTAAGGTCAATAATACAAGGAATTATAGACAAAAAAAACTTCGAGAATACATGTGATGCGATGTGTACCTATAATTTGTCGAAAATAACCTACTATAATTAGTAACCCATAAGTACCATACTCCACCAGACAACATACATGTACGCTTCTCACAAATAAAATAATTTTCATTATGTATGTATAAAAATCTCGAATGTCATGTAATATTTTCAATACACATTTTATATTAATATTAATACTCGTTTCATAAATTTTTTCAATACATGCATGATTAAAGATTTACAACGAGTATCAACTCATTTTAACAATATTTATAACATTATATATAAAATCATGGTATCCGGTTTATTTTATTCAATGCATGATAATTCGTTTATAAAGTTATTTTATCGTCGGTATTTATTAAAAAAATATATATATATGTAATACGTAAATATGAGTTAAAAATAAAATTATATATATTAAAGAAATTATGTTACGTAATTAAACAAATAAAAATGTAAGATACCTCTGTTGCAAAAGAAAATCTGACAATTTTTTTTTAAAAACGTAATTTATTAGCGAAACTAATATGGAATTTAGAAAAACAAAACATATATAATTAATTGATCTAGTTATTCGTTTATGGCCAAGGACTCAAGGAGTACCATACCACATGGATCCAATCACCAAAATCTCATTCGGAAGTTATTTCTAAAACTGCAAGGAAAAAAAGCTGGCCAATTAATATTATGCTGTAATTAATTAAATCGATGTGAATGCAAGTACTGAACACATGTTGTTGATCATAAATGGTCATTACTCTTCGTTTGTGGTAAATGCATTAACCATGCACGTATGCATGGAAGTTATAAGTAGTTTAATTCTTTCTTCATTTCTTTCCTTATCCTTTGAAACAATAAAAGAGGGTGGAATTTTAGAAAAAAAATTGGATCGCTATTTTGTTACAATAGATACATACATATATGATATGTAAATATTTATTTAATGAAAAACATCAAACTTTTTTAAAAAATTATCTTTTAATGACCCAAACTTAAAAGAAAAATTACATAAAATAACACATATAAATGTATAATAATAATAATAATATTGAACAATATTGAATTAAACCAAATTTAATATTAAATATATCTAAATGATCGTATTTTAATTTAAACGAAATCTAATTAGATAACATTTAATGTGAAATAATCAATTAAATTTTTTAATAGTAAAAATATATGAGATGAATATAAGATGTGTTATTTTTTTATTTATAAGTTTTAAGGATTTTATTTTTATTTTCTTTTTCTTTTCACTTAAAATTATTGAACTAAAGTATTAATCAAATAAAAATATATGAATAAATCAGCCCAAAAACACCAAAAAAGAAAGATCATTGATAAACAAATTGTTAATGTATAAAAAAAATGTTTCACATATTAAGAAAGATATTAATATAAGATTTATAAATAATCATGAGCATTATCATCCTTGAGTTTAGTTTCATGTTATTTATATATTATACAAGGTTTACATGATATTAAAGTTTTCAGTCAATCAATGTGTAAAAAATAATAAACCTTTTATACAAAAAAAAAATATGAGCATTGTAAAAAGTAGAAAAAATAAGTGACTAAAAAAAATTATAATATAATAAAATATGTTAAAAATATAAAATGTCAATTTTTTTATTATTTAAATAGAATAAATTTGTTAAAAAAAATATTAATTTTACCTAAATAGCTCAAATAAAGAATAAAACTCACAATTTATGAATATGTAAGTTTTAACAACATATTTGTGAAAGGGTATGTAAACTTTAAATACATATTTTAAAAGGAGTATCTACGCTTTACATCTATATTTTTAAAAAATATGTAAGATTCACATAAATATTTTTAAAAAAGTATAAAAGATTTACATATTTTTGAAAGAATAATATGTAAGATATACACAATATGATAACTATGTAAGATTGTTAATAGATACTAACAAATAGGATTAAAAAATCCAATCAAAACTAATAATGTGAGTGATGAGTAATACGATAAAATAGTATCTAAAAATAAATAAAGAGAATGGAAGATAAGAAAGTAAACTTCAAAACTCAAAACATAGTGGTAGTTCTGTTCAAATATGTATTATTTTTTATTATAATATTATTTTATGTAACTAATATTAAAATGTTAAGTTCATATTTTGGTGGGATGTTTTAGTGGATAAAAAGAATGTAACATATTAAT
This sequence comes from Hippophae gyantsensis, assembly GCA_030763125.1. NCBI lineage: Eukaryota > Viridiplantae > Streptophyta > Magnoliopsida > Rosales > Elaeagnaceae > Hippophae > Hippophae gyantsensis. The sequence continues at coordinate 13,593,602 of CM061037.1, read as the reverse complement.
TAAAAAAATAGTAATATAATATTTATAAATAATACGTAAATTAAGTAATTTTTTTTTAAATTAACTTTTAAGATTAAATATTTCTTATTATTTTTATATTATACAAAATTTACACCATACGTGTATCATCTCATTAATTTGAGAATTACTTTTCAAGTTTTCGAAGATAAAGTGTTAATTGCTTTAAAAAAATTATGATAAAAATATTAATATAATAATTTTTGTTATTATCGAAAAAAATAAAAAATATATGAATTATTAATTATGTTATTATAATTAATTATATTTTAATGTTTTTATTAGATAAAATTATTATTATTTAGAGGATGAGAATAACCCCATACAAGTTTTTTTAACTAAATATATTTACATAATTTAAATATTTAACTTAAAATGAGGATAAGAATGATTCTTATCGTTCCACCAACACGTAAATCACAAAGTTTAGTGCAATTTGGTTTGATTTTGAGTTATTATATTGTAATTATCAATCAACGACAACATATATAAATGAAGTTTTCAGCTGCATATTTTATGAGCATTAAATGGATAAATGCTTACGTTGGGCTGACTACAGCTGACGTTTGATAGAGGTTTTGGCTTTTGGGGGCGGAGGAAAAAGATAACTAACTTAGAGTAGAGACACACGTTAAGAAAAATTATTTAGTATAATATAGGATTTTAAGCCGATGATAAGAGAATCAAATTTAACATTAGAATAATTTTAATTTAAAAAAATATAAATATTTAATATTTAATAAAAAACAATAATATATTATTATAAAATATACTATAAAAAATTAAAAATAATAAATAACACCTCCTTAATTAATCATAGCTGCCTATAATTGGTTACCTAGCATTAATATGATAGGCAATTTCAGCTGTTTTTTTTCCGGTTTTTACGCCATCTATTGAAAAATGCCTAATATTTGTTTACGGTTGGAGTTTGTCGCGATGTACTACAGTACTCCCATATTAATGAAGAAAATCATGTCCTCTCAAAGTTTTAGGTGTCACACGTGCTAAAGAGTTCTTCATAATTCATATAATCTGTTATAAGCTATTTTATATTATAATTAATAAATCATATTAATGATTTAGTAGTATGATTTATATATTCTTCATTTCAGATCATAAATTTAATGTTAAATATATATTTATGTGTTATTTAAATTTTTATTATAATTTTAAAAATTATTAATTAATTTTAAATTTTAAATTACTTAATATCTAAATTATTTATAAGTTAGATAGAATTTCTCTCACGTTACTTTTCTTCTTCTTGTATTTTTTGTTTTTCTTTAGTAAATAATTTATTATTTATGATCTTAAACCTTTATTTTATTATATTTGATTCTATAAATATCGGATATGATATTAAAATACTCTCAAATCTATAAAATTTTATCAAAATATACATATTTTGTTAGATTTAAAAATTTTTCAATATATATTTTCAAGAATTCATGGGTTATAAAAAGCACTTCTGTTAATGCTTTTAAGTTTTTTTAGAGATGATCGTACCTGGATATCGTTTTTATATTTTCTAAAATTGTCTTTGAATCAATTACTATAATTAAATATTAAAGTGACGAAAAATAGAGAAATAACATTAAAGATTTTAAAATATTTTTTCATATTTGTGTTGGATATCTTGTTACTAGTTAGTTTTAATTTTTAATTGGATATTTTATTGCATCTAAAAATTAAAAATTAATATTTATTATATGTTATTTTTATCTTTAATAAATTTTTTTTATTTTTTTAAATGTATAAAAATAATATTTGTTACCATTTAGGTGAAAGTAAAACAAATTGCTTTTATTAAGGACATGTACTTGCCCACCAGCACATATAAATATATATTTACAGATCCAGTTGAAACTATCTAGCTATTTATTGTTTAAAAGAAAATACACCATTCCATTACATATTTACTTAATATAATTTTAAAAGTAATTTATAATCTGATATATCTATGTAGATGAAAATATTAAAATATAATTTTTACAAAAATATAAAAAATATTATCGTTATCGATGGAATTTAAAAAAAGATACAAAAATTATGAAAATTTCTATCCAAAATATAATTTTTTATAAAATATCAAAATAATTAATTATTTATATTTTAAATTAATTTTTTATTTAATACATATATTTTTAAATACTTAAAATATTTATATTAACCTATAAATTGATCGATTAATTAAAATATTGTATAATAAAAAATATATTTTTTTTTACCAAATATTTTAGAATAAGTAATTAAATATTTGAAATAATTAAGTAGAATATTTAATTGTATTAATTATTATAAATATATAAATCTTAATAGTATGAAAATAAATTTTATTAATTATTTGTTTTTAAAAAGATTAAAAAACATAATAAATTTTAATCTTAAATGTAATCTATATCTTATAATATATATATATATATAATATAAAATACTACATATATGCAACGATTAAAATAATTATCAAATATAAAATTCACTAAAATAAAATATAATTACTAAACATCAAACTCAATCTTACAAAAAATTATATTAGAGATTCAATGATTAGATATTATTTACAAAGACATAATAATTATACAGGTTTAAACTATAATAAGTACTCTTTCATTATTAGTGATATGGTTTTTTCTATGAAAATTAATTCCTAATCCTATAAATCTTAAATTTAATTTATAATTAATTATAATAATTAATATTTTTATTTATTTATTTTATATGTATAACAAATATGTTACAACTCTTTACCTATTTTTACTTTTATTTATTCATTCTCACATCGATCTTAATGGTCAGGAGGAGAGGGAAAAAAATCTTTAGATATCAACTGTTGGGTAAGTGAATGTAAAAAAAATATGTAAAAATTTAAGTTCATTGGGCGTAGTAATATTTATTTACCTAATTTTACTTGAAAATTCTTGCAAGTACATTTTTGTGCAAACGATAATTAGTGATTTAAAATGAAAAAGAAATTGAATCTTACTACTATACCATATTACATGTATCATAAAAAGTATTATTTGTCATAATATATTTTAATTTTTAAGTGAATCGATAAAATATTTAAAAGGGATTCGAAACAACTCTTTATCTGAAAAACAGTCAAACTTGTAGGATTTTTTTTAGAAGACAAGTTGGCCGCTATTTTAAAAGAAATTAATTTAACGGTGAAACGACAGATATTGTCCAAATTATTTTGCCAGGATTTGAGAAGATTTTACCGTAAAACTAACGGAACCTAATGAATGTACATAAATACGACAATTGGGTCTTTATCAACCTTAGTCATTTTCGTGTTGAATTCTTTGAGAGTGATTACCTACCATAGGAGGTGATTATTATACAAATACCATATGAAATTAATGCCACTATATTCCGAATTATTTTACAAATGCACGTCCTTTGAGCCGCTTCATTTTAATTTCATTCATTAGGTTCATCAGTTTTACGAAATATATACGAAGTCACTACAAACCCTTCAAGTCATTCATGAACCATGCATTTACGAGGGGACTCTAGCTTAGGGTCATGGGCATGTGATGTCCCTACCTTGTCTTGCATAGTTTTTCCCAATTGCATTCACACTTTCACCAGGCTGCTCCTAAAGTCAATGGAAAATACACAATCAATCCAGTAATTCTACTTATCTTCAGTGGCACAAAGTTTATACATATATTAATTTTTTATTCCTTTGTAGATACAAACTTTGATATTAAATCATGTGAAACCCATAAATATTTTTAAATTGTGTAATTTATTTTTAAGTGGTGATATAATGGAATGCAATTAAAGTGAGGATAGATAGAATTTTCCAAATCAATTAACATGTCAAACAAATTATTATTTAAAAAAAACATCAGCCTTATTTCCAATGCAATAATTACTATTATCCGAGCAAAGTGGATAATATGCTATGACAATAGTGTTTATTGCCCTGAAAATATCAATAAAAAAAATCATAAAATGTAAAATAAAAACTCTTTACTGAAAACGTGAACTTTAAATAGAGAAAACTAAATCCTAAACTTTAATAGTTAAATCTTAAAATTAAACTAAATAAACTTCCCATATTATTAAACTTAAAGCTGATTATAAGTTTACTACGAAAAAGAAGGTTCACCATGTGGTCAGGTTCCATCCCCCATTTCAACACATAATTTCCAACAAACACCAACCCAGATAGAGTTTGATAACAATAAAGTTCGAAAAGTACCATGTACCAACTTTTATAACTACAACAGTAAAACAATTATCGCTAAAGGAAAAAAAATACACCACCAATTACAGTAAGACTGTTAACACCGTCTCACACTGTATTGCCCAGTCTACCATGAATTTGAGTTGGATCTTGAAGTATGACTAACTGTAACTTTCTTCCATAGTCACTCATTCCCGCAGCTTCATTGGCTCTATTGTATATTTTCACTACTCTGGACACCTCTAATAAAAACACTCACCAAGCCATTCATACCGCAAAAAAAAAGTTGATGAGAGGTTGCTAGCATCACTCCAATGGTATCAATGACCCAAAGAAAAGAAGAAAATAAAAACAAAAAAATAATGGTATTAGAAGCCTCTTTGGATGGAGTCACAAGAAGTTGCTACCTTCTGTACATAGAAATAAACACAGGCATTATTATATGTTAAAGTATCAAAGTATCCAAATGTTTGTAAATAGTCATTGTAGATCAACAGATCAACTATAATTGCCCACTGATGCTAACAATGGCTCAATTTAGTGCACTGCTTACAATTTCAAGAACTTAAGATATAATTCATGTAGTTCTTCAGTATTAGAAAGCAACAGGAGCATCAATAAAGAACAACTTTGTGGCGTTCCCAACAACAACAAGGGGAAGTACTAATACAAGTGATGAGTCCTAAAGAAATTAGGTTAACATTATGTTAGGGAAATATTGCCAGTATCAGATGACTACTGACTTACCTTGACTTATTCATTCATTCATGACAGATGAAATTCTGGTTCTATTCTCCAACTGTCCCTTCCAGACTTTCCAGGCTACCCTAATCTCATCTAACTGTTCATCTGGAATGCTTGTGTACTTATGCAGATTTTCAACCCATTCCTTCCATGGAGATCTTGATGGGTTCAAAAACTTTGAAATCTGAGGCAAAACTGCTGATTTGTAGAAGTCATCAACCTCCTTGAGGATTTCTTCTGATTCAACAATTTTCAGCATTTCCGGCCTTTTTACACTGCCAGGTCTTGCTCTTATCTGAAAGCTGTTTCCCCTCAAGATTAGAACTTCAGGTGGTGCAAGTGGTAGCACTATCCTAGAGAACTTGGCAAGAGACAATGCCAGAATATCTCTTGGAAGTAGATTTCGCTTTACTGCCACAGCAGTCCCAACCATTTTGCGAATCTGGAAAGTGTAACAAAGATTCTTTTAGTTTAAATTATTCAGTATTTAGAAATTAGAACCATGGTGACAAAACCGGGGTTGTGTCTTCAAAATTAATCATCAAGGAATGGATCGCATATAACTCTCTTTTTCTAAAGGATAATTAGTAATCCTTTAGTGTCATGTGGATGTACATCTAATTTACTAATTGGTGTCATCTCAAATTAAGATAATACTAGAAGACCAAAAATACAGAAAAACATCACCTGATGTAACATGAAGGACTCGCCCCATATGGAAACCTCTACAAAATCAAATCCACATGATTTCTCTAGCCTTCCACAAGAACAACGAAAGATCTTTCTGAAATGGGAGCCACTAATTCTGTCTGCCTCGTCAGGTTCATGTAGCCATCTTGCAAGAGTGATCAAATTGGAATCCTGATCTTTCAAACCATCTCCTTGCTTATTCTCACTAGTATCAAGCAGATCCTCATTATAAGAGCTGGATTTTAAAGAATTCTGATCAAGTCCTTCAGCATCTATTGCACTTGCTCCATCACCACCAAAATTTTCTTCAACATCACTTTCCTTGGATTCAAACAATGATGCCTTGGAAAACGATCCCACTCTTTTATCTATGCTTGATTTCTTTGCAGGGAATTGCTTCCTATACAATGCTCGTACAGTATAATTATGAAATGGGTGATCTCCCTACAAGATATTTTACTTTAATATCTAAAGGAATTTGATCATGGCAAAAGAAAGCTTCAAATGTCGGGAGAAAGGAATCATAGAAATATATGCAGCACCTCAAAAGCTTTCAGTATATCATTGAAGTCTGAGATATGAACATCAATTTCAGCTGTACTAAAGTGACTTTCAATCCCAATTATATCTGCAGGAAGAAGGTATGAATACTGCCGCAGAACACACTCCCTCCTAGGGTCAAAGCTCCTATAAATTATGAAAAAAATATCAAGAACAAAAAGGTAGTAGCAGAGACTTGAGGAAGAATGCTTAAGCGCCAATCCACACTACATTACAAGTATCACTAAAAAATAGAATCTTGTTCAAACAAAATCAATTATCTCATTTTGCAACTCGCTGAAATCAGAAGGAAAATGAGTACCCAATTATTGTTGAAATCAGAAGGAAAATGAGTACCCAATTATTGTTGAAATCAGAAGGAAAAAAGAGAATCTTGTTCAAACAAAATCAATTATTTCTTGGAACTTTTATAATAATACACAATTGCAAGATTTATAAGTAACTACTCAATTCGAAGCACCCAACAAAAGGGGGATAGAAACTATTCTTAAGATAAGCTAAAAGTCTAACCTCTGCGAAGGTACAATGCAAAAAACCTTGATATTATCAGGAAGATGAGAGTTAACATAATATGCAAGAGAAATTCCATCAGGATCATTAGTCCACGCATTTTCAGGAATTTCCATTTTCAATGATATCATTGTTGCCAATGAATGAACCTGTATTATATTTTTTCACCATAATTGCATGATTAATAAAGAAAAATCTACAAACAATAGTAGATAACAAACAGATATAAAAAAAACAAAAGGTTAATGGGTTCGTCATTTACTCCTTTATCAGTTCGGCTACTTCTTGCCCAAGCGATTTTGTTCAGGTCCCCCATATTACTATCACGTATACCACCAGCCTTATATATTGCAGTTTCCAACTCTTTCTCGATAGCTACATTTCAAAATTGTAACGCTTTTTTTAGCGAGACTTCTTCCATGTCTACACATGATTGAATTATATAACATAGTCAAGTCCATGTTTAAAATATAGTTTTCCCACAAAACTAACAAATAAAAACCATGACAATACTCCAGCAGGATTTTCTATTTGCCAAATTAGACTAAAAATAAAATCTTTGAGAGGACGGAATAAAGAAACTTACTGGACAAAGGATGTTCATCTCTTTGCATTTGTAGACCTGCACAAAAGAAAAAGACAAAACCTTTTTAAGAATAAAAATATCAATGAAACTAACACTGCATAATAGTTTAATGTGGTTTATAAGGTAATGAATAAATAATATAAAGGTATTTGAAACCAACCTCTGTAATCGGAGCCAACGTATCCGACCCGCATAACCACTTTCTTTTTCCTGGAGGCTTCCCATTTGTTGGAATTGTTTGCTATGTCAAGTTGGGTTGGGGAAGGATGATAAGTGGTGGTTATAGAGCAGTAAATTGGTTGTAGTCTCAAGGGTATAAATGGGATTTTTATTATTCTGAAGCTATGGCTTGGGTATTTTGTGAGCCATGAGAATAACGGGAGTCCCCGAGCAGAGACAACCATGTTTTGAGCGTTGCAGCAAAGGCGATTGGGCAAGGGAAGATGAATGAAGATGCTAGTGTCTTCAGTATCATTGCCGGAAACGACTGAAATGACCCTAATACTTGTTTGTTTCTATTTACGTTCATGTATATTGGGCCCGGCCCAATTAGGCCCATATACTATACTGTTGCGGTGACGCTAATGCTGTCTTGTCTCTGTCATCAATTTATCATGTCTTGTTTCGTTCCCTATCTTCGCCCCCTTCCCCATCGCTCTATCTTCTGCTTCCCTTCGTTAAACCCTTTAAATCCCCCAAACCCTAAGGTCACACTCACTTTCTCAGCTCCCTTACGACGTCGTCTCAGTTCCTCCTTTTACAGCAGGAGCCATGAATCCCTCTTCTCTTCTGGCTCCTCCCTCCACACCACAAAACTCTAATCTTCTCTCTCCATTTCTCAATCCTGTCCCTCTCAGAACTACTCGCTCCACAATCTCTAAACTCAACCAACGAAGCCGTTTTCAAGTCTCATTTCCGCGGAATTCAACAACCCCTTCCGATCAATCCAGTGTTGCTACTGGACCACCTTCCGATGTCTTCGGAGGCAAGAAGGAGCTCACCGGAATCCAACCTATCGTCGTGAATCTTCCGCCGGCGGTGAGAATTGCTACGTCGGCAATTGTCTTTGCTGGGGCAATAGCTGCTGGATATGGATTGGGGCTTAGGTTTGGTCGGAGCCGAAACGCAGCTTTGGGTGGCGCGGCAGCTCTAGGTGCTGCTAGTGGAGCTGCAGTTTATGCGTTGAATTCTTGTATTCCTGAGGTTGCTGCTATTGAGTTGCATAATTACGTTGCTGGTAATGATGACCCCAAAGTTGTGAAGAAGGAGGAAGTAGAAAGAATTGCAAAAAAGTAGGTTGATAGTAGTTCAATCTTCAGCGTTCATGTTTCTAATTATTGCAAATTTTGATCATTTTATAAGTATTAAATATTTATGTGTGTTTATGTAAATGCAGATGCAGGTATAGTTGCCTAAATGTGTGTGTGTGTGTATGCATATTGCACACACACGAAAGCATGTGCTATGTACTTTTATAAAATTATTGTAGGCACTTGTATGTGAGTGTGCGTATGCAGACTAATTAAGTGATTATTTTGCGCATTGGAGAAATATATATTTACATTGTTTTTTCCTTCTATGTCTAACTAGCATAACTGTTAGTAACTTAGTTACCATCATCATTTTGTAACATTTGTGATTTGAGTTAAACTTTGGGTAAATTTTCTCGTTATTTTATTTTGTATTCAATATTTGATGCAACAGGTATGGTGTGAGCAAGCAAGATGAAGCTTTTAATGCAGAGCTTTGTGATTTGTACTGCCGGTGAGTTAGACCTTTTCTTGTGGATTTTTTGTTTGCAGTGATGATAATGTATATGGTATTGGAGCTGATGTGCTCTAACTAGGCATGCCATCTTTTGTTAGGATAATCTTTTGTGATTTTGTTTTCTTTCTTCAGGTTTGTGGAATCTGTTCTTCCTCCAGGTAGTCAAGACCTTAAGGGGGATGAATTTGATACAATTATTAGTTTTAAAAATGCTTTGGGCATTGATGATCCTGAGGCAGCTGCTATGCATATGGAGGTACTGTTATTTAGTCGTTGATACTATCATGAAAACTTAATATATATATATGCAAGAATATTTAAATGTATTTCTCCTCAATTTCGGTTAGTGCTTATTGGTTTCCAGATTGGTAGGCGATTTTTCAGGCAGAGACTAGAGACTGGCGACCGTGATGATGATGTACAGCAGCGTCGGGTATGTCTTTTCAAGTTCTTTTGACTGTTGCATTTTTGAGATTTCTTTTATGATTTTGATTGGAGATATGGAACTTGACCATTATAGATGATTCTCCAGTGCAGGCATTTCAGAAGTTGATTTATGTTTCAACTCTTGTGTTTGGAGAAGCTTCATCTTTTCTCTTGCCGTGGAAGCGTGTTTTCAAAGTTACTGATTCACAGGTATATCTTATATCCAATACACCATTGTTACTATATGGAAAAATTGCCTCAAGTGTAGGAGTCTTCCAGTTTTTCCCTCTGGACTGATGGAACTTAAATGAATAAATTTCACATGTATTTTGTTTCGTTATTTTTCATTTTCTATGTGATTCATCTTCTTTCATATTTTCTTAATTATTTTTCACTTGATATGTGATTCATATTCTTTCATATTTTCTTATAAGGTTGAGATTGCAATTCGTGATTGTGCGCAACGGCTGTATGCTTCCAAGCTAAAATTAGTTGGCAGAGGTATGCTTGATGTTCATAAAGGCTTTTGGCAGTTTCGGGACAAATACTGTATTCTTTAATCATGATTTTGACTTATATCATCAGAGCAGTCTGATGATTTGTATTAATTTTTACATCTTCATGGTGGTTCTTTGGTACTGCTAATAGTTGATTGATGTGTTTTTTAATTTAGATTGCTGCTCATTGGTAGGGTAGGAAATGCAATTTGTGTTCCATACTTCTTTATTTTAGCCCTAGACAAGCTTCGTGGACTAGTTAATTACACTATTATGTTCTGTGCTTAAGTTTTATTTTAGGTGCTAATGAAGCTTGTGACGTTTTTTAGATATTAATGCGGAGCAGCTTGTTAAACTTAGAGAAGCACAACACTTGTATCGACTTCCTGATGAGGTATCTTCTTCACAGTTGCTGGTCATTAATAAGCTTTCTACTGCTGGATTATATAATATCTCATATTTGATTAAGTATGCTTCTTACAGCAAGCTGAGGACTTGTTAAAGGAGCACACAAGAAAACTTGTTGAGGAGAACATTTCGGCAGCATTGAATATGCTCAAGTCTAGAACAAGAGCAGTGTACGGTCACTACTCAAAAACTTTCAGCTTATAAACCATTTTCACGTGTCTTAAAACAGGGTGGACAATCATTGCATTTTTGTTTGACTTCTAAACTCATTTCTTGAAAACAGTGTATGGAAGTCTTTCTCACTTATAGCATCTACATTTTCACTTTGAGTTCTGTTAGGGGTTTAAAATTCAGTTTATGGCATATATGTTGCCTAATAAATTTAAAGTTTCCAGTAGGGGTGTTGCCCAAGTTGTGGAAGAGCTTGACAAGATGCTGGCACTCAATGATTTACTTATCTCATTAAATAACCATCAAGATGAAGGCCGCTTTGCCCCTGGGGTTGGTCCAGTGTCTTTATTGGGTAAGGAACCAAAATATTTCAATGTACGTGTGATAAGTTTTGACTGGTCAGTTCACATTCGTTATTAATTTTCACCTCTGGCTTAGGTGGTGAATATGATGGTGATAGGAAGATGGATGACTTAAAGCTCCTGTTCAGAGCCTATGTCTCAGATTCTTTATCTGGTGGTTGCTTGGAAGATAATAAGGTATCCATCCTCTTCCCTCCATCACCTACTCTTCCTGTAGAATTGGTTATTGATAAAGATAAACCTCATTAGATCATCATGAAATGGCAATTTCTAAATGCTCGTGATACACCCTCTTAATATGCTACTCTTTAATTAGTGGATTTAGTATGTTTTCCTTTGTTAAAACAGACATTGGGACAATAAACTAAATTTTTGGGAGATGTCCTTTGTGGACTGAAAGTTTTCCTATTCTAAATTACTTGCCACCTTTTGCCTGATGTCTAAATTTGCAAAACTGTAGTTTATATCTGATTTTTCTTTTATCAATGCAGTAAATCTTATTATTGATTTTGGAATGTCTAGCTTTCTGCGTTGAATCAGCTTAGGAATGTATTTGGCTTGGGAAAACGAGAAGCAGAAGCCATTGTGCTTGATGTTACTTCAAAGGTATACCGTAAGCGACTTTCACAAGCCGTTACTGGAGGTGATTTAGAATTGGCAGATAGCAAAGCAGCTTTCCTTCAAAATCTATGTGATGAGCTGCACTTTGATCCACAGAAGGCCAGTGAGATTCACGAAGGTAACTATATTGTAAAACCCCTTTTAAACTCCTGCCCTTTAAATCAGTTGGGGCTAGTGAGTCACTCTTCTATGCATACAGCTGTTCAGACTTCAGTTTTTATCACAAGCTTAAACATTCTTAGTTTTTTAATTATAAAGATGGTACTGGTAATTTGTTGTTTCATATCTAATATTGTTGTTTTTTTCAAAGAAATTTACCGGCAGAAGCTTCAGCAATGTGTGGCTGATGGAGAGCTTAGTGAGGAGGATGTTTCTGCCTTGCTGAGGCTCAGGGTCATGCTTTGTATACCTCAGCAGACTGTTGAAGCAGCCCACTCAGAAATCTGTGGCAAAATTTTTGAGAAGGTAGCCAAATGTTTTTCCTTTCATTCTCTTTATTGTCCAGATTTACTGTGCTCCATTATTGACAAAATCTGTCTATTTTCTTCCAGCTAAATATGAGTCTTTTTTTTTCTCATTTATTGTTTACAGAGATGTCTATTGTCACTTTTTTTTCCTTTCTTTTTCTTTCCCCCTTTTTTTCTTTATTAGGAAATTCATCAGCTGTTGATATATTGAAAATATCTCTGGTTTCTTAATGCATATATAACCAAATTACTGTCTGATCTTATATACCTACTTTTCCTTCATATTTGCTGCAGGTTGTGAGAGATGCAATTTCAGCCGGAGTAGATGGTTATGATTCCGAGATCAAGAAGGAAGTCAGAAAGGCAGCACATGGCTTGCGGTTAACTAGGGAGGCTGCGATGTCAATTGCCAGCAAAGCAGTAACCATATTGCTAATGCTTTCTATTTTAGTGTGTAGATTTACATCTGGATGTGGTGTGTATCTAATACTTGACAGTACCTTTCTGGTTCTGTAGGTTCGAAGTACTTTTATTAACTATATTAAACGGGCTCGCTCAGCTGGAAGCCGTACAGAGTCGGCTAAAGAACTTAAAAAAATGATAGCTTTCAATACCTTGGTTGTGACAGAGTTGGTGGCAGACATAAAAGTTGAATCACCTGATGTGCCAACAGAAGTGCCCATTAAGGAAGAAGAAAAACAATTCTCAGTTGACGAGGTTGAGGACTGGGATTCTATCGAGTCACTGAAGAAGATAAGACCTAATGAGGAGCTTGCTGCTAAGATGGGGAAGCCTGGCCAGACGGAGATAACTTTGAAAGATGACCTACCGGAAAGGGATAGAACTGACCTTTACAAGACATACTTGCTTTATTGTTTAACTGGTGAAGTGACTAGAATTCCTTTTGGAGCTCAGATCACTACAAAGAAGGATGATTCAGAGTATGTTTATTTGAATCAGCTTGGTGGGATCTTGGGGTTGACAACTCAGGAGATAGTGGAAGTACATAGGAGCTTGGCTGAACAAGCTTTCAGACAACAAGCTGAGGTCATTTTAGCCGATGGGCAATTGACAAAGGCCAGGATGGATCAGCTCAATGAGCTGCAGAAGCAAGTTGGCTTGCCTCCACAGTATGCACAAAAGATAATAAAGGGTATAACCACTACAAAAATGGCTGCTGCCATCGAAACAGCTATTGGTCAGGGGAGGCTGAATATTAAGCAGATAAGAGAGCTCAAGGAGGCAAATGTTGATTTAGACAGCATGATATCTGAGAGTTTGCGAGAGAACCTGTTCAAAAAGACTGTGGGTGACATCTTCTCATCTGGCACTGGAGAATTCGATGAGGAAGAATTCTACGAGAAAATCCCATCAGATCTCAACATCAATGTTGAAAAGGCAAAAGGTGTTATTCATGAGCTAGCTAAAAGTAGGTTATCAAATTCATTGATCCAGGCTGTGGCACTACTGAGGCAAAGAAATCGTCAAGGAGTGGTATGGTTCTATCAATTTTCTGTTCTGTTCTGTTTTTGGTATGGTAATTGCACTAAAGCAATATATTGATCCCATAGATAATACTCTGGCAAATTTCAATGGTGTAATGGCAAACATTTAAAGCCTTTTTCTCTTCTGTTGCAGGTTTCCTCTCTTAATGACTTGTTGGCTTGTGATAAAGCAGTACCTGCGGAGCCACTTTCATGGGAAGTTCCAGAGGAGCTAGCTGATATGTACGCCATATATTCGAAAAGTGAACCAGCACCTGAAAAATTGTCCCGCTTGCAATTTCTGTTGGGCATAAGTGACTCGACAGCAGCTGCTCTCCGAGAAATGGGAGAGAGTGCACTTTCTGTTGGAGCAGAGGAGGAAAATTTTGTGTTTTGATAGTTACAGCATAGGTGTGATAGGTACATTAATGGAACATCTTTCCTCATTGGCTCAATTTTGTTCTCATATTTCACTGATTTGTTAAGAACAAATAGATCCAAATATGAATTTTAGAGATGAGGTGTTAATGCCACATTAGATTATGATATTGGAGTGCGCTTATTCCATGACTGTTTTGTTAATGCATGTTTTCTTCTTCTATTTAACTTTTCACTTACTCTTCCACTCCATTACTCTCGTATGTGCGAGCGAACACATATATCGGGTAATAAGTGTGTTAGCAATTTTTTTGCTGTGTTGGATAAAGTTGATGCTTATTACTGACATTAGTTATTATAAATATTTGAAAAATAATAAAAATAATACTCTTAAAACTTATAATTATAAAAATAATATATATAATCATTTCATACATTTTTACTATTAAAAAAAATATAACACATTATTTCATTTTAAATAGTATTTAATTGTATGTTCAAATTTAATTCTGATTATTTAGATTCATTTAATGTTAACGTCGTCTAATTAAATCATATTTAATGTTATTGTGTTATTATTTTTGTTATTTAAAATTTTATAAATGTTATTTTTTACAAGCTAATTTTAATCAAAATTCATCAAAATCTTTAAACTTATGACTAATATTGGTTTATTTTTATTTTATATTTTACAACCAATATGGAATTCAAAATAATAAAAACAAGTGATACATGTAACATTTTTGGTGTTATTATATGTCATACTGTAAATATGTGGAAAAAAATAATTGAAAATATTGTTAAAGTTGCATAAAAAGCGGATCTTTTTGTCCTTGTATATGCGAACTATTAATAAAACAAAAATTACACCCCAAGATATTTGAAGTTAGAGCTGCAAATAATTCGATTTTTATTTTATTAAATTAACTAAATAATCATTGGCAATTGGCATTTTAATCAATTATAGCAACTTGGCATTTTAATCAATTGATGAGCTCACCAAGTATCTATTTTTTTTTCTGGCATTGGCAATTAATCAATTATAGCAACTTGGCTTTGCCCGGCTGAATCGTTTGAGTAGCAATAAAAATTTCTGAAAGAAATATATGTATGATTAGTTTTTATTATAAATAATTGGCATTTTATTTTTGTACGTGACCAGAATAAGATGCATCAGTTTTGTAAGATGACACAGAAAGCTCTCCAGGGCAAAAGAAAGCTGCTCCAAATTTAAACTCCTTCAGAGGTTTTGACGTCGTTGTTGATATCAAATCTTGATTAGAGAATGTGTCTTCCGCACTTGCTTCTTTGTGCCAGCATTTAGCTTCTCTTGATTCTGTTGTTGCAGTAAGTCACAGTATTAAATTAATTTTGTGCTATTATTGTAGTATTCATTATTCAATGTTATTCAAAACTAATTAACCTAACGTTTCGAGTTGTGAAAAATGAGAGTAATCTAAATATATTACAAATAAAGTAACATTTGAAATTGCATGGTTGAAGTTGGCGGGCCTTCATGTAAGGGTGAGTTAGGAAGAAGAGACTCAACAACAAGAAGTTATAGTGCAGCTCATCAAAAGATTTTCTGCCAAACAGATGGTTTTTCTTTCAGGTCGCTCTTCTTTCCTCAGCTTTTCCCTGTAAATAATCAATATATATATTAAACATGGATCTTAAACTTCAAGGTTTTCACAAAATAAAAAAATAAAACATCAGATTAAGTCGTAGCTTTAATCTTACTTTTTGACCTTGATTATTAAAACTGAGAAATTAAAGAATGCTTAAATTAATTTCTCTCTCCTAACCTTTCTCTTCTTCGTTTTACGTTTTGTGATGGAAAGCACACTCTCTGTTTTTTTATAGGCAGAGAGAGCACCAGTTTTTCCATAATTGAAATATTTTTACTCAGCTACACTTACTTAATTAGTCTTTTTGGTTCGATAAATAAGATAAACACTTATTATACTTTTTATATTGATTAAGTTATTAAGTATAGATTAATACGTGATGGCTTTATATCATTAGATCAGCATATATCTTTCCAAGTATAATAATATTAGATTTTTACTAGAACTCACTTAAAATTGAAAAACTCAATAATAAAACCACATCCTATTAACTTCATAAAACATTTATGTATATATCAAAATAAAAAGAGGATGTCCATAAATATTAGAAACAAAACATATATGAATTCTAAGTGTAAATTAGATAATATCAAAATCCATAAAATCATAAAAAAATTTGATAATACCCATCCTTTTGATATTACCATTAAATGTTTTTTGAAACAATCATTTAATCAACGGATTCGAAACTATGAGAATGGTGCTAATATGTTCTATTGATACTTTTTGTTTATGAACTTTTTCTTTAATAACAAGATATTTCAATTCTATATGTTCAGACTTTTAAAATACTTGTTGTTCTTAGGGAAGAATATTACTTTAGAATTATCACAATAAATTTTGAACAGCTTGATACTACTAATGATAATTCCAAACCTTAAAATAAAGTTTTGCAACCAATTTTCTTAAATTGTGGCCTCAAAGCAAGCCATAAACTCAGCTTTCATAGGAAAAACAGCAACGACAATTTGTTTCACAATTTTTCATGATATTGCTCTTCTACCTACAAAAACAAATAGTCAAATGTGGACTTTCTTTTGTTCGTACATTCAATAAAATCTGAATCTGAATATCCAATTACCTTAAGGCAGTCAATTCTCTAATAAGTGAGTATGTGATCTTTAGTCCCTTGCAAGTATCTAAGCACTTTCTTTGAAGCCTTCTAGTGATCTATTCCATATTATTTTGATAATGATCAAGCATTCCAACAATAAAAATTGATAGTAGAAGTGTGAGTATACATTAAACTCATAATAATTTATATATAAGGAATTCCTTCTATTTGTTTCTTTTTCAAATCATTCTTTGGACATTACATTAGGTTGAACTTATCTCCTTTTTGAATTAAAACGACACTTGATAAGCACTTTTTCATTCTAAACCTTTCTAAAATTTTATTAATATATATTTTATAAGACAATCCAAAAAATCTTATGATTTATTTGAGAATATTTCTATTCCAATCACATAAGTTGTCATGCTTATATCCTTCATTTGAAAGTCTTTGAGAGGAATTTTTTGGTCTCTTACAACGAACCAAACTCATTAGTAGCCAACAAGATATCATTAACATATAAAACTAAAATTATAAGCTTATTGCCACTTATATTCATATATATACATTTATCAACGATGTTCTCTTTAAATCCAAAGGAAGTGATAGTATCATTGAACTTAAGATACCATTGACAAGAAGCTTGCTTAACTCCATATATTGACTTATTAAGTTTACACACAATGTGTTCCTTTCCTTCAATAAAAAAACCCTTAAATTAATCCACATACATCTTTTCTTCTAGATACATTTTTTATGTCCATTTGATATCCCTCTAAATCATAATGAGCTATTAAAACCATGATAATTCTAAAAAAGTTTTTCTTAAAGACTGGTGAAAAAATCTCCTTTTAATCAACACCATCCTTTTGAGTGAAACCCTTGGCAACAATTTGGCCTTGTGACGTTCAATATTGCCACTTAAGTTGCACTTGGTCTAAAAGACCTATCTACACTCGACTTTTTTATAACCTTTACGCAATTTAAAAAGGTCCCAAACTTTATTATGTTTTATTGATTTCAACTCATCTTTCATGGCATCATCATTTAGAAGAATTAACACTTTTAATGGCCTATGGAAATGAAATTGGGTCCATATCAATTTCAAACTCGAATTTCGGTTCTTGTATATACCATGTAATCATTTGAAATAAAAGATCTTTTTTTTTTCTCTTTGAGACCTTTTTAATACTATTTCTTATAGTTCATCTATTATAGGTTCCTTAACATTATCTTATTGGGATTTTCTTGACCATTCATTTGTTGTTCTTTTATATTGTTTAATACTTCAACAACAAGGGTAACAACTTTAAAAGAAGTCGAGGACAAAGAACATTCTACCCTTGTTCCTTTATTTCACATTTTTTGGTTCTTGACTCTCACTAACTTCATCATTCTCAATGAACCTAGCATTTTCAGATTCCAAAATTCCCGTACTATGGCTAGGACAATAAAATTTATACCCTTTAGATTTTTATGGATAACCAATGAAGAAGCCATTAGCTATTCTTGAATCTAGCTTCTTTTTATGTGGATTATAGATCCGTACTTTTACCAGAAAACTACAAACATATAGGTGTCTTAAATTGGGTTTCCTATCAATCTAAAAGTTCAAAAGAAGTCTTTGGAAATGCCTTACTAGGAACCCTGTTTAGCAAATCCACTATAGTTTCTAATGCATGCATCCACATTTATATGGGTAAAGATGAATTACTTAACATACTCTTAACCATATTTAATAAAGTAAGAGTATGCCTTTTTGCTACACCATGTTGTTGTGTTATACCTAGCATAGTGTATTGAGCACATATGCTATGTTTTTATAGGAATTTAGCAAATGAGCCCATGTATTGTGCAACTTTCATCATATTTTTCACAATATTCACCACCTATGTAAGAACTAACAACTTTCACTTTTATGCCTAATTACTTCTCAACTTCATTAATAAACACCTCTAAGGCATCCATTGATTGAGATTTTTTATGCAACAAATAGATATAATTATAACGTAAAAAATCATCAATAACGATGATAAAATATTTTTCTCTACTAAAAGAAGAAACATCAAAGAGTTCATATATACTAGTGTGTATTAATTCAAGAAGTTGTGTGACTTTACCAATATTTCCAATATTTCATTGAAAATGTGACCCAAATGTTTACATCACAAGTAAATAGAATGTTCATTAACTAAATTATATTTAGTTCTAAGATTATAATGCAAGTTAAAAAGGTTTTTGTAAAAAGATATCAAGTTTAAATTTTTATAAACCATCACAAAGGATACCTAAACCAATGAACTTTTTTGTTTAAACAAGGTGAAACATTTATTCGCAAATTTGAAATAATATCTGGTTGAATCAAATTTGGACAAGGAAACTAAATTACAAAAAACATAAGGTACATAAAGAGTTTGAAACAGATCTAAATAGCATCTAGTGTCTAAAACTAAACGATAAGTTCCAATAGCTTCAACCGGAGCTTTGACTCGATCTACTAAGAAAACAAACTTTTCATTTGGATTTATGGTTTGGGTCATAAGCAATCCCTGCATTTGTATTTGAAAATTAAGTAGTACAACCAAAGTCAATCCACCAAGTATTATAAAGAATTTCAACTAAATTTGATTTGAAACATACGAAAGCATAACACTTACCTTTCCTTTTGAATCATACTTTATGTTTCAGACAGTCTTCTGAAAGTGTTTGGGCTTCCCACAAAAAATGACACTTATCATCCTTATTTCTTATGAATTTGAATAAATAAATCATTCACTTTAATTGATCCATGTTTGCCCTTTCCTTGCTTTCTTATAGCTTTCTTTCCAACTGCTTGATTTCTTACAAGATGAACGGAATGAGTTCCTTTATTCTTAAGTCTCATTTTCTCTTGAACTAGCATACAACGAAGTTCATTCACATTTCATCTATCTTTCGTGATGTAATTTAGAATGGGGTATAGTCGTAAGGCAACAAGTTTATAATAATTTGTACAAGGAAATCATCATCTACTTTCATCCTTAAAGCCCTGAGTCTTACTACTATGTTTGTCATTTCAATGACGTACTCATGCATGTTATAAGAACCATAAAATTTAATGAGAGTTAAAGTAGTCATTAATGTCCTAGCAAGACACTTGTTAGTAATTTGGGAACACTTTTCCATAAATTTCAAGAATTCTTTAGCATTTTTAGTTTTAAAAAGAATGGACTTAATATTGGACTTGTTCATATCAAAACAAAGAAATTAAGTTTATTAAACATTGGAACAGACGTAGCTTACAAATGAAGGGAAAAAATGTTCATACATTGATGTTTTGAGTTATAAACATAAATATTTAATAAAGATTCAAATTATTAATAATAAATATACACGGATGCTTTACAACGATATACAAAATAAATACAATGATACTTATAAGATTTCATTAGTTTGAAAACAAATCATGAACTATATAGTAATATTTATTACCTTTGGGTATGAAAATACAATTGATAATTTTCAACATTTATATTCATTATTTATAAGAATAACTAATCAACCTTTGCTCAATTTATAATATCTTATAACAACAAACTTCAATTTACCCATAAATAATAATTATATCATCATGCATTTTGTGAGCATCAATATTTTTGGGTGTATAATTTGTATATATTAGTTATATGCACAGTAAAAAAATTATATATATATATATAAAAGATTGTAAATATTAGTAATATTTTATTGTTAAATATTTATTTATTTAGCTATAATTATTTTTTTCAAATTATTTAACATTAACTTGTACCATGAGTAATAGAAAAATATAATTAATTTATTAAGTATAATTTGTAATTTATATTTAACAAATAATATAAATAAAAGATTACGTAATCCATTAGAAATTATTTTACTATAACCATAATTTGATGAATCTTAAGCTAATAATCAATATAGTAAATTAATAACAATCATATAGAGAAATAAATAAATAGATATTCTCGCAAAACATGATCTTTAAACATACAGAGAAAAGTAATAATTATCTTGATTCAAAAGCATGATCTTAATCGGTAAATAATTATCTAATCAATAATATCCTTATTAGCAAAATTAATTAAAAACAATAAAATGAAGGTTTTTAGGGCTATTTTTATATACATAAATACATATAATGTTAAATAATGTAGATATACATTTTTCAGAAACTAATTGCAACGAAAATGTTAAATGCCATCTTTAATAAAATTATAAAACTATCAATAATGAATGAAAATAACAATAAAAATTTTAATGGAAAAACACGAGCCCCTAAACCAAAAGCATTGATAACACATGTAAATAATCAATATATATATTGAAATTCATGGTTTTTACAAAATTATAAAAAGAAAAACAATTGGATTACATAACTTGAGTCGTAGCTTTAATCGTTACTTGTCGTATTTGATGATTAAGATTGATAAATTAAAAAAATAATTAAACCAGTTTCTCTCTCCTAACATTTTTGTTAGTTTTGTGATGGGAAGTAGGTTATGTGAATTTTTTTATAAGTAAAGAGAGGACTAGTTTTTCCATAACAAAAATATCTTCCCTCAACTACACTTACTTTAAAATAAGAAACTTTATTCCTGCAGGTTTGTTTAAAGTACATAATTTATTTATTTTTTTTAATAATTATATTAATTAATATTATATGTAAAGATATACAATACTTATTTATTTAAACTAATAAATAATGTAACACGTATGCCACAATCTTAAATTTCATTGTAAATTTTTTTATTATTTGTCTACTAATCATCAGTAAGTGTCCCTCATTAATTTCAAATATTTAAGAGCTAGTCATACAAATAAAGTATAATTATGGAGAATATGGACTTAACGTAGCCTCATTTTCATTGAATCGTTTACTTCTCCATTTTTCGCTCTACAATAACGTTTTTGAAAGGTAAGTCTACAGCTTTGTCCTTATTTCCTTTAACTTCCTCTAATTCTTCTGCTTCCTAAACCCCGACAACCTCCCACTCTTTCATCCCTCCGAGTCGGTGGTTCTAACCTTGACCTTTTAGGTTTACTCTCCCATTCTCCAACTTCTTCTCTAACTCCTTCCCTTACTCCCATTATACGTGGTGATCCATCCTTCCCCTCCTTCAATGACGATTGGAGAAAAGAGACGATTGACCTAAAAGAGACAAAAGGTTTGAACTTTGAAATCCTTTCTCAACTGGGTTTGTTGTTTCTTCTCATTTGCTAACATTCATTATAAATGGTTTTTTTTTAAGGAACTGTTGTTGTTGTTCTTCTTCGTCCTCTAATACTGTTCTTATTATTACCAATTTTGTGTCGTGGATACGATGAATGTTTAAAAAGAATTAAAATTATTAGAATTTAATTTATTTTAATTAATTAAAAATATTTATATTTATATAATTTTATTATATTTTTATATAAATTTATCTTTTCAGAACGAAATCGTGTGTATTTTTATTATTTTTTAAGTATTTTCGTTTCAAAAATAATTTAAAAACTCAAACAATAATATTAGAGACAATATATGATAAATATGTTAGAAAAAAATGAAGATAAGTAAAAACAATAAAAAAATAAAAAAATAGACAAAATTGCCAAACCGCACACGCATCACGTCGAAAGAACCCCTACAACCACACCTATTCATGTCGCAAGTTTGCACGCAGTTGCCCCATTCACGTCAAAATTTTTCCAACAACCGAGCACGCATCAAGCCAAAATTCAATGCTTACATCAACACCCAATCATACCATGAATCCCTTGCATATCAACGCCCCAAATGCAAGCCAATCTGTCCATTAACCATTTATCATCATTTTTTAAGATATTTTTTTCACTTTTTTAACCTTTTTCTCAAATATTAAAAGTCCCTCTCTCTAAAAAGTTTTTTTAAATTTTTAGTTTTAAAGTTCTTCTCTTTTTGAGAAAAACTAATTATGTTTTTTTTTTAATTTTTAACTTTTGATTAAATAAACAAAAATACAAATCTTTTTGGAGATTCTCCAGCAATAGAATTAGCATCAATTATTCTAAGGATTCTTTTAAGATATAAATTTTAAAATAAATTATTTACAATTATTTTTTATGTTTTATTTTTATATGTTATAATTAATTTTTCTGTGATTAAAATTAAAATGGTTTATTGTTTGTAAACATGATATAATAATAACATTTGTTATTTTTTATTACAAACTTAAATATAAAAATTAGATTTTAAGGTTTAATTATCCGGTCTGATTTAGAGCAGTGTTCGTTTATTTGTTGGTACAATCGCCCGATAATTAGAGTTAAGTTCTATTTCAATTTTTTTTATAAGAATTATTATTCGAAAATATATTGACAACATATTTTTAGTAACAGTTTTAAAACTTGAAAGTTAATATTCAGATAATTAAATTCTTAGGTTTAATTTAGACACCTTGAATAAAGTTTAAAATGTCTAATTCCACCAAATGTGTCATTTAAATGATTCATTTTTTATCTATTAGAAAAAAAGGAAATAATTTAATTAATTAAATTAATTATCAATCTCACTTATAGATGTTAATTGATTTATTTAATTAACAAATAATATCTAACCACCAAAGGTAATATTCATATAAAACAGAAAGAATCAATAAATATCAATTTATATCTTTAATAATTTAAATAATATGAACAAGTATAATTAACTTAATTATTATATCTATAAATACTATACTGTTATGAATGATAAAAATTTACATAATTATTTATTGAATCTATATCTATGTTTATTTTTTATGTTATTAGATTAGGAAACAAACAAACCAAAATATCATGACAAAATATTTATGATTTAATTTTATTTTTAAAATTTTAAATAATAAATTAAAAATCACATATATTCTTTTCTTATATCAATTTTCGGAGTATACTTTATAAAATAATTCGTGTATTTGCGAGAATTTTATGAATATATATAAAAATGTATTTGTAGATCCAATTAATCCGCTCATGAAGTTATTGGTAACAATTTTTTATAATTTTATTTTATCAACTAGTATAACTAAGAGGGAAGACTTATTACAGACCAGTTGTTTGCATGTATAGGTGATAACTAATACATCAAGTGGAGAGAGTGTTAAGCCAAAGTTGTCAGCTAACCAAGCAAGTGGCTCGAATGGCTAGTTGTGTAACTTATAGGTAGCTAGTATAGCTTGAGCAAGTGGGTGCAGCATGTGCAGCTAGTTGTTAAAGCGAAGGTGCGTGAACTGATGCTAGACATATAGGTAGCACAAAGAAGTAGAAGCTTATATGAGTTGTTTACATCAGAGAGATGAAATATGTATTTTAGGATGTACTATCACACAAAACATCATTTGTATAGCTAAATTAGTATTTTTATCTAAATTATATATTGCTTTTGCCGATGATTATTTATATGGAGTGAAAACACATTATCTCCTTGTATGCTTATAATGATATATATCAAAACTCTTTTGTGTTTTGATTTTTAAGTATTTGAATCTTTTTATAAATTAATACATTTATCTTTATATTTATACGTTTATTTATAGTTTTATATTTATATGTTTACTTATAACTTTATATATAAACGTATTATATTTACATTTATATAATATATTATATCACATCTATCTTTATATATAAAATATTACATATGTTTATAATTTTATGATAATTATATTTTACTTTTATATTTGTATATAATATGTTACATATATCAAATCTTTGACGAAACCTCCGGTAAAATTTGAAATTATTTTTGTAATATGTTACATCTAACTTTATATTTACATATAATATTCACTTTTTATCATTGTTTATACAAAGATAGAGATGTTTTTATCTTTTATGTTTACATGTAAAGTGTTAAATATATCAAAACTTCATATGTAATATGTTATATATGTAAAAGAAGTAATGAGTTCTTATCTTAGTCTCATTTTATTGAATTTATGAAATAAAGATATTTTAATCTATTTGTTAAATATTTTGATTTAAATTATGAGTTTTGTGAGAAATTATTATTGTTAGTTATAAAAAATTAATCAATTTATTAAAATAGATATTATTTTGGAAAAAAACTTATCAAATGTGTTGTCTTATTCCATCTAAAGTCCACTTAATGTCACTAGTGGGTTCTTAAGCTATATTTGTTTAATTCTACTTAAATCTGGTTGCATCTCCTTTAAAATTATTTTTAATGAAATCATAATTATTATAAATAATCTCGATAATTATAGATAAATATATATCATTTTTATATTATTTTCATAATTTTATTCATCGTTTAAGTTCATTGTATACAAATGAGGTATTTTATCTCATTAACATCCAAAATCTATAAAAAAAATGAGATAAGATTAAATAAGTTTATAAAATTAATAAGTTAAATTATATAATAAATTAACAGAATATCTCATCCCAATCAACATCAAGCAATCAAATCGAATCTAAAACGAAACATCAATTTAGATTATGCAATATCATTAAAAACAAGCTGTGGAATTGAACGGAGGCAATGAAAATAAATCAAAACAAGTGTAGTTTATTTTATTAATAATTCTCTGTTTATAACCAGATAATAGTACATACACTTTCCATATAACTCTAACAAAATGAAATTACAAATTTAAGATTAAAGCCCAATATTTCATAATTTTATGGATTGAATTTGCATTATATATGATATAAGAATCCTAGTTAATTGATTCTCCTACAATTCAACCTTATTTCTCCAACAGTTCCAGTAAGAACCTTCATATTACCCATCTTGATAATAGAAGCAGCAAAATCTGTAGCAAATTCCCTAGGGTTTACACTATAACGTTGCACCAACTTATCACTCATACTATTATCACCCTTGAACAGCTCTTGATCAGAATGTAATAGACCCTTAGATTGTGTCAAAGCCTTGAAGTAATTTGTATCAAATCTAGCCGGCGAAGAATCCAATGGCGCCGTGTTACCATCTCTTCCACTAGCAGGGCATCTACGTCGCATTGAAGCTGCAAATTTTGGATCTATATTGGTTTCATTATAAATATGAGTCCTAAATGTGCTACACTTAGCCAATCCAATTGTATGGCCTCCAGAGAGTGCAACAAGGTCTTTCAAGTTTAGTCCATGAGATTGAAAATTTGATAGAAGCTGAGAGAAGTTGAAAAATGGAGGAGGAAGATTTGTATTTGCATCGTTCAAGCTTGCTGTTCTTGAATCTCTTCTTCCTAGTAACACTTGGTACTTGTAAACTGGTCCTCCAAGCTTTAAAAAAAACAAGTAATTAAACAAAAGGGCGAATTGATATTTGAGAATTTGAGACCAAAACAAAGTAAACAAACACTTACAATCTGAACTGAATCACGAGCTGCAACGGCTAAAATGTCCGAACAAGACACCACGTTTCCTTTACATCGTTTGTTTACAGCATTCTTGATTTCATCAACCGCATTGAAACCTCTCACTGAATTTATGTTTGGACCAGCAGTCTTTTCTCCAGTGAAGCCATTTGTGTCGTCAAGTAAAATTGATCCATCACAACCCTGTCATTGTGTCAAAATCAATCCATGTGATTTTGCCTTCAAGATTCTTTCAGTTTTCTTTAGTACGTTATATACTGTCTTTGTTTTTCGGTAGTAACTCAAACCCACTTTTGTCTATGTTCAAGGCTGGCCAAATTTTATTTATTTTTTCCTTCTTATGAAAAAAGTACAATTTTGGAAGCAAAAAAACTAAATACAATTTGCTTTGTTAGCTTAATCTATTTAGGCCATGTTTCCTATAGGTAAAAAGAAATAAAATTGTACTCATTTTAACAACTAAGACCTGTTTACTTGATTGGTAAAACATAACACAAAATTTTTCTTAAGAAAATAACTCAATAGGAATACTTATGTCTCGTTTTGTAAAGTGCTTTATTTTTGAGTTCTATTTACTTGTATTTGAAACTAGTTTTATGTTTTCTAATTTATTTAAGAACTCATTTGATAAAATATTTTCTTTTTTATTCACTCTTAAGTCCGCGACAAAAAATAAGTAAAGTCAAGTAATGAAAGTAAAAAATATGATTTTCAAAATGTAACATATTATTAGTATGTCTCGTTAAAGAACTCCAAAAGTTTATAACTTTTCACCGAGGGGAACAAGAAGAAAGGTTTTGCAATAATCAGCCAATGTAAAAATGGGAATGTAACACTATTCGTAATAATAAATAATAAAAAGAGAATTAAATCTCACATTGACAAAACAATCGTGAAAATGCAAACGAAGTAGTGAAGCTCCAATTCGAGGCTCGCGTTTTATAGCATTTCTGACAACTTTTTTGATGATATTCAAAGCCTTTGGACATGATCTTTTGTAGTAATCAGTAGTAAGTTGTGCCCTTGAAGTAGGGATTGTTAAAAAAACACCAAAAATAACAACTAGGATAAATAGTGTCAAAGACTTAGAATCAGCCATTAATCTTGAGCTAGTACTTATAATTATAATCTTGAGCTAGTACTTATAATTATAATCTTAAGCTCTCTGCAAAAAACCATTAAGCTTGAATCGTTTATATAGAGGGAATACGTAGAAACTTGCATGCTTTTCTATTGATTCAATAATTAATTAATTCTGATAATAGTATTCATTTTTATAAGATTTCATGCTTGGCCACGTTAAAAAAGCTCATATTCATCTGTTAGTGTAACAGACTAAAGAGTCGTAATTAATAGTGTCCTTCTTGTGTTATTAATTGATATATTTTTGAAAAAATATATCATTTAATTATATTTATTTATAAAATATCAAATAGAAATAAAATTAAACTTTTATCTATTTTTTCATTAAATATAAGAGAATAACACATATCTCACGTACATATTTATATTTTTCAATAGGTATATACATAAAAAAAAATTACTCAAACTTTTTAAGAAATTTTATACTAACAAACTTAAACAAAATTTTCAATAAAAATTAAATAAAATTTTCATTATATAATATATAAAATCACATATTACAAAAATAAAATTTTTATTTAAGTTTAATAAAAAAATTATTAAAATATTAAAGTAATGTTTCCAATAAATAATTGTTATTAAATATGTATATGGAAAAACATACAGATAGATACAGAAACATATGTATCATATATAATATTTTATTATATTTAATAAAAAATTAGGTATAAAATTAACATTATCTTAAAAAAAAAATTTACAAATAAATTTTATAAACTATGATACTAAAACATTCATGTGATCTAAATAAAAGTACTTTCCCGACAGCTTTTTCCAACATTATAATAGATAATCGATCCTTGAATTTAGCCAACCGACATTTTTTTGTTGGGTTCAAAAACCGATTTGTATTGTATATGTAACTTTTACATTTTATATATATGGTGAACTTTTTTTAAATTATAACGAGTAATGCAAGCCTGGTTGTTAATATTGTTTAATTATTATATCAAGTCTAAGACTTTAAATTCAAAGAGAGA
The DNA here is from genome assembly GCA_030763125.1 of Hippophae gyantsensis. Lineage (NCBI taxonomy): Eukaryota > Viridiplantae > Streptophyta > Magnoliopsida > Rosales > Elaeagnaceae > Hippophae > Hippophae gyantsensis. The sequence continues at coordinate 13,565,547 of CM061037.1, read as the reverse complement.
GTTAATAGATAATTTAAAATTTTTCGTGAAGATACTTAAGTCGTACATCAATAAATATTTAATAATAACATTATATATATATATATACGTGTAATCACAAACTTATTTTTTAATTATAAATTAAGTTTTAGTTTCTATCCTGATAACAAAGTTAGACTCGTTGTTATCACCCCGAATACCCTTAAAGTTCACCTTTTATTGACATTTAAGAACATTCTATCGGTTCATTCATAAAAATAAAAGATGATTGTTAAGGACCCTAAATCTAACATCAATCAAAAGTTTGATAGTAATATTGCACATGATTTTAGACAATCTTTTAATTTAAAATTCGATTTTTGGGTCACGAGTTAAACTTATATTTCTATAACCTCCTATTAATATAACAAGTTTTGATATTATGATTACCTGCACCTTTTAAGACGTGAAACAACAAAGAAAAAACGTGCAACTAAATAGTATATTGAAGAGCTAGATAATATATACAAGAGTTCAGTGTCATTTTCTATCATTCCTTTTTTTTTCCTAAAAAAAAGTTGAGCAAGAGTTCACCATTATTAGCTTTCAATGAATTTGCAAATCATTTAATCAATATTGAAATTTTTTTAAATTTTTGAAAGTTTTATATAAAACCAAGCTTCAAGTAAATAGAAAAAAAGAGTTTCATACGAGAATGGGACAATTCTGGATAAAACCCATAACATAAACACTATTCGGCATAATACAGATTATTTTTTAACTAGAACTAATAAACGAATTTTCTTGTATTTGTAAATATATTGTATATTTTATCATTATAAATTAACTAGTTAGCTAAAATAATATTATTTTACAAATGTTAAAATATGTGAATTTCATTGAATACACACAAGGTGATAGTATTGAAAATCCTGAGTGGAAATAGACTAAGTGTTGTTTTCAAGAAAACACTAGCTACTATGGTAAATTTTTCACATTATTGGCAAGACATTGTTGAACAAACGAGATTCTTGTACACGATGAATGTATTGACAAGTGATAAAATATATATCTTCTTTTTAATAGTTTATTTTTTTATTAAAATAAAAAAAATATAAAAAAAATTAACTATTAATATTAATAAATATTATACAATAATTTATATATAAGATTTTATTTTACAAGTCACTAATATAAAAAAATAACAACTAAGGTCAATCTTTTGCAAAATACTATAAAAGTATTTAATAAAAATGTCTTTGAAAGTGGTTGGTTAAATACTTAAATGATAGAACGATAAAGGATTTAAGCTATATTTTTATGAGTTCCTAGGTAGTATCCTTTATAATCATTAATTAGTCAACTTCTTTAAGAAAAAGCTTAATGGTATATATAATCCGAAACATAGGAAGTCGAATTGGCTTTTTTGTTTTTAATCACGGAAAGTCAAATTTGGTTGGCTTGCAATATGGAGATGAGACAAGACAATTAACAGTATCCACCCAAACTTCCCACTTCTACGCCGTATTTTCAGATAAAATTAAACTTATAATTACTTTATTATTTACATCTCAATTTTTTATTTAATAAATATTTGATATGTCATTTAATATATATAGATACAAATTTTTTATCCAATACATATATGATAATGTGTATAAACAGTACAGATACCAAACAGCATATATGATATATCCCACAGCACATCTGCCCATGACAAATTTGACTTCCTAAATCCTATTTGTTTTTTTGTTTGTTTCCCCTCTTATTTTATGTGTATTTAACAAGCACGTTTGAGAAGTTTGGGTTCTTCGTACCAATCATACTTGTATTTTTTTAGAAAAGAAAATGTTAGCAAAATAAATCATATTTTTATGTTTAACTAACAAGAAAATTCATATTATTTTGTAGTTGGTATTATGATCTGGTGGATAATATTTTTTAAGCTTCAACTTACCAATTCAAATCATCTTCAACTAGATTTAGCCCCCCAAAAAAAAAATCATCTTCAACTACAATTTTATCCCATTTGCATTGCATTACGTTTTATTTGTTAGTTGTTTTCATGGAGTTATTTAGCACTATTGTAAGATATCAATTATCACATACTTGGATTTAATATACGAAAAATATAGATGATTGTAAGACCACCAGAAAAAAAAGGAGAATACTATTTTTTTTTTTTTTACGAAACACATTTTTATAAGGTCTTACAAGTTACAAAATACGATCTATCATCTATGACAATAGTCACACCTTACGTAAGGTCTTACGAAACATTATGAGGCTTTATACAATACGATTTTTAGGCAAATTATAGCTTCTTGTTATTTCCCCCGAACATTAAACTAGTTGCCAGCTCACCGAACTGTCCCTTTTTCTTTTTCTTTTTTTTATTGGACAATAATCATTCATTTTGAGTGTGGAATATAAAGGTTGATAATTCAACCTTAAGACTATCAAAGTGTGAGCCAAACTGTCTCAATTGGTTGACATTAGTGGGGGAAGCAGTCCACCTTCGTTCCGTCGCAAATACATATTGCGGTAAAATATAGATAAACCTTTCTTACTTGTTCTTTAATAGGGAATATTTAGTTTCGAGTAAAGATGATTAGTTAATGATATGATATTAAGACTCATTCCTCTCCGATTTCATGTTATAAATTCAAATCACCAAAAAGTACGTTTAATCTTAAAAAAAAAATGAAATTAGGGGAGGTATGATGAAACCAGCTTCGTATTACAATAACTATTAAATTGTGTGGTTTTCATCTAGGCTATTCATAATTGAAAACTTCAATGTCAAATTGCAATTAAATTAGGCTATTCACTACATTGTAGTCAACCAATGAGAAAAAAATAGCACAAATTAACTTTGCCTATCCAGTTCTAATCCTCTCTAATTTTGGCCTTCTGGCATTCTTAAACATTATTAGAACAAGGAGGAAAGAAATTCACAAGCATTTACTGTAAGTCAATACAAAACTCCACAGGTATCTAATCTTCCAGAAAAATACTGCGCCCCAAACTCAAAGCATAACCTTAAGAAGAAAACAAATAAACAAATGGGGCTGTGGTCTCTGAAGTTAGAACCTAAGCCGTTCAATGTGTTCTGCTACACCCTTCAATCTGAAATTCTAAGCAAAACCCCCTGCAAAACTTGGGATTATTTAAAATGTGCACGAAAGAATGATCCTTTAGTCAAGATGTGTTTAGTATTAATGTTAAACCAGAAATTAGTCCATCGGCCAATCTCAATAAGTGATTGGCTGATGGATTAATTTGTATAAGTATTTTACACGAGATGACGCAATGGAATAAATGTTCATTTTCCAATCATTCTTGGTAAATATTATGTATTACTACATTAATGCTTCTACAATCAAATTCCATGGTCTTCATCCAGTTCTCGAAATCTCCAATTTCCTGCAATACAAATCCATATTCCATACCAACCCAATGAATAACAATGTCATATTCCTTAACAAGGAAGCACTTCTAAGCCAAAAAAAAAAAATACTTATCAACAGGCAAAACTGGAGGACATTAAGGTCTTTGAGCAATTACCTAAACATCATTATCATGAAATACCCCACATTAAGTAATTAACTGTATTAATTAACCTCTGGTAAAAGTAAAATGGACAGGATATGCTGCCACAACCTTATATCACAGTTCATCCACCTTACCGGCAAAGCAAGACACAATCCATAGAAATATTATCCCCATAAGCTTTAGAAGCATGATTACTGGACAATATGACATTGACAATGCAATAGTTGCAAGTTGATTATTTCCATCCAAATATATAGGTTTCATCAACCTTCAACCAAAGTGACATCACTCACAAGGACGCCACAAAGTGACCCTAAAAGAATAAGCCAAATCAAATGAGCATTCATTTCACTTGATCCGCCAAAATCTTAACTGATCTATAACTGTTTTTAACGAATTCAGTTCATAGATCCAACTAATTAATTCGGATCGTGTTTCTATCACTATTTGCTAGGATGAAGTACTCCGAATTACCCAACTTGTTCTTATCAGCAATTCAGCATACATGAACTACTCATAGTTTATTTACGAGCTAGAGACTACTATGATTTTCTACCCACACCAAATTTAGTATGGAAAAGCAGAGTTATCACAGCAAAATAAATAAACAAATACAACGTTTTTACACCTCCATCTAATCCAAAATCCAAACACCTTTTGTGTCATAAAAAAGAGTAAAAAATTGGTAAATGCTGAACGGAAAAGAACCTTAACGGCAGTGTTAAGAGCATGAGTTGCGGCGAGCCATTCATCTGACTGCTTCATGAAGCGATTAATGATGGAGGCTAAAGCCCTAATTTCAAGCTCGATTCGCTTCTGATTGATGAAACACTCTTGAACCCCACTATTCACTTTGTCCACCAACAGATCCGATACGCGAGTCGCTTTCTTGATCGCGTCCTTCTTCGTTTTTTCTGCGAAAATTTATTTACGGGAAATCACAAAGTTCACTGATTTTCACCGAATACAAGTAAAAATGTGAGGACTGTTGTCTGTAAATAATGTCAATTTTCTACAGGATTGTTCACGGAGGGCAAGAGCAGACCGGTTGTGATTTTGAATGAGTTGGAGTAGTGAGGCTTCGAGTCCACCGGCGGGTTCTGATCCAGAAGAAGACGGCACGATCGCTCGCGCCAGTGGAAGCTGTGTTGTCGAGTACATATTCCTCTATCTGTGTGCGCGCGCGCAAATGTTGGTTTGGACTCCATTCGCTTAAACTAGATTGCAAATAATGGGCTTAACGCGAGGCCCGTAGGCAAGTACCCTTCCACTCCTCTCGGGGTTGGGATACAGATCACTGGTCGATATTGTTTACATACGGAACAACAAATATAATATACGAGTGTTTTATATTCAACGTCAAATTTTCGGTAATCAATAAAACTTAAGTAATTTTTTTTAAATGTAACTTCTAATTAATAATGAATAAATAATTTAATTAATCTGTTTAAATAAAAAAATTTAATATAATATATTGTATTCAAATCATATTAAATTAAAATATTTTACAATCAAATAGGATTTAAATTTAAAATTATATAATTTATTTGAATATAAATTAGATTAAGATTCATATTTTTTATAATACTTTGTAATTCAATCTAAATCGAATTATTATTATAATTATAAATAAATACATATTTTATTTTATAATATAATATATTTAAATATTATACATATAACAATTATATTAAATTATTATTTTTGATTAACAAATAAATATAAATATTAAATCTCTATATTAATTTAATAATTATTTAAATATATTTTTTATTTTTTATTTTATTAGTTGTAATTATAAATAATAAATTTTTCTAGAGATGTATCAATTTAAAATTTAAATTTTATATATCTTATGTTTTATATATGATAAAAAATTTAACATCAATTCGATATGAAAAATTTGATTTTAGATTTGTGCGAATTGATTCCACTATCAAATCAACTTTGTATTTGAATTGATGAAAAACATTTCATCCATTACTCACCTTTTTTTTTTAATATTAACCTCTTATTTTTATCAATTTTACTCTTAATTATAAATATCTATATCAATCTACAAGTCTTGTTTACTAATACATCAATCCAATAAAATTCAAGTTAAATTTTAATCATTTTATATGTTTTATATTTATTTTAAAATATCTTTTAAATTTTTTATGGCTCTATTTAAAGGCAAATTTTGATTAAATCTCGTTATAACTTCAAATACATATTTGGATATCTAAAATTATTAAAAATAAATGTTTTTATACATATGAATGTAAAAGATTTTGTATATTGTAAGTAAAATCTATCATATTTAAAACTAAATACACTATTTTATTAAATATGTATTTAAGTTTGACTTAAAACAATCCATTATTCTTCTTAATAAGTTATGTTTTTAAGAGTTCAAAATTAATATTAGTATTTATAGTTAAAAATAAGGGATTATTAATAAAATATATATTTAAAATAAAAATATATTAAATTATCAATAATATTACTTTATCTTATTGATAACTAAATTCTAAATTTTAAATCTTAAATTTTGAAATTTTTTCCTAAATACTATGTCATATACTCCAAACTATAAATTTTAAAATCTTAAACTTTAAATTATAAATCTTAAGGATTATTTTAATCTTTTTATTTTATATATATATATATATATATATATATTATTTTTATTTTTTAAACAGTATATTTTAATTATAAAATATATTATTTTTAAATTATTCACTTTCTAAGGACACAATGAAAGGTCTGTTTAATATAGCAGCCCAGATATCCAGTACATTCACTATTGTTAAAATGAGGCCCAAATTTTATAAATATAAACGAAGATTATTCATCTAAATAAAAAAGGGAAAAAAATATGACTGAAGTTTTTTATTTATTTATTTATTTATTATTTTTTGAAGAATATGACTGGAGTATTGACTAGACTTTTTTGGAAGCCCAAAAACTCCGTCCAATCATCTAATGTAGTAACTTTCAAGGTATGGCTTTAAGCTTTCAATTAATTCAAAAATCTAACCCAGTTATGTCCAATCAAATAGAAAGCCCATTGTTAAGAATATATTAACAGATTAAGAAAAATGAATATATAAAATTATGATAATTTCGTCCTAAAAAAATTAAATAATTTTTTTTATTTTGTTTTTATTTCTTTTCGATCGACGAATAGATGAATAAGTGTTCTGATTTAAGTAAAAAAATTAATTTTTAAAAAACATAAAATAAGTCTAAAATGAAATTTTTTAAAACATTAAAAAATTAATTTGTTTTTCATTTATATCAATAAAACATTATGATTATTAAGAACTCAACGGAACCTACTTCATCTTTTGTTGCCTAATTCGAGAGAGATTTTGTTAAATTTTTACATTTTTATGTTATGTTTACAACTGAGTTAATCCTATTACTAAAAGTATGAATCTAATTTAAAATATGAATAATAAAAAAAAATACGGATTAAATTGATCACAAGAATAACATTTATAATACATATTTTTCAAAGAAGAATCCTTCTATTAGTATTAGCCATTTATCTTATCTTCTTCAACATTTCTTCGGGTAATCATGCTATAAACATAAATAGTTATATATAATGAGGAGATGGTATTATTTCGAATAAAAAAAAAATTCTGTTATTATTTAGTATTCTCTTTTTTTAATTGAAAAAATAGTTCGAAAATAAAATAAGTACAAAAATGAGTAATAAATCCGAATAGTTATATAAAGTTTTATCGAAACCCAAATTATAAAGCTTAGGATAACTTGACTCAATTAAGTATTTATAGGTACCGTTTTGTTGAGGTACACTCAACCTATCAAATTATGATGAATTATTTGTTTATAACATTTTTAAAAGAGAATACTAAATAATAGCTGGAATTTTATAACATTTTAAAGAGAATACTAATAATAAATATTGAATTTAAGGTCGACGTGGTTGATTTGGTCGATTATTGACCTATTTTATAAGTTAAATTTATGTTTATTCTTTTGAAAAATTAAAATATTAACATATCTATAAATTATCAAATATTAATATTTAAATTGACATATAATGTAGGTTTTAGAACACTTGTTTAGTAATTTTATACCTATATTTTTCTATCAAACATATATTTATAAAAGCATAACAATCTAAGAATAATCTTAGCATGATATGTCTTCTATGTATGTTACTATTCAAAAAAATTAATTTTGTTAAAAATTAAAGTTGCTTGTAAAAGACTTTCAAACTTACAACATACCCTTAAATAAATATAGAGAGAAGAACAATAAAATGATCTAAATTAATAAACAAATAAGAAATAAATCTCATATATACTTATTAAGAAAAATTTGACACAATATGTTTATCTCCCTTTTCAAAAGAAAATTTATTTTGATGCACATGATTATACTTAATATAATTAGTTATTTCGGTTTGATGTTGACAATTTTGACTATAATCGATGTTCTATTTGTTAGTCTAAACAAAATATAACTTATTTGAAATTTAAAAATTAATTGACTAAAAATTAAAAAAATTTATTCTACAATAGTTCATATATTCTATTGCATCTTATCATACCAATTTTCAATACTTGATCATTGATATTCATGAATAATATTAATTAATATTTAAAGATAGTTATTACCTCTTCCTTTCTTCTTAATTCTTCTTACAAAACAATTAAAATGAATGAAGTTTTTTTATTTGGAATCATCTAAGATCTCATTCTTATTACTTTGGTTGGATTATTAGTAGTTGCATATTTACAATAGTGGTGATCAATTGAATATTTAATTAATTAATACATTTTTTTTATTGATCTCCTACTTTCTTTAATCGCATGAGGTCGAATTTAAATTGATGTTCAATTATTTCAATATTATTTTTTACTATATATATATATATGAAACATCTAAAAAGTGATCTATTTTTTATTCGTATAAATGAAAAAAAATAAATCAATTTTTCGATGTTTCAAAAAATTTAGTTTCACTTTTATTTTATGTTTTTGAAAAATTAACTTCATTACTTGAATCAAAATATCTATTCTAATTATTAGATTTTTTGTTTTGGATGACACTATCACAATTCTATATATTCATTTTTCTTAATGTATTAATATATTAAGAATATTTTTTTTAAGTTTATTTTTTATTTCTATATTGATTTCATACAAAATAAAAGTTCATTAAAGAATTTCTATTTGTAAAAAAAAATTCAATCTTTTTTTATCGTCCGAATCATTTGATTATTTTCGTTAATAATTTGAATTTAATTTTTTTTGGGATATAACAGAAATTTATATTCTCAAATAATATTAGAGAGATTTGTATTTATTAAGAAAAATTCATTTTTCTTAAGATTAGTCTCTTCTTTAAAGGAGACAAAAATTGTTAAATTTTATAATTTATGATTAATCTATTCAACATTTTCCTTTTAGAGGACAAATTCCCACATTTAAATTAGGTATCAAATGCATTAATACTATATCCTATTCATCCAAAAATCTTGGTTCAAAGACTTCGTTACTGCTTTGCATTTATTACGACTATTTCTTCAATAGATTGTCATAACTTTTTTACGTCGTGTGCATTTTCATAAAGGTGGTGTTTTATAAAAATAAAACTTTGTTGTTCATTATTTTGGACTAACCATCTCTTAGAAAGTATTGTTAAAAGATTATCAATTCTAAATGAAACGAATGTAGTAGTGGCTTGTTAGAACCCTAAGTCTTTACTTGATCTAAAATGTGTGATGTATATGTCATTCCAAAGTGATATACTAATCTATTAAAAAATTATTTAATAATAGTTATATCTTTCACTTTTTTATGAAAGGCTAAATTGGTCTATTCTACCAAACGTACCTACATATTGCGTTGAGTGGGATTCAACAGTGGGTTTGAATCAATGATTGGAAAACTTCCTTTCTCGATGTTGATTCGTGTAGAAATTTAGAAACCAAGGTCTTAGTTAAACCGAAAAATCCTAAATTCACACATGTGTCATAAAATTACTTAACTTTGATACCATATAATTAGGTATTGTATAAACAGACATGCAAAAAACCTTGTATAACTTCTTTGATTTTCAAATAAAACAAAATATGACCAACAATGGTTCAAACATTTATACAAAGAAATATTTTTTATACTTTATGCTATTAGATAGTGTCCATAAATCTTATGATATGTTTCCAAAGATTAATAGTAAACTTCGATCGGAGCTTTTTTTAAAGTAATAACGCGTTGATCTAGTCGCCATCAAAACCACAAAAGACCATTTGAATAGATTCTTTTCTATCGACTCTAATTGCATCATAAGAATTACAAAAAATAGATCATTTTCGCTTAAATTTAATTTAGATATAAATTATATGAAAAATAATAAATATATTAATTAATATGTATAACTATTATAAATATATTATAATAGAAATAGATTGTTCATTTTGTTTTCAAAATTTTAAAATAAAAATTTCTACCAATTTAACTAAGTGAAATGTCTAAATTTTAATACCTATATTAGAGATCAACTAACCCATAAAAAAATATATGTATAATTTAGTCTTAAATTTAATCGATTAGATGATCTTTAAAAAATTATCCACGTAAAATTGAAGTAATGTAGGTTTATCTTCATTATATATAAAACGTATGTGAGTATATTTTAGTATAGATTAAAATTTTCACATAAATGTGTTGTTTTTAACATGGTTATATTTATATTTTATTTGTTTTGGGTATAAATAACCCAATAAAAAATATATTTATTTTTATATAATGTTAAAAAATAAATATTTATTTATATTATAAAAAATATAAATATATATATTTTTATAAATAATAAAAAATAAAATTTCATATAAAAAATATATATTATATAATTAAACATATTTGACTTCACATAAAAATATATATAGTTATAATTAGCATAGTTTCTTTAAGTTTCACGTTAAAATGGACATCATTGTTACATGACTACCCATGATAGAGTTGTAAAATAAATATATGGATTGAGTTAAAGTCAACCTATTTCATTCATCATTTAGTTAACCTAATTCATATTTAATTTATTAAATAAAAATAATTTAATTTGTTTATCAATCGATCTATTTAACGTCAACTTAAATTCATTTAAAATTTCCTAATTGTGTCATGCTCATGTGTTATCACTACTACAAAAATAACATATAATTTTGATTTTTAATCGTGATCGTAGATTTATGATCATAATTATTAAAACCGAAGTCTAAGTGAGAAAGATCATAGACTATTACCTATGACTTTGATTTTAATAAAAAGTGAGGCCATAAACATATTATTTAACCTCATTTTTTTAATATAATATAAATTAAAATAAAATAATAAATTAAAAAAATTAAAAATCGTTATATTAAAATTAATGAAATTATATTTCAAAATTTTTACATGCACTAAAACATAATAAATCCTTACTATAGTTAACTAATTAAAATATTTTAAAATATAAAATACATGTAAAAAAACTTGAATATACTTAGATTGTTTAGCACATATGTTGATTCTTTAGCAACACAAGCATCAGTCCAAGCTGAATCAACCAAAACACTCTGGATGTTTATTAACCAACCACTGTTTTCAAGAGTTGAGATTGAAGCAGATATACTAATGAGATTACGACCATTAATACCTAAAACAAATATAGCCAGTAATCACATGCATAAAGCTTGTTGCTTCTACATCCACAACCTTTGACTACTGACTATTGAGGGATGTTTCATAACTTATTGTGAGTTTGTGATATCATGTGCTTTTGTATTTTATATTCATATCTGAATCATAAACAATAAAGGTACAATTAAATGAAGGTACAATTCAATGAATTTTCGAGCCTCAGAACTCCTTCATCTTATTTAGGTGATTTATATAATAATAAATTGGTTTTCTTTTTGTAAATTTTACTTGTCAAGGTTTAGGGTTAGCTAAGGTGAGAAATTGTTTTTTTGTAAATTTTACTTGTAAAGTTGTTGTTATTGCTCATTTTAGATATAAACAAGTGGTCTCATCTTTTTTGCTATCCAAAATTTCTTTGGTAACTCAAGCTAATCTAACTAACCTTGTGCAACAACTTTTTTTTACCTCCAGTGCATCTGGTTTTATTGGTTCTATGCCAAGTAAATCATCTTGACCTAAGGGATTTGTTTGCATAGGAGAAAGGATGTACTAAACTCGCAATTGTTGCTAGGATTTTGATGTAGCAAATAGTGTATATGGATGATATGATTTGTGTTCCTTAGAAAAACTAGATGAAGAAAGGTGGCCTTAATCTTAAGGTTGATCCAAGCTCAATGGCTAATGATGCTTTGTCTACTACAAGTGATCGAGCCGAATTAGTGAATATTTTTTCAAGTGGCATGAGTTTCAATGGTGTTAATTAATGTTTTGTCTTTGGTTACTGTAGGATGTTTTTATGGTTAGTGTGTATTTCATTTTAGGTGTTTTTTGAGTCTAATTTTGTCTAGTGTGCTATTTTGAGTTTTTGCGTGTTTTCATATGAGTCTTGTTACTTGTATATGAACCTTATTCCATACTACTTTATTGGATAACACATATGTTAATAATTCGTTCATTTATTTGCTTAATTTGGCCTATGTAGATGATATTTGTCTTTATTTGGTTTGATTAGTTATGGACTAGTTATCTGTTGGTTTATGTTGCATATTTCTTGAGTATTTAATCCAATTCTATATCACCAAGCTTTTTTTGTTTTTTCACTCAATGGAATTTCAGGTCAAGGACAATACCTGGACTGGATTGTGGCTTTTATCTTTGAGTCTAGCTGGTGCTTGGCACATGGCAAAGGCAGCCTCTCTTTTCCAATCAAGTTACGTGCTGGAATTATGGCATCAAGTTTTGTCATGCAAAGGGGTGTGTTTCTCGCATACAAGCCCAACTTTCCTCTCTAGGTTACAGGGACACATCCATTCCAACCATTTAGTAGGATAATTGGTTTTTCATTTTCTTTATTGCAGGCCACAACAATTGTACTACTCTAATGACAATTGTATTTTTCTACAAATTATTAGGGAGTTTGACAATTGTAGGTCTATTATGTGTGTAGTATTGAGATTATAGATGACACTTATCATTAGAGTAGTACGACTGTTGTGGCCTGCAATAAAGAAAATGAAAAACCAATTACCCTACTAAATGGTTGGAATGGATGTGTCCCTGTAACCCAGAGAGGAAAGTTGGGCTTGTATGCGAGAAACACACCTCTTTGCATGACAAAACTTGATGCCATAATTCCAGCACGTAACTCGATTAAAAAAGAGAGGCTGCCTTTGCCATGTGCCAAGCACTAGCTAGACTCAAAGATAAAAGCCACAGTCCAGTCCAGGTATTGCCCTTGACCTGAAATTCCATTGAGTGAAAAAACAAAAAAAGCTTGGTGATATAGAATTGGATTAAACACTCAAGAAATATGCAACATAAACCAACATATAACTAGTCCATAACTAATCAAACCAAATAAAGACAAATACCATCTACATAGGCCAAATTAAGCTAATAGATGAATGAATTATTAACATATGTGTTATCCAATAAAATAGTATGGAATAAGGTTCATATACAAGTAACAAGACTCGTATGAAAACACGCAAAAACTCAAAATAGCACACTACACAAAATTAGACTCAAAAAACACCTAAAATAAAATACACATTAACCATAGAAATATCCTACAGTAACCAAAGACAAAAACATTAATTAACACCATTGAAACTCATGCCACTTGAAGAAATATTCACTAGTTCAGCTTGATCACTTGTAGTAGACAAAGCATCATTAACCATTGAGCTTGGCTCAACCTTAAGATTAAGGCCACCTTTCTTCATCTAGTTTGTCTAAGGAACACAAATCATATCATCCATATACACTATTTGCTACATCAAACTCCTAGCAACAGTTGCGAGTTTAGTACATCCTTTCTCCTATGCAAACAAATCCCTTAGGTCAAGATGATTTACTTGGCATAGAACCAATAAAACCAGATGCATTGGAGGTAAAAAAAAATTGTTGCACAAGGTTAGCTAGATTAGCTTGAGTTACCAAAGAAATGTTGGATAGCAAAAAAGATGCGACCACTTGTTTATATCTAAAATGAGCAATAACAACAACTTTACAAGTAAAATTTACAAAAAACAATTTCTCATCTTAGCTAACCCTAAACCTTGACAAGTAAAATTTACAAAAGGAAAACCAATTTATTATTATATAAATCACCTAAATAAGATGAGGGAGTTCTTAGGCTCGAAAATTCATTGAATTGTACCTTCATTTAATTGGTGAATTATTTTCAAATTTTAAACGGTTTGTATATTTTATTTTTTATGTATAATTTTATATATTATCAATATAAGAGTTGATATTTTTGTAGTATCTTTATTCTTGTTTTGATATCTTTTTAATCCATATTTTTATTTGGGATACATCACATATTCCTATTAAAGTTATTGATACTTATTTTGATCAAAGTAAACAATAATTTTAAGGAATTGGTTTATCTAAAAAATATTAATTAATATATAAATATTTGATATATCTTAATTAAAAATACGGAGAAAAAATGTAACAAAAGAAAAATAATTTTACTCTGATGGTAACAATACTGTCAATATACACCAACACTTTTTTCCATCACCAAAATACTTTTGATATCTCAGTCTTGCAAGTGGCTGTAAATGGTATTTTTTTATTAAAAAAAATAAACTATATGTTCATCAAAAATCACACGTGATAAAGCAAAAAAAGAAATCGATTAATGTTGATTTTGGTCCACAATTTTAAATATGCAATTATGTTATTATATTATGTGAAATTACCATAATTTGCAATGAATTGATTTTTTTTTCAAATTAATACACACTAATACACTATTGTTTAGTGTGGTTGACCTGATATGATCAATTAAGAATGTCCAAAAACCTAATCAAATTGAATTAAAACGAAAAATTGGATCGAATCGTATGAAGTCGAATAATTTTACAAATTATATGATTTGGTTCGATTTGTATCAATTGAAACCATTTTTCAAACGGTCCAATTAAAATAATTTTTAAATATATATTAAAAATTATTTTAACAGATGTAAGGCTATATAACAAAATTGTTCATACTACGAAACGATTAATCTCTTCAAAACCCTAAAACCCTATTTGCATCCTTATCACCTCCAGCACCAATCAGTCGTCCTCACCTCACCTCTAGTCCTGTCATCTATGGATAAAATAAGTATGTAGAGTCTCTCTGATTCTATGTTTTATCTGCTATGTTATTTACCGAAACAAACTGAGAGAGAGAGAAAAAAAATATAATTAAATATATGTTATTTAAATTCATACTATATGAGTTTGGTGACGAATCTTTTTTCGGCTTTGGGGGTCTACCACGTCCTCTCTTTAGTGGTGTATTTGAGTCTAGTTTTATATAATTATTTTCAATGAAAATGAGTTCTACGCTCTTTTTCATTTTGTTGAGATTGTGTGAAAGTAGTGTTGTATGCCTAGGTGGCAATTCTCCGTATGTTGATCATGTGTGTTGAAATTGTTGATTTGTTTGCTCAATTCTCATCCTTTACTACATCAATGGTCTTCATGATCATCGTGAAACTCAATTTAAAGCAACAAAATCTCTCACATATATATATATGAAATAAAATGATGCGTTTGTTTCTTTGGGTTACTTCCTGTTATCATTCCTATGTCTTTTTGTTGTACATTTTTCTATGAAGACATAATTGATTAGATTATTGGATCTTGTTTTATGCTTGTGTGTTATGTTATTTTAAATCAATTCCCACAAATTTATGAAAATATTGATTTAGATAATTATAATATTTAAAAATTATTTCAAATTTTATTTTTTAAATATTATTATCTAATGATTTATGATTTTATTTACTTGTATAATTCATTAAAGATACTATATTGATCATTGTTGATTAATAATAAATAAGTTTATTCTTGTTTGTCAAATAATTAAATATAAACTTATGAATGTAATAAAAAAATATTATTAAAAGTTTATTACTAATAGGTCTTAGTTGAGAAACAAATAGCATAGACATTTTTTTTGTTAACTTGTAGAGAAATGTTATTTCATTTTTCTATACATTTATTGATAAGAATTATGATTACGTACATATTTATGGACACTACAAAATTCACAAGTCCGTTTCATTTTTCAACCCTTTCTTTCTGCTACTGTCCAAGAAAAGCTGCTTTTTTTTTTAATTCTGCAACTTCAAAGAAACAACCCTTCTCTGTTGTGTTTTACTTTTTTTGTGATTCTTCTATGCTAAATCGCTTTTTTCCTTATAATAGAAGGGAATAAATTAACTGTTTTGCGTGACTCAAATAAGTTTGCTCAAAAATGTAGCGGTAGGCATCTAGAATTAATGGCTAAATTAGAGGATGATATCACAAATGTGCTACAAACACAATTGATCTGGTAACCACATCTAATCGTCACCGTCATCATCACCAAACCCATCCAGATAATAACCCACCATTGATTGGATAACCACCGGTAATCGAAAGCGTAGATAAAATGACAACCA
Source organism: Hippophae gyantsensis (assembly GCA_030763125.1). Classification (NCBI taxonomy): domain Eukaryota; kingdom Viridiplantae; phylum Streptophyta; class Magnoliopsida; order Rosales; family Elaeagnaceae; genus Hippophae; species Hippophae gyantsensis. The sequence continues at coordinate 13,549,440 of CM061037.1, read as the reverse complement.
ATTAGGGGTGTCCATAAACCGGACCGAATCAGATCGATTTAATAGATATATTAAAATTTTCACATTATTTTTCATTAAAGATGTCCAAAAAATAGAACAAAACCAAAAATCGGACCGGATTGGACCGAATGGTTTTATAAATCAAACGGTTCGGTCCGCTTTATAAAACCATTTCAAACGGTACAGTCGGAGTAATATAAACGGTTAGATACGGTTAAATATATATTTTTTAAAATCGGACCAGACCGTTGGACAACGCTACAACCAACAACAAAGAATAAGATAAAATAAGAAAGTGAGACATACAAAGTTTTTCTTCTACTAAACTATATGCACATTTAGTTATATAAGACATTATCTCGAAAATCTCTTCAAGATGTAGGTCTTTGTTTATAGTAAAATTTATCATTTTATATTTTTAACTTATTTTATTATATTTGAATCAGTTTTTTTTTAGTCTATTTTATTTTTTTAAGACCATTCAAAGTTTTTTTACCTAATCGATTAAAGTTATTATTTTATGTCAAATTTTATTAGAATTAGAGCTTTTTAATCTCAAAATAATAGCACAATGAATAAAAATACTTATATTCTTTATAAACTACTTAAGATATTAAAATATATAATAAAATAAAATAACCACCATATCTTAGGAGTTTGATATCACAAAGATTTATAGGATTATTTATAGTTGTTGACTTGTTGGGAAGCTAATTTAGATGGGATATATATATCTAAATCTTTATTAAAAATTTATTTTTTGTTTTATAAGGGTGTATTTAAATCAGATTTTTTTTTGTATACTTTAATTAATTTTAAAAATTAGATATATTCATTTAACATTTTCTAAGAATTTATAGAAGTTTAATCTTATTCAATTAAAATTTTTTAAAATTTTTTAAAGTTTATAAAAATCTATACAAATTTAGGTGTATTCACTTATTACTTTTTTAAAAATTTACAAAAGTATTAGAGTATTCAAATTGTGAATGAATTTTAAAAACTTCATCTAATTATAAATTTTTAATGATTTTAAATTTTTTTATGTATAAATAAAATCTATCATCATTAACACCTTCGATAAGATTTTTGGAGACTTTTTTTTAATTCTTTTCTTTTTTTTATTATTCTTTTCTCCCTCTTTTTTTTCACATTCTTAACTCCCTCTTTTTTATATCTTTTTTATATATATATTTCTCACGTATTAACCTAAAAACTCATTATATATATTTTTAATTCTCATGGATTGAATTTTAAAAAATAGGTTTTTTAATATAATTTTCTATTAATAACTATTAGGAAGCAATAATTTTACAATAATAAATTTTACTTTTAGTTAACTTGAACACGTGTCTTTTTTTTAATTAATGCAAGTTTGTCTTTATTTTTATAAAAGCTCCGATATTTTCATAGCTTAAAATAAATTACGAATTTTATTACATTTTTTTAATAAAATACATAATAAGATATTGAGTATTTTTTAGAATTCTAAAGAGTTTATTAAAAAATATAAAATAATTAGAGTATGGTGCAAGTGTGAGTATGATGAAAAAAAAATATTAAACAGGGATAAAAAATTATAAAGTAATTGAATTTTATTCTTATTTTGTTTACATATAACTATCTATTTGAGATTAATTAACGTAAGTTAATTCATCAATTAATTAGTACTAATTAATTAACGTGATAATTAATTAAATTTTGTAATTAATTAATACTAATTAGGTGATGTATTAACTAATATAATAATTAATTAAGTTTTGTCATGTTAATTAATTAATTGACATATTAATTAGTTGATATGGTAAGACTTAATTAAAAAAAATAATTATGTATAAATAAAATAAAAATTTGTATATTATATAAATATTTTTATATAAAATAATTTAACCTAAAAAATATTATAAAATTCTTTAAAATATTATTAAAATTTATGAAAAAAGTTCTACAAATCCATTCAAATTTATACAAAGTTATTTAAAAGTTTAATAAATTATATGTTGAAGTTTTTAAAAATCTATTAAAATCTTAGATCTCTTAAAATTTAAAATCTATCAAATTCTCTTTAAATCTTAATTAAATTTTTTAAAATTTAATAAAATACATATTAAATTCTTTAGAATTCTATTAAAAAAATTAGACTTTTAAACCTTAAAATACCTTAAAAAAATATTATTAAAAGTTTATTACTAATAGGTCTTAGTTGAGAAACAAATAGCATAGACATTTTTTTTGTTAACTTGTAGAGAAATGTTATTTCATTTTTCTATACATTTATTGATAAGAATTATACTTACAGTCTATTTTATTTGTCATTTAATTTTTTTATTGTAAATATTATAATATAAACATATGTATAATAGATCTTACTTAGAATATTTCAGTTATTTTCCATTATTTTGTAGAGTTCTTCGGTAATTATTTTTTAGATTAAATTGTATTATATTTATGTATTATTAATCAGATTAAACAGTTAATAAAAATTGTATTAAAACTTTTGATTATAATATTTTTAATAAATAAATAATCCGATACTATTTAATTAAAATAATATAAATAATCTAATTTAATTAATTTTTTTACTAACAATGAGACCAATCAAAACCTGTCGACACCCGACTATCAATGCATTGTCGTTCAAAAACATAAGAGATACTAAAACCACGCAATGCAAAAGTCTTTTCCCTTTCAAAACAAGGCCGATAGCCCATATTTAATTATTTTTTGTACTCAAATTTAATGCTCTCCTTGCTACCTGTTTGATAACGGTCATCAGCAGCCTTAGTTTTACCTTTATAGATATTATATTCATGAGCAATATAACTTGCAAACTAATATTTTTTTTTGCATTTCGTGTCAAACTTAATAACTACTTTACACATTATTCTTATTCTTCTCTGGCTGCGTGCAGTTTCGTTTCAAGAGCTGACAGACTTAATTAATTTACCATTCTTAATAATTTGTTAATAAAGGATAGTAATAAAATCACTCTGTCAGTCCTTTATATTTATTTTACAAAACTGTGTTTGATATATTTTTTAATTTTTTTAATACATAAAATCAAAAAATAACATATATTTATAACATGTTAATCCATCATAAATAATAATAAAAATAATATTTTTAAAACTTATAATTATAAAAATAATATATATTATATTCAATTTATATATTTTTAAAACTAACATAAATATTATTAAAATATTATTTTTATTATTATAAATTTTAAAAATATTGTGAATTTTTATAATTTTTTAATTTTTTTGACAAGTCATTTTTGCTAACTTTTTTTTAACTCGTAATTCTACTTTTTTCGAAAACTTTATTTTATGGACCAAAAAATTTGACATTCTATCGTAAAGTATAATATTTTATTTTCTTGTGAGTTCTATACTCTTAAGCTTATTATTCAAAACTCTCAATGACTACACAGTGACTAGCTAATTTTTTTTTACCCATAATACAAAGATTAGTTTAAGGAATAAATAATGAAAGTTACTTTTTTTTAAAATAACCCTTTAGTCTAATAATTTATATGTTAGTTATTATTAATTCCTTTAATATGAAAAATAAATACTTCTAACTAGATTAATAATTATTAAAATGAGTATTTTTAATTCATTAAAAATCTTAAAATTGAATATTTATAATCTCATAAAGTGAAATGATTTTTATATTATAATACTTAATTTTCTTTAAAAAACGAGATTAGAAGTGTTTGATTTAAAAATTACGATATTAAAGTGCTTATTTTTATATAATAATAAGAATATTATAATATTTTTCCTATAAATAATTGATTTATGATAAGTATATTTTTAACTAATGTAAATAATTGACCTGATTTATTGAGAGAATTACTAAGTTAGAGTCATTGAAATCCATTAGATAAAATAGTTGAGGAGAGTATTTAGGAGTAAATAAAAAGAAACATTAAGTAGATATAAACTATAATGACAAGCTTTTTTATTAGTAAAAAAGGTCATTAAACAATATGTGATATGACTTTTGACATTTCGCCTCCAAAGAATTCAATTGTAAATTGGTTAAATTGGAATTTACAAGATAGTTATTTAAAATTTTATCCACACCATTCACGTGTGTGTGTAATGGAGTATTGTATAACTAACTGAAAATTTGCAAATTTTGAATCATATCGTTAATTTATTCAATATCGAAAAAACTAATTCGCAAGACAGTATTTAAAAACAAAAAAACTAAGTGTTTTTGCAGGTTAAAAGTATTAGTTTACTAAAAATTTACTTAGTCTCAAACACAATTCGAACAACTTATCAACTCATTTAATAATATTTTTATATCAACATAATTTTTTTCTTTGAATATATATATATATATATATATATATATATTGTGTTAAAAAGATTTAACATTTTTTTGAACATTTTTTATTGATGTTTTTTTTTTGAGTAAATAGCAATTTTTTTTTAAATAATCAAATTTTTTGATTGATCAATAAATAACAAAAGTAAAGTGAAAATGTTAAGCGCAAACTCGAATTAACAGGGTTTCTTATTTGCCGGTTTCCTGTGTTCCATTAATGATATGAATCCTAGCATTAATATTCGAAGCCCACATAATTGAATCGATTTTGATCAATACGACTTGCCAACCATTTTCTATTTTGATTTTTCTTTTCCCTTCTTATGATATACACAACTTTATTGTTGTAGCGACATTTGATACTGACTAGCCAACTTTAGTGCTTGCTCACTCACGTAGTCACATTTGGAATCTCCAAGGCTAGCTCGGATAAGGTTTTGAAAAATTATGACCCTTTCTAATTAACTTTAATTAACGATGACGAGCTTAAGTCACCGTCTCCGACACAAGAGGGGTCCCCGACCCTTGACATACCCGTTTAGCTCGCCGTGAAGTGTTTAAGGCCATCCACGTACGTGTGGGAAAATTCATGCCCACAGAAGCCTTATGAATTACTGGACGTGTTTGTTATAATTTTAAATATATTGTATATATAATTTTACTATTTTTTTATATTTTAATAATTTTATAATAAAAAATTAACTATTTATCTAATATTTTAATAATTTTATGTTAAAATCACATAATAATTTTTTTCTTATTTATTAATAAAATAAAATATTTAAAAAATGATATTATTTTATTGAAAATATTAATAAAAATAATTTTTTGTAATATTTTTATAAAGAATTAAATGGCTCTATGTAATAATTTTTTCTCCGTTAAATATACTAGCACCTAAGATACCGTTACTGCAAATATCTTTCCCTTTTTCCCAAGAAAGGATTAGTGCCGGAGGCGAACACTAACACATAATTATTTACTGTTAATTGTGATTGTACTTATTGAAGTAATTTAATCAAAGAAAAAATCATTAAAGAGGTGAATATTACTAAACGCTAACACATGATTATTTAAAATGATGTTTATGTGTTGTAGTATATATATATATATATATATATATCAGTTTATTATAAACAAATATTATATATCTATATATTTTCAATTTCAATAAATGAAATTTATTTTTCTAAAAAACAATAATTAAATAAAAAAAGGATAAAATAGCTTAAATTATTTTTAGGTTCTAAATTACTTGAATTGTCATTCAGTCATCCTTAATACCCTATATTATATATACTTACAATAATATTTTGATTTTTCTTGTATTAAGCTATTAATGGTCTTTCTTTGATTTTTTTGTGTCCAGTTACTTATTCATGATTTCTGGATAGCTACTTGTCTCTGCAGGTAAACATATTGGTTTGAAAAAGAATAAAGGAGGAGGAAGATGATTTAATTAATTAGTATGGCAAGAGAAAAGTTGGTAATAATTAATTAACATGCATAGGAAGTATAGTTGACGTATATCATAAACTGTCTTTTGATTAATAATATTTTATAGAATAATATTATATGTTTTAATTTATACTAGGGATAAAATAACCTGTTAATTATTTATGAAATGTAAATAAATGATATATGATGATGATGAAATAATAAGACACTTATTAATAAATAAAAGATCAATTAAATTATAATATTTTTTTATTTTATAATTAAGATCTCGATGAAAATTCTTCAAAAGTTCTGCACGAGTAATTCTAATATTAATATTTGAGGCTTGTAATTACTAATTGAAAATTCAAGCCTATATATTGAGAATGTTTTAATGAGTTCAGTAAACTTAAAACAACCACTACAGTCGTATTAGAAAAGTTTATTTATTATAAATTATCATATTAATACAATTAATATCATCTTTATTTATATATTAAAAAAATAAATTATATTATTTTAATTAATAATTATTTATTATATCAATTATAATTATATCTCAAATTATTGCTCAAAGAAATAATCAGAAGGCACACTTGCAATATATGGTATCAAATTTATTCCAATTGCAAATTTACACTGTCTAATGCATGCATGGTGATCTGTTCGTCTATATACCAAATTACCTTTAAAATATAAATTAAATATTCGCTTTGAATTATGGAAATCAATGTCAAATCAATCAAATCAATCAAAAATAATTGAGATAAGGGGACTTTATATATGTTACTATAATTCTGAGTAAACACATACAATTTAGTTAATTAGCTTTAATTCTATATTTTTGGGAAAATAATCATGTTAGTTTCCCACGTTTAATTTAAAATATGAATTTTTCCTATAATATTCTTTAATAAAAAATATATTATAAAATTAAAGTATTTATTTATCAAAACTTATCATAATTTCTGTCCAACAATGTAAATTTAATATGCATGATTCGTTCAAAGTATCTATAATCGACATGCTTTGACTCTTCTGGAACGAAGTTGATTGGATTCGAATAAGCCCGTTTCAACCTAGAGTTATAAATTACATGCACATTTAAATATTATGTATTATCATTTTATAATATCTTATTTAATTTTAAATTAATTACTAATTAAAAGTTAAAAAAAAATAAAATCCTACCTACCATATTTAACTAATATGAAAAATTTAATTTCAATCTAATAAAATATCCTATTCAAATCTAACTCAAGTCTAAAATTTCAATTTAATCTAATAAAAAATATATATAAATGAACTATTTAATTCTAACTCAAATCTAAAATTTAAAACTTGAAAGAACCCGATCGACCTTAATTCACATTCATCCAAAAATAATTGTAATAATTAATGATCCATTTTATTTAATTTCTAGATGCTATATTAAATGCATGTACTGGTCTTGAAGATTAGGTAACCTGCCTGTGCCAAACTTGTTTCTCGGCTCCCTATAAGATCGTGTCTATATAAAGCAAACTGATCACCACCACTTTTTTAAACTCATCCTCAAAAACATATTTATAGCTTAGTAGCTATATATAGTCACATACATAGCTCGTGATATATGTTAATTTAAATAGTGAATAAGATACCAAAAGCAAAATGGTTTCATCTTCATGTTCTTGTTCTAGTTCTGCCTTCTCTTCTTCCAAAGTTTCTATCATCACAATAGCTATTATACTTGTGATTTTCACAAGCTCTACTGCTTCACTCTCTACTAATTTCTACTCAAAGAGTTGTCCTAAGCTGTCTAGTGCTGTTAAGTCTGTTGTCCAATCTGCAATATCCAAAGAACGCCGCATGGGTGCCTCCCTTCTTCGCCTCCATTTTCATGATTGCTTTGTCAATGTAAAATTTAATTTCTTTTCTTTAATTATTATCCTCCATCTACTTTCTTTTTTTTTTAAATGAAAATAAAATCCTAAAACGGGAGAACAAAGTAAAATTTAATTTCTTTTTTTTTAATTATTATCCTCCATCTACTTTTTTTTCTTCATATGATTGCTTTGGTAATCACATTGTTTTGCACTCTATAGATGAAAATCTCGACATATTATTAATTCTCTTTTTAGAGTAAGCTATGTGAGTATTTCGTAGAGGTGTCAAATAAGTTTTTTTCTCTGCTACTTTAGTTTCAATTTATTTTAAGTAAATTATATTTCAATTCATTTAATCTAAATTTTATAGAGTTGAATTTATTCATTATATAAATTGAATTTAATAAAGTATGAATTAGCTCATTTATATTTATGAAAAATAAAAAATAAAATATTTATAATTTTATTTTAAAACATAACGTTAATATAAGCACTATTGTCTCTTATTATACTTTTTGTAAAACAAAAAAAATAAAAAATATATTTTTAAAATGTGACTTTTATAATGATATTATAATAATAATATTTTGATAAATATATTTTTTTAGACGAGCTCACAAACTTTTCATAAATTAAGTGAATTAATTCATTTGAGTTTATAAAATGAGTTTTGAGTACATTATTATCTAATGAATTTATATGAGCTTCTCATTTGATATTGGTTCAAATTATTAAATCAAAGATATTTTATAAATAATGTCATTATATCTTATTGTTAAAGTTTTGTAATATAACATAAATAAATATTCAATAGATAATGTATAAAAAGAAATAACTAACAATTTATAAATTATCATATAGATAATATTAGGGGTGCGTATTTTTTTTCTTTCAAAAATCAACCAATCAACTCAAGTTCAAGATTAAATCGAATTATATATATATATTAAGTTGGTTGGTCTATATAGGTCTATAAAATATCAAAATTAATTTTGTTCGATGGAGATCCATAAATTATGAAAATCGAATTAACAGAACCAAACCAATAATACTAATATATATTATTTTTAACTATTAATTTATATATTTTATAATATATATTATAATTAATTTTGAATCTATTTAAAATTATAATATCTAAACTTAATAAATAAGTATTTTTAATAAGACACTTAAATATTCACTTTTAAATAAGATAAAGTGTAAGAAACAATAACTATTTTATGCATATTTTATTATTTTTGTAAGTCAATTTTTATATTTATAATGTTTTCAAAATTTAAATTAATAAAGAGTGAACGGTAGCAAGTTTATTATAAACTTTTAAACATAAGTTTTATGTCAAAACAATTATTTAAATCATTATTACATATTAAATTTATTTAATCCTTTCATCTTTTGGTTCTTCATTATTATATTTTCTTACCAATTGATGTATCGAATTTAATATTTGATCCAAAAAATTTAAACTAATAAGTTTTTTTACATTATTATATAAACTACATATTTTTGATTTATATAATATCTTATATAACCATCTTATTTTTTTTAGTGATAAGAGATTAAATAAATATAATATGTGATGGTAATGATTTTTAAATTAAATTATATAGTATATGTTTTTTCTATTTCAATCAAATGAAATTTTTATATCATATTATGATTAATCATAGATTTAAAACCGTTAAATCAACCTCTCTCATAAGAATGTTATAAATTTGCTTTAAGTTTGATTTTTTGAGATCATAAATCAATTAAAGTTTTAAGTTTTTTTAAAATATTAAGATAAAATAAATTTTTAAAATGACACAAAATTCAACTCTAAGTAACTTATCCCTACTTTTAGATAAGATTGTAGTACGTTAATAACATCACAAAGGATAACACAGGGTGGAGGGCCCTAGTGTATGACTTTAAAGTGTATGTATCATATATGTATGATAAAATATCAACACATAATTACATAATAGAATAAGAGTATATAAGGTGTTATTCATAACTTTTCTAACAAGTGTAACTTACTGTTTTTTTTTTAATCATGCATCGAGTATTTATGTGTGTTTTTTTTAATACATTTTACTAACCTATAATATCATCTCAGCAGTAACTCCACTAAATAAGTGCATAGCATTGTTAAATTATGTAGAAGCTATTTTGTTTACAATAATAATAATGTAGAAGCTTTTTCATTACTTATAAATAACGTCACATATGACAATTAAATATTATAACCGTATTAATCAAACTTCCATATGTGAAATTTTAAGAAAAAAAAATATTTTTTCTTACGACATAAAATAACATGTATTTTATGAAAAACATGTTTTTTTAGAAAATATATATTGTTTGTAAATAAATTCATATAAGGGTTTTTTAAGGTAAAAAAAAAACTTAGTTTTTATTAGAAGGTTGAAATATATAGTTAATAATGTAACAACATGCATATTAGAATTTGGCCATTTCTGATACATAAAGTCGTAAAAACAGGGGTGTGATGGGTCAGTATTGCTAGATGACACAGGAACATTCACAGGGGAGCAAACAGCAGGGCCAAATAACGGGTCCCTTAGGGGATTCAATGTAATAAAGCAGATAAAGACCAAGGTGGAGAAAATTTGCCCTGGCGTTGTTTCTTGTGCTGACATTTTAACTATTGCTGCTCGCGACTCTGTTGTTATTGTTAGTTGCTTTAACTTCTTCATCTTTATTATCTAATTAAACTACCAACTTAATTATATTAAAATTAATAATTATATTGATTTTATGTAATGTGAACTTTGCAGCTTGGAGGGCCAAGTTGGGAAGTCAGAGTTGGAAGAAGGGATTCAAAGACAGCAAGCCTTGCAGCTGCCAATAGTGGAGTAATTCCTCCTCCATCTTCAACACTCGCCAACCTCAACAATAGATTCAGAGCTCAAGGCCTCTCTCCCAAGGACATGATTGCCTTATCTGGTACTTCAGCTATTTTTGCTATTATTTATTTGTTTCTGATTAATTCTTTGTTCAATTTACTAATTACTAATTTTTCAATTTAATCAAAACAACTTCTACATATTATTCAAATTCTAATAATCTCAACTTCGTTAATGCTATATCATAATAGATAAATTTTATGGTTTGAAATATTGTTTTATCTTTATGATTTTAAATAACATATATTTTATGGTAAGAATAATGATATTCATGAATTATTTTGTGGGTGGTTCCTAGCTAACAACTAAGAACAAGAAAATAGTCAACAACCTAATTGAGAAGCTGATCACTTATAAAGTGTTAGATTATATAATTCCTTGGTTTCAAGACTGTATCAGAGCTTTGTGAAGCAGTACAATTTATAACATATTTAATTAATTGTGATGTACATGTTGTATTTGACAGGAGCTCACACAATTGGTAAAGCAAGGTGCACAATTTTCAGGGACAGGATATACAATGAAAAAAATATAGAAAGTTCATTTGCAAAGACAAGACAGAGAAGTTGTCCAAAAAGCCCAGGGTCAGGAGACAACAACGTTGCTCCATTAGATTTCAAAACACCTAATGCTTTTGACAATCAATATTACAAGAATCTTATAAACAAACAGGGTCTTCTTCATTCGGATCAAATATTATTCAATGGTGGATCTGCAGATTCTTTAGTTAAGAAATATAGCAGTGATTCCAAGACTTTCCATTCTGATTTTGTCACTGCTATGATCAAGATGGCTAACATTAAACCCTTAACTGGATCCAATGGTGAAATTCGCAAGATATGTAGTCGAATCAACTCATCTTAATTATTTTAAATATAATATATATATATATATATAGAAAACTAAGGTCTTAATTCAATTTAGATATATATTTGGAGAGTTTGTTTGGTATTAGTTAGTTTCATCTCTCCTCGATCAAGTGGGTGAAATTTATGTCAGTTGATAATATGGGCAGCTTGCTCTTTTTCTTTTCTTTTCAAAATTTGGTGTGTACGTTATAATGAAATGAAACTGTATAATCCTCCTTGTGTACTTTTCTTTAAAAGAAATGGCTCCAGCTTTGAAGTTATTAATAAACAATAAGTACGTTGATCAAGCTTTTCCCTTCCTAAGAATTATGAAGTAGTATCAATCAAGAAAAAAACGTGTTTGACTTAGCCTACAGTACTCTCCACCTTCATGATGAAGATTCCAATTAAAGAAAACATGAATGCATGTTGTCATTTCTTGACTTAGTAGGTTCGGTTGGATAAGTATTAATTTATGATTAATTAAGTAATTTACGATATTTTTTATATTTTAATTAAATTTATATTTATTGAGTAAGATAATATAAATCTATTATTTTTATAAAAATCGTTATAAAATTTCATTTTGTAAAGATAATGAACCTATATTGTTTCATTATTTGTAAACTAATGAAATTCTATTATCTTTTTTGGACACAGATTTCACGTTTTTATTTTTAAGGAGAAATCTCAAAACACATCATATTATTTTAAAAATGTTCATTTTTTTATAAACACATTAACCACTTAAATTTTTAAACAATGTGAGACATATGCAAATACATTACATTATACACTCTCATTTAATGGATTTGATGTTCTCGTAAGAATACAAGTCTAAAATAGGGTTATGGTTTTGATACCAAATGATACATGATATTTAATTTGTTTACTTTCAACGAGTCATAACTCACTCTACGTGACATGATATTGTCATTTGGTATATAACTATAAGTTCAATAGGTCTATGACTATGACTCAAAAGTTTAACAAGATCTCAGTTTTTACTTATAGAGAGAAATACAAAAATACAAACTCTAAAATAAACCATATCATTTAGAAAGTATTCCATAAATAATCACCCTTTAATTTCTTAAGTAATGTGTGACATGTACAGATATATTGTATTAACTATTTCATTTAATAAATATGATATTAAAGTATATTTTTATTAAAAATTACTAATTAAATTATCATTTTTTATATATATTATATTAAATGTAAATATTATCTAGAAAAATAAATAATTTATTTAATTTTAAAAATATTCTTATCTGTTCCATAATATAGAAAGTATGGGCGGAAAAGTATGTCATAAGTATTTTTCATACAACTAAACTATACTCAACTTGCTATGTTCGATCTAACAGCTTCGTTTTAATTTTTTGCGGATTACAAAATGTCACCTGATTAATTTATTTGATCCACCTGCTTTATTGATTGTGCTGAATTTGAATGGCAAATAAGGCCTAATAGTTTATTATAAAGCTAGCTAGGTAGCTAGCTTAAAGTTATATTCAACAATCGTGGATGACAATAGTGACCTCGATCCTTTCTATAACAGCATATCTTTTTCACTTTATTCACCATGTGCTCTTCTTATCTTCAAAGTATTAATTGCATGCATGCATGTCATTCTTCTTTTCATGTTGACGTTGAGTGGTGACACTTGACAGCATTCAAAATTAATTAGATGGATAACGATTCATGAACTAGAATATTCCTAACCAATATTGAAATATTTGTATTCCGAATTTTCTTGCATTTTAATAATATATCATTCTAGTAAATATTAAAAAGGTGTAAGTTAAAATCCAGTTAATATAAAATAAGTATGTGAGTATCAAAATCAAGATTAAAATATTTATATAGTAAATTATCTTATATTATAATAATATATATAATTTAGATAAATATTAAAAATATATAAATTTTAACCATAAAAAGGGTACGTGAGTATAAAAATCAAGATTAAAATATATTTATGATTGAAGTAAATATGAAAAAGATATGAGTTTAAACATGTAAAAGGTGCATATAGATATGTATTTAATTATTTTAAAAATATTAATTATATTATCAATATTTATCGAAGTTTTTGTAAAAATTATAAAAAGTAAACAGTAATTATTAAATTACATTTTAAGTATTATATCCTTTATTTATTATTATGGTATCCTGTAGTTACAAATGGATGAAAATATTTTTATATAAATTTTTAAAATAAAAGTGTCAATATAGATATGATATTTTTAAAATATATTTTATAATATTCATAATTTTTTTGACATTTTCGTGAAAATATCGGAAAAAAAATGTCAAGATTTTTGTATATTTTCGTAAGTTTATAAAATTTTAATGAACATTTTCAAAATATCGTTATAGATTTAACGTGCAATCAAGTTTTATATTTTTTTGTCAAATTAAATTATATACGTAACTTATTATTTGTATGGTGAATTAAGTTAAAATTTATGTAAAGTAACCAATTTTAATTTTTTATTATTTTTTTATAATAAATATTTAATTATAAATTATAACTCATTAAATTGTGATTCATTTAAAAAATTTAGTTAAATGTTTTTAAATTGTCTCTTTCTCTTTCTCATTCTCTTTCATATTATTTTTTATTTGTGAGCTATGTAATTCTAATTTTTAAAATGATTTTGTATTTATATTATTCACTTTTTCAATAGTAATATAATTTAGGAAGAAACTAAAAATAATCATTTTTTCTTAATGCTAAAATATTATAAATTATAATATTATGATCTTATATATGTTAGTATACAATATTTAGATTTAATTAATCTATTCTTATTATTATAATTATTTAGTAATTTTAAAATGTTCGTATAAAATTTTAAAAATAATTATAAATTTCATAATTTTCATACTTTTCTTCAAATATTCATAAATTTAAATTTTGATATTTTATTTTATATCCATGTTTTCGTACATGTCTAACACGCCAAATTTTATGGATACTGTAGTTCATCATCAAAAAATTAGTAATATAAAATAAAATAAATGTCATTTTACAATAGAAATTTTTTCAATTGACCATTTTCATATCAATTAGATCCTAAATAAATATGTTGTCTAGGATTTATTTATGCAAATAATATTGAATTTTAGACAAATAACAATCCTAAATCTTCTGATTTTTGGAACTTGTATATGGCCAAGACCTATGATCTCATTAAATAATAATTCGTTACAAATTTTAATTTTTGTTTTCTTATATATATTTTAAATTAGTTTTTTAATTAATTCATTTAGAAGGAAAAAAATCGTTTGATAAAATATTTTATTTTCTTATTTTATTTATTTTTAAGTCACAACAAATAAAAAATAAAGTTAAATATGAAAATAAAAGTGAAATTGAAATACGATTTTTAAAAATCATAAAAAAATGTCAGTAAAAATAAAATAAAATTTCAACTTAATTTTATATTTAAAAATGTAATTAATTATCGAACAACAAAAATTTTAAAAACTTGGGTTTAAAAACTGAAACTTAAAAATAAACTTGGTTACGAAACAAGCCTTAAATAATCACTATGAAACTTAGTATAAACAATCCAATTTTGAAAATATTAGATATTACACTTTTTAAATTAACCGGTCCTCTTAAAGCCTAAATGATCGGCTTGATTCAATCTAGCTCGTAGTCTAATTAAGCTCAAATAAGTTTGACATAATCCTAACCAAAATAATATTTTAAAGACGCCTTAATCCTTAATATTTCTATTGCTAATTTAACCACATTAGTTATTAAGTTTTATAAAATATATGTATTTTTGATAATTTTGTGATATTATTTTATAATTTTTTATATTATTTAAACTCGAACCTTAAATTAAGTCAATTTAAAATTAAAAAATCATATCAAAAGCTATCCGAATGTTTTAGGCTTAGAACTTGTATTTAACTTTAAAAACGGACTCCACTTCGAACTAAACCCAAACCATCACAAGCCCAAAGTTTAAGACTAGTCCAACCCATTTGAATTTACATATCTATTTGTTATATCGTAAAATGTGACATTTGTTTAAATATATATTTTTATAGTGAAAATAGGCATTTTTTTAAGCTCAAATTAGGCAATATTACTACCTGTGCATTTGATTAAATAGAAACTCCAATTTTTTTTGCAAACGATCATTTTTGTGCTTCAACAAAGGAAAAACAAAATGACATTTGTAACTGCACTGGAGCTGGAGGAGCTGCAAGATATGCGTGGCTGAACTGGGCTTGTGACAACCACTTCATTCGAGTTCATTTGGTCCTTCGATAAATGAGCCGGTACTCATAATCCAGTTTAGTGTTTTGTCACTGTATTTAGATACTGGGCTTTCTCCTTTTATCACAAATCACTTTCTTAAAAAGACTTATCATGTTTCGATGAATATTGCTTTTAAAGGAAGTGAATTGAAAAATATTTTGTTTTTTTTGGAAGAAAATGGTACTTCAAAAAAACAATTTATGTTATAAACATTCGCCTCATAAATAATAAAAGTGCTTTATTGTAGATAAAAGTTCACAATAATCTATGTGATTAAATTTTAACTTTGTGTTATTTAATCTATTTTTTAAATTATTTTTCATTTAATTCTGTTAATTATTAAAAAAAATTCATTTAATCATTTTAATTCTTAAAATTGTGTTAATTAAAGATAAATATCAATATTTTATATTGTTTAATGATTTTCAAAAATCACGTGATAAAAACAAAAAGAGATTTAGCAAGTCTTTTATATATATTTTTTGAGCTTCAAAAAGGCGGGAAGAAAATAAAAAATATAAGTATATCTTATTATTATATTACAACATGAAAAGTAAAATAAATAATATTCTATATAAGGACTTTTGTTTGACTATTACGTTTTAGTTGGTTCAAAACTAATATATATAATATTTGTCAATACTCGATAAATGTGTTATATAATTATTAGAAATATAATAATATATAAAATATAGAATGATATTAAAAAATATTTAGGGACATACCTATATAAATGGTATTTTATCGGCCTAATAATGTTATTTATATTTTTTTCGTTAACTTATTTTATGAGAATGATAAAACTCCTTTCAAAAACTTGAATGTGTAAAGTCCGAAAGATAGAGGTATAATCATATTATTGAATGTTAAATATCATCATGAAGAATAATTTTATTTGTCGTTGAAAAGTTCTCTGAGTGTTTGAATATTATTTTTAATTAAAATATTATAAAAAATAAATTATATATAATAAATATGAATCTATATTATAACTAGTGTATTTATATTCACATTTAATAAAATATATTTTTTAATTAAATAGATGTATTTTGAGTATTGATATTGTTCATAATAATTACAATTAAATCAATTAACATTTTTTGATGATAACTTTTAGCTCAATAATATTTTTTTGAGCCAAAGAACAAAAATTTAATTTTTAAGATAAATAATATATACATATATATTTTTGAATAGAAGTTATACATAAATATATGATTTAAAATATTTTATATATGCAATATCTTATTCGTTGACTGCCTTGAATAAAGAATAATTTAAAATGTTATTTTTAATATAGAATCATGTGCAATTTCACCTCTATTTTTAAGTTATTTTATTCCCCAAGAAATAATTAATTTTTTTTTACCGAGACTCAATTTTATGAGATAAAAATGAATGGATTTTTATTTATTTCTCACCATTTGTCATTTTTAGCCTTTGTCTAACCATAAATTTATTTATGTTAACAATCATATTTGATGATTAATGAATAAATGTATAAATATTTTTATTAAAGAAATATATATATAAGAAATATCATGTAGACATTATTTTTAATAAATGTAGAAATTTTGAGTAAATAAAGATAAGATATTTTGTGTTTAATATAATGTTTAATTGTGAGTGTGATAAATTAATACATATATTTATTTATTTTAAAAGTGTTTAATATTAAATTTTAAAATATTTATACAATAATTTAAATATTTGTTGTTTACGTGGTCTCAAAATTACATATTTTTCATTTATCATTACAAAATGTGAATTAAATATGTATAATATTTTTATTTACATATTATATTATTAAAATAAATTATTATTTGTATCTGTGATTAATTATTTTGATGACCCATGTGACCCAGTTGTTGATACGGAAAATACCATGTTGAGCTGTCTCTATTTCATCAGGATCGGAAGAAGTTGAGAACAACTTCTGCAACGAGATATAATAAAATAGTGTAATTAAATATTTTAATAAATAGAATATAAATTAACTCTAATATTAAAGAACTCCTTTCAAATTGTAAATAAAGCCCACCCCATGTGAAACTTCTCTAGTTAATATTTAAGAGGTTTTTTTATTTAATTATATAATTGTTGTAAATTGCAAGCAGTAAGTACGTACGTACTTAGGTGCACCAGCAGAAGTACATGTAATAAGAGTTCATGAATAAAATTTTAATTATAATATTTATAAAATTAAAAATAAATTATATATAAAATAAAATTATAATTGAATTAAATTAAATTTTAAAATTTTAACACTTAATATCTCATAAAATCTTAAAAATTTGAATATATTTTAATAAAATGAAATAAATATAATATATTTTTTAATTAAAAATAATTAATAAATAAAAATTAAATAATATTACTTTTTAATATTATGCCCTTCTAAATATAGATATTAAATACATCCCTATGCATGAACAGCTAAATGAAATGTTATTAAATTTGCCAATATGCAGCATTAGATATGTAATTTTGCAGGTAATAAAATAGTTCAAATTTATATCTCTAATGAGGATTGAGGAAGCTCGATCTATCTAGTCGTCAATGCTCTTCATTTAATGCTCCATGAGTCAACTATGTTAGGAAAAGCCTTATATACCTTGAGATAACATGCATCCTAAATAAAAGTTGAATAATATAATTGGTTGATAAATAATATATTTAAATTTATCAATTAATTAAATAATTTTAGATATTATCTCAAACTGTGATAAAAAAAATGATAATTTTATAATTATATATATTTTACTCTCATTTTTGAATAATGGCTTGTTTACTTATGATATAATGAATTTAATTCAATTCACTTTTAAAGTTTATACCGAGTATATAAGTTAAAACAACGTAAATTTATTTAACTCTTTAAATAAAATCGTTAAATTAACTCATTAATCACCCGCCATTTCATCTAAAAATGTTTGTTGCCAAAATAATCAATATAATGTCATTTTAAAAAAATGCATTAAAATATACTACTTTTTTAATTATTTGTTAATTATTTTTTATTAATATAATTGAGTTAATAATTATTAATTCAACTAATTTAAAAATAAATCAAATTGATTCACATAAAATTTATAAATACATTGATTCATTTAAGATGAGATAAATTTAAACTAAATACATCATTTCAACTCATTTGATGCATATATATATATATATTATAATTGACAATCAAAAAAAATTTATTGAAAAATAAATAACTTTATTTTTAAATATTTGTACTCATTTTAATTAGAGTTTTATTTGTTGTAGAATTTTTTGAATTTTTTATCATTTTTAATATATCACATTATAATTAACATGATTATATATAAATTTATGTATTATTAATATTTCTCTTATAATTATAATAACGATTATCAACTAAAGAGAGTCTAATTAATATATTAAAAGATTTTCTACATATATTTAATTTAAGTTAGATGTATTAATGAATTGATTGCCCGAGATTTTGGGATGGTTGATGATAGCAAATTCTATTATACTATTAGAGTTTAAAGTTATTTGTTTAAATTTTCTATAAATTTAATAGTTGAATTTCAAAGTATTATGCATATAATGTGTATGAAGCTCCGATAAACTTTCAAAATTTCTTATATGATATATATATATATATATATATATATATGTATCATTTATATATTAATTTATTTATCATTAAAGTTAAAACTGTAATTATTAAGGTTAACATAGCTGTGTCAGGATATATATATACTAGACTCTATTGAAGTCAACTACTGGACATGTGACTTTGGTGTGAAGAAAGTGTAAAGTTGATTTATGGCATTATTTATGTAAAAATTATGTGTGATTATCGTTATATTTACTATGATCCACAGCTAATATTATTCTAATGTAAAGATTATATTTATTTTTGTAAATATATATTGACATTGTGTTATTTGATAAAATTATCTATAAAAATATATAAATTTTTAATTTTTTAAAAGTAAATATTATCCATCTAAAAATAAATCTAAATTTATATGTTGGTAGAAATATATTAAATGTATTGTTGTCTTTTTTACATGGTACCTATTTCAGGCCAAGTAAGTAGTTTACTCTTAGGTATTAGCGCAAGAATAAAAAATAAATATTTATTTATTTATTCTTTTTAACTTTGTAGGTAAAGAGGTTGCATATAATAATTTATTGCGAAATTATAATCCACAAAAGATGTATTTTTTAATGAATTTTAAAATTTATATTTTCAAATTTATTGTGAAATTCTAATCCACAAAAGATGTATTTTTTAGTGAATTTTAAAATTTATATTTCAAATTAATTTCGTAACCAAAACTTTCATATTTTATTACGGTAGTATATGAAGTTTAATTATAGTATCATTGTCACACAAAAAAATACGGTTTAGGTTCTACATATGTACCTATTACTTCTTCTTTTTCCTCACCACGTAACTATTACTGAAATTGATATTTTATCTTTAAATATAATTTGACCAATGAGATTTATTAAGAAAAATCTATAAGTTTAAAATGATATACCTGTCTTACATCTTCATCTATAAGTCAAATGGAAAATTCTGTAAATAATCATTAAAATTGTATGTTTACTTAAAAATAAGTTATAGGATTCATAGGTTAACTTGATTTAATATTAAAGTCTGAATCTAAAAATCAATACAAATTTTATAAGATATTATTATATATGTTAATTAGATTTTTTTATCTCGATATTCTATTCGATATTTATTTTTTTTATTTATATTAATCTTAAATTTTATTTATTGATATATCACATATGTATCTTAAAAATAGAATAATTTTTTCAAAATTTATAAGTCGGTAAAGTTTATATAAATAAAATTACTGAAAGTCAAAGGATCCTTAACCTTTTTTTACTCTGCTATTCTGAGAGAGATTTAGATGTGCATTGTACAAGAACAAGATGGGAAGGGAAGGGAAGGGAAGCGAGCAACCGAAGCAACATGGACGTGAGACCAAATTTCATCAGGACAAGTCTCTGAGATCCTTTTTTACTTGGCCAAATAATATTTTTGGATAAAAATGTATTTTTATATATTTGCAGTTTTCAAAATTAAACTGTTTAATTAAATAAATAATTAAGGGCCTATCCTATTCCCTATCCCTCTCTAGCTCAGATTGAGCTCCACACGCTAAGGAAACTGAATACTTCTAAGATGTCTTTGACATTAAGTAATTTATTTTATTTATACCCTAATTAAATTTACTTTTTTTTCTCTCTATTATCTATGTTATTTTTTTTTCAACAAAGAGTAATTTTCTACTAAAATAAATGGTAAATATACGTGGAGAAAATACCAAAATCTTAGCTTGTAAATTTTGACAGCTCTTAAAAAAATAAATTATTTTAATAAAATTTAAATTCAAACTTATACTCGTAATTAGTATTTAAATTCCAATTCTTTAACATGTTCAAAAAAGATTTCATGCTGTTAACCGGAAAAGAAAAAAGAAAAAAAATATTTGTCAAGCGTTTTTAACAATTAGAAAGATCACCTACATAATTATAAAAATTTAAAACAAAAGAATACATATAATAGCTAGCTAGTGATTAATAAAAAAATCAACCATGTTTTCGCATATATCATATAGGTAGCTTTTCTATTTTTTTTAATGTTAAGTGTACTCTTAAAAAGTAAGCACCATGATATTTTTTTATACAATCACGTAAGTTTAAATATATTTATTATGACATATCCTTTAAATTTCTCTCAAATTTAAGATATATAAAATTTTATAAATAATATGAAACATTTTTATCACTGTACTTAAAGGTGTTGTCCATTATACAAAAAGGATATTTGAGTCATTGATTTATAATAAATTTTAAATTAGTATATTAAAAAGTCGATTTAAAAAATTAAAAATATAGTATTGATTTACATGTAGAACGTAATGTATGTCCTATTACAATATTTGTAGCTATAATTAAGATTTTTTGTAGTAAGTGGTGGCTTTAAATGTACCTTCCCCATTTCACTTAGGTTAGATAAGGAGTATCATGGAAGGAGAAAGAAAGAAAAACTTAAACATTCCAAATTCTCCAATAATAATATACGGACAACTTGAGGGTTAATAAGGTAAACGAACATGGAAAGCAGTAAAAGCAATTAAGTTGAAACAAGCCTCTCAAGTGTTAAACTCTTAATGCTTGAAACATTACATGGGAAGAATCGCAAACTACCCTACCTTTTGTCCCCTTACTGCTCCACCTACTTTTAATATATCATTAGACAGATTATTTTTTTTTAAATTACATGTGTTAATTCATGTCAATTTTTTTAAAAAAATCACTTTAAATTTATTAAGTATTTAAAAATAAGCTTTAACCACCATAGACAATCGGGGTGATCCCGACTTTAGAGACAGGGATCGATAAATAGCATCACTCTTACATATTGGTCACTTCCAATTAATTGTTTGTTCCCTAGCTTATGAACTTGTTACGGTTCCAACAATTAGGAATAATATTTGATTTTCTGTCTAATTTACGGATCAGATTTATGGTAAAATTTTACTTTACGTATTCCCTAGATTATAATAATTTTATCACGTTGTTTGAATTATACGTACAAAATATGTGTATTTTAGATATACATAAGAATGTAAAATATACATATTTTATTATAGAAATATTAAAAACGTATAATTTATAAATTTTTTATACATACATAATTTATTATGTGTTACTTACATATCAGAATTATTTTAAAAAATAAATTATTTTTATATGTTATATAAACGATAAGTATATAAATTTATGTGTAATTGATATTTCATATAATTAATCTAATAAAAAACTACTGTAGATGAAAAAAAAACAAAGGAGTAAAACGAAAGCCCAATTCACATTAATCATATATAGACGTTGAAAAAAGAAACTAAAACTCGAAGTCTCATAACAGATCTGATAAATGGATATTAAAGACTCAATTTTTCAGTATTTTTTCCCTTGATTAATTAATTTATAAATCATAAAAAATGGGGCAAAAAAATATCTACCCCAGTAGTAATAAATTATTTTTCCTTTTCCTAAATAAAAACATGAAAATATATTATTCTAAAACAAGAAGAGAAAATACGGAAAAATTGACTCTAATTAACATCTTCAAATTTAATCAAAAAAAGGGACATTATTGCCAGAAATGGAGCTATAACCTGTAGTGCAGCTTGTTGATGGTGTGTATAAAGAAGAAGCAGAAGAAGTAGAAGATGAAGAAATAACAAAAAAGGCCTGAGGAGGCGGTGGAAGTGGCGGCGGCGGCGGTGGAGGAGGAGGAGAATAAGACATAAATTGTGAAGGTAAAGCAATTGAAACCAACCCACCATGATGAGTTGGAGATAGTAAATTAGCACTATGAGTAGTTGAAGAAATCATTTGATGATGGTGATGATGTTGATTAGTAGTAGCCTCTCTAAATTTGTACCTCAAGATCTCACTTCTAACTGCATCTAACTCAGATTGTAAAGCTTGAACTTCTTGTTGCAACGTTGATATAACCCCCATGCAACCATATATTGGATCTCTCAGCCTCAAATTTGCTTCATATACCAAACTATTCGCGGCATCGCCTCTTTGATTCTCCGGCACCTCCTACACAAAGAGAATGATCATGATTTCAACCTAGCTAATTGAAAATTGATTACTAGGGAAAAAAAATTAATTGGGTGTTTTTGTTGAACCAAAAAGTTATGACTTAATTAACGACATGGCATGTAATATTTGACATGTAGAAGATCTGGGATTAAAAGAAAATTAATATTTAGTACCAATAGTAACTTGGAAACATTGCTTGCACCAAAGACTTTGTGGACAGCAGCAAATTTATGAGGTTCATGTGGGGAGAAATAAGGAGAGAAAGGGCATTCTTCAGCACATCTTCTTCTTAATAGCTTACAAGCAGCACATGGTGTTATTGTATTCAAAGTTGTAGCAGCTGCTGGTACAACAAATGATGTATTTCTTCTAATTCCCATTTGATTATTTGCTGCATCAAATATTTCTCTCTTTATCTTCTTGCCTATCTCGTCCAATCTGATCTCCCTATACAAATACAAATAAATTTATTTAGAAATTAATAAATTTTTTTAAAAAATAATTTTTCCCCTAAGAGTATAAGAATTAAAAATATCATGAATATGGAAGTAGAATATACCTGTCTCTGGACATCCAAGCATACTAGTTTTGTGTTGCTGAAACTTGAAAGTGGATTGTAAAAGCTAGGGAGAAAAGAAAGAAAGTCAGTCTAAGAATGAGGAAAGAGAGTGCTTAAAAGGCATGGCTTCTGAGAAAGAATAGTAGATCAATTATATATTTTCTAATAGAAACAAACAAAACAGGGTATAAGAAAAAAGTTTGAAGAATCTGATTTCTTGGGTAATATATTTAGTGGGTGATATTATTATTATAATCTTGAGATTTGCCTGGGGACACTACTTCTTCTTTCTCTAAAAACTTGTAATGTACTATACTTGCTACATAGCATGGGTATACCAAAATATCATAAGAATGATAACATTGATTAATATTGACTAACTATGAGACCGAAGTTTATTGGTCATTGATTGACGATTGAATAACATTGACAATTAATTGAACGAAATTCATGATTTTACCTTGAACTGTGAATAAAGATGGTACTATTTGGAGAAAATGATTTTATAAATTTTTCTGGTGATGCAGGGTGAAGCTACATTAATTATATCGCAAGCGACAATTACTTATGCTCCATCTCTTTCTTCTCTCTTGTTTTAGATTCTCTCAGTAAAATTCTAATTAACTAGTAACATTGATATATGAACAGTCTTCATCTGTAAGTAATATTTTTAATTTAAAAAAAAACATAATAAGAAATTAATTGTAATAGCTAGGAAAAATAAGGTACGTGTACTACGCTGGAGATGCCAAGTGTGGAATATGTCAAATAGCTTGTTTAAAAGTATATGCTAGTGGCAATTGACTTTATAAATTATGCAGCAGCCATCTGACTCGTACAGTTCTACTATGTGGTTGATGGGCTTAAGGAATTATATGGGCAGCAACTTCCCCCCCTTTTTCTTTTGAGTTCTTAGCTAGTTTTGAATTGTTGTTTTGTTTATCCCCAAAGTCTTATTTAATTCTGAAATCATTTTTGATTTGTTTAGGTCTTGAAATTGGAAATTAACACTTGGCTTATTAAATTATGTATGCAAGAAATTAAGAAAGCCTAAATCTTTCTCAACTTGGGCAGGGATCGAGAAGATGTATGACAATTAATCCAGTACATTAGAAATATTTAATATATAAATGTTTGTGTGTGGATTTATTTTTTGTTGTTTATTAACTTTATAATTGGAATCAATATAGTGCATGGTGCCTATTTCCAGTTTCTATCGCTCCATTGCTTATTTGGCAGGTGAATTATATATGTTTTAAGATCTTTGAGTTGTGATTCCTACTAGTATTGGTTCTAATCTTTGTTTATGTTGTCTATTTAATTTGGGTTGTTTGTTGATCATGGTCGTGATTTGTTTCCTTTAGCATAGCAAGCTCTTGTAGGCTCCTTGTCATCTAGCTAGTTGGATATGCTAGGAAGGAGATTTGTTGTGCACTTGTGTTAATGGTGATCTTGTCATACTATCATAGTTGTTACTCAAGTGTTAATTTTATTCCTTTGGTTATACTCGTTGTGTAGCTGAAGTTTGAATCCTCAAGTTGTTCAGTTTGTTGATTCATTAACTGCACAACTTAGTATATTCTTAATGACTAGTCATCATAATTACGTTTCACTTCAAACTTTATACCTGTGAATTCAATAAAAAATTATTTTATTTTATGATAATAAATTTATATTCCAATATTTTAAGTTAATCATAAAAATAATTATTAATTATATACATACATAATATACAGTTTAATATTTTATTAATTTATTTGAATATTAAAAATAATATTGTAAAAAGTCAAAACAATAAATAAATATAATATTTATCCTTGCGTAAAAATTATTAAGTATTCTTAAATTCTTTTTTTCTATAAAATTTTATAGATTAAATTATTACAAGAGTAGTTACAAAATAAAAAAAATTTAACTATAATTAATTTAATAATTTTTTTTATTTTTTATAACATTAAAAATTATTAATTTTAAGATCAATAAAAAATAATATAATAAAAATAATTGGGCTCAAATCTATTTATTTTATTTTTTACGCCTTTTTATATTCTCATATCATTAAATAAACTCATCATCCTTAGTTTCAAGATATAGATTTGAATTAATTATACCAAATATTTTTTAATAAAAAATTTATTAAATAATCTCACAATATATTTGAGAATAAAAAATAATAGGTATATTATCCAATAAACTAGATATATAATAATTATTAATACTGGATTTAGAGTAACAAAGATGCATTAAAATAACTATATATAGTCTCTAATTATTTTATTTTTATAAAAAGAGTTAAAAAATATGATTAAATATTCAAACGAAAAACTTTTATAATTTTTATTTTTTTTTATTTTTAATTAAGTAATTATGTCAATTATTTATTATTTTATAAATATTTAATTTTTATTAAGAGTATTAAAGTTTAGAAAAACGATGATATAAACAAATAAATACAATACGTAACTATTTTAATTTTATATAAAAGGAATTTATGAAATTGTGATTAATAATACTAATTTGAGTCTTTTAAAATTATAATTTTTAATGAATTTTATTTATTATTTACCAAGAATTAATTTTAATTAAAAAAATTAAAGTTTTAACATGCAGTTCATAATTTTTTTTTAATTTTATGGAAATAAAATTATGAAATGGTAATTAAATAATTATATAACTGAAATATTTTTAAATTTTAATTTATAATTTATAATTTAATCATTATGTTTGTTATTTATTATTCTAAAAAATTAATTTTAATTAAAACATGAAAGTCATGTAAAATGTTAAAATATATGATATATTTAATACATTGATAATTGAATTAAGTTATTAGTGAAAATTAATTTGTATACTTATAATATACCTCATCCCTTCTAGAACTACACGATTATTTTCATATAAGATTGTAAATTCATTTTTTTATAATAATTATTATATTAGAAGATTACGTGTTAAAAAGAGTAAAGTCACTAATATATAATTACTAAATTTGTTATGGTCGGTGGTAATTTAAAGAAGAGAAAAATATGTTTAATTTATTTATTTATTGTAAAAATAAAATTTAAGTAATTTTATTTATTTTTATGATAATTAAATGTTATTATTATTAAAAAATGATTATAAAAAAATTTCAATTTTTCCTTTAAGGTTATTTTAATTCGAATTAGTTGTTGTTAAAATAATTTAAAAAAAAATAATCATTTATTTGTATGTAATTATTTAATAGTATAATATAAAATTTAAATATTATTTTAAAATAAATATGAGATTTTTATAGTTATCCTCCTTTCAAAAAAAAAAAAACTATTTTATAAGGAGGACGGGCAAACCCAATAAGCAGAGAGACAATACCATAAAAGTCACCATTTGTGTTTGTGTCATAGTAGGTAAAGAAAAGGAGGGACCGAAACCTGAAACGAGTAAATTTGGGTGCTATAATTGTTTCATCAGTAACAAATTAAGATGCCGAAAATGCAAGCAAGTGAGCTGGGCATCGGGAAATGTAACTATTCAAATTTCGTATATAAATTAGGGTGAGATTAATTAGGGTCAGATTAGATAAAGTTTTATTTGTATAGTTTAGTTATTCAGTTATAAATAATATCATTTATTTTAATATTTTTTAAAAAATAAAAAAATAATATAAAATAGTTTAAGAGAGAAAAAATAAAAAAATTATTTAAATATATATATATATATATTAATTTTAATAAAAATTAAAAATTAATAAAATATTAACAATTAACAAATATTGAAAAATAAATATTTTATGAATTTTTTATATTAATTATGAATTTACCATTATTAAATACTCCTATTTTAATCGATTTTTATCATTAGATTGAAAAATAATAATATTTTAATAAAAAAATCGTTAAAATAATATAATTTTTTCTTAATTAATTATTTTTTATAAAACTAAGAAATTAAATGACTTTTTTTATTTAAGAGATTAAATGGTACAAATAATCCAATTTAAAAGACTTTTGTAATATTTTTTCTACAAATTAAAGAAAAATTTATATTTTAAATATGAAATAAATCTTAAATGATGTGTAACAATATCATTTATAAGTATAATTTGATTCATAAAATTGTATCTAATAAAAAATTGTAAAATAAATTTGACTTAAAAATATGATTTTTAGTCTTTCTACTTTTTTAAAAAAGAACCACTTATAAGTAAATATTATTATTTTAATGATATTTGTATTAAAATATTATTATTTCATATCAAGTCGTTAAAATATAATTAAAACTCGATATTTTAACAATAAAAAAGTGACAACTAATACTAAATAAATTTCATGAAATATTTGTTTTAATATTTGGTTATTATTACTATTTTTTAAAATATGTATTTAAATATTTTTTATTATGATTTTTTTATTAATTATTTTTTTAATAATTTTATATTAAATTTTACTTTTATCTATATTGGTGGCTCGTATTTTACTACATTTTAATTACTTAATATAATAAAATAATATATTAATAAAAATCATTAAAAATATATATTTTTTATTAACTTATTTTCTTAAATCTAAAAGACTAGAAAATATATTTTAAAATTATATGATTGAATTGTAAAATTTACATCCTATCTGATTCAATTATTTATTTTCATCTTATAAATCTGATCTATTAATTGAATGGATCGGATCGGATTAATCCAATATATAATCAATATGTGAGTATTTTATGTATAATAAAATCACAAATATCACCATAATAGTACAATATTACAATTTAATAATAATACAATCTAAACTCATCAACACGAATAGATTAAATATAAAATTAAGTAAAAATGTTAAGGGGGCAAACTCAATGAAATTAAAAATTTTCACCTATTTCATAAGTTAAGTAATTAGAAATAAAATATATAATAAAATGTGATAAAAAATTTAAAAGAGTGATATATATATTAAATATAAATATTATTTAATTTTGACCATTTAAGTAAGGTTGTAATTGATGATAGTGAGTATAATTTATCAACTGATTCCGTCTTAATAGATTGAGAATTTTTTTTTCTATTTCAATATAATATAATATAATTATTCGTTTTAAATCACTCAAAATTTAATGAATTAGTTCAAATTTATTAAATGATAAGATATTTATCACAATCCTATTTAAACCCTTAATTAACACATATAAGTATATTTATTATCTATTAAAGACTTAAAAAGTATCAAACTTCTACCTATATCTCAAATTACACGTAATTTAAGAATATAATATTAATATATTATTTATTAGTAGAATGTATCTTTGCCTTTGTTAGTAATTATGATTACGTACATATTTATGGACACTACAAAATTCACAAGTCCGTTTCATTTTTCAACCCTTTCTTTCTGCTACTGTCCAAGAAAATCTGCTTTTTTTAATTCTGCAACTTCAAAGAAACAACCCTTCTCTGTTGTGTTTTACTTTTTTTTGTGATTCTTCTATGCTAAATCGCTTTTTTCCTTATAGTAGAAGGGAATAAATTAACTGTTTTGCGTGCCTCATAATAAGTTTGCTCAAAATTGTAGCGGTAGGTATCTAGAATTAATGGCTAAATTAGAGGATGATATCACAAATGTGCTACAAACACAATTGATCTGGTAACCACATCTAATCGTCACCGTCATCATCGCCAAACCCATCCAGATAATAACCCACCATTGATCGGATAACCACCGGTAACTGAAAGCGCAGATAAAATGACAACCAACTAGGGTGTCCATAAAACGGTCCGAATCGGACCAAACCGTAAAACCAGATCGAACCGGATCAGTTTAATAAATATATTAAAATTTTCACATTATTTTTCATTAAAGATATCCAAAAAATAGAACCAAACCAGAAATCAGGTCGGAACGGATCAGACCGAACGATTTTATAAATCAAATAGTTCGGTCCGCTTTATAACAATTAAAATCATTTCAAACAGTACAGTCCGAGTAATATAAACGGTCCGATCCGATTAAATATATTTTTTTCAAAATCGGATCGGACCGTTGGACACCCCTACAACTAACAACAAAGAATAAGATAAAATAAGAGAGTGAGACATACAAAGTTTTTCTTCTACTAAACTATATGCATATTTAGTTAACGAATCTGCTGCTTTGTTACACTTTTTATACTTCTTCTAATGTTGGATACACCTATAATCTTTATAATTTTTATTATAGTGTTATCAATATAAGACATTATCTTGAAAATTTCTTCAAGAGGTAGGTCTTTGTTTATAACAAAATTTATCATTTTATATTTTTAACTTATTTTATTTTATTTAAATCAGTTTTTTTTAAGTCTTTTTTATTTTTTTAAGATCGTTTAAAGTTTTTTTACCTAATCGATTAAAGTTATTATTTTATGTCAAATTTTATTAGAATTAGAGCTTTTTAATCTCAAAATAATAGCACAATGAATAAAAATACTTATATTCTTTATAAATTCTATCATTGTTTTTGATAAATTAACTGATAACATGTTAAAACTTTAATACTATTATAATAAACATGGAGTACATAAGCTACTTAAACAGACGTGCAGTAGATATTAAAAAATATAATAAAATAAAATAACCTCCATATCTTAGGAGTTTGATATCACAAAGATTTATAGGATTATTTATAGTTGTTGACTTGTTGGGAAGCTAATTTAGATGGGATATATATATATATCTAAATCTTTATTAAAAATTTATTTTTTGTTTTATAAGGATGTATTTAAATAAGATTTTTTTTTGTATTCAATTAAAATATTTTAAATTTTTTTAAAGTTTATAAAAGTCTATACAAATTTGGGTGTATTCACTTATTATTTTTTAAAAAATTTACAAAAGTATTAGAGTATTCAAATTGTGAATGACTTTTAAAAACTTCATCTAATTATAAAGTTTTGATGATTTTAAAATTTTTTATGTATAAATAAAATCTATCATCATTAACACCTTCGATAAGATTTTTGGAGATTTTTTTTAACTCTTTTCTTTTTTATTTTATTCTTCTCTCCCTTTTTTTCTTTTTTTCACATTCTTAACTCCCTCTTTTTTATATATATATTTCTCACGTATTAATCTAAAAATTCATTATATAATTAATTATATATATTTTTAATTCTCATGGACTGAATTTAAAAAATAAGGTTTTTAATATAATTTTCTATTAATAGCTATTAGGGAGCAATAATTTTACAATAATAAATTTAACTTTTACTTAACTTGAACATGTGTATTTTTTTCAATTAATGCAAGTTTATCTTTATTTTTATGAAAGTTCCGATATTTTCATAACTTAAAATAAATTACGAATTTTGTTACATTTTTTTAATAAAATACATAATAAGATATTGAGTATTTTTTAGAATTCTAAAGAGTTTATTAAAAAATATAAAATAATTAAAGTATAGTGAAAGTGTGAATATGATGAAAAAGAAAATATTAAACAGGGATAAAAAATTTATAAGATACTTGAATTTTATTCTTATTTTGTTTACACATAACTACCTATTTGATATTAAGTAAGGTAAGTTAATTCGTCAATTAATTAGTGTTAATTAATTAACGTGATAATTAATTAAGTTTTATAATTAATTAATACTAATTAGGTCATGTATTAGCTAATATGATAACTAATTAAGTTTTATTATGTTAATTAATTAGTTGACATCGCTAATTAGTTGATATGGTAAGACTTAATTAAAAAAAATATTTATGTATAAATAAAATAAGAGTTTGTATATTATTAAGAAAAAAATTTAAATATTTTTGTATAAAATAAACTAAAATTTGGATGAGTATCTTAGAAATTATTTAACCTATCAAATATTATAAATTTTTTTAAAATATTATTAAAATTTATGAAAAAATTCCTACAAATCCATTCAAATTTGTATAAAGTTATTTAAAAATTTAATAAATTATATGTTGAAGTTTTTAAAAATCTATTAAAATCTTAGATGTTTTAGAATTTGAAATCTATCAAATTCTCTTTAAATCTTAATGGAATTTTTTAAAATTTAATAAAATATATATTAAATTCTTTAGAATTCTATTAAAAAAATTACTTTTTAAACCTTAAAATACGTGTAACTCTTCCTAAATCAAAATTGGATACACCCTCCCTAATATCCCTCCAACGTTTAGTTCTTTACTTCTAGATTTTTCTATCATTTGTTAAATTTAAATATTATTTATAAAAAAATGTACAGTTTATTTTTTAAGCAATTTTTCTAAACATTTTTTTTCCATATCTCTCTTCAATTATCTTCATTTTTCCGGAACATGCGTAAATTTCCAACAAAAAAAAGTTCTCCAAATTATATTATAAACCAGAATTCCATCTGGTGCCAACAATTCTTTTTACCAACTCGTATTAAAAGATAGTTGTTACATTCTAATCATAGAATAACGAAGAACTGATTATATAACACGTTAAATTTAACTGTTTTGTTTTTGAAAAAGTGACGATAAAAGAATAAATAAATAATTTTTTATTTTATTTTTATTTGTTTATTATAGACAATAATTATTAATAAAAATAAAATAAAATACAGAAATTCAAAATTTATATTATTTATTATTGTGCTTAAATTTCCATAACAAAATTATTAAAAATAACAAAAAAAAACTACTATAACAAACATATAACAAAAGGATCTGATTGGATTTGCCTCCTTTAAAAATTACACAGAAATGATTATACCGAGAGCGCCCGAAGTAGATGCTGACGATAAAGCATTGTCCATCCAAAATTGTATGCATATACAGACGGAGGAATGACAACATGCTTAGCTTTATATTGGACCACGAACTTGTAACTATTGTACGCACTACATTTAAGCCCTTTCTTAGTTTGGGATATTATTAATTAATTTTAGATTATACTATCTATTAATTAGAATTATTTTTATACTTCTTATTGGATATTTTTTATTTTTTAAAAAAATTGTTTTAATTTTAAATTTTATTAAAATAAAATAACCTATAAATAATGAATAATTTATCTCTTAGCTTACTTGCTTTTAGGCTGAATAAATGCTCACCCATTGTCAGCTTTCGAATACTTCAATTAAAAAATGGCATTCAAAAAAGTTGCAGTTATTAACAATTAAATGGTAGGTTGGCAAACTGCGATATTGTTCGCAGATTTAAAACATCCAATATTGTACATCCATCATTCACCTTCCTCTTAATTGTTTATGTTATTCCAATATACTTTTTTTATCTTTAATTATCTATTTATTTTTTTCAAAGAAAAAATTACGGAGTATTATTTATCTAAAGCAATATATTATCACATGTTTGAAGAACAATGGATATTTTCTCTTTCAAATAGATTGCCTCTTACAAAAAGAGATTATTCATTAATGTTCGAATGTATGACGGTGTAATACTATTGCTAATGAAATTCAAGATCAATATAATTTTTTTTAAAAGAAAAAAAAATATCAATAGAAAATAAAAGGAGAAAACAATCTAATTTTTTAAATTGAGAAATATACTTTAAGAATAATAAAAAAATTTACAAAAAAAAAACTACACGTTTATCTAATTTTGAATAAATTACAAATTTTTAGATTTTTATTGAACTTCTAAACTTTCTAAAAGATTAAGAGTAGAAGAAATTATACATTAATATTAGAGTATTAATGATGTGTTATTATATGTCAATGATCAAAAAATTAAGTGTAATATTTTTTTTTGAAAAACATAACAATCTACTAATTTTTAATTTTCTAGATGAACTATCAATAATATGAATGGGAAACACATGCATTTACTCATAGAGTAATATATAATTTCTATAGGAGTGGTATATTCTGTCATTATGTTTATTATTGTTTTGTGTTGGTTGATAAATAAAAGGATTATATAGGTAAGCGTTTTCTGGTCAAGTTCTTTTTTATAAGAATAAGAAATATTAAAAACTAGAGTTGAAATTAGATAAGAGTTAGTGATCAAATTTATTATGTCGTGTTATAATCATTCCACAGAAAATTACCATCCACCCTTACTAAATATATACCTAATTGTATTAAAATAATTAAAATGATGATATGTTACAAAACGAGCCTTACATAGCTCAAACTCATGTGGGGAAAGTATCCAATTATAAACTGCCAGGTGGTAAAGCCTCAAATCATTACACTACCTTTATAATTATAGCTTGCAAAAACAACCAAAATCAAATTAAACACAAAGTTGATGAAGTTAAATAAAGGATTTTTTACTAAAAATCCCTAAGAAATACCTTGATAAAGGATGAATACAAGCCTCTACTACATCTAGCATTATTGGCTCCACGTGCACAACCAAAACACAAAGTTGAAACAGGCAATGAATCATAGTTACCAACTGCTGCAAGTCTCTGGCTGTTGCTCATCGATCGACTCCTTTCGCGAAATTTCAACGGCGTTATTGGAGAAGATGGAACAGAACATGATGACCTTGATCTTGGAGAGGATGAATGTGAAGAAGAAGAAGAAGATGATGATGATGAAAAGGCTGGTGAAGGTTGAACAAGTACTATTCTTTTAGTACTGCTACTAGTTAAACCATTATGCTTATAAGAGAAAATATTGGAAATAAGATTAGTCTTTGAGGGCTTTCTAATTGGTTTTCTTGTAGGAGTGTCACAAAAACAAGGTGGTGGTGTTAAAGGGGGTAAAGGGTAGTTTTCTCTGAACTTGACTTTAGGTGTTCCAGGTTGAGATTCCCACTCAAATGGAACTGAAACTGAAACTCCAGCTCCATGGTAGTACTCTTCATTTGACAACTTGGACATGGACAATTAATCTTAGGTTAAGCACTTTTGAGAAGTTCTTGTTTTGGGGTTCTGAGCTAAGTTTTATATGTTGCTTATGATCATAAATGATTAATTAGTACTCAAAAGTTTGCAACTTTGAAGGGTCAATTAAGTAATTAATTAATTAATTTTGTGATCACCCATGGTACATGTGGCTTGGAACATGCAGTTTTATGCGACTTGTTCTCTCTTTTGAAAGGAAAACTATTTTTTGTTAATTAGTGAGGATAATCAAACAAATAGAGTCAACTTTATGCCCATATGACTAAATGGATTGTGACTGATAAACAGTTTGGATTTTATCATTTAAGTGTAACCCAAAGTCAGCTTTCGCTTAGGTAATAATGCTCTAGGTGAATCACTAAGTGCTTGTATTATAACCAATTTTGATTTAGAGTTTTAGTTTTTGAAGTAAATTAAGTTTTTAAAATAAGTATCGTTTCATGATTAATTTGATTTTTAAATTTAAAATCACGTTGGAAATCAATTTCATTATTTTTATACTTTTTATTATTTTTAAAAACTTAAAAAATATAATTTTTAAATCATATTTTATTTAAGTTCATTTTTTTTTCATTAGATAATTTTATATTTATTTGTTATTACTTTTAATGAAACAAGTTAACAAAATTTTTAACAAACAAGTTTTTTCTTTCTCTCTCTAAATGAATTAAAAAAAACTAATTTAAAACCTAAGAAAACATTACTCCTTACAAAACCAGCTCTAATTAAGTCTTAGACAACTCCACTTGCACTTACATACTATAAAGGTGAAATATTTATTGTAATTAATAAAAAGTTAAAGAATTTTTAGTATTTGATAACTATTTTAATTTTTAATTTTTTAGTTTTGGAATTGAATTTTCAATATATGTGCAGCCTGCAACTCTTTCTACTAACTCTTATTTTATCGAGTGTTTTATAATAAAATTAGTAGAAAACCTTAAAAGAACATTAATTGAGTGATGCATCAATGCATGTGCTCTTCCGAAGGGATAAAAAAAAAATGTGCTGTGCAGCTTGTAGTGCTGCGTAGATGGTTCTCATGACATAAATTTACTAAATAACTCCCATAGGAGCTTTAGCAACAAGTCAACTTAAGAACCTTTAACCTAATTAAATTTACTTATCTAGAAAATTTTGATACCATTTAGCTACAAAAACTCTGGACTTCTTCAAATTAAATAAGGTATACGCATCATGAGTTTTATAACTTTATTTATAGGTTTTTATATATTATAGACCATGTCTTTCCTAAAAGAACTAGCCCTGAAAATGGTATTCATTTAAACCAATCCTCATAGTCATTTTTCTGTTTTGTTATTTCTTTCAAATATATTTTTAAAATTATTGGGCTAGATAGCTACAATTTTTTTAAGGATAAAAAATGCTGAATATTTCTCCCACAACTCACAAGTTGTAGAATAATAAACTTACTCGAGTTCAACTCCTCTATTTCTCCTTTTCCAAATTCCTTCATGTGACGAATGAGAGAGATCGAGACAACTAAAATTCATTAATACATGTCATATTATTAAGACATGTAATAGTTTTTAAGTTATCTCGAAGTATATTCTCTCTTTCGCCATCTACATTATTATTGATTGACTTTTTTTTTACTCAAGAAAAATAACTAATTAATAAAAAAATAACAGATTAAGAAAAAAAATATCAACAAGAAAAGAAAAAAACTAATGTTGCCGAACTTGATTTTTTTTTCTTCCTTTGATTAGTAATAAACAATTTAATTAAAATCAACAAACAATACAAAAAGAAAAAAATTAATAAAGGAAAAAAAGAACACATCATTAATGAGTTAAAAGTATTATATGTACTTATCTTCCATTTGACATTAACATCTTTCTATCCTTTTTACGGTAACCTTCGTTCGAGCAACAAAAAGTTGTATTTAATACCTTGCCATTTTTGTCTCTGTAATTTAGTACTCTTTCGAATGCTAAAAACTAACCTTTTATGCATAAGCATTATAATACCAAAAACACTATCTTCTGTTTCAAACTCAATTTCAACTTTTTTGGAAATTTTTGAGTGAAAAACTTCGATTCTTTTGGGATGATCCACCATCAAATTCTTTTCTACATAATTGTCTTCTAGTGTCTCGTCAAAATCAGAGAGCCCAACTTGATTACTAGAATTATGAAATTCCAAACTTGCGTCGTGATTGTTCTCCCACAAAACTAGCTGTCACCATTGTCCATGATACACTAAATTATATGTATAGAGTTACAATATATTGAACAAATATAATGATTTAAGAATACAAAATAGTATGTAAACTGAAACACACTAATAAGTATCTAATATAATGGTCCTAATATTAAAAGGTTATGTTAGAACACCTCTTGAAAATCACATCAGTTTGCACTCTACAAGAACGAAGAACACTCACACGATGAATTGCACTCACATTGATAATCAACACTACTTGTAATACTGAACAAAAAAGTAAGAACATAGCATACACAATGATTTTTAAATGGTTCAATTCACAATAATAAATCTAATCTAAAAAAAGAATCACCCTTGTCAACAATTACGAAATCATTAAATAGTGTTTATAAGAGCTTTCTTTCACACCACAATATCACGACTCTCTTTTATAACGCATATCTCACTAAGAACTCCTCTTTTTATATACATGAGGTACATGGGTCTATATACAAGTTATCTTGATCAATTACACTAATCTTATAATAGGTTCCTATAAAATTGGTTTTAAAGCAAGTTATGTAGCACCCACGACTTAGTAAGACTTTCTAACATTGGAGACAATGAACCCTGATCTCAAATGCTCCAATGGATGAAGAAGACACTCTTTGATTGAATTCGAAGGATTACAGCTATTCTCAAAAGAGAATTAATACAAACGTCACACGATACATTCAACAAAAGATTCTAATTAACTCTAAACCACTACTCAGCTCTTATACACGCATGCACAAGGTGAGTGGAAACTGCCATGCTAAAACTACCACACATATGGGTTGTTGGCTACTAACAGCATTCCTTGATACACTCACAATTATCATACGACATGTTGTTCCCTTACAAACATTATTACGACAACATGAATATAAAAGAAGGAAAAAACTATAATAGCCTTCAATATATGCTTTAATGGATATGAAACCAATCTAATGTTCTACATCAGAACCTCCCTCTTAGAGAAAATTTGCCTTTGAATTCACTTTTTGGATGATTGGCATCCTCTGACGGGTGATGGCATGAAAATCAATGACATTGAAAGTATTGGAGATGTTCTAATGAACTGGGAAATCCACAATGTATACGTTGGAATTGATCTTTTTGAGGATGAGGAGATGGCCAAAATTCTTTTGTTGCAACTTAGAGAATGAACTTGGTGGAAGTCGATGTTTATTGAGATAAATCATTACTAGCTCCCTTTATATAAATTCTTGAAATCTGCAATGCTTATTAATATTTTTTTTTTTGTAATTAGAATTTATAGCTTCTATATGTTCTTTATTTGTTGATGAAACTATTGATAATCTTATGTTCCTAAGTTAACAAATTTGCTCTTTAGGTTAGGAATAGAAATTAGATCTACTGTCAGGTTAAGAACATTCGTAAACACAATAAAGAAGGGTGATGATCATATAATTTTATTGGGTATATTATTAAGTTTGAATTCTACCTAAGGAGGTAATAATTCCCACTATTTTTGTTGCTCTTGAACCAAACATCATAGCATGTTTTCCACTTATCTATTGACCATTTATGTTTGTCCATCAAACTTTGGGTGATAGGTATTAGTGAAATATAACGTCACATTTAATATTTTTCATAATTCTTTTTAAAAATGACTAATGAATTTCACGTCTTCATTTAATGTATTTTCATTAGAACTCTATGTAATCATACTACATCTTTGAAAAAAATGGTAGCTATATAACTAACATCATGGATTTTTTTACAAGATAAGTGCGACATTTTAGAAAACCTATCAACCACTATCAAGATGGAGTCCATGCTATGTGAAATCTTAGGTAAGCTCATGAAATCCATGTTACGTGCAACTAATTAATAACACACAAAATGACATATTTAAAGTGAAAAAGGTGAATAAAAAAGATAGAAGAAAAAAAGTAAATTAATAATGTAGGATAGAGTTGGCAAAGAGTTAGGCATAGATAACTTTCAAAACTATTACATATGATTTGTATTAGTGAATCTTTCACTCATTTATCATATAGACAAGGGAGAAATGAAATGGAAAAAGATATAAAAGGTCCTATAATTTTGATTAAATAAGTACATTAATTTTATATTTATTGAGTTAGGTATTAAAGGTTATGTAATTTTTTAAACTAAATATTTTAGTTTATTAATTTATAAGTTATGTATTACTAACTACTCTAGTTATTATGAAAAAATAAATATTTTTAGTTTTATAGTTTATTAAAATAACCAATTATAATCCATCAAAAGTATTAAAAGTAATCACTTATTATACTTAATTTTCATAAATAATGAGATTATAAATACAATTTAAAATTACAAGATTAAAGAGTTTATTCTATTGTCACTCTTTTAAAAAATTATGAGGTATTATACAATAATTACAAAATCACTTAAATTAAAAAGATTTTTTTACCGAGCTTTTGACAAAGAAAATGGGATAGAGGAATTAACTCTCTTGGCTATAATATTTCTTTTTTTTTTTCTTTTTTCCTTTTCTTTTGGCTATCGGCTATGAGTATGTATGTGGTATTTCACTTGCAATCTTATTGGGAGTTTTCAGTTTTTTTTTTAATAAGATGTTTTCCAAACTCAAAGTTTAACTCATAAATACAAAACAAACGAATACAGTTAAAGAAAATATATTAGTTAATTTATTAAAATCAAGTCAGGATGTAAGATTTGAATATGAAACCACGAGTACTTCACCTGGTTTAGCGATATTCACCATTCCCGACTTGTCGTTTCAAGTTAAATATTTGCTCCCAATGGCATGGATCAATACAGTCGCTTAGTCAAAGTGGCTAATTCATTAGAGCTCAGTTAGAGTTCTTGACGGGTGCAAAATGTGATTTACTTCTTACATACAAAAAGACATCATTTCGATATTTAACCAATTACATCTTCTAAGTGATTATTACAAATATGTCTTTAATAAATTTTTCTTTTTCCTAAACTATAGTGTCATTTAACATATAAACATCTTTTTCGGGTTAACTTGACTGAAATAATATATTTAAAAATAAGAATATTTTTTTATGGAAAATAATGTTAACTATAATTAGCATTCCTGTTCCGATTAATAGTTAATCACCCAAGTAATCATGGGCTCATGGCTAACAACAACTAATTAGTGATGGTGCTTTTAATGGGCCAGGACATCAATTATCAGGCCCCCTAGTTTATTATCTTTGTTAGTAATAAAACCCTTTTTTTACTTAAATAACATTATTTTTAATAAATTAATTATTTTTAAACTAATAACAATTTATCTCAAAATTTATAATTTTATATTTAAATTATTTAATAAAATATCAAAACACCGTCGTTTAATAATATCAATAAAATGTTACCAATATCTCCCTAGATTTTCAATTATTGTCGTACACGGTTTTGTTGGAATTTTGGCACCATCTTTGTTAATCTCGTCAGAATTCTGGCACTGTCAACGAAGTCGTTAGATGTATGTAAGGCCTTACATTTGCCTACAAACATATTATTAAAAAAATGTCATTACATCTAGTTAAAAAATGTAAGGTATTGTTCTGAAAACATTTGTTAGAACTCAAATTCTAGTTACGAATATAAAGATGTAATTTGTTATATAAAAATATAAAATTAAATGTAATATTCTATCTGTAAAGATAAAATCATATGTATCATTTTATATTCAAATATAAAGTTGAATAAAAAAAAAGTGTATATAATGCATTATATAACTATTCAATTGTTAAACAGTATAAGAAATGCAAATTACAAAGTAGATCAAATGGTTCTCATTTCAAGGAAAACATGCGTAAGCAAAAAGTAAACTACTCTTTATCTAGAGTTATGCATCTACCATGCCTATGATCTAAATTTAATAATTAAATAGTAATATTAATTATCAAACAATAATTATTATTATTTTAAATTTTTTATTTTATAAAATAAAATATAAAATAATTTTTGAATATAAAATTTTAAGTTATTTCATTATAATTGAAAAATTGATGTTATAAAATATTTTGTAAAAATAATCTTAAATTAGATAATTAATTAATTTGTTGCTTTATTAACTAATAAATATATAATAATAAGTATTTTATGAGTAACATAATCTAAATACAATATAAATAAGAGTGATTTATCATGATATTGATAATATTTACATAACTTTATTTAATAAATAATTTAAATATAATAAAATAATACATGAATTTATTTAATTATATTTTCATTATCCAAGAAGTTAATCATATCTGAATGATAGACATGATTTATTGAATTTAAAAAATATTTTTGATTAAAAATAATTTATATTGGTAGAATATTTTTTTTCTAATTAATATGAGATATAATATAATCTTAATATAAAAGTTATTATTTGTAAAAATATGATTTGTTCATAAATGAATTGATCGAATACTTATTAAATAATTAATTATTAACTATATGAATTATCATTTTTAATGTAATAAAAAATAATTGCATTATATAAAATAATTAATAATAATAAATGTATTTATTATATATACATTCAACCAAAATATGATATGCTCACAATTGAATTGATTGAATACTAATTAAATTAATAATCATTAAGCGTATAAATTATCATATTATATAAAATAAATATTCATAAAAAACATATTCATCATATGGACATTTTAGTATTTATTGGTGTAAAAAAATAAATAATAAAACATAAAAATATATTATATGAATATTTTGGTATTTAATGATATAAAAAATAAAAATATGATATATTTATAATTAAATTGATTAAAACTTATTAAATTGATAATAATTAACTATATGAATTATGTAAAATGTAATAAAAATAATTTAATTATATAAAATAAATATTCATACAAATATATTTATTATATAAATATTTTATTATTTATTAATATAAAAAATTAAAAAATATATAAATATATATTTATTATAAGAATATTTAGATATTTATTTAAAAAAAATAAAAAAATTATGACATCGTCGACCCACCTTCACGCTTTTTATATATAAAGAATTTAACTTTACAAGCACTCTACTTTCTTCCACCCCAGTTCTGAAGATCGATAGCACCCGAAGTTTCGAAGGTGGATATTCCCTTTTCCTTTCATTTACTTGGTTTTTTTTTCTTTTTAATATGACTAGCTTTAAATATAAAAAAAAGTTTGAACTTTATATGAAGAAATTAAACTTAAATTAACCGCTAATAAATTGATAGTGGTTGGTTTCTCTACCACTTGCCTCTTTATTCTGAGATTTGTTTTTCTGACGCCTTTTTGGGAATAGAAAACAGAAAGATGGGGGAAAAGAAACACTCGCGCCTAGAATTTTTGTACGTGTCTCTGTTGCATCGACTTGACTCGTTTTGAATCGATTTTAAGTTGGAATAATTGTAGTTTTGGTTGAGCTTTTAAAAAAATAATTAAAATTTTGATTTTAGATTTTTTTTTCCTGCTTAGCCTGTAGAAATGTGAATCAGAGTACGAAATTATTTCATTCTTTTTGTATGCACTTTTCTTAAA
Source organism: Hippophae gyantsensis (assembly GCA_030763125.1). Lineage (NCBI taxonomy): Eukaryota > Viridiplantae > Streptophyta > Magnoliopsida > Rosales > Elaeagnaceae > Hippophae > Hippophae gyantsensis. Next base: position 13,507,023 of record CM061037.1, on the reverse strand, counting down.
TATTCAATTTTTGAATAGTGTTTTGATATCCCCATCTTACATAGGAATGCTTTGATTTATCAGATTGTTTGCTTATTAAGATGATATAGTCTTAGATTCTGTAAAATTTGATTGTATTTTGCGGCGACTAAATTCTTTATGCATTTTCATGTTAAAATTAGGGTAAAATTTAGCAACTTATATGTTGCTACAGGATTTTGTCTAACCTAACAGTTTGTGTTTTATTTTGTTATTTTTTAGGGTTCAATTTTGTTTGAGGTTTCATTTCAACCTTCTGCTAAAGGATCTCTTAGATTCTTGCATTCTTTCAGCATTTTCTAATTGATTTTGGAAGAGAAAATCTAGGGAATGCTGAAAGATGTACCTGAATGCTTGCAACTCTATGTCTCAACTCTTTGAGGTAGTCACTTTATTAGAGCTTCTCTTCTTAGTGCTTTACAAAACCGTGCCCACATGTCAAACCTGGTTTGCTCTTGGTTGCCAACCGTACAATCAGACCATCGGTAGGTATGAGAGGTCTGTTGTCTTAATGGATGACCATTGCAATGACAGTTGAGCAGCCTCAATTATTATTGGCTCTTGCAGTTGTAAATTTCATAGTCCGTTGCAGGAGTGCATAGTCTATACGTAGTTTATTTTTGTGGATTAGGTTTTAAAGCTTGGAAATGGATGACAAACCGAAAGTGATTATGGATAGGTATGAATTAGGGAGATTGCTTGGCCAAGGCACCTTTGCAAGGGTTTACTTTGCTAGGAGCTTGGTAACTAATCAGAGTGTGGCAATCAAAGTTAGTTACAAAGAGAAGATTTTGAAAGTTGGGCTTGTCGAACAGATGAAGCGAGAAATATCTGTTATGAGAATGGTCAGACACCCTAATATCATAGAGCTTTATGAGGTCATGGCCACCAAAACTAAGATTTATTTTGTCATGGAATATGCTAAAGGAGGTGAGCTATTTGACAAGGTTGCTAAAGGCAAACTGATGGAAGAAGTTGCTTGGAAATATTTTTATCAGCTCATTAATGCAGTTGATTTTTGCCACAGTAAAGGTGTTTTCCACCGTGATATAAAGCCTGAAAACCTATTGCTGGATGAGAATGATAATCTAAAAGTCTCTGATTTCGGATTAAGCGCCATTGCTGAATGCAAACATCAAGATGGGCTGCTTCATACCACATGTGGCACTCCTGCCTATGTTGCTCCGGAAGTCATTAACAGGAAAGGCTATGATGGCGTCAAAGCTGATATATGGTCTTGTGGGGTGGTGTTGTATGTCTTACTGGCAGGCTATCTCCCATTCCATGACTCAAATGTGATAGAATTGTATAGAAAGGTTGGCAAAGCAGATTTTAAGTGTCCCGGTTGGTTCCCTCCTGAAGCACGTAGGCTGCTTGTCAAAATGTTGGATCCAACCCCTACAACTAGGATCCCCATGGCCAAAATTAAGGAAAGTTCTTGGTTCAGAAAAGGCTTAAATCGGAAAAACAGTAAAGCTGGAAGGAAAGACAAGGATGTATCTCAGACTGATACAGACACTTCTGGCCCCAGCGAAAAAAATGGTAGCACAACTGAGGCAAAGCCGGAACCTATTAGACCTCCAAACTTGAATGCTTTTGATCTTATATCCCTTTCTGCTGGGTTTGATCTTTCTGGCTTGTTTGAAGAGGATCCTCACATGAAAGAAGCTAGATTTGTTTCCAAACATCCTGCCCCAGTCATCATTGCTAAGCTAAAAGAAATGGCTAAGCGACTGAGGATGAAAGTGAAGAAGAAGGATGGAGGTTTATTAAGATTCGAGGGGCTTAAAGAAGGTCGAAAGGGAGTCTTATCCATCGATGCAGAAATTTTTGAGGTTACTCCATCCTTGTACTTGGTAGAGATGAAGAAATCAAATGGAGATACATTGGAATATCAAGAGATGTTGAATGAAGACATAAAACCTGCTCTTCGGGATATAGTTTGGGTTTGGCAAGGAGAGCAGCAACAGCAGCAGCAACAAGATTCCCAACTAAATGACCAACAACAACCACTACAACAAATACAGCAACAACAGCAATAGTAACAACATATCCCTATTTTCTCTCATATCTTTCTTGTTTTTGTACATTCTCTGAGCTGCCAATTTTCGTAAAGTTTTGTTCCTTGTGTAAATGCTTGGTCAATATTTGAAGCTATTTTTTTTTAATAATGTTCATAATCTCTTACAAAGTTAATTCTAGAGTCTCTTTCTTCATGTCTTCTACTTGTATTTTATCTTGCCTCTCTGGTTATGTTTTTGTATTTTAAATTTATTTTTGGCATGCAATTTTGAGCTTGACAATGCATTATTATCAAAGCAAGAATAGCATGTAAGATTTCTTTTTTAACCTTTTATACGATCTGAACTCTAAAGATATCTCTTCGAAGATATGAAAAACATTTGGGGTCTTGTAGTGTGTTCGAGTTTATGTAATCTTTATAACTGCTGAAATGGGGACTGGGCATATATTACTAAGCATCTCTCTAGTATTTTATGTACAATATATTTTCCTCTTAATGTACAGGGTTCATTTGCTTATGGATATGGGACCTTCAAAGGAAATAGGAAAGAAAGTGAAAGAAGTGTTTTCAATGCGTATAAAGCACTTTTTTTTTGCATACTGATATAAACACAAACGAATAGGTCCATAGTCTTGTGTGTATATGAGTTGTTCCGCGTGACAAACACAAATAAATTTAGATCAGCTATTATATTCTCTTCTAGATTGGCCGAATACTTGTTGTTTGGAGAGAATTTTAAGTGTTTAGGATTTTAGTGATTCGTAATGAGAAACATAAATTTAAATAAGTGAATTGGATCATTTATTCTTCTCATTAAAAGGGTACGTATATATATGGCATTTTGTATATATGACAAGTCATATGTTCTGCGATCTAATTACGTGTTGAATACATGATTTTATAAACGTTTTATGCGAACTAGTTAAGCAGAAAGTAGTCGCTATAGACGTCACATTGTCAGGTCATTACATATAAATAAAGGAAGATTGTTTCAGATTTTCAAGTAATTTTTTTGATTCGATGACAGAAAGAGAGGATCAATGTCACATTGAGATCTTATAATTTTATCAGGTCTTGATATCTAAGACCTTGCAGAACGATCACGAAATACTTTAGTTGATTGGATTATATGTTTTATCAAGTTCATCGGGTCTAGATCATTGTTAAACTATCTTTATAACCTTGCTATCTGGGTATTTACATTCATTAGATTGCATATTCGTTATACATTTAATACCAAACACTTGTGATTTCTTTTCTAAATTGAATAGAGAGTATTGGAATATATGGAGTATATTTGTGTTAGTGTTTGTTATCATGAAATTCCTTCTGAAGCCAGCGCATCAATATTGATACCCATTCAGTTATGCAAAAACACATTTTTTCTTTGAATATGGGGACCCTCACTTGTTCTTCTCATCTGGAAGAAGAATAAAAGAAAGAACGAGGAGTCGGAGCTCTACATGCGAATAGTGGTATTTTGCCCCCACACGTATGAGGCTAAAAGTATTTCCACATGTCTTTTATATTCTGTGCAAGTTGGACTTTGTGACTTTGGACTCTGCTTTTCATGTTTGTTTGGATAAATTAAACACAAAAGGACTGAACGTGTAACTCTAGTAATGTAAGGGACTACAATGTCATGTCATAAAATCTAACCTTGTAGCTCTTGTCAAACGTGTTTATCATGAGGTTTTTTTTTTTCTAATGGTCAGAGGAGCTCATGAGCTGGAATAATCTTTTTTCAGCCAAAAAAACAAAAAAAGAAGACCAAGTACATGTAATCAGAAAGCATGAAGAGCTTTCATATAAGTCGCTAACGTTGACCCAAGAGTATTTTTACTCTTGATAAGTAAAAGTGAAATTTAAATCAATATATTATCATTTCTTATCTTTCCTTCTTCACATTCGAATAAAATTACTAGACATACAACGCCACATTGCTCTCTCAATATAAGCATAAAAATGTAAATGGTCGATTGATCTTGAGCGAGATCAAGAAGAAATAAATACACTGCTTGCGTCCAACACTACAATTGGACAAAAGAAGGAGATTTAGTCAAATCAATAATCTCAGGGCAACCAGAAGAAACCCTTTGCTTCTTGCGTCCAACACTACAATTGGACAAAAGAAGGAGATTTAGTCAAATCAATAATCTCAGGGCAACCAGAACAAACCCTTCGCTTCTTGCCATGAACACTTGCTCGACATAGAGGTGATGGAGTTGTCACATCTATTATCTCAATTTCATTAGGCACATAACAACTTCTCCTGCCCGGTTGGTTACTATCAGATACTGTCGTTGTCAAATGGTCCCTAGTTGGTCGAATATAACTATTGTCTTCATTAAATAGAGGCAAATCTCCGTCTTCAACATCTATAACAAATGAGTCATCAACATTTTCTGATAACATCACTGGTAAATCAGTAAAACTAGACTGTTTTGTACAGTCTTTTCCTTCAACCTCTACAGTAAATGAGTTACCAATATTTGCTGATGATATCACCGGTAAATCAGTAAAACTAGACTCTTCTGTACAGTCTTTTCCTTGAGTCCGTTGACATCGTTCATTACAGTTCTCATTTGTGCCATTTTGATGATCTAGTGAATCATTAAATAGTGGAGGATAAGATGATGTTTCCTCGGTAAACTTATCAGCAAAAGTAGTTTCATCAAATTCTTCATTATCCAAATCATCATCATTTTCAAATAATCTTCCATCCCCTTTTCTATAGCATGGAAGTTCATCCATGGCACTAACTTTAACCCTCGTGTTCTCAGGCAACTTTGGGCAGCCAGCAGAGTGTTTCACATACTTTGTTGAAAAGTAGTTTATAGTAATGTTCAAGCTGATCATACGAGTAGAAAATTTCAGAATCCCAGTCTCAAATGCTATCTTCTTTTTTTATCATAAAACTGAAGCTCTTTCACTGATTCTATACAAGGTTTCAGATCTTACCTCTGCCAAGATGGGAGAGTAAGCATAGTGTAGGCAAGTTTAATCTTGTTGGCAATTCCAGATCGAGACTTAAACTCTATAGCTGCTTTCCTCACAGCCAGTGACTCAATTGGGTGCTGCCAAGCCCATTCAAACTGCCAGTTTCATTCAAATTCATATGAGGATGACTTTGACAAAATAAACAAATGCACATTCTAAAATGCAATTTATTTTAGTGACAAATAACTAATTAGTAATACATATTGAGGCTTTGGGTGAAAAAAAAATGAAATTCAAAGAAATTCTAAAACCTGTTTTGTAACCTACTCTGTTTTCAAGTTCTAGTTTTTGCACCAAGTTTCAAAATGAGTGTTACTTGATAATTAATTACATTTTCAAGTTCAAAAGCAGGTTATAACTCATTTCCATTTTTACACATATTTTTTATTATTTTTGAAACTGGAAACAAAAAAAAAAGTTTTGAATAATTTTTATTCTTTGTTGCAACTTAACAAGAAAACAAATTTTCTTTTTTATTAAACTAGTTTTTTTCTTCTAAATGAATTAGAAAACAGAAAACTAGTTCCAAAGAAAAGAACATGTTACAAAATGAGCCCTTAAAAATCTGAGATGAAAACAAAAAGGAATTAACCTGTAGAGCAGAGACGTTAGTTGGGAAACCATAGATGCAAAAGACCATTTCCCAAGGGCGTCTTTTCTTGGTTCGCCAAGCTCCGGACCCTATTTCTCCATTATGCTGCCTTATACGACGTCGTGGATTTACTGTGAATCTGTAAAATGATTTGGAAACGGAATTAAGGAAATACCATTAGAAATTAGTCCAATCCGACGTAGTTATAATTTATATTCTACCCAATTGAAACTATAGATGTCTAATTAACCGAAAGGAAAAAAAACGAAATCAAGAAATGATCTAATCATCCAAATCGTAGATAGGGAAAAAATTTGTAGAGTTAATTGAAAACATGAAAGACCCAAATAACCAACCCGATATAAGTGTGGCCTTTGTGGCGAGGGTTGAGGGAGACCAATAGGTAGCAGGCGTAAAATCCTTTCTTTTCTTTTTCAGCTCCATAGGCACCATCTCTAACCTCTGCTTCTTCCCTTACTAGGGTTTCTGATACCTTTCTTTGCACCTTCCCCCTTTGCCTCATTTCTCTCTCACACACACTCTCCCTCTTACACACGCGCCCATACTTTAATGAAAGAAATGAAGATTACAATTTGACCGTTGGAATATGATTTTTTTTCTTCCATTTTTCCTTTTTTACGAACTCGAGAATTAAACTTTTGGTTTGAGCGAAATAAGAAATAAAAAAAATTACAATATGAATTGGCAAATTTTACTTCTTTATAAAAATATTAGTAACTACAATTAGTGGTGTAAATAAATTGGACCAAATCGTACCGTATAATTTTATACAATCCTATCTGATTTGTATTAATTAAAATTGTTTTTCAAATGTTTCGATTTAGTTATATTAATTTTTAAACCGATCGAACCAGAATAAACCAGTTTAATAATATATTAAAATTTTCATATTATTTTTTATTAAAGATGTCCAAAAATTGAACCAAATTAGAAAATCGGATCAGACCAAACGATTTTATAAATCAAACGATCTTGTTTGGTTTGTATTAATTAAAATCATTTTTAAACGGTCTAGTTTGATCTGATCCGAGTAATATAAATAATCCAATCTGATTATCATTATTTTTTCAAAACCGGATCGGTGAACACTCCTTACTACAATCAAAGCAATTTGAGAAAAAAGTTAAGTATATTTTTTGTTAATTAAATTTATCACTGTTAATATTTTAATCTTTTAACAAAAATTTTATCGTTTTTTATCCATTAATTTTTATATTTTGACAATTTTGTATAATTTTTACTAATTTTTTAACTTTTAATAATTGTAATTTTACAACTTAATAAAAAGATTTTTTTTATTTTTTTATAGCTTATGTAATAATAATCATTTCATGCGATGTGTTAAGATGTTAAGATAGTGTTAATACAAATATAAATATATATAACATAAAAAGATCTTATAAATGAAGTTTAATAAGTACTTTGGTAAATTATTCTTAAATTATCATAAATAAATAATTGTAAATAAATATTTATGATGTTATAATAATTCAATCTTAAGTTCAATAAAAAATATATGTTAAAGTATTCTTCTTTTTATATACACATTCAATCGGATCTAGAAAGATTTTTTCATATCTTATTATAAAAAATCACAATAAAATATTATATTTTTACTTAATCATATAACGAGAAGTAGATCTTTTTTAATTCATGTTATCGATTTACAGTAGTTCAAAATCTTAACGGTTTATTTTATTTCGTAGATTTACAAATAACAGTTATAGTCAGTATTAACAAAATTGATACTAACAAATATATATTTAAGATATGAGACAACCAAATGATAACATTTTCCTGGTTAGAATAAGTTTTGAGTTGCTGTAATATTCTTTTTCCCTCGTCTTTTTCCTCTTAGAATATACTTGACTTGATAGTTGATACTTCTCCACTTTCCCTTGTGTGAACCCATTAAGTTGATTTTCTTTTGGCTTCATAGTCTTTGGTTGTTTAGCGAAAAAAGAAGTTAGTCTTTGGTTTTCCTAGGTGAAACTGGCAGCTTCTTTCTGACCAACAAGGTAGGTTGATACTGACTCGAGCCCTCTACTATTTACTCTCTCGGCGTTAAAACAAATAACAGTTTAAGTTTAATCCATGAAAAAAAAAATCTTCTATCTTTATTGACCAAAAGAAAACGATAAACAAAAAGATCCCCAGAAGAAAAAATTACTGCAAAAGTCATTTTGATGTTTGTATACAAAATTATTTATTAGATGCCAAAATCTAGTAGGTAACTCCGTCGCCAATATCATAATAAACTTCAGCAAAAGATAAAATTAAAGCCTTGGACATTCAAACACTATCAAAGTAGCAAATCATCTTTAATTTTTTATGCATATATATACTTCATTCAACAAAGTGACAGTCATCTCTTGAATACCATTCAAATCAGGATAACCAGTGGAGGGGTCACATAAATCCATAAGAACGTTTCCTCAAATGTCATATATTACTCGCAAAGCTCAAATAAATAACCACATAAAAAAGAACAAGGATTAGAACAAAGGCTTAGAAGCTCACTGTTAAAACTAGTAAGAAAAACAAAATTCATCAACACACACATCTTGAACTTTATCATATTTGTTACCCGAATATTATAGATTTGTATAGGATTCATAAATGCATAAAATACTATACCTGTTAGCCATATTAAAGTCCATCACTTAATCGCTTACCAAAACATTAACACCAGGAATCTCAATTCAGCTTGGAAACAACATAATACCATCAAGACAGGGCATTCATCAACAATATTTACAAATGGTTTCCAATTATGTAAGCAGCACAAACTAGTCCAAGTTCTAATACAGAATTATAGGATTTCGAAACAAATGTCTTACAATTCATTCTTCGTGTAGTATATATATCAACCATATTTGACCATCACCGAAAGGCTTTTAAACAAAAGTGATAGTAGACATTTCACACTATTCAATCTCCTTATTTGGAGTGTTTTTTATTCTTCTATACATGAACTACACGTGCAAATTTCGAGCAAAGTTGGCTAAACCACCACAAATATAGACTTAAAAGAGACACATATGCACTCATTTACAAATACAGTATATTGTTGCAAAATTAGCTAACTGCTACCTTTTACTGAAGATACAGACCAAAATGTACATGAAAGCATGGAATAAAACACAACAACACAAAACTTACAAATTTCTGCTTTTCCACTGTTATCGACAACAAGGCATGGGGATTGCATGATTAACAGTACATACTAATATAGCTATTTTTATGTGCAGCCATTGATATAAGTATCACAAAGTAATAATAGGATGTGAACCACATATCATTTAGAAAGATCTATAAGAATATCTAAATGCCAAATCTGAGAGAATTTGAGGAATGCTTGTAAAACCCATGATATCAAGTTATGAAATGAAGTCAAGGATGTACTTATATTATATAACAATCATAACGTCTTATTGCTGTTGCTCTTAACAAAGAATGAGATATCAAGAATATTGAAACAGAATTTAACAGACTTGATTGAAATAGTGCAAAGGATACAATACACAACACAATCCAAGAAAAGAAGAATATCAAAATCAGTCTAAATTGAACCAAAGCATCCAAAAGATCATCGAGCCTAAGTTGATATTGTATACCAATGGAGATAATGTAAACAGTGGCTCTCCAAAGTTCAAAGTACTATGAATTTGAAACTTTTTCAACAAGGATAAGATGATCTCAAAATGCTCCACACACAACAGATACCAGATAACGGAATGGCAACATTACATTAATAATTGCTAAATGGGTCTTAAATTACATTATATTACCACCCTAGCTCACCGATCATAGTCGTAACCAGCAATATTATACAACACAATCAAACTAAACCTGATGTAATAGTTCTCAACACAGTTGAATACAAAGAACCTCTCAAGGTCATCAATTGGATCGCTTAGAGGACTGAGATACCAAATTCCTCCAGATATAGCGACCACTAGCCATGTCCACAATTGTCCAGAACCCTGACTCCATGGTCAAGCGAACCTGTTAAGACGTTATGAACCAAAATGTTGAACAATATCAAAAATTTCTGAAAACCCATAAGCCAAATTTATGAACCAGGCCCAAAAAAAAAGGAGAATGAAACGCTAAAAACCTTGCAGAATCTTCCAGGTGAAGGGTTTGAGGATTCTGAAAATTGAGTTTTCACAGAATCTTCGAAATCTTGGTGGGTCTCATTGTCGGTTGGCGATTCTGACTCGGGCTGAGACTTGAGATTCCTGAGGACAAAGAAGCCAGCAAGAGTTGCTGAGAGGAATATTAAAATCAGTCTAAGCGGACACATTTCTCAATCTGAAAGACAAAAGATTGAGAAATGTGTGATTTTGAGAAATTGCCAGTGAAGGAGAGGGAGAGGAAAAATATGGGAAAAAGAAGAGGGAAGGGGTGTATGTGAATTTTGCTGTTCAATTCTTTAGGAATAATAGATGAATAAAATACTCGCCAAAGGAAAAGTAATAAGCCATATGGTTAGTTGAAATTTTATAAAAAAAACTCAGATTCATAATAAAATACAGGTCGTATAATGTTATTTAAAAAAATAAAAAAATACAGATCGTATTTTAGTTTTATAACTTCACAATTTCATATATTGTATATTATACATATGTTAAAAATATATATTTATGTTAAAAATTAGACATTTAAATTAATTTACCCACAATTAGGAAGGGGGAAAAAGAAGAAGTCAATCTTTCCCTTAATGTCGTGGTGGCTGTGTGCATTGTGTGTCTAGGGTTGGGGCGGGGAATAATAATATATATAATCAAATAGTGTGATTTTTGGAGGGTGCATGCATAGTTTATTGTGACCTAACTTCAGGATAAGGATAGTGCCTCCTCATATTAGTTGCGTGATTAATAATATTTTATTCAATATTGCGTCATGGTATTAAAATATAAGTAAAGTGAGGTGGTAATTTCTTAAAACAACTCGATAAAACAGTGAAATTTTATATTTTGGGAGATACTTTTATGTAAATATAAATTATTATAATATTAAGGTATAAAAGTATAATAAATTGTGTAACAATGAAACGGTGACTTATTATTAATATAAAACCACAAAGGAATTATGAAAAATTTTAAAAAAAAAAATTAAAAAACTTTATCTGTATAACATTAAACAAAATCTAATTAAATAAAATTTAATATTTAATGAATTTAAATAATAGTAAAAATATATTTTTTAATAATAAGAATCTACTAGATTTACATAAAAATATATTATTTTTATTAATTTTTTAATAATTATCTTTCTTTTTTTCACGTGTCAATGCCATTAACAAGACATCATAAGACAAAAACATAACAAGAATCTGACAAGATTATCACTGAGAGTAAAATGGTATTTACATTTACTTTTAAGTTAGTGTTTTGATATTATATCTTTTTAAAAGTAAGTTAGACTTTAATCTTAAAAATATAAAACTATAATATTTATGTATATATTTTTGAAATTAAAATGCATCATTTTTTTTAAATGATATAAATTAAAAAATTAATGTATTTGTTTTTAAAAGTTAAAACCTACAAAGTACTAGTAACATTTTTCCTAAAATAATATATGGAATGTGCACGCTAGCACGTTTAGCGAACACGCAAAAAAAAGTCTACGATAACGATAATGATCTTTACATTGTTTTGCACTTCTACATCACCCACTCATGGCTGATTTTTCTGTCTTATTTTTTAATTTATTTTAAAAAAAATATTCTTCTGGAATTATAATAACCAACAAAATAAGGGGAAGAAAGACAGAACATGTCAATACTGAGTAATAATATTCTAACCACCGTATCAAAATATAATTTAATTACTTTTCAATTATTATTTATTTTTAATTAAAAAAATAAAATAAAATTATCAAATATATCTTATTCTTGAAAATATTTAAATTTTTGAATTTTCTGAGATATTGAGTATTAAAAACTTAAAATTTAAAATTCATATGAGATATAATTTTATTATATATATATAATTTATGTATAATTTTATAAATATTATAACTAAAATTTTATTTGTCCAAATTGAGGTGAGACAAATGTCACTCATCTCTATAGCTGAATGATACCATACAACACCCCCGAGGGCATATTTGTTTCCCCGTCTAAAAATACAGGCATTAAAACAATTCTCTTGGACAATATCAACATCTAAATTTGCGTCCAAAAATAAAACCAAAACCTAGGGAAATTTTCTACTAAAATTACTTCCAGACCTTTCAACTATGCAATACAAATTTATAATCACACCAAGCTGGCAAATGGTGTCAGCCTTCCTGCTTTCAACTAACGCAGGAAGATACCTAGTCAAAGCAATCCCACATGTGTAGAAAGGCCACTACCTGCAACAAAGTAAAGAAAGTACAAAGTTATTGATCATTTCAAAAGAAAAGGAAGAAAACTTTTGAGGATCTGGAGGAGCTACTGCAAGATCGCTTTGGCCTAGAAAAATAAAAATGACCACTAGATTCCAGTCATCAAGAAAAAGCTCGGAATGATAGGCCACACTATATGATATATGATTGATGATTCAGGGGACAAACTATAAGAAAATAAAGATAACCTGCCTTAATTATTAGAGTTTTGCAAAACGGGCAATCTTAGCCAGCACCGTCCTTAAACTTCGAATACCAGCGCCTGATTTTGAGCTTATCATCATCTGACATAACAACCAAGTTAAAATAAGCAGGTTGCTTTAAGCAATTACAGATTAGAATAGGGAACATATGTACTTATCAAAAGAATATTCCATACCACTGGTTGAACAATGGATTTATGAGCCTTGAGATTCTGCAAAATCATATGGTAGTTAGAAAACCACTAATCCTACAAATACGGTTGATACTTTCCATATAAAAAATTCTCGGCAATTTTAGCTCTGAAGTTCACCTCTTCAATTTGCATTGCACGGCGTGCCACATCAATTGGGAAAACTGTATCTGTCTTTGTTAATACAATCTGGTATTTGGTTTGAGCTCTGGGCAATAAAGTAACATCATGAAACTTAAGTATGCCTGCCATATTTATAAAGAACTAACAAGATATCTTAACTATGACTAAACATTGTAAAATCTAGCAAAATTTCAAGTTCCTAATAAAGTAATGCCAGAACACTTGTACGAGTGTCTTCTGCATGAACACTAGAAGATATGCCCCATTCTTAAGAAGAATATATACACATCCCAACTATTAATAATTATCAAACTAGTAACTTTATAACCACCGATCTTTGTACCTCTCCATCAGGTCAATGAGTTCACGATCCCTAGGCTTCATTCCCCATTTTGTATCAATAAGAAGGCATACTTGTTTAAGACCAACTCGTGTGGAAACATACTCTTTTACCTACAATTTGAAAGCAGCCAAAAAAATATATATTAACCAAATTTTGGATTAAAAAATTCATATATGAGCAGGAAAAAAGAACCAGCAGTCCATTACAAAGATAAAACACAAAAAAAACTTGATATATGTATACAAAATTAGAGTTACCCCCTGAAAGAAAGATAAAAAAAAACTGCATATCTTAAAACGTAGATCATTGGAGAAGTAATAATAGTGAAAAATAGAGCTTTTACTTCATCAGAAGTTGCATATATCTATTGAATAAGCAATTTCACCTTGTTGAATGGCACTGAATTTTGAATTCAAGATCCAAAAAGATCAAGGAGAAAAGTTATAATGTATTTTAGATGTCTAGATACTGATATAAGGCCTATAATGTAATGTACACTAGATTCTCATGCATGCTAAAATCTTTGTTCTTGAAATGTAAACTGAACATGAAAAATGCCAAACAAGTGTATATTTTTTCTGTGTACTTACAAGCTCCTCCCATGCATCTTTAACTTCTTCTTTTGCATAAGCAAAGCCATATCCAGGCAAATCAACCAAGCTGACTTTCGATCCCAGATTAAAGAAATTAATAGTCTGCAGAAAAATATGGTTGTCAGACTCAACTGGCCAGTGATAAATATGTGTATGCAAGTGCACTGAAAATAAAGTCTTCAAGAAAGATTTTTTCCACCTGAGTATGGCCAGGTTTGTCTGAAGTCCGTACAATACCCCATTGTCTGGTAAGTGCATTCAGCAGAGAGGACTTCCCAACATTTGATCTTCCTGCAAATGATTGTTAGAGTCAAGTCAAGGACCCTCAAGATCCTTATGAAGGATAGATCTTGAAATATTACAAACTAGAAAAACTCCTAAAGCCTACAATAATGAGTTCATGCATGCAAGAACTACAGACTGCAGGCAAAGAGCGGAGATCACAGGCCATTTAGACAGGGAATGAGGTCATAACTTTTTTCAACATAATCATTACTAAAAGACCAAACTTATGAAATTTGGGAGTCTGTAAGGCCATTTTTCATTATAATCACGGGAAAAATAAAGGTACAGTATACAAGAGAGAAAAATAAACATTAAAACAATGTTTATTTTTATCCGTGACAGTTCAATATTATGCCATGTCAATATGGTAACAATTTTTTATACATGTAAGAATAACAATGTAAAGGAAAAGATTTAGATAAACGAACCAAGCATAGAAGAACGATAAAAGTAAAAGAGGTTGTTATACCTGCAAATGCAATCTCTGGCAGCTCAGGTGGTGGAAATGATGAGGAAATGTTAGCAGCAGCAAAAAATGACAATTTATTCCTGAATATCTGCCCAAAAAAGTTAGCAAAAGCATTGGTGTTGTGTTCCACAGAGGTAGTCATACCTCAGCAATGAATTTGGAGTTTGCATTTACATGGAAATTAAGATTTATAAGAAAAACTCTATTGAAGAATTGAGGAAGAAGGATTCTAGAGTTTCGACATGCATCACCAATACATACATTTTCTTCAATTCGCTCTCTTTCAGAGCTGGTAGAGAAGGGAATATTATCTAGTGGAAAAGAAAGTTCAGTGTTGTAGCCAGCTCTCTTCAGCTCAATTAACCTTCTACGACCCAAAAACTGTTCAAATCATAAAAATTATAATACCAGAATGCCTACCATCAGAAAATTGTTGATAAATACTAATTAAAAATTGAGTTCAAACAACAGGATTGCGCATACAAATTACATTATCTTCAACAAAAGAAAGGATTGAAGGACTGGGTGTTATCGCACGAAATTGTGCATTCTTTGATATTTCAGACTTTTTCTCCAAATCTTTGTCCTTCTTTTTTGTGCTTTCTGGAAAACAAATAAAGAAAAACTATAAGAAAAGCAGTAACCTAATAACATACAAAAGAAGAAGAAAATAGAATATTCTCCAAACTTCTACTGCGTAGATCAGTTATTTTTATTTAAAAGACTTTCTACAAAATCGAATTATTAACTTCAACTAAACCACATAAAGCATTTAACTCAATATTATGCTTAACAAGCCAATATCAGAACAACAATTAGAGCTTTGAAGCCAAATGTAAACTTGGTAGTGTGGAAAGAGATAAGATAAACCTTTAATAACAAGGCCATCATCTAGCCTCTTGTTTGAGGTATCATATGGATCTAATCGGATTCGCTTTCTCTTTTTTGGCTGCTCATCTTGTACCTCCAAATCCTGATCTACACCTTTTTTTTCTTGACCTTTCTTCTTGGTAAATTTTGAGGGTAACACATCTGGAGTTATTTTCTTTCCAGAGTCTGATCTACTTTGAGTACCTTTTTTAGAAAAATCAATGCCTCGAACATCCTCTTTAGCATATTTCCTCTTAACAACCTCCTTTGCCCTAGTTCTATGAAACACATGTTCACATTGCTCTACCGTTTTATCTTTACGAGTAGAACGTTTAGTTTCAGAAGTAGCAGCCTCTAGTTTACTAGAAGCCCACATTGTGCGAGAAGATGCTTTACCGCCTTTTGCCCCAACAAAATCATCTTTCTTTTGTTCAGCATAGATTCTCTTCTTCTTCATGCCAGAACTCAAAGTTTTAGAACTTCTCTTCTCATAAACCATTCTTCTGCTTCCTTACTGACTTTTATCAACTAACACTTCGCCAACCCAATTTCAAAGTCTTCCTTCTCCTGGATCGTGCCAGCAAAATATAAATTTCAAAATCAGAATATATCACAAGGATAAAAATCTTATTTTGACAGAAACCCGCTTAGAAATTGTGAACATCCAAGTGTTTCATTGAATCTAAGACACAAAACACCTGCATTAAACTTATGGAGATGCTGCTTGAATTTAAAGTACATTAAAACTTACCATTTCTCGTCCCACTTTAATTGAACAAAAAGAAGATAAAAACTCCATTGAAGCAAAATAGTTGAACAGGCCTCAGCACTAAGCCAGTAATTAAAAATAAGGCCATTGAAATGTATTAAAAATTTGAGAATAACACATTCGAACGATTGAAACGGTACAAAAATCATCATATGAGATCACTAAACTAGCTAATATCACAGTACCATAGATACAAGGTCGGCAATTCTAAGCATAAAGAATAATACTGAAACCAATAAATCAAATTAAGGCAGAGAGATTACCCATTGAAAACTAAAAGCAACCTCTCAGAATACTTCCCGAAAAAATGAGTGGAAGAGTGGACTGTGGTTACTATTGGCCGGCGGTAATAGAGTTGGAGGATAATTGACGGCAAGCAGCGTTGGGGTTGGAAAAGGAAGAGAGCGAATATATACCCTGGGGCTTTTCCGGCTTTGTTTCTCATGTGATTTTTTTATTTTTAACCTCATCACACATAAAAAAATGAAATTAAAACAAAATTAGTTTTTTTAAATAATAATAAACTACATAATCATAATCTGAATATTATTTTTATAATAATTAAATTACATTTATGTATTATTTTTTTCATTTCATTTTATTTTATTTTATTTTTGTGTGAGAATAATTACATAAATTTCATATTTATTTTAAAAATGATATTTATTTTTTATACTATTATTATTAAAAAGTAAAACTCAATAACAATATTTTTTTTATTTTTTTAACTCTTTCAATTATAATTTATTTAAATTAAAACAGTCTTTATTAAACAATAAAATAAAAAATTAATTTTATTTATGTGTAATAATTTTTTAATAATTATAAAATTAAATTATTAATAAGTGACAATAAGTATATAAACTAAGGATATTTTTTAGTAAATAAAAAAATTAATTTAAGAATTTTTCTCCTTTCTTTACTTTTTCAAATTTAATTATTTTTTTAATGGTTTTTTTAAAACAAAATTTTCTGATTTATTCTTTTTTAAAATAATTACAATTCATATTTATAATTAAAACCTAAATTTTAAATATTTTATTTATTAAAATAAATTATATATAATTAAGTCAAAACTCTTTTAATTAATTATTATAGTATCTATTATTTATATTATTAGAAAAAAAACTTATTTATATATATTTTCTAATTACCATAAATTATTTTTCATATTTTGCTATCACAAATAGATAAAAATGTTTGTATTGTTATGAATATGTATTCTCATGATAAAAAATATATATAAATATATATTCATCTTTTTTTTCAATGTGTGCATATATCTTAAAAAGAAATCACATGTTTTTTGAATAAATATTATTGAACATGTATTATTTTAAACATATGTTGTTTACAATATGGTTACATAGGATGTGATACGTGTTTAGAAAAATATTCATATTTTGTGATTTTATTATGCTTAATTATAATAAATATGTTTGATTATAACATATTTATATAACTATTCATGCAATCTATCTATTCGATATTATGAGTATATTTTGTTGAATTTCATTTATTTTTAACTTCAAAATAGATGAATTAATTAACAAAAGAAGAATAACAATTAAAACACTTATTTGCATCCTATAAGCTTAAAAGATTAAGTCATGTAAATCTTACATTAATAATCAACCATTTTACAAGGTATACAAAGAAAATTTAAAGAGAAGTAAAGTATGTCACGGTGAAAAAAATAGTGTGTGCAATGCATACTATTTAAGATTAATTATTTGACAAATTGAGTTTTGCGTACCACGACGTGAAATAATTTATGCTAATGTAAGACCCTCTAGGGATAAATTTGTGCGAACCAAACAAACTTTGTACCTCGATAGAGAAAAAGCCATGCAACGTCACGTAACGTTGAACTTTTAACTCTGAACTCTCGCTACACACTTTTTCTTATAAATACAAACCTAAACATTAGATTTGAGGTATTATATAGAATAGTTTTATATGTTTTTTCAATAACACTATTATTTTAGATTTAATTTTCAAAGTTGTTCTACCATTATATACAAATACAAAATAAAACTCCTTATTATAAAGAAGATTTAAAGATTTGAAGAAGTTAGTGAAAACTTATTAAGAGATCTATAATTATTTTCAACAAAAGGATTATTTTTAATTGTTGTATTTTTTTATCTCTTTTTATAATATGATCCCTAGTCAAATTAACTTTTGTTAATTTAAATATAATCTACTAAATCTATGATGTGAGATTTTAGTTGTTTAGCTTCTAATTAATGATTAGAATAACACTTTTATGATTTGAATAAATACGAATTTTATTTATTTTTTGTTCATATTTTTAAAATCTTTAATTATAAATCAATGATATATTAGATTTTGATTTATGATTAAATAAAATATTTTAAAATTAGATATTAGATACATTATCTATGTTTAATTGTATATACATGAATAAGAATTTCATTTCATTTCATTTCATTTATCAATTTTAAGCTTGACCAATGAAGTTATTTATCAAAAAAGATTAAATTCGATAGTTAAAATATTTTTAATTATAAATTAATGATAAATAAATCTTAATTTATAATTAAAAAATATATTTAATTTAGATTTATTAATTAATTAAGATCAATTCTCATCAAGTAAGTTATTAATTATTTAATAACCTTGATTTATATATATATATATATATTAATTTATTAATTAATCAATTTCAAACAAGATCTATAAATTCATTAATTAATTGAGTATTATGTAAATTTATCATGACTATATAAGTTATCTTATTTGAATGAAAAGGAAAAATCATTAAATATAACTCGTTATTTAAATAATTTAATTCATTTTGTCCATAAAGAATTACACTCGTTAAAATCTCATATTCATTAACCATCTTACGTTCAACTATAGTTCATTTATTGTCTTAATTTATTTGTTTTCTTTAGATATTAAATTAATTTAGAATTTACCATTTTGTTCTTCAATCCAACAAATTGTTAGAGTGTTTATGACTTATTTTTTTTAACTGAATTAAAAAATAATTTTAACTTTTTAAAAACTATCGTCTCTTTAGAGATTTTGAAGTATATTTATCACTTATTATAAAATGATTTGTGTATTTATGAGTTTTTTATAAATACAAAATTCAAAATATATATATATATGAAATGAGTTAAATAAATATTCAAAAATAAAAAGATTAACTATTTCTCTATCTCTCCATGAATTTAATCTCGTATGTATATTATGTTAAAGTAATTTTTTTGAGAATTAATATTTTATAATAATAAATATCACGATTGTAATAGTTAAAATTTTAAACTAAACACTTAATTTTACTTAAAAAAATAGATATTTTACCTGTGTTTATTATTATGGTAATTTCTTTCAAAATTTACCTTATAAATTAAGATTATTTTATTATATGTATCAAAATTTTATTTTATAGATTTAATTCAATAAAAATATAAAATAAATTTTAAATTATATTATAAAATAGCTATATCTCAAACACATGTTAAATTTATTATATTTTTATAATAAATTTTAAATTATTTAGTATATATATATATATAGTAAACAAGATAAATTGTTCTAATATTTTTTATATTCTATACTTTTGTATTCTTATTATTTTATATTCAATCCCTTTATTTTAAAATTTTCACAATGTAGTGGCCCAACTTTTATTTTTCACAATTTGGTTCTTATATTTTTTTTAATTTTTAAACAGTTAGTTCAAAATTTAATACCAACTTGAAATTAAGCTTTAAAAATATTAAAAAAAGATTATCAAAATATAAAAATTAAAAAATAAATAAGTAAAATCATAAAAAAGATCAAATTATAAAATAAATATAAATATATAAATACGATTTACATAGTTAATATTAAAATATAAAAGGTATTCCAAACACATTTAATATTACCTTATCTTAAAAAATAAAATAAATAAGTGACACATCTAGTCAAATAAGTGACTCATTTTTAAACATTGAAATTAAAAGAGTGATCTACTTTTTTTTTGTAATGTAATATTTTAATCATTTTATTTTCATAAATTAAATATTTTAGTCATATGTTTTGAAATGTGTGCATTTTTGTCTATGTTGTATTTTTGGATAATTTAATCATTTTTTATCAATTTTGATTTTATTAAATATATATTTTTTGAAAGAAAAAACTTAAGTTAGAAATGAACTTTATTAATAGGGATGGTAGATGTTCGAAGAAAAAATTATCTTAAAAAAAATTGAAAAAAGTTATTAAAATTATTAAAATTGACGTAAAATTATTAATATGTTCACCATATGTAACATGAAAGTGAGTAAAATACATTAATTTAAAGTAAAGGGCGTAAAATTATTAATATGTTCACCATATGAAAATAAGGGAGTACAAATATTTTTTATCTCTTTTTGGGTTTAGAATTAGTAGCATATTAATAGGTGAAAATTTATAAACTATGGACCTAATTAACCTAGATGAGGTGAATATGTTATTTTTAATTTTTACTAATTTATAATTTAATAACCTAAGCAAAACAGTCAGACATGCAATCGTGTGTAAAAATAAGTACGGAAATAAAATAATAACGCACGATATTTTTAGGTGAAAACAACCTAGGTCACAACCATGACCTAAGAGGAAAACCACCGGTCCACCAAACCACCTAACTTTCTAGTATGAAAATCAAATGTTCAAGTATAAACTCGGTCTTATGCTATCCTCACTAGGATATTATCCCAATGTACTTTACTTACGAGCCCCTACTTTGTTTTCATAGTTTCAAATATTAGCATGAGTGGTTTCCAGACCAACGTTCCAATAAGTTTCTCGCCAATCAGATATGTTCCCAAAGTAACTGCAAAATAATTAACACAAAAATACAAGTGCCCATGTGTGTTCTAGAATGGATTTAATAATGAATAATCTTAACTATATGATTCAAAACATATGTCATTTAAATTAAATCAACTAGCAAATCCTATACCAAAAAGATCAAATATAAGTTCAATAAAAATAGCTTCTTTAAAGATTAATAATCAAATCAAATAATTATGATATGATAAAAATAATTATTTGATCTAACAATTTAAGAACAAAAATAAATAAGAAACCATAAGAACATAATATCAAAATATCATAAAATAATTAGGTTTATTAATGAATCAAATATAACCACCAATATTTGATAGATTAATTAAATAAAAAAGTCTAAAGAATTATAATCTTATATTTGTAAAACAAGATAGAGAAATTAAGAAGATTAAAATAATGCTATTGTATGGTTAATTGAAACAATGAGTAATAAGTTTTATTTATAGGAAAAATTAAAACCCTTAATCTTATATAATTGATAGATATCTTTTTTATTACAAATAGGATTAATAATACTCATTAATTAAGATAACTCATATATGATTGATAAATATCTTTTCTATTACAAATAGGATTAATATTACTCATTAATTAAGATAACTCTTATATAAAATAGATTTTATGCTATCTTTTATGCTAAAAATTATAGCTATAATTTAGAGTATATCTTATCTAATATTTTAACATATCTTATTACATATTTTAGCACTAAAAATAATTTCAGATTTATAAGCATGTGTTATTAAATGCATAAATATAATTCTATGTGTTGTAGTTATTAAAGATATATCTGAAGTATAATTATCTAAAATTTGAACATTTACTTGGTTTTTCTTAATAGACTTGTATTTACAAAAATCTGTTATAATTGATACTTTAAAATTTGAATTTGTTTGCTCAAAATAGGAAAATGTATGCTTAGGTTTTTCTTGTGCAATAAAAATACTAAACACAATTGTAATATTCATTTTTATGCAACTTATCAAGGAAAGAAACCAACATGTGTCTTTCTCAATCTTGATTTTTTAAGAAAAGCGTAGATTGTAACACTTTTATCCGGTTGGAGACTTTAAGAATAAATATCATATAATTTTGTTTTAGTTTCTTATATTTTGATTTCATAGGCAAATTCCTCATCCCATCTTTTTACATTTGATTCATAGGTAATATTCCTAATCACATCGTTCTTTATTCACCCTAATAATTTGTTTTATTAAATTCTAATATTGTATTTTTAAAACACCCAAAAGCAGTGGCCTAAGTTTAGAAGCAACTCGTTAATTTGGAAGCTATATATTCAAAATTAATACCTATTAAATTATACACGCACAACCACCATTTTTTTAATATTATTTTATTGATTTTTTTATACCAATAAATATTAAAATAATCTTATAATAAATAAAAAATGTATGAAATTTTTTGACAATTTATAAAATTAATACTTATTCATTTAATAAATAGATTGAATCAAATCAATTCATTTATGAACATATAATTTTGTATTAAAATAACTATTTTTGTGTCTTATATCTAATATTAATTATAAAAATAAATTAATATGAAATATTTTTATAAAAACAAATATTTATAAAAATATATATTAAATTTTATCACGTTGTTTCTATGGTTTCTTATTAGATTATCTTTCTTATATAATAATAAAAGTAGTTCATTTATGTTATCACAATATAACTTATTTATTAAATGAAGTTATATAATTTTTGTTAATATCCTATGTGATTTTGTATTTATTTGAAATGTATGTCATTGTCACACATTATCGCATATATTGTTTATAAAATAATTAAGTAATGATATATTCATTAAGTGATGCATCAATTTAAAATTAAAAAGATGAGATATTAAAATAATTATGTATTCATTTATTAATAAAAACTAGTTATATTATGTCTGATGTATCTAATAATTATAATAAAAAAATATTTTGAAAAATAATTATTATTATAAATTTATTTTACATGAAAATAATAAATTAATAAACTATTTATTATAATATTAATTTTTATCATATAAATCCTTTTATTCTTCTATACATTTTTACAAAATTGTAACATTAATATTTCACTTTATTATAATAAATGAAACTTAATAAAAAATTATATTTAAAGATTTTTTCAAAATAAAATTTTTCAAAAATTATAAAAATAATACTCCTAATTTAAAACAGAAAAACTAATATTCCAATAACATTAAAGTGTGATCTACTAACATAATATTTAACATTAAACGTATTTAAATTATCATAGTTTAATTTAAACAACGTTAATATAAAATAATATGCATTCTATTTTTTTCAATAGTAAAAATATAAAAACTAATCATAAAATATAGTATTTTTATTGTTATAAATTTTAATATTCAATTTTTATTGTTTTTCCTGAAAATTTAGAGTAATATAATTATTATTTAACTATTAATATTATTATATATTTATTAAATTAAAATTATAGAATAATAATTTAAAAGTAAGAGAATTTTAATTAAATAAGATAAAAATTTAAATTATAAGTCTATATATATATATATATTTTTTTTTTTTTTGAAATAATCCTTTATACTACGTATAGTAAATACAATAGTGAACATCATATGTGCAGCTCAATTCCCCTCTCAATCTCGATTCAACACCAGCCTGGATTTCATTCCTATATCCAGCCAGATAACTATATAGGCAATGATGCTCAAATCAGGTTCGGGGGCTGGAAAATTCTATTATTGACAACTTTTTCAAAAAAATAAATAAAAAGTAATTGCAAATATTAAATCCCTTAAAAGCTCTACCATACAATAAAGATTAGTGGGCACAGATTGACAAGTCCTACCCAAAACCAAGAACCACAAAAAAAATGACGCATGGATTATTACTGTTTAACTAGAGATGAAACTGTAGTGAAACAAGAAGTAGCCATATTAAATTTGAAGGAAAAAATAAAATATTAATATTAACTATATTATTAATAATATACTTTTTAAAGATAATTAAAAAAATATCATTTTAATAACCTACTAATTAAGAAACTTTATCTATTAAATTAAAATAAAAAATAACAATATAAAAAAATTATAATATTTGAAAAAAACTACTTTTTACTTATAACTTTATCTTTTTTCAATGCCATTATATTTAATTTGTTTTTCACTAAATAACTTAAGTTTTCTATCTTTATTTGTTTAAAGCTATGTAATAATATTTTTTGAAATACAACGTATATGTATAAAATATATAGTTTTATAATGTAATTTATTTAGTTATTTTAATTTTAAATATTTAATATATTATGAATAAATAAATTAACCCCTCAACATTTCAACATTTTAACGTCGGTTCCGACCCTGTGTTCAACTATTTGCAGCTAATTATATTAATTTCATCTTGCAAATCATGTTTTCTTCCCCCGAATTATGCTAATCAAACTCTCCCATTTTCATTAACCTGTTTTTCAATGTTGATTAAGCTCCATAAAAGAAAATAAAACTAAGCTAATAAAAAAGACATGTCATGCCCATTTTTCTCTCATACTTTTCTAGATAATTTGTCAAAAAGATAAACTGATCACAAAATCTTAATAGCACCAAAACCAGAAACTGAAGAGTGTGCACAGGAACAAAAACCATCGAGCAGAAGCGTAATAGAAAAATGGATATGATGGTAAAAGAATTTGCTTATTGCCATCGTATACACAAATATATATGCACCACTTTTTGCAATTTTAATAACAAAATAATACAAACTACACATAATAACACATGCAACATTTTCTTTGACCCACTCATCTTCATTGCAGAGATAGTGGGTTTAATCACTAGGGAAAAGCCCTATTACCACAGTAATGTTTATTCCCAGTACCAGTACAAACATAAAAACAGGAGTGAAGAAATCCAAACATTTTTTTATTAAGTCATGTAAATTCCAAGGACAAGTCCAGTAGACCAGTACTAATCGTTGATCAAGCTCAATATTTCTGCTATCAACTACTGTAATTTGAATACTAGAGAGAAAAATATAATCAACCAGCTAGCATTCATTTACTTTCCACATACTCATTAACACAAAGCAATATCTAGCTGGTTAATTGAAACCTGGGATGTTGAAGGTTGATCATCAGTCACTTGTTGTTCATTAATTTGTGAGTGAATCAGAAAAGGTTTGAGCTTGCTTCTCAATACTTCTTTGTAAAGCCCAGCATCTCCATCTTTCCTTTTAGCTTCCACAACTACCAAACAATCTGTTAACCTGTAAACCTCAAGCCCAATCACCAAGGTACCATTTTTACCTTCAAGCTCAACCCCATTTTCTTTCTTCTTCTTCACTCTCAATTTCTCAATCTTAGCAAATTCCTCAACTTCATTCAGAATCTTCTCTGGCTCCTTCGATGATACAAATCGCTCGCCATCGTCCACCGAGTTACAGGTCTCATTTAACAACCCGGAAAGATCCAAACCCGATGAGAAAGATATGATATCAAAAGCATTCAAGTTCTTAACACCTTTAATTTCCTCATCATCTTTCTCCTCTGTCTTATCAGAATAGTCCTCCTCATAAAAATTCACAGCCTTCAGTCCACCTTTCTTAAACCAGTGGTCCTTCAGAATCTCATCGACGGTGATCCTCGTCAACGGATTTGTATCCAAAAGCCGAGAAAGAAACCGCTTGAGCTCCGGCGAGAACCATTTGGGACACTTGAATTCACCTTTATATATCTTCTTATACATAGCCATCAAATTAGGATCATTGAAAGGTAAAAAACCAGCATTCAACACAAAGAGAATAATACCAGAGGACCAAACATCAATCTTAGCACCATCGTAACCTTTCTTCGTTAAAATCTCCGGTGCCACGTACGCCGGTGTTCCACAAAGAGTATGCAACAATCCATCGGGTCGAATCTGATCAGAAACCGCGCTAAGTCCGAAATCCGAAACTTTCAAATTGCCATTCTCATCAACCAAGAGATTCTCAGGCTTAAGATCACGATGAAAAACACCGCGAGAATGACAGTAACCGACGGCAGATATCAACTGTTGAAAATACTTTCGGCTGAGATCCTCGGAGAAACGACCTTTAGACACCTTAGCGAAAAGCTCACCGCCTTTGACAAATTCCATAACGAAGTAGATCTTAGTCTTGGAAGCCAAAATCTCGAAGAGTTTAACGATGTTAGGGTGTCGAAGACGTCGCATAATTGTGATTTCACGTTTGATGTTGGACATCAAAGTAGTTTCGGACAATCTTTTCTTGTTGATGATTTTGATCGCAACGCTCTGTCCGGTTCGGACATTGCGAGCGTAGTAAACTTTTGCAAATGCGCCGCAGCCGAGGAGACGACCGAGCTCGTATTTTCCGAAGATAACGTTTTCGGATTCCATATGTTGTTGATGGTTTTGTTCGACTTCTAGCACCGTGTTGTTGCAACCAGAGATCGAACTCGCGTGTTTTTGATGGAAGATAAACTTCGATTTGGGGAAGGACGGTTCTAGGTTGCTGGCTCTTTTGAATCGAAATAGTTGGAATTTGAAAAGTTGGGGGTTGAAATAATTGAATATATATATTTTTTATAACTTATAAATATATAAAATAACAACTTATTACGTAATTATTTTTGTTCGAATAAAAAATTAGAAATGTTTTCTTTACTTGTAAAAAACTACACACGTTTTTAACCAAAGTTGATTATACGGCTATAAAACCAAATTGGTATTTAACTCAACGGTAAATTTAGGGATGTTTGCTGGCACGGCCGTATGGGCCACGGGGTATTTAAGAGCGCGTGAGTTAGATTCTTACACAACCTCCTCTAGAACAATGTACATCGCCAATAATACGGAGAGTTCAAACTACAAAGAACAAAAAACATAAGAAAATTCTAGGCAGTACCCTTAGATTGCTAAATGACACATATATATCATAAATTTAATTATATTATATATTTAATAAAATTAATTAATAATTAAATTAAATTTACATAAAATAATATATATTATCAATTAATAATTATTTATTATATTTGAAATATGATAGTAAAAAAAATAATATGTAATGCCAAATGAGAATAGAAATAAAAATTGCTTTTTCACTTAATAAACATAAAATTTGAAATTTTATCGTTTAAAAATTGATATTTTAATTATGAATAATTAAAATTATAATTATTTATAAAAATTTGATGTTTTTCTTCAAAAGTAATTATAACCGATAAAATGTAAAATGAAAATAGTTATTGTAACATTGAAAGTGGACATATACATAAAAAAAATTTAATAATAAAACACACCGTACTTGAAATAATTAGATTAAATTTTATTTATTTTTATTTTTATATTTATCTATTTTACTTAAAAACATGTGTTAAATAGTTAAAAATAAAAATTAATATTAATATTTTAAATAATATAATAGAATAAAATTATATTATTATTTAATTTAAAAAAATATATATAATTTTAAATAAGAAACATTGTTAATGTTAAGTTATATTTGATATTGTATTTCACTTATACTTCACTTGTATTATATTTGTATTATTTCATTTGTACTACACTTCCACTATTTCACTTGTACTACATTTGTACTATTTCACTTGTACTATTTCACTTGTACTACGCTTGTATTATTTCACTTGTACTACACTTGTACTATTTCACTTGTACTACACTTGTTACAACCCTATAAATAGGGTTCTCTATGTACATTCTAAACACACCAATACAACATTAAATCATTCTTTCTTTTTATCTCTCTATACTTTTCACATGGTATCAGAGCTACTCATATACCTCTAAAATCTCTATCAAAATTTCGCCTCTCTCCATCACAACCAACCCGGCTCACCCTAACCCAGTTCACTCTCAACCCGGTTCACTCCAACCCGGCTCACTCCAAACCCAGCTCACCTCAACTCGGCTCACTCCAACCCGGCTCACCTCAACCCAGTTCCAGGCTTGTTTTCAACTCCTCTTTTCATTTTTTAAGGATATCTCCTTTATATTGTTTCTATATATTTGCTTTATATTTCCTCCATTATTTCGTTAAAATGGATCGAAATGATGTCCCAAAACCAATCTCTACCACCCTTGATGATACTAACTACCTAGCTTGGGCACAAGCAATGAAAAGTTTCTTGAAAGGACGCAAGCTATGGCGTTTCATAACTGGTGATATCTTTATACCCATCCAAGAAACCACTGAAAATAACTCCTTATTTGCTGACCGCCTTGAAGACTGGGAGAGTAAACATCATCAAATTATTACCTGGTTCCGTAACACCACATTACCCTCCATCCATGGTGAATTTGGGCATTTTGATACTGCCAAAGAAGTTTGGGAATTTCTTGAGGCTCGCTTCACTACAACAGATTTGGCCAACCAATATCAACTTCTAACAACTCTTCATACCAAACGCCAAAGGGCTGATCAAACCATTAACCAATTTCTCTCTGAAATGCATACTATTTGGGATCAACTCGCTCTCTCTGAACCAACTTGGACGAACAAGATTGATGCTGAGATGCTTGCAACTTACCGTAATCACCAACGTCTTGTTATTTTTCTCATGGCTCTCCATGATCAATTTAAACCTGTTCGAGCTTCCTTACTCCATCAGAGTCCTTTTCCATCCTTAGATACTGCTATGACCGAGCTTCGCTCTGAAGAAACTCGGATGGGGGTTTTCAAAGTTCATCATACAAATTCTGTTCTCTCTTATCGCTCTAAAAGAGGTTCTAAAGAAGACTTCAAACATCAAGGCTGCACCTACTGTCACAACCCCAATCATGAGCTTCTTACATGTCCCATTCGGGTATGTATATATTGTCACAAGAAGGGTCCAGGACACTTTAACAGAGATTGCTTTCGGAATCCCTCTCAACATGCTTCAGGTAAAAATAGTAACTCATCTATCACTGCTGTTGTTTCTGAGGATAATCATGACAAATTTACCTTCTCTACTCAAGAACTTGAAGGTCTTCTTAAACATGCTCTCTCACAATCTAGTAATCCTCCCCCTACTGCCTTGTCTCTCACATCAGGTAAATCTTTATGGTATTTTGATTCTGCTTGTTGTAATCATATGACTCATGATACTCATATCTTCTCTCCCATACAATCTTCCATCTCCAAACCTTTAATTCAAACTGTCAATGGTTCACATATGCATGTTAATGTTGTAGGTCAAGTTTCCACATCTTTTATATCACTTTCTGACACTTTTCATATTCCCAACCTTACTCTAAATCTTATCTCTGTTGGTCAATTATGTGAACTTGGTCTTACTATTACTTTTTCCTCTTCTGATTGTCATGTGCAGGATCCACAGACAGGACAGATCCTTGGGATAGGCCGTAAGGTTGGACGATTATTTGAACTTATCAACCTTCATCTACCCAATTCTCCTCATACTTCCGTTGCTGCTTCTACTACTCCTATCAACCTATGGCATGCTCGTCTAGGCCATACGTTTATAGGACGTCTTTGTCCCTTAGCATCCTCTGGTAAATTAGGATCTGTTTCTATTTTTGATAATGTAAATTGTTTGCCTTGTCAATTGGGAAAACAACCTGCTTTATGTTTTATAAAAGTGATTCTACTTCTGTCTCCCCTTTTGACTTAATTCATTCTGATGTTTGGGGTCCATCCCCACATCCTACTATGGGGGGATGTGTTTACTTTGTCATTTTTATTGATGATTATTCAAGATTCACATGGATTTTTCTCATGAAACATAGATCTAAATTACCTAAAATTTATTATGATTTTGCCCAAATGGTTAAAACCCAATTTTCTCAAAATATCAAAGTACTTAGAGCTGATAATGCTATGGAATATAAAGAAACAAATTTTTTAAATTTTCTTCGACAAAATGGGACTCTTTCTCAATATTCTTGTCCTGGCACATCTCAACAAAATGGAAGAGCTGAGCGAAAACACAGACATATTCTTAATACTGTTCGTACTCTCCTCATTTCTAGTTCTTGTCCTGAACGCTTTTGGGGTGAAGCAGCTCTTATGACTGTTTATACCATCAATCATGTTCCCATGCCTATTATTCACAATCAATCCTCTTATGAGCGTCTCTATAGTACTTCTCCATCTTATGAACTGCTCAAAGTGTTTGGTTGTGCCTGTTTTTTTCTTCTTCACCCTCATGAATGCAATAAATTAGAACCTCGTGCTCGTCTTTGTTTTTTCTTAGGGTATGGAATAGAACACAAAGGCTATCGTTGTTGGGACCCTATCTCTAAACGATTGCGCATCTCTCGTCATGTCATCTTTTGGGAACATAAAATGTTTTCTTTTATTTCCTCATTTCATGTCTCATCTCCTACCTCACTCTCATTTTTTAATGACCCAACTATTGATTTATTTCCTCCTGACATTGCTCCATTACCTTCACCTTCATCTACTACGACTTCTCCTGATGTGTCTGCTCCTTCTGCTGATCCTACCATAACAACATCTTCTGAAGACCAACTACCTGATTGTCTAGAGTCATCACTTCGTCGTTCTACTCGCGTAAGTAGTCTTCCTTTTCATCTTCGTGATTACCAATGTTTCTCTACTATTTTGTCTCATCATGAACCCCAAAACTATAGAGAAGCTAGTTCTAATCCTCATTGGCAACAAGCTATGACAGATGAATTACAGACATTAACAAAAGCACATACATGGGATCTTGTTGATCTTCCATCTAATAAATCTCTAATTGGTTGCAAGTGGATTTTCAAAATCAAAACTCATTCATATGGGTCTGTGAAACGATATAAAGCTCGTCTGGTTGCAAAGGGTTTTACACAGGAATATGGAATCGATTATGAAGAAACTTTTGCACCTGTAGCTCGCCTCACCTCTGTTCGAAGTATCATTGTTGTTACTGTTGCCCGAAATTGGAACATGTTTCAAATGGATGTCAAAAATGCTTTTCTCAATGGAGACATAACTGAGGAAGTTTATATGAAACCTCCTCCTGGATACACTCATTCACCTCATCAAGTATGAAAACTTCGTCGTGCTCTCTATGGCCTCAAACAAGCTCCTCGGGCTTGGTTTGCCAAATTCAGCTCTACACTTACTGACTTTGGCTTCACTTGCAGTTCTTATGACTCCGGTCTCTTTATTCGGAAGACTCCCACTAGTGTAACACTTCTACTCCTTTATGTAGATGATATGATCATAACAAGGAATGACTCTAATGAAATTATTGATCTCAAGCAGTTTCTAAGCCATCAATTTGAAATGAAAGACCTTGGTCGTCTCCACTACTTCTTGGGCCTAGAAATCCCATCTGATTCTCAAGGATATTATCTCTCTCAAGCAAAGTACTCTTCTGATATTCTTAATTGGGCTGGCCTTACTGATTGCAAAACTGCATCAACACCTCTAGAAACCAATGTCAAACTTACTCCATTAGATGGTACTATTCTCTCAGATGCCACACTATACAGACAACTAGTAGGCAGTCTTGTTTATCTCACAGTCACTCGTCCTAACATTGCCTATGTTGTTCATCTGGTTAGTCAATTCATGTCTGCTCCACGGTCTACCCATTATACTGCAGTTCTTCGCATTCTCCGCTACATCAAAGGCACCATGTTTCATGGTCTTCACTTCTCCAACAAGTCTAATCTTCTTCTTTTTGCCTACTCTGATGCTGATTGGGCAGGTGACCCAACTGATCGTCGCTCTACCACTGGATATTGTTTCTTTCTTGGAAACTCTCTCATATCTTGGCGAAGCAAGAAACAATCCCTCATTTCTCGATCCAGCACTGAAGCTGAATATTGTGCTCTTGTTGACACCACTCAAGAACTTCTTTGGCTCCGTTGGTTACTTGCTGATATGGGTGTTCTCCAATCAACTGCAACTATCTTATATTGTGACAATCAGAGTGCTATTTAGATTGCTCAGAATAATGTATTTCATGAACGAACAAAACATATCGAGATTGATTGTCATTTTGTTCGTCAACATGTTCTTCAAGACACTGTTTGTCTCAAATCAATATACTCCACAAATCAAACAGTTGACATCTTCACCAAATCTCATCTACTAGGTAGATTTCAAGAATTAGTTTCCAAACTCAAGTTGATTGTTTCTCTTCCTCCTTGAGTTTGAGGGGGGATGTTAAGTTATATTTGATATTGTATTTCACTTATACTTCACTTGTATTATTTCACTTGTACTACACTTCCACTATTTCACTTGTACTACATTTACTATTTCACTTATACTACACTTGTACTACACTTGTTACAACCCTATAAATAAGGTTCTCTATATACATTCTAAACACATCAATACAACATTAAATCATTCTTTTTTTTATCTCTCTATACTCTTCACAGTTAAAATGATATTCATATGTATCCATAATATATACAAAATAATTACAATTATTAACATAATTTTCTACACATTTATACCATACTCACGTCTTAT
Organism: Hippophae gyantsensis; assembly: GCA_030763125.1. Classification (NCBI taxonomy): domain Eukaryota; kingdom Viridiplantae; phylum Streptophyta; class Magnoliopsida; order Rosales; family Elaeagnaceae; genus Hippophae; species Hippophae gyantsensis. The sequence goes on along the minus strand of CM061037.1, from coordinate 13,474,809 downwards.
TGTTCCTATGAAAATAATAAAAGTTCTTTAGAATATATCCTATGCATTTATATAAAAAAAAATCATACACATAGTTGTAAATCACCGTTATATAAAAGACTCTTTAGTTATCCACATAGTCTAATTATCCCTTCTAAAGATAAAAGTTGTTTTTGTTTTTTTTTATTACAGTAATTTTAAGTAAAAGAATATGTAACGTGGGCTAAGTTCTTTATAGATAAAAGTTGTTTTTGTCTTTTTTTTTATATAACAATACTTTTAAGTATAAGAATATGTAATGTGGGCTAAGTTTTGTTTGTTTTGAAATACTAACCCTTCATTAATTAATGAAAAATTAACGATGATTTGCCATAACACTAAAATTTAACATGTACATAAATAAAATAAAAAAACTTTACTCTTTCTATCAATATTCCTCAAGCAATAATAAAAGACCTAAATGATATAATCATGCATGCAAGCAAAGAGACAGAAAGATTCCATTTTCTGATACCATAAGAATAATCATCTATTATAATTTACAATGGAAATAGGAGCTGTGAACGTTGGCAGTTCAGATACTAGAATCATGTGGAGCAGCAAAAGGCAAGGTGAGGATAAAATTCTTAAAAATATTAGATAGAGTCATTGCTTCTATAAATATACTCATTAAAGCATTAATGGTATATTTAATCTTCTTAATTTCACTTCTGATCATAATCCTATCATTCTTCACATGTCTGAAGAAATAATCATATGAATTGTGGTGAAAAGTAGTGCCTTGAAAATGTAGCACATATATACGTGGCATTTTTTTAAATCTTTTAACAAAATTATTAGAGTGAATGAGATTACGTGTCGTTTTATTATTAAAAAAAAAACAAAAAGATTACGGGTTGTTTACCAGAAAGGGAAAGTTGACCGAAGATCAAATAGAATAATGCCACGGCGGTGCCGTCCAAGTTTCCGCGCTCATGAACGTCAACTTAATTGCTCAGTTCTCACTCATATTATTAGACCGTGACTGCGTTTTATTAAAAAAAAGATAAAAATATTGTGTAATTCAAAGCTTTTTATTTAATATAATTATAAGTATCGATTTAATATTTTTTGAATCTAAATAGACGAAGTTAATCTACAAAAAATTTGATTATCAAATTTTATATCTATAAAAAAATTCACGAATACAAAAATCATTTATATTAAGTAAAAACATACCCCAAAATCGTCCATCAACAAATTATGATGATTTTAAAAAATTAAATTAATTTTTAATATAGTTAAGAAAAAAATTTCTAGATATTAATTCCAACAAAATGTCGGTTTATAAAATAATTTAATAAATTTTAAATTAAATTATATATAAATAAAACAAGTAAAGTAAAGATGATGAATGTATATGTCAGTTTAGTTAGTATAATCTTTTTACGAATATAACAAATTAAATATAAATTATATTTATTGATTTATTTTTTTATTAAATAAAATTCTAGGTGAATTTTTAACAAAATTTAATTAATTAATTATTATTGTTAAAATATTAAAATTGATTAATTAACAAATTAAATATATATATATATATATATCAAAACTTTTAATTAATTAAAAACTTCCTCTAATCATACTTCAAATTAAATATCGATAAACTTATCTAAATATATTCTTTAATTATAAATCAATATTTAAAAAATATTTAAGTTATAATTTTTTAACCATTTAAATTAATAAAATTAAAATAGATTCTTATTTATTATGTATATGTATCTAATGATTAATTCTAAAATATTTTTTATAACCAAAAAAATCTTTACTTTTATTCATTAAAATCATAGAATTGTTCTTTCAATCATTAAAAACAGAGATTAAAATTCAATATACAGATTTAGATATCATAGTTAAATTAATAAAAATAAACTCTATTATGAAAGACATTAAATCATAGAAAAAAAAGAAAAAAATAATAAATAAAAATATTCTTTTTGTTGAAAACACTTCCAGATCTTTGAACAAGTAATTATTGATTTCTCTAAATTATTGAATCTTCTTCGCAATTGAAACTACTTTCTTATATATATGTATTCGATAGAACAATTAACTAAAATTCTAAAAAAAAAAAAAGTTGAGCTATACCAAATTTCAAACAAAAAAGGTTGCGTCAAAGTCCACTTTTTGTCACGCTGTGGTAAGTTATTCTATGTGCCCAATGAATTTATTCTAAATAGTATGTGCCATGATACATTATTTCTTTCACAACCCTCCCATCTCATTACTTTACTAATTTTTTATTTCTTCTTTCAAATTAGCTTTTATTTACTTCTTTAAAAAAATTCATTTTTTTTCAAAACTTCCTTTCTTTCTTTTATTTACTATATATTATACACACGTTGAAATAAACAAAGAATAATATAATTAACAACTTTTTATGTCAAAAATAAAGCGAAAGAACACACAAAGATTGATTAAAAAAATAGAAACGTACATTAAAACATAAAAGTAGTACATCTCAACTGCATTATAAACTAAATAATTGGAACCACCCTGACATTTGGAGAAACAAAAATATGCATGATAAAAAATTAAATATATGATAATTAAAGAAATTAATAAAAGAAAACAATAACTAATTACTAACGTATCAAAAGGTTCTTAAAGAAGCCGAGTAAGTTTGGATTTCGACGGGTTCTTAGGAGTCTTCGTTCAAATTAACAGAAATCATTCTAAAGAATTCATAATTCTATAAAAATAAAGTTATCCGTATATTTATTTTATTTAATAAAAAATATTTTTAAAATAAAAATATTAAAATATAAACTTTATAATGAAAGAAGATAAAAATATATTTTTAGTTAAGTTTTTATAATTTTTAAATGCATAATCAATCAAAACACGACACGTGAATACCATGCAAGAAAAATAGAACCAATTAAAGTGCGTCACGTGTACCAGTTGACCCAAGTGTTATCACATGTCATTACAATGTTCATTTCAAGTTTTGCCTAGCAGTTAATAAGCTACCATGTGTCATTACGAGATTTGCATGTTCGTTCCATCAGGATGCCGCGCAATCTAAATCAAGAAATCGTAGTGCACCACCTGTCATTGACTAAGCCTGTGTTGACCAGTACCAGTCTGCCATGCCACGCATTGCGTGCTAATTTATCACGTGTTTCTCTTTTGCCACATGTTGCGATCCTATTGTTCAACGTTATTTAATTTTCCTTTTTTCATTTTAACCTTTGATCTAAAGCTTATATGACAGTTCATATTTCATTTGAGTCTAATTTAATCTCCTAATTGTAGCAAAAATTCTACCAACCAAAATTTACAATTTTTGAATAGTTTTTTGTACCAAAAAGAGAGAGAAGTTCAAGATGAGATACAATTTAATGGACATTAAAGAGGAGATCGGTATTATAATTTAAGATATTTATTGTATTTATTATTCTTCTTTTTTATTTATTAATTTGCATGGCTTTCTTATTGAAAAATATAAGATTTATGAACACAATCATGTCTAATTAATTTATTAATCTATAAGTTTTATGAATCCAATTTTTTATATTAATGATATAATATTTTTATTCCAATTATGATTTAAATGTAATTATATTATTTAATATAATTTTTGTGCTATTAATTATTTAACCACAATTGATTTATAAAAGCAGTTAAATAGATTTGAAAAAATAATTTAATTATTTGTCTTGATTAAATGCCATGTATTGTTTCTAGGCAGAGATATATAATTCTTATGAATGTGATCCATGATTGGTGAACTTAATCAATAATATGTAATTTAAGTGACATGAAAATTTGATTATGTTAATTATTATATCATGTGTAGTTTACTTGAGAGATGAATACATATTATGATAGGTTTAATTGATAATGTAATTTATTAATAATTATATTGGAGAGATTTTAGAAAATTAGATGATTAAATATTATTAGATATTTTTTCATACATTTTCTTGACTACTAATTTTGAGTTAATTAATTATTGTTATTTATTTTTAATTCTTTTAATTTTATTTTTTTAAAACACATAAAATTAATTTTTTTTAGTTTTAAAATTAGTTTTTATTAACATAATTTTTATAGAAATGATATTTTCTTATTATTATATTACTTGTTTATAATACGTATATTTACGTACCTATTACACACAATTCAAAATCACAAACATTAAAAATATCTAGAAGCTTCACTTTCAAAAAATTTCCAATGTTACATAACATGACTGGTAACTCATGTATATCAAACAACTTAACATCTAAAGTTGAGTTAAAATTTTACCATTGTTGTAAAGGGTACAATAGAGTTGTTGTACTGCAATTGCAGGACATAAATTTTCAAAAAATTGATAGAATTTTTCAAAAAAAAAAAAAATCTTCAAATATGTTCATAACCCAATTTTAATTGAGACCAAAGGGGAAGTTTAGTTGAGAATTTTAGATTTTGGTGGGGTATAATTTGAAAATTTAATAGACAAATTAAGTTTTGAAAAGAGCTGGAGGGAAATTGCAGTACCATATATGTGGGAATTGGAATAGCTGTACTTCCAAAATTTGAATACTCAGTTAACTATAATTCTATAATCATGAACTTCAAATAAAATTAATGATTCAATCATTGACAAGTAGTTGGAGGCTATCGTTTTATTTTTCTAAAATAGCTTTTTTCTTGTTCTATTTTAAGATAGTTGGATCCTACCATATATATTTTCCTTTACTTGTCTTTAAATTTACAAGGAGATTATCATTCACAATGCAAATCTCACCCTCGTTTAATAACATAAATTAAAACCAAGATTATTATCTAATTTAGTACCTTATTGTTCTAAAGTGTCCATATAATGACATGCTTGATGTTAGTACTTAGTAATAAGGGCCATTAGTCCTTGATGTACCCCTACATTATTAAATTGAACTCACGATCACTTGGATTTTTTAAACAAATCTCATAAATTATTTGGAGTGGAAAATATTTACGTAAACAACCATTCAACATATAAGAATGTAAGAGGAATAGAAGATGGAGGAATTATTTATTATATGCACCAGTACACATTGATTCTCTCTCTTTTTTATACATCTTCATCGTAATATATATGATGTTTTATATATTCAACATAATATGAGATGTTTTATAAATAAGAATGAATTCAAAAATAAGTTTAAATTTATATTATTTTAACATTTCTCTATATACTGTAAATAATATACTGATGTAGATTTGTATATTATTAACATTTATAGTAATACATATTTTTTAAAGTTATTATAGATTATATGTTATTAAAAAATTGACTATTTAAATTTATAATGTCATTTTTTTAATATTAACTGATTGAATTGTAAAAAAAAAAACAAATGAAATTAAAACATTGATTTTAAAAAAAATAGTGTAATTACCCACGAAATTATAATATATCACAAAAGCTCATTTACTAATAATTTATTTGTGTATTAATAATTTGATTGTATAAGGTGGAATTGATTGATTATAGTATTCTCGCCCTACTTTTCTTCTGCGGTTGCGTACAGCATTTCATTTATTTATAGAAAGTTTGTTATATTTAAATCTTAAATTAATTAGTTCAACGTGTACACTATTCCAATGCATTATTGTGGTGGGTTGGGGCACATGATAATTCAAAAATTGATATTAATAATTTAAAATTTTATATTAATAAAAAATATATTTTAATAATATTAAACAGTATTTTATTTGATAATATTTAATATTAAATAAATTTAAATTATCATAATTAAATTTAAATGATATTTAGTTTAATACTTATCATAGTTAAAGAGAAAGTAAAATAATATTCTATTATTTATATAATAGTTAAAATATATAAAGTGAATATATATATTATTTTTATAGTTATAAGTTTTAAAATGGTTTCTTATTATTTTATAATATTTTTTATATTTTTAATAGCATTTATGTAAAATGTACCTAGGAACCGAAAAATTTGAGTTGTAATGAGTAGAAAAAATGGAATATCAATAATTATAATATATATTTTAAATAAAATAAAAAATATTTATTTACTAATAACACATGTTTATTAGTATTTAGAGGTATTATGATATTATGAAGGAATATTAAATTTAGAGTTATTTTAATTTTTTAAATATATATATATATATATATATATATATATTTTAATTATAAAATATGTTATTTTTATAAACATTTTATTCTCAATTTTCTTTATCATATTTGGCTCATGTTTAGCGGCTGTCAAATATTTTTAATACACTAAGTATGGGAGCACGCACGTACAAATCATATGGTTAACTTATTGAATAATTATATTATTATTTGATGTGTAATGATAATATAACTAATTTTATTATTATTTTAATAAAAAATATATTTATTATATATTATATTTACATAATTAATTATATTTCACTTTAAAGATTTTATTTAAATAACAATTTAATTTGCTACACGGTCTCCACCTATTCAAATCAAAAGTGTTTTCATAATGTTTAATATTAATAATTAAAAATAATCTTACTAAATTTTATTAAAAATATTTGAAAGTTTTTAATTACCTTAGTTTAACATGTTTAAAGACATTAAATGTACTATTAATTAAGAGCATGTCTATTCTATAGTAAATTTTGAAGAAATGGCAAAAGTAATGAATTTAAAATGGTTAAAATTGGAACAAGAATAATTTAAAATAAAAAGGTTTTCTAGTTGTATTTAATTTTAATATTGTGAAATTAGAATAAAATGATTGTTTTACTAAATAATTTTTAGAGCAATAGTAATTATATTTTTAAACATGTTGGTTAAAATGAAAATATATGAATTAGTAAACTAATAAAGAAAAAATTGACAATAGTAAACATAAAAATAAATAAAATAGTAATACTAAATAATACATTCACTTAAAATAAAATGATATATGTTATATAAACGTTTCCATGGCATTTGCACTCTTATTTTAATTGCCTATATATATTTAATAAGAACAAGAATTGTAAACCAAATTTATCTGTTTTATTTATAATATGTTGTTCTATATACAAACAATAATATTTAAATATGTAAAATATTTTAGATTTTATTTATTATTATTATTTTGTTATTATTATATGTATAATTTTAACTATTTCTTCTGTTACATTTCTTATAATTATGTCTTAATCTATAATTTACGTATAAAGAATCATAAAAGAAAAATAATTAATTGATGTATAAATTGTTATATTTAGAATATAAAAATATTTGTAATTTATCATTTATATTAGTGATATATATTGTTAGTGGGGAAAATACACAAATAAAATAAAAAGGGTAAAAAAAGAATAAAAAAAGGAAAAAAATAAGAAAAAAGCAAAAACAAAGCTATAAATCAAGGCATATATATAAAATAATTAATAGATGTATAAATTATTACATTTAGAATATAAAAATATTTGTAAATAACCATATGCATTAATGATATATATTATTAGTGGTTAAGATAGAAAAATAAAATAAAAGGGGTAAAATAAGGATAAAAAAAACTAATATATATAATTTAATTATTTAAGTGGTTTTATTCTAATTATTTAAAATACGTAAGATTTTATGTCATATAAAAGAAATACATGTATATCATATTTTTAAAAATAAAAAAAATATTTTTTTATATTATATAAAAAGCATTTATGCAGTATACAAATAAATTTTAAAATAAAACTTAATTCATGAAGAAATTATAGTATGTAATTAAATTTTATACATATTTAATAAATTTATTTAAGTAAATATTAAAATTAAAAAATCTCCTGATAGGTCGTCTTCCGTTTAATATATAATGACGAAACCACGAGGTTACGCTTAGTTTAATAAATAATTTTACTTATTATATTTATATTATATTATATATATATATGAATGAATAAAAAATATTTTTACATTTATAAAAAAATATTCATATTTCTAAATTAAAAAATATTATGTACGTATGATTTTTTTATATAATAATAAATAAAAAATATTTTCTCTAATAATATTTTTTTATTAAATATATATATATATATATATATATTATTTTTATAATGAAATATCATGTAATAAAAATAATTATAAATTATATTTAATTTATATATTTTTATAATTTATTGAAGTTTTAAGATTTTTGTTCGTAAATACATAAAAATAATTTTTTTTATATTAAATACATCTAAATATATAGATTAAATATTTAATAATAAAATTATTAATTATAAAACATATGAAAAAATAAAGATGTTAAAGATAAATTTTTAAAATAAAATATAATTCTAACTTTAAATTACAAATAGAAGATATTAGTTTTATTTGTCAAATTATCAGACAAAATATGTTAAAATTAAATTAATTTTAATATTAGTAGTTAATTTATCTTTAATTATGATACATTTATATTAAATCTATAATTTATATATTATATTATTATAAAAAAAATAATATCATAATACATTTATATACTTTCCTACTTTTAAAACGTTTATATTTTATAATAAATTTTTAACATATTTTTATATAAAAAATATTATATTTACATATATATTTATCTTAATAATACTCTACACATGTTTTACTAACTATGCACTCAATTCACATTTCCATTCAACATATTTTTATTTAAACATAGAAATATAATATTGGATTTAAATTTTAATTAAATTGGCATATAAATTATTAAAATTTTAAAATATATGATTTTGTTTATAAATTTTTAAAACTTCACGTGTATCTTAAACTTTCAAATCTTATAATTTAATCCTTAAATTTTTAAAATTTTACATATAATTTATAGTTTGTTTATTAAAATACATATTTATAAATCAAAAATTTAGGATTTATGTATGAAGTTTTAAAAATTTAGAGATTAAATTATGTGATTTAAAAATTTAGAGAATTATGTATGTAGTTTTTAAAAATTAAAGATAAAATCACGCATTTTAAAAATTTAATAACTTATAATTGAATTTAGCTGAGGTTTAAAACCTAATGATGTAATTTAAAATTATTTATTAGACAAATTTTCAAAATCAAATTAAAAGGGGGGTTTGCATGTCAGCCCGACTTGCCCATTATGGGTCAAGAACCACAAACCGTACCGTTTTGCTCTTTTATATTTATAGGTCATGTCGTATTGTGCAATATATTTATTGGGTTGCACCCTGCTAATCAAATGGACCTATGGATAACATTTACCAGATCATATCATATTGTGTCGTTTTGTTTGATACCAACACCTCTCCTCTAAAAAAAAAAAAATTAATAAAAGTAATAAATAAAAAGGATTAGCATTTTTTGATTAATTTTTTTTAAACTCATAGACATCCGAACCTCTATCTTTACACTCACAATAAAACTTTACTCTGGTTATTATACAACATACAGATAACGCACCTTTTAAATTTAATTATAGGCTTAACAGTATGATATAATATTTTTGTAATAATTTAATTATAGATTTAACAGTATAAAATAATATTTTTATAATAATTTAATTATAGGTTACAATATGACATATTTTTCTTTATTAATAGAGTTTTATTTTTAAATTTTTTAGAAAAGAATATATTTTTTTATTACACAAAAAAACATATATTTTTTGTAAAAAAAAGTTTTGTTCGTGTTGAAAAAACAAGAAATAACTCTACACAAAAGAGTTCTCTAGTTTGTATTATTTTCTTCATGTTTTCATTACAATTGTATAGCTATTTATAAGTAAATTTTACTCCTTCAATTATTCTTTAAATTAAGCATTTCTTGATTTACTCATTGAATTAAGGATTCCTTGTTTTACTCCTTGAATTAAGGATTCCTTGTTTTACTCCTTGAATTAAGGATTCCTTGTTTTACTCCTTGAATTAAGGATTCCTTGTTTTACTCCTTGAATTAAGGATTCCTTGTTTTATTCCTTGAATTAAGGTCCTTGTTTTATTCCTTCAATTAATGTCCTTGTTTTATTCCTTGAATTAAGGTCCTTGTTTTATTCCTTGAATTAAGGACTAATATCCAATACTCCCCCTCAAGCTGGATCCAGAAGGTTTATGGATCCAAGCTTGGACAAAAGTCGTTGAAACTGATGAGAAGCCAAAGGCTTGGTGAAGATGTCGGCCAGTTAATTGAAGCTTCTTGTATAATGTGTCTGAATTACCTGTGATTGAACTTGTTCACGAACGTAATGACAATCAACTTCAATGTGTTTCGTCCTCTCGTGAAACACTGGGTTTGATGCTATATGCATAGTTGCCTGATTGTCACAAAACAAGGACATAGGAAGAGTTGTAGGAACACCTAAATCACACAGAAGACCTTTAAGCCATATCAACTCACACGCAGTTGAAGTCATTGCACGATACTCACTTGACTTGATCTGGCAATGACAGTTTGCTTCTTACTCTTCCATGTGACCAAGTTTCCACCGACAAATGTACAGTAGCCAGTAGTGGACTTGCGATCAATTGCATTCCCTGCCCAATCAGCATCACAATACCCCATGATTTGTGTGTTGTCATTCTTCTTCATGATAATACCACGACCCACTGATCCTTTTAAGTAGCGTAAAATCCTTTTAACAAGGGTTAAATGCTCAAGTGTCGGGGAGTGCATGAATTGGCTCACAATACTTACAGAATATGTGATGTCAGGTCTGGTAATTGTTAGGTAGATCAACTTACCAACCAGTCGCTGGTAATAACTTATATCCATGAGTGGCGTGCCCTTCAAGCTAGGTTTGAGCTTGCTGTCAAGAGGGGTAATGGCTGGTTTAGCATCGCTCATGTTAGCTTCCTTAAGCAAATCTAGGACATATTTCCTTTGGTTAAGAAAGAGTCCTTTGTGCGAGGTTGCCATTTCTATACCAAGAAAGTACTTCAATATCCCAAGGTCTTTAATTGCAAACCTTTGTCTGAGGGACTGTTTCAGGTTGAAAATCTCGTCAGCATTATCACCTGTAATTATCAGATCATCTACATAAATCAGCACAACCAATTTGCCCATAGCTCCTGTGCGAACAAATAGTGAGGAATCAGCATTGCTGCTTTTGAAACCAACACTAGTGAGAACTGAGCTTAGCTTTGCATACCAAGCTCGTGGGGACTGTTTCAAACCATAAATGGATTTGTGCAATTTGCACACTAAATCCAGTTCATTGCTTTGAGGATGCCCAGGTGGTAATTTCATATAGACTTCTTCTTTGAGATCACCATGCAAGAATGCATTCTTCACATCCATTTGGTACATGGACCACCCCTTGTTTACAGCCACATATAGTAGCACTCTTACTGTGTTCATTTTTGCAACAGGTGCAAATGTTTCTTTGTAATCCACCTCGAATGTTTGAGTGAATCCCCGAGCCACCAATCTTGCTTTATACCTCTCAATTGATCCATCTGACTTGAATTTCAGCTTATAGATCCATTTGCAACCCACAACTTTCTTGCCTTTTGGAAGTTTGGTGATGCTCCATGTGTTGTGTTGATCTAGGGCTTTAAGTTCTTCTTGCATGGCTTCCTTCCATACCTCTTGGTTGTTGGGCTCATGAAAGTTTTGAGGCTCACTGTAACTCGATATAGTGCTGAGGAATGCGGCATGGGTTGGTGTCACTCTCTTATATGACACATAATTTGAGATGGGATGTGTGGGTTTGTAGGTGACAAAGTCTTGAAGTCTTGTGGGAGGTTGCCTAACACGCATTGGATTACGTCGTGGAGTAGAAGGAGTTATCTCACACTCGTTCACATCTTGTACCATATTGTGAGGATCATCTTGATTATCACCATCTTCATGCAGTGTACCATTAAGACGAGACCCTTCATTGTTACTTTCAGTGAGAGATGCATCAATGTTGACATGGCTGGGATCTTGTTGTTGTGGAGCCTCAAGTTCAATTCTTGGTAATGGAAACACATCCAAGATGCCATTCCCTTGACTTGTGATTTCATGTGACTTGCTAAAAAAAAGGGTTAGTTTCATAAAACCGAACATCTTTAGACACAATTAATCTCCTAAGTTGGGGATCATAACACTTGTATCCCTTTTGTGTAGATGAATAACCAAGAAAAATACATTTAACAGCTCTAGGATCCAATTTATCTCGATGATGAGATTGAATATGTACAAAACAGATGCAACCAAAGACTCTAAGGTGTGAAAGGTTAATTTTCCTTCCTTTCATGACCTCTAGGGGAGACTTGAAATCCAAGACTCGGCTGGGCAATCTATTGATGATGTAAGCGCCATAACCCTCGGGGATCAGAATCTCTTTGGTACATTCATTTGTAGCATTAATGCTCTAGTTTTTTCAAGTAAATCCCGGTTTTTGCGTTCAGCTACACCATTTTGTTGAGGTGTGCCAACACAACTTGTTTGATGCATAATGCCATGAATGCTCAAATATTGTTTCATGATATGGGACATGTATTCAGTGCCATTGTCAGACCTTAAGGTTTGAATTTTAGAAGAGAAGTGATTTTTAACAAGATTATGAAAGTCCTTAAATACTTCCATAACTTCATTCTTAGACTTTAAAAGATATAACCATGTGACTCGAGAGAAATCATCAACAAAAATCACAAAATACTTATAACCATCAAAAGATTCATTAATTGGTCCCCATACATCTGAATGAACTAGTTCAAAACACTTACTAGCCCTAGACAAGGAAGAATTAAAAGGCAATCTAGTGGCCTTAGACAAGTGGCAAGTTTCACATGCAATTTCATCATTTCCTAAGTTTGGAAATAAAGTTGACAAAATTGGTAGAGAAGGGTGAGCTAAACGTTGATGCCACAATTGATTATCTTGGATAGGATTAAACTTGGCTTGAAACCCTCTGGGATTGTTCTTGGATATGTAATAGAGACCATCTAAGTAAAACCCTTCACCAATCGTCTTTTTGGTGACACAATCCTGAAAAATGACATTATGAGGAGAAAAAATGGCTAAGCAATTCAAGGTATTTGTGATTTTTCCTTTGGAAAGGAAAGGAAGGTACATATAAAACTACCGACTCGATTTCATCTGACATTAATTTTATTTTTTCCTTTCCTAAAACCTTTACATTCTCACCATTTGCAATTGAAACTTGAGAAGGATTTGCTAATTTTTCAAACTTATGAGAGTTTGACACATGGTTTGTCATATGATCTGTGGCACCTGAATCTACAACCCAAAAATCATGCAACATATTTATTTTAAGAGCAGTTTTAAAGGATTTTATAATACCTTGCATGTCCTCTTGTGGTATGAGTTTTGTATCTGCCAAGAAGCCCGCAAACTTGCCTAGCAATGCTGTCGAGTTTCCTTCTTCTATGCTATCCACACAGTCAATTCTGGCTCCTCCTATCTTACTTTGAAGATACAACATAAACTCATTCATGAGTTCAGCTGGATTCGCTGTGAAGTTCTTGAATGGATCAGACCCATTAGAGGTAGAGGCAAAAGCATGATTTGCACGGTGTCCAGTACGATTCACTTTCTGTAAACCCTTATCCTTTATAAAATCAGGTTTTAATTCTGGATGTAGAATCCAACATGTGTCCTTAACATGGTCCGTATGGTTGCAATGTTGACACTTCAAGTTTGGATGCTTCCCTTTGTACTTCCTCTCGTTGGTTAGATAGGCTCTTGCCTCAGGTGAACTAGCCATTGTACCCTTGTTCATGACTTTCCTCCTTATTTCTTCACGTTGAATTGTCGCACATACATTGGTGAAGGAAGGAAGTTCAGTATTCATGAGTATATGACATCGTATATCTTCATATGTTGAATCCAGACTGGACAAAAGTTGAAATATCTTATCTTCTTCCGCTCTCTTTCGTAGCAGAGCTACATCAGTTGTATGAGGACGATATATTTCCAACTCATTCCACATGCTTTTCATGCTTCCTAAGAGTTGTACAAAAGGCTTGCCATCTTGTTGCAGATCTGAGATGTCTTTCTTTAATTGAAAAACTCGTGCAGCGTTGTTTTGACTGCCATACATTTCCTTAACCGTCTCCCATAGTTGGTATGCAGATTCAGAGTAACTGAATATTTCAGCTAATTTACGTTCCATGGAATTTAGGAGCCATGACATAACCAGCTGATCCTTACTAAGCCAGGATTCATAGGTTGGTGAGGAAACATCAGGTACTTCGATGCTTCCATTTATGAACCCCAACTTGGACCTTCCACGCAGAGCCGAGACACCTTTCTTGACCAAGGCAAGTAATTAAACTCATTCAACAAGACCGAGCTTAATCTTTGATTTGGGTTGACATCCACCTAAATGCATATTCATGAAGGAAAGCACCGATGAACTTTCAAACGATCTGTTGCTTGTCTTCAGCCATTTCAAAGATTGAAGATGCTAAGATAATAATAAAGCAAAAGCAAGTTAATTTTCCTGCTTTGATACCATGTTGAAAAAACAAGAAATAACTCTACACAAAAGAGTTCTCTAATTTGTATTATTTTCTTCATGTTTTCATTACAATTGTATAGCTATTTATAAGGAAATTTTACTCCTTTAATTATTCTTTAAATTAAGGATTTCTTGATTTACTCATTGAATTAAGGATTCCTTGTTTTACTCCTTGAATTAAGGATTCCTTGTTTTATTCCTTGAATTAAGGTCCTTGTTTTACTCCTTGAATTAAGGTATTTGTTTTATTCCTTGAATTAAGGACTAATATCCAATAATTCGATATATTTTTTCCATAACATAACTAATATATATATTTTAGAAAATTAAAAATAAAATTACACAAATAAATCGATTATGTTTGAAATAACGTGTTAAATATACGGGCCTTCAAGTTTACATGAACATAAAATCTATAAGCTGGATTTTATTTAATCTCTTCATGGATAATTCTTCATCTACAAGACCTACAAAATCTATAAGCTGAAAAATATTATTATGCCCTTAATTCTTTAACTTATTTTTAAAGATTTAATCTCTTTTAATTCTTATATATTTTACACTTTAATATCCTAATTTTTATATATTAGTTTCAAACTTTTATCTCTTAAGATTTAGTCTCCTTACTTTGTCTTTCTTAAGAATTAATCCCTTAAATTTTTTTTTTTTAAGATTTCGTTCTCTAAATTTTTAATTTTGACAATATCAATTCAATTTAATTTTTTATTTCATCTAACTTTACTATTAAATTAAACCCATTTCTAACTCATATTTATCCTATTCTAACTTTTGATTTTTTAAAAATGAAACCCACTTAGAATTCTTAATTCTAACTTTATGAAACAAAGAGCTCCGGATCACTAACTTCCAAGCCAATGAATAGAGAGAAACAAATATGTATTGCCTGATTTCTATATATTGTCTTTATACGACATCATGTTTGATAGTGTAAGCAGATGTCGTTTTAGTGTAGCTTTTGATAATTCTAACTTTATGAAACAAAGAGCTCCGGATCACTAACTTCCAAGCCAATGAATAGAGAGAAACAAATATGTATTGCCTGATTTCTTTATATTGTCTTTATACGACATCATGTTTGATAGTGTAAGCAGATGTCGTTTTAGTGTAGCTTTTGATGTAGAAGAAGAAGAAAAAAAAAATCAAAAACAAAGGAAAAAATTAAAGGAATGAACAAACGTGGATTTAATTTAATTAATATTAAATTTAATTAAATAAATTTATTTTAAAATAGATTAATTGTGTTAAAATTAAAAAGATAGGAGGTTAAATTTCAAGAAAAGAAAAATTAGGGGAATAAAATATAGAATCTAAAATTAGAGGACTAATGGTATTTATTAGCTAAATCTATATGTATAAAAGCGTGTATAATTGAGGATCAAGTTTTGCTCTTTTTTTATTTTTATTTCTTCATGAATAGTTATTTTGATTTTTTTAATTCAATTGTAGGTCAATTTTGGTTTTTTATATTATTTTTTTATGATTTTTGTTAATATTAATAAATATTAAAATATTTATATAACAAATATACTTTTATAAATAATTATTTTGATAATTTATATACACATACACACATGTACGAGCCTCTAAGCATAAATCTTTGACATAATACAAAGTTTTTTTATCAATAAATATCAAAATATTTATATAATAAATACATTTTTATAAATATTTATTTTCATATTTTTTAATTTGATTATCAGCCAATTTTTTATTTTTTTATATTAATTTTTTAATTTTTGCTATTTTTTATTGTAAATTAATAAATATTAAAATATTTATATAATAAATATACTTTTATAAATATTTATTCTATTATATATATATATATATAAATTTAATAGAATACAAGTTTTTTTACCAATAAATACCAAAATATTTATATAATAAATATATTTTTATGAATAATTATTTTGGTATTTTTATTGTGTTAGTTTGATCATCTACATTTTTTTTACTTTTTCATTTTGTTGATTTTGTTTGTACACTAATAAGTATTAAAATATGGATATAGTAAATATAATTTATATGAATAGTTATTTTGATATTTTTATTTTATATAGTTTTATTTTTTAATTATATTAAAAATGATAATTTATACGTTTCATGCTTATTCATTTAATGATTAGGTCGAATATGATAAATTCATTTATCGATGAATCATATGTTTGTTTATCTAATTATTTTTGTGCTAAGATCATATCATATATCTATCATATCTTATATTGATTAAAAAAAATCAATTAATATACATTATTTTTAATCAAAAAATATTTATAAAAATAATAATTAAATTTAATCAAATCGTGCTTATGATATTCTTGTAGGGTTACATTCTTAAATAGTGAAATCATGTCTATTATATTCATGTAGTATTACTTTATTAGATAGTAAAATATTAATTAAATAAATTCATATATTATTATAGTTGATTTATTTATGAAATAGTATTTATCTTAGTTGTATTATTACTCATAAAATAATTACTATTATATATTTATTTATAAATAAAAAAATAAAAAAATAAATTATTTATTTTAATAGTATTCCGGTCAATCACTTTATAAAAAAATTTCACATTAATTTTCCAATTACAATAAATAACTTAAAATTTATACTATAAACTTGCTTTTCTATTTTATAAAATAATTTTTTTAAAATAATAAATATATTATTCAATAATTAATAATACTATATATTTATTAAATTTTAATAATGGATCACCATCGATACAAAAACATGTAAAAAGATAGAATTGTACATTCCGTAAGGTTTTCGATAAATTTTTATGAGCTCTTTAAGGTCATTCAATGTAATGTAAAATCATATGACTAAATCTGGTAGGTAAACATTTTTAATATTTAATTTCATACATAGACAGAAAAGGGAAAATAAAAATGCTAATACAATAATAGATAACATCCAAGATGTTTTAATTAACAAGTTAATGTCAATGTATAACTACATTCTTTACATAAATTAAAGTTCTATATATTCCTATACTTGCACATAACCACGGAAATAAATTCATGCAGCAAATTTCTTCACTATCCACTTAGCACACTCATTAAAAGTGTAACACTCTTGCCAACCAAAATAAAGCATCAAAGCTAGCATATATTATTTTCATGGCATGTACAATTTGTTTCCACATTTGCACCTCCAAGCTTCCGGGTAATACTCGGCTGTCACCGGCGTCCCCGGCGGCACGGGAACATGAACTGGCTTGCAGGGCTTGCACTTGCCACATTTCGACGTGCAGCGAGGTGGTGATGATCCAGGTCCGCCTAAGAACCTCCTTGCCAGGCCCCAAAAAACCTCTTTCGGCTCAAGCTTATATTCCACTATCATGGGCTTTTCGATTCCTTGCACCTAAATATTTCTCCAATAATTAGATCAAGCCCACGTCATATAATATGCAAACTAACAAAATGTTACAAACTCGCAATTATTTAGACTGTCTTAATTTTTTAAAATTTATTTTCAATTTTTTTATATTTACTGGTCATTTGAACTTAAAGAATATGTAAATTACTTTTCATAATTTTAGGTATTTAAATTTTTTAAGATAAATCTCATTCATTGAATTTTATTTGAAAAAAAAACTTATTTTAATAACTATCTAACTTATATAACGACTAATAAAAGGCAAAAATTCTTTATAACATTTAGGTCATATTTCGAATAAAAATATAATATGAACGAAAATTGGTGATAGAAATTGAATTCAATGAAAATAATATTATTGTCATTATATTGTTCGAACAGTTAAATCAAAATAATGATAAATATTAAAGAAATTTATAAAATTATAAATGAAACAAAATGATAAAATAATAAATTATTATATAAGTTTAGGAGAAAAATAAAATAATCTAATATATTTATAAGAGTTAGGTAGAAATAAGCAATTATTTTACCTTTACATTTCATTTCATATTAACATTCATATTAAACATAAAATATCTTAAATTATTTAGTTGTTATTATTATTATTATCAATCAAATATTAATTTAACGTGCATGCAAAATAGTTGATATGTCAACGTTCCTAACTAAAATAGGCTCTTAAGGCAGATAAATTATTTACATCGATTTTTATACAACTTAGTTATATATACAATTTTATTTTTAATCATTTCTTAAAAAATATATATAGTTTTACATTATAAAAAATACATTATTATATTTTTTGACATGAGAAAAATATATGATTTTATATGTTATATGAAATTTTGTTTGTAAAATCGGGTTTGTTGTGCAATTAATCCTATATGATTAAAAAATTATTTTTATCATGTAAACATAAACGCATATGACAAAAAATTAATAGGATATATATTGCATATAATATTGTTTTAAATTATTGATAGTTGGTTTTATCAAGCTCAACTGATATTTCAAACTAATTACAGAAGAAAGAGAGCATGGTGAGAAATAATAATAAAAAGAAACACAAAAGTGTAACTTTATAACTCTCTCTGTTTCTTAAGTTTACGTTAAAAAAAAAAAATAGTCTATTCTTATTATATATATCAACCAATAATTTATTCCATATATAGAGTGTTTTTGTTCACGGGAATACTGAGTACGGCTCTCACCGACTGTTGCGCAACAGGCGCAAGTTACCGAGACTTTTTGATTTTGAGAGTTGGGAAGATAACAAAAACATTACTTCAATGCATTGCTAACGTGCGCCTATTATATGGTGAACCTATCAGAATATCATTCGAAGCAAAGAAATGGAACACTATCCTCGTGTGTTACCTAATAATGGTGGACAAATCCATACCCTAAAATGGGATTCAGATAACTCAGAACATAGTGGGACCCCTTCCTATAACATACTTCTTATCTGCAATTTTTCCAATCAGAAATTGCCATCACTTGCCAAATTTTTTACCGTCCAATTTTACTTAATTGCCAGAAGGAAAAAAAAAACAACACCACTCTTCTTCTTCAAAGGCATTGAAATTAACGTACCTTCTGAAAATATGTATCAGCTTTAGCAGACAAGGAAGAGTTGCTATCTGCATTAGAAAACAAAACAAGAGAAAAGTTCAAATGGGCTTGAAGATTTAGTAGAATTATGCAAGATTTTGATGATTTAGCTTGATGGGTATTTTGTTTTTCTTTGAAAAAAAGAAGAAGCAATGTCAGCTTTAATACTCACCTGGGCATTTAGTTGTGGAGCAAAAAAGTGCAGAAACAGAGAAGAAGAAGATGAAGATTATGATTATGAAGTAAAACAGAGGAGGTTTATTGAAAAACCCTTTTGATGTTCTTCTCTTGCAGTAATCCATATATATCTCTTAATTCGAATAAGACCTCTCCAAAAGGATCACAAGTAGCTCTGTTTGTTGAACCTCATTCAAAAATGAATACCTATGTTAAGCAATTGAAACACATTTAAGGTGTTATATATATATAGCATATGAGAAAACATAATCTATTAATTTTTGTTCCTAATAAAACTTTGAGTGGAAGTGGTTGAAGGAAAAAAAAGGAGTTGAAGTATGGAAAAAGCAGAGAGAAAGAAGGTGAATCTAAGAAGATCGTCGTTTCCTAAGCTTTTCTATGTTTAGGTGTTTGAGTGATTCTTTTGCAGCTTTCCTCTGTTTTTCAACGATTCCCAAAACCCAGAAATACATAAACAACCACTGTCTCTGTTATCTTCTGCACACCTTCTTTGTAGTCTACTCTTCCCTCGTTTTTAAAACCCCTTACAACCTCCTTTAATTAACTCTCTTTTCTTTCATTATTTTTTGGTCTTTTTTAGGTTTTTAAGTTTAACTACTGCCTCAAAATTAAAATATCTTAACTTTATTGGCCCAGTTTTTTTATTTTTATTTTTTTTATTATTAAGTAAGAAATGAGCCGAATTTTAAGTCACTACACTTGCAACCAGCTTTTTTAAGGTCCTATTACCATAGATGCTTTCGAATATATTGGTACTTGAATTATCATGTAATGTTAACTTATTTATAAGACTACTCATTTTTGTTCACCTACATTTGCTTTGGACTTTTTGGTCGAAGCAAAAGCTAAATTATGTATTACTTATAAAAAATGATAACTTATTTTGTTGTTTTTAAGTCATATTTATTGTTAATTTTAAAAATTAACAAAAACACACTTAACAAATTTTAATTAGAATAAAATAACGTGATAAAAGAATATTTTTGATTATTTTTAAAATTAGTAATAAATGTATCGTACAAAAAAAATAGTACAGCAATAATTCAACCCTAAGATAAATAAATAATAATGTTTTCATAATATAAAAATCTCACAAGAATAATTTATTCAATAGTAATAATAATAAGTTGTTGTTAATATTAAGTATAAATGAATGTATCGTCTATTTTTATTATATTAAAAAAATATTATAATAATATCATTACTCATATAAATTTATTAACAAATGTGAAATTATTTTTAGAAGAGAATGTTATTGTCATGCAACTAATTTTCTTATTTTCAGAATAAAAATATTTAAATTATCAATTTTAATCTTATAAATAATTATATTTTTATTAAATTATTATATTAAAGTTGTTATTAATAAAAAAATATTTGTTACATTAAAATAAAATAAGAGAGTAAATGGGTAAGACTCAATTTCTGTAATTTTAAATTATAAATTCAAATTATAATAAATATAATTTAATTAAAAAAATACATACTTTTAAAATAATCATTTTAATTAGTAGATTTGATTAAGACATTCTAATAATCATAAAATTTTAAAATTTTAATGTTATATTATATTAAAATATATAAATAATTTTAATTAGTTAATTTTAAAAAGATAAATTTATATCATAACTACTCACTAATTAATCAAATGGATGAATATCTTCTTTTATCTTTGTTATTAAAATTTTGAGATTCCAAAGGCAAAGAGGTATGGACAAAGTGCTGTCCAAAAGTATTGAGGAAGATAAACTAGTTGTTTCATAATAGTATGTTCATGTGTAAAGGACAGATATTCAATCTTTTAAAAGTGTCGAAGATTTTTACTTATCACTTACTTTCCAAAGATTTTCCATTTTTCCAAAACCCAGATTCACATTTAAATGAACGTTCTTCTATTTAGAACTTCATTTGAACTTTCTAACTTTCATTCTCGGTGGTTTTCAAATAAAATTCATCGCTTTCTCGTAATCACATATTAAAATCACACTAAAAGCATAGGTTGATATTAAAAAAAAAATTCACCCTTCGGATTTAATTTTAAGTTGTCTTTTTGCTGTCTGGTTATGATTCTTCCCTACTTATCCATTTAAGAACTCAATAGCCACATTTCTTCACTTTAAAGCTTTTATTTCAGTAAAAATTGATATGGTTAAAAATAAACATTAGCTATCTAGCTAGCTATATAAGTTCATTACAATTGGTAAAGATTCTTTTACTACAAGTAAATTTTCAAAGTAATTATCCACCTTAATTCAACAGTTGGGTTCTTCTTTGCATTAATAATACACTTGGCTCTTAACTCAACTTGTTTTTTAGTTGTCTGATCATTATGTCTAAATTTCTATTTCTTAATTACTTACGTTAATTTTGAAGAACAAAACATATTCTAACTAGGCATATATAGAAATTATCATTAACTTCTATTCCTAATCCATACAAGCTGGGATCAGAATTGTGATATTGTGAATCCAATAAATAACCACAACTAATTTAAAAATTTATCAGTGTGATTTTATAATTCCCCTAGCTATTTCCACTAGAGCACTTGATTTCATTATTTATTTTTGTGAACAAAAAATAAAGTGACAGCATAAGGATGTAAGAGCACACCTAAATTTAATAGTTATTTTTTATTTTTAAATGTAAAGAAAATTTTAACATAAATAATTGATAAAATTGTTTTTTAAAATAAAAATAAAAAAAAAATAAAAAAATTAGTCTCAATCTAACATTGCACATCCAAAATAAGTGTTTATCTTCTGAGCTAAAACACTTAAGGACGAGGCTAAATAATTGGCAATTTTACATGGCTAAAAATCTTCTTTAAATTTTCATGGACGAGGAATATTGTTTTGCTATAATAATGTGATTGTTCAATCTCGATGTTAATTGTGCACAGTTAGGTTTACCAGTAAAACAAAAATTTGTGGTACCAAAATTTGAGAATTAATTAAGCCAATATTTCCTTCAAGGCAATACAAATAAATTACAGAATAAAAAGCTAGATATGCTAAATTTAACTCTTTACCATATAAGGAAAAAGTTGAATCAAAATCTTCCCCTATCTCATGGAAGCTTTATGTTTGTAGAGGGTGAAAATGATATGAGGGACATCCTTGTTTTCCTTTTCTTACGATAAATCCATGGCAAAATGGACACTTGTAAATATATTAATGTGTATCATGATATTTTACTTATTTTTATAAATTAAGTCTGTTAATCATATTTTTTAAAAATTTATGTATTTTAGTAATTTATTATTATATTTTTGTACATTTTAGTCATCTTGTTCATTTTGATATTTTTAGACCAAAAAATTTAAATTATGTTGAATTAAATCTTATTTGTAGGGGGATTGTTCGATGTTTGAAGATAAAAATATTTTAAAAAATTTAAAAAATAATTAAAATTAACCTAAAATAGCTAAAGTGTTTACAAATGTAACATTAACACGATTAAAATTTATTAATTTATTAAAAAAATTACTAATGTATTTAATTTATGAAAGTAAGGTGAGATAAGAGTATATTTTTCGTATAGTAATATACCCATAGGCACATTAGCTAGAAATTTGCGGAGAATGCCCCAGTTTTCTTTACACAAAATGTAATAATTAATTCAATTTGGTTGGAAAATATCAAATGGGTAGGACAATATGAACTATTACAATTTGAATTGTTGATTGTTGTAAAATGAATGAAAAAACACTAAAAAGCAGAAAAAAGATTGCATAATTGACTCTGATGCAGCAAATGTTGAAAGAATTGAAATGTAAACTTAATTATTGCAAGCGTGGGGTTTTTAACCGGTGAAGATGTAGATGGGGTTATAGGAAAAAGTCATTGCCTTTGAATTTAATTTATAAGATGTTTCTTATATTTACTTTTTGGCTCCTTTAGAAATCCTTCTGAACCATGACTTTTCCTTTGCCTTCCTTCTTCCTAGTAACAGCAGCAGCCTAGCTCTGTCTCCTCATATTCTCCCTACTTCACATGCCATCTACAGACTCAAATTGACACTTTCCCTACCTCTGCGCCTTAGGGTTTTGATAGGGTCATCATGATCATATATGGTTAACTTGGATAAACATTTGCCGACACATTCATAGCTTAGTTGATAAGATTGTGTTGTTAGGAAACCACGTTTCTTATATTAAATTAAATAATATATATTTTTCTTATTTAATTATATTAATTATTTAATTTAATTAACTGAAATTAAGTAATATAATTTTGATAAAATTTTAAATTATTCGAATTAATATATACTGATTGAATAGTTGTCAATTTTTGTCTTAATTAGAAAATTATAGGAACCCTAATTGAGTAATATATAAAGACTATCTTGACCATGGTTTCAAGATTATTAAGATTTATGAATTCTTTGAATTTTAAGATTTTAAATTTTTTTAATTTCATATTAAAGCATATTTTTTTAGATTTTTATATTTCAACAATTAATTTATTATTATTTTTTAAGATAAAATTTTCTGTGATTTAAATCTTCAATCTTGTTTGATATATCATGATTTTAATATTATTAATTTTTTAAGTGATTTGATTATCTACAAAGTAAAACATTTAATTCTTTGTTTATATATATATATATATATATATATATATATATATATATATATATATATATATATATATATATATATGTGTTTTTTTAATGTGGTTGTTATATTATTTGCTCTATAGTTAGTCTAATATTTTCAATGAAATTAATTCAAACAACATGTTGTAAAACTAACCTATGTTGTGAAGATTAATTAATTGACAATGCGTAAATATTTGTGCGAAACTATTTATGAGAATTGTGCTTAGCTCAAAAGAAGACTCAATTTGGCCAAATAACAAAGCACATGTAATGATAAATGCATGATTATTATAAATACATTTATTTATTTTAATGTAAACATTATTTAGTTCAAAATTAATTATCAATATTTAATCATTGTAGTGAGAGTATTACTTATAATTAATATCTATGTCCAAAGATTAAGAATTAATGTTCTTCTAGGTATTTTAAGATAGATCCACAATTCGGATTATTGATTCATCTTTTGATTTATTTTTATAACATGCTTGTTAAATGTGATTATTTTTGTTTATTTTGTTCTCTATATAGTTTCTGTTGCTATTGTTATGAATGTTTCTACCTAAGTCAACAACATTCAAATGTTGAGCTATCAAACTTCAAAATCTATAAATAAATCATGGAGATTATGCTTGGTTGTATGGATTTGGATATTGCACTCTAATCGGATCGAACCATTATTACTCCAAAAAAATTCAATAAGGTTAAAATTGAAAAGTGGGATAAGTCTAACTGAATGAACATAATGAACATGAAATGCTTTATTTTAGGAGCTTTTCGAGGCTCTATTATTGAAAGTAAGAGCGCCAAGAATTTTTTGCAAAAAAATGAGAAATATTTTACCAAGAACAAAAAGTTAGTGGTGAGTAACCTTTTTGGGTAAGCTAGTCATGATGAAGTACAAAGGCAAAAGGAACATAAGGGAGTACATCATAGAGATGTCACATCTCGCATCAAAACTTAAGTTGCTTAAGTGAGAGCTATCTGAGAACTTTCTCGTGTATTTGATTTTGATCTCTCTTTATACACACTTTGGGCAATTCAAAGTGAGTTATAACACTTAGAAGGACAAATGGTCATTCATTGAGCTTATATGTAACTATGTGTAAGAAAAAAAGGCAGTAGCGAGATAAGATTGAAAGTGATTACTTGACCTTAACCTCTCAAAACAAGAAAAAGAAGAAAGCTATGGTTACTGCGGAAGGTTCTTCCTAGCAGAAGAAATAAAAGAAGCAAGATGAAGAGTTTGGTTGATGTTTCTACAAGAAGTTAAGAAACATGAAGAATGAGTGTTTCAAGTATGCCACCTGGCATGTAAAGAAAGGTATGCGTCTAGCTTTAGTTTATTTTAAAGTTAATTTAGCTTATGTGCCTAAGGATACTTGGTGTGTAGATTATGGTGTTACAATTCACATAAGTATGTCTATATAGGGTTTCATGTGGAGAAAACCTCCAAGTG
Organism: Hippophae gyantsensis; assembly: GCA_030763125.1. Classification (NCBI taxonomy): domain Eukaryota; kingdom Viridiplantae; phylum Streptophyta; class Magnoliopsida; order Rosales; family Elaeagnaceae; genus Hippophae; species Hippophae gyantsensis. The sequence goes on along the minus strand of CM061037.1, from coordinate 13,449,136 downwards.
ATGCTGAAAGATTTATCTTTGTGTGTGATGGTAATAAAGTTACTGAGGAAGTTATATGGACTTTTAGATTACAATTAAAAACTGTATTTTATTTGAATTTGTTTGAGACATTTGTAGCACCATCTTTTATACGAAATTTAATTTTTATTTCTAATTTGAACAAATCAAGATTTTCTTGTTCTTTTGAAAATAATAAAGCTAATCTCTATCAAAATTCAAATTTTATTGGTTCCAATTCTTTAATTGATAATCTGTATATGCTTGATGTTGTTTCTTATAATGAAATACTACAAACAAGTTCACGTGGTACAAAAAAAAATTAAGTGATAATTCAACCACCTTATAGCATAAGCATTTAGGTTATATCTCTAACCAGATAATTCAAAAGCTTGTGTTAGATGGAATTCTTGAGCCCTTAAATTTGATGAACTTTTATGTTTGTATTGAGTGCATCAAGGAAAAACGAGCAGATGTTACAAAATTAGGTGCTAAGAGAGCTACAAAATTCTTAGAACTTACATTTATAGGTGATTATTCTAGATAAAGTTACCTATATTTGATATATAAGAAGTCAAAATTTCTTGAAATTTTCAAGTCTTTTAAAGTTAAACTTCAACTTCAACTTGCAAAGAAATATAAAGCTATTAAATCTGACCATGGTGGTAAGTACTACAAAAGGTATGGAAAATCAGGAGAATAAAGTCCAAGACCCTTCATAATTTTCCTCAATGAGTGTAGAATTGTTTTGTAATACACCATGCGAGGAAAATCTAGCATGAACAATGTTACATAGAGACAAAACTGAAACCTTAAGGATATGGTAAGAAATACGACTAATCATTCCTTCTTACCATATTCACTTTGGGGAGAAGCTTTAAAGAACGCAATGTATATACTTAACAAGATACCGAGCAAATTAGTTGCCACAACTCCATATGAACTTTAGATAAGAAAGAAGGCTAGGATTAGGCACTTTCACATTTAAGGTTGTCAAGTTAAGGCACAACCTTATAGGCCATATGAAAGAAAACTGGACTCAATGATGGCTAGTTTCTATTTTGTTAGTTACACTGAACACTCTCGAGTCTACAAGTTTTACAACCCTATAACAAGATCCTTCTTTGAAGAATATAAATAATATTGTCTTTGAAGAAGAATATATTATTGACATTGATCGAGTCTTTATACCTATTGTTGTTTAAGACACAATTCCAACACTAGATAACAATGTTCAGGTTCCTATTCTTGACATTATTTCAGACCAAGACAATAATGAGATTCTTCATCAAGCACCACCTATAGAACAAACTCAACAACCTCAAGAAGTGCCATTAAAGAGATCCATTAGAGAGAGAAGAAGTGCAATTCCATATGATTATATCATCTTTCTCTAAGAACATGAAAATGGTGTTTAGCAAAGGATGATTTGATCAACTTATATCAAACCATACAGAGTTCTAACTCATAATTCCATAAAGGATGAGATGAAGTCTATGAAAGACAATTATGTTTGGGACCTCATCGAGTTGCCCAAAGATGCAAAGCCCATTAATTGTAGATGAATATTTAAAACTAAGAGAGATTTGAAAGGTAATGTCGAGATATATAGAGCACTTCTAGTTGCCAAAGGTTTTACTCAGAAGGTAGATATAGACCATAAAGAGACTTTATCTCTAGTATCTTTGAAAGACTCTTTTAAAACTGTAATGACACTTATGGCTCATTTTGAGCTAGAGCTACATCATATGGATATTAAGATTGCGTTTCTGAATGAAGACATTAACAAGATTATTTATATGGTACAACTAGAAAACTTTGTAATGAATGATCCAAAATCTATGGTTTGCAAGTTGAAAAAAACCATCTATGGTTTGCAAGTTGAAGAAAACCATCTATGGTCTTAAACAAACTTCCCGTTAATGGTATCACAAGTTCTATCAAGTCATCAACTCATATGATTTTTAGGGGAATGTCATTGATGATTATGCATATCATAAGTTTAGTAGGAGTAAATATATTTTCTTGGTATTATATGTTAATGATATTCTGCTTGCTAGTAGCAATATAAGTTTTCTTCACAAAATCACGAAATTTTTGGCGAAGAAAATTGAGATGAAAGATCTTAATGATGTTTCTTTTGTATTAGGTATTTAGGTACTGAGGGATTATTCTCTAGGTATCTTTGGGTTGTCACAACATATCTATATCGATAAGGTTTTGAGTAGATTTGGTATGAAAGATAGTAAACCAGGAGACATGTCGGTGGTTAAAGAAGACAAGTTTAGTCTCAAACAATGCTCCAATAATGATCTTGAAAGGAAAGAGATGTAGAATATTCCCTATGCATCAACAATAGAGTATAATATACGATCAAGTTTATACTTTTCTCGACATAGCATTTATAGTGAGAGTTTTGGACATATATTTGAGTGATTTAGGTATACAGTACTAGAAGGTAGCCAAATGCATGATGCATTATTTGAGGAGAACAAAAGGCTATATGCTCACTTTGACTCTAATATTATGGGATGCCAAGATAACAGGTGCTCCACATCAGGCTATATCTCTTTATGTTGGTTGTAGAAGTTATCGTATGGAAGTATGCTAAGTAGACTCTTATAGCTTCGTCAACTATGGTTGTGAAACTTTTTCACTAGGCTATATGTGATAGATGGCATTGACATACCATTGAATATTTATTGTGACAATAACTTGACGATGTTTTACTCCAACAATAGCAACTCAATGAAGTCAAAGTTTATCAACATCAAGTTTCTAGTTGTTAAGAGTTCAAGATAGGTAGATTTTTATAGAATATATAGGAATAGATTATATGCTAGCAATCCCATTAAGAAAGGGCTTAAAGCTTAAGATCTTTCATGAGCACATTTCTCATATGAGTGTTATTTATGATAATACATTGGTTTAATGAGATTTATTTTTATGTTATATATATTTTACTTTGACATTGGATTGTTTAGTTTTCAATAGAATAAAGTTTATGGTTTATGATTCTATTTTTGAGCTTATTTATGTTTTCTAAGTGTAATGTCCACATTATATTAAAGATTTTTGATTGATCTCACTAAAAATTGAAAAAGGATCAGTTGAAAATAGGCATGTTTGAGATCATAATACATATAATTTTCATATTACTCATCTATATTTGATCTATGTCATTAAATGTATTAATATAGTGATCATCGTGGTTTAGTCAAGACTGTATTGTGATAAAAGCAGCTGCGGTTCTATTACTAATATATGGAATGGATCAAATTGTTTAAGGAGATGTTTAAAAATAAATAACATACAAATGTATGCCTAAGTAATTATTATGATATAATTGGTTTAGGAATAATATGTTGTCTAAGTGAGAGGTTTTTAGGAAATCACATTTTTTATATTAAATTAGCCAATATATCTTTTATTTTTTTAATTATATAGTTATTTAGTTTAATGGGTTGAAATTAAGTAATATAATTTTAATAAACCCCTTTATTGTTCAAATTGATATGGACTCATTGAGTACTTATTGATTTTTGCATTAATTAGTAGATTATGAGAACCCTAATTAAGCATTATATAAAGACCCTTTTGGTCATGGTCTAGAATATACCAAAATCACAATTTTTTTTGATATTTTGTTCTAAGATGTTTATGTATGACTAAGTAATTAAGCATTATCTTACTCAAATCTATAAATTTTTAATAATCTAGCATGATATAAATCCTAAATTTTTTGATATTCTATTCTAAGATGTTTATATGTAGAATCTATTTATGACTTTCATTATGATTTAATTCTAATATATAATATATTGGTTAAATTGTTCAAATCACAATCTTTAGATGTCACTCAAAATGAATGCTTATGATTTGAAGATTAATTTACTTTAAAATAATATAAAGCGTAAATATAGTTTAGTATAGTAAGCATTGTGATCGTGATAGGTACTCGATTTGTGAAAGACATACACATAACATAAGTACGTAACTTTTAACGGGTCATCATATAAGTATATAAATCTTAAGTCTTACGTTTAAGTTGGTTTTATAATTTATTGAAATCCACCTTTTTATCACTTTTATTACCTGAATTTTAATATTAATATTGTTAAGTTTTGTTTTATGTATAAACTTAACCTCTTGAATTTAATATTATTTGATAATTAGTTTATATTTTTCTTTAAATTAGAAGGAGTTTCAGTTTTTAGTTCCCGAAATTTGGAATGGAAATTTTTATTTTTTAAATTTGTGTCATGTATTATGATTTCAAAATTTACACAACTAAATTTCATATCTTCTACCTTCTTTTCATGAAAACCATGGTCTCACATCTTTTCTATCATCTTTCTCAAAAAAAAAAAAAACTAAAAAAAAAACGAAGAGAATATTAAATTGAAAATAAATTAAAAAAATAGAAAACGAAACGCAATTTTATCAGATTAGTAATCCTTTTTATGTTTTTCTGATTTTAAAAAACATAAAACAATTTAAACTCATTATCAAAGAAAATTATGTACTCTTTAAAAAAATTAATTAAAAAAACTAATTTTAAATATAAAAAACAAAAATTAAAAACATAACTAGCTAAAAAGGAGACCTAAGAAAATAAGTATACTAAAAAATTCACCAAATGAGAAATATATATGAGATTGATGTTGAAATATATAAGAGGCCAACTGTCCTTGTATACGGACCTTATAATTCTCAATAATAATTCAAACTTTATATAAAGCTGACAGCTAATTGAATTGGTTTTGACGTATAGGAAACGACTATATAGTATTGCAGAGACAATGACAAACATGTCTAGTTCAAGTAATGAAAATATATAATGAACCGTCGTTTTAATATATACGCAGTTACAAGTAACAATAAGAACATTTTATCTTATAGAAGAAAAGAAGTAACAATTCATGAGAATATTAATATTGAAACTCATAGATCTGTACGTACATATATACTATATTATAAATTATAAAATCTGCTGAGATATATATTACGGGGGACATGGAAATAACTAAAGGCTGCATGTAATTTCCAATCTAATTTTAACAAAAAGGAGTACGTGGTCCATTGTACACAAACGATTATGTTCTGAATAAGCAGGTCTATATATTAATGGATAGGACAACTCATAAATTTTTGTTAATTAATTCATGATATGATTAAAAAATTTATCATTTTTTGTTTTAATTAGAGTAAGATTAAATATTATTTAATAAATAAAAACAAAATTTATTATTTTTTTTTATAAAAACAATAAATTTGGATCTATTAACCAAGATTAGTATAATTTTTTGATAGATGTTAATAGATAATTTTAATTTTAATTTTTAATAAAAGAGAAATTCATTGATATTAAACACATGAGCACGTAAAAACCATTTAGAACAAAGAAAAACCATATCTTTTAATATATTTTTTAATCCTTATAGTTTTAGGTGGTAAGATACTTTAAGGTTCCTAGAATCAAATATCTTTCTCTATTCGTCTGAATTTTCTTAGACCGGAAATTCAAGAAAGTGGAATATTTGGTTGATCAATCCTTATTTTTATTGAATCTGACTGCATTCTATGAACCTTTCATAATAGAATAGAAAGAAATACATTTTTTTATTATCTCTTTATGATTTAAAGAGAATTTTTATTTTCACGATTGCATAATCAATCATTCATGATTGATCAGATCATTGATACAAAAAAGATCCAAATACAAAATTCATCCTCTATATAATTTACGAAAAGGTGAAAGAAATTAGGTGAGATGGACCATAAGCATAACACCATGTGTGTTCCTAATATTTTTTGAACAGTAATAATTAATAATAATCTAAAAATAATGTGATATATTAAAAAAAATTAGGCCTCGATATCATCATAAAACTCATATATTTTAATGTACATAGGCTTTCATTATCATCTTAAACTCATAAAATATTTTAATTATGAAATGAGAAACTCATATATTTTAATGTACATAGGCTTTCATTATCATCTTAAACTCATAAAATATTTTAATTGTGAAATGAGAAAGAAAAGTAAAGAAAATAATATTAATATTTACTATTATATATAAAAAGAAGAAATTTGTAACTTCAAATCAAAGTAAACATGTTATATGTTAATATATTTTGGCTTTTTAAAAATATTCGTCCTACTTCTACTTGTATATTTGATAAGACACAAATTTATTGGCAATAATATTATTAATAATTCAGTACCACTGACAACAAATTAACCACAAAAACACTTTAATTTGATGCCCACAACCAATTTCGTAGAAAGAAAAAACTCAAAAAAGAAGAAACAAAAACCTAAAATGAAAATTTAGAACAACACAGCAGCGGGTGAATACGAAAGTAATTTTCATATTTCTACAAATATATATATTTTAATAAAAGGCTTTACTTTTTAAGATTGATTTTAACTTAAATTACATATATATATATATATATATGGATGAACTAATAAGATACGAAACAGATAGATTCGAGGGACTAAACATATATAGAAAAATAATGTTTGTCAGTGTCACTGTTTATATAAATAGGAAATAGTCCCATTGGTGTGTGAATTCACATAATAATTTGCATAATTCTTTTTATTGTCAATTTTTGTGAATTATTATTTTATTTTTATAATAATTATTAATTACACTCCAATAGCATTATTGTTATATAAAATTGATATTAATATATCTTTTTATCGTATGATAATATTATCACCCATCAATATATGTTGGATGTAAAAGACTCATAAAAAAAATTGAAATTTCAATTGAAGTTGTCTTGTAAAATTTTATCTACAATTCTCCCTATCATCTTTACTTGTATATATATAATATTTTTCTTTGTATTTTGGCCAACACCTTTGTTAAAACAGGACTGTGCCACTAGTAACGTATTAAGTCAAAGAGGACACAAGCCCACCTTAATTGTTTTGCAAAATTTTCATATGTTCTAATTTTCCCACTAGTAACGTAATAAGTCAATGCAATCGTTTTCATAATTATATTTCTCTCAATATAATTATTATATTTGTGTAGAAAAATGTCACCGTCTAATATTAATTAATAAAAATTATTATTTTTGGTCAAAACGTCTTATGAATAAAAATAATATAAAATTAAAATATAATATATATTAAAAAAATAATATAAAATTATAATATATTACATGTTAAAAAGATAATTATCATTAATGTTAATTATATGTATACAACCTTTTGTGTTTACGGTTTAAAATTTAAGTTACAATGTTTTAATTTTAGAATAAAAATAATTTAAATAATTATTATATTTTATAAATTTGAGAAGAAATAAATTAAAATTATATATTAAAAATATGAATAATCACTTCTTAATTCTCAAAAATATAAAAATAAATAGTACTTATTTTCTATATGTTATGAATTTATTTTTAAATTTTATTAAAAATAAAAAATATAATTTATATATAAATTAAAGACTAATAAATCATTTTAAATAAAATATTAATAATCCCATATAACCTACCAAAAAGCTATGGCCACTTTCTCTAAGTATAGAGATATAATCTATGTCATCTAAATTAACGTAGATTGATCAAAATTAGACTCGATCAATTGTAGAATTAAACTAATTGAGAATCGATCGTCTTTAATCTAACTAATTTTGAATTCTTATTAATTATTATTTAGATCAATAAAAAGGTTTCGATCCATCGATTATTAATTGTGAAGAAAAACATACTCATAAATACCTATACACTTTTACTAAGTGAGTTTGGTCGATTAAGTAATTTCATTTATTTATCTAAATTGTTCAATTTTTATTTACTTTCATTTTATATAGAATAACGAAAACAACTATTTTATCCCTATAAAAATTGAAAATTATATGATTAATTACACAAGCGAGTATAAATTTATGGAAATGAGGGGAACCCTACATGTCTCACCCCAGTCTCCCCTCCACTAAATAGAAACTAATTCAGGCTACTTGTGCGAAAACAAGGGGGTCCAATCCATTCCATTGCGTCGTTTTCATAATCTTGGTTTATATGTACAATATATACACGTAATTCAACATTATTTGCTCATTTTGAATTGTTGGTATCTCCCTTGTTGATGTCTCCTTGGAGAATCCATCATAAGTGACAGCCTTCACGTGACTAACCCAAATAACGTTTTCTAGATGCAGACACAAATGCAAGAATATGACACCTCGTGCTTTTTGAGCACTCGGCCCACAGCTCACCACGAGTCACGACATTGCACCTTGTGTTACAAATGTTATGAGATTAAGAAAAATTATACATCAGTTCTGCATGATGTCTCAGTCTTCGCTAATAATAATCTAAAAATTTAAATTTAAATTTATAAAAAAATTAAGTAATTTTTAAGTTTTTTATTTTTTATTCTCTCCCATATTGTCATTAGCAATCGGTATACTTCATACCATCTAACTAGAAAGATATATTTATTTAATAATTTTTTGATTTAAAATTTAAAATTTCTATTAAATAATTAATATGTCATTATTTTTTAGATATAAGTCTTATCAATTATGTTACATCACATCAATCAAAACACATACATGGTGATCAAATTGACTTTAACAGATACATCACTTCAATATCATATCAGAAATTCTAGAGAAATGATTTTCTAGTAATTGAAATTGAAATAACGTAGTGATTACTGATTTGCGGTCATTAAGAATCAATCCTATACATTTGCTTGCGAGAAAAACTCTTTTTTTTTTTTTTGGATTCAGCTAAAGTTTCCCCACCCTTGTTGAAAACGATCGTTTGGAACGATGTTCCCTTATTTTCGATGATGAATCAATTGTTAAATTAACGTTTGTCTGATGTAAACTGAACGGTACTGTCGTTTTCTTACTGCGAAATGTTAAAAGCAGCATAAATTTCTCGTTTGAAAAAATGTTTATGTTCAAAGTTTTTGCATATGTGACAATTTTATTTATAAAAAAATGAATAATTTCTCTATTTTTTAAAAATAAATCTAATAATATAAATGATATTGGTGGAAATTTGAGTGCGAAAGTATGTTATTAGTATTTCTCATTTGCAAGTTAATAGAAATCTTAGGTATTACACTGCTTTTGAATCAACCCACTTACTCTCTTTTCTAAAAACTCGGAAGCAAACCCAAAACTCTGGCCCATTACTCTAGTTTTGTCTCTCCATCCTAGTATTCTACAAACCCACTTGAACATTGTCTTTTATTACACGACAGTGTTTAAAAAAAGATGAAAACAAACTCCATTTACATTTTCCAAGAAATATAATGCCAAAAAATTTTGGCCCTCACATTGTCAAGAACATGACTATTTTCGTTAAATTAGAAAACTCTAGTACTAGTGTACAACTGCAGAATTTATACTAAATGCAATTGAAGAAGCTGACGTTATAAAAACTAAATAAAGTCTTATTATAAAAATTTTCAATAGAGGTTACTCTAAAGTCTTCACTACTGATAGGGTAAATTACAAATAATGTCTAGTGAAACTCGAAGCCACATGTAACCACCTAAGGTTATGAGGCGTTTAATTATACCAATAACCAATAACCTAGTGGTTGATGAACATCAATCGCCTAAGGATTTGCTTGTGGTTCACTATCCGCCCACAGTATAAACCCGAATTCAAATCCTACTCATATAATATTTCTTCTATTTAATAAAAAAAGGAGACTTAATTACCTCTTTTTTCCTTAAAAAAAATGTCAATTGCCTTCGGCAGACAATACTCGTTTTTGTTTTTTCGGGTAAGTTAGCGATACACACAACATCTCTTGACTTGAATTGGGACAAAAACTGGAACTGATTCAACATTGAATCTTTAATCCCAAGCCAATTATCGTCCTATGAGAATAAGACAGGATCCTGCAACAAAAAGCATGAGATGAATGGGAAGAAGGATACATTTATATGTTACTCAGAGGTTCCAGTTCACAACTCAAACTACAATTGCATGTTGAACTAGTAAAACCACTAAGAAGTAAGGAGCAGATATGGGAGCCACTAGATAGTCAAGATCTCCTGCTGGGCATGCCAAGCAACCACATCTTTATATGCCAAGTTGCCGCCAAATATATCCAAAGAACTACCGATGGTAACATCTACATGTCCCATACCCGCCTCCTTTATCCTCTCTAGATCGGCCATTACAGTGACACCACCAGCATACGTCAGTGGAATCTGAAACCACAAGCATAAATGAATTATTGCTTCACATATTTTATAACATGAAAAGATAAAATGGATGTGGGTAAACATGACTAAAGATTTAAAAAAAATTCTCAAGATAATAATTTTTTTATTGACTCAAAATGCTAGTAAAGGGTGCATTGCAGTGAAAAATAAATCATTTAAATGCCGCAAATGTTGCGGAGATCTTATAGAGTAACCTACCATGGTATTAGGAAATACAGAAACTTAAAAATTGAAATTGGCAAGTGCACAAATATATAAAAGTGATAAAACCAACCGGTGAGTACTTCCCAAGCAATGCCACAAGCTCTTCATCAATGCCTAGCCTGTGAAAAAGCAAACAATTAAGTTAATATTTCTGGTTTTGGAGCATTAGATGGAAGTGTTGGCATCTATTTAAAAGGCACGCCATCAATTGACAGACAGGCTTCCCATGCACCTATAAATATTTTGGCGCTAAATGTCAAACTTCTTTAGGTCCAAAAACTGATACTACTAATCATGAGCTCCCACATTACCATTTCACTAAATAGCCATTTTGAGGAATATCTATTTTTGAGCCACCTAACTTTTACTCAAGATGTTTAAAGGGGTGCACCAATTCTTTGAGGTCAAGAGTTTAAGCAAGATGTGATAAGCAAAAGAAAAGAAAAACAAATGTCGCCCCAAATCCCTCAAAATGATGTGATAAAGGGGAGGTGCTTTAGAAGAAATTCTCATCCCCTACCCAACCCCCCCTTCCGCCCGCCGGCGCAGGGCAGCGCGCGGCAGTAGGAATTTATAATGGTAAAAAAAGAAAAAGAAAAAAGAATCTGTTTTTGTTTGGCTGCATCTTGAATTCTAAAATATATGCACCACTAGGGTTAACTGATCCAATAAACTGAACTCAAGGGAAGAGTACATGCTATTTGTGCCATGAGAACTGAAAAGATAAATACTAATAATAGAATCAAACAAAGAATTTCAAATTACTTTTTCCCTTCAACATCAACACCATGGACAAGGAATTCATCTGCATAGTTGGCAAGAAAATCCAATACTTCCTTGCAGAGATATACATCACTGAACTTCTGCCATCTATCTGTGACAATCACGTATCTACCGTCCTGCATACAAAATCCAAAACCAAAATAAGAGAAAAAAAGAAAAATAATAATAAATAAATATATATATATATATATATATGTGTACTCAGATAACACTGAAGTTAAGATCACCACTATATACACTATGATATATGTAACTATTTTTTCAACACCTCAGCTCTTTCCCGACAACCCCACTCCCTCAAAAAAAAAAAAAAAAAAAAGAAGAGAGCGAAAAAAGAGGAAAAGAAAGAAAGAACACTGCTATTTCATGAAGGAGCAACTCAGATTATGAGAAAAGTTTATATGCCACCTTTTTTCGGCAGCTAAGATCCAATACAAGCCTCTCTTTTCCAATGACACGAACAAGATCCTTGAGCCTCTCAAGGTCCATTTTCCCATTGTTGAAAACATACTGTAATATAACCATGATGAATACAAATCAATAACAATAGCTTAGATGATCCTGGAACTCTTTGTTTAAGAAAGAGATACAAGACTGGAACAGCAAAAAATGTTATCTGCAAATAAGATTCCTCCTGTGACTTGTAAACAACATACTGATGTGACAATCACATGGCTAGCTCCTTCAGCTATGTAGCTCAAAGAATTGTCAGGATTGATCCCGCCACCAACTTGCAAACCTCCTAGATGATAGCAGTCCTCGCAGTAAGTTCAGCAGAGGAAAAATCTGTAAGTTTAAACGTATCAACCACATAGATCAAAGTTGAAGAGCATACACTATGTATAGTCTTTAAGGACTTAACCACAAAAAATTAGAAAGATACTAAAGTTGGAGGAAATTTTTTACTGAGTATTTAGTAGGATAAAAGATCAATATGAATATGCATTATTTTGCATCTCAAACACACATAATAATCCCTGAAAAGGTGAAATAGCCAAATGAAGGTTTGCTCATGAAATAAGGAAAAGAAGGAAGGCACAATATATACATACTCTGACTGGGACTAACCAGAAAACCATTATTAAGAACGTGCTATCCACAATCAAGTAGAAACACATGTCTATCTGATGCAAAATTAGATCTCATTTAAAAACAAGAATATCAAATTAATCTTATTTATAAAAACTACTCCGAATTATATGAAGAAAAAAAAGGTTAATATTATTTTTATGACTTTACAGCAAAACGGATGAAAAAAGATTGAACTTTTACAGCCAAAGTCCAGAAAGAATAATCAAATCTATATAAAAAGTATGTGATGGTCAACCTACCAGGAAAGGCATGTAATGCTTCAATAGCTGCAGCTTTGCTTAAAGGATCTGCTCCAAGCATGATCACATGACCACCTACGAGTCCATCATGTTTGTACAATTTGGCAAACTCAGCAGCTGAATTTTCAGATTCGAAATTGGTAACTAGAGTAGACTCATCTTCCTTTGAATCACGAAGGGTTGATCCAACAATCTGCTTCACTTTCCCCTAAATAGATTTGAAATCTCTCATAAGAAAATTTCAAAGCAGAATATTAAAATCAAATAACTTCAATCTTTGACTACGTCCTATCCAACTACCAGGCAATGAGGCGTCCAAAAACTAAGTGCCATTACAATTGTAAACAACAAGAAGCATGGATATTCAATGGACAACAAGTTCATAATCTTTAAAAACATGCCCATAAAATAAATTTGGTAATGAAACAATTTCCACATACCTTGTGTATATCAATACAAGGACGAAACCGAACTCCACATTGAATAGACAGCCTCCTAAACCCTGTGTCAAAAAAACAAGAAATCCAAAATCATTTGCACACAATGGATATAATAGAAATGATACAAGTAAGAGAGAAAGCAATTCGTACTGAAAGTTAGTGAAGGTGGAGCAGCGATGAACTTAAGCTTATTGAGGCCATAAGTTGAAGAGTTCAGAATTGAGCCTAAGGAAATGGTCTCGAGACTCTGAATTCCCATTCTTAAAATGAGTGAGGCTTTCGAGTGTGCAGGAGAAAACAATGGACCAATACCAGTAAACCTGATTGTAAAAGTTGCACCTTTTAGATCAAAGATGCTTTTTCCCTCTCTCAATAGAGAACAAGAGAGATTTAAAAAAAAAACCAATTAAAAACTACCTATAAAACAAATCAACAAAAACCAATAATAAAATTCAGGAACGAAAGAGCAACACCACTATATTAATCCAACAATCACCAAAATCCAAACTTTATAAGCCGCGACCATCCATTGCTAAAAATCAAAAGGCATATCCAGATGGAAAAAATTCAAACACATATACCAAACCCAAAAAGTAGAACCAGATATAGATGTCCTAATTCCACCTAGGATCGTGTATTCCACAACCCGACATTCATAAACGCAAAAAACCCAGAACGAGTTTAAGCCCAAAACCCTGGATAAATATTGAACAGGAATACCCACATTGAACAACTCCATAGACATTAGATAAACCAATAAGATACCTTATCGTTCGAGGACAATTCGAGCACAAGAAGCGGCAGCACCAGATAAATTAATAGCACCTTTGATTTGGGGGAAGAGCAGTTTTTAAAGCACCTTAACTGTTTTTAAGGGTATATTTAGAATAATTATTTCAGTTTAAATATCATTTAGATATATAAAAATCGATTTTTCAATCAAATATATTTAATAATAATTTTTTTTATTTTTTATTTTTTAAGAAATTATTTATAAAATATCAGATGAGTCATAAATCTTCAAAAAGATTATTTTTAAATTAGATTTATAATTTATAATTTTGTTATTTTCATCAAATATATTTTTAGAAAAAAAATCAAAGTATTATGATTATTACATTTATAAATATTTAAAAAAAATGATTAAAAATATAAAATTTGTAAATAACAACCAAAAAAATTTTAAATTTTCTTTTAAAATAAACCATTACGAGTGTAAGTAATTTTTTTATATTTTTTTAAAAATAATCTAGTAAAAATTATAACTAAACATATTAATGATTATTTTCCTAAAAAATTATAAATCATAAAATTAATTATTTAATCATAAATCATAAGGTATAACATTATCAAATAAGTTTTAAATAAAATAAAATAAAAATTATTTAATCTAAGAATAATATTTTTACTAGTGATAAATGACTGTCACTACAATTTTTCTAAAAAAACATTATTAATGCTCATATTCCAAAACACTACATGTATAATGCATAGAGTAATTAAAATTTGGAGTGAAGTGGAATATCTTAATTCTATTTTTATATCCTTTAAGTATTTTAATAATATTTTAATTTTATTTTTTTATATAAAATCATTATTTTTTAAGTGATATTTACATTTAAAAAAATATAATTTTTTATATATATACAACACATATTTTTAATGAAAGGTATGTGTGATGTTTTCTTTTCTTTCTATCCATGTAATATTTATAGTTTTTTTTTTATATTTTAAATTTTTTAAATAATTTTTTTAATATTTTTCTTCATTTAATTTCTTCATTTTACACATTTGTAACTTTTGATAGTTGACCACTTGACGTTATTTGTTTTAGAGAAGAAGAAGAAAAGGATAAAAAAAAAAGGGGAGAAAAATCAGATAAAAAAAATAAGAAGACAATTGATCTTTGGATTAATATTTATATAGCTAATTTTTTTCCTTTATTTAAGGTAATCAAAAATGAGTTTGGTTGAATTAAAAAAAATCATATTTATTTTAAAAAATAATATTTAAATTTTATACTTAATTTCTATATTAATTTAATCTCATATTATTATTAAAAATAATGCGTATGGTTATTTTTTATTTTTTAAAATAATTGTTTTTAATTCTTTTTAAATTATAACTTATTTAAATTAAAATAATTTTTATCTAATATATTTAAAAAATAAAAATAATAAAATAAAACGTTAACTTTTTAATAATAATAAGATTAAATTATAACAAAAAAATAAAAAAATAAATTAAATATTATTTTTACAGTAAACAATAAACTCTTACGCTATTTTTCTCTACAATTAAAGAGAGGAAATACAGACGACAAAAGACAAAAACCAAAATTGGCATATATGATATGTAAATATGCCTTGCAGATTGGGAAAAAAAAAATGCAAAAACCAAATTCCATAGCAGAATACTAATTAAGGGGTGTGATCTCCATCTTTCTCACTTGAGAACAAATCATAACATAGTTCACCATAAAATCTAGAAACTAAGTCCCTAAAAACAGGACATTTAAGACTTTTCCAAGAGTAGAGAAGCTCTTCAACGTCAACCAAATCCTTCAAGTTCCCATCTTCAACAATCATATCCCCCAAATACTTCTCGAACCTCCTGCATGAATCTGAAGATTCCTTTTGATCACAATTACTATTACGAATATCTTTCACAGAAGAAGCTGGGGTCATAGGTGATGGATAGTGTATTTTCTCAATATTATTCCCCTTTTCAGAATAAGTAGTATTTAGCATTGTACTTAAGCTGTTCATGTCTTCTTCTTCTTCTTCTTTGCATGAAGTACATAAACTTGATAGAAATGTAGTTATTCGATATTTTGGGGTCTTTTTGATCAACTTGTTATGGCGAAAATGACGAGGTTCAAGACCTTTTATGAAAACAGGCTTCTTGAGTTTGAATCTGAAAACTTGAAGGAGTTTTTTGCATGGATTAAGAAACTTGGATTTGAAGTGACTAAATGCTTTCATTGTCATGATCGCTAGAAGAGGTTCGTGTAAATAAATGGATTGATGTTATTGAATTTTTGTACTCTCATGATCTCTTTTATAGAGAGATGAAGTTTAATTGGGTGCTAATCACGTCTTTGAGTGAGTGCACTACCATGAAGTAAAACCTTTTTTTTTTTTAATTATATAATTTTTCTTTGATCAGTCGAGTGTTAGACCCAGCCAAACTGGTCCGGTAGCACAAAGCTGTAAGAATATTCCAGATTAATTGGGCAATATTCCTTACTAGAAGTTCTTAATAGAAGCAAGTCCTGTGACAATTCGAGCGTATCAGGTGTGTTCATGTGTGTTTGTTGGTGTCGTGGGTTCATATTTTCTGAACTAAATTCACAATTTTTTATCGTATAAACAAAATTAAATTATTTTTAACGAATTTATTTGTTTATAATAGTAAAAAAAAATTAATATCTTTATAAATAAATAAAAATTAATATTAATTTTAATTAAAAAAATATTTTAGATCGTGTTTCCAGTTTGTAACCCAAATTACAACCCATAGAAGCAAGGCACCAAAACATGCATAGGGTTTTGTCGAAGAATATTACATCCCCAAAGGAACCCAAACACCCATTAGATTTGGTCTTTTTATGCCATATTTTTTGGTACTCCCTGTGTATTGGCCATTTCAAGAGAAGTTGGGGCTTTTGGTTGCCCAGCTCTTTAGGGTTTCTCCTTTAAGTAGACTTACTTGATTTGTGTATTTTATTTGAAAATTAATTTTTATCATACATATAAAAATTCATATGCAATAAATAACTAATATTTATTAATAAATAATCTTACAATTATTTTTATATTACACTTCTCAAATTTATCTTTAATTCAAAATTATAACTTAATTTTATTTTGACTCATCCTGTTTCTTTTTCGCTTTATAATCCTTTTCCAATTCACATTTTATGTTACTCATTGAGATTGTTTATGTAAAAGCTAAACAAGCCCATAAGTGTTATGTAGTTTAATCTAATGAGCAAAGTAAAAGTATTAAATAAACTGGATTGGTTCATTTCGTTCAAATTTAACTCATCTTATTTTATCTAATTTTTAAATGAGTTAAGTTGAAAACTTATGAGAAACTTATTTAATTTTTTTTATTAAATTGGTTTAAATTATTTAAACATTTAGGCCATATTTGATAACAATTTAAATTTTTAATTTTTAATTCTTTAGTTTTAGAACAAAAATTTTCATTTTAAAATATTTCCAAAAAAATAAGTTATTTAATAATTTTTAATTTTAATTTTGAGATGTAGATTTTAAAAATTGGATATGTTGTTCATTTAAATTCGTGAGAAAAATGAGCTAGGTTTTTTTTTAGCTCATGACTTCGATGCATAAACCAACCGTAAATAAACTGAGTTAGATTAAGCAGTTCGTTTAACACTTTTAGAGAAGAGTAATTCATAAAGTTATAAACACAGGTTGATTGTGACATGGAGAAATATTTTTCAATACTTTAGAAAGTTTTGTTTCCTTTTTTTTAAAGGGAATTAAGTACTATGTTCAAGGAAAACTATGATGTGTTTATTCAATAATATTATAATGGAGCTCATGTTATAACACGTTAAGGGAATCATTTAAAATTGTTGTTTCATTTTTCTGGTAATGTTTTATGTCCTTCTAGTTAAACCAGTATCTTTGTTGTATTCTAAACATCTATGTGTATCAAATTTTCATGAATTTTTCAAATCAAATGTGCTTTGTCTATAATAACTAGCAGCTTGTTAGGCGTCTTTTCATTAAATTTAAACAATAATGATAAACATGAGCACACATACGACGAAGAATCTTTTTCTTTGTAAAAAGAACATCTCTAAATGTAGTTTTTATGTATAGAAGGCAACTTTTTGTAACTGTTTGGTTTGGATAACATAGATGGATTAGAGTAAGAATGTTGGTCCATCACCTTATAATGAGAGAAGTTCATTCTAATCTCCTAATAAGGGTGTCAATTATATAGTATTGTGCGTATTCTTGAACCATGTCTAACTAATTGTACATTATATTTATCTTCTTTTTCCTTTCAAAAACTACTAAATAAGATGTAGAACTTGAACCTCAACAATCATTCATCGTGAATGAGCTTGTTAGAAGTTGAAGTTCCCTATCCACCAGATCCAGTTGTCGGCTTTGTCTCACCAGTTCATACAAGCTATTTGATCCAATTTTCAACTTGGATCTGATTTTCTCAACCATTTTATCCAACTCTTGGCCTTTTCCTTTTCTTTTTCCTTTGTGCCTCACCAGTTTCCTTCTCACTCATAACCTCACGAGCGTTGTCATTGTGTGTCCAACAGTCATCTTAACCATGAAAAAGTTATTGTCAATGACTTAGCCATTGTGAGTCATGAAAAGGTCTGATAGTCTCCCTTTCCATTCAAGTATAGTGGATTTTTAATTCTACTTCTCCCGTAACAAAGTTATTGATTAAAATCTTCCTTTGGTGAAATTTTATTGACCAATTTGTCTACATAGTTCAATCTCTAACTCTAGTGCCATTTATCATTAATCATCAAACATCTCCTTTCTTTATAATACGAAGAAGATATTCTTTGATTGATAATTTGATTTCATTTATATGAGAATATTTTCTCTAGATTAATTTTTCAATTACGAGTTAATTCGAATATGTGTTCCTTTTAATCGTGAGTCTTTGATGCTTATTAGACTTCTTTCAATTTATTTTTATGTGATTTTGTTTCTTTTTATCTACTTTTTTACTTGGTATTTCTACGTGTTTAGATTTATGATGATCTATCTTGATATGGATAATATATTGAGTAACAGTATAGTAGTAAAATAATTTAAAATAAAAATAAAAATATAATAAAATTCATACATAAATATATTAAATTAATTTATTAATATTATTTTAAAATTAAAAATATAAGAAATATATTAAAGTCTAAAGTATTAATATAATTTAGGTATTAAAGTCTTAAAAAATCTTAATGGAAGACTTCAATTAAATTAAAAAGATTATTAAAATAAGATATCAAATAATATTATGATATGATATATATTTATATATGTATTTAAAATTAAAATATGGCAGAATATTATACTTCACATATTGTATGTTTCTATTGATAAATATATTAATTTAATATCGCTTATACTTTTATCTTATTATAAACGTAAATGGTTACAATAAACGATTTTATTACGTGATAATATATATTGTATTCATATAAGATTCTTTTGTCTTATTTTTATATATAAGATTCTTTTGTCTTATTTTTATTTGTCATTTCACGTGTAATTAGTAATCACGTAAATATGTACATAAATACTTAAAAAAAATAAAATAAAAAGAGACTTAAATTACAAATATATTAATGTTAATTTTATTATTAATATATATAATAATACATATAAAATAAAAAAAACGTTTGTACAGACACATAATAACAATTATAGACACGAAATTGGTAAGCTATGAACCGGTCAAAATAAATACAGCAAAAATAAAACATAGAGATAAAGTTTTATAATTTTTTCCTAAAAAATTAATATTTGATTTAAAAATTAAATAAAAAATGGATATGGAACTGAATTAAAAAAAATGATAATTTTTTTACATTGATTCTTAATCTTACCATTGCTTGATTAACTATGAAGAAGATTAAATGAGGATATATCTTGAAAATTACTATATTTTGTATATCTTGTTCGGATGTTGGGTTAAAGGTGTTTTGGATCAAGGGGAACATCAGGATTATTAATATTTTGATTAAATACAAAATTATCCAAGTTTTATACAAATATTTATTAATAAAAATATTTACATATAATAAATATATTTTAATTGATATATTACTATTATTAGTGTATATGTAAAAAAAATATTGATGAGTTCGATAACAATTATTTATAAATAATAATATAAATATATAATGTCATTAAATATGTGTCCTAAAACATTTATGTAATGAATGAAAATACATATTCATTTTTAACATTAATATTCTCTTACAAGAATCTATTTATTAGTGGGTCTAATTAAATACAGTATTGATAGATGATCTGCATATGTGTATTCATTTTTTTGGTTAATGGTGTTACTTAGATTCTCAAAATTATATATTATTCTCAAATCAAATGAAGGTGCATGTAACTCAAGAGCAAGATGCAAGATATTAAGAACATGAAGGTGGAAGAGCAAGATGTATGAGGCTAAGAGGATGAAGTCTGAAAAGTATTTTTGAAACCCATGTTTTAGAAACCAATCTTGCAATACAAGTATATATACAATCTTCCTATAATGTTTTCCTAAATATACTAGTTTTGTTTTTTTGTGTAGTTTTGTTTTTTAATTAATGCATGAGTTTCTTTTTTATGCAATTACTTTCACTAGTAATGAATTATGTTTAGTTAATTATTAGAAGTTTTCGTGATTATTTTTCAAAAAAAATTGAAGTAATTCTGCACCAGCATATCTGGAAAAAAGAATACACCTAATACTATGCTGCAAATTTTGGCATCATATAAGTCTCTATAATGAAATTTCATGGATGTTTAATTTATTATTATTCCCATAAAAATCGAGAAAAGTGAATTTTGATATTATAATATTTTTTTTCTAATACTATAAATTAAATAGAGAAAAATGCAGTTATAAAATATATAAAAATATAAATTTTTATGTAAACAAATACAATTGTTTCTACTTTCTTTTAAAATTTAAAATTATTTGAAAAAAATTAATAACAAATACTAATGACTTATGAGTCAAAAACTAGAATTCCTCCAAAATATATTAGTTATTTTTATTTTCGCTGGCCAAGAATCACTTGTAAAACAAAAAGTAAAACTATCCATTTAATATTCAATAAAACCTAAATAGCGTAAATCAACTGATTTAAGTTATTTTAAGTACAAAGTTATTTGAATATGAATAGCAAAAAACTTATCATTATAGAACTTAGTAAATTTATATCTACTGAAAGATGGAAAAGAAGTGAGACAAACATTATATAACATACAATGCAAAATGGTTTCACATGAAAGTTATAGGCCCTAAATTTACAAGTGCTCAACTCTTAAAATTTCACAAGATATTTAAAATCTAAAAATGATATTGCGATTCTTAATTACGAGATTTGTATGATTTATTCGTGTTAAGTATCATTGTCTCACATCAGTTAAGAATAAAGTAGTAATATTGTTTATAAGTTTGAACAACTCTTAACTCAAAGAGATCTTATTGGGTTAAGTTAAACATAAATTTCTAACATGGTATCAAAGTTTTACTCATGATCTCTATGTGCTTGAACACTAAGCTCTATCAAAATTTCACCGTGACGCTTATGTTCATTTTTGTCCGTCATGTGGAGGAAGTTGTTAAGTATCATTGTCTCATATCGACTAGGAACAAAACAACAATACTGCTTATAAATCTGGACAATTCTTAACTCAAGAATATCTTATTAGGTTAAATTAGGTCTACGTTTCTAACAGATTGGATTAAATTAGGTCTAA
Organism: Hippophae gyantsensis; assembly: GCA_030763125.1. Lineage (NCBI taxonomy): Eukaryota > Viridiplantae > Streptophyta > Magnoliopsida > Rosales > Elaeagnaceae > Hippophae > Hippophae gyantsensis. Next base: position 13,427,653 of record CM061037.1, on the reverse strand, counting down.
GTTTTTAACAGATTAGATTAAATTAGTTTTAAGTTTCTAACAAATTTAGTTAAATTAGGTCCAAATTTCTAAAAATTTAAATGATATTGGTTCCTAACTTAGATATGTCAAATTCATCTTAGAGCAATCAATTTAATTTTTACTCTAATAAAATGTTTAAATATATAAAAAATATGCTTTAGTAGCAATTTATAACATTTTTGCTAATGCATTCTTACCAAAATTTGACGAATTCTTTTATATCAAATTAGGACATCTCCAACCCAGTACCAATGTACTAAATTTGGTACAAAATTGCTCCAAAAAAGACTTTGAGTTTGAATTTCGAACCTCACTCCTATACATTACAATAGTGTCTCAACTGAGACAAGCCAATCGTCTTAGTTACGAGCTAATTGAACAAAGCCATTTTGATTTCTGCCACCATTATGCCTTCTTATTTTCTCTTCTTTTCTGAAAATTGTTACTGAAAGCTTTTCCAGTTGCCTTATGGCAAGAAAGAGCTTTGCAAAACCGTGTATCCAGCGTTGAAGCATGTGGGGCAGTCTAAATGTTAAGCATTTGAAAAAAAGCAAAGAATATAAATCATTTATAGAGCATCGAATTATGAGATGTAGTGATGTACTTGCCACTAAGGTAGACAAATGGGGTCTGTCTTAATGAAATTCATCATTACTTAAAAAGCTGCTTTGGATAAAGAAAGACCAAACCACGTCCGAGTATTAATTTAGAGCTGTCAAGTTATTAAATGAGTTGAATGGATCAATTAATAAATTAATTTATTTATATTTTTTTAAAACTAAAAAATAAAAAATATTGATAATCTTATTTAATAACAAAAATATTAGTATAAATATTATTTCTTAATTATATTTCCTAAAACAAAAAAAATTGTATTTTAATTATGTTTTTTATAATGATATTATAATAATTATTTTTTGATAAAAACATTTTATTAAAAGATCTCGCAAGAATTCTAATTTTTCAACTTATTTAATTAATCTTAAATAAAAATATTTCATTTCACAATACAGTTATTAATTATGAATGCTTCAATGCGCAGCAACATATTATTAGTATTCAAGTAATGCACAGAAAGCCTAGCTACTTTCAGTTAACGGAGTTCTAACCTTGGGAAACATCTTTTAATCTTTTGCGCAAACATAATATTTGTCTCTCATTGAAGCTTTCATGCATTCAAAGAACCCATGTATTCATCTAACAAATTCTAAGAGGTATATACTTATGATGAGATTTATAGACCACATTACCTTGAGCAATCAAATTAAGTAGTTTAGATTACATCTCTCTATTAGAATTTGATGACTTTAAATTCCCCACATCCTTGATGCTAAAGTAATTTATCATTTATTTGATTAATACCTATCAACACTTAAAAACTACAAAAAAAAAATAACGTTTAATAATTTAATCTTCACCTTTTAAATAACAATTAATTTAAGAGCGCCCTAATACTACACAAATAATACTACTGTGTGTGATTGAACTTGTCACTTAATGCGGTAAATAGCCTTATTCACCATACTACAAGATCAACTCGTAAAACAATTGGTTCATTGAGAGGGAGAGGGAGAGAGAGAGCAATTTAACATGTTTGTGATCTTGTTCCCCTTTGCTTGCATGCTTAAACAATCTCTTATCCATCAACACACTTTTATAAACCCGACTTTATATAGCTCTTTAACTTTGTTTATCTTTTGACTCTTCAACATCTCACAGCATATTCAACACCACATCCACTATCAAAAAGAGAAAACAGAAACTCATCTCCATCTAGACTCCCAGCTAGATACCCAAACACACAAGGAGAGATCAGGTGTTTCAATAGTGACAAAGTGAGGGAGGACTAGTTCATTCTTGAAATGGGCAATTATAGGTTCAGATTGTCAGACATGATGCCAAATGCCTGGTTTTACAAGCTCAAAGACATGAGCAAAACCAAAAAGCACAAAAATTCTCCCTCAACATTGAAGAAGAAACTCTCCCCTACAACTTGTGCTCCACAGAATCCTCATCTTTCTCAGTCTGGTTTCAAAATCTACAGAACAGAACCCACCAAAGCTGATAGAGTCTTCTATAGTTCACCTGTAAATTCAAAAGCTTCAGATAGCACTTTTCCTGATCCACCTAGAAACTCTTCCAAGAGAAAATCTAAGAGAAGAGCTATCTACAAGCCTTCTAATGAGCTTTTCTTTCCCTCACTTACCTCTGCTCGGCCTAGGCCGAACCCAATTCAGTACTCCCCAGACTACCTTTTGTCTTCTAGAGATAGTTCTACTTCTGAACCAAACCACTATGAATCTATTTCATCAACACGTGACTGTGAAAACTTTGTTGCTTCTGACCCATTTGCTGGTTTAGTCTCACCATCGTGGTCAAGTTCTTGCAATTGTAGACTTAGTTCATCAACTAGAGATATCATCATCGATTTGAACGAAGATGATTCTATCAACAAAGCTGAGATGCAATTTGGGTTTGACTTATTTTCAGAGCTGGAGCTTCCTCAAATTCAAACAAAGCCATTGAACTTAGTTGATGGTAACACCAAATACAAAAGAAGTTCATCAAAATTGGAAGATCTTAAAGGACAAAAAACTATCTATGTCAAGAATGTTAAGGAGGAACGAATTAGAACAAAAAGGGTGCAAAATAAAAACTCTTTTGTGCAAAAATCTCGAAGTAATTCAACAGGTATTAGACTTAGAGCCAACTCTCCAAAACTTGCAAATAAGAAAATTCAAGCTTGCGCTAGAAAGAGCATATCTTCAAGGAATAAAAAGCTTTCAGATAGCTTTGCAGTTGTTAAGTCATCAATTGATCCTCAAAAAGACTTCAGAGATTCAATGAGGGAAATGATTTTAGAGAATGATATTAAGGCTTACAACGATTTGGAAGAACTTCTGGCATGTTATCTCTCTTTGAACTCAAAAGAATATCATGGTCTTATAGTCAAGGCTTTTGAGCAAATCTGGTTTGATATGGCTGACATCTGAAAATTGGAATTCTTAGACTGTCTCTGTCAATTGTCAAATGCAAATATTAGTCTTGTAAGTTTTCACCCTTTTGCATCACATTTCTTTTCTGATTATTCCAGCTTTGCGAGGTTAACATTTTCAGATAATAAGTATATATATATATATATATCTTGAACATTGAAATGTTAATAAAATATATATGTACAAGATAAGTGATCCCGATGTAGGAATAATGAATCAATCTAATAATGCTTTTCAGTAATCTGCACTAAAAAGTGTTTCGAAAACCAACTCAATAACAGTCCAAGTTTTTTTATGCATTATTCACAAAATATGTTCATTAGTCAAAAACCATCCTGCCGTGAAAGTTTACAAAAAGTTGAGGGAAATAAGCGTGTCCGATACCCCGAGTCCTAAATGTGGTTCTTCTGATAATGGATGACGGATAATAAAGAATTCACTAAAAAGTGGCAAGGTCTCTCCTTACAAGTTCTGTAAAACCAAATGCAATATCAGACTCCACAAATTACAAGTTAACTAATAGTTGTGGTTGTTCAAAGTTTGAAACTAGTTACTAGTGTAATGTTATAATTAAATATAAAAATGGCTCCTTTTTAAGCCTAAGATGATTTCACACCTACTAAAGGTCACAAAATTTTGAGTTCTGTTCTTCTAAATAGCAGAGGACCACCAATGACCAAACCCTCCTCAAAATGACAACTATTATGAATCACAGAAAACTTTTATTTTTTGGTGATAATGGACCACCAATGTTTGCCCGAACACGTGGCATTTTTTATGAATCTAAATCAATAGTCATAGTCTGCAGATCAGTGCCTTTTGGAAGGATGTTAAATTACTCTTTCTCAAGGAAGGCATAATATGGTCTCTTGTTTGCTGTCCGCAGCCAAATAAATTAAGGATGTTGAAATTGTTTTCCCATTATCTTCTCTCAGAATTCTCTACCTTCCTAATTTTTCAAAAGGCAGTGCTTTCTTTTTTGTTGCTTCTCTCCCATTATTGTGTTTGCTATTATGTAAATGTTTTTGCTTATTTAATTTTTCATTTTTGTCTTAAAATATAGATTTTAATAAGGTTGTTATAGGTATAAATGTAAATTAGTTTGCTCCATTTGATAGCTGAAATATACCATAACGAAAATTGTGGTTATTTTAAGTTTCTTCGATGCTCTTTGTAAATCGTAATTTCCTATGCCCATTTCAATTTGAAAGAGAATAAATATTTTTTTCTTTCTTTTTTTTAATTTCTTCCATCCGATTTTCATGATAACTTTCTATAATTCATGATAGATTTAACTTAAAAGGTGTCAAGAGTGTTGATCTACTTGATAAATATGTTATGTTGTATCAATTTATTTATGATGTATTGTATTTATATCAAATATGTATTCTATTAATTTAAAAATCAATCAAAATACATTAAAAAACAAAAATGACATTAAATAAATTCATATCATGTCATATCAACGTGTTAAAAAATAATAAAATATGTGTTATATCAGTTTTGATCTTTTGTCAAATGAATCGTTGCGTAAAAACTAGTCACGTAACTCATGTTAATGGAGTGTATTGACTTGTCACAAATTACCACTCATGTATAAAAATGTTGGTGTGATTGTTTCCAAAATTTTAAGCTAGGCTACCATTGTTCTTACTGTTCCAAGAATGTGGCCAAACAATTTATTTATAGTAAGAATGTCTACTCCACTAAAAAAGAATTCTACAATGAGTTGGCAATCGCTAGGGAAAGCAAAGAGAAAGTAAAACTATCTAATTGGGTGAATTATAGGAGAGTATCTTAGTATTAAAGCGAAGGACATGAAAAAAGATTAATTAGTAATGCTAGAATACTATACCATTACTGCAAACAGGAAACCCCAAAATAAATAAATAAAACCATAACTAGAAGCCAAATTTAAGTGGGTTAGAGAAGTACCAAATTAGAATATAAGTAAAGGCCTATTTCATAAAATTAATCAAAGCAATACTTCAGAGACAGAAAGAGGCAAAGCAAATAATGGCCGGGAACTTTGCATTGGTTACGAACCTTTCACATTGAAGACATCTGTACGAGACTTTGTAAAGAGACTAGGACCACCAGATCATCACATACGCAGGCCTGGAATACATAATTAAGGACCACGTTAAAATTGAAGAAACTTTACAATTATCCAACAACTCATCATTCCCTTGGAAACTTTGCCATATTTTCACACTTGAAATGTCTCATTTCATGGAGTACTACTCTTCAGGACTCGTTACTTTCAAATACCGTAAGGTGAATTGGAGGTCCCAATTCAACATTGTCCTTCTCTGTAATTAAATAGGACCAATAAGGCTTCCAAATTTCAATTCTTTTCTTAAATTATTTATTAAGCAACATTATACATTTCTTAATGAAATCTAACATTTATTTAATAAACGCATGCAACATCTCATTGTTTAAGATCAATTTTTTACTTCTATTCCTCTCATATCAATCTCATGAAGTTGATTACATCATGATGCTTATCAAAAAGTTTAAATCAGAAAGAACTTGATAAATTTACTCATATTTGGTCTAAATCTCGATCAAAATGTACCATAAAAAATATGATTGAAGATGACCAGATTCTAAATAGACTTGCTGAGTCATACTACCATCTGCCAGAAAGACTAACTGAAGTCCCAATTTTGATGGTATTGAGTAAAATTTAGAATAAATAACTCTAAATTTACTAATATTAGATCCAAACAAGTAAACAAATTATTTGTATTATATCAACTATAACACCTTTCAAAGACAACTCATAAATTGAAGAGAAATACAAACACTCAAAGAAAAAGCTCTCACCTCATACTCAAACTAAGAATACAAAAACTTATTTGTTTTTGATGGAATGATTAAACCAAATGCAAGGTAGGCTATTTATAGTCCTCGCCATGCAATCTATACCACGCAAATATAAAATTAGAAATAATCCTAACCACACAAATATTATTTAAACACTTCTCTTTTTTACACCCTTTAATCACCCTATTTATTCATCCTTCAACCACTTCAACCACTTCATTTATTTCTCTACATCCTTCAACCACTTCATTTATTTCTCTTCAACTACTTCATTTATTTCTCTACATCTTTAATTATTATGTTGGTGTTGATTTTCAAGAGATGGTGCATTCATCTATCAACAAAGAACATACAATTTGTACATAATGAATTATTGTTTTCCAACTAACAGCTGCAAGCAATAACATTTCATTGACGATAGCAGAAATAACATTTTTCATACAAATAGGCAAACAGTTTAAAAAACCAGCTGACTATATACAGACATATGTTAACATACAGACTGCTTGATACATTCAATCCAGAAAAGAAGAAAATATCATATATAAACAAATTATCTACCACTCTGACATAGAATCTTACTTCAATTCTTATTTAGATACTAACAACTTTAAAAGAAATCATCACCACCGTTAAATACACCATAAGCTGATATTATGCACAAATATTTACAATCAATCTGTCTCGAACTCTATATCAAAAGTGAACTACCATCTGTATTGCTGCTAGACATAGATCCCCACTTTCCACTGTTCAGTAGAAGCTGGCCGATTTTAATACCTTATGAGGAGTTATTAAACAAGCAGACCAGGTTTTTTGCTTTTCCCCATCCAGATCATATACGTCAATCCTCTGTATGTATTGACAATTAACAAGAATCTTAAGATCCATTGATTTGACGTACTTGACTCTCTCCCTTTCTTGAAGTTCTTTTGTGTGGAGTAGCACCATTTGGCTTTGAAAACTCATAAGGTGATTGAAACCCTATATTTTCAACAGCTCCAATTGTATTAAATATGTGTCTCTTGGTCACTTCCTCCACCAATGACCGGTGAAGTAATTGACTTCTTATGTCAATTAGTGACTTGTTCCTCATCATTCTAAGGCTGTCCGTGACCCTTTTGTCTTTTGAACAAGATGAAAAAAAGGCTTTACACTGCTCATTACACTTTCCACCCATGCTTTCAGTACAAAACCTTGTATGAGTCTTTACGATGGGGTGTTTGTCTCCTCTTGCAGGGCTGACATCTGGGTCGTGCTCATCACCAGAATAATAGTTTGAGTTTGAATATGTTCCTGAGTGTGAAGAGCTTTGAGAGCTGGTATCATCAAGCAAATGATCTGCAAGAGAAATTATGCATTTGATAATCTCATTTCATATTTCAAATTTCTACTGCTCTCCTAGCATCTTATCAAGAAAGCCTATACTCCTGGTTCCAGTAGGAATTTCTTGGAATATATCCTGTATATCTATTGAAAAAAGGGGTTTATTTGGACATAAAATTGGGACAACTAGCCTATTGACTCTTCTAACTAAATATTAAAGTGGATAAATCTTTTGATCATGAGCCCATTGAAGACTCAAGTCTAGGGAAATTAGGGAAGCTTTACTATTTGTATATGATACAACCAACCTTGGCAGGACTGGGATTAATACTGTGCACAGTGCGTACTGACTCTGTCTTTTACTAATTACCCTATCTTGGTATCATTTGATATGTGTCATCTTGAGAATGCTAGTGCAAATATCATACCTATTTCCAAAAATGGCAAAATTTGGGCACGACCCTAAACCAGGCAACAATATGGACAGCCGGTGTTACACTCTTGGATAGGAAACAGGAATTGAGTATAAGGATAGACTGTGAAAGTTCCTAAAATTCAGAACAGCCACTGAAGTTAACCATTTTTTTAAGGATGAAAATGGGAATGGGGAATACCTTGGAGCCAATCATAAGCATTTGCCATTTTGTCAATTCCATGAGAGGTGATCAAGCCCAATACCGATGCCTGGGATGAGGAGGAAAAGGAGCAGAAAGGATGAGGCCCTTCATCATCATCTCGATAATTAAATGTATGATTGGATTCAGACTTCCAATGTGGTACTAAAGCAGATATCGCCCCTTCAATCATGCCAGCAATTTCAAATGGCTCCCAATCAGTGATCTCCAATTCCTTTACCATCTCCGTTGCCACATCAACTGGAGTGTCGGTCACAATGTCAAAGGGGAAATATACATTCCTCGCAGAACCTACAAGAAAAATCAATATGAAGCTCTCACCAGTTTAGTCACTGACATGGAAATGGAATAAAAGCCCAACCACAAGCACTGCCTATAAAGATGGGCTTAGAAGAACTAATAGAGATGACTTTGGATATTTATTAGACATACAACTTTCATAGACCCAATATTTTATGCTGAATGATAGAGAAGTACCATCTTTATGGGCAATATGAACTTTGAGAATGATAGTATCATCTTCGGGATTAAGCTTTCCGGTGATTGTCATATCAGTACGGCATAAATCATTACTCAATTGCAGTTTATCCATTTCTTTATCATTTAAAAAGGGCTTCGGAAGTCCAGACACTCTCATAGGCAATTTTTCACCTTCATCTGAAGCAAGAAATGGATCAAGTAAAAGCTCTTTTGCCGATAGTCTCTTTGAAGCAGTTACCAAACATTTCATAATGAATCTCTGCGCTTCAAAGTCTTGAATCTGGTAAAACACTCTAGGTAGCTTGCCCTGATTAAATGAAGTGGCATGAGGTAGAGTTCTTGTTATAGATAAATCTATGAACTGTGAACACAAAACATCATCTTACCGATGTTACTTTCTTGTAAATTTGTGCGGGATTGGTGCATTCATTGTAGGGGTATTCAGCAGTAAGCATCTCTAATACACACATGCCGAATGAGTAGACATCTACTAGTTCATTATAATTTTCCTCATACAATTCTGGTGCCATGAACTCTGGAGTGCCTAAAATAAAAGTAACTATCTATAACTGGAAGAACAAGTAACATATCATACATGAACTGATAAAAACAGAGAAACTAGTATACCAATAACACTGTGTGCAGATTGGGAACCATGAAGAATTGCTGCCAGTCCCAAATCACCAATCTTGACTTGCCCAAGATGTCCATTGACAAAGATGTTATCACACTTAAGATCTCTATGAATTACAGGAGGATCGTGGCCATGTAGATAAACAAGCCCATACAGGATCTGGCGTGCCCAGTTTTTAATGGCTCCTAAGTCCACCCGCATGTATTTCTTCCTGTATCTACAATATGGCATACACATTGTTTTGGAAAAAAGATAACGATTAGAAAATGATAATTATGGAGAATTATATCAATGTATCATAGACCAAGGTTAGAGTCTAAAAGTGTGGTTCCGAATCAACTAATGAATTGGTGTGTCCTACAGTTCTACTAAAATCAGGTGCATTTTTCTTTCCAATAAAAACATAATGAGTTGTGGGCATAGATTACCACTTTCACATTCCTAGTTTCATTTCTACCGAACACAAGAAAATGTGTTCAAAATTTGTTGAAATCTCATGAGGCGAAGATTGTTTCATTATTATATATAGCTCAGGAGCATCATTAAGAATATTGTAAATTTACTAACATTTTCCTTATTTAGCTCCGTTAGAATTCATTATTAAGAAGATTATCACAACAATAATTAGTAGATTCATTTCCTTTTCTAGTCCTAGATTTTCCCTATAAATTGTAAGTATGGTTATTGAAAATATTCAATTCAATACAGAAAAATATATTTCACAAATCTCAAAATTCTTCGTGGTATCAAAGCAAGGTTTTTATATAACCAAGCTATGTAATTCGACTCTGAATCAAGAGTCAGAAATAGTTTCAAAAAACACTAATGTAGAAGCAGAAACCATATCCAGCATGAATTCTGGTGGAATGGATAACTCTCCGCTTCAATTTACTATTAAAAAATTTAACAGTAAAAATTACAAGGAATGGGTTCAATCCATAAAGCTAAATATCAACGGAAATGGTAAAATGGGATACCCAATAGGGTGAAACATGAAAACCCAACTCAACCAAAACCGATACAATGCATAAGTGAAGCTAAAAAAACTCTGGTAACTGTGTGGCTTGTCAATTCCATGACACTCGTGATTGAAAAAACATACTTATTCCTCTCAACAACAAAAGGAGTGTGGGAAGCTATTAGAGAAACATATTCAAATGGTGAAGATTCTTCATAGATATTTGAGTTAAAAACTCGATTATAAGGAATGAAAGAAGGAGATAAAAAGGTTACCGATCACTATATAGAGAACTCAATCTCTGGCAAGAACTCGATCTGAGTTCAGAGGAAGATTGGGAATGTGCTGGTGATACTACCCAGTATAGAAAGAAAGTGGAAAAAGAAAGGGTGTTTGGATTCATTGACAGCCTTAATCACGAGCTTGTTGATGTGAGGGGTAGGATTCTTAGACGAAAACCACTACTTAACGTCCAGGAAGTCTTCGCCAACACAAGGAGAGAAGAGATAAGTTGGAGAGTGATGCTGAACTACAACCCTAGCGGCATTGGAAGCCATCTCCCCTCTAGTGGTAATTCACGAGAATTGGAGCCCTTTACCCAAGCACTCTCAAACACTCAAAATGGCAAATGGATCGGGGCCTTAGTGTCTTAAAACAACAAATGAGCCAAGTTATCAAACAACGTATGGGCCTATTTATAAGCTTCTAATGCAGAATGGGAATTGTTCTAATCTAAAGTCAAAATATGTGTCTTCACTCAGAATATGGTCTCTCTGCTAATTTTACACATAGCCTAATGGAAATCGAGTAGGAAATGGCCCTAATTCACAAAGAAAAATGATTTTTTGCTATCATTATCGTAAACCTAACCACACAAGAAATATATGTTGGAAAATTCACGATAAACTAATTGATTAAAAACCAAGGTAAAATAAAACCCAAAGTTATCAAATTTCAGCTAATTATCAACCCCAATATGGCTAAGTTCAAGAGAATCTTTTGATCTAGAACAACTGGATCAACTCAATAAACTTTTTCTAATATGAAAAATTTGGGTGGATCATTTGCAAACATTTCCTAAGCTTCTTTAATTTATAAAGGTAATTACTTATATGCTCTAATTACTACCTTATTGTCTAAAAATTCTTAAATTGTTGGTTCTGATGTATTGATCATATGATTAATACTCATCACTTCACATCTTACTCACCGCATAAAGGTAATTTTAAAGTTAAAGTGACAATGGGTCTCTATCAATTGTTATAAGAAAATAGAATATCTAAATTTCAAAATTTTTATAACACTTAAAAATATCTTTTATGTCCCAAACATATCTTATCATTTGATATCCATTAGCCAACTAACAAAAAATTCAAATTGCTCAACTAAGTTTTTTCCATCTCTATATTTTCGAGGACTTAGAAGATTGACAATACTAGAGAATGTGAAGGATTATAGTACTTTAATAAGGCCAATATAAGTGAAAAAATCAAATTACAATAAATGATTTTGTATCTATTTCTATAAATAATGAAATTCCGTTATAGCTTTATAGAATGCAGTATTCTAATTTTTAAAATTTGAAACATTTATTTTCATTTATGTTTTCAAATAAATCATCAATTTTTAATGTAAAAGTTGTGAACTAGCAAAACACCAACACACTTATTTTTTCAATACTCAATATAAACCATCTAAGCCTTTTTTTTCCTAATACTGAGATGTGTAGGGACCCTCTTGTCTCTCCAATCATACTTACTCTAAATGGTTTGTTACCTTTATTGATGATCACACTAGTGTGTTGGATTTATTTATTGAAAAAAAACTAAGGTTCATTATATTTTCATTAACTTTCACTTTATAATTCAAACCCAATTTTAGACACAAATTCAAATCCTTAGAATAGATAATAGTACTGAGTACTTCAGTTATAATTTTGGGCACTATCTCCAAAAACATATGATAATTCATCAAAGTTTTGAATTTAGAGTCCCCAACAAAATGAGATAACTGAACAAAAAAATTAACACCTCCTTCAAGTAGCCCGAACTTTAATGTTTACTACAAACATGTCCAAAAATTTATAAGAAAAAGCTTTTTTAAATGCTATTTATCTCATTAATCAAATGCCAAGTCGCATTCTCTCTTTTAAAATCCTACTTCAAAAATTTCAAGAGCTTTTTTCCGATTTCACACCGTCAATCTAATCTTTCCCAATATTTAGGTTTACTATTACGAAACCTCCACAAAAAGGGCCATTGTTAGTTGGGATATCGCTTTCTTTGAAAATATTTATTATTATCAAAGGCTACATCTTCAGGGGGAGAATTTGAGTAAAGATTGTTCTATTGGTCAACACTTAGACTTAATTATAGACCTCCATCAGTCTGAATCATGAGCCAAACAAAAATAATCTAAACTATTTACAAGTTAGATATGATCAATATTTATGATCCAATTTGACGGGAGGAGTATTTAAAAGTCCTAGCTTTGATTAGGAGGATTATCAGGAATATTGTAATTTGATTAATATTTTCCTAATTCAACTCGGCCAGAATTCATTACGAAGAAGATTATCGCAGCAATAATTAGGAGATTCATTTCCTCTTCTAGTCCTAGCTTTGTCTTATAAATTGTAATTACAGCTATTTGTAAAATATTCAATTCAATACAAAAAAATAAATTTCACAAATCTCAAAAGTCTTCAAAATCAGGAGAGCATAATCATTTGTTCAAAATATTATATTTAAAACTGGGAGATTCATAACAGGGTGTTCAAAACTAAGAGCACATGAACATGTATTCAATACTGACAAAAGAGATATTTTTAAAGAAATAGGGGAATATTCATGAAACATAGCCAAATAAAATTTTTAATATAGAGGAAGAAGCTGCAACCAGTTATGTAATTACAACTTTCCTTAAGCTTCAAGGCCTAGTATTCACACAAGTATGAGGTCATTCAAAGCTTGAAAAATGCCAAATTGTCTCTCTAATGATACAGGTGAAGAATATGCCTGGCTACCAAACTTAGCATATGACTCATAACTTATACATGAATCTGATTAGAGCTAAAATGAAGTATGGTCTCATTCACATGTGGTATGCAATAGAGTCATTGGTTAAGAGAATGCACTAGAAGTAGGAGTAAGAACCACGAAAGAAAGGAAATTACTCTCTTAGTGTTCCTGAAGTGAACATCTCTGTAATGAAATTGAAACTTCTCTGATCAATGTCAATCCAGGAAGTGTAAAAGCAAATTATAGAGTCATGCTTGAGGGTGCTGAGAAGATGAACCTCGGAGTAAAGGCGCTGCAAATCCTCTGGTTTACCGAACACTTGATTGAGCTTTACCTGGTTCCATGCCACCTCTATTCCATGGACCTCATCAATTGCCTTATACACGGTTTTCATAGCTCCTTTTCCCAGAACTTCATCAAACTGTATATTGCAAAACAAAGCAGTAATCACCATCAAGAATAAATGATAACTTCCATGGTTCTGAGCCAAAAAAAAAATGATCCATGAACCATTGTGAAATGAGATGTTCCAAGAAGTATAGAAAATAGTCATCTGTGATCCAAGAATTGGCAGCTGGTGTATATGCAGTTATGGTGTACTCACTCAAATTGGATTAACAGTTAGTTATATCCGTTAGTCACTTATAGACGTGGACAAAAAAGAGTCTTGATCAGATGTGAGCAAATGCAGGAAGTGATAACTAAGAGCCCCTATATATAGAGCTAGTATTTTAGATTAATGCCTTCTGTTCTTTGAGAGGTATAGTAACAACTGTGTAGTTTCCTAACATCTTCCATGTAATAAAATAACAATCAACATAAAAAGAAAAAAGAAAAAGAAAGAAAATATAATAATATTAAAACCCCCAGTTATCTACTCTGCATTAACCCCAAATTTATCACATTAAAAAAACAAAATTGAGTACACGGATGGAAATATTTAAATAATTGACAAACAAGTAAAATAATAATAATAAGGGGAAACATCATAGCACCTTGAATTAGTTGACAATCTTGACAATCAAGCTTTACCCGATTGATAAACTGTGAAGATAGCTATAAGTAGGACATGGGTATCCTATGCATATAAATTTTTAAGAACCCACCGGATGTCACAGATAACAACTACACTGCAAAGTTACTTTCGAGAGCCATAAAAAAAGCTTGTTACGTAATAACAAAAATAACACCATTTCTTTGAACTCAAAAGATATATGATATTTTTATTGTTATAAAATTCAGAGTTGTTACATATGTTATTTTCCCACCAAAAGCTTTGACCTTGTAATAAAATCCACTCACCAAAAACCATACAAAAACGATCTAAATATGTACGTAGAATCTTTAATCACGTATTTGTGAATTACTTTTTTTGTAATCAACCTTTACTCATATAGTCTGACAAAGAAAAAAAACACTTTACTCATACAGAATCATTTGCCGCCAAAATGGACATTTCTTCTTTCCTATTTTATTCGACCATGAGTCCTATAATAAGTCTACTACCTATATTTAACTATTAAAAGAAAACCCCAAACAAGCAAACGTTTATATACCTCAACTAGTAATTAAAAAGCAATTAATTGGAGAAATTGAAAAAAAAAATTGATGTAAGGGAAAGCAGTAAAACCACACTTCAAAAGGGAAAAAAAATGAAAAATATGATGTATTATGAATGCAAGAGCAAGTAATTAAAATTTAACCAAAAACTTTCATGGAAATTAAAGTCAAAGAAACAATTAAAGATTCATACAAACTTTACAGTACTACGAGCAAACTCAAAATAGAAACATACCCGTCCATATCGACCAGTAGGATCAATTTCAACATAAACACCATGATTTTCTTGAGCTTCAACATCTGGTGGCTCTCTAATTTGCTTGTTCTTCATCTTGTACATGTTTTTGAATTGATTTAACCAATAGCTAGCTAGCTCACAGAGTAATCGCGAGAATTTGCCTAGCTTTCTTCTTCTTGTTTTTTTATCAATATAATAAATATATAAGAAAACTAAAAAAATATTGAAAACGAGGAATATTCGAGAGAGAACAAAACGTAGAAAACGATGAAAGAATAGTGAATGTTTTTAAATACGAGGCTTTCCGTCGTGGTTTACGGAGGAGAAAACGCCGGAGAAAAGCCAGAAAAGCCTTAAGGAGTCAATCCTCATCAGCATCATCCAACTCATTATTCCAAACAAAACCACTTCGCGTGTCAAACAAACATCATATGATTGATCTTTATTAGCATAAACCATCTAGTTTTTAGGTTTCTTCTTCTTCTAGCTAGTGGACTTGACTTTACTTCTCCTTTTTCGTGACTCAACAACTAACAAGACTGCAGGAATGGAACGGTGCGTTTTGGATTGGTTGGTGAGTAGTAATGAGAGAATTTGAATTATTTAGAGAAAGACGAAAGGTTACGGAACTTGAAGAATCTGTGGTTGCGTTTTGTGATTCTTGGAGGCATGTTCTGGTTCTTATTCTGATTTGAGGAAAAGTTCAAATCCCAATGGAACAAGGAAAATCAGAGCTTTTTGGGGTTTTTTCTTTGGAATTCCTTTTAAACTTTGGTTGCTAAGTATTTGCTGAAGATGCCTTTTGAGGTTGGCTATATAAGTTAAGCTGGAATTCCCTTACTTCATTAAAAATTATATCTTTTATTAGTCCTCGTACACAAACTTTTTATTAAGAAGGAAAAAATAGTTATTTTATTTGCTTATTAAAAAATTACTATATTTATATATATATTTACATATATATTATTTATATGACATTATATGTTAAAATTATTAAAAAAAATGACATATATATCATTATTTTTTAAAAAAATGTAACATTTTCATAATATAAATTATATGGTCGTAAAAATAGGTATAAATTTTTATTCTATTAACATTTTTATATTATTAAATGATAATATTTATTCTTCATTAAACACACATGACAAGCATATTGAATTTATGTGTACCTTTTTTCATAAAATAAAGGATATAAGACATATCATCTAAAAATAAAAAAATTAATTTAAATAGGAGAAAAAACTCTAACATATTGTTTATTTTACGAAATGAAAATAAAAATGAAATAAAATGAGAAAATAAAAAATTTAGATTTTTTCTTATATAAGAATCAATTAGACTTCATTCTTATTTTTCACTTCAATTAAACACCAAATTGAAATTAATTAATTATGATTTTATTCGATTTCAATCAATCAAACATAAAATAAGTAAATTTAAACATCTATTTTTTACTCATATTAAGTATAATTTTTTGAAAAATATATATTTTTAAATTTTTAGTTACTTATTTTATATCATATTAAAATAATATTGATATAAATATATAAGTATTAAGTATTGATATTACTCATATTAGAGTATTGATATAAATGTAAATATTTTATTGAAAAATAATATATTAATTTAATTGATTTTTAACTATCATCTCTCCAAATACTCTAAAAGATAATTTGTTTATCTATTTATTTAGTTTATAATATATTTCAAATAGTATAATTTAATCATTAATATTTTAATTTAATATTTTTAAATTTTTTAAATTTATTTTTAAGTCTTTAATTTTTTAAAATAATTTAAAACTATTAAAATTAGTTAAGAAATTAATTGAATTCTTAATTTATTTAATTTTTAACCTATTTTAAAATACATAATTTAATTTTTAAGTTATGAAAAAAATTATATTTATTTTTCGATATTTTAATTATGTAATAATTTAATATAATATCTTTAATATTGAAATCTAAATTTTTAATCATGAATTATATAAATTAAAATATTAGATATTAAATATTAAATATTAATATCTTAAATATATAAGTTTAAATAATTTATTAGTGCATGAAAAATTTCCTCCACTACGGACCTACAGTAATTTGGAAAAGACCCTTGATAGCAACTCAAATCATCTATGGATGACGGGTATATAAAAATTATATCAATTCAATCTACTATACTCAAATCAATATAATCTTATATTTTTAATTTTAAAATTTTATTGGTATAGATTAGTTATTTTTTTTATAAAATCGATAAATATTAAGTTAATTTAATTTTTATTTCTTTAAATTGAATAAAAATTAAATAATCTAATTTATTTATATTATTATTATTATTTTTATATTTTTAACTTAAGATTTATAAATTTTATATAATTTTTTTTAATCTTTATATTTTTAAATTTTAATTTACTTCCTTACCCGTGTGTTTCTTTACTTTATTATTTTCTTCCTTCAGATTTTAGTATTAATACCTTAGAAGTTTATATTGTGTTCAATTTATTTTTTTATATTTTTTTTATGTATAATTTAAATATTTTATTCACCTCCACTATTTTATAGTAGATAATGTGTATTAAAAATTTAAAATTTTATGTCTTATTTTTTTTATTTATTACTTTGTTTCTAATTTCATCTAAATTGATAAATTTTTAATTTCTGATAATAATTTATGATCAAATTGTGTCTTTTAGTTTGTTAGTATGAGAGAATTATATTTTGTCTTTAAATTTTACCAATTTTTATTATTAAAATTTAGATATTTAAGTTGAATTCATACAAAAAAAAATTTAGATAATATACTCTCTCTTATTTTTTTATTATCTATATGAAATATTAATTCTATTATATTTAATTATTTATTTATTATGATTTGTAATTATATTGTCTTATATATTTTTATTATTAGATTTTATATCATATGTACAACAATGTGAATGTCTTGGATATAAAAATTAATGAATTTTAGTAAGCAAGTCATTAATATTCATCATTGTCTATTTAAATTACTTTTAAATCTTTTTATACTCAATAATTAATACAAATAATAATATTAGGTAAGTAATTAAAATCTAAACTTTGGGATTTTGTCTAAAAAAATACATATCTTTTATAATAGTTTAAAAAATAATTTAAGTGGATCTTATTTTAAAAATAGACACATTTTAACTTTAAACTCGAAAACATATTTTTTAAACAATTCTATTTAAATATATATATATATATATATAACTCTATTTTACAAAACATAATTATTATAAACATAAAAAAATATCAACACCTTATAAATTTATAATTAATTTTAAATACACAAATCTTTTTATCATATTATATATTAAAGTTTTATTTTAAAAAATAAAAATAATTTATTTTATAATAAAATAAATATAAATTTATACGAAAATGATATGCTAAGTATTTTGATAATTCATAAATAATATAATATATTATTATTATTATTATTATTAAATATAATTATAGTTATATTTAATAAAAAAATATAATATTAATTATAATTATGATATAAAAAATAATATTCATAAAAGTAATTAAATTATTAAAAAATTTGAGAAATCTCTATATCCAACTTTCTATAAGATCAAATACAAATATAAAACATTATATTATAAATTTTACGTGAAAATATTATCTAATATAATATTATTATAATTATTTTTATTATTAATATAATAAAATATATAAAATATATCTAATTAATTATATTTTAATATTTAAATAAAATTATTATTAATAAATATTTATTATCTTATTAACAATTAAAATTATAATAATATTAGAGATACGTGTTATAATGTAATCTATTTTTAAATTTTTTAATCTTAAATAATTTATTTTTTAAAATTATCAATAATTTTTATAAAAATGATTGTAACTATTTAGTAAAGTTTTTAATAATTTAAAATTTTATAATTTATTATTATTATTTTAAATTATTTTATAATAAAATTTTGATAAGTTATTTGTTATAAAAAATTATATATTTTTATTATATAAATATAAATAATTTTTATTTATAATAAAAATAAATTTTTATTTATTAAAATTTAGTAAATGGAGATATTTTATTTTTGATTTTTCTAAAAAAAGATAATAAGAGAGAAAAAAGATGTGGATAAAAAATAAAATAAGAAGAAAATGGTTATCGATAAATTGTTCAATAAGTTTTAGTTTATCCTCTTTTAAACTAAAACATATTTAATCTATTTTTTAAACTATTATAAGAAATATTTTTTTTAAGATAAAATTAAAAGAAAAAATTTCCTTAATTCATCTCACTCAAACCATTTTTATTAGTTTAGATTGTATTAATTTTTTTAAAATTTATTAGTTTAAATTAGTTATTATTTTTCAAGATCTAATCATATTAAATTGATTTTAATTTTAATTTAAATTCAAGCTTTAACATATACGTGTTATTTATATATTATAAATGAGAATAAGAAATTAAAATTTATTTTTTAATTAAAAATATATAAATAATATAATTATTTTAAAAATATCATCTATATTTTATAAATTATGATGATATATAATTTAATAAAATGTGATTAATGAACAGATGTCTACTCATATTGAAGTGTTCATGCCTCAATAATGCGGTGTAAACTTACTCAGAATTTGAGTAATAATATATTTTTCGAGTATAATAGTTCTAAATGCTAGGTGGCAAGTTATGATTAGTTTATATTTTATAAGGTGGAACCACGAGATTGTGATTATTATTAATAAAAAAAGGTTTTAAAATAAATGTTGACCCAATATCTCGTATTAAATTAAAAATCTCCAATTTTAAGCGAGAGTTTAATATTTATTTTATTTTATTTATGTTTCCGTTTCTTAAATAACTCGGATGGACAATTAATTAGTATGCTTATATGGTTTTATAATAAGATTTTTTTAATTCATAAGTATAAACCACATTAATTAAAATAAATTATATAAAAAATACGAATATTATTCATTTAATTTTAAATATATATTTAATAATATATATTACTTTAATAAAATATCAATATATTATTTTCACTTGTGATAATATCATAAATTATATATGAATAAATAAATTATTACAAATGATTTATAATCAAATAAAAATTACATAAAATAAAATTTTTAAATTTTTAACGATAAAAATAATATTATAATAATATTAAATAATGTTAAAATTAAATATAATTTAATATTAAATATGTTTAAATAATCATAATAAAATTTAAATGTCATCCAACTTAATAACGTTTAATGCACAAAAAATATTATTTTTATAATTATAAGTTTTAAATTTTTTTTAAATAATAATTAATATTAAAATTAATTTATTTTTGGCCTCCTTTTGTTATTATGCATGTGTATCATGAGATAATTAAACAAGAAAAATATTATCATGTTATATTAAATAATACATGATGCAGTTAACAAATTATATATGGATTAAAGGAATATAAAAATTAAATTATTAGTAGTATGATTCGAAAAAAAATGTAATATCATAATTTTTTTTCAATATGAAAAAAAAATTAATCACACATGCTTGAAAGAAGTATGCATTTTATTAAAAAAAAAAGAAATTATATTTACTTTAAGTTACTACTTAACAACAATTAATAATTGAATTAAAAAATGTCATGTAATAATTGATTAAAATAAAATATACTGAATTAAATTATATTATTTAATTATTATATAACGCATCATTCGTATAAGCAATATGTATGTTTTGTGTATTTAAAACATAATTAATTTATTTATTCTGAACAGATTGGAGGTCTTTTATTCGACACTGAACGTCATTTACAGTAATCAAATTACGTTTTGCTGTCTGAGAAAGTTGACTCTATCCATTAATTTAAATTTTATATCGTCAGTTAAATAGATATTATAGTTTGGATTGTAGCGTAAAACAAAGCAGGTGAGGTATTGTATTGCGAAACTCGGCCCCTAAAAAAACCTTTCCAATGAAACCATATACATCATTTAATATTTAATTTAGGCAGTACTATATGGTAAGGAATTTTTTATTTTTTATTTTTTACCTTTTTAACGTTTAATTCGTCAACATGATAAGGAATTGTTGAAAATTCATTTTTATTTTATAAACTGTATAATATACATTACATACATTGAAGTCGACTTTAATTTGTATATGGTTCAGAATTGCTCGTAAAGTATCCAAAAAAAAAGTGAACTTTATTGGAATAAAAAATTTGGTACTAAGTTTTCAACCATTATCTATGATGTACGTTTTTTTTTTTTTTTGCCCTCACGTGATACTTTGACAAATCCCTATAACAGCATGCGCCGCCAACTAATTCCCAATTGCCTAATATTATTACTACTGCACAAGCTGCCAAAGGATATAGAGATATAGTAATTTCATGAAGTATTGTACATATTTTATACATGTCATATTAAAACAATTATTCATATTATGTTTATAATGTATTTTGTTTATGTTTAACAGGTTTTGCTCATTTGTTTTTGTTCACGATGTGTTTTACAAAGTCTTAAATGAGCAATTTTGTTGAAAAATTTGACTATTGGTGATTTTAATCTGTGTTGGTTTGAACATTTCGTTTTAATTATTACAAATTTTATGTGTTTTTTCTCTCATAAAATGATGGTTGGTTCATAATAAATGCAAAAATGTCCAACAACGTGTCAATAAATTTCTTTGTTCTTCCGATTAGTTTATTGTTAAATTTGGATATATAAACATATTTTAGTTATTTTTTTTGTATTTTGTGCTATATTATCATGATATTTTTCTGATGTAGTTCCTTTGTAAGGTAAAGGTTGTGTCTGGGGTAGTTGCTTCCTATTTATATTTCTATAGCATGTAGCTAATGTTTGATTTGTTGTTTGCTTAGAGATTATATTATTGTTTTGGGTAGGATATTTGTTCTTAGACTTTTCAAAATGTAAATCTTGTTAACATTAACGAAACCCTTTTATTTTGTAAAAAGGGTAAATAGTTCATTTATTAAAAAATAAAATTGGACTTTATTTTAAGTAAAGATAAATTTAATTTTTTATGATTATCATTATTTTTTAAATTAGTATTTTTATTCTAATTCATTACAAATTTTAATAAATAATAACTTTTTATTCAATTTTTTTTAATTCCATTCTTATTCTTTTTCAATTCGAGTCGATTACGAATTATTATGATAAATACATTTAAAAAATATATATTCTAGTATTTTAATTATAATTACAAGTGGTTTTCCTTGTAAGAAGTAATGATAACACACTAAAGAGGATTAAAGGCTATGCTCAAAAAAGGGATTTATTTGCTCCACGATACATAGAATGATAGGATGTGGAAGAGAAGAATATAATGAGTAGTTGAAAATTTTGACAAAACGCAATGCTAAAGAAATTGAAATTAGAAAGGGAGATTGAGATTTAATGTATCTTAGGTAGTAGTGGTGGCATTTAGTTTCATGGCACTACTCATTTAGTTTCAATTTAAGTGCAAAAAAAAACACATGGCGTTACTAGTGTAGTAGTGACTAGTGAAGTGAGTGCCCCCAAGAATGACCTCTTTTGATCTACGGTTGTCTGGTTGGTGAGGGAACCTTATATGATGGACAAAATTATATTTTTGTTTGGTTGTGATTTTTTTTTTAATCTATGACAGAAAGTCCTAAATAAAATCATTTGCAATTTTGATGCTGGGATTGTAAGAGAAAAAAACATTGTCCAGTGATAAATTATTGGGTAAAAAATATGAATAATATTTATGTTTTTATATGATACAGTTAATCACATAGTTTGATTTTTAACCCCCTTGTAACAAATATATTTTTTATGTTATAAAATAAATATTATCATATTTTTAAACATAAGAAAAATATATACTTTTTACATTATATAAAAAAAAATAGGTACATTACGTGAAAGAGGGTTGAATTTGAAACTTTATTTGTAAAGATTTTTTTTGTTCAAAAGTGAAAAAGAGTTGTATAATGCAATTAACACTATTACAAATAAAAATTTAAAATAATTTTGAACAAAAATATAATTATATTTTAAAATAATAACATATTTTTTCTCGTATTTTTTATTTTAAATTTTTTTTAAAAAATCAAGTTAAAAACCATAAGATAAAATTTATATTATTTAATTAGTTTACGTATGTCACGTACTTATGATTTTTACAATTTATTTGGGAAAAAATAATGTTCTCATTTTAAACCAATTTTAAAACTCAAAAAATTTAATTAATAATATTTATTATTTGTTTGGATTTATAAATTGAATTAGAGTTTTATATTCAACCTATCATATACGCATTTTGAAGAAATCTAGTTTGTATCCGATTATGTTTTTTATATGTATCATTATGACAAGATATACCCTTATATTATTATGTAATATTTTTTATATATAAATCTCTTAACTTATTTTTAGTTTTTCTCTTTCAAAATCAAACTATCCTAATAATAGGTATTTTTGATATATGTATGTTTTATTTAAGATATTTTTAAAATACACAATTTTATAATTACTTTTTTAAGAAATTTTACAAACATCACATAAATTTTAAATATGTTGTATAAATTAAATAGAGAGAAAAATAACTCTCAAGAGTTTGTTATCTCTCCAAATAGATTTATTTTATTTCTTTACCTTTCTTCTTATTAATTAAGTTAAATATAATCATTATAAATTGTAATATACTTTTACCTGAATCTTAATTCATTTTACTTCATTTCTCCACTTACTATAATATAATTGTCGACATATTTTTAATTAAATTTTGGATTATTTTAGATCTAATCAAAATTTGTTAGGTTTGATATTAAAATTGTCACTACATACCTGTTGCAAAATAGATTGATTGAAAGACATCAAAACACATTTAAAACCAATCCAAAAAAAACCTAGCATTTTGTAAGTTTAGGTTTCGGTAGGCTTATAGTTAATTTGTTTTTTTAATAAAAAAAAAAATTAACCACTTGTAAGAAAGGTTATTGACTCAAATGAGTTTGTAGTATCTTTCTAGCAATTTAATATCAAAATAACATAAAAATCAAATAACATTTCCTTTAAAAAAAAACTACACATCTTACTCGTTTAACGAAAAGTTTTATTGTGCAAATATATCACAAAATGCTAGATGCAATTTATTTATTCTCTTCTAAACTCAACATGTTAAAATATTATTAACGAATGTAGATTAGTAGCAATACTTGAAGTTGTTAAACTAATAAAAAAACCAGACGAAGAAAAAATTGGAAGATTTGACCACAGCTTCAAAGAGCCACAAAGAAGTAGATGAGAGCAAGTGTTTGCCTAAACTCCACAGTATGCACCATAGTAACCACATTAACAACGAACCCAAATGAACACATTTCCAAAGAAAGTGATGTAACTTTGGGCTGCACTTATAATCTTTTACCATAATGAGGAAAAAATATTACTCTGAAACCTTGTTCTAAAACTTAAGAACTACATTCAAAATTTCAAACACCATTTTATGGGCTAAAAGAAGTCATTTTTTATGGGTTATATGCATAAGCATTCATATTTCATATGGGAGCATATCAATAATCCGTCTCCAGCAACACACGAGAATTAAAATTTAGTGGAACCAAACAAATCCGATGTTGGCAACATAATTTTTCCAAGGGCTGAGACAACAAAACGATTTTTTTAAAAGAAATAGATATGCTGAACTAGTTAGCAAACATGAAAAACTAAGCAGCAAAACAGAAATAAATGCAAGTAATAAGCAGTGTCAATTACTGACAAAGCAAAAACGGCTCAATAGAGTCCAGTATAACCAAATCCAGGCCTTAATCAACAGCACCACAGGTGGTGTGATATTACACCCGAGCAGCAGGAGCTGGAGCACCAGCAGGACGTGGACCCTGACCAGGAGCACCAGGCCTAGGCATATCCTCCTAAAACATAAAAAACATGGTCAAGTTAACAACAAATGAATAAGAAAATAACATAGCAAGGACTAATGAAATAACAAGAGAACACTCAACAAAGTCAGCACTAAAAGACAATTTAACTTTGCTTATACTCCAAGACAATTTACGCATGGTCAGATGAGAATGGCATTGTTATTTAAAATTATAAACAAAAGTTTATTAAGCAACAATTTGCAAGAACCATCAAGATGCATATGTATAGAAAAAACATCTCTGTACACTCGTACAGAAATTAAACATAAAGTAAATGACTTGGAGAAGATTAATGAGAAACTGCAGGTACACTTTCACGTTTCAACAACAAAAAATAGAGATGTCCCTCAGCTGTACAAATAAAATAACATCAAAAACATAGTAGTATGATGAGAGAAGATGAAAAAAATTTACTCATACCCGACGTCTGAAACGCTGAGGTGGCTCACGGTTTCTCCTGTTCTCCCTAGAACGAACCCTCACAACGTGGGAATGGATTGCACAAGAAACACAGTGCTGAATCTTTGCATACAGCTTGGGGAGAGTGTAGCCTAAAGTAGCAGTAAAATTAAGTACCATTTTGACATTCATCAAACATTAGGAAAATTTCATGCATGATAAGGCCGATAATGTAATTATACAAGAAAATTGAAACAGAGGGCATATAATAAATATTACCATCATGGACACAAGCTTCCTGGACATCTCTAACAGCAGCCTGCTCAACAATGTTCCTCACTAAAAACCTTTTAATGGCTTTATCCTATCAGAAGAAACCAAACAACATATCAACCTTTAAAAGTAACAAACAACTTTCACAAAATTAATTAAAAATGAAACTGGGAAATGCCCGATCATTGAAGCAAAATAAAATATAGGTATTCGATCATCAACAGAAAATTTTCATTGACAGTGATACAGCCTAAACGAATCACATGAATATTCAAGGATCTCATTATTAAAGCAGAAAATTCCCTAACTTGTATGGCTCAATTAATCTGTCCTTTGCTAACTTGATTCATATGGATAATCATCGATCTCGCAATTATTCTAACGAATCTCCAACATTAAATTAGATTCGCCTAAGCAAGACTAACCAGGGAAAAAAAATAAGGAAAAAAAATAAGGAAAAAAAATACTAAACTAAAGAAACGGTAAAGAAAGGAAGTACCTTAGGGCAGCATTTACCACAGTTAGAACAGCGAATGAACTTGACATGGCCACGGCCATGCTTGTTCCTTCCTCCGTTTCTTCTCTTGAAAGTCTACCGAAAACAAAACACAAAAATCAGATACTTTGAAGCTTAGAAACTAAATTGAGTTTAAATACATGCACAGAAATAAAATTCCAAAATTTAGATTAACCGCAGCATGCTTACCATTTTGACTCGACCTAAATCCCAGAGGTGACGGCTCGGATGCCTTGCTTATCGCCAATTAAGAAGAACTGCGTTTCTGTAAAGAATTTTTTATATATAAAGATTCCAACTACTAGGGTTACACTTACACTGGGCTGCTCGGATCTTGTTATAGATTAAATTTGGGTCTTATTAATAGCACAAATTTCTAAAGACCGTGGCCTATTTTCTAAATTAACCCACCACTTTGCCCTTTTATTTCTATTATGAATGGCAATAGAAAGTAATAATCTCATATTAATTTTAAATTTAATTAGATAATAATTATCTATATAAATTGATAATAATTTTTTTATTATTTAACTATATTTATTATTTTTTAAAATTTATTTAAAAATATTTTTAGTTTTAAAAAATTAAATCTTAATATAATTTTTACTATACTATATTACTTAAAATATTAACATTAATTTTTAACTTTTAACCATTTAGTACATGATTCTAAGTAAAATAAAAATAAATAAAATTTAATATAATTATTCTTAATATTGTGTATTTTATTATTAAAAATATATTTTTTATATAATTATATATATAAATGTATTTTTTATGTAATTATATATATATATATATATATATTAATATATGTTCAGTTTTGATATTAATATCATCCTCGTCTTATACTTTATTAGTTATAATTATTTTTGAAAAAAAAAACATCTCCATGATTTTAATTACCTTCAATTAAAATATCATCTTTAAGTTTAAGTGAGTAAATAACATTTCATTGATTATAAACGTTACTAATATATCAATAAATTATTGATATCATTTGTATTAATTAACCTTCTAAAATTTTATTTTATTTTTACAATCAAATTATAAAATTATTCAATTTATATTATTTTTTTATTTTTTTATTTAGTGGGTAATTGAAAATAAAAATTTATAAAATTCACTTTCTTGTAGATTATATTGAGTTTACTGTACAAATTGTCATTATATTTTTATATATTCAACAATTTGATCACTATTGTTATATTTTCTTATTATTTGATATATTTATTTTTTAATTTTGACACTTTGATTCCTTATTTTTTTCTCCTTACAATTTAAATCACTTTTTAATTATTTTTGGTTTTCTTATTTTTTTATACTTTTAAATTTTAACTTTAAATTACTCTCAAGTTTTTAGACTAAATGTATAAAAAAAATTAAAATAAATGAACTAAATTATAAAAGAAAAGCATGTGATAATCAAAAAATAAAAAGACGAAACTGAAAGAAAAATATATAAAAAATATAATAATCATTTATTTACTTCAGCCAATTTTTATGTACAAATTTAGGTTTTTTTTTTCGATTGTGCATTTAAACCGTATAATGTGTTGTACTTTGTTATTGTTTTCTTCTTTGTATACTGAACATGGTTAGCTTTGTTCAGATGGAAAGTAGAGGAAAACCGTATTCATTTTTTCAAAAAGGTGAGGGTGATTTTTTTTTTCTTCGATGAAACATATTTTATTAATACAAGTATAAATTATAATTTGCATATACATTAAAAGAAATATCCAAAAATTGAAACTTCCTTCCATATATTATTTAAACGAGATATTATAAGTTCTTGGAATCCAAATTGCCTTTAGATTTGTAAAAAAGATAAGAAACTTAGGCTTCAAACTTTCAAGAAATGCGTCCGTTAGTGTCACGATTTTAACACAGTCAAGGATGAGGTGGTACATTAACTCCATTTAACAAAAATAAAAATAGAATTATTGCTATCATAATTGAATTGAATTTCTTACAATTTAAAAGTTTTTTTCCTAATATTTTATTATAAAATCCAATTTTTCTGTTTTCATTAAATTTTGATAAGCACCACTAAAATAACCACTTGAAGACACGTTACTATCAGTTTTTTACTCCTACTATATCATTCAAGCAAGCACAAAAACTTTGTAATTATATAGAAACATTCAACACCAAGTTAGCAGCAAAACACATGATCCATAATATAAATAAAAATAGCCCAGTCAACTAACGCAAAACTAATTCCATTAACTTTATCCATACAGACTAGTATGTATCACTACTAAACCAAGATCATAAGGAATATGCTAGAATTCAGTAAACATCGACTAGATTCTCCAATTTACTATTAAAAAATTCAGATGCAGCAAAAAT
The DNA here is from genome assembly GCA_030763125.1 of Hippophae gyantsensis. Taxonomy (NCBI): domain Eukaryota; kingdom Viridiplantae; phylum Streptophyta; class Magnoliopsida; order Rosales; family Elaeagnaceae; genus Hippophae; species Hippophae gyantsensis. The sequence goes on along the minus strand of CM061037.1, from coordinate 13,399,472 downwards.
TGTAACATTTGACACAGCTCCAAAGAGCCACCCAGAAGTAGATGAGACTTGAGAGACTAACAATGAACACATCTCCAAAGAAAGTGTTTAACATTGGGTTGCACTTTATTCTTCCACAATGAGGAAGGAACACTACTCTGAGCACTGGTTCAAAAGCTTAGGAACTACATTCACAATTTCAAATACCATTTTATGCGCTAAAAAAAAACATTTTTTATGGGTTATATGTATAAGCTTTCATGTTTTCATATAATAGGAACATATCAACAATCCATCTCCAGCAGCACACGAGAATTAAAATCTAGTGGAACCAAACAGATCTGATGTTGGGAACATAATTTTTTCAAGGGATGAGACGCCAAACACAAGAACAAAAAAGACCCAAGTCCAAGGAATTTTTTTTTTAATAGAAATAGACAATTTCATAATCCCAAGCAAAATACTAAGGTTAAATAAAATCATCTACAATTCTGAACTAATTCAGCAAACACGAAAAACTAAGCAGCAAAACAGAAATACATGCAAGTAATAAGCGGTGTCAATTACTGACAAAGCCAAAAAAAGCTCAAAGGAGTCTAGTAGAACAAAATTCCAAGCCTTCATCGACAGCACCACAGGGATTGTGATGTTACACCCGAGCAGCAGAAGCTGGAGCACCAGCAGGACGTGGACCTTGACCAGGAGCACCAGGCCTAGGCATGTCTTCCTAAAACATACAAAACATGGACAAGTTAAACAACAAATGAGTAAGAAAATAACATTTCAAGGACTAATGAAATAACCAGAGAACACTCAAAGAAGTCAGCACATAGCAAGAACTAATGAAATAACCAGAGAACACTCAACAAAGTCAGCACATAGCAAGAACCAATGAAACAACCAGAGAACACTCAATAAAATCAGCGCTAAAAAACAATTTAACTTTGCTAATACTCCAAGACAATTTAGTGATTTACACATGGTCAGATGAGAATGGCAGTGTTATTGAAAATTATAAACACAAGTTTATTTGGCAACAATTTGCAAGAACCATCAAGATGCACCTGTACAGAAAAAAAATACATCTGTACAGAGAGATTTTTTTCATGTGGAACAATAACTACAAAGTTTAAAGAGATTTAGAGCACTTATAAAAAATGTAACTACAGAATTTAAAAGAAATAAACCATGAAATCGATAACATAGAAAATATTAATGAGAAACTACAGGTACCTTTCATGTTTCAACAACAACAAATAGGGATGTCCTTTAACAGTACGAATAAAATAACATCAAAAACCTAGTAGTATAATGAGAGAAGATGAAAAAAATTCACTCATACCCGACGTCTGAAACGCTGAGGGGGCTCACGGTTTCTCCTGTTCTCCCTAGAACGAACCCTCACAACATGGGAGTGGATTGCACAAGAAACACAGTATTGCATTTTTGCATACAGCTTTGGGAGAGTGTAGCCTAAAATAGTAATCCGATTTAGTAGCATTTTGACATTAATCAAACAACAATAGGAAAATTCCATGCATGATAAGGCAGACAATATACTTATAGGGGAAAAATGAAACAGAGAGCATATAATAAATATTACCATCATGGACACAAGCTTCCTGAACATCTCTAACAGCAGCCTGCTCAACAATGTTCCTCACTAAAAACCTTTTGATGGCTTTATCCTTTCAGAAGAAACCAAACAATATATAAACCTTTAAAAGGAATAAACATCTTTCACAAAATTAATTAAAAATGAAAATGGGCAATGGCCAAAAACTTAAGGAAAATAAAATAAAGGCATCAGGTCTTGACAGCCATACACACTTACATGGATATTTATTAATCTAACAATGAAAGAAGAAAATTTCCTAAATTGTACGGCTCAGTTAATCTGTCCTTTGGTAACTTAATTCATATTTATCAATCTCATAATCATTCTAACGAATCTCCAACATTCAATTAGGTTAGCCTTCGAACAAAAGCATGACTAATGAACAAAAAAATATTGAAGAACGAAAAAACAAAAAAATAAAGAAACGGCAAGGCAAGGAAGTACCTTAGGGCAACATTTACCACAGTTAGAACAGCGAATGAACTTGACATGGCCACGGCCATGCTTGTTCCTTCCTCCATTTCTTCTCTTGAAAGTCTACCGAAAACAAAACGCGAAAGTCAGATACTTTGAAGCTTACAAACTAAATTGAGTTTAAATACATTTACAGAAACAAAGTTCTAAAATTCAGATCAACCGCAGCATAATTACCATCTGGATGACTTGTAATCGATCTAAATCCTAGAGGTTTGCTGACTTGCTAGGTTTTATCTCCAATTCCGAAGGATTATGCTAGGGTGAGAGTATCGTTTACAAGGATTCCGAGTCCTAGGGTTTTACTGCGTACGAATCGGGTAAGATTAAACTTTGATCATCTCAATCTTATTAATGCATAAGTTTCTAAAACCCGCCACCTATCTTCTAATTTAACCCACTACTTCCCCTTTTTATTGCTTTTTAATTTTAATTTTTATGGCCTTTATTTATTTTTAAGGCACAATAAAATTTATAACTATTTAAAACTATTTACTGTTAAGAATAAAATAAATAAAATAAAAATATTAATAATTATAATGCAAATTTTAAAAAATAAAAAAATATTATTTTATCAATAATATTTATTTATTAATCACTAAAACTTAATTCTTAAACACTAAATCCTAATCATTATAATACTAAATAATAAATCTTAAACTCTAAATTTTAAATTTTAAATCTTAAATTTAAAACCCCAAATATCTAAATTCTAAAACTTAAATTACAAATCTTAAATCTTAAAATCTAAAATAATTAAATTTATGGTTATTTTATCATTTCTAATATATATTGTATTCTTTATTTTTTAAAATTGTTTATTTTATTTATTAAACCTTTTATTTGTATATGGGAAGATAAATACCTTTCGATATTATGATTAGGCCACTAATAGCTCTCCCCTGAGAGTTTGAGAAGTGGTACACCAACGAACTATAGCTGCTTAAAAGGAATGCGCGAGGGATGGGCACAATCACCCAGTATCAATTTTGGGTAGTTTGGAAAAATTATCATCAGTTATGTGTGAGTAGGTATAGGGGCGAGAACGAGTGGGATGGTTATGCTATGGTGTCAATCTTATTTTCTGCCATGGTCTTAAAAGAAGTAGAACGTTAGTTCGTGCTGTGTAAATCTGAAGAATTTACATTTAGACCAAGCAAATTATGTTACCGGCAAATGGGTTGAGTTGGAGAGGGTTTGAATTTAATCATGTTCGCTTAAAAAATAGGAGTTTGGATGCTGCAAGAAATTATCCAAGAATTGTTATTGAAGTCCAAATCTGAAATCTTCACAGCAGTAACTTTGGGTCCTCATTCTTGATTTCTTTCCATCAATTGAAGCATACAAGTTCTATCCACTGTAATCTTGGAAACATGTTGAGACATGATCGGTTTTTCCTTTGGCTGAAGACATGAGTATGACATGGCTAACGCTGAAACAAGTAGGTCTAGTGTTACGCAAATAAGATATCCCTCCCGACTTCCAATCACAAGTTCAAAGAAGAATGCTGGCAAAGTTTCCTTAATAAATAACTCAATATTCAAATTTTATTTTGACATGCGACAGACCATAAGTAATGCAAATACAAATTTATGTATCCTTAACGTTACTCCAACTTCAAATCACCAAATACCATAATGTTTTATAACGAAAGGTGTAAAGAAAAACTGAGTCACTGTTCCCTGGGAAATAATGACAAAATAAAACTTGAGTGTTAGAACAGAGTACACAAGGCATGCCAAACACTGATAAGAATCTCATTTCCATGCTTATTGTTACAAATTTAGTAATCAGAACTGCTATATCAAATGAATGTTTTGAAGCTATTCTAGTACAAAATGTGACATTTTGAACTACAAATATATGGAAATTCTTTGAGGGCAACATCTTCGCTGTTGAGACAGCTTCCTATAATAAACCAAAACTAAGGTCATTGAGAAAACTATGAAAGTTTCAGGCATGCAAGTCCTTGTTCGAGGTCCACATGGGGCCTTTCGAAGCAATATCGTCGCCTAGCATCACAGCTCCGTTTTCTACACTTATTAAAGGATCTGATTCACTTTCTTTTGCCTACAACCACCATTTTTTTGGAAACACAAAAGGGTTAAAGAGGATCAACAGAGTTATAGTTAAGAGTTCAAACGGATTCAAGTGACAACCTGAGACAACTGTGCAGAACCTTCACTGGCCTTCTGCTGGCTCTGAATGGTGCAAAAATAAGAATAGATTACCATTCCAACTATAGCAACTAAGATCCCTAAAATGTTCCTCCAGCTAAATGGGTCGTGGAGTAGAAAATAGCCAAACGCCAAAACTAAGCATGTCTTCAAATGCCCAAGGACCTGATAGGTTACAGTAGATGTTTTACCTATAACCAAAAATGTGCTGAAGTTCACAGAGACGGATATCAGGCAGGACATAACAATGAAGGACTGCAAAACAAATAACAACAAATTAATCAGAAATGGAGGAGACCAGAGACACCGATAAGAGCAGGGACGGTTCCAAGTCTCTCAATTATTACCAGCACTTGAGGGGTATAATTGAAAGCAAAAACATTTTGATTAGTCAAAAGCCCATCTACAAATGGACCAGCCACAAATAGAGTGATTGCTTGGTAAGGGCAAGACTGGTACAGAAGTTGGGTTGAAGAAACTTTGAACTTCTTCTGAATGGTATTTGTCATCTAAATAACTGGTCAAAGATCTAACAACTATCCATTTTTATTATTATATTTTATTTTTGAAATAAAAGTTCCGAAAGGAGGAAAGAAAGAGGTCATAGAGAAACATATAATAAATGAGTTTTAGCCAAACATCAAATCATACTTGAGGGAAAAAAAATGTAGCAAATGGAAAAGTTCATTTCATCAAGGATACAATCTGAGCAACGCAGGTTGTAATAACAGCAAGAATAGACAAGAATGAACCCAAGGCATTGAGCTGAAGATCAGTCACTGTTGCGATTCCAACTCCCAAAAGAAGGATGACAAGTGAAAACTGGATGCTCCTACTGTTATAGTGGAAAGAGGTATAAGAATGCAGCTGTATCCAGATAAATAATTTAAGTTCAATATACATCATAACTTCCATAATCATGTAAGGCTTTAACGAGCGGTTAATGATGACGACAGATGACAAGTGAGATAGGCATGCACCAAAGTGACAACCAAAACAGATATTAAAGAAAGTTCATAACTCTCAATGATTAAAACTCGTATGACATTAGAAATGAACATTAATCAACAATAAGATATGACTGACACATCTCCTATTCAGAATCCTTTCTGGCACAGGGGAATCTGAGGGCTCACTTTATAGTCATGAGACAATTTGTAAGTTAAAAAATTGAAATAATAATTGTATCTGTTTATTTAATGTCAATTATTAGCTTTATAGAAGCATCCTTAAATTTTTAAAATCCTAAAATCAACTGGTGGGCCAATATCAATTGAAAGGTATTCTTACAGTTTAAACTCACAACTAAGAATTAAAAGGAGCTTGGAAGCTGCTAATTAAGGACAGAAAATTAATTACATATACTTGTTCTTTGTAATATTAAGTCTAGATGTTTGCTTAATGAATAACTAGTATTCTAGTATAGTCCAACATCACGCAAACAACGCAGACAATTAAAGAACACGACGTTTTACAAAAAATATACCACAATAGGATCCAAGTATGATTTTAACACTGACCTGAATTTCTCCAAGAAGAATAGGGTCTCCAAGAAAACAGTACAGGGAATGATAGCCAACTTTGTCATCTGAAATAGTAAGCCAATAGATATAGTTAATAAGAAACTTTTCCACAATCAAAACTTTAAATTTCTGAAACAAGATGCAGTAATACAGAAAAGATTTACAAAAATTCAAGGCATAAACAGTATATTTATTATTTCCCCGTATTCTGCATTTATGTAAGTCATACTTCACTTCTTGTTAAGAGAACATATATTTTTCAAAAATAGTTACCTGGTAGAAACCAACAGAATTGAAACCCAAGCTAAGATTCAGAAGTCCGATGGAAATTCCATTTAGTACGCCAAATCCCATAACAGCTCTTGCATCAAAAGGCTTATGTTCAAACAATTTCATCCAAAGTGCCACATGAAGGGAGCAAAATGTTACTAGAAGGTGCCAGCTTGTCAAAGTTGTCGCTGTGAATCACAACAGTAGTAAATCAGCTAAAGAATGATGACGTTTTAGAACTCAAAGCAACCATATTCTTAGATATTGCTAAAACATTGAACCTTTCATGACTAAGTCAGTAAGACATGACTAAATAAATTTTCCTCAGCCCAAAACGGAAGTGGACAAATAAAACAAAGCGTTCCTTAAAAGCTAGAGTCCCTATCAAAGTAACATTTTTCATGTTTTAGGATGAGCCAACAACAGGTTGCCCGGTTAGTTTCTTTACACTTCTAGATGTTTTCTTGTTCTTAAGCTAAGATTTAAATCTAGGACCACCTTAGGAGACAATAAGCTATGACCATAACCTCCACTGCACCTGAGGCTAACGAATAATTATGGTCAATCATTTCTTTAACGGGTCAAAACTATACTTTTCAAGAGTACTAACATAAATACAGAATCTAAACCCATCTGAGATTTAGAATAGCATATGATCACCCTTAATGTGCTCATGGAAAGAAACCCACAATTCTCAACAAACGAGGATTTCAGCTACAACAGAGGAAAGAAGATTGAACCAACAACCGAATTCTAATTCACAAGTAAAAAGAACCAACCCAACTCACCAAAAGTGAAACCAAGAGAGCTAATTAGCGCTTTGTTGCAAATCACGATGGACACAGAAGATACAACCGACAAGCTCAAAGCCCCAATAGTTCCCAGCTGGAACATCTGGTTCTCCCCCATCTTCACTTTTGCACTATTCACACCCAACCTTTTCCTGGATCCATCAATCCCTATCACCAAAATGATTAACATCCTCCAATCATTCAAGCACAAATGATCAAACAAATGCAACAACAAAAAAACTACATACCACGTTATTACAACATAATGTATCCGAAAAGCTCAAAACAGCTCAACTGCAACAATGAAAACCCGCGCGAAACCAAACAAATCAGATACAATCCATATGTGATAAGAATTTGATGGAGAGAATTCCTTATAAAACACAGTTAATGATTTATAAACCCTAAATCCAGTACTACCCCTTAAAAAAATCAACAATTAAATAAAAAGGAGACAGTGAAGACCTGGGAGAGAAAATTACTGAAGCTGAAATCGACAAAGGAAGTGCATACAAAAAAATGAAGAATAAATATGTAAATATTGAATTTTTAAATAAAGTACGGCATTGGCGATGGTGACACTAATTTTTCTTAAATAATTAAAACGAAGTCAGGTTTATTAGGATTAAGGTCAATTGTAATTTGGCACTTTATTCTCTCTCTCTTTTTTTTAGTAAGTAGGTAGATTTATTCATATAATTTTTAAATAAAATTAGTTTAGTATAAATTTTTAAGAAATTTAATTTTTTAAAAGGATTAAATTAAATTTTATTTAAAAATAAAATTATATTTTTTATTTCTAAAAATATTATTTTTTTATCATTTTAAGTTATGTTATTTTCTTTGTTCCTAATCTCTCTTAGTATGATTCTCACTTTGTTTGTCTTTTTTTTAGTAAATAATATATTTTTAATTCATTTATATTAATATTATAAAAAAATTATTTTTAAATTTATTTGAATTTATAAATTAAAAAAAATTATTTAGAAAAAAAATTAAGAGATATTCAATTACAAAATAAATTATTTATATTTGAAAATAGAAGATGAAAATTATATTATAAATAAATTTATTTTTAATAAAAATAAAAATTTATTTTTAAAAATTTTATTTATTTTAAAATTCAGATTAGATTGATTTTATTTAAAAAATTATAGGATTAATTTTTTTATTTTAAAAAATAAACTAAATTACTCTTTATTTTTATTTTACATTAGATGTTTTACCTAAATTTTTATTCACGTACAAAAATTTAATTAATAATAATTTTATAATATTAATATATATTTAAAATATTTGACTTTTCATTTCTCATGCATATTCATTATTTGACCACCCTCTTAAATTATAAAATATTTGTATAATTTTTATTTCATCTTAAAGTTGGAGTGAATTAATTAACCTTTTATTTTTATGTTACCACGTACAATCTATTATCTTGTTAGCATAATTGAAAAAATCTTGTTATAATAATGATAAAATAAAATTATTTTGAATATTTATTTTTGTAAAAAAAAAATGTAAAAAAAATTACAATATCAACAACTCATAACATGCAAGTAACAAAAGTAATACGACACATCCCATGGCTTACGACCCGTGACGTGTAAGATCGAGTCGGACGCTACCCGTTTCTTTTAAAATCTAATTCAAATAAAATATATTATAAGCATATACACATGCTTATTAATATCATAAAGTGATAGTAATCCAATGGGGGAAGTTTAAATCTCCAAAGTATTAATTTTTACATTAAATGGTAACGTGTCGTATAGGTCTGTCAATCATTGGACGAGGCATGACATAACACGAAAAACTTATTGGCAAAGAATCCAATTACGATGCGACTTATATATGGGCCACGGGCTGATAAGGGACTGTGCGCCAAGCCAGCCATCCAGCCAGCACACTTTGACACCTTTTCTCTGTTGATATTACCCTGTTCTAGTATACTTTTTGATCAAATATCATTTTTTTCTGAAGTCACGGTACGATAGCATTTTTAGAATGATAGAGTGATATCATTTTTTTCTGAAGGAGTTTTTTTTTTTCAAACCGGACCTATAATGTCTCTACCTTTTTGAGCAATAGAAAGCAAAGTTCTTCATTTCCCTTTTTTTCCCAAACCGGACCTATAATGTCTCTACCATCTTTGTGTTTCTCTCTTTGAATCCCGATCTACTGTTTCCTTTTAGTTCACCTAATAGTGAAATTCAAGCATGAAACAGAGATTAAAAAAAATCGACTGCCGACAATTTAGTAGCAATAGCGTTGCCAAATCTCTAGTAGTTTCCAGTGACAAATTAGTTAATCAATCTACTGGAAGAATGAGCACCGCTTGAAATGATTATGCCACTATTGTCGGCCGATGATACTTTGATGCTCCATACTTTCCCACAACCTTGACATGAAATAAAAGCCAACACTGTTAATATGAATTTTCTAACCGTCTTATGAATTTATATTTGGATATAATATATTTCATTAAGTTATATGTTTTTATACGCAACATTTTACCTATATCCTAATATTTAAATAAATATATTATATTATTTTATCTTTAAATATAATATGTATTATCAAGATTTCACGTCTCTAGTAAAATCGTCAGGATGATCGAAACTTTAATAAAGTCACTGTTAACACTACCTAATAAATAGTGGGATTTTACCTTGTTTTTTTTTATCAAAATTATTAAATCAATGTATTTTAACTAATTTATTTTAAAATTATCACTTTTAATAAAAAATATTATTAATTCGAAAAAATTAAATGATAAATTTTTCTATTTATACCATTTATTATCTTGTTTATATCAAATCAAAGGTTAATCGTCATTATGGGTTATGAGGGATCGTAACCCCGATAAAATCTTTATGAAAATTTTGATTAGTAATATTAATATTCACTTAAATATTTATTAATTAAATAAAATAATTAATTTAATATTTTAATTTAAATCATTTTGTATTAAAATTCTTGAATTTAACATCCAAATATATATATTAAAAAGCTACATAAAATTTATTAAATTTAAGTGAAAATAATAATGAGATATATAAATAATGTAATTATAATAATAAATGATTATTTTAGTTTTTTTTTTGTCACAATGTTTAGTTGTTTTGGTAAAAAAATAGTTTCCAAATACAATAAAAATAATTAAAATACATGTAAAATTATAAATATGATAAGAAACTTAATATAAATTATGTAAATAATATTATTATTTTGATGATTTGACTTAAATTTATCAATAATTTTAAACTTTTAAATGAAATTAAAAATATTAAAATATTAAAAAATAAAATGATTAATATTTTTAGAATGATGTATCATATTATTTATTTTAAACAGAGTATAATGAAAATAAAATATAATTATTAAAGACAAATTTAGCTTTGTGGTAGTTTTTACACTGAAAGGAAAATTAATTTCTCTCTAGTTTCAATGAAAACTGATAATGCATAATGTTTATAATGCATCTTAATATTTATAACTATGAAATAAAATAGTTTCTTTATATTTGATTTTTATATATAAAATATATATTTGAACATTTACAGATTTAACACAATTTAAATTGATATTAAATTAATTAGATTAATTTAATATTATTACTTAATGTTATTAAATCGTTAAGATGTTATTTGAGGTATTTCCAATTTTTAATAGACGTTATTGAAGCTATTTTCAATTTTTAATATTTATATTATAATATTAAAGTAAAAGTAAAAATATAATTATAATTAAATATTAATTTGTGAAATATGACCTGTAAATCTGTAATGTTTAGTAGTTTGAACACAACATATTGGGGTGTTTTTTTGGTAGTTGACTTAGTTATAAGTATAACTATAAGCCTTATGCTTTGCTTGCTTAATAGTCTCTAATATGAAAAGAAGGCCTTAAGAGTTTTTTATTTTTAAATTAATTAGTCAACTTATTTTTAATTAATGTGAAAATCACTTAAGTTTTTAAATGAAATTATTTAATAATTTAACTTTTAAATGATACATTAGAAATCACTTAATTTTTATAAATGAAAAATTTAATCATTTTATTTTTAAACAGACCATTCAAAATCATTCTATTTTTTTTTTTAATAAACTAAAAACAATTTTAAAAAAAATTAGGTAACTCATAATACTTAATTTTAAAATAAAAATGATGTTTTTCCCAACTAAGAATAATAACACATCTTATATTATCATTTTCTTTAGAATTTATGAGGTGAAATAAACGTGATAAACATAATGTTTAAGTAACCAACATAAATAATATTGTTCGTTTTAAAAAGTTAAGTGCTTATATTGCATCACTTAAAAACAGAATTAAAAGTGTTTTTTTTTTAAAAGATTAAGTAACTTAGAATACACTAACTAAAAACAAGTAAATTTAAGTACTAATTTACTAAAACAAATGTAATTGGAAAAGCCTTTTTTCCACCCCATATCTCATAGTTTTAGCAAAATTAACCTTTATAGATGTTATGTTGTTCTTAATTATATAGGGATATTCTAATAAAATACAGATGTATCACCAAGACTACACTCTACAAATGAGAAATGGGATATTATTACATTAATTAGAACAAGGATAACTACAAGATCTCAAGCCACTTGAAAAATGTGAAAGGCTCAGCGTGCGGGTGCTACTATGGTCACCTCAGCTTCTAAGAACCCAATTTCAGAAACTCCCTCCGCAACTACTCTGCCTTATACACCAATACAAGAAGCAAAATATACATAAATATACAAACAACAACCATAATAGCTTTCTATACTCTGAAATTTTAGAATTGACCCCCTTCATATGTTCGACCAAACTGCCAATTAGCAGGTGCCACGTTATAGCTTGTCAAAGTTCTACCATCGCTTGTTGTGACCTTAAAGGATAGAATTTGACCATTAAGATAAGAATTACTTTGCCAATTTTGACCCCAGTTTTTTGACAGAGCTTGCCACCCTGTTTTTGGTCCCTTTATTGATACTCCATGAACATCTCCTGCTCCTCCAACGTTGGTTATCAATACCAAGTTGAAGTATGAGTGCCCATTGATTGTGAATCTTATTCCTCCCTTCTTCATACATGACACTCTGTTATAACCAAAACCAAAATTTAGAGAGCAGAAAACAGCACAACCAAGAAAAAGTACAGATAGAACAAATATTCTTTTGCAGATTGACATTTGTGATAGATAAGAGTATTTTTGGTATAATATTTCTTTATGCTACAAGTTGTACTACAATCATAACTGATGTGTAAGATAATTATTGACTAAAATATTATAATTAACTTTTTTGATCTATAATTAAAGAACTATCAATTGGGATCATGTCAATTTATGATGAATAGAATTTTTCTTTATGGTATTACCTTCTGAAGGATACAGGTACGATACCAGCACGATATTTAGCAATTTTCAAGTAAGAAGGTTGAGCCAAATCAAAGTGCTGAAGAGGAGGATTGCACCAACCACCATTGGTATTAGACAAAGCCACGTTAGGTGGACAGAAGTTTGTAGCAGTAACAATAATGCTACCAGGGAGGCACCATTTTGGGTCATTGTTACATTTCAATTCATAACAAGCTCCACAACTCAAGCCATTGTTAAATAAGGCTGTGCTTAAAGCTGCAGTGTTTGTCCCATACCCTTGACTATACAAATTTCCATACCCACATGCTCCTCCTGCACAAACCCAACCTCAACTATGAAACCCATATCTTCAAAAAAAAAACAACTAATTGAAAAGGTAGTGACTTTTTGATTTAAGCTACTTTAATTTTAGACTTACCCATTGTGCCTGAGGAATCACCACCACCATAGAAAGTGGCATGAGCACTTTGCCAACCACCATAATTAAAAGCAGCACTACCATGTAAATGTAGTTTGAAGAGGGTTAGTAAAAGAAAAGAAGCGAATGACAATGTGTAAGCTGCCATTGGAAAGGTGGAAGAGTACTTTCCTTTGTTTGTTCTGTGTTGTAGGCTTGTGGCTAATCCAATAGAAGGTTCACTATTTATAAGGAAAATGAGTGTAGAGTTTATTACACACAGAAGTCAGAGGGTTTTGAGTGGTAGCCAAAGTATAAGCTGATTGAGAATATCAAGTGCACATGTGGTGGTTCTCTATGGGACTACCAACCACTAGGCCACTGGGTCAGACATTTCCACATGCACCTTTTGTGCTAACCGTTTGTTACCACTTCAAATACTAAAGTTATTTTTCTTTTACTTACAACTCACTCACTTGCAAAAAGCTACAGGAGAAACTCGTAAATAATGGATATATACATATAGTAAAACATGTTCATCGTTCTTTATTTTTATGCAAATGAAAAAAAAGTAAAAAATATTTATAAGATTAACACGTAACATTTCGTATATATGATTTTCTAGATTAAAAAGCATAAATTACTCGTTAAGTGGCTGTTTGATTTTGTAAATCTAAAAATGAAAAAAGAAAAATACTCTAGGACCAAACACCAAAAAAACAAAAATTATCAGAAGCGATACAAACAGTAATATACAAATAAGAGTTATAGGTTTTTTTTTTCCTTTTTTTTCGGGAAATACTATTGACCCGTGATACTAATAAGTAAATGTTTTAATGCAAGGAAAAAAATATGACACAGTATTGAATAAAAAACTTATTCGGGAAAATGGAGAGTGAGTTTGAAAATGAGAGTTAAGAAATAAAAGCCTTTTAGTTTGTGTGATAATAAAAATTTAAGATTTTTGGCTACATTTAAGCATTTTAAAGTCAATTTTTTTCAATAACTAAACCCCTATTTTTTAAAAATAATAATTTTATTTATAAGTTTGAGTTATATTCTCAATAGTTTTTCCGTTTTTAAAATGTAACAAAGATCCGTAAATAATGAAAATATATAAAATTCTTTTGAAATAAGTTATAAAATAACATGATGCTTTTTATTTTATTAATTATTTTTTATAAAATTACATTAATTTCCCATTTATATTAATTTTACCACATTTTTATAAATAATATTATGTTTTTTAATAATTATAACAAGAATTAGTCATCATCATCATCAGTCATTCAGCCATAGTACTAATCTATATGTGTTTTTTTTTTCTTTTTTGATTAAAATCTTTATGTGATTTAAGTAGTATAATGTACAAATTTAGTAGTTTTGGAGTACTTTATGTGATTAAAATCTTTTTTTAAACTTTTTTTTTTCGTAAGAAGGTTGATGTGCCTTTTGAAATTAACAAAATTAACTAACTTTTTAGCTCTCTTTTTTGAAGAAAAACAAAAGGTAAGTTAGTTGAATGAACTAAATGGGAGTCACTTATCCAATATATGAATCTACTATAAAATGCTTCACAAATATTTAACATTTCACTCCCAATCCAATTTTTAAAACAAACTTTTAGTAGCATGTAATATATTATAATTATTTAAAGATAGTTGAATGCACAATATTTTTAATTATGTTAAGAAGAACATATTAGTTTATTTTTTTGTTATTTTTTTAATAGATTTGTTCATTTATGTTAAAAAAAATAACAATATAAATATAAATAATCAATTTTTTTTCCTAACATTTTTTAATTAGATATTAATTTTATATGTTTTCTTTAACCATATACAACAATTATAAAATTTATAAAAAATTAAAACTAAAATTTTATTATTTATTATTATATTATCATTTTTTCGTTTCAAAATGATTAAATTATTATAAAAAAATAATAAAAACGTTATTATTTTAATATTATTTAATTGATGATTTTTTTCATCATAATTACTGTATATATTATTTTAAATTGTTAAAATATTTATGGTTAGTGGTAAAATAAAAGTAACATGTTAATTAAAAACATGTCAGAATTTATAAAAAAATATGTAATTTTGTTTTTATAATGAAATGAACAACCGTCCTTAAAGTAAAATTGTAAATACTCAGCATTTTTCTAGCAAATGATTTAGTTCAAGATTCTCCATCCCTTAACTACTATTTGATATTTTATTGGGATTCTTCTAATGTTTTTTTTTTTTTACTTTTTTATTTTAGATAAAATATTATTTTTTCCTCTCTTGGAAGTTTTCGTCGTATTTGAGAGTTAGATGATATAAAATTTAATTATTGGGTAGATAATTAGTCTTACTATCCAATTTAATAAAATACATCCAAAGGGGACCTTCTAGTGCTTTTCAACTTAAAATTAATATTCATAGAAAAAAATTAGAACTTAATATTAATAAAAGTTTTCCTCATATATATATATATATATATATATATGTGTGCATGTATCATGCATGTCTTGTATTAAACATTTGGAATATATAAGAAGTCGTAATTGGACTCATTTATTTTTATTTTTTTTACAAAAATGATTGTATTATGTATATGTCAGTCTCTTATTTTATATATTGCAAGATAAATTACAAATTTCATTAATATATTTGATGTATGTTGCATCAATTTTTATTTTAACAAAATGATTAATTTATAAGAAGAACAAAAGCATGCATGAAACCCATCTGTTTAGTTTAATTTATATTAGTTATGTAAATTTAAAAACTCATGAACCATCACTGTTCAAGTGTTCATCCGTACATTGAAACCTATGAAGAAGAAAAACCTTATAACGTGTTTAACCATTGTAATTGAATTGAGATAATTTGTTTTTAAATTGGATTGATAATACATACAAGTTTAAAGGGTAAAATATTTCCTAAAAATAGTATCCGTTATTATTTTTTAAATATTATTTTCGATATGTGATAATTGGATAGATAATTTTACTATAATAAGAATAATTTATTAAAATTATTTAGGTTATTTTTACTTAAATCTTATTTATTTATCAAGTAGATTTATTCTAACTGATTTTTGTCATGTTTTTGATTAATATATGTGTAAAAATTGTATGTACTGTTTTTTTTATAAAGAGAAAATCCAATGGAGATTATTACAATTTAGAAGTCGGTCCTACCATGTTAGAAGAACATGCAAGTGCCTGCTTTGCTGTGAGTTTATGCTTTAATATAATACATCATATCCTTTTCATGTTAGTTTAAACAAAACAGAAACTTTAAAAATAGAATAAATAAGTTTCTTTTTGTAATCAACATTGTTTAATAAAAAATTAATAATTTGTACGATTAGAACTTGCGAATAAGCTTCCCATATCAGAATATTTGTCTGCTACATACATGATTCTCTTATGCTTTTAAACAGATTTGTTGAGTATGTATGCGAGTACAGGAAAATTTTAATGTTGATTTTCATATATCTTTGCAGGATTGAGCTAAGATTTTGATTCTTAATTAGGTTTCTGATCCAAATATCATCTGACAACTTTAGTTATCTGTCCAAAATGAATATATTATAGTTTCTTAACTGTGTTGTATATTTGAGTATACATGTTTAAAAGGTTAAAATACAAAGTTTACAACTTTTGCCTATTTTTGCTTCTTCTTTTTAACCTTCAATGCAGATCATGTTATAAGAAGCCACATTATCTCTTTAACATTATCAATACATTTGATCCCAAACTTGTATAAAATATTAAAATTTAGTTTATAACTTTCTAATTTACCTAATTTAATTCTTAATGATTTTAAATTTGATAAATTTAATCAAAAATTTTAATTTATATTAAATTAATTTAATGATATTATACTTAACAATCATATAATTAAAAAAATTGTTAACCAAAATGAATTAAAAAATCAAATTTTATCGTAACTCTTTCTTTAAATTAATTTAACAAAAAATTAAAATTTAAAAACATTAAGAATTAAAATATGAGAAACCAAATTGTAATATTTAAATAAGTTAGAAACTAAATGGTTCACAAATTACATACATCCGATGTTTTAATTTAATAACATGGCCTAAACTTATTCAAAATTTAATAACGACATAAAAACAAGAGTTGTTTATTGAAAAAGAAGAAGAAAAGAAAGAAAGAAATAATGACAGAAAAGACACAAAAAAGAGCTTTATAATTACAATCTTTTGTATGTGCCATTATTCTATATTGCATGTAGATTGGTACACCAACCACATTGTCATTGCCTACAACTGTTTTCATCTTTTGTGCTGTCACACGTATTACAACAACGGAAATATTAAAAAAAATGTAATGGGCTAATGGCCTTATAAACTTAGAAGTTATAAATAACAAGTTCATGTAGTTCACCACTAGGTATGGTATTAAAACACACATCTTTAAGTTTAAATAATATAAATAAGTTCATATTTTCACATATATCGACCAATTTCCTATATCTGTATAATTAATTTGTAACACTGAAGTAATTCTGAGTTGAAATATACTAGATATATAAGTTAAAATAGTTATATTCTTGTTTTAAAAAAAATAACCGGGCATCCATGTCTTTAACGTAAAAAAAAATGACTTGATTATGATTCAAATCAATCAACAATCTAATAATATTACAGTATGTCACTTAAACAGAGAGAAAACGTATGACCGATGTTTTTTATGCTTAATATCTCCTCTTATAAAACCTAGTTTAAAAACCAATGATCTTCTAAGAGTCAAACAAACAATATGAATCACATGCCAATGATAGTTGTAATACTCAACAAATGCTTGGATAGAACCTCGAAGACATCTTGAATGCTACAACGTCTTCGATGACTCGCACAGACTGTTGTTGAGACTCCACCTCGTTTGGGTTGGTGTTGCAACCCCACACCCTGATTGCAAGTCGTCGACATTTAGACGATGGTTGCTGCAAATACATTTTGTACCAGTTTATAACATCAATCTTCTGAATGTTTTTAAGCTGCTCTGCTTCCTTCTTTGACATGTCGAAGATATATCTGCAATCAATATCATTGAACAGGTAAGTCATCAACAAGTTAAGAGGAAAAATTCAAATAAGACTCGGCAACTTTGCATGGCTGAGTCAGCAGAATTAGTGACTGATCAGTTGGGTTTGAAAGTGTCAATTATATTAGGACGCCACTGCTATATATCTTGTCAAATGATGGCAACATTTCATGAAAAAGAGCTAATTCACAATATTATCCAGTAGTAAAAAGAGAGTTACTGTTTAGATTCCAGATCAACCACATCATACATACCTTTTATCCACAATCTGATTCCAATATCGATTGGTTTCATAGGTGAGAGATGGATCTTTCTCCAATAGCTTTGTCAGTAACCCACCTTTATAATTCTCGAAAGAAGCATCGTCTAGTCCTTGCTACAATATGGTTGAGGAATTGAAAGGGAAAACCTCATCATATGATTATTAAAAAAGAATGTCTAAGTCAAACCATCAGTTGTAAATGGCTAACGCAGGGCATCTCAACAAAAATGTTTGAGGATGTTTCTTTAGGTACATCATACATGAGTACCCGACTGTTTAAGTAATTCATCAAAGGTCAAAGATGAAAAATTAAATATAGAAGGGAATTAAGAGAAATGCTTACAAATAATTCTTCCAAACTATTTATGAACTTCTCGACTCTCTGTTGCAAGTAGATTGGGCTGTATTCTGATGATTGAATGCAGAAACAGAATCCAAAAACACGGTATGTTACCCGTGGGCTACACTCTACAACATAACCAAGCTGCTCTTTTGTCCTAAGTCAAAAATATGAAACAAGAACCCAAAAAAAAGTATGAATAAGATATTTCAGATAATAACAAAAGAAAAGAAGAAATATCCAAAAAATACTTGTCCAATTAGATAAGTATATCCCCATTATTTTTCAGTGGCTTAATAGCAAAAAGTCCTCAGTGACTCTGAAATTTTGTTCTAAACAATAAATAGTAGTTCATAGCAAATATCAAAACAGTAATCAACTTAATCAATTCCATAAAACTTGCCAGTAATAGGCTAGAATGGATGAACTGCAACTTCAAAGAAATATGGTGTATAGAAAATTGATGAAATTGTCTTCCACATCAACTTTATGAAGTAATCATAATTCGTAGCTTCGACTCCAAAGTCTTTCAAAAAATGAAAATTGCTTCTTGACTATAAAGTTAGAAGAGTCAATTTGGAGATTTTAAATGAATCAATTTCAGCATTAGAGGAATCACCTTAGCTGATTGAATAGTGGCTCTTCTACGATTTCATCAAAAAGATCTATCAATGCCTTCAGTTTAATGGACTCCAACCCCAGATCCTGCTCAATTTGATAATAAAGCTACAATGCAAAGCAAAGCCATATCATGCAAATACAATTAAACAATTTCAATCAGTAGACAAAACAAGAATAAAATAGGTATACATGTGTAGATATTAAAAATGATAACTATAAAGAATTGACCCTTTTTTTGCTAATCCACGAGAAAGTTGACCCATTACCTCAATGACTGAGTTCTTCTCCATTTTATTCTTCACTCTGACGTCTCTAACAACCGTAGCACCAACTGGAAGACATATAACATGTTCCACATGCCTCATTTCATATGGAAGTGGTTGCATGCAAAAATTTGTTTTGAATATTTTTGAGATGTTAATTGCTTCTTCTTCCAACAAATTTCCATGGCAAAGGCCATCAATATATAGCTGTATCAAATGAATCAAACAGTTATCCGATGTTTCAATAACATCGTAATAGAAAGTTGTGTCTATCAATTAACTTCTGAGCCATGTAGCAATCTGATGGGTACATGTGCCTCAGTCAAAAATGGAAGGAAAAATAAAAAAAAATAAGTCATTCCCAATCTATATCAAACTGCAGATATGAAAATAAGTTGGAGGTCCAAAAGCTCAATTGCAAGGTTCTAAGACCCCGAAAGATGCATGATAAGTAACATCATGAAAAGACTGAAGTAGTCCAGATATCTGGAATGACCAGAAAAACTTATATGTCTTCAGCCCAATTCCTATTTGCCACTACCAATAAGTGTTGCTCATTCCCCCAAAAAAAAATGTTAGAAAGTGGCTGAGGATTGAGGCAATAACTGGCTCCGGATATTGCACATGGGGCAGGTAAGTTTTTTACTCTCAGAATGACATATTTCAATACCTGGGAACGAAGCTCAGGAATAAATGTTGTCAGGTCATTCAGAGACAAGTCATTCAAGACTTTTAGCTTCTCAACAACATCATGGAAACTCTGACATAAAACCTGCAATCTTGAATATGAAGAATGACTCAAAGGCTTCATATTAGTGTTCTTGATCGTTCTCTTCATGTCTTCTTTGATGACCTATAAAAGTCAGCTTTAGTTTTTCAAAAACCAGGAAACAGGAAAGTAAATGCATAACAAAAATAGAGTCTGCGTGCAGACCAAAGCAATACAACCAAAAGTATACTGTTATATACCATGAAACGATCGTTGGTCGGCAAGAAACTTTTGACTGATGTCAAAAGTTTCGAAAGAAGAATTGAAAGCTTATCATTGAAACCATAGACCTTTAGCTCCAGCTTATCAGTAAAAACAGAAATAGAAGTTTCCAGCTTGGCAATACTAGCCTGCAGATAAAGACAGATTATTCTCGGGTACAAATTTTGAATGCAATATTTGCCATGAGATAGAAGTGGAATTAAAACATTTTAGAAAAGTGTAGTGATAAACTACACCAAGTAGCCCTAGAGAGCATACAATTCGTGAAAATGAGAGATGATGAGAGTGAACTGTCACAAAAATTCAGCCAGAGCATCCCACTATAAGATTAGAGGCTTGAGTCTTAAGATAAATGTTTCAAATGAAGGATTAAACTTGTGTCATAGTATTTCCTTTTCATATTTAATTTTCACTTAACATTACATTTTGTACGGACACAAAGGCCCCCTTCAGCACCCTGCTCAAAAACTTCAAGTAAAAGAAGTGCTTGAAAACTAGAAATTTTGGCCCAGGAAGAAATTCTAAAAACCAAACAATGGATATTAAAGAGACATAAGTATGATTTTTTCACTTTTTTTTTAGGGAACTCATCGTTATTATGAATAACGCATCTATTAAGTTGGAAAAACGAGTAAAAATGTTTTCAGTGCTAGAGAGAGCACAGAAATAAAAAAAAATTGACCAAACCATGAGGTCCCACTGGATTTGGAAAAAACAAAATGCATGCGTTGTATCCATAATCCAGATTTAAGACAAAAGCAAATACAAAGTCCTCCGTCAAGTTGTTAACCTGATAAATAATTTCATTCATCTCATCCTTAAGAAGGTGAATAAATAGTTCAGTCAACACGCAACTCTTCACATCATCATATCCACCCTTCAAATTGATGCGAAAGTAAGTATTTGCCCGGGGATGTTTGAAAGTATTATCAAGTTTGTACCAAAACTTCAATAATGGTTCATCAAGTATACATATTGGAGAAGTTTCATTTGCAAGATGATTGGACATGTTCTCGCTGCGGATTGAAAAATCAGAAGGAATGAACTCATTCCTCGAAGGCAGATGCAATGAACCATCAACTTCAGGAGGATCATTCCACATATGCAGCAAAGAAGGAGAAATATCTTCCACAGTATAATGTGATCCAAACCAAGGCTCAGACTGAAAAGCTGGAACAAATTAAAAGGTAAGCATTTAAGTAGCCAAATAAACATGTATGAACACAATAGTTGTCAGCAGACATTCAAGTGTGTCACACAGCCTAAACGCACATTGAAGAAGAGCAGTCAGAACCTCTAATAGTACAATAAAAAACAAGGCCGTAACAAAGAGCATGTGTAAGAGGCGTCGTAAATTTTTAACATTATATTACTTCAAACAAATGGAAAATATAAAATGGTAAGCTGGAGTACTGGACAAAATGAATTATTTTTCCTTGATTGGTTCTTTGCAAGTTTAGAGGACGTAGAATGTAGTCATGCACCTTCTTTTAATTTCATTTTTCCCCCTGGTAGGAATCTAAATGTACCTTTTGAATTGATGGAAGACTTTGATACCACATCAACTCTCATGTTTTCAGGTTTAAAGAAACCAAGAACAAATTTCATCAATTCTTCATCCCATGTTTTGTAAACATAGTCCCCATAAATAACATGCTCTGCTGGATAAACTATTAAACTCTCTGCAATTAAAAATTTAAATGAGTTAATTGCATGGGAATACAAAAAGTCATTATACCAACAAATTATGCGATATAAATATAGATTAGGGTGTGTGGAACCCTGGATTAGGCAAGTAGTGCAATTTAGTCCCTTTGCTTATAACAGGTGCTTTTCAGTCCCTTTATCTCTCTCTTTTTTATATAAAAAAAAGGTGTCCATTGAGAACAAATAGTACTGTTAAGATAATAATTTAACATTAATTTTAGTAGGGTATTTTTATCATTTTCTTATTCCCTCCATAACAAATGAAGAGAACCTGAATAACTCCATTTCTCCTAAATATGTTCATTCCATGTTTACCCCATCAAATCACCTTATTCTAAAATATTATTACTTTTTGACAACATATTAAAATAATAATTTATATCCTTAATTAACATCTTTTATAAAACTAAGGAACTAAAGACACCATTTACAAAGGGACTAAATGACACTAATAACCTATTTTAAGGGACCTTAATGACATTTTTCTCTATAAATTATAATCAATGCACTACATCAAAATCAACTCTGATTTACACTTGCTGGCCACATTTTCTCTTCTTTTTACATTTCTTGACAATAAAAAACTTTAGAAAGTACTATTAATCGACATGCAGCAACCATATAAATGTAAACTGTTTCATCACCAAGATTGTAAGTGAAGCAACATTCTAATACTGCTGTAGAAAGGTAAAAAGAAATATGAACACACATCATCAAAACTATGACCTAAGAAAATTGAATCCAAGACAAATTCATAAAATGGCAGATAAAATACATAGGAATTACCTGCAAGTTCTGCAGCATAATCATCCTGGGGTTGCTCCTCTGCAAATATAAATTCCATGTTCCCAATATCCTGTAGTTCCTTAAAAATCCATTCTTGTGGAGGAACCTGACGCAATAACGTAAGGTATTGATATACAAAGCCGATGATCTCAAAAACCTGCAGGACAAATAAAGAGAAACAACAGCAAAATATGTTTCAGAATAAAAGATAGCTTAACTGAAGCAATTTATTGTATGAATATCATTAATAATCTAGAAGGCTAAGCCAGAATATGAGACTAATTCCAATAGAGTACCAACAAACTCCCAAACAGGAATGTTAATGTCATTATTCCATAAAAACTCCAATCAAGATCACATAGTACCTTTTCCAGGCCAGAGTCAGTGAGATGTACGGACATGGAAAAAATATATGCAATAGAAGATCTGTGCATCCCTTCTTCCCCAACACCAGCAGACAGAGATGTTGCCCATCCTTTAGCTTTAAGAAATGAAAGCAAACTTCCTCGGCCCTCTGAAACCCAAAACTATGTTCTCAGCGGTCGTACAAGCATCATACTTTTCAGCCATACACGTCAAAAGAATTAAATGAATATTATTAACATACAACAGAACTACAGAACCACTGACACATGCCAAATAAACTATTTATAAAGCAAGAAAAAAGTTCTTAAGAGACCACTGCAGTAAGCTGTCATTTTAGAGAAGATCGTGACCTAAGGGACTCAAAGCATTCCAGCTCTTTTCTTCAGATGGTGGATAGTAAATCCCAAAACCCAAGATTTACTGAACACTACTTCAGGAAAAGAGTTTCCTCATCTACAAAGAAAAATTCAACATGCAACTATTTTTTGTTTGATCACTAGAACCTCTGAAGCTACTTCTTGGGTACGTCATGTTCTAATAACCCAGGTCCAAGGGAAATCCACCGTGCAGAAAGTAATTTAATCATCATTCATTAACAATCAGCAAAATTAGATAGTATCATACCCTTATCAAAGTAAATAGAAGGATGAAGTGCCCAAATGGCCATTTTATTTAAGCCAAAGGTGTTGTTTAGAAAGTGTTTTTAAGTCCCTTTGTTTGAGAAAAATGTGTCATTTAAATCCCTTTGTTTGTGAAAAAAGTGATAGGTAAGGAGAAAGTTAGTTTTTCATCCCATTTTCCGTTAAAGATAACGGAATAGCATATATATCACATGTATATTTATATTTTCGATAGATAATATACGTAAAAAAATTAATATTTAATAAAAGAATTATTTAAATTTTTTAAGAAAAAATTTTCCTTCAAAATTAAGCAAAATTTTCAATAAATCTTAAATAAAATTTTCATTGTCTAATATATAAAGTCATGCATTAGATAATGAGAATTTAATTTAAGTTTGATCGAAAGATTTGTTAAAAAATTTGAGTAATTTTTTAACTAAAAACTACTTATTATTCCATCATATTTTACGGAAA
This sequence comes from Hippophae gyantsensis, assembly GCA_030763125.1. Classification (NCBI taxonomy): domain Eukaryota; kingdom Viridiplantae; phylum Streptophyta; class Magnoliopsida; order Rosales; family Elaeagnaceae; genus Hippophae; species Hippophae gyantsensis. The sequence continues at coordinate 13,375,365 of CM061037.1, read as the reverse complement.
TTGGATGGAAAGTTAACTTTCCACGTCTAACACTTTTTTCACAAACAAAGCGACTTAAAAACACTTTTTGTAAACAAAGGGACTACACAACCCCCCAAGGCCTAAACAAAGGGACCTTCATGACCTTTTTTCCTATATAGAAATGATCAAAACATTCCATCTATTGAGAACATTATTAAAAAAAAAAAGATTCAAAAACAGCAGGAAAATACTCATGGGAGGCACCAACATGGTCAAAGTCATAACAGCATCACCTCAAGAGAATCACTGAGAGATGGAAACTACTACCCAACAAAATTTCAAGAGCAACAACTATTCCAATTCTCAGAACTAGTTATTACTATCTTCCATGAATCATCTTACCATGCCCCAAAAGATGAGCTATATAGTCTTCTGGTTTCTTCAAATAGTTTGGACGAAGGCAAGGCAATGTCCAAGTTAAGTCAAGGATGTGCACATCTTTAACAGCTTCTAGCCTGTAAAGTTTTCCAGCTTCCCAAAAAGGTCCTGCAACTTTGAACTCCAAGGTTTTCTTGGGGCCTTTTTTAACATTACCAAAAAGTTCTAACACCCAGCTTTGAAGAACATCAAGAGATTCTGCATAATTGGGATAAAAACCAAAAACATTAGAATCTCCGATCAGTGTGTTCCATGCAGCCAAGAAAAAGAAAGATTAATCTAAAGGGCAGTGAAGTCTGGAAGCTTTACCCATTATTGACAATTAAAGAAATTATACCAAGGTGAACTTAATAACTTCAGCAATTGAGAACAAAATTGTAATGTTACGTATTATTAGCATTTAAGGAACTTAAACTGAAATAAATCAGAAAATTGTAAACAGCTTCTATATGGTTAGGTTCCCTGTGAGAATAGAAGCAACAATACCAATTCGTCTGAGAAGTTAAGCAGATGCAGAGTTTACAATCCATGGCCAGTTTTACTTCCAGCAAAAACATCAGTGTCTTATTAAACCAAAAATCCAAGAGGCTATGGCAAAAACATACCAACAACAGCATTGATTTAGCCCAAAATAATACACCACCAACAGCAATGCACCTTTAACATTGTAGGTATCTTGCCAACACCTTAAATGCTGATATCAACAGCCACACGGAAGACAAAGAAAGAAGAATACTTCACCTCCACCAATGACAACTAGCTTCATTAATCCACCATGGTAATAATCTCTATACAATTTCAGTATTTGCTCCCGCAAGTTGATCCCTTTCTCCATTGCATCCACTAGGCTCTTCTTATTACCTAGAAGGGACCCAGAAGTATAAAATGAAAACATACATACAGGCTTTTGACAATAAAACAGAAAGATAAATAGTTCAATTTTTACCCCAAAAAAATCTGTTAAAAGGATGGCCAGGTACAGATGTATGGCACTGAAGTTGTTGGAGGCGACAAGCATCGCTTTGCAAAACCTGGTTAAACTCTGTATTCCAGTTTGTTTCCGCAAAACATAAAATTTAAGTAAGAATATGTTAGTGAGAGTTTAGACCACTTTTAGCAAGCCCCACATCCTTTAAAAGAAATTACTGAAAAGTAGGTTTAACGGAGAGCTACACGTACCAGAATCTACAGCTAGTACCTCTCGCTCCATAGCTTCAACTTTCACTAAAGGTGAAACAAAGAATTGAGAAAACCTGATAAATCAAAGAGAATAATGATGTCAAGCACTACTGCTAATCTAGAGATAAAACTAGAAACATTTTAGTAACAATAGGAACAAGTACGGATTAAAAGCTAGTAGCTTTCATTAACTTGCTTAGTTTTGGTAAATAAGGCGATGAATGAAAAGGTAAATAAGGCAATGAATGAAAAGGCTGATTAAGTGTAACCAACTAATTTGGAATTCAAAAAAGATTACAACAATAAATATTGAGACAGCTATGATTATATTCATCTCCAAGGATTGCTACAATTATGGCACTCTTTTGCGGCTAGCATCACAAAGACTTAACTCAACAAAGTCTTTTTTTTTTCATGAAACTCAAGAAAGCCTAAACCTTAAAAGGTAATGAGGCCAGCTTTCCTTTTTAGCATAGTAATATGAACAAGCATTACAGATGCAGTCGTATGAATAATATTACGTTGTACAGGGTGTATGCCTAACACCTGCTGCTATGATTTGTAACCTAATTAATTCACAAGCACAACTGTGCAAAGCAAGTTTAGTCTTTACCTTTTCAAGGCACCCTTTAGAAACTCTCTTTTCACCTCAAAATGGTAGCAAGTATGCTCTGTTTCAGTGTATGCATTTGATGAGCCTCCATGCTTGGACAAGTAACTATCATACTAGCAAAGGAAAGAGTCAAACAGGATACCAAACAATATTAATGCATAAAAATTTTAACAAGTAGAAGGAATTTATATCAAAATCAGTTTATAGATAATCAATCCCAGATGACAGACAAAAGTCACTAGATAAAATTGTTTTTGATGAATTGAGTTTGACTCAGACCAACTAAATTCCCAAAATCAGTTTATAGATAATCAATCCCAGATGACAGATAAAAGTCACTAGATAAAATTGTTTTTGATAAACTGAGTTTGACTCAGCCCAAGTGCATTCATCCAATCAGGTACAATTTGGCATTTAAAAATCTACAAACAGTAAACAGAAGATCTTGGGTCTCATCAAATATCCACAACATTCCACCTTCCAAAGGCTTATTAATTTGAATAAATTGGAAAGGAGTGACAAGTATTAAAATCTTCTTCAGGAACACAAAAATGAACAAACAAAAAGAGTGTTTGAACCAGTAAAGACAACCAAACATATCCGCAAGCAGGTTAGGTTATCAGTACAAAAACGGATGTAAAATAAGAGTATCAATATTTTGATAATTATCTAGGGTTTAAGCATTTTCAAGATTTTATTTTAATTGTCATATTTGCTCTTTAATTTCATGTTATGGTTTTAGCGCATTACTCAATTACGGAAATTGCCTATAAATAGGCACCTTTTATTGTATTCAGCAAAGTTACTTGCTAATTGATTACTGATTGGGGCTTCTCTTCTAATTATTGTTCTTCCCATTTTTCTCTATTTCCCTCCGGGTCATAAATTATTCCTTCTTTTACATAAAATTGTGTCACTTGTGTACTATATCACAAACATAACATCAATCAACTTCAAGATGATTAACTGGAGTTCAATTATGCATAAAGGAAATGTTATGCAACATGTATAAACAGACCTCATTTTCGTCTGGAAATTCAGTACTCCCCATGAAGAGCATATGTTCTGCAAAACATAAACTTGGTAAGCCAGGCTTTCACCTATATCAACATTCTACACATCAAGGATCTCTTTTTCCTTCTTTTTTTCCTATTTTAATTCCCCAAATAGCATAGAAAAGTTGATGGAAATGTTTCAGCCACAAATTGTTTAAGATGATAAAAATTATAAAAAGCAAGGAAAAAACTCCCACTGTGGTAAAAAAAAAATCTAAAATTCCTAATGGAGTTCATTTGTTAGAAGAACCATTTTATGAACAAACCTAGAAAGTGCGCAAGTCCTTGAGCCTCAAAAGGGTCGGAAAAACTTCCCATTCCCACACACATTGCTGCTGCTGCCTGCAAAGCATGCTCAATTATTATGCAATCAAACGAAATGCTGGCAGTATTGCAGAATCAACACATCCAAAACTGAAGAAAACGAATGAACAGCGGTTTTGGCAGCAGAAAGTGAATTTGGTGCAAGTTAAACTGATTGAAACTATTTCTTTTTTGGTCATGGGCCGATTGAAACTATGATGTCGACTGCAAGGCTTTGATACAAACATCTCAAACCTCCGTTATATTTAATGATAAACCACACACTCAAAGCTACTCCAGTAATCATAGCAAAACTTTTCTTTATAATGAAATTTTGCATTAAAGGTAAAAGCAAGTCCAACTGCCGCAAACTCCAGTAAAATGAATAACATTGGCTCTTGTCGGCTGCAGTTATCCTACCAAGTAAAATTAATTGAGAAGGCAAGGAACCATTTTCAAGGTTAAAATTAAGTTATGGGGACAAAGCTATGATCTTGAAGTCGCAGCTTGAGCTGGTCATCAATGCAAAATCAAAACTTACATTTTATCTACTATTCCACAGTCGTCACAATCAAACAGTTTATCCATCTAATATTTGCAACTGGATTATTAATATGACCTTCAATCTCAAATGGGTATTACATAATTTCAAAGAAAACTCAATACAAACAAACGCAAACCTTTTTGGTCTGAGTAGCACTGTCCTTTCCCTTTGCTTTAGGTTTGTTATCTTCATCCTCCTCTTCCTCTTCCTCTTCCTCATCATCATCGCCTTCTTCGTCACTATATTCGCTTTCCTCTTCCTCTTCATCGTCTTCGTATTCCTCTCCTTCCGCTTCACTGTGTTCTCGAGATTTTGAAGGATCGGGAGGCCCATCTGAGTAAATCTCAGGGTCGTGAACAATCAATGCACACAGCCCATTATCGAGTTCAATCACTCTGTACAGTCGCTTATCATTAGGAGACTTTATAACGATATCGTCCGAGGAGAATATGCACCGAGCCATCGTCATTCTTCTTCTTATAAACAAAAAACCAGTAATGAATACTGAAAACTAATCAGTCGGCAAAGTATATCCTTCTTGCTGAGACTGACCAATGAGGTCTTCTCGGAATAAACCTTGGAGACTCGAGAGCCGACCGAATGTAGGTGTCGATGGACGGTAGAGATTGATACACTAGAAAATCGTAGTCGAGCTTTTGAATAACTTAGAGATGGTAACTTCTAATAAGAATATAAAGTAAACAGTTTGTTTATAATTAAAATGAAATAAAATATACTATATATTACTTTAATATTTATATATTTAAATAATATTATTTAATTATTATTTTTTCGTTAGATAAAATATATTATTTAAATTATTATTATTTTTAAATAATTATTACTTAAAAATAAAATATATTATTAAAATTATTATTTTTTAAATAGGATTTAGATTTTTAAGATTTTGGGATTTAGGATTTATGGTTATATGTGTGTGTTAAATTTTAGGGTTAAAATTATTATTTTTTAAATAAGATTTTGGGGTTTGGGGTTTAAGATTTAGGATTATATTTGTTAGTTAAGGTTTAGGGTTAACATTATTATTTTTCTAAATAAGATTTAGGGTTAAAATTATTATTTTTGTAAATAGAGTTTTGTAGTTTAGGGTTTATGGTTTAGAGTTATATTTATGGGTTAAAATTATTATTTTTCTAAATAAAGTTTTGGGTTTTGGGGTTTAGGATTATATTTGTGTGTTAAGGTTTAGGATTTTTTTTTTAAATATGGTTTTAGGATTTAAGATTTAAGGTTTAGGGTTTAGGGCTTATGATTCAAGCTTGGGGTGAAATTGGAAAAAATTGATATAAGAATGAAATCATGATTCTTCAAAAAGGGAGAGTGATTCTTTCTCTTTTAGGAATCGATTTCATTTCATTCATACTTTTCAACCCAACCAAACATAAAAATTTAAAGGAATCAATTCTGATTATATTTCATTCCAAATAGAAGGTATCAAAATTATATCACAATTCTTTATCTAAATATTATTATTTATAATAATTTAATTATTTTTCTAATAAGTAATAACAAACTATAAAACTCAAATAAATCAAAATATACTTGTTTTATTACTTTAATAAAATAACATTATTATAATTTCTCACCACGTCTCTAAAGTTGTTATCAAAGACCTTACCAAAGCTCTCACAGACGATCTCATTGAATATACGGTGATCTCATCGTAGGTAGATAGAGTTATATGTAATATATTACACTTTCATTAGAGTTTTAATTATCATGTTATTAATAAATATAACATATTATATTTAAAAATAAATATAGATATAACATATTATATATAAAGGTAAAATTTGATTTATAATTATAGATTAAAATTAAATTAATCAACTTATAGAGATTAATGTAACATGTTATGTACAAATATATACGTAGATATAATATATTACAAATATTTAGTTAGACATAACAAGTTACATATAAAGGTATAAGAGGATGTAATGTTAGGTTACATCCGATCCGATAGATCGTGAGCGAAAATTGATGAAAATTCTATGATTCATTAGAATTATAATAGGTCGTTGGCAATGGTCCCAAAAGATCTTTAAGAATCTAAAATTATTTTTATTTTATTAAATACATATAGTAAAAATATTTTAATATTTATATGTATAAAAATATGAGTTTTGAGTTAAATTCTTGTTAGATTTAAAAAAAAGTATTTAAATAAAAAACTTACAATATTAAAGTAATATTATTCATTTTACATTTATCATTTTTTTAGTTGGGTCTCTATTACTCATAGAAATTAGCAATTTTAACTATGTATTTTTGTATATGGTATAACGGGCTCATAATATAATTATTCTTTTAGCAATGAGATGAAGTTTTTAAAAATGTTATAATTTTCAAGAATGTATAATTTAATTTTCTAAATTTTAAAATATACATATAAAATTATTTAACTTTTTTAAAAAAATTAATTTACTCTAAAAGGTTTTTTTTCAAAGGATAAATTTAAAATATTGAAAAATAATATACAAAAATTAATATTTTACATGTATATTACAAATTTCATTTTTAAAATACAAAAAAGTAAGTAAAAAAATATATTTAAAATTATAATTTTTTTAAAAATAAAAATAACACATTTAAAATTTGTAACTACAAAAATATAATATTTTTGATAAACTTCATACATACATTTTTACTATTTAAAAATTAATATATTATTTTATTTTTAATGTTATTTAATTTAACGTTGTTCAAATCAAAGTATAATTATTTAGATTTATTTAATGTTGATTGTTGTCTAATTAAATTTCGTTCAATATTATTATAATGTTATTTTTATCATCGTAAATTTTATGAGTTTTTTTTGTAAATTTTTTTTTCTAAATGTAGAATTTTAAAAAATTAAAATTCTTAAAAAATAATAATTTAAAAACTCAAAATTTAAGTTTTTCTTTAGTTATTTTTTATTTTTAGTGTTTTTTCAAAAAAAACTGTTTTTTACTAATTTTGAAAAATTTTGATACTTTTTCTTTTTATATTTTAATTTTTAGACTTCCAAATTTATCATTTGGAAAAAAATTATTTAGAATAGATTGAAACTTTTAAAAAATTAAAATATCCTAGATATATACCTTAAAGTTAGATGGTTAAAATATGCATTTTGAATCGTTACCATACTTACAGACCTTAACCATTTAGTAATTTATGTGTCCACGTGATAAAAGAGTAATAATTTTTACATAAAAGCAAGGGCTCATACATCAACATAGTACTAGTCCAAGAAAAGAGAAAAAACATCACCATTTTAACAGCCATGATACACTACGAATGATAAATAAACAAAAACAAAACTAAAAAATAAGTGGAATAATCATTAAGGTACTACAATTCTACAAAAATTATAATCATTATCTTTATAAGAATCATCACAATTATCATTATCCATGACAATAACCACCCAGATATAAAATACAAAAGCAGGAAGTTCACTAGAAAATCCTAGGGAAAATTTTCACCTTCAGTTGGATACTCGAATAAAACTTACAATATCCGTAGAAGACATGATGAAGTGATGGATGGGTGGTCGGAGAAGTGGAAGAGATGGGATGAGTGAGACTTTCACTCTCTATTTATCTTTTACGGTTTCCTTTGAAGGTGGCAGCTTCTATGCTCCTTTGGATCTTTGAGAGATGGTAACTCGTAGAAGAAGATAATAAGGATGGGGTAACGTTTAAGAATAACTATTGAAGCATTCTTTAAAAAACTCTAGCTTTCTTTTTTATTAATATCTAATTATTAACTTTTTTCCCCTTTTTTATCGTTGTTTTTATTGATTATTACAAATGTTTTTTTAAAAAGGCATATATAATGAAGGGTTTGCATGTATTTTTATTAAAAAGATATATTATAAAACTTCACAACAATTAATTATTAATATTATTATTATATTTTCAATTGTTAGATGAAAATTACAAAAAAAAACTCAAAAATATAAGTGTAATTTTTTTATATATTCATACAAAAACTTGATACAAATTTATAACATAGTCGAAGATTGAGAAAACATAAAATAGAAAAGTTGAGACATTCTTGAAATCAATATGTTTGTATTATTGCGATGTATTGGTCACTAATTTTTTACAAAAAAAATATATAAATAACTTAATTTTAAAATTAATACATTTTAGTCGCTCTTCAAATAATAAATGAATATTTTATTAAAAAATTCATAACATAACTTTAAATTGGAGATAAAAATATCAATATTTTATTTTTAATGTTTTTATTTTATTCCTTTCATTTTTAATAAACGTCAATTTTGATCGATACAAAAATAAATGAATAATTAAGTTTTTACTCTATACAATAGTAATATTGAGCATCCATATGAAAAAATAGAATTTGTACTTGGTATTTGAGATTGACAAAACATGAATTAACTTATATAACCCAATTCTATCGGTTGATAGATTAATTTTACTTATAATCTAACAATTTAAATTCTAATCAGTAGATTTCAATTGATAATATTTGTAACCCGTTTAATTTAATTTGATTGTATAAATTATATAATTAAAAAATTAATTTTTTTTAAATATTTTATGGAATAAAATGTTATTCTTTTGATAATTTATTTGATATTTTTTAAAAAAATATTATTATTATTTTTATTCTTTTATTACAAAATATTGTTTAAACTAAATAGATATTTTAAATAAATAATTAAAAATATTACATATAAAATTTTGTATTATTTCAAAACATCAAACGTGATTAATTAATATATTTATTTTTTTAAAACAATTTGATGAAATCAATTATCATTACCTTTAACTATAATTAATGAAACGAGTTGAATTGAATTAAAATACATATTTATCTATTTAGATATAAATAATTATTAACGTAAACACTATAGATTCGGTTGAAAACTGTGTTGAATTCAACCAAATGATATGCAGCCATATTTTGATGGGCTTAACGATGAGTCCAATTCAGACAGAAACGATCCGTAAACTTTCGTTTTTTTTATACTCTCAAGCTTTTTATTTTTCCCTCCTCTAAAAAATAGGAAAACTTTTTTTTCGTGTACATCTCCATCTTCTTCTTCTTTTTTTCTCTTCATATATATTTATTAGTTTATTAATAAATGATTTGATAATCATGATTAATTTTATTAATTATTATTTTAAAATATTTTTTAGAAAAACATACAATTATTTTTAATTTTATTAATTTAAAATAATACAATATTAATATATAGTTCAAACTTACTCTTGGTTAAGAATATATACATTATTTACTCTCAAAATAAATTATTAATTATCTTTTAGAAAAACGTATATTTATTTTTAATTTCATTAATTTAAAATAACACATTATAAAGTTTCACTCCCATTTGACGAGGTACAACCTCTACGACCTCTGTGGATGAAAACTTCTAAACATAATTGGTTGAGAGTATGTACATTATTTACTCTCAAAATAATAAATACATTTTTATAGTGTAAGATATAATTGAAAATATATAGTTTTTTTTTTGTTTAGAAGATATAAAATAACTGTAACTAGTTTCTTTTACACCAATAGACAATAGTACATCTGTGTTTCATAATTTTTTTCTTTAAAAAGGCAAAGTATATATATAATAAATTAATAATCATTTATCTTTTGCCTTTTGGGTGAGAATTTTGAAATAAAAGAAAAAATAATTTAAACGCCCTAAAAAAAGAAGAAGCTTGGATCGAGTTTAAAGTAATCTCAGAAAAAAAAAAAGAAAAAAAACAACCCATCATGCTCTGTGTTTGTTTGAACTAATCTCATAAAAAGAATACAAAATTATCTTAATCAACCATTTTGCCTCTATGGAATCATATTATCGATAAAAACCAAGATCAAGTTTGATTGTAAAACTGTCATGTCCTGTCCTATTAGCTGCAAACGCTCGTTCTTCCCAGAAGAAGCTGTTTAAAACAACCCAATTAATACCCCATAAGCCATGGTTCTGGTTTTACTGGCCAATGGAGCTTCTTTGTTTGTATCCCATTAACATCAAACTTGACAAACACTGTACTTTAGAGCAACAACATAAAACGTTCAAGGAATATTTAACTACTCTGGCCGGCTTAGCTCAACTAATTTGTTTAATTTACTTTCATGGCCATCTAGATTAGTACTGTTCTACCAAAAATGTTAATGTTTTATTAACACCACGATATAGTTACATTTATATTTATTGATTATGATTGGCGAAAAGCTTACACAACTTAATGCTCTCCTATCTAAAAATTAATTCATTTATAAACTTATAATTAAATATATGAATTATTTGATATGATCACTTTTTTAACCCATATTATAAAACCCACTTATACCACCACCAATACAGTAGATTTACTGTTTTACACAGTTTCTACTCTCTAGTCTAAAAGAATGTCAACATCATAAACTGGTCAGTAGTTGAATATTGCCCTTTGAGACCAACAATGTGGTATATAAAAATCTAGTCCTCTGTTTTTTTTAATGAATAAAACAGTGAATCCTTTGTTTGTGTTTGAATATCAGAAACCTTAACTCTTTCTTCATATTATTCAAGAGTTTGGAAAAAGAAGTAGAACCTTTTTAAACTTGTTTAACACCATCTAATGAAGTTGGCTTTATGTTATCGTCTTCACTTCCAAAGAAAACCTCATAAACTTGGTTCATAATTACCTCTCTTCTCTCATAACATTCAACAACATTGAACAAATTCTAATCTTTCTTTTTTCCAACCTCTCAGTCTCATATCAATCCTTACAAAAAGCAGTAATATCAAAAATGGGGGAAAATAAGGAAAACTTGACCAAAGCAAGAATAGAGCTTGAAGAATTGTATTTGGGAATACCAGATGAATCAGTGAATCTAACATTTCGAGATTTTGCAGAAGTGAGACAAATAGCAAATAATACAACACCAGAAAGGGAAAAACCCATTACATTAGAGCTCAATATTAACAACAAAAACCAAGGATCTCCTCCATTGAAGAAAATTCCCAGTTTTGATTTCAGCAGAGCCCTTCAAGCCTCTAGTCCTCATTACAATAATCACCATCAAAATAGAATTCACCATATCAATGAGGAAGATGTTCATCATCATCGTCATCATCATCGTCATCATCTTGGCCATCATGCCTATTTAACAATGGCTCATGATCATCAACACAATCAAGTAAGTCAAAGCTTTGATCATTTAGGTAAGATGGATTATCATCACCATGATGCTCTTGTTAGTGGCACGAGCATGGCTTCCATGTATCAGGATAATCAAACACTAGGAAGAAGAAGGCCTGGGGTGCCCCATTCCAATATTTGCACAATTTGCAGTACTTATGTCTACATTTTCCGCCATCGTTGCCTGGTATGTTTGGAGATTAATAAACACCTTATCTAAAAAATAATCATCGCAACTCAAATTGTTGCTTTTACAACAACATTTATATTTCTAACCATTTTAATGATTTTAAAGAGTAATAAAATATAAAAATAAAATTACCAACACATGATTTAAAAATCCAAGTTAACAACTATTTTAAGGTATAATTTTGAGTTTTAATATATAATTTTAGACTTCGTTACAAGTGCAGCAAAATCTTCGGTGAGAATGTATATATTAAGGTTTAATTATATAGTATAATCTATTTTACTAATAGAGTTTTATTTTTAACTCTTTATACGTGATATAGATATGTTGTTTTTTGTATGATATAAAAATAAGTTTTTTAAGAAAATTTAAAAGTAAAATAATGTGAATAATTTTCTCATATAAAAATATAAGAGGAGAAGAAGGGTTTGATATAATTAAAAACTTATTATTCTCTAGAGAAAAATGAAAAGAAAACAAAAAACTTATGTTTGCCCGTAGGTTTGTGGAAGAGTATATTGCAGGGGCTGTGTAACTATAGCTATGGGAGAAATGAGAGAAGGAAGAAAATGCATTGAGTGCCTTGGAAGACGATTTAGCCAAAGGTATTTATAATTTACGATTATACCCTTTTTTTATTTTTCCAATATCAATATTTCTGGTTAAAATTAAAATTCAGTTTGATCCAAATTCAGCTGAAACTATTTTTTTGGGCTAACAGATACATACAGAGAGCAGGAGGTATGGGGTGTTGTTTTTCAAGCTACCCAAAAAGGGTAAGGCAAGTAGAGCTGAATTGGGCCGAGAAGGGGCCGAGAAGAAGTGGAGAAAGGGCCTACAATCGTAGTGGAATGATGTCAACATCAAGAAGCCCAATTTCCCCAAAGAGCCCAGCAATGGCCCATTTAAGCAGTAACCCAAATTCCTTTGTCATGAACTCTTCATATTCCCCTTATTCTCCTACTCATCTCCATTTGCCTTTTTAGATTATACAGAGACGTTAGATTTGTCAAATTTTACTTGTTTATGGTTATTACATTATATTTCGCTTTCATCTTAAATGTTGTTCACTACTAGTCCACTGAATTATAAATGTTTTATTTATTTCTTTCATTTTATCAATTACTTAAATAAGTCATAATGTATGTTAATTTTTGCATTGTAGTAAACGATACCCATACCATTTTTTTTTCTTTTCAAATAATAGGATTTATATCGGTAAACTATTCTCAACTATTTTGATATTATCGAAAAAAAAATTATATATCAAATCAAACAAATTACAAATTACAAATAGAGAGAGGAAGGTTGCAAATCTAGCCATTCTTTAGCCTACGGTATAGGATTTGGAGGCAATAAGTACATAATGATTTTTGAATATTCCTATAGCGAGTATATCTATTTTTTTCTTTTATTTCAAACATTGTATTCTTATTTTGTTCTTGTAGTTTTCCCATAATTACTTTTAACATTTTTATAGAACATTTTTAAAAATTATTTTTCATTTCCCACGTTACCTTTTTTTTTCCCACTATAACTCAAATCTCAATCTATATTTAAAGCTCTAAAATCTGCCTTTATTAGAAGGAGATAAATTAGACTAGTGTTAGGAAATTTTTTAAATAAAATAATTGATTTAAAGATATTATATTAACATAAATAGTTATTTACAATAAAAAATAACAAAAAAATAAATTTTAAAATTTTAAATAATATAAATATTTAAATAATCTCATTTGAAAAATTTAAATAAATTGATTGATATTACTTTTTATATCTCAAAAGAAAGAATCATATACAATGAACAAAAATGGTGACTCTATAAATTCAATATTTTTTTTAATTATTTATATAATTATTTTAATTATAATTTATTTAAGTTAAAAAATTAAAAATAAAATAAAATAAAAATTATTTTATTTTTAATCGATCATTTTTTTATAATAAGAGCTAAATGTTAACAAAAATATAATGAGTTATTATCTAAAAAAGGAAAAAAAAAGGAGTGGATAATATGGATGTAAAAATGTGTAAAAATTTATGTGTTTGCTTCACTTATCTATTTAATTTATAATACTTTATGTATTAAAAGAAAAGATTTTAAAACTCATTCGATTTATTAACCATTTTACATAATTTTTGTGGTATATTAAACCATTAGTTGTTTTGTAATCATTCTTGTTTCTTTTAAAAATAAAGAATAAAGAAATGAATTAATAAACATAAGCAATGACATCATGACTCTCTTTGCAATGTTACAGAGAGTGGAAATTGTTCTATAAATGATTGCTCTGTCCTGCTTTCTGAGCAGTGCATATCTCAAAAATTGTACTGAGAAGAAAATGGAAGACAGAGTGACGTTGTTGGATTTCTGGGCAAGCTCATATGCAATGAGAGTAAGAATAGCCTTGGCCGAGAAAGGGATCAAGTATGAGGCTAAAGAAGAAAACTTGCCAGATAAAAGCCCTCTGCTTTTGGAGATGAACCCAGTTTTGAAAAAGATCCCAGTTTTAATTCATAACGGAAAACCCATCTCTGAGTCTGTTATTATTGTTCAGTATATTGACGAGAATTGGAAAAACAACTCTCCTCTGCTTCCTTCTGACCCTTACCTCAGATCTCAAGCCAAGTTTTGGGCCGTTTATATTGATAACAAGGTCAGTTTTCTCTATTTTCATGTAATTTTTTTAGTGCAATAATTACAAATTCTTATAGACGAAAAGCTACATGCATAACATCTTTTGAGTTTAGATCTGATAGAGTATAAACATTAGATCTTATTGCTTAAAATTTATAAACTTGTATTCATAGTTAAATTGTAAGTGTTATTTGAGATTTTGGGATGATTTATTAATGAAATTTATGGCGTATTTATTTAATTTTATCTCATTTAATTTTTAACAAATAATATTAATTATAATATTTTATTTATCTTTAAAGGATGATTAAATAAGATATAAAAAAAATTATAAAATACACTTTACATCTTTATATGTAACGAGGCTTTTATTTTTGGGTTAATTTTTGGAAAAAAAATATTATTATTTAAAATATTTAATTATCAAAATAATACCACTTATATTTAACCTATATATTATTTTAAAAAAAATTAATCTATTATTTTATATTAAATATTACCTATTTAGATGTTATTATTTGAGTTAAATTATAAATATTTGGATTCATTTTAATGTTAAATTTTATTTCAATTTTATTTTTTTAATATCGGTGAGTATTAGTTTTATTATTATAAGTGTAAAGATGTTATTTTTTTTTAATTATTTAAGATGAATTAGTTGATTATATATATATATATATATATATATATATATATATATATATATATATATATATATATATATATATACTTTACGAAATTTATAGGAGTACGATGATTTTGAAGTTTTCTATGAATTATTGGATATCTCTTAAAATAATAATAAAAAATCCATAATACTTTGAAAATTACAAAGTATTAGTTGGTTAGATTCTAACATAAGAATGTCCTACGTTATTTCTTTATAATATGAATGTGATATTTATATATTTTATGCTTTAAAAGTGTTGATATTAACATTTTGAAATTGATTATTTAAATTTCTTGATATTTTAGGTTATTATTTTTAAAAAGTAACACAATAGTAACAAATATTTAAATTTTTGTTTTTCTTTTCAATATTTTTTAAAAGATTTTTTTTAAAAATACTTCCTACTATTAATCATACTATTAATCATGATAAAATTTCTTTGTTAAATGTAATTGAAAAAATAACTTTTTAAAACATACAAATTAATCATTTATAATTATGATGATATTTTTTTTAAAATTAATGAACTAAAACATCATAAAAAAATACTAAATTTAAGTGCTCTAATTACAATAATTAATAGATTGCATCATATCATCCTTAAAAGTGATTCGCTAAATATCAAAAATCGTCTTTATTTACTTGGGAAAAAAAGTTAAAAATATAAATGTGCTTTGTATTAGGTGGAATTGGTTAAAAGTGATTTTAAAAGAAATATTTAAGTGTTTGTGATGAAAATATTAAAACTGATTTGAGTGAGATAATTTAGGAATTATTTTAAAAAATAAACATAAATTTAAAATTATTTATCCCAGAAATAATTATTACTTATTTCTCTTAAAAATATTAATAATATTTTTTCAAAATTTTGGAAATATTTCTCTTAAAAATTGTCAAACACCTTAAAAACAATTTTAGTTATCATGAACTAGTGGAAACCCAACAAGCCAATAAGTCTCTCGTAATAAACTTTTGTTTGCTTATATTCTAATAATCTCTCCTCAAAACGAGTCACACATGACTCTTTCTTTAACCATAAGGCCCTCCTTTAAATTCAACATGTGGATCACTTTGTTATTGACATTGTGGTAAAGGTTTAAATATCACATTTTTTGACACAATCCTTAGCCCTGTTATCCAAGATTACTATTATCTCCAGCATCTTTAGAATTGTTACGAGTTTATCCACAAACTTTACTTAATTCACTTAGATGTCATCTTCGTATATTTCTTAGTTTAATTAAGCACACTTCATTTGATTAAACTTGTACGTCACCGGTGTGTGAAGGTTTGTTACCAAATAAAGCACATCATTTGTCACAAACCTTCGTATGGACTTGCGTGCATATGTCAACAATTTTGAACCTTTCTCTGATATCAATTGGTAAAATCCCAACATGTAAATGATTTTCTATAAGTGTTATGGGGATCTAATCCAAAAGATCAATCTTAGGGAGAAATAACCCAAATACTTGTATACTTTTTTAGATTGTTTTATTTTTTCTCTTGATTGTCTTTACTTTGACGTAAACAAAAAGAGTAGTAATTCCAAACAGATATCTAGTTATTCTCTTCAAAAAAATCACATTTATAATACAAGTGCTTATTTTAACAAAGTGTGCCAACAACGTTTACACATGATTGTAATGAGTGATTATTGTAGATACAAAGCGTAAGCAAGAGAATTTGGACGGGAAAAGGGGAAGACCAAGATGCAGCCAAGAGAGATTTTATTGAAAGCTTGAAAATCATGGAAGAGCAGCTTGGAGACCAGCTTTATTTTGGTGGTGCCAGCTTTGGTTTTGTGGATGTGGTACTTGTACCAATCACTAGTTGGTTTTACACTGTTGAGAATTTTGGGAATTTCAGCATTGAAGCTGAGTGCCCTAAATTTATGTCTTGGGCTAGAAGGTGTATGCAGGAGAAAGAAAGCGTTTCCAAGTCACTTCCTGACCCTCTCAAGATATATAAAATTGCTTTGGAAGTTAGGAAGAAATTGGGACTTGAGTAATTACCTAAGTCAATGTACTTGCAAATTTGTTATAATTAAAGGAATGCATGAATAATTAAAAAAGGAACACTGTAACCATATCAAATATTATCTCATTTATACTTCCAACTTTATTTAAAAACAAACTAAATCCTTCTTTCATTAATTATCTAAGATTTCACCTAATTTTGATAATAAATATTATTTATAATAATCAATAAAAAATAAAATAAGTACCAGGAGTAAGTAATATGTATATTAGAGATCGAATAAGTTTGATTTTATAAATAATACTTAAAAATAAGTTTGATTTTATAAATACGACTTAAAATATATGTTCTCTACCTGACTTGTTCACTTTTAAAAAAAATTATACAACTTATTTAAAATAAAACATACAAACTTAAATTTCTTAATTATTAAAGTAAAATTCATTAATATCCAAATTTATTTTAAATTAATTATAGATGTATTATTATAAAATTTATTTAAAAGCACTTTCCTTAGTATCATAGAAATACTTTTTGTTTAAAAACTTATCTTAATTTTTTATTAAGAAAGTATACTTCTTGATATTATAAACTTATCTTTATGTTAAAATATAAGATATATTTGTAAAAAATTATTTCAAGTATGATTTAAATATTTTTATATAGTATAAATATAAATTACATAATTTTCAATAATAATATTTGTAATAAATAAATATGTGATCGATGAGTATATATATTATTATCCTTACTCGGAGTCTAACGAACAATTTTTCCTCCAAGCACGGCAACTTGGCACCTAGTTATATACTACCTAAGTATCCGTTGCTCTTTAAAATTATATATATATATCCGTTGCTCTTACATGGAAGCATGTTTCGTTACTCATCTTGTTTGGGAATTCAATGTAGAAGACGAAGACGAAGACTAATATTATTGCTTATTAAATTTTTATTAAATATTTTAAAATTTTAAAACTTATGATTTAATGTTAAAGATTTTAAAATTTCGTCAAAATATATCTAAACTTTTAAATCATATAATTTTATCTTAAATTTTTAAAATTTATTTTAAAATTTTGATTTATAAACTTGTATGTAGATTTTTTTATGAAATAAATTGTAAGATTTAAAATTTTATAAACTTATTTATAAAATTTTAAATTTTTATATTATAATTGGTCAATGATTAAAGATTAACGGAATAGTTAAACTAATTTGGTTCTCAATGAAAGGTGTAAGCTAATCATAGAAGGCTTACGATGAAAGATGGGGTAATAGTTATCTTAAAATATGTAAGAATCCTTGGTTTCACACACAAAACTCCTCTTTTTCTTCAATGTTGATTACAAAAGGAGAATACTTCAATACAACTCAATTTATGATGAAAGGGATACACTTGTTTGGAAACATGAGTCTCATAGTTTGTACTGTCAAATCAGGGTACAAGCTTGCTTCCTTGCTCTGACAAAGTTTACAACAAGGATGAACCTGTAACTTCCTTGGTCTAATATGAGAGAATTTCAAACTTGAGTGATAATGACATTTGTAGGATAAGTCCTATATTGATGGTTGTTGGTATTCCAATTTATATATAACCTTAAATAATCTTTTACTTATAAATATGTTTTTGTAATGGAGTTAAAATCGAGTTAAATAATATGTAATTTTTTTTTAATTTTTACTTTTTATAATCGTAAGAATGAGATCATCGTACATTTTTTTTCGATCACTCGTAAAGTATTTTGTGATTCTAGAATCTCGTTTTTGCATGAACACTTTTGCATATTATTTTGACCTCTTGTTGAAACATTTAGAGCATCACAATGGTCCAAGCCTTTCCTTGGTAGTTTTTGTTTGGTGGCAATTGTGGAAATGCATGAGCTCTTTGGTATTCGAAGATGGAAAAAATGGGTATATATACCTCTGTTGGTGCTGCAAGCTATTAAGTCTCGTTCTCTTAACGAGCAGGCTTATAATTAATGTTGTGTTGTTAGCTTTGTTCCATTTTGTGTCGTTGAGATGTTTCTATCTTACGTTGTTTTTATGTTTGATTGGTTTGGAGGTTCCCATATCCAACCATTTAAGAACTTTCATGTTGTATGTGCTCTGTGAGCTTGGTATTAATAGATGTACTACTTGATCTTTGATGGGAAAAAAATGAAATTAGGTTAAATAACTATTTTTTTATTTTTAAAATTGAAATTTATTATTTTTTATTTGATAATAAATTTTTAGTTTTCATAGAAATTGAAAATTAGATGGGTGGTAATATTATCAATTAAAATTATACTTTTTATTAATTATAAAGGTATAATTAATTATTTAGATAGAATTTTAAATTCATATATTTTTATTATGATAATATAATCAAAAATAACAAAAATAATTTTGAATATATCAATAAGGTATTTTTATTTTTAATTTTTAGTCCAAGAAATTAAAAATATATATATCAACTCTAGAATTTATCTTTTTAAAATTTCAAATTTGGACAAATTTTTTAAACACAATTTAAAAAATAAAAAATTGATGCGATATACAAAGTAACTACTTTCAAAAGAATTTAAATTTATAAATTGAAAATAAAATGACATGTGCTTCAAATTAGCACAAAAGAGACGTGCCTTTGATTATGTTAAATATGAGTGGGTGTCAGGGTGTATGAATGCCTAATTAATTAATTTGTTTTTTAAAAATCTTTAATCTTGGTCAAATGTCATCACATACAAATAATAATAATAAATAAATAAATAAAAGAATGAAAGAAAAGTAGTCGCAAAAAAGAGTTTCGCCTCTTATTAGTTTTGTATTTAATTTTTTCAAAGTAAACAGAATCAAATTTCGTTTTCTCTACGTAATTTATGAATATGAAGCCAATTCAATCCAGTTCTGACTTCTGAGATATTGTCATCTATCTCCTTTAAATAAATAAAAGGGAAGAAGATGAACATACGCGCGCAATGACATCACTCTCATAGGTAGGGGCATTTATAAATGCATTCTCTTCAAGATTGATACCAATTACGAAAAATGGAAGACAGAGTGGTGTTATTAGATTTCTGGCCAAGCTCTTATGGAATGAGAGTTAGAATTGCTTTGGAAGAGAAAGGAATCAAGTATGAGGTCAAAGAAGAAGACTTGTCAAACAAAAGCTCTCTGCTTTTAGAGATGAACCCACTTCACCAAATGATACCAGTTTTGATTCATAATGGAAAACCCATTTGTGAGTCATTCATTATTCTTCAGTACATTGATGAGGTTTGGAAACATAAATCTCCACTTCTTCCATCTCATCCTTATCAAAGATCTCAAGCCAGGTTTTGGGCTGATTATGTTGATAAGAAGGTTGGTTTTCTCTTACTCACCCAAATTTAGCATTGATTTAAAACGCACACATTAACGTTTTTTTCCCCCTCCTTTTCTATCAGTAATCAACGAAATCAATGTTAATAACAAAAAATTGTGAAAATATCATTAATTACATAATTTATTCAAAACTTATGCATTGAGAAAAATTTTCCCCAAAAAATTGCTATTTAAGGACTCAAGAGTCAAAACTAATAGTTGTGACATGTTTTGAATGAAATGATAAATGCAGATATACGGAATTGGAAAGGGTTTGGATGGGAAAAGGTGAAGAACAAGAGGTAGCAAAAAGAGAATACATTGAATGTTTGAAGACATTGGAACAAGAGCTTGGAGACAAGCTTTATTTTGGTGGAGACAACATCGGTTTTGTGGATGTGGCACTTGTTCCTTTCGCCAGCTGGTTTTATACTTATGAGACACTTGGGAATTTCAGTATTGAGGCAAATTGTCCCAAGCTATTTGCTTGGGCAAAAAGGTGTAAGCAAGACAAAGAAAGTGTAGCTAATTCACTTCCTGACCCTCAGAAGATTTATGGTTTTGCTATGGAACTTAAGAAGAAACTGAGGTTAGAGTAGATACATAGATTTGTACAACAAAACTTCTAAGCTATAAAACAAGTGGAAATTAACAATTGTTTGTTTATCTCTATCATTTGAATTTATTGCGTGTGGTGGTTGTACTTTAATTGGCTCACACAAAGTTATTTATATACATTAGAAATATTTTTCCAACATTACATAATTTTAAATTATATTAATTATTGTTTGATATATTTATCTATTTTAAAATAAGAAAGCAATGTTATTAAAAAAAATTGAAATGAACCTTCATAGTTAAACCAATGCAAGCACAAACTTTGGAAAACTTTACGGAAATGGTTAATTTTAGTTATTTTTATAAAAAATTTTAATTAAATTTACATATAAATTTTTAAATTTTTAATTAAATTTATACATAGATCTTTAAATTTTTAAAACATACAATTTAATTATCAAAATTTAAAAACTTGATATAAGTACTTTAATTTTTAAATCTTATATTTTAATTTTTAAATTTTTAAAAATTTACACATAAATTTGTAATTAGTGGCTAAAATATATATATAATCAAAATTTTAAAATTTATTGATGAAATTTAAAAATTTAAGAATTAAATCATATAATTTAATAATTTAAAGACATATATTAATTAGTTAAAATTTAGGATTAATAATATTATTTAGAGTAATTTTAAACACTAGGACGTGTATTTGCTATATTTTGGTGGATGTATTTAAAATTAGCTTATGTAACATTGAGAAAACTTTGTCGGCCCACTTTTATCTTCATGTATTGGGTCGATCCACGACCCACAAAAATGAGCAGCTACCAAGTATCAAACGTGGATTCAATTTCGTTACGTTACTAATTTCCCTGTCCCTTGGTAGAGATGGGCACGGGGACGGGCGGAGACAGATTTGAATATAACCGTCCCCGAATCGAATTATAAAATCTGTTTCCAAAATTGTCCGAAAACCATTGCAGTTTGGGACAGTTATTATAAAAAAACCGAAAAAAACCGTTTTTCAAAATCTTATTACTCTTTTTAGCAATACAACCCAACTTAAACAAATTGTTGATATTGAATTTGTTATCTCAATTTAAATGTATTATTTTGAGTTTATGATAAAAAAATCAACATTTAATAATATATATATCTATGAATCTAAATAAGATTAAATACATATAAACAAAAAACACAAAATATAAATAAAATATTATAAATTAATACAAATATTGAAATCTAATTAAATAAATTTAAGAAAACTTCAATTATAATAAATCAAAACTTCTTTTTTCTAATTATTCATCAAATGTACGCGTTTTCTGAAAAAATCAAACATATAAAATCAGTTTTATAAACCAAAAGAATAAATTGATTAATAAATAATGTAAATTTTTTACCTTAATATCATCTTCTGTAATATTAATAGTAGAAGCGGATGAACCAGGTGATAACATATCTGAATAAATTATAAAACATTTGAATACATAATTAAATAATTAATATATAATACATAAAATAAGTGTTAATAAAATATAATATGTACAAGTATTAAAAATATAAACTTATACCTTGTTTATGAATATTAGCCCATAACCAATCTTGAGTACACATCAAAGCTTCCAATGTGTTTTCTTTGAATCTACTACGATGTTTGCTCACTATTCTACCACTTGTACTAAATACAGATTCTGAAGCAACTGTGGTGACCGGAATAGCCAAGATATCTCTAGCCATATCATGCATTATTGGATACTTGTGTTTATTACACTTCCACCAAGACAATATATCAAACTCTTCATCCGAAATTTCTACATCAGCCTCCTCTAAATAAGAGTCTAACTCAGATTTCAAAGATCCAGCTTTATTTTGCATTAATTTCCATTGTTTATACTCATTTATACTACTAGGATTAAGAACACTAGTACCTTTTGAACTTTGAGATGTAATGGAACGTGTTGAAAATTCCATTTGTCGACTCTCTTCTAAAATTCGTTTAGTTCGATACATATTTATCAAATCATAACATTTTGTTCTCAACTTTTCAATTTCAAAAATGGCATTCTCTCCATATATTCTTGGAAAATAGAATTCAAGATAATTCATCTTAAATGTAGGATCCAAAACAACTCCTATAGCCATGACAATATTAACTTCTTGCCAATACTTATCAAATTTTACAAGCATGTTTGACGCCATTCCCTTCACCAAATCATCCTCATCATTAATCCAATTATATAATGACAATTTGATGTCACAAATATGAGGAAATAACATATTTATGGTGGGATAATTGGAATCAGAAATCAATTTAGTAGCCTTGTAAAATACTTCTAACTTATCACAAATTATACTTGTCATTTTCCAATCCAATGCATCAGGAAGACTATTATAATTCTTATCCAATTGTTTTAAACGAGGAAACACTTTCTCATAAAACAATGCATTTTTAAGCATTAAAAAAGTAGAGTTCCAACGAGTTTGACAATCAAGAGATAAATTCTTACAAGAAGACTTCATCTCTTGAGATGCAATCTTTTTAAATTTTTCCTCTCTCTTTTGTGTTGCTGTCCAATATGCAACACTATCTCTAACTTTGACAATGCATTGAGAAATTAGATTTAATCCATCTTTCACTACCAAATTTAATATGTGAGCTGCACAACGCATGTGAAAAATATCTCCATACAATAACATTGAAGTTCTATCTAATGAATCTAACAGATCAGGTAGCATTGAATCATTAGTAGAACAATTATCTAAAGTTAAGGTTGAAATCTTACGATCGATGTTCCAATCCAAAAAGCAACTCATTAATTCTTGACCAATAACTGCAGCATTGTGTGGAGCAGGAACATATATAAATCTACAAAAAATTATATAATAACAATAAAATTGTTATATACAATCATTTAATATATCAAAGCTCTAAAAAATATTTAATAAGTGTATAAATTTCAACAATAAACTTAAAAATTACCTTATTATTTTACTATGCAAATACCAATTGTCATCGATCAAATGACAAGTTACAGCCATGAACCCTTTATTCTGATTTCCAGACTTCCACATATCACTAGTGATTGCAACACGACTTTTGTTGTTCTCCAACATATCCATCATTTTTTTTTCTCAACATCATAAATCTTTATAATGTCTCTCTTAATTGTTGCCCGAGAAATAGGCTTTCATATTGGTTGTAATGAATGTGAATACTCCCTAAATCCATGATGCTCAACAATACTAAGAGGATACTCATGTAGAATTATCATCTTTGCACATTTATCACGAGAAACTTGAGAATCAAAATTCCAATGTCCTAATTCCATTCTATCCCTTTTCTTGTTAGGATTTAACAATGATTGATCGATACCCCTTTCTTGACGTTTGAATGGACAACCCTTTGTATGTGCTTTCAAATGAGATGTCCCACTCCTTGTATCACCTCCTAACCGTTTTCCGCAATAATTACATATTGCCTTCCAAATCCCATTAATTCTCTTCCTATCAAAATGAACCCATGCTTCAGACTTTAATTTAGCCTTCCCATCTTATTCCTCACTACATTCATTTGATGGTTGGCTTTGTGTATTTTCAGGTGAAGAGGTTGATGCAAGGAGAGGAAAATTTGTATGTTGATCGGCACTTGAAGTTCCACCACTTGTTACCTCCACATTAAGTTCAATGTCATTTACTCCTTGAGATGATTGTGGTGAAACATTCTGAAAAAATAATTTTTAAAATTTAAATTCATATATAAAAAATATATACATATACTTTCTATTATCTCACATTACCTTTTCAACATATTCACTTGTCATGATATTTAAAGTCTCTATCTTCTTCACAAATCTCTAACTCTACAAGACATGATAAGTTAAGTAGTTAACCATAATACAGAAATATCAATAATTATTTCAACAATCAGATATAAGTTAACCATATTTCAACATCTCCAAACAGATTCAGGTTTCAGAAACAATACTGGAATGAAAAAAATAGTTTCTCAAGGTTCTGCAAAGCTTTCCACCATAATACAGAAATATCATTAATTATTTCAGCAATCAGATATAAGTTAACAATATTTTAGCATCTCCAATCAGATTCAGGTTTTAGAAACAATACTGGAATGAAAAAAAATAGTTTCTCAAGGTTCTGCAAAGCTTTCCACCATAATACAAAAATATCATTAATTATTTCAGCAATCAGATATTAGTTAACCATATTTCAACATCTCCAAACAGATGTTCAGGTTTCAAAAACAATACTGAAATGGAAAAAAATAGTTTCTCAAGGTTCTGCAAAGCTTTCCACCATAATACAGAAATAGCAATAATTATTTCAGCAATGAGATATAAGTTAACCATATTTTAGCATCTCCAAACAGATTCAGGTTTCAGAAACAATACTGGAATGAAAAAAAATAGTTTCTCAAGGTTCTGCAAAGCTTTCCACCATAATACAGAAATATCAATAATTATTTCAGCAATCAGATATAAGTTAACCATATTTCAGCATCTCCAAACAGATTCAGGTTTCAGAAACAATACTGGAATGAAAAAAAATAGTTTCTCAAGGTTCTGCAAAGCTTTCCACCATAATACAGAAATATCAATAATTATTTCAACAATCAGATATAAGTTAACCATATTTCAGCATCTCCAAACAGATTCAGGTTTTAGAAACAATACTGGAATGAAAAAAAATAGTTTCTCAAGGTTCTACAAAGCTTTCCAGTTTCCACCATAATACAGAAATATCATTAATTATTTCAGCAATCAGATATAAGTTAACCATATTTCAACATCTCCAAACAGATTCAGGTTTTAGAAACAATACTGGAATGAAAAAAATAGTTTCTCAAGGTTCTGCAAAGCTTTCCACCATAATACAGAAATATCAATAATTATTTCAGCAATCAAATATAAGTTAACCATATTTCAGCATCTCCAAACAGATTCAGGTTTTAGAAACAATACTGGAATGAAAAAAAAATAGTTTCTCAAGGTTCTGCAAAGCTTTCCACTATAATACAAAAATATCAATAATTATTTCAGCAATCAGATATAAGTTAACCATATTTCAGCATCTCCAAACAGATATTCAGGTTTCAGAAACAATACTGAAATGAACGGCGACGGTTGGCTATGTGAACGTCGATGGTTGGGGTTGTGAATGGCGATGGCTTGCGCTGTGAAAGGTAATGGCTTGCGCTGTGAACGGCGATGGCTTGCACTGTGAACGACGATGGCTGGGGCTGTGAACGGCGATGGCTTGTGCTGTGAACGATGATGGTTGGCGCTGTGAACGGCGATGGCTTGCGCTGTGAACGGTGATGGCTTGTGCTGTGAATGGAAATGGCTTGCACTGTGAGAGGCGTTGGATGGCGCTGTGAAGTGTTGACGGACTGGCGAAGACGCAGCAACTGGTGACTGCGGTTGGCGACGATGCGGCGCTGTTAGATGGAAGAAAAATTAGGGATGGCCGGATGTGATCTGGCCTCTGACTCTGATCCTCTAGAGATTAAAAAAAACGAGAGGCACAGAAATGAGAATTGAGTGCATTAGGGTTTGGCCGGCGTAAATAGGTTTATATATTAGGTTTAAAATAAATAAATTTTAATTAATTTTGGGTACGGGCGAGTACGGTTTTGAGTATAACCGTAACCAAACTGTACCCGCTCCTTTATGTTCAGTTTTTGCCCAAAACCGAACCCGTCCCCGAAATTACACGGGAAAAAACCAAACCGCCGGTTCGGTTAGCCGCGGATAACCGAACCTGCGATTTTTTTGCCCATTCCTATCCCTTGGTTCAGATCATCCAAGCATAATGTTTTTTCTCTCCCCATGTCTCAAATTCTCTTATACAGATTTTGTTTATTAAATTACATAAAAATAACATTTTTAAAATTTATATTAATAAAAAATAATGCTCGATAATATTACAAAAATATTTAATTAAATAAATTTTAAAATAAATAATTATAATTCAACTTAAATAACGATATTTAATATAAAATAATAAAAATATAATAATATAATAATTAAATTTAAATAATATTATTTTTATTAACATTTAATTTTATTTTTAAAAAGAAAAATTCTTCCCCGATTAAGAAAAAATACCCTTGTGCGACATTTTTTAGTGTCATATTACAAAAAAAAAAAATTTTGTATCACTTCATTAATTAGAAATGAGAGTCATAACTCCACACCATATGAACTTGAACTCAAATATCACTATGATTGCACTATCAAACTCTCTTACACCTTTAATTAAATATATAAATTTAGATAAGATTTTAATGATATTCATGAGACAATTTATTAGTTATTAAAATTTATTTTATCTCGTATTACTTAATTTTTAACGATATGTGATGGTAATCTAACGATACTAATTAAAATAACCCATTTATTACTATTGGGTCTAATCAGATAAATAATAATATAAAAATAATAAAAAATATGATAAATATTAATTTATAATTTGATTTTATTAAAAAAAATGATACAACATATAATTAAATTTATATTTATTATGGTTACAATTTAAAATAAATGAAATAAGATTAAATGAGACAGCTCGTTGTACATCTCTACCTTTAACTATCACTACAAGAATAACTATTCTTCTTTTCTTTCTCCAATGGCTTTTGATGCAGTTCCAATAGTCTCATGCAATCCTTCAAACCTCTTTATTCCTAATTGGAAGCCCTCTGATCGTGTCATCCGTATGAAGTCTAATCAGGTTCGACGTTGCTCTTATGCAACCTTTTTCATTTTGTGTTTTATATAATTTTCGTGATAAATAATTAAGATTATGGTATGTCTAGATGTTGCTTATGCAACAACGAATGCATATTATATTTCATAAAAAATGAGAGAAAAATAAGAATCTTTTGCATCTTAATCTTTTATAATCAACATAAAGCATGATCTTATTGAATGTTAGGTTACAAGAAGGAAAGAGAAAAAAGCTTTAATCGCTTACAAAGAGGTTAGGATTGTTAAAATATCAACACTTCTCTCTAGATTTTTAGAAATATATATTCTAAAACCACCTTAAATGTCTATTAAATTGTATGTTTGTATTAAATAGGTAATGAGTGGTTTGAGAGCATAAATGAGATATGTGTAAGGCGGTGTTATGTTAAGTGTGTTATGAGTTTTAGTTTTATTTAATAATAGTGTAATATTAATTTGTTAAAACATTTAAGTTTTACATATATGACTTTCAACTCAACAATTTGGTATTAGAACGAGTCGATCTTGAATCAAATTTTTACTAGAGATTCTAAGAAAGTCGTGCATAATTACAGAAGATTATGAAACTTGTTTGAGATTAATTTTTCTAGCATAACACGAAGGTTTTTCCAAATCCTAATACTTATAAAATTACAAGGGGTAGGTAAGAAGCTTAATAACAAAAATTATAGTACGTGATCGTTGCATATACAATCCTACCTCCAATGATATGATTTTTGGGATATTATAGGTGGTAAGGAGGTTACACCATTGCAAGATTCTGATGCTTTGAGAAAGTGAAAGATCAAAGGAAGCAATACTATTTACGTTATCAGGACCTCAGTAGAGAATAAAATATTAGAGCACATCAAGTGTTGTGACACATTAAAGGTAGCATGAGACACTTTTGTAGCATTCTTCTAAAAAAAGAATCATACAAGGTTGCATCTTTTGGAGAACGAGCTCCTTATAGTTAGACATGGAGGGATACTAGTTAATGACTATTTTAGCAAGGTAAAAACTCTTTGTCGCAAGATATTAGAGTTAGATTCTACTGTTAACATTTTTGAATCTAGAATTAGAAGAATTATTATCCATGGATTAAATCCCAACTACAAGGGATTTATCATTGCTATGCAAGGTTGGTCAACCCAACCAGTCTCTGATAGTGTTAGAAAATTTGCTTATTGATTAGGAAGCATTAGCAAACAAATTTTTGAGGTCTCATTAAAGAGTAGTGATGAGGCACTCTTTAGTGGTCAAAAGAAAGAAAGATGTACTTGGAGACCTAACAGAGGATCTAAATGAGATGCATTTAAAAGAAGAGATTCCCAAGTAGGGTGAGCCGAAAGTAATTGTGACAGAAAAGGACAATATTTTCAAGGATATTCGAAAGGTAATGAATCATGTTTTACGTGTGGTAAGAAAGATCATTATGCAAGAGATTGTCGATTTAGAAAGAGAGATGTTTTAGGTAATGTTATGACATCTAACAATTAATAAGAACATCAAAGTGAGGAAGAATTTGATGTCGTAGCATGTGCAACAACAATTAAAAAGGGGCTTAGTACAAGTAAAGAAGAGTCGATACTTTTCACAAGTATCCTTGAACGAGTTGATTATTAAAAAGATTAGATATTTGATTCAGGATATGCAAATCATATGATTAGGAATTAATGAGAAAAAGCTACAAAACATTAAGGAGTACAATGGAAATAGAGTAATAGTTGTGGCTAATAATGTAAAATTATCGTTTAGCCATATTGGGGAGACAATTGTCTCACCATGTCGTGGTCCTAATTAATTATAATTTAAATATGTGTATCATATGCCTAGAATAAGGAAAAAATTATTTCAATATTGCAAGTAACATTTACAGATAACTATGTCTTATTTGGTCCTAATAATGTAAAGTTATATCAAGATATCAAGGTCAAAGGGATACCAACAATGGAAGAGCAAAAGCTAGAATATGTATACACAATGTCAACTTAGTATATGTATGTAGACAAGACATGAAAGAATGAGATATTATATTTATGACATGTATGATTAGGACAAGTGAGTTATTATAAGTTAAAACAGATGATGAAGAAGATAATGTTGAAAGGTCTCCCATCACTCGAGGTGAGAGACAATACAATATGTGTAGGGTACCAATATGGAAAGGCTAATCAACTACCTTTAAGAAGTCTAACTTTAAGGCAAAGAAACCATTGGAGTTGGTATACTCGAATATATTTGGACCAGTTAAGCATTCATCAATTGGTGGAATGCACTATACTTTTATAGACATTTTCAAGTACATATAGGTTTACTTTATGAAGGAGAAATCATAGGTATTTACTAAATTTAAAAAGTTTCGAGAAAAAGTTAAGGTAGAAGTCGGAAGAAAAATCCAATGCTTACACACAAATAATAGGGAGAATATACATTAAATGAGTTTTCTCAATATTTATGTGAGCATAAGATACATCACCATTTGACATACCCAAACACTCCACAACAAAACATAGTGCCAGAGAGAAAGAATCGACATCTTGTAGAAATATATTGGAGTATGCTACATGCCAAAAATATGCCAGGATGGTTTTAGGTTGAAGGCATGAAGACGGTGACACATGTGATTAATAGGTTGCCCCAATCAAATCTGGGTTTTTTGACACCCTTCCAAAAAATATGGGATATAAGCCAACAATTAGTCATTTTTGAGTATTTAGGAGTGTTTGCTACGTGTTTGTACCAGATCACCAAATAAGCAAATATGATAAAGGCAACACAATATATCTTTTTGGGATACGATAGTCAGAGAAAAGGATGTAGTTACTACAATCCAAAAGTTGATCAATGCTATGTTTCGAGGAATGTAGTATTGATGAAAAGTCATCATGGTAGTCGTTACTTAAAGAGGAGTCACCACAAAATAAAAAAGAATGTCAGAAAATGAAAGAGCCAATGATAAAGGAACATAAAAAATCAATAATCTTAATAGGGGTTGAGTATTCAAGTGAGGTAGAAGAGGAGTGGACAAGATAGACACAAAGCTCTCAACAAGAAAGGACACTTCAACCATTTAATGAAGAATCTAGAATGAGTCAATTAAAGATTGAACAAGAAGAACCACAACTGCTTTGAAGATAAACGAGACAAAAGAAGCCAAACTCAAAATATGTTAATGCACCATAACCGAAGATGAGAGAATAAATATTGAGGAGTGTTAAAATATAAACATTTTTCTCTAATTTTTTAGAAATATCTATTTTAAAACTATCATGAATGTCTAATAAATTATTTGATTATATTAAAATATAAATGAGATAATGTATAATATTAAGTGTGTGATAAGTGGTAGTTTTATTTAATAATAGTTTAATATTAATTTGTTAAAGGAATGGGCTTTTACATGGCTTTCAACTCAACAAAGGATTGCTCTTTCCAAGCTCTCCACAGGACCTGTTACAATGAACATTGAGGACAAGTATAAGTCCATGATCGCCCCCATCAATTGTGAAAAAAGAGGGTGCAGCTGAAGTGCTTGGGATGATTAATGAGGCCCACTCATTTCTTATTATATTGTGATTGATCATGATGGCTTCAAGATTCACGAACAACACAAATATCGGATTTTCTTTAGATTGAATGTTGGAGGAACTAGTTTGGCAATGTGCATGCATGTTTGGCTTGTTCTTGAGTTACTTAAGTCCTACAGATTATTTGCACGTTGAATACATTCTCCCTCTATGCACTGTAGTGTTTTTGCTTCATTGGTACGCCATGGAGACCGTATATTAGTGAGGAAATGAAAGAGGAAAACGTCTTTGAGCATATTGGTCTGATTTAAGCCTTGAGGGCAAAATGTGCTAGAGATGATTAGCTCCTTCATCCTTGTAAGTTGCTTGTAACTTGATTCGGTTTGTATATATATTGATCAAAGCTATGATGGACTGATGGTTACTTCAAAGTTGTAAAATATAATTGTGCTAATGCAAGTCACGGTGACAAGAATAGTGAAAGCGAATCGGCTTCCTAACATACTAGGGTTTTGAAAAAAAAAAACAATATATTTATCTCGTTCTCATCTCAGTATTAAGTTTAGCCTTCTATGTTAATATAAATATTTAACATTACACATTAAGCAATGCTTGACTGCCTGTTATCTACGCAAGGTTTCTATTTCCTGTGCTGAAAGTTGCTTATAACTTTATTTTTATTCTCGTGCTTTACATAATCTTCGTTGCTTTACTTGAAAGGCTACTCTTTCTTACTCTCCTTTTAAGCATAAAATAAGGTACTGTTTGTCCTCCTCAAGATTTCGAAAGAGTATCATGTGATTAATATTGTATATAGAAGTATAGGTAGCTTTCATCTTAATAGATTTTAAAAAAACTTTAACACATATTTTATTAAATTTTTAAAATTTCAGTTAGTAATTAAAGATAATTTGATAAATTTTAAATTCTAAAAAGTTTACAGATTTTAATAGACTTTTAAATACTTCAAAATATACTTTATTAAATTTTTAAAAGCTCTATATAAATCGGAGTAAATTTGTATAATTGTTTTTTTCATAAATTTTTATAACCTTTTAAAAACTTTTATAAAATTTAATATATTTGAAATCTTTATCATATTCACAATTTTACTCTACTTTAATTATTTTATAATTTCTTAACGAACACTTTATAATTCAAAAATATTCATTATATTATTTTATATTTTATTTAAAAATTTAATAAAATATATATTCTTCCTTAAGTGCTGAAAATATTAAGAGTTTTCGTAAAACCATAGGGAGCTTGTATTAATTGAAAAGAGACAAATATCCAACTTAATTTATGAAAAAAATTATTACTACAAATTAATTTTTAGGTTATTAAGTGAGAAAAAAAAGAAGAAGTCAAGAATAAGGAAAAAAAGAGAGAGAAAGAAAAAAAGAATTAAATAAAAAAAAGTAAAAGTGAAAATATGTATTAAATAAAAGTCTCTAAAAATCTCATATGATAAGATATTACTAGTAGTAAACTCTATTTATACATACAAAAATATTTAAAATCCTCAAAATTCTATGACTAAGTGAATTTTTTAAAAGTTATTCAATACTTTAATACTTTTGTAAATTTTTTAAAAGTAGTAAATTTGAATAGACTTTTATAAATTTTTAATTAAATATTATTAAATTTTTGTAAATTTTTAAAAAGTCTTGAATGAATACACCTAAAATTGTAGAAACTTTTTAAATCTATTAAAGTCTACAAAAATCTAATTTGAATACATCCTTGGAAGCTTTTTAAAGAATCGATGACCAACAAAATAGCTTCTAATGGCAAAATAATAATATAATGTGTTATATTTAGTAAATAAATGTATTTTTATTTATTTTTAAGCTATAAAAATAATATAATGTAATTATGATATGCATAATATTTAAATACAGCATATTATATAATAAATATACATTTATTTATAATTTAATTGTAATTCAGTTTGAATCGAATACAACAAATTATAAATCTATCAATTCGAATATGATCTGAATCCGATACATCAAATTAAATTTTTCAATTTAAATAAATAGATCATATTATTTGATCACCTCTACATAGAACTAACATTTAAAATGAGTGATAAATGAATAAAAACATTTTTATTTCTTTTCTTAATAATATAAGTTTTATTGAAAATTCTTTGACCAACAACTTCGAACACTATATTAAGAACAATTGTTTGAGGCTGACCAAAATTCTGAAGAATAGTTTCTTCAATGCAATTTTCGATTTACTTTAGAATTTAAAACTAGTAAAATTGAGGAATAGAGGAAAATACATCGTTTTCCACCAAATAATCAAGAACACAAAACGCATGATTTTGTTTTCAAGGTATATATTTGCAAACAAGCCCTAATAGCAGGCAGGGACCGTCAAGCCGCTGACAACTGAAGTTGATGTCGTTACAGCTAAAATACAAAGACATCAAACAAAACAAATTACAAAAAATCCTTTCTCATGTCATATACGACTTCCATATATTCTAGGCAGCACTCCAAAAAGGCCCCAAACATGAGCCATGAGGCAGTTTCACGTCAATAAATTACAATAATTTAATTCTCACATGACCTCCATATAATCTAAGGCCGCGCCTTGAGCTCCAAGTCTTAAAGTGTCAGAAGACGCTCTTGCCTCTTGCATAATAAACAAACCGGCCAAGCATATAGCCACGAGATGGCTGCCAAGTTTAAAAGTATAATCTTTTTCAACTCAATCACCAAACAAATACCCAAACGTGTATACGATACATAATCAAACAACCAAATTAGTTTTCAAAAGACAAACTCCCTTGTTACCCATGCAAGCCTTCCGAAGCATAAGATATCCATCCCGATAATGTTCCAGTGAGATGCACAACTGCCGTATAGCTTCTCGTTTTTTTTCTGCACCTTCCAAGATAGCAACTCTTTGCCTCTCAACCTCATCCTCCAAATCTCTAGTTCTTAACTTTAGCTCCTCTACTAGTTTAATTGTCCTTTCTGCTCCAGCAATCATTTCTACACGTTCGTTACCTAATTGCTGCAACTCCTTGTCTATTTGATCATCTTTGTTGCTCACTTCAGCCTTAAGGTTGACAACCACTGCATTTAGTTCATCCCTTTCAGTTCTAAGAGCATCAACACTTCTATTCAATGATTCAATTTTGTTACCTCTCTCAAAAACTTCTGTCTTCAGTAGTCCAATTTCAGCATTAAGTCTCTCTTCCAATTCTACCTTTTTACCCTTGATATTCCTGATTTCATCCTCTAAGTAGCGTTCCTGAGATTCCAATGCTTTAATCTGCTCCTCAAAAAGAACCCGTTCTTCAAGCAATCTAGATATTTCGGCTTTGACCTGTGATTTTTCAGGAAATATCTTTTGCTCAGCATCTGATACTGCTGTTTTTAAGTCCCTTATCTCATTATCCCGGCCGGTT
This sequence comes from Hippophae gyantsensis, assembly GCA_030763125.1. Classification (NCBI taxonomy): domain Eukaryota; kingdom Viridiplantae; phylum Streptophyta; class Magnoliopsida; order Rosales; family Elaeagnaceae; genus Hippophae; species Hippophae gyantsensis. Next base: position 13,340,990 of record CM061037.1, on the reverse strand, counting down.
AAACTACTTTTTAACATTGAAATCCTGTCCTGCAACTTCAAGACCTCTCTTTTTCCCGAGTTAAGCTTAGCTTTCCATGTAGCAACCTCTTTTTGTGCCAATTGAAGCTGATCCTGCAACTTGCGGATCTTTTCGGAAGATCTGTTTCTCTCAAGTTCGTCTCTCAGACTGTTAATTTCATTCTCTGAATCCTTAAGTCTTTCTTTCGTCATTTTTAATTCTTCTACCAAAGCCTGGATCTTTCTGTCTGATTTAACAGGTACTTCAAACTCACCTTGCCGAACTTGAAGCCCCATTACCTGATTTACCTCCAAGTCCTCACTACAAGGTGTTTTTAACTCCCTTTCTGTCGGTGATTCAAGCTCTTCCAGCAGAATATTCTTAACATCCAGCGACTTTAACTTTTGAAGCTCAATTCTCAATCTAGCAATCTCTTCCTCTGAGTCTTGAATCTTCACATTAGCAATTCTCAGATCATGTTCATATACTCTAGAAAAGGAGTCATTAGAATTTTCAGCTCTTGCACTCCTTAACAAGCCATCTACATTCTCTTCCTGTTGCAGTCGAAGCCTCTCTTTCGCGTCTCTGAGCTCATTTTCCAATTCAAGCATTTTTCTACGAAACCCTTGATCACCACCACCATTTCCAAAATGAATGTAATTGTTGACTGAAGAACAATCAGACTCTGACTCAGAATCTGTAAGTGAAGATAATTCATCTCCTTCTTTGTGGAAATTATCTAAACTGTTTCCACCGGAGCCAAGAAAGAAATCAAAACCAGCAGCACGGTTGCTTGATCTTCGACGACTTGACCCATGATCAGGTGATACAGGTGTAGAGTTAAGCTCAGATGTAATGTCAGACACAGCAGAACCTTGGGATTGCAGATCCGATGGGATATTCTTCCTCAATTCTACTGTCACATGATCATAACGCTCAGCCAAAGACCGGTACATGTGATAGAACTCCTCAACATGAGAGATTAGTTCAGGCCTTTTTTGATAATACATCTCAGCTTTCTTTGCAAAGGAATCTCCATCATCCTCGATCAACTTCAACATTCGTTTGACGCTTTTGTCCATCTCTGTGTAACAAAGGATTGTTTTGTCAATTTCTGTTTTCTCATATCGGTGATAGGTGATAGTGGATCTTGGCATTTACCTAAGTATGTATAGTATATTAAATTGCAAATAATATCTACACGAACATGTCTCAACAATTGGCTGTTGAAGATTGAAGAGTCTCTACACTATTAGAATAGTTGAGGCTAAATTTACCATGTGGTTGTCCATTTGTGCATTTAAATGGAAAAGGTAAGCAAAAATAAAACAATATCAGGCAATTATAGTGAAACAAACATTCACCAGAATACCCTAATTTTCTGTTCATATGCTACCTAGGATGCAAGTAATTAGTGCTCTAGAACTACACATTGGTACTGAACATTTCAAATTAAAGTCTAACAAAGTTTATTTACCGTGGGAAAAAGTAAACAAATGTTACAGCTAAATTGGCATGCTAGAATTCTATTAGTATTCTATCCCTTTTTATAAACAATCTAACATATGAACAAATTAAATTGGCATATTTTATTTTTTCAGTAAAACAAGTTAGATAAACAATCCAAGAGAAAATAAACAAACTATATAAACAAACAACAGACAAGGGAGAATCCAACTATCCAAGCACGTAACAGTATATCTAATAAACAAAAGTGACAACCAAATCGGCATCTCACAAGTCAAAACTACACTAGTTTCAAATTCCTCATGAATTTGGACACAATGATCATAGCAATTAAAATGAAAATGGTACAATAATTGCAAAAAAAAAAAAACAGAAGAAGAAGAAAAAAGAAAAAAAGAAGTTAATTGTAAAAGTGCTTCTAAATTCAAAGCATTGGATCTCTGCTAGTTCGATGCCAGATATTAGGCATGCAATCTAGCGTTTCATCTGAGAAGAGTCTACCACAAATCTTAGAAATATGCTTACATAGGAATATGGCAGTCACTAATCGGACTCGGAGATGCATAACAAGACACAGAAAAAGGAATAACAAGAAAACACACATGAAATCAATATTGATAATAAGATTCACCTTCAAGATTATCTGAGAGCCACTTAGAATTCTTGGTACTAACGTGACTATCCCACCACCAGGAATGAGACTTTCTTGATTCTAACCGTTTCATACTCTTACCCTGAAAAGTAATCAAGTAGTGTTATTATCAATGTAGAAAAGTGGAGAAGAGAACTAGAGAGTAGTTGTGAGATTTGCTACAAGCCTACAAATACCAAATAAAATATATGATTTACTTGTTTGCTACAAAGAACATACTAATATCTCAAGCTACATGTATCACCTAACATTCTCACCTCACTATTCTACCCTATTTTCTATTTAATGTAAGCTCTGCCTTCTAGGATATCACCTCATCTCTACTAAAAGTCAAAAGTAATAATCAGTGCCTATAAAATATAAGGATGAGAAATTATATTTGGAATATTGCTAATTTGGTACTCCAATGGAATGGACAAACCTATAAAAATATTACCTAACTATTGAGCTACTTACAAATATATCATTAATTTTTTTTTCCATTATAAATGTATTATCGAACTATTAGAATGTTACAAATGCAACATTGAGTCCATTTTAATCCCACATGGATGGAAAAATGACACAATGTTGCATTTGTTACTTTTTAATAGTTCCATGGTACCTTTATAACTCTAAAAAAAAAAAGTTCAATAATACATTAGCGACAAACCTAATAATTCATTAATATTTCTATAGGTTTACGCTATAGTGGAATGGGGTACAAGAAAAGAAGCAAGCCATGTGATAGGTGTGTAGTAATGAATAACTTCTAAAGAGGACCTTATCACAAATTTCTCCAAACATTAATCTTAACAAATTAAACAATATTTTATATAATATCATTCAGAAATATGTTTAGTCATAATACTTTAAATGATCAGCTCTCTATAACCATAAAAACAAAAAAAGAAAAAAAAAAAGATAAGAATAATGAACAAGAGCTTGGGCATCATACCAGAGGAGCAGCCATTTGCTACTACGATTGAAATGAACCTGGATTCAAACTTAAGCAATTCAGTTTTGCAATATTCTAAGATCACATATATAGTATGATCACCTGTGTTACCTCAACTTATCATTTTTTATTAAGTATATGTGTCCAATGAATATGACCTTTTTAAACTTTTTAAAGAGATCACACAACTACTTTTTTCGCATTAAGAAATAATCATGGGAGTTTATTGAATTGGGCCTAGAAATTTGGGCTTCTCTACATGGATTGCCTTGCAGCTTAATGACATTAGAACACAAATTAGACCATGGCCCATTGTCGTTCAAGTAAAACGTTCTTGACAAAGCGCGAAACACGCGCGTAAAATCCGCGATGTAAATTTAGACAACCCAACAATAAATATCCACGAAATGCAGTCTGTCTAAAACGGCATCTCCAGCTAATGCCGGCAACTCACATAATAAATCTTTATCCGAGAAAATATTTGTATTTTTTTTTAACATCATGTAAAATTTTATTGTCATATAGAATAATTTATTAATAACAATTTTATTTAATAAAAATAATAATAAATTATACAAAATAAATGAATATATTTTATTGTGTAAACAAAATGATATTTATGATACAAGAAATATAATTAAATATTTAATAGGAAATGTTGTTTTTTTTCCGGCTGCAATTAAATTAGAAAATAAATTAAAAAGGAAAAAAAAAAATCCAAAAGCCAAAGTACCCTCAATAATTTTTTTCTTCCTGAGAATTGAAGGCAACTTATGTAAAACGCGTCCAACGCCTAAACAAGAAAATACGCCTAAAACATAAAAATAACATATCATCAGCTAACAAATGAATTGAAGCTAAACAAAAAAATCCATTCAAGATCATATTGTTAATTTGGGGAGGGGACTTTTTGTTTTTGTTGAGGAAAAATGAAACCCAGAACTAGTAATCACTAAACACAAAGAGCCTGATTTAGATATCTTCAAAGAAATTAAGAATATAATAAAAACGATGATCAGAATGAGAAAAGCTTACTTGTTTGAACAAAGAGTGACCGATCACAGAACAGATCCGAGAGACCACTTCTCACCAAACCCAGACTTCGATAGAAATCTCAACTTAATGGCTTACAAAGAAGGGGTGGAGAGTAGGACAGAGTAAAAGCAAATTAAAGGTCCAAAAAAACTGTTTCGAATTCTTATTGCTAGAGGAGCCTTTTCGCTCCACAAAGTTCAAATAAAGAGCAAGAGAGAGAGAGAGACGAGCTTTCCTCTCCTTTCAAACTCTCTCATATCTTCCCATGGTTCTATAAGTAACAAATAAATTAATCAAAAATTCAACAAAGTCAGACATCCATTAATTTTTTATTCTTGTTTTTCTCTTACCTGAATGTGAAGAAAATATTTATACACCGTAGAAACATCCATATTTATTTCAATAATAATAATTTTGAGATAGAGATAGTAGCTGTAAATCAGAGAATTCAAAAAAGAACCACCTTATGTATTTAAATTTTATTTAACCCAATTACTATACAATCTCGTGCATAACATCATTTTCTAGGATGCGGTTTTGAATGAAAAGGAAAAAAAGAAAGAGAAAGAAAAGGTTATAATTGTCAAAATATTTTTTGTTGCTTTTAGAGAGAGAAAAGGCGGGGGGCTAGGGAAGGGCAACTACTGGCTGGCTCCCATTTTTGTTTACATTTAGCCCTTTAGGGTCCATGATTTAATTTATGCGGTTGAAATAATCTTTATTTTAACGTATAGTTTGGATTTTTTTTTCCCTTGAGAAGATAGGATCAGTTGTGTGATGGTTACGTAAAGATTAAAATAATATGGGTTTTTTTTTAAAACAAAATTATAATATTTTTCAATGATTATTATAATAATAATTAATGATAAGGAGTTAATATAATTGTAATATATGTTTTATTTTTTATTCAATATAAAAATATTATATTTATTTTATTTATATATAAATATGTTTAAAATCATTAATTTATAATAAATTTTTAAAAGTTAAATTTATTAAGCACAAACATTTACTTTATTCATATAATTTATACTAAAAAATTTATGGTGGTCGACAGTTCAAGGATAATGATTTTATTTCTTTTATATATAAAAAGTGATAATATATAGTTTAGTTTTTGCTTTTTAATTTTTAATATTTTTATTGTATATAATATAATTAATTTAATTACAATAAAAATAATAATTCACATCGTTTAAAATTAATTATTAAATTAATTTAAATTTATTCAATTGATTTGCGAGCTAATCATACTTATATTAAATTAATTATTTTTTTATTAAAATCATATCATATCTAAGATTAGATTATTTATAAGAGGAATATGTTTTTATTAAACATCATGTTATATTTTATATTAATTAATATAAATTATTTTTAACAAAATTATTTAAAAAAATATTTATTAAATTTAAATGAGTTATATCTATTAGATATATTTAAGATTAGTTTCTTAAATTATAAAATTATTAATTAAATAAATTTATATATTATCAAATTATTAGTTAATTTATTAAATAAAGATATATAAATCATTTTAATATTATTTTAAATTACGTATATTTATTTTATATTTAGATTTTTTTTTTTATATTTAAAAAGTGATAATAATTTAGTCGTCTATAATTTTTTACCCATTTTTGTTGCCTTTTTAAATTAATAAATATTACAATATGTATATAATAAATATATTTTTTATAAAATATTGTTTTAATATATTATATATAATATAATTATTTTTATATAAAAATTTGGAATAATTTAGTTGTCATGTTCTTTTTTAATTATATTTTTTATTTTTATGTAAATAAATATTAAAATATCTAAATAATATATATATTTTTATTTATTAATAATTGTTTTGATAGTTCTATTGGATATAATATAATTGTCTTAATCATATTAAGGATGACATAGTTAGTCATTTAATGAATAAGTCATGTTTAATAATTTTTTTTCAATTGATTATATTTGTGTTGTATTAATAATTTTGCATGTCGAGATCATGTCATATCTCATATCAATTAAAAAAATTAATAAATATAAATTATTTTAAAATAAATTATTATAATGTTTATAAAAATGCTTATTAAGTTAAGTCAAATCATATTAATTATTTTATTCATGATTAAATTTTTATATGTTAAAAATATTAATTAAATAAGTTCATATATTTTCATGTTATATTAAAATTATTTATTAAATGAAGTCATATAAGTCTTATTATTATCGTATCAAATTATTAACGTTTTTATCGTGTTTAGATTCTATTGTTCGAAAAATAATAATTATTATATATTTATATTTTATTAAATTAATTATTTATTTATTTTAAAAATATTTGTGTAAATTATTTTATAAAATTTTTAAAATCATTTTTATAATTATAACAAAAATAACTTAAAATTTTACATTTTAAATTTTATTTATTTTATTTTATTATATAAAATAATATTTTATTGAATAATTATTATTATTCAATAAATAAGTATAAGATAATTCTAAATATATAGATTAAAATTTTCAAATACATCCTCTTAATGCACGTATTCCTTATGGACATATTAATAAATATCAAAATGATAACATAAATATTGATAATATTGTTCTTTCATTTGAATTTATGTGATGAAACAATTTAAATTTAAATACATTGAATTTTTTAAATCCAATAAGATTATATTGATATTAAAAATTATTTATTAATTATTGTTATGTATAAAATATGATATATAAATTTAACTTTTATATTAATATTTTTGTAATAGATATTATTATTTATAGTTATAACTAAAAAATAAAAAAATATATATTTATAATTATTAAATTTTAATATTTATATTTGTTTTTAAGTTAAAATAATAATTTAATATGATAATATTATGCATAATATTTAAATTTAATATATTATTAAACAAAACATACATTTATTTATAACTTAATAGTAATTCGTTTAAAATTAGATACAACGAATTATAAAACTTTTTAATTCAAAACTAATATAAATTCGGACGGATTGTATAATTTTCAATCCAAATTAGAAATGGGTAAAAAAATTACGAATTCGATTATTCGCACCATCGGTTTGGTTTTTATCCGATAAATTATAAAGATGAGTTCGATTTCGAGTAAAAATTGAACATAAAATAATGTATATAATTTGAGTACTGTTATACTGATAACTGTATCCGTCCGTACTCAAAATTAATTATATTTATTTAATTAATTTATATATTTATTAAATAAATAATATATTAATTAGTAATTATGATATATTGATTTTTCGCGTAAGTATGTAGAAATTTTTAAAAAGTTAAAACAAATGATTTTTTCGAATATTATTTAATAATTATCCCGAACCATTATCGATAGGTAAAAAATCGTTTTAAAATTGTAACGATTTTCGAGTAATTTTGGATACAAATTTTATAATTTTTGTGATTTTGGATATAAATCGTACCCATATCCATTATTAATCCGAATATAATATGATTATAAAATTTATCTATCTTATTTGATATGAATATGATAGATATGATCAAATTTTTTAATTTAAATAAATTTATGGAACTATTTACTCGTATTAATTTCAAATATCTAAGGAACAAAATTATATGTATATTATGCACGTTCACTTAATGTAAATTTTAAGATACTATAGTATCAGAGTTTATAAATAAAATACAGGTGAAAGTTGCCTCTTTCTATCATTTATTATGACTATTTTTTCCCGAATAGAAATTTTAACTTCGGATTTTGTTTAAAAAATAATCAAAGGATACTTTTCTTTTCAATCATATATAAATTTTATTAAGTCTTAAGAGATAAATAGTAAAGAAATATAAATAGTATATTATTCATAAACATTGAAATAATATTTTTAAATTATTTAATAAAACAATTCAATATTTTATATTTTTAACTTATTTTTAACATATTTTAATTTTAATTGAATTATTTTTCTTTTTTTTTTTACAAACTCTATATTTCTTTTATGCTATGCCTAGTAGTTTTTCTCTTGACCAATTAATCGTGTAATATAGGAGTTTGGGAGTGATATAGTTTCTAATAGTATCTCTTTAATGGTAATTAAATTATTAACACTAATTAGATTTAAAAAAAATATTCTTCTAATATATATATATATATATAACTATGCATTTTAATTATTAAACATGTTATTTTTATTTTTTTGTTTTTAGGTGTAAATATTCATTTTGGATCTTTTATTTATGTATATAGTGTATAAGCATCACGTGTTATCTAATCCTAAACAATTAACCTCAAATAAAAATAAGTCTCATTCAATTTATAAATACTACATTAATAAAATTATTAATCAATTTTGATCACACTTTTATACACTAACATTCCTCCAAGTGTAAGTCATTTAATTCACGACTTTGTATTTTATTATATTTTAATTATATTTCGATAATTTGTTTTTCTTTTTGCAAGGTTCGTATATTTTTTAGGAAACTCATTAGTTTTTTTTTTCTTGGCCAATTAATCGATTAAATCTCTGATATCATATAAATTTTGTGTAATATATAAACAACATGAGACATTCAATCTTAAAAAGTTAACTCCAAAAGAATGTAAATTTTATACTATTTATAAAATATTAGTGTATGAAAAGAGTATCTCATATTCAATAAGAAAGATACTATTGTAATGTTTATGAGTAATATAAACTTACTTTTCTTTAATATTAGCCTTTTAGGATTTGGTATCGCATATTACCTATATACAATATACAAAATTTACATAATATCATAACTTTAATCAATAAATGCATTCTAGGAAAAAACTAATGGGCCTATAAAAAGAAAGAAAAATAAGTTATCCAAATAAAATTAATATATAATAAAAATATGTTAAAATACAAAGTATTGAATCAAAGTACTCATATTTTGAGTGCATGTTTGATTGATTAAAGTTGAATGAAATCAGAATTGATTCCTTCTAATTTTATGTTTGGTTGCGCTGAAAGTGTGAATGAAATTGAATCAACTCCTAAAAGAGAAGAAATTAGGTGATGTTTGGTTGGAGGAAATGAAAAAAAAAATCAGAATCGATTCCTTCCATTTGTGTGTTTGGTTGGGTTGAATGGAGGGAACATAATGGAATCGATTACTAAAGGAGAATGAATCAAAATTCCTTCTTACCCCTATAGGAACGATGATTCTATCCCTGATATGAATTTAGTTTTCCAATTTTACCCCTCACATAATATTATAATTCCACAGCTACCTCTGATACATATAAATGAAGATGCAAAATGAATCTGTCTCCCATTTTTCTCACCCATGAAGAGAACCATACGCGACGCGATTTCTTCTCTAACTCTACACTCATTCGTCACCTCGCCTAGTCCTCCACAACCGGTGATTTCTCTTATCTTCGAGGTGAGTTCTCGTCCTCATCTATGTATTCTCTCTCATTTGTCTCACAACCCTAATTTCTTCGCGAGGTGTTCTCTTTTCTATTTTTTGCTTATCGCTTTTGAATATATTATTTGTTTCTTGATATTGTGGATTTTTTCTCTCAGATTGTTCTCTATTCTGATCTTGTGCCTTGTTCGTTTGAGGAATTTTTCTCTATTTTGTCGAAATTTATTTATATTTTGAATCGATTCATATTTTTATTATCTGTTTTGGTATTCTGGTATGTGATATTCTTTGTTGTTTACTTTGAATTGATTTGTTGGTCTCATGAACCCAAACACAACATTAATATGAACATTCCTTCTACGTCTCATGAAGACGATACTGATATTGTTTCGAATAATAAAAATATTGGTTCTTTGCTAGATTTTCTTATTTACTGGCATAAACTATCAATTGGTGTTTTTAGGATTAATTTTGACGATTTCATTGTAGAAGATAACTCTAATTTTGGCTTTAATTATCAATTGGTCATACATAAACTAATTGATATGCTAATGAATTCAAAAACTGTCCATTAGTGATACTTGCTGAAGTATTGTCGAAGATAATACAATACTTAATCTTTCATAAACAAAATTTGTCCATTAATAGAGCAATACTTAATCCAAATCAATAGTGTCTATTAAAAAATTATCTATTATTAATGATATAATTAGTATCTTCTACAATGCTTAATTTTGGCATTTTATTATAATAGGTATATTTTATCAATTTTATGAGTATATCGTTGTTCTTGATTAAGTAATGTATTTGTTTGTAATTTAAGGTAAAATGGATTAACATAGCTTGAATATGGAATATGTGGATGCTATTGTTGTGTACTACATGCATATAATGTATATTGTAAAATTCTTTTTTGAGATGGTGGTGGATAAAAACATGACAATATCTTTAAGGAGATAATTGTATGAGTTTGATTTTTTTTCAAATAGGAAAATTGTGCATAGATTGTGCTATGAGAGCGACATTACTAGTATTAATCAATTTAGGATGAGTATGAGTGCTTTTACCAATTTGTGTGTAATGCTTGAAACTATAGGGGGCTAAAACAATCAAAGCATTTGTTAGTACATGAACAGGTAGTCATGTTTCTTCATGTAATTACACACCATGTGAAAAATAGAGTTATAACTGATCAATTTAGAAGATCTGGAGAGATAGTTAGTAAGTATTTCAACAATGTCTTGCATTCTATCATACGGTTGCATAAGGAGTTACTGAAAAAACGTGAGCATATTTTTGAGGATTGTGATGATGATAGGTGGAAATGCTTCAAGGTAGATATAATGTTTAATTTCTTTCTTTCTTTTTTCTTATTATCATGTAATATTTTTAATAATTAAATGATTTTACTTGACTTATTGGTACTAGGGTTGCTTAGGAGCACTTGATGGTACTCATATTAGGGTAAGAGTTCTTGTAGATGATAAGTCTAGTTATCGAAACCGAAAGGGTGAGGTTAACAAAAATGTTTTAGGGGTTTACTCTCCCGATATGAAATTTATTTATGTTTTACCCGGTTGGGAGGGTTCAATAGCTGATGGTAAAGTCTTACGTGAAGCTATACGTAGAAGGAATGGATTTAAAGTCCAACTTGGTAAGTAATATGTAAATTGATCAATTTTTTTAAATTCTATGAATATGAAATTGAACTGTAAAATATATTTAATATATAGGGCATTATTGTCTTGTGGATACTGGAATTGCAAATTTCAATGGATTTCTTACTCCATATCGTGGTCAACGTTATCATTTGAGTGAATGGAGATATGGTCCACAACCTCGCAATCCACGTGAATTTTTTAACATAAAGCACTCACAAGCTAGGAATGTGATCGAGAGATATTTTGATGTGTTAAAGAATTGATGGGCAATTCTAAGAAGTCCAGGATTCTATCCCATTAAAACTCAAAACCTAATAATTATTGCTTGTTGCTTGCTACACAACTATATAAGAAAGAAAATTTCATATGGTCCATTTGAGAAAAAAATGGGAAAATCTTGAAGATATGGATAAGGATGAGGATGAAATAAGAATTGTAGACTCTACACATAAATGAAGTGTATTTAGAGACAATGCGACATCAAACATGTATAATGAATAGATGGAAAAGAGATAGAGATAAATGATAGTGATTGTTTAGGTTAATGAAATTCGTGTTTTCTTATTTATGCTTGATTATGGTTGTAATAAAGGGATTGTTTGATTAAAATTATGTGTAATCTTGTAAAACATTAAGCTACTGATCGTATTCTTATAATTTTAAAATTATTCCCATTGGTTACTAGGCTCATCAACTTTAATATATTTTCTATTTCTATTTTTTTAATAAGTGGTATATTTTTTTATTCTTACTTTTTAATTTTAGAATATCATCTTCACAAAGTTTTACCTCAAGAAATCGAGGCCCTGTACAGAATAAAAAAATTTGGACAATAAGATTAGATGAAAAATTAATTGAGAGTCTTGTAGAGTTACACAATTAGGGTTCATATAGAGCTGGTGGTGGTTTCAAACCTGACTATTTAAATGCTATTGGGAAATTACTACTTCAAAAACTATCAAATTGTACTATGAAAGCTAAACCACATATTGTGTTTGGATTGAAAACATTGAAGACTAAATTTACGACTATACATGACATGCTAATTGGTCAGAATAGTAGTGGATTTGGGTGGGATCCTGTGAATAAACATATAGCTATTGAGGCACCTATTTGTGATGCATATGTAGAGGTAATCTTTTTGTTGTTCTCGTTTGTTATGAACAAATACATTATTTATGTTTAGAAATTAATCCATTTGATTATTAATATTTTTAATTTGACATATTTTAATACTTTTTAGAGTCACAAAGAAACTGCTCATTTTAGACATAGGTCATTTCCTCATTACGAGGACTTGGATATTTTATTTGGTAAAGACAGAGCCACAAGAAAAGATGCAAAGACTCCAGATGATGTTGTTTTAGAACTTGATAATGAACGGGATCAAGAGACAGTAAATGAAACTAATCCATTACATCAACATGTAGATGCTACCGACCAACAAAACTCAAACGTTTCATCTAAAAAAGAAAGAGAACTATTGGAGTTAATGAATATGGAAATTATGTTGATAGGGTAGCTTCGATACTTGCAGAAGAGATGGAGAATGTTGACAACCTTTTGAGTCGATCCATCACAAAAGAAGAAGAAAAATAATAACAAATGAGGTTGTACAATGAATTACAAAAGACCACATCACTTAGCAACGAAGAGCTTGATGTTGCTACAATTTTTCTTGTTGACAAACCCGCAAGAATGAATATATTTTTCGATGTACCTAATAACAACAAATATGGTTGGATTAGAAGCTTTCTTAGATGGGAAGGTGCATTATATTAAATTATATGTATGTGTTTTTACTATATGAATATTCGTTTGTAATTGTTATATTAGCCTTGTTTTGGTATCTAACTTAATTTTAATTAGGCTAATATCAATATTTTGATATAGTGTTTTGAACACTGTTAGAATATGAACATTTGTGCTTGATTGAACAGATGATACGAAGTAGTAGGATCAACATACGAATTTTTTTTATATTGATTATTTGTTGTTCTGTAAACAATAAATAGCATCACTATACAAAAAAAATCCCATAAACGGTTTCAATATATTGAATGTTATCAAAAGCAATCCTAATAACATCATTCATCTCTATGAAAGTAAATATATAATTAATTTTTTATAATCTCTTATAACTAATATGAATGTACTAATTAATATCTTATAACTAATCATGAATGTACTAATTGATATACTTTTATAGTTCTAATATTTCTAATACCGTGAATAATTTTATTTTGTTAAATAATGATTTTTATTTCAAAATTTGAGTGAATTTTATGTTTAAATAAATCTACTATCTTGAATTAAAAAAAAAAGGTTTTTTTATTAAATCTTTGTCTAAACTTTTTATTTATTTATTTATTTTGAGTGGTTATGTGAAAAGTTTGACTAGTTAGTCTTACAATTTTAAAAAAAATTATGAATATTGATTGATCGGCTCTATTCAGTTTATATACTCTTCTTTTTTCTCTTAGCCTCTATGAATCATGACCTTTTTTCTCACCCCCTTCCCTCAATTTTCACTCAAAATTCCATCAAATCCACTCATTTTTATTCCTATTTCACTTAGAATTGATTGCTATTTACTTTTCTAGCACTAATATCTACAAAAAAAAAAGCATCACATTCAAGCAGAAATCACTTTAATCACTTTTCTTAATTTTTCCTCCAAGCAAGCACATTTTTCTATTTCAATAATTGTCGTATATTCCCTTCCTATGCCCTAACAACAGTTCATTGTCTTTAATTATGCAATGTTTTGAGAAAATTCCATCAGTTTAGGTATTTTTCAATTCAAGACGTATTTTATTTTTTTGTGTTTGTTCTTGGTTTTTAGATGGTTGCTAGGTAATATGAACCTCCTCATAGTGCTCATTTTTTACATTCATCTCAATGTGTCATGATGAATCTAAAATAAGGTATCAAACTATTTGTCAAAACGTCTAATTTTTATATGAGCGTGGAATAACTTAGATTGAGTTTCACGAAATATGAATCACACAAGCCATTAGGGCTTTGGGTTAGCAATCCTTGTTCATACCCAAAAAATTATGTTATCCTACCCTTGCTCGTGAGTTTTATGCCAATATTTACCCAAAAATTCATCACACTAGGCCAATGAGTTATAAGATTTTTGTTCAAAATAAAACAATTGACATATTGATCCAGAGAATCCATACGTTTTTATCTATCATGAACGCCTGGGGTGCTAGTTTTCAACTGGAATAGTATAGCATTACCAATGCAGATTTATTGAGCAAACTTTCTAGTTCTTCCATTGTTGGTCTTAATGGTAAACAACTCTACATTCTGGGTGAATTCACTCATTTTTACTAGGTTTTGAACAAGATAGTATATGCAAATTTGTTTCCATCCAAGCACTCCTATAATATTAACTACCTACATGCCAAGATATTATACTATATTGGAAAATGCATTGCATTAAATGTAAGTATACTCATTTAGTACAAAATCATAAATCAATCTCAAATTGTAAACGTGAGGATCAAACTTCTTTATGGTAGTCTCATCACCCAATTGATTCTAATTGTGGGTGTACCACCAACAAGGGATTTAGATTCTGTATGCTTGATGGGTGACATTGAAAAGTTAACTATCTTAAGATCTCTTATCCTGACATTAAATAGATAGAGATCTACTGATGTTGGTTCCAGTGGAAAAGAAGTCACTGATATTGGAACCAGTGACGAAAGTGCATATGATATTTTTAGGGATGAAGATATGAAAAATATGCCTACTTCTAAACCTTATTGTCATGAATTGTTTGAAAATGAAAAATGTACAAGAATGGAAGCATTGTCAACCAAAGTAGATGGTATGGAGAAAAGGACTATTACCATAGATGAATGACAAGAGGCAATGTATTCCATGATTAAGCATATACATTCACAATACATGATTCAACCTTTAGAACAATGATTTATCTTTATCCTTTTTTTTTTTGTATTGTGCCATTAGTTGTTTCGAAGTCATTTCATTTTTGAACTTTCATGTTTTGAAGTTTTTTGATATCTATTTGTTGCTATACATGTATCATATCAATCAATTCATTACATTTACTTCACTTGTTAGTTTGTACTTTATCTGTATGTTGCTTATTTTCTTGAATTTGGTTTTAGATTTCACAATCATCTTAAAAAAAATGCAACATTCATGCTTGTATTCTTTTTTAGTTATTTATTCGTATGGAAAAAATAGGAGAAAAATTGAAACTTTAATTAAAAAATATATTAAAAGTGGAGAATTACTTTAGGTGAAAAATTACTTTGAAAATCTTTTTTGGAGATAGTACAAATAGAGAGTTGTGTTTTTAATCTATATATGTTGACTACTAACTCTTATGAACATTTTTCACTTTTCTATTATTATGAACACTAAACTAATGAACAATGAGTCTTTTGGAACAAGTTGTTTGATTGTTTATGTTTTTATCGTTCAGTGTAAACATAAGCTGTCTAGATTCAAGAGAAGATGATTTCATCGAATAATAAGATAGATATAATCTACAAAATTATTTTTCCCATAAGTGTTATGTAGTGCGTGATAATTGTTATCACGCGAATATGCTAAAGGAGAATATTGTAAGGTCTATGGGTATTTACAATATTTGTAAACTATACATCTAATGTATTTTTAGGAAAAACATCAAAAACACTCATAGAGTTTAAAATACTTCAAAAATACCTCTATTGTTTAAATAATGTCACAAATTCATTCCATGTTAATGATGTTAACTGACTGTTTGTGTGCTCGTATAATCACTCCTATCACACACGAATCCCTTGCAAGTTTCCATTTCCCTCATCATCCAATTTCCACCATCTTTCATCACTCTTCTACATCTCCCTTCTTGTAACTTTTCTTTCTTCACTGTAACTTCTTTCCATTTAACCTCATCTTCATCACAATGCTACCATTTTTTGTAATTAATCAAGGTAGACTCAAGCTCTAAGCTTGGAAGCGACTCGGTCGTAAGCTTTGGTAGCTGCAATGGCAGTGTCATATGTTCCAAGCTAGGCGTGAGATCCTCTTCAATTAGGGTCTTGAATCTTTGACGTATATTTCCCTATGGTCTCTAACGGACACTTAGATAATGTTTTTTTTCTCTTAGACAAGAGGTTTTTGTTCTGTCATTTTTGAGATTGGTGCAGCGAATTGAATCCATTCAATTTTTGAAGGAAGCAAGACAATCAAGGCCAATTTACAGTTTGATTGAGAGATCGATTTAGAAGACATTTGCTCAATGATTTGGGGTTTGGATTTGAATTCGAAAGTATTGTATCTTGATTGGGAGCTCCGAGTTCTAACATCCACTAGTTGAGGTTTTGTTTCGAATTCAAACAATATTATAACTTCATGAATTGGAATCAATGTATTTGGAACTTGAGAGATCAATTAATTTAGGTTTCAATATGACTTTCATGAAGTAATTTTGATTTTGCTAAAAAGGAATTTCATTTAAGATGAATTTCAAGATTCCTCTAGAATCCAAGTAGTCATAGATTTCAATGGATGATTCAAAATTTGAAGAGTTGGAACAAAGAGAATTTGATTGAGAGCTTGAGAAGCCTACTCTGAAATCAATTTTCCATTCATTTTGAGTGAAATTCTAAGTAAGGTAGTAAAATCATTGGGTAAGCACTTTCTAGGAGAGAATTAACTAAGCAAGTGCTTCTTAACAACAATAAACCCAATCCAAAAATTTGATGTATTTTTTATAGTATATTTTGGAGAAAGGTTAAAAATGTTTTTCTAGTAACTTTTTCAGGGGCTAAACTGAGTTGATAATTATTGAGGAGAGGCTTTTTTTTAATGATTGTTGTAACATCTGTTAGTTATTAGGGATATTTTTGAAGATATCTCAAATTTTAGGGGTTTTTAGCTTTTTTCGTAACCTACATGGGTAGTTTTGAAGATATTGTAAATCCTAGGAGTATTTTTAATGTTTTTTCGTATTTTTAGTTTCTAAATGAGTATTTCAAGAAAACTTAAAAAAAAATCAAGCTCTAACAAATACATTTAAGGTATATATCTATTTTAATGTACATTAGATTTCATATTAGACATATAGAAATATTTTGTATATAAGTCACTCAATCGATCAAGACATGTCTAGATTGATCGAGGTGAGTAGATCAATCGAGAATCGATCTAACCTTGATTAAAAAATTCTTAAATTAATTTTCAATTAAGGTATATCAATTGAGGTATTAATGTTCGATCGATCGAGCACTAGATCGATCAAAAATTAAGTAGATCGATCTACCTATTTCAAAATTAATTTTTTATTATCCTAAATCGATTAAGAATTGATTAGATCAATCAAACTTTTTAACTCCATCAATTGAGCTCGACCTAAATCGATCGAACAGTTAGATTTTCAACTTTTATTTAATTTTTACTCGAGCCAAACATTTTAATTACTATTTTATTTCTATTATTTACTACTTTATGAATTATTTAATGGAATGAATTATAATTAGATTTTAACTTAGCATTAAGACTTCAATCTTTCTTATACAAAGGACTTAATGCTCCATATTTTAATTAATCACATTTGAATCAACTTTTACATTCTAAGCTTTCTCTAGTTTTGCAAAAATCTTTTTGTTACACTTTTTTCATTAGTTAATTTATTAAACATTTTGTAGTTATATTTGATTAATAAACATGTTTACGATATTTAAATTATTATACTTAAATGTCTATTCTAGTGTTGCTAGTGATATTTATTTATTTGTTATTTTAGTAAATCATCTAGCTAGTATTTTTTGTTGTTTAATCCATACTATGACATACTTTGTACTCATGTTATTATGCTAACTTTTCATATGTCAGTTGAATGAGTTCGATAACTCATATGATTGGAGTTTATTGAAACTTTGTCCGAATCTGAATACCTTGCTTGTGGAGAATGTGAAAGAAAATATAGACTTATAAGTATGATATTTGAGGGCATTACTTTGATCGGTAGTTTAAGTAATAACCTTGTGATCGAACATATTTTCATATTTTTTTAATGGATATTTAGGTGGTTCGATGACCGATAGTTTTTCTCTTAAGTTATTATTGTAGTCTAAGTTATTTTTATCTAAAATTTTGTGTATTATTTTGTTTTTTCATATTATTTTACTTACATGTAATTGTATATTTGATTGTCTGTAAAAAATTTAATTTGTTATATTTTTTTGTTAATTATGTATTCAATTTTTTTAATTAATTAGATCTATAATTAAAAATAGTCAGGTGACTCAGATGATGAAATATAAACTTTATTTTATAGGGAGAGAAGTTAACATGATCTATTTTAATTAATCGCACGAATAGATAATTCACATGTAACGAGTATATAATGTTGATGGTGGAGTACTAATATTTAATATTTTTAAAAAAATTATTTAAAAAATAAATAAATAAAATTCTATTAAGTTACATTTATTATAAAAATATATTAAAAAATTAATGTTAAAAATTATACAAATTTTTTTTTAAAAATAAATAGTTAATTTAATTTTTATTTTTTTAAAAAATAAATTTAAAATAATAACTATTTTGAAAAGTATTTTTTTTTTCAATACATGAATTTATCGTTAAACATGTAATAATATAATGGATTTTTAATTAATAAATAATCACACAATTATTTTAATATTCAATACGACACTCACATACTTAATATATACAACATTATTCAACTATTTTATAAACAATACATAGATAATTTGAGTTACTAACATATAGCCTAAACATGATACACATATTATTGATTTGCAAGGATATTTATAAAAAAATTTACATAACTAGTTTATTTAATAAATAAGTTAGATATAATATAATAAAAGAAATAAATTTATTTAATTAATATTTTTATTATTATTTAATAAAATAATTAGACGTAAATACGATATACATAACATAATTGAATTTAATATGGGTTTTTATAAGATTTTTTGCATAAAATATTATATATTAATTAATTTTTTTTAAATAATGAGACATGAGATATGTAAATATTTAATTTAAATGGTCAATTTTATACTACTCGTATCATAAAAAACTCACAAAACTCTAATAATCACAAAAAGTGCTAGGAGAATGAAAAAATTACAGGCGGATTTTATTTATTAGTTTTTGGACTAATATGTATGCAGAAATTTAAATTTAATAAGTATATAATTATATTAATTACGGTTGTTATTATTTTGAAATTCTTTATTTGAAATAAAACATAAAAGCAAGTCTTTAAATATACATTTTTTGTTTACTTTTATTATTACAAGGTGAAAAATTATTGCCAAAATATTTTATAAAATATTTTGCTTGAATATTCTTAAAAAATTTATTTATTTATTTATTTTATTAAAAAATAAGTATACAATAATAACTATTTTATAAGATATAAATATGATAATTTATGATAATAACATATAATATAATAATAATAATTTAACGTAATATTGATTAAATTTATATAAATTTATTTAATAAATAAATCAAATATAATAAGATAATATATAATAAGATAACGAATATAAAGTTGATCTTATCAAGATTTATTAAAATCAATAAACATATAATTTATAAGTATTATTTTATAAATATGTATGTTATTATTTTTTTAATTGATATGGAAAATGTTATGACGTTGACATAATAATACATAATTATTTTAATATAAATAAAACATAAAATTCATAAAATGAGTAAGTATAAATCACATAATTATCAATTTTAAGAATTAAAATAATTATTCAATAATAATGTAAAATTAATACATAATAAAATAATCAAAATAACTATTATTTATTATATGATTATTTTAATATTTATTGATATGATTTTTTTATAAAATATAAAAAAGATAACATTATTTATTAAATAGATAAATATAAATCATATAACTTATTATTTTTAATAATCAAAACAATTATTTAATAATAATATATATTCAACCTAAGTAAAATAATTAAAATAATTATTTATAAGAATTATATTATTATTTAATACTTTTTATGTTACTTGTTTTTCATAATTTCTCTCTCCCAAAAACTTGCATGTTTAGGCCGACAAAATTATTGTACGATTTTGGTGCGTTTTTGTGCCATTATTTTAAGAGGCAGAACCAAAGATTCTTCCAATAATATCTTTCTTTCTCGAGGATGGAAATCTTAGCGATATATTGTTAGTGATAATATTATTATTTGATATGTTTTTATATTAAAATATAATATTGGTTTGATTAAATTATTATAAAATTTTGAGAATATTTATAAATTATTATTATAAAATTTTGTTTAAATATTTTTATTAAAATATTATAAATATAGTATATATTATCGTTAAAATATTATTAAAATGTGACAAAAATAGATAAAATATTAAAAGTATTTTTTTATTTGATATTTTTTATTAATAATAATTAATATAATTAGATAATTTATTTAATTATTTTAAAATTTTAAAATATTTATTTTATAATATTTTATAAAAAAAATATATTTTGTTATATAATATTTTAATTAATTAATATAAATATTATAAGTATTTAAAAATATATTTATTAAATAAAATATAAATAATTAATTGGTTTGATGTTGCATCAAGTTTTATAAGTTTTTTTTATAATTTTGATAGAATTTTCATAATTTTCGTAATTTTTTTTAAAAAAATTCATATATAAGAATAATATCTTCAATATTTTTTATAAAAATTAAATCTTAATATCTTGATAAATATAAACATTTGAAAACTTGTTCATATTTTACGTGTAAATTTAAATAGATAATAAATCTTCAAATTAATCTATTATTTATGTTGTGATTGTGATTTTTTTTTCTTTTCTTGAGAAACATATATAAACTCCTTTCATTATTTCTAATTTACATTTTACATCTACTTAAAATTCAATATATATTTTAAATTTATCCTTTTATAAAATACAAAACAACTTGATTTTGAGAGTTATGAAACAATTAGATTAGGGATGTATATTTTATATAATATATAATTAATATTAGATATTTAATTTTCAAAAAATTAACTTTTAAAGAAGTCAAGTTTCTTACTAATTATAAATGTTGTACTAATATCTTTATTAATCAATTAATAATACTCTTTATATACATTAATATCTTCTTATAATATGAGTTTTTGATAAAATATTTTATATTTTAATTATATTTAGATTTTTTTTTTCAGACTCATTAATTAAACGAAACTTTATAAGAATCATTAGCTTTTTATTTTAAAAAGTTAAATATATGGACAGTAGATATTAATAATCCTTAGTATATTTAAATTTACTTTTAACAAAAAAAAAACGAACTTATAATTTATTATAAGTTGTTATGATTATAAACTCGTACAGAAGCTTGAAAAAATGACTTTAAATAAGCTTAAACTAATAATAAAAAAAAATAGCATCGGGGGTCCTCTAATCGAATTAATGACTCCGTATAGAAGCTTTTTGAGACTTGCTCTTCTTTTTTCTTAAATTGCGGTACGACTGCGTTTTGTTTGTAAGAGTTTACAACTTTGTCATTTAATGAATTTATTTATTTTTCGTTCACCTCTCATCCTTCTTTTGCAATCCTCTTTTTTTTTTTTTTCTCACGCGATAATTGTCCAACCACATTGCATTCCTCTGAAATAGAGTTTGAACTTGAAATTTGTGCTCGCACATTCTTTCTTTTGATCCGAATCCCTTTGTCAGTTCAGTCAGTTACTTAAAAGTCTCACATACAACTAATATTTCAAAAGCTTTGATTCCATATTTATCTTCCAAAAGTAAGCTTTCTTTCTTCCCACTAATACCTGCTTTCCTTTGACTCATTTTCCCTCTTGAGTTTACTACCAATTTATGATGCATCTGCTTCAAGCCACCATTTGTTTTCTGCGTGCCAATTTAGATCTAGTTTAGTGGGAATATTCCTCATAGTTTTGAGCGAAGGATCAGGGAGTATGCTGAGAGAGGAACGGTGGAAGTTACAGCTTAAACGGATCAATATTTAATAGTGACTAAAAAATATATTAAAATAAAAACATATTTATATTTATATATAATATATTACATTATCTATATTTTTGTTTGTAATATGTTACATATATCTCACTTTTATAGTAACATCTTACATCATTGGAATTATGATGACTTCACTAACAAATGATCATAATTTAATTTAAATTGTATTAAGTGATTACAACTTTGATTAGATCACCATTATCGATAGATTTTATTGAAATTATAAAATAATTATATTTTAACATATTTATTAAATAATTTGATTTAAAATTATGAGTTTTGATAGAAATTATTACTAGTTAAAAAAAATTATTAAATTTATTAAAATAGATGTTATTTAGGTAAAAAAAAACTCTAATCAATACAGAGATTGATTCCATAATACTTTTTACGGTGTGAGTTTTTGTTTTTTTTATAAAGTCTATCATTTTATATTTATTTTATTTTAATAATTTATCTTTTTTTTTATAAGATTCATTTCATTTTTATAAGAGAGTTTTAAAATATTTTTTTATCTAATCGATTAAAGTTCTAATATAATGTAAAAGTTAATAAAAAACATGTGTTATTTAATCTAAATAAAATTAATTTTTATATTATTTATACATATTATATTAATATATTTTTTAATTAAAGTAAGATTTTTTTCATATATTCATAAGTGTCAGAGGAAGCCAACACCTACGAGACTAACGAAAAGTCTAAATGACCTAATAGGACAATGTTATAAGATGATTCATCCAAGAAGTCGACACGACTAGATCTGAGGTAGATTTTGTGATTGGGTCTCTAAGAATGCTTTTTTGTAGTTTTTGCCTTGCTTTCCATTAAGAAACACAATGAGGCAATGTTTAAGAATGTTTTATGGTAGTTATAAAAAATGAAACACAAATTAATAATATTCCAATATAGATCATAGTTTCCCAATTTATTCCAATCATTATTCATCCAACAATTATATTGAAATTGAAATTTCTATTCGATACTTAGCTAGGGTTCAACCACACTCATGAAAACATGCATTTTAGAACAAACAAATTCATAAGGTAAACTACTTCATTCTAATACCCTTTACTAATAAGGGAAATCGATCCCCCGAAGATGTGAGCAAAAACAACAAAAGATAAAAATGTAATATTAATAATGTTAAATATCTAATAATCATTAAAACTTGATAAATGGATATTTATTAGATTGAATTATAATAAGTTAATATATATCTAATTTGATTTTAATTAACACGATAATCAAGAAATTAAAATCTATCATGTTAAAAAATTATTAAATTTAGCTCAAATAATTAATATGATTATAAATCTAATTTTAATTAATTAAATAATTATTAAATTGGATAAATATGTGGTTAAGATTAGGTAAATTTTAATAATGAAAGATAATGGTATATCATCGTACTTTATAGGTAAAATATATTATATTTAATTTTTAATTAATATTGAGTAATCAAGTGGATAATTTTTTTTAATATACTAACCACGGTGAGGCCATTTTGGTGATTACGTACCTTTTCTTTTTATCTTTTTTTTTTTCTTTTTAATTTTAACTTCTGGATGTCTAAATATTTCTAATTCTCTCTATATGGGTGCTTTCGAGAGATACGTCTTCACTACAAATGATTGGGAGGAGGACTTTTTATGACACCATTATATGTTATATATTAATTTTTTTTATTAAAATTTAAAATATATATGTTAAAACAATAAATAAAAATACACGTGGGTATTAATTTCTAAGTAAATTATTATAATTATTACATTAATTAAATTATTATAAAAATAAATAATGTTTTATATTTTTTTTCTTTTTACTAATTTAAAAAAAATCTCTTACTAAATTAGGTATTTGTAAAAATTTAAAAATTAAAAATTTAATTTAAATTGCAAGGTTTTAAAAAATGGGATTAAAGATTTGAAAGCATTTACTTGAGAAAGTAAGTATATTTTTATAAAATCTAATAAATTTTAGTTACAAAATTATAGAAAGAAAATAAAATATTTATAAAAGATGTGTTTATTTATATGTACAAAATGATTTTCCACGTAATTTTAAATTTAGCTATAGTTTCATCACGAATAGAAAAATCCATTTTATACATGTGAACATGTATATTATTTATTGTAAAATATAATAATAAATAATTACGATCAAGATTATTGTAGCAAAAATAATTGAATGTTTATTAATTAAGTAACATTATTGAAAAATAATATCATGAAAGGAGTTCAGGTCCATTCTCTGAAAGATTATTTTTGTTTGTTATAATTTTGGTTTTTATAACGATTCTTAGTTTTCATGTTTATTCATTTAGGTTTCAGAATTACAGAGGATAATTTCTTGTTGATATTATTGTTTGAGGTAAACACTTCATCTTTTTTATCTTGTTTTGGGCTTCTTCCTCTATTATTAGATAGGTTATTAGACTTTGTATGAAGAATTCCTTAGTTTTATGTCTAAGTGTATTCTTAAAATCTTTCTATGTAAGGGTAAATTATCTATAATAAAAACAACTTGAAATTGTTCATCTAAAGTCATACCTTCAGAAGTTATTTCATGTGTTATCTTTTACAGTTTATTTGACTAAGCTTCCATATATATGTCATCAATCAATTGGTATTTCATATATCTGCTGACAACTTACTTCTTTGTTCTAACTTCCTCAGTGTCATACTTCTTTTGAAGTATATCCCAAATTTCCTTAGTTGACTTATCAAAATTATAATAGTCGTACAAATTATAAGCTAAATCATTAAGAATAATTTTTTTGCATAGAAAATCATTTTCCATCCAGGTGTTTAAGTCCTTAGTTGTAGCTTCAATAGAAGAATTAGACAGTATTGGTTTGTCATTAGTAAGAACAGAATCGACATTTTTCATTGTTAAGAAAAATAACATTTTTTTAAGTGTAGTCTCTCGAAACAAAACGGTTTGTTGAGATCAACAGCTAACATTTCAGTAGATATGGTAGATAAAAAAACATCTTAAAATTGTTGTATAAGGTATGTAATAACTAGATAAGAACAAATTTGTATAAGCAAACACAACCTCGTCACCTCTAGGATAAAACAACCTATAATCTTTTTCTATCTTGGAGCTTTACTACACTGATGAAGTCTGAAATGCTACACTTCTAAAATATTTATGTTGCTTGAAAAACTGGAAAAACAATTTTGAATTTTTTTTCTTTGGTTGATATGAAGAGTAGTTTTTGAGTTATTGAGTTGTGTCTTAAAAACTGAGAACTATTGTCCTATATTTATAATTGAAAAAAAAGATATGCAATATTCAAACAATTGTGAAAATAACGGCATATCTTGGTGGATAAATAGTTTAAATAATGAACAAAATTCCAAAAAATAAAGTGCCACCTCACACACATGCACTCGGACTCTGCTTGACACAGCCATCGAATTGGACGGACGGTGACGATGGTGTACGCACGTTTGTGTGGAACCACAATTATCTAGGTTCTTTCCCTTTCCACAAAAGTTGGTGTTCCTTAGGGCCCATTCCCAATTGTAAATCTTTCTCTTTTTAAACATATACTAAAAGATGTAAACTAGTAATATGAGACAAAATTTTAAGAGAGTAAAATTTATCACTTATTCTCATCAATTTTTTTATTTAAATTCATTTTCAACAAGTTGAGCCAAGTTCATATAAAAATTTATCTGAATGAGTCTCCAACTAGCCTCAATATCAAGAAAGAGTTTCAACACTAACTTATGTATGACACGAGCCCCATTGCGTAGTCTTGCATGTATTGTATAATTATAGATGTTCAGTATGGTTGTTAGATGAGTGAGCAAAGGTTGTTAGTATACATTTTGTTTCAATTGTATAAAAAGTGTATGGGCTAAATACACTATTCATTCAGTTTTCTCAATTGTAATCAATGTTACATTATTTATTCTTTAATACAATCAATGAAATACAATTTCTTTTCTTGCTCATTTTCCTAATCTTTTCTATTGTTTGTTGATCATTGTTTCTTGGTATTTTTTTCTTAAAAATGTCAATCAACTTAACATTAACTGTAATGCTACTGAGGCTAGCACCTATGAAGGCTTTTAATAGTGCTCGATTTGAAGAAGAGATAGATGTTGATAATGTTCCAAGATAATACATTAAGACGATGCATGACGAAACTTTGAAAACTGAGCAACATAAAGCTATGAAAAAGAGTTGACCACCATTCCAATTTTATGTTTTGGTGAATGAAGACCCCATTTTTCTCCCCCACCTTCTAATCTCTTTAGTCTTTTTAATTAAGGTAGGAACGTCAAAAGTTCATTAACTTTATTACATGCTAATCATAATTATACAGATAGTTCAAGTAATATAATATCGATACAACAAAAAGTTGTATAACTTATAACTAAGCACCAATTTGACTATAATGAATACTATTTGGACAATAATAAATTATAAAAACATAAAAATAAATGATAACTAATTATTCAAATAAAAACTTAACAACTATGAAAATATATGAGAAAACGACCTAAGAATCTTTAATTTCAATTTTTAAGTATATGAATCACTAATTTTTTTTTTCAAAATAGTTTCACTTGAATCCAATGAGGTATATCATAGTGATGACACTTCCTTAGCAATTCTTTTTATTTTTCTCATACTTCATATAAAGAATCCCCTTCAATTTGTTGGAATGAGGTAATGTCATTCTAAGTTTGGTATTCTTTGGTAGGAAATATTTCATCATGAATTTCTCCGCCAAATCATTACATGTTGTTATGGAATTAGGTGGCAAATAGTTTAGTCAAGCTCAAGCACGGTCTTGCAAAGAGTAAGGGAACAATCTGAGCATAAATGTCTCACCGATCACACCACTGAACTTGAATGAATCTTCAACTTCAATAAATAATCTAAGATGTAAATGAGAATCCTCTATTGATGATCCGCTGAATTGTACAACTGTTTCTAACATTTAAAATATCATTGATTTTTTTTCAAACTAATTAGCTTGAATGTTTGGCCTTATAATACTTGGATTTAGTCCTATACCATAGATAATCATATTTATTCATAGCTCTGTCCCTATCATTTATTAAAATAATTTGATTATTCAGATTTAGCTCATTATTATTTATTGTTCTATGATTAGCCATTTTTTCCCCTTGAATGATAATTTGTTGTTTTCTTATTGATCTCAAAGCACGCTCAATTTAGGGATCTAAAGGCAAAATTTCTCCATCACGGAATCTACTCATACAATAGAACCAAATATGTTTCTAATAGCACTAAAGAAGATGTCAAAATTAAAAATAAATAAATAAATAACTAAATAAAAATAAGAATAAAATTATAAAAAATAAATAAAGAAAAATAATTGAAATAAAATAAAATAAAGATTAATTTTCAATGTTTATAATGCTCGGTAACAACGTTAAAAACTTGATTGACATATGTGTAATAAATACATAATTATATGTATCACAAATAAGTAATATAATGATAAGAAAATATCATTCATGGAGAGATTATGTTATTAGAAATCAATTTTAAAACTAAAAAAATCAAGATCAATTTTATGTGTTTTGAGAAAGCAAAATTAAAAGAACTAAAAATAAATAACAGTAATTAATTAACTCAAAGTTAGCAGCTAAAATGATATATGAGAAAATATCTAAAAATATTTAATTCTCCAATTTTATAAGTATGTGAATCACGAAATTCTTCCAATATAACTACCAATTAATTATACGTTTAATTGAATCTAACCTAGCATGTATTCTTCTCTGAGTAAATTATATATCATATAGTAATAAACCTAATCATACTCTAATATCAATTAAATTACATACTACTAATTAAGTTCATCAATTATGCATCAGATACATAAGAATAAATCATCTTTATCGTGAAAATATGTAAGTTATTTAATTAAAACAAACAATTAATTAATTCTCTAAAATATATTTAATTGCCTATATAGATTAATTGTTTATCAAACAATTAATAACATAAAAATCATATTAAATAATAAAATTAATTTGAAATCATAATTTGAGTAAAAATATTATATCATCATATGTAAACAATTGGATTCATAAAACTAATAGATTAATAAATTAGTTAGACATGATTGTGTATATAAATTTTATATTATTTATAAAAAAAGACATGAAAATTGATAAAAAAAATCAAAATAATAAATATAATCAATTTTTTGAATTGTACCATAAATCTTTTCTTAAAATTTCATCAAATTATATCTCATTTTAAATTCTTCTTTATCTTTTTTGCAACTACTATTTTTCTCCTTAATTTTATATTTTCTGATATTGTTCCTATTTTATGGGTTATTATTTTATATTTATATTGAAAAAAATTATCATTTTTAAAATTATATTGAGATTGAGATTTAGATTGAGATGCGAAAAAGTATTGAAAAACAAATCACGTTGTGAACAATTCTCTCACAGCGATATATATATGCTTTCAACCTGACAGAATTTGAGATTAAGTGTTTAATAGTGACCGTACTAGGTTGAAGATCGAGAGTTCGACCAAAAGATAGGTTGTATGGGGTTAAAAGCTGCATTTATCTATTAAAATGACAGTCTTGGATTCTTTTTTTTTGTATACATCCATGGGCCTACTGAGTGATTCCACTTCTGCTAAGTACAGATACGTGTCAAACAAATAATCATATAAATCTTATAAAAAAAATCAATGTTTTTTCAATAAATACAAATTAATTAATTATTAGCTCATCCCACCTATGTTAAAACATGACTAAATATAAATTAAACATTTTTTTGATATTTTAATACAAAATAAGAAATAATTGATTTAAAATTGACCAACTGTTATTTTAAGTGATTTTAAGTGACAAAATATTTTTTTATCTTTTAATTATTATCATTTATTGGTATATGTCATTCTATTGATAACATTATCAAAAAAATTTGATGTACATACAATATTAATAAATAGTAATATTTATCTATTGTATTTGGAATAAAATTTATATGCCTCAAGATTTTGGTGGTCTTGATATAAGATAGTTTGAAGATTTTAAGAGAGTTATGTTAGCAAAAGCAACTTAGGATATCTTAAAAGAATCTCACAAATTATGAGTTCAAGTTTCCATGGAAAATGTTTGCATAACCAATCATTTCTTAATGTCCCTATTAAATCTTGGATTTTTTTTTGTTTGGAAAGGTTTAATCTAAGCAAGAAATGTTTTAAGAGACGGTATTCATTTGAAAATAGGAAACAGATTTAATATCAATATTTAAAAAGATTCATGAATTAATTTTTTTTATTTTTAAATATATAAATTTTTTATATTAATTTATAAATTTATCAATTAATTAAAATATTATATAATAAAATATATATTCTTTTTTTTCTAAATATTATAAAGTAAGTACTTAACATGTTTGGAATAATTAAGTAAAATATATATTTATAACTATTATAAATAGATAAATCTTAATATTATGAAAATATATTTATTTAATTGTTTATTTTTAAAAGTACTTATATGTATAACAAACATGCTACAAAAAGAGAGAACATATTCTATTCTATAAAAATGAAAAAAATTAAATTGAAATTACTACTCAGAAAAAAGAAAAAAAAATAATAACTAATTTTTTTGATATATTGTTCGACATTTTAGCGAGTTTAAAGACATTTTATCTAAGAAAAAACATTTAAACGACATTATCAATAGTTTTGTGATAATTTGACCAAAAGATTTAAATATCACGTTTTGATGATACATTATTATGATAATATCGACGATATCATTGACATTTTCATCCTTAATTAATTAGAATTTTATAGGAAAATTGATCATTTTCACCAAACATATCTATACAACTATTCACACTTACTATTGTTATCGTGCTTAACAAAATTTGGTGATTGCGTAACAATATTTTGTTTGATGACCACAATTTGTCTACTTAGTCTATCATATGGGATATCACCCCATGGATCAATGAATTTAAGTGCATTATTTTAAATTCTTTTAATTTTTATGAAATAATGGATGTGAATTTTTTTACTATTATTCTTATTCAATGGAAAAATTCACTTTTAGAAGCTATTAAATAAAATTTTGATACAACTTGATATCATGTAACTCAATAATTGGGTTTAGTATGAATGATCGTTATAAAAAAATGAGTTAGTGTCCCAAAAGTTTGACTTTTTTGACTGTTATTTAATAAGTTATTATTTAAAAGCATCTTTTTTTATACGTGAAAGAAGACAATAATTAAATTAATGATGTTTTCAATAATATCTCACATAAGAAGTATTCTGCATAAATTATGGATATAATTAGTTTTGTCCAAGCTCTCATCCAATACTTCTCAATGGTTTCTGTTAGTTGAATTTCATGTCAAATTAATTAGAATGAATTACCTCTTTGCATTCACAAAGGTTAACAAATAGAAGATTAAGACAATTGTCTTTTTTAGTACCATAAAAAAAGTTTATCAAAGCTATTTAAGGGAGTGTGGAATTAAGTTCGAAAATTTAACTATTGATTTAATTACATGACATAATTTTTGTTTTATATATAAAGTTTTATTTATAACTCTCTTTAGGAAAAAAAACATGTATTTATTTCTTTACAACGTAAATATATATATATATATTATTGATGGGATTGAAAGTAAAATAATATTAAATAACTAAATAATTATGTACAGAATGTTTTAATATAATGAAATATTGTGTAAATATTTATTGAAATAACTAATATATAAATATAATTTAAAAAATAATAAAAATTATACATTTTAAATTTTTAATCATAAAATAATATTTTTTATATCTAATTGATATATTTTTATTATTTATACGTCGTTCAATTTATGCTCGTTAAATGTTTTTAATTTAATCTTATTTAATATTTTTAAGATATTATTTTAATTATTATAAATATTATTATTTTTTTTTAATTTCACATCATAAATTGATACATAAACAATATATATCCTCAGAACAAGAGTCCAATTGGGTGAATTGCGTTGTCAAGCTTCCACTACACCAAATATATAGAAAGTAGGATGGTGATTCCACCAGATAGATACTAATGGATTTGGATGAATATTTGAAAGCATAGGAGAAATATTTGAATTTTTGGAAAAAATAAATTAAAGAGTATGATAGTGGAAGGCTTAGGCGGCTGTTATAATAAGGCGATAAGGAGTTGAATGGGCTATTATTGGGCCTCAATTACACTATCTTACACGTTTTGTCACCAATATTGGGCCCACCAATATCACTAAATGAAGCTGCTTCATCTCTTTCTTCTTCATATTATTTTTTCTCCCTCCCTTTCAATTTAACACTCACTCTCCTTCTCAGTCAAGAGTAACCTCTTTGACTCTAAAACACGGTTATCTTTTTTTTTCTTTTTAAGGGTAAAAGAGAAATTGTCATTAACAAAAAAAAATAAAGGCATAAACCTCCCTCTATAAAAAAGAACGCACCCTATCTTAAGTAATTTCCCATTTTTTTAATCGATAAAAGAGAAATTATCATTAAAAAAACAAACAGATATAAACCTCAATATTATGAAACAAAACGACTTAAACAACTTATCCTGTCTTAATTAGTTTCTCATTTTGCGTGTGGTTTGGACAATTAGTAAATTTATTGAAAAGATTAAAAAAAAAATCCAATTTTGCAGCCGCCGGTAGCCAATTTGATGATTTAGGATTCGCACGACTCTTTTTCTTCTTTTCGGATTTTCGCATTACTCGCATGTTATTTTTGAGTATAAACAATTTCTTTATACACTTTAATTTATTCTTTATTTTCGCAGTTTTTTTTAAATATATATATATATATATATTGTTTTATGTAAAATATATAACGAATGGCTATATTATAGAAATAATTTTGTTTATATATTGTATTATATTTATTCATGATGTGACTCAAAGTATACCTATAAGAATAATATACATGAACTATGTGACGTGTATTAAATTTAATATTTAATATTAAAATAATTATTATATCATTTATTAATCATTGTCAATTATATTGTAAGGTGTGATCGTTATATAAGAACATAGAAATCATTTTACTAAATAGAATACTTAAATTTTTTAACTATTAATATAAACAGTGAGTAAATAAATAAATCAATCAAATTTTATAATTTAAAATAAATTTGATTTAAATATTCGAATTTAAATTTATATATTTTATAATTATATCATATTTAAATCTAATTAAATTAATATATCTTATAATTAAATTAAATTCAGATGGAAAAATATATAACTCATTTAAGTTTGGATTGAAAAGTATATAATGTGATCGAATTTTAATTGATAAATTTTATAATCTATTATAATGTTATATAGATTAAATTATTATTAAAATTATAAATCAATATATATATTTTATTTTATAATATTTTATATTTAAATATCATAATTATATTAAATTATATACTAGGTTCATATTTAAAAGTATATAATTTGTAATGTTAATTACTATTAAAATTATAAATCAATATATATTTTATCTTATAATATATTATAATTAAATATTATAAATATTATAATTATATTAAATTATTATTTTTATTTAAAAATAAATAAAATATCAATTATTGTTGGGATATTTTTTATTCTTTAAATTTTGTTAGTTATTACTATAAATAATAAATATAAACATGTACTAAAAGAATTTAAATAATATATATATATATATATATCATATTTTATATATTATAATTATTTATAAATAAATTTCAGCATAAATCTTATTTTATCTTTATCAAATCAAATTTAAATTAAAATCTTCAAATTAAATTAATGAATATGAATAGAATATTAGATTATATAAATAAATAATAATAAATTAAAGGTAAAATAATTAATAATAAAAAAAATGATGATAAATATTTAAATAATTTAATTCTTTAATACGAAGAGATTATTTCATTGGAGATTTTCCTAAAAATTTATTAATAATTAAAATATAAATATAAAAACAAACCTAAATATTTAAAATAAATAATTCAAATCCAAATCTCTAAATACATCCGATTTCTCTATCAATAAAATAATGAACAAACCAAAAATAACTATAGATCGCAAATTTTAGAAGTATCAAATGTTACGTACAGAACCGCAACTCCACCACGCTAATGAAGTAAACTACCCAAGTGATGTATATCATTAAAAAGGAAAAATGATAATGATATCATTTTGTTTAGGTTTTATGGATTGTTTAATTTTTTTATTTAGAAAATAAATTTTTAAGTTTTTTTTATTTATAAAAAAATATGTTAAATAATGATAAAATTTAATTTTTATTAGATATAATGAAATAGTAGTTGTGATCCATATATGTTTTTATTTTTCAATAGATATATATTTAATAAAATAATTTTTATTTAAAAATTTAGCTAAATTTTTTAACCAATTTTTTGATCAAATTTAAATTAATTTTTTTTATTTAATATGTGACTTTCAACATTAGAAAATAAAACTTTAGCTTAATTTTGTAAAAAAAAAATTAATTAAATATTAATTATTTTACATGTACATTTATAAAAATATATAAACATATTTATAATACATATATTATTTAATTATATTTTAAAAAATAGAAAAAAATAACTTTATTATTATTTGGCATCTGTTTCACAAATAAAAGAAATTTAATGATATATTTTTAAAAACAAACGAATTTAAAAATATTTTTTCTAAACAAAAAAATTAAAATATATTTGATAATAATAAAGTAATTATTTAAACATTTCATCCTCTTTAAGGATTAATTATCTTTAATGTTTATAATATATGAGATAATTTATAAAAATATTTAAAACATTTATTTTTTTATAATTGTAAACACAATGTTCAGTAACGATAAAAACATAATTAATAATTAATGTGTATTTTTAAAAATTATATATATATATATAAATAAATAAAGTATAAATGATAATATAATTATAGGTAAAGTTATATTATTTTTATTATTATTTATACTTTATATATATAATACTAATAAAATAAATATTTTTATAAATTATCTTTTATGCACGTGTATAAAATATAATTAATCATATTACAAATTTCCATAGAATCAGCTAAATAATACGAATAAGACAGTTGTTTTTTTCCCCTCTTTCTTCCTTTCTTTTTTGTTTTGTCCAAACAATAGGAATAGTTTTCCGAGCACAAAGGTGGGTCTATCATATAATTGATATTAGTGGCGGCTCGAAACTTTGTGGCTTAAACGTATCTTATGGCAAAAAGATCGAATCAGATCTAATTCGGCAATGATGATGCATTATTCAAAAAAATCTAATCTAATTTAATATGTTTTAGTGAACCGAATTAATTATTAATCTAAGGGTAAACAGATATCCATAATTTAAATAGTATATTTTTAAAAATTAAAATATTATTTATTATAATGTATTATATATTTTAAATTAATAAATTAAAAAAATTATATATTATCATACAATAATTTCTTACTTTTTTATTTTTTAATAATAAAAATTTTCACATTTTTAATAAAATATATTCATTTAAATTATTAATTAATTATATAAATTTTAAAAAAATTAATATTTTTATAATAATTTTTTTTTTCACTTTTTAATAAAATCTATTCAAGGTATATATACTAAACTTCTCTTACCAACTATCAAATCTTAATAATATTATAAATAATTAATTAAAAAATTAAATAAAATAACATCATAATATAAATACAATTTTAATTACGTTAAGATGTTTTAAAATTAACTAAATAAAAAATCTCTACCTTAACTCAAAATGAAACAAAGTTTTTCAAATAACGAATTTTTTATATATATTAAATATGGTCCTCACCAAATTTTGAAAGTCAATTCAGTAACATGAACCTCAATCAAGTCTAAATAATACTTGATTTTTTTTAAATAAAATATTTTAGAGTTTTATTTTTTTATGATTTAAGGTTTATATAATTTAAATATTCAAAATCTCATTCTTATTTTTTAAAAAATAAAATTTTATAGCTTACTAAAAACAATTATTTTATTGCGTTTTACCTTAATCTCTTTTTCAATTTTGAATGAATTAAAATAAAATAAATTATTATAAAAATGAGATTCAAACTTAAATTTATAATAATGGGATGGAGAGTTATCTTATCTAAATAATAAATTCACTTCAATAAAATTTGTGTATAATAAAATCTAAACCGTACAAAACTTATTGAAATTAGACGATATTTATGTTTGTAAGACATATGAGAAAGTGATTAGAGTTTTGAATTTTTAGACCGGACATTTGAGATCTATTGTCCACATTTACACATAAGAAGAGTGAGTATTCTTGTTAAAATAACTTACTATTAAACTTGTAAACATAAACACACTTGATCACCACAATTATTGGAATAATTGAACAATAATACTACCATAGGATATAATATTACTAATGAAATAATATACTACTCCAAAATGTTTGGTATTTTAAAGATGATATTATAAGTCAAATGTATTAAGCTTTGATTATAATAAAATATTCTAGTATCAACCAAATATCCAAACAAAATAACTTCATTCACTACTTTTATTGTTACTATATACTTTACCTCTAAATTAAATAAACTAATTGTAGATTGTAAAATCTTCTCCCATCTAACAACACAATAATAAATGAAATTACTAGTCCAAAACGAGTCTATAAAACCAATAATATCATAATTAGTGTTAAAAAATTTACCAAAAACCAATCCAAAATTCAACATGCCAATGAAATTTCATTTAATAACTTCCAAAAAAACCATTGCAAAAATTGCTTATAAAACAAAAGGCAACATAAATTATATGTAAAATGTCAAGATAAGTACAAACTATAACATACAATAAATTATTAACGATACTAATATATAAAATATCATAACTAAAGAACAACAAAGAAATAAATTAAACCAATGTGAAGGAAAATTTCAATGATACTTTGAAGTTTCGATTTTCTTCGTTAATGTCCTAAACTTTTTTAAAATAGACTAGTACTCAAATTTTTTATTGAATTTTCATAAATTTACCTTTTATCAAAGACATTAATATATGATTGCTTTAGTTACTTCATAAATTTACCTTTTATCAAAATATATTCATTTTCTCAAACAAAATATTCAACACAAATTCATTTAACAAAAAGGATTAATTTATCAAATAACATACATTATAAGCTTCAATTCAAAAAAACTACTTAAAACAGCATAAAAGATTATGCAACACTTTCTTTTTAAAAATGTCAAACCTTTCAAATTAAACCATAAACAAGTCACAAAATTTTCAATTTCATATTTTGACGTCTTTACAAAAAATCTAAAATTAAATCAATAAAAACATAACCCAAAATATTTAGAAACAAATAAAAAAAATCTCAAAAATTCAAACGATCAAACTTAATTAATTCTACACAAATAATAGATGAAAATGATACTCTAACACCAATTTATTATAAATTGACGAATATAAAAGTTAGAGATAATAAGCAATTTAGATTGTACAAATACATAATAATAGATTAATGACAAAATAATAAACAATAAATAAATAAATAAAACATAAAGATTTTAGTGATTCAATTTTTAAATATAAAATACCTACTCTATTATTGACGACACATAGAAAAAAATTCACTAATAGTCAAAATAAAAATACCAATATTAATATTCAAAAGAAATCATTCAAAATCAAATCCACCTATATAAAAAATTACTTAAAAAATAAAACATTGAAATAACCAAAAACAAGAATAGTTAAAAAAATCTTACTAAGTATAGAATGTTACCACATTGTGACCAAAAGTAGAGCAAGGAAATTCCACCTCTGTGTGCTCGTGAAGTGAACTAGAGATGTAAATTGTTTGATACAAATTATATTCGAACTAAACTAGTCTAACCCGTGGAGCAATTTAAATTTAAATTTAACTATTTTTTATCATTTGGGTTCGATTTACTTTGAGTAATATCTACGAGACAAAAACACCCATCTTATTTATCTGTTTGATTTTTTTCCATTTTTCAAATGCAAAATATAACCATATATTTTTATGTAATTGAAAATGACTTAAAAAAGAGAAGAGATTGATCTTATCACAAATCAATTATCTGAACTACATATAATTAAAAATATTAATTATATAATTATTTAAAATTATAAATTAATAGAAATAAAATTAGCTAAGCAGTTACTAAAATCACATTAATATTTACAAAGTAATTCATTGATATTCTTACATATAATACTACTTTTTAATAATCTTTTGAATAAAATTTAAAAAATAATTATAAAATATTATGGACAAGTCTTTTTTAATAAAAAGAACACATCATAACCCAAAAGTTTTACTAGTAAATGTAATAATTTAAAGAATCATAATAAAAATAATATTCAATAATATTTAAAATCAATTATAATGTTAACTACATCAAATATTATTTTATCTATAAAAATAATTTAAAATTAAAATTGCCCACAAAATGATTCATAGACGATAGCTTATATAATAAATAATTCGGAAGATAAATGCCTGTATTTATGTGAATTGTGGAGTAAAGAAAAAATAAATTATTAAATTTTATAATTAATTAAGTGAATAACCTAAAAAAAGCAATAGTTAAAAAAAAAGTGGGTACGTAAACGATAAGTCAACCAACCTACTTGTGCCCAGAATTATTCATAAAAAAATGGATAATGTTGTTACCCATTTATGCCCCGATACCCTTATTCTTACCTGAACCAGTTGGAACCAGTGGGGTCCTACGCTTCGAATGAAATTACCATCTCTAAAGTGAATTGCCTAATTGATGTAAATTTATCTCCATTGAATCGGCCAAAGTAGACGGTAAGAATAGTGTTTTTTTTTACTTTGAATAAAAGTTTCATTGATATAGTAAAGAAATTACAACTAATAAAATTATTGTATAAGATCTTGAACTAATAGCTTGATGTCTGAGTAACTAAAGAATATAAAAGATTTTCAATGGTGAGTGTTAACACTAAAGAATATAAAAGATTTACCAAACTTGTCATATTGATGTAAACAATTTCATATTTTATAAATAATGATTTGAAAGATGAGTTCTCATCCATAGAAGCTTTGCAAAATACAAGAGAGTCATTAACGAAGAGAAAATGTGATAAAGATGGGTCATCCATACTCACCTTAAAATCTTAAATATTCTTCAACATTTTGAATTGACAAATTAAACTAAAAAAATCCTCTAAATATAAAAGAAAAAGGTATGATGGGAGAGGATTGCCTTGCCAAATACCAATTGGAGGCTTAAAGCTTTTGTAAACATTGTTACCCAAAAAATAAGAGAAATATATAATTGAAATGTATTTTATATTTCAAATAAGAATGAAAATATCGACGTTATCGTCAATATTATTGTGATAATGTCTATTTTTTCACATATTAATATCAAAACGTGATATATAAATCTTTTGATTAAATTGTGGCGTAATAATCAAGAATGTTCTTTAAATATTGTTGTTATTTAAATATCATTCAAGTGAATTTTTTTAGCTAAAATATCTTAATATTATTGACATTGTTGTTAATATTTCATTAAAATGTTGATAAAATATTAAACAAAATATTAAAAATATAAATTTTTAATTTATTTTTCTCTTTTTATTCTTCTTTTAAAAAATTATTTTAATTTAATTTTTTGTCATTTTTATAAAAGAGAATATATTTTTCTTTATAGTTTGTAGATGTTTGATATATATATATATATATATATAATATTTGTAAAAATAAATAATCAATGAAATTTATTTTCATACTATCGAGATTTATTTATTTGTAATAGTTAATATAATTAGATGGTTTATTTAATTATTTCAAATCTTTTAAGTACTTATTCTATAATATTTAATAAAAAAAATATTTTATTATACAATAATTTAATTAATTGATTAATATAAATATTTGAAGTATTTAAAAATAGATGTATTAAATAAAAATTAGTTTAAATATAACTAATTGATTGTTTTAATATTTTATAATTTTGTTTTCATATTTTTGAAAAAAAATTCATAGTTTTTTGTAATTTTTTGTTAACAATGATAATATCTTAGATATTTTTGTGAAAATTATATTTTGACATCTTTACCAGGATATTTTAAATCTTAATTCCAATCAATAAATTTAGAATGAAAACTAAATTTTCTCACGATAATCTCAACAAATCTCTTTCAAGTTGGTCAAATTTTTTATTCATATCCAACGAATTAGGTGACAATTGTTCCTTTTTCTTTTAGATCTCAAATGATGTAAGAGTTTTGTGAGAAGTTAAAACATTGTTAGTGATGAATCTAACGGGGAGAAATGCACTTTAAAAGAGGTTAATAATTTCTACTATAAGTCAAGTATATTAGTAAATAACTTGAAAATAATTTTACAAACTATGTTACACAAATAATTGACCTTAAGTGAGTCATATTTGATAGAGCATCAACCTCTATAATAAGCACAATATGAGAGTAATCGGAAGCTAATGGAAGTTTAGAAGCTTTTAATCATTGAGGTAACAACTATGCTTACAATATGTCAAAATTTTCTATAAAAAAATGTCACAAAAAACCATTAAGACTAGGAGCATTAAAGTGATTGATTTGTTAGAGTGTCTTATACACTTTATAATAAAAAAACCTCCCTAAGTATTCCATCATTATTAACTTTTGAAGTGATTGAAGCAAGTACTTGTTAAAAGATCTTGAATTAAAAACTTAATATACATGCATAATCAAATTGACCTTGTCCCAATTAGTTATCCAACATCCATTATCTTTCTTCAAGCCTTTCATTCCATTTATTTTCTTATGGTTTGAAAATAAACCATTTATTCTTTTATGGTTTGAAAATGAAGGAAAAAAAATGTGTTATGGTCACTATTTTTCACCTATTGTATTCTCGATCATTCATACGTTAAATATTTTTCTTTTATCTTTTTACGTAACTCTTTACTTTTTATCGAAGAGTTTCTAAACACATCTGATTTTTATTTTGTTAATTGTAAATGACAAAAATTAACCTTTTTTCTAGTCTAAACCAACATGAGTAGTTTCATGTGCCTCCTTTACTACTTCTTCACATCTAAGTTGAACCAACCATCTTCGCTTAAAAAATAATAAGAATCGTGGTTTTTCAGGTGCTAGATTATAGAAGATAACTATGTGTTTGTGATCAAGAGCTAAAAACCTACCCATGAGCACCTCTAGAAAAAGGACAGAGAAGCATTCACAACGTGTTAGCTACCACCATATCAAGCCTCTCTTTAATGTAATTATTACGATCTTATTTGTTATACCAAGCGAAAATGTCTCCAATAAAGCCCAGACAAAGCATTAGCAAAATAATTTATAGTGAATTAAGTCTTATTTGATCCGCATCATGACTTAAAATGAAATTAAAGTTACTCATATAAACATAATCATTATATAAGTAACAACCGTAAATGGGAGTGAAGGTGGCAAATCTTCTAGTAACTCCCTACTTTTT
The DNA here is from genome assembly GCA_030763125.1 of Hippophae gyantsensis. Taxonomy (NCBI): domain Eukaryota; kingdom Viridiplantae; phylum Streptophyta; class Magnoliopsida; order Rosales; family Elaeagnaceae; genus Hippophae; species Hippophae gyantsensis. The sequence goes on along the minus strand of CM061037.1, from coordinate 13,300,238 downwards.
GAAAGTTTCAAGAGAACATTTATTAGGCTTGTGAAAGCTACAGAGCATTTATGACATTTTTTTGTCTAGTGATTCCTTAATACAAAAAATCCTTCCCATTTTCATAAATTGAAAATTTGACTACCACCTTTTCCAAATGAAGCTTAGCAGTAATATTACTCTGATGACCACTGTTCCTATAGTTAATAGAAAACAATGAGTAAGAAAAAGAGTTTTACTTCATAAGAAAAGATTACATTTGTCTCATTCTTTCAAAACCACTCCCAAAAATGGGTTTTAATAGAAGTCTTTTACTAGATAAATACCAAATTTAAAGAAAGATTTTAACATATGTTTGATTTCTTGAAAAATTGCATAGATGAAGTGTCAAAGTTAAGAGATTATTAATGAGATAAGTTTAAAGGTAGAAGGAAATATGTATTTAGAGGATGAATATGGTAAAAGAAAAAAAAATAGATGAAATTAATATAAAAATAAAGTAAAAAATTAATTAAACTTAAACATAGAAAAATTAAGATCATCCAATTATATTAAAAGTGCATTCAAAGGATCTAATAAAGAGAAAAATTTAATAGTAGGAGTAGTGTTATATAATATTTATGAGAATATTTTTATATTTAAATGTACCATTAAAATACGAAACAAGGTAATATAATAAGGAAATAATTTTTTTACAATTTTAATACTTAAATAATATAATTGAAACCTAAACAATTTTACAAATGTTGACAATTTACACAAATAAGTTTCAATCAAAATCTACAATACATTAATTTATATCATTTAGAAACGTCAGCTAAAACCAAATTCTCCACTATTTTGATTGGAAAAATTATACTCAAATATCTCTTAAATATATTAAAGTACTCAAATATCTCTTAAATATATTAGAGTTTTTATGACAATAAAATTTTAAAACATCGAAACCACCGACATATCCCTATATGTAAGTACCCAACAAAATGTTGACTATTTTGAGCGGGAAATATTCTTACACTAAAAGTCCCACCCTGAGCTCCATACAATCACAATTCTAAAGATTCATGAACCTCCTTCTTATTGTTTATAGTAGAATCCAATGTGAAAATTGTATTGAATTCAAAAATAATTTGACATTTTTATTTATTTATTATTAATTGTAAGTGATTTTGATACAAGATAAAACTACATAATTTTGAGTATTAACAAGAAAAAGAGAAATTTATATTTTACAAGTTTATCATAAACTTTAAATAATCTCAAGTAATATTATTAATATATATATAATCGAATATACATAATTATATATAATAAAAAATTATTATATTAATTATTATCGGTACAAATTTTATTTAATAGCTTGTTTTGTTGCTACTTTATATTAAAGAAAATTGCTTTTGGTGGATCTTGTATCATAATGTATTTTCTTTAGCATATATACATTATTTTCTAAAGGAAAAGCGACTAAGTATAAAGAAAAAGCTAACATCACGCCGTGACTAATTTGTAAAGACTTAATTGGTCCACCTTTGTGAAACGTGTTTTATTTCTCCACCTTCAAAAGTTCTAGCTACAATTTCTAGTTTTTATAGAAAAAAATTAAAGTCACTATCAATACTTAATACAATAACTACGGCAATACCAACTTATTTTATTATAAGTTCTAATTTAAATAATTTCTTTTATTTATTGGCAACATTATTAATGTGTGTGCCTGTAAATATTTATTTAAAAATATATAATGTATTTAACATTAATTAATTTTAAATCCAACAAACAAACTATAAACAAAAAATATGTATAATTTAAAAATAATAATCTAATACCTACATGTAAAACTAAAAATTAAATGTTAAGTTTGTATTTTTAATACATAAAATTAAATTGAATAAATAATTTAAAAATTGAATATTTTACCTAATTATAATATTATTTAATTTTTTAAATAATTACACCCTTTCAAACAATTTATACTACTTAATTAATTTACCAATCCATTGCAAATGAACATGTTTTTGCCTTTTCTAAGTTTTGTCGTTGGGATAAGGAATAACTTTGAAACTCTGAACTTTTTCTCCACGGCCCCATGTCTCTCTCTCTCTCTCTCTTTGGTAAATTTTTACTATTTATATTTTTAAATCTAAAATCTAAAACTCTAACTTTTTCATAATAATATATACAGTTAAATTACAAATTTACTTACCACACTTATATATCTTCCTATATACAAAACTACTTCTGGCTTATAGGAAAGAAAGATAAATTACTCTAGTTTCCAATATTCAGCTCTACTTCTTTGATAATATCACAAATAATCCTTATCCGATATTTGTTTAAGTATAATTAAAATTTATATTATTTACGCACTAAACAGATACACAAATTTATGTTCACCATATAACTTATTTGTTTCTCTCAAATGTTAAATTTAATATTTAATTCTTAAATATCTCGGATTCTTAAAAATAGTTATTATCATATCAAGATGTTACAATGTTATCAAATTCAAAGAACTAAGATATTTAAAGACTAATTTTCATATTTAAAATTTTAAAAATATCAAATACTTAAAGATTAGGTTCAATATTTTAAACCGTTGAAAGGTAAAAAGTAAATTATACGATAAATATAAATATGTAATCTCATTTAAATATCTTTTAATATATAAATAATATGAATTAAAACATGTTAAAATAATATCATTGTTAATTATTTATAGATAAAACTTATTATATATCTCATTTTAATACAAATTACAAAATCACCGTATATTTTGGTAAACAAATTCCACAGCCTTTCATTATAAACCACAATCCGTAGTTTGACTAGAATTAAGGGCAAACTAATAAAAAGCTCACATTTAATTATAATATATTTGTTTTATAATTATATTCTTATATAAATAAAACATTTTCAAAATACACTCGTAATTCCAAAGCAAAAATACTTCTTTTCGGTTTCGGCCCACAGTTAATCCAGCATACCCACTCAAATTTGGCCACATAAGAAATATCAGGTGCCGCGTGCTTAGCGAAGGACGGAAATGTAATCGATTCAATTACGAAAAAACCCACAAAATATAAAAGAAAGGCGAAAATGCACACATATTTGAACACGTGTCTTCTAAATTTAGACAGCGATGTCCATCGAGAACTCCTTGAAGTCAAACTCGCTGAACACTACATCCGATAAACTCTTCCTGGAAAGCATTATATCTGGCAAAGTTAACGGCGTGTCAACATCGAAATTGAATAAATCGCCGTTTAAATAACTGTAACCGTTAAAAATTGTCGGATCATCGCAACCGACTGACGTAGGCGATGACGCAGAATCAAAACTTTCAAAAGGCTTTTTCACCGGTTTCTCGTAACAAAGTTCTAACGTTGGCCACGATACAGCTCCGTCAGACATGCCAAAGCTTTGCAAAGGAGTTTGGTCCTCGTAACGGAGGACTGAAGTAGGCGATAACATGTCCCCATCTAAAAATCCGGAACTTTCTGATGACGGCAAGTCTAAAGTGACAGTATCCGTCAAAACGCCGTTTCGGAAGTTAGTAACAGCGTCAGGACCCTTGAGTTTGACGGCAGCATCATCATAGACAGTGGCAGCTTCTTCAGCGGTATCAAAGGTTCCGAGCCAGACCCGCTTTCGGCGAATTGGGTCTCGGATCTCGGCGGCCCATCGACCCCAAGGTCTCCGTCGAACTCCCCTGAACTTATGCGGGCGAGTGATGCCCGATTCCGGTCGTTCGAGAGGTTTGTTGGTGGGTTGATTTTGTTTTATGTGTAGCTTAGAAGGAGCTGAAAAATGTTCCAAGTTGATTTCTTCGACATGTCTCTTCACTCTTCGTATGGACCTCTGCTCTTCTTCATCACTGGAAGAATCAGTAGCATCAGCATCAGTGACTATGATACGAACAAGCTTCTGTTGAATTCTCTTAGTTTTCATAGTGAACTGATCAAGAAAAGTGATGGTTTGTGGGGGTTTTACGATCTTGTTTGTAGTAGCTACATGTTCTGTATACTTGATCATGGCGGGTAAAGAGCAATCACAGCGCGGGTGCTAGGATTTTCGATTGTTTAACTAATCATGGGTTTTCAACCTTCTTCATTAATTATATATATATTTTTAGTTTACTTGAAGATTTAAAAGCAAAGGCATAAGCTTTTTTACTGAAACAGAGCAAGTAAAGGAAAAAAGGAGTGTAAAACAGAGAATCTGATCCTAAAAGATAGAGCTAAGGATACGTAAGTAGCAGAGTTTATAGGCGAAAATAGGCAATTGCTATAGAAAGATAGAAATTAAGTTGCCTGCTTTTACTGGGAAGGAAACAAAACTGAACAAAAATCTGCAAATAAGAATCCCGCTGGAACTAGACTAGTGTTGTTTAAAGATTTAAAGGGCAAAGTCCCAGCAGGTTTTGCAGAAGAGAGAAAACTAGTGTAATGGGAATGGTGGTGTGTATATATAGTGCATGGAGCAATGACATATTAGTAAAAGTTCTCTCTTTTAAATTTGAGACTTATTTTAAATAATATGTTATGTTATTACTTATAATTATAATTAAATTCAATGTAATTATATTTAATAAAAATATTATTTTAATTATAATAATAATATATTTAAAATTCATAATTATTTTTGTTATTATAATATTATTAGTAAATTACTTTGTTGGAAAGTCTATCGTAAATATAAAAATATAAAATATCTATTATATTATATTTTTATATTTATTATAAATTTAAAAATATTAATAAAAAATAATATTTGATTTTTAATTATGGATACCTTAAATTTGACATAAAAACAAAAACAACGATGTAGTCGTGTCTCGGTAGTGTTACCTGAGCGAGAAACTTTGTTTTAGCTGATTTGTTGACTTCAACCATTAAAAGAATATTTTTGTGGCAAATGTCACAAATAACTTTGTAGGAGAGTCTTCTTCTTTTGTTTATTTTATTGTTAAAATTTCACCTAGCCTTTTGTCTTTGCTTCATTCTATTGAACTTTATGGTAGTTTGTAACTAATGTCTTTGCTTCACCTAGCCTTCTAATACTCTTAAAACTGTTTCTACTAGTAAAAGAGTGTTTTGAGAAAGAGAGGGAGGAGGTATTACAATTGTATCACAAAACACATTTTATGCTTTTCAATATAAGCAAAAATAACGTTTCTTTGTAATATGATATGAAATTATTTTTGGTAGAAACTATTTTTAATTGAAATTAAATTCATGTTTGATTGATTCGTAGATTAGAAATGAGAATTTAAATTCTATTATAATAGGAATTAAATTGAATTAATTTTATTATATTTAAAAATAAAAAATTATTAATATAGTGAGAGAAATTAATATATATGTGGGTGAGATGTTGTAAAAAAAATTTAAATTAAAAAATATTATTTAATTTTTTATTTTATAAAAAATATCAATTAAAGATAAACATTATATTAGTTTAATAATTTTTTATTTAAAATATTATTATTTTTTATCAAACTTAATTAAAATATGAGTTTTAATAAAGATAAAAATAAAATTTAATATAAAATATTTTAAAAAAATAAACAATAATAGTTTTTTTTAATTTTAATAAAAATAAAAATAAAATAATCATAATTAATAAATATTAATAAAATATATTCTATATATTTTTATATTAATTATTAGTAAGTATTCGTATTTCAATCGTATTTAATTAATGAACAGAAAAATAATTATATTTTTATATAAAATTATTAAAATATTATAATTTATATTTAATTAATTTTTTTTATAAAATTAAAAGAGTAAATAATATTATTTTTAATATAAAAATTAAATAATATAAATAATCTTATTAAGTGTGTATGTCCGTAAATAAATAGAAATGACTCTTTTTTCTTGCCCTATTTCCCTGTGGGTAAGGACATTCTGATACGTAACTAATTGAAATTGTCTTTAAAATCATTCAAAATCTCTAGGATCCATTTTAAGCTTCTTTAAAAATAAATCATTATTTTAGAATAAGTTATATTGATACTCCAAATCTATGAAATGTAATTTTTTTATCCTCCAATTTCACTGCAATGAATGATTAAGGTAATGATATACTGATAACTGCCGACAAGTTTGACAAAATCCACTAGAGGTCTTTTCTTGAGCACTGTACAGTGAACTCTATGATTTAACCATCGTCTTAGGGTTTGAAGCTCTAATGCTCTATCCTCAAAAAGAGCGGTGAGTGAACAAATTTACAAGTGACTTGTTTCCTTACGCAGCTTACCCAAGGGTTGCAAATTATGTATTTATTTGATAAATGAGTCACATAACTTAATTTATTTATAAAAATATTTTTAATATGTTACATTATTTTAAATTTAAGTTAATTTAATTGAAGTTATTATGTTATTTATTAAAAAAATTAATAAAAATACGTTATTTTAATCAAATATAATTTTTTAAATTTAGGGTAAGTTGTGTTCCTATAAGATTTAATGGATACATAATATTAAAAATATTAATTTAATGATTATCGTGTCTTGTTTAAAAGATTTATAAATAAATTTAAATAGGTAATGTAATATTGTATCATATTATTTTGTTTCTCCTTCTTTTTCTCCCTCTTTGTATATTTGTGTAACTCTTTTTTGTTTTTGTTTTTATTCATTTTTTCTCTCGATTTATATTTTTTATTTTTTATTAATAAAATAACAATTAAATAAAAAAAAGAGAAAAAGAGTAAAAAGGAGAGATAAAAAAAGGTTTTTTTTCTTTTAAATTACATAACTAATAAAGGTTATTTAAAAAATTACAAAATAACAATGTATAAATTACATAATTATAAAAATATAATGATCGTTAACAATTTAAAGAATAAATTTAAATATTACAATTGAGTATATGAAAATTTTTCGTAGGATAAATCCTTTTTTTATTTTTAAATTTTATATTTATCATAAATTTAAAAATATTAAATATTTAATTTTAGAGAAAAGATACCTTAAATTTGACATAAAAACAAAAACAACGATGTACTCTCGGGCAGTGTTACTTGTCGAGCGGGAAACTGTGTTTAAATATTTTGCTGACTCGTTGACTTCAAATATTTAAAGAAAATTTATTGATCGCAAATGTCACAAATCACTTTGTCGAAGAGTCCTTTTCTTTTGTTTAATCTATTGTTAAAATTTCACCTAGAATTTTTGTCTTTGCTTCAGTTTATTGATATCTATGGCGGTTTGTTTCTGCTACCTACACTCTTAAACGTGTTTCTATTACCACAAGAGTGCTTCGAGGAAAAAATAAAAAGGAAATAAAGTTATTAGAAGTGCATGTTACTCTAGTATCATAAAACACATTTTATGATTTCCGTATAAGAAACAAAAATGTGTTTCTTTGTGATAGTGATTTCTTTTGTCATCATTTTTTACTTTTAAGTAATATTTGATTTTTTTTTTTAAACGTAACGAGAATGTAAATAATAAATTAATAATATTTTCAATACATATATATTATTGGGGTTTTGAAATTTTTTTACTACAATGATTAAGCTAATAATATGCAGCTGCTGGCAAGTTTGATACTTGGTCCACTACAGGACTTTTCTTTAACACTGTACAAGTGATCACTTGACTTGTTTGCTTAGTTTTATAATAAGGTGAGAATTTTAATCTCTATACCCTTTTACTAAGTAGGCAGCTTACCCTGCGCTAGAATACATGTTTGGTACTTGGTGAGTTAATTTACTCTAACTTAATTCCTATTAATCTTTCTTGTGTCATTTTAGAGTTACAACATATATTCAGTGACAAATACACATCCTAATAAGTTCTAAACTACGACCTTAATTAATTCTAAGAATAAATTCAAATATTGCCATTGAGATTTCTTGGCCTTTATTTAAAGTTTTTCCTAAGATCAATCTCTTTTTGAATTACGTACTCTTATTTCGGAATCACACTTTTCCCCCCCTTTTTTTTTTGTATTTTCTTATTTGATCTATTACTTGTTTTTGCAGTAAAATAGAAAAGAACGATGTAATTGTCTAAAATGTTTGAAATATTATTAACCCATACTTACTTTAGAGTCTTTCTAATGTAATTAATTTGGATTGAAAGAACGGATTTTTTGCTAGGCAAAAAATTATCTTTCTTCACACAACATTTTTTGGAATAAATTGTTGAAATTTTTTTATTTTGTCCTTATGAGATACTTTTTCATTTCTCCTACACATTTCATAATATTAAATAGAGGTACACAAGACATAGAAACTATTTGATTTTTATTAATGTAAATATGATTTGATAAATTTAAATTAATTAAAATCAATCTAAATATGAATTGATTGAATATACTGAGATTAAATAAATTTAGATTAATATTAAAATTTATTTATAAGTTATTGTAGTATATAAAACACGACATAAGAAAATTATTATTTATAACAAGATTAATTATCTATCGTAACAACTAAAAAAATTAAAAAATTTAAAATACGTATATATAATTATTAAATTATTATAAATATTTATATTTATTTTTTTAAGTTAAAATAATAATATAGTGTAATTATGATACATTTAATATTCAAATATAACATATTATAAAATAAAATATACATTTATTTATAATTTAATAATATTTTAATCTAAATTAGATATAATATATTATAAAATCTGATAGTCTAAATCCAAATGATTGTATATTTTTCAATTTTAATATGATTTAATTATAAAATTTATCAATCTAATTTTATTTAAATTTGTTATATCAGATCATATTTTTAATTTAAAAAAGTTATCAAATTATTTAGTCGATTATCTTAATGTTATGTTGTATGAAGTACTAAGAAGTACAATAAACAAAATAAGCTCCGTGATGAACTTCGATACTTAGGTGGCGTTTGGTTCGTGGAATGGAATCGGAATCGGAATCGGAATCGGAATGGAATGGAATGGAATGGAAAGGAAACAATTTTGTTTGGTTTGACCACTGGAATCAAGCTCAGAATCAGGATTATAGTGTTTGGTTTGCCACTGGAATGGAATGAAAAAAGCTGTAAATGACCTTAATACCCCTACATGCTGTAAAGTTCAAATAATGTCATTTAATTACTATTTTTTCGTCACACAAAATATATTATTAAAATCATTATTTTTCTAAATAAGTATTACTTAATTAAAAAGAAATATATTATTAAAATTATTATTTTTCTAAATAGGGTTTAGGGTTTTGAGGTTTGGGATGTGTGATTTAGGGTTTAGGGATTTAGGATTTGGGGTTATATTTGTAGGTTAAGGTTTAGGGTTTATGGTTTTAGGATTTGGAATTTGGGGTTTAGGGTTTTGGGATTTATGTTTTAGGGTTTTGGGTTTTGGGATTTATGTTTTAGGGTTTTGGGTTTTGGGATTTATGTTTTAAGGTTTTGGGTTTAGGGTTTAGAGATTTGGGGATTTGGGTTTTAGGGTTTAGGGTTTAGAGATTTGGGGATTTGGGGTTTAGGGTTTTAGGGTTTAGGGATTTAGGGTTTATGGTTTTAGGATTTGGAATTTGTGGTTTAGGGTTTAGGGTTTTGGGATTTATGTTTTAAGTTTTTGGGTTTTGGGATTTATGTTTTAAGGTTTAGGGTTTTAGGGTTTAGGGTTTATGGATTTGGGATTTGGGGTTTATGGTTTAGGGATTTGGGATTTAGGGATTTGGGGTTTAGGATTTAGGGTTTTAGGATTTGGAATTTGGGATTTAGGGTTTAGGGTTTAGGGATTTGGGATTTATGTTTTAGGGTTTTGGGATTTATGTTTTAAGGTTTAGGGTTTTAGGGTTTAGGGATTTGAGGTTTAGGGTTTAAGGTTTAGGGTTTAAGGTTTTAGGATTTTAGGATTTGAATTTAGGGTTTAGGGTTTAGAGATTTGGGGATTTGGGTTTTAGGGTTTAGGGTTTAGAGATTTGGGGATTTGGGGTTTAGGGTTTTAGGGTTTAAGGTTTAGGGTTTAGGGATTTAGGGTTTAGGGTTTTAGGATTTGGAATTTGGGGTTTAGGGTTTAGGGTTTTGGGATTTATGTTTTAGGGTTTTGGGTTTTGGGATTTATGTTTTAAGGTTTAGGGTTTTAGGGTTTAGGGTTTAGGGATTTGGGGTTTATGGTTTAGGGATTTGGGATTTAGGGATTTGGGGTTTAGGATTTAGGGTTTTAGGATTTGTAATTTGGGATTTAGGGTTTACGGTTTAGGAATTTGCGATTTATCTTTTAGGCTTTTGGGATTTATGTTTTAAGGTTTAGGGTTTTACAGTTTAAGTATTTGACGTTTATGGTTTAAGGTTTTAGGTTTTAGGATTTTAGGATTTTAGGATTTGGATTTAGGGTTTAGGGTTTTGAAATTTTGGGTTTAGGGTTTAGGGTTTTGGAATTTTGGGTTTAGGGTTTAGGGTTTTGGAATTTTGGGTTTGAGAATTTAGGATTTGAATTTAAGGTTATATTTTAGGTGAGGGTAAAATTGGAAAAAAAAATTTAGATGGGAATGGAATAATGATTACCAAAGGTGGGAGAAGGAATTGTGATTCCTTCTCTTTTGGTAATCCGATTCCATTCCGCCCTCCATTCCGTCCAACCAAAAACACAAAATGGAAGGAATCAATTCTGATTCCATTTCATTCTCTCCAACCAAACGTGGGGTTAAAGTAGTATCCAGAATTTGAGGTTTCGTAGTGTTCCGTAGCACCTATTCTTATTTTAGAATTTTTTTATCTATATTTTAAATTGTGACATATTAAATATTTTAATTTAAATTATTTTTTTTTCAATTTTACTAATCAATACATATAAACTACACCAATTTATAAAGATTAATATTAAAATTGATAAAAAAATACTAATAACCAGGGAATGATGTATTTATAATTGACTAGAGTTATATATTCACTTAAATTCTCACAAAATAAATTTTTAAGTATAATATTTTTAAAATTATGTATATAAATAGAATTATATCATATCTAAATTTTAAATTTTTAACACTTAATATCTCAAAAAAATTAATAATTTAGATATATTTTTATTAAAATAAAATATATATAACATCTTCTTTTAATTCAAAATAAATAATAACTAACTTATATTTTACAACAGAAAAAATGATAATGTATTTATATATTTTCCAACATTATAAATACATATTTATTACTTATAAATATTCTATACAACTCATAATTGACATATTCAAAACTTAAATAATCTTAATCTATTTATTTTTCTCACTGTAAGTTATTAAAAAAAATTCATAAAAATAGAAAAATAAAAGATCGTAGAGAGATAAACTGAAAAATAAAATAAAAAATTGAAAGTAATAATGTAAAAAAGAAAACTCTCCTCTCTCTCTCTGTTTTTTTTTTTAAATAAAAGCATAAAAAAACAGTGATTGGCCGATGGGACATGATCAAGCACTCCATAATTGTGCTCTTTCACCGGGAAATTTTTGGTATGAGTTAGGTTGTAGGTTGTTAAACATATATGACATATTTTAGTTTTACGAATATACTACTAATATTTATATAAAATGAGTTATTTATATGTAAATAAATATATATAAATATATATATGTAAAATAATAAATGTATAAATTCTATACTTCATCAATGAACCATTTTACATCTAAAAATTTCTCCTTTTAATGTTGCATAAATACCTCTAATTATTCTAATATTATAAAATATTATTATTTTTAGAACAAAAATACAAAATTAAAACAAAACTCCCTTATATGATTCAAACCCATGATTTTTATGTAGAAATTACAGTATGATTAGCACGAACTATAAAAGAGAAGTGGAGTCGAAGAGATTATTAATTACGTTGTTACAAAAAGAAATATTTGCATAAGAAAAAAGAAGATATTGAAAAAATATATATTAATAATTGGGCATTACATGGAATGAAATACACCACTAAAATGTTCTAAAAGTGGCTTAGAGTTGGTTGATACTTGAGCAACAAGCAAAGGCACCAAGTCAGAACGTGAGCAATGATGTCGTGGAGTGGAGGAAGGAGTTGGTAGTGACCTCTTTTCTTGCTTGTCAACTAAGCGATAAGAATGAGACTTGAAAGTGGAAATTAAATATGAAAATAAAATATATGAATTTCAATTTGCTTGTTACTCTCAAAGCACCACATGGAGATCTTCTATGAAACCTTCTAGCCGTGGTAACGACGTTTTAATTAAATAATTAAAAACCTCTAACTAATCCTGAATTTTCAATTAACAAAAAGATTAAACCTTTAACCCCTATAGGCTATATAAACTTTGTTATTATCAAATCTTAAATAATCTTTTGGAAGTATATTAAATTACATGCGAGTCTCAATCCAAATTTTAAACATGGATGATACTGTTAAATGTATTGGGACAAAGAAACATTTTATCGTTTTCACAACTTGGTTGAGTAATCTCTCTCTCTCTCTCTCTGCCTTTCTTTCTTTCTTGTCTCACTCCGGTTATGGGTGACACATCAAAATCAAACAGCTGCTTACACATTTTGTTGCTTTAACACACGTCAGAAATATGATGGAACCTAACTTTTGGCTCTGCATGATGTTTCAATTAACAGCTTAGGAAAACATACAACTTTGGAAAATTTAAGCATCGTCTCAATTTTCACTCCGTTGGAATCATAGTATGAAGCATGAAACACATGCTTAGGTTAGTAGGTTTCGATTGAGTGGCTCGGCAAAGAGACAAGCATTTTTGTGACCACCAAGGCAAAGGGTGTTGAAGTCGTGCCTTTAGCTGATCATTTGACACAGGAAGGGACATAAAAAAGGAGCATTTCTATTCAATGGTGGAGCAAAATATAACTTGTTTGAGACTAGTAATGCCCAACTGTAACTCCAATCCTAATGTGCCACATTATTTGTAAAACATAGATGAATAGAGAAAGAGGCTCAAATCAACAATGCAAGAGAATAAGATAACATGGTATTGTCTTCATCATAACAAATAACAAAAAAAATTAAAATAGAAGAATCTACAGTGCAATACTGGGCAGTTTAACAATGATCGGTTTGATAGCACATCCAAGCACACACCTTTGAAACTTTTGAAGTGTCGATGGTTGTTCGAGAATAAGATATGCATATCTCCATAATAATGAAAAGTGAGACAGACCGATATACAATCCCAGTGGAAAAGGAGGTAGACCTGCAGACCTTCCAAAAATTAGAGGGGCCCAAGAATTTGTTCCACCAAGGAATTATTTAGTAAATATTAAAAGAATGCAATGTTTTCATTCTCTACCTTAAGGAGATGGAATCAATGCATTCTCGTAGCTTTTTACAGACTTGTAGCTGTTTTCAGCTTCAACCCATGGCATACTTTTGTTCCCAACTGCGAGCAGTAGCTTCATATTTAGCTCTGTCAGTCTTATTACATGTGAGCGATTTCAGGGACGAGTGGATCATCCGGGTTGGGGTCCGTCAAGAGCAAGCAAATAGATAGCAACACCTGAAAATCAGGAAGTCCACATCAATGACCAATTTCTCATTAGCAATTAACATTTCAAATTAAAAATTACTGTGATAAATACATCTAACCCAAAAAAAAAAAAATTTGGATAGTAGACCAAGAATGGACACGGCCAACACCTGGACTGCAAATTTGGGCTTTAGTGTTGGGTTTTTTTCAACATAGTTAACTTGCAGAAGGGATCCCTAAGGTGTAGACTAGAATATCATATTAAAGTTCCTCAGAGCCTTCCTTTATCCCCCCGAACTTTAAATCCCTGAGAGGTGAAAACAAATAAAAGTAGTTCATGTTGTCTGGAAAGGTTCAGACAAGCATATTCCGAGTGAAATGAAATCGTCTCAACATTCATTCATAAATGCTTCAGAAAAACTAGAACTTCAATGAGGAAAGCACGTAATTGTAACCCCAAAAGACTGAACCACCACAAAAACATTAACTTAAGTTACTTATTAGGGGACAGTTATCTACAATTGGTTTCTAGTACGACTACAACAATATATCAATATAATAACTTCACAACAACTGGCTCCTGTTTTAGTATCCAATGGATTTTTAATTTTATATTTAGTAACATGAAGATCTAAGAATACATCTGAACATGCAATCTCAAACTAAAAAAACCCATTGCAGCTGAAACTTATGGGAATAAGGTAAAAAAATATATGTTTTTGTGTTTTGGATGAACAAGTCAATAGTGTTCCACAGATACTAAGGGCCAGCATCACATGGAAGCTCCACCACTAACTAGATTGGCATCTACATACCAACCAATCAGGACATTCTCACCATAAGATCAGCCTAACAAAATATAGTAAACTAACCTAAAAAGGAAAGCACGAACAGTCAAAAGCATCTCATAAGCTAACAAAGTAATGTTGTAAGAGTCCATAATCGATTAAGAAACAAGCAAAAACTAAGTGCAATCAAGTAATTTCCAGCTCAATCAATATCACAGAAAATAGAATTCAAAACTCCAATTCAGCATTAACGGCGCAGTACTACGTCAACTACAACCAGTATACTTGGGCCCAAAAAAATAAATAACCACCTTTGGTGGTTTGAAGGGATAATCCGGAGGGAAATGAATTGAAACCAGAAATACACCTCCTGCATATGGGCTATCAGAAGGTCCCATAATTGTTGCTTGCCAATGGAACATGTCCTCTGCTACGGGGCCTACAATAGGTAAAACAAAATGAGCAAACTGTAAAGTGCAAACACACGGCTCAGGGCATCTCCAATCCATCACTCTATTTTGCATACAATTTTACTTCATTTTACACCAAAAGTTACTCCTCTCCAACCCACAATATACTAAAAAGTATATTCCTTTATAAAATATGACATTTCTTTTTTTACCATATTCAACCAATTAAACAATTATATATTACTTTCAATATTAAATAATTATATTATTAAAAAGTTTAAAAATCTACTAAATAAAATATTATATTTATTATATGAATTAAAAATTACATTTAATTAAAAAAAAATATAAAAGTAAATATTAATTCGATGAATTACTATATTCACCCATAGATGTTAAATTAAAACATTTGGTAGAACAATATAAACTTCTCTTTCCTTGAATTGTTTATATTGAGGAATGAAGTACTTTTGTCTACTACCATCTCAACTTAACTTCTGAAATTGGTATTTCAGTTCGTTCTTCAATTGTTGCATTAACATCACGTTCATCCTCGATTACAAAGTTTATATTATATTTTTAACTCTATATTATATATTTTTTTAATTATTTTGAATTATGTATTTAATTTTAATTTATTATACTAATAAAAAATTTAACAACATTTTTAATTTTTTTCTAAATCATTGTTTTAGTTATGTTAAATTTTTAGCTCATCATGTATTAGTAATTTTTTTAATCATTTCGTATCATATAATTAATTTTAATTTATTATATGTAATAAAAAATTTAAAAATATGTTTAGAATAAAAAAAAATGGGGCAGCGTGAACAACACAAAATTTGAAGTTTATAGAACTGGGTTGGAGATGATCTTAGTGACCCAAAAGCAAAATTTATTATCATTTCTGCTTCGGAAATATTCAAAAGCAACGAGTGTAGGTTAGCCCAGACGTTTTAGCTCTATACAAATAGTGACGCTGATTAATCAGAATTCGTTCTTCCTAATTTTTTAATTCAAAACATAGATAGATATATTACGCATAAAGAAAATGCTTAAGCAAAAGATTTTCAGCTAAAACCAGAGGTCTCAAAACCAATTTATCAGCTGTAGTTATTGTCACCCAAGATTTCATTTTTTTTCTTTTCTTTCTTCACTAGCTAAAAAATATAGAAGGAAAAATTGCTTGAAAACATAGAGATACAAAGGCAAATGAAAATACCAGCACTGCAAGACGCAGGAAGGTCCTTCCGCAAATCCTTGAGATCCTACAAGATGCGTTTTGAGGCCATAATTACGCAGAAAGAACCCTAAAATTTCATATCCAAATAATTTCAAAAATCAGCATTAGTCGCGATTTCAGAACACGAAACCTCCCTTTAAACCAACCCAAATGTCTTGTCAGACAAAATATTAACTGATCTGTTCAACTTATCACAGGAACATATAGATCAAGAAAAGAACCTAAGAAACGAAAACTAGCTGGGTTTGGAAACCTGAAAGTTTTGAGGATTAAGAGCAAAGGAAGTTTCAGATTTCAAACCTAGGATCAATCTCTTCTTATCTCATATCTCTGCCGCCGTCGATTCAGAACTTACAAAATAAATTTGTCAGCAAAGGTATCTATATATATATATTTGCAGACAGAGGTTAAAATTATTTATCATAAATTCGTGATTAATTGTAAAATAATAATAATAATAAATATAATTATATTTAATAAAAAATTGTTATATAAAAGTATGATTTTAATATAATTATGTTATATTATATTTAGAAATTCTTTATTATAATGGGTAGTTGGTGGAGGTACTGCTTGAGCTATTATATATTTTTTCAGTTGCAAAATTTATATCCACCTTATTTTTAAACTTATAACTTGAGGGCTTAATTCACGTTCAGTAACAAATTATTGACTGAATTTTCTACCTATTCATATCTAAATCTCAATATTAGCATCAAATCTCATGAAAGTGGTTTTCTTGTCTTTAATTCTTTAATCCGCCGTAAAAGCAAAATAATCCCCCCAAAAGAATAAAGAAAATAAAGTATATCTAAGAATCATTTGATAGAAGAAAATCTTTGTTAGCAATATGTTAAACTCTTCGTGTGAATGAAATTGGGGAATTTTAATTACTTTGTTTGAACCAATTATGGTTCATTTATTAATAAATTTTAGACTCTAAATGTAAAGTTAGGGGATAATTTTATTTTGATTTCTAACAAGTTAGTGATATTTTAATCTCTTTTACTTATAAGTTAGTAGTTTTAAACACTATTAATTTAGGTCGTCGTCATGTTTGGAATGTTTTATGGAGGGCAAAAATAAGTGTTTTTGTGGAGAGGCATGAGAAATGCATTGCCAATAAATGTTAATTTATCAAGAATCAATAATTAATTTGACCTAAACTATCCCTTGTAGTAGTGAAAATGGAACTTGGAACAAAGTTAACGATACCAAGTCATACGTTTCCTTTGTGTGTTCCGACCTCTAGCGCCATTCCCTGTATATATCACTAAAGATATTTATATATAAATTCATTACTTAAAATTTGACAAAAGTTTATAACAATCAACATAAAATCAATACAATAGCCCTAGAACCATACGCTGATTTGTCTTATGGTGAATCAGAGGAGCAAAAGTAAGAAACCAAAATTAACTTTTTTTATCCTCCAAGGTAAAGTCATACTCAAGTATCTCATCAGCTCAGAGCTGCACAGCTTTCTCCTCTTCAGCGAGAATAAGCTTGCCTTCTACGAACTCACAAGCTGGAATGGGTACCCCAAGCTGCTTTTGAAGTTTCTTCACGACAAAGAATTCTCTATCCTCACATATTGTTAGGACTGTACCCTTCCTACCCAGACGACCGGTTCGACCAGCTCGATGTGCATAATGAATTGAGTCCGTAGGTAAGTCCAGATTAACCACAAGATCACATTCTGCCACATCCAAACCCCTTGCTGATAGTTCATTTGTCATTAGAACTCTGATCTCCCCTGCTTTAAACTTTTTCAAAGTTGTTGATCGAGCAAGCTTGCTAAGATCCCCGTGCAACTCTGCAGCCTTTATTCCACGGGCCTCAAGCTTAAAGACTACATCTTTTAGCTGCTTTGTATGGTTCATGAAGGCTATGACTGACTTGGCATCCAGAGCATGAACACATTTCCTCATTGTATCAATCTTGTGTTGTAACTTTGTAATGCAATGGTAATGTTTTAGATTAGGGGGTAGGCTCACACCTGCAGGTGGAGCCTGCAAATTTGACCCTGAACATGGAGTGGTCTTAGGTGTTGATATGTTAATAGGACCAGATGGTGTGATGGTTTCAAGTGGAACAATCTTTTTGGCTTGAACAAGAAGAGGATCACTGCCCCAACTCCTGGCTGCCCTTATAACAGAAAAGGGTATTGTTGCTGATACCAAAATAGTTTGTCGATGAACCCTCTTGACAAGTGATGTTTTTGTTCCGCGAGAATCAGCACCTGATCTCCTACCAACATGTTCGATTATCCGATGCATGTGCTCCCGAAAGTTAAATGATAGGAGTTCATCAACTTCATCTATTACCAAGTAACGACAGTCATGCGTGTGAAGCCTCCCTGCAGCACTGATCTCAGAAATTCGACCTGGTGTGCCAACAACAATAGCAGGTTTGTTTTTCTTCAGAGCTTCTTCCTGCCTTGATTTATTTGCACCCCCTACAAGCTGCTGAACTGCTCTTTTATTTTCAGGTCCTAGTATTTTCTCAACCTCCCTCACTATTTGCATACCCAGTTCCCTAGAAGGAGCCACAATTACTACTTCTATATCTGTTTTCTTCTCTGGTTCATCATCTGCACCTGTAGGTTTCTTCCTCAATGGGCCAACCATAGAGAGTATTGGAAGAAGATATGCTAGTGTTTTTCCAGAACCTGTGTAAGACTGAATGACAACATCTTGATTTTTGAGAATTATAGGAATTGCTGTGCATTGAACATCAGTTGGAGTCGTGAAGCCCTGTTTCTCCAAGCATTCAATTAAAGAACTTGGAAGACCAAGCTCAGAAAATGATTTAGCAGCAAATGGAGCTGACTCTATTTCTTGCAATTTCTGCTTCCCAATGGACTTAACTTTGCTTCTAGTTTCCTTCACTTTAGTAATTGGGACTTCAGTACTAGAGTTCACCTTCTTAAACTTGTTGGCATTATTCCTTCCGTCTGAGGTTTCAATACGATTTGCAAACCCAAGACTTTCAAGACTGAGGGCCCCTTCATAGGACTTGGCCTTACGCACACTAGACAGTCCTCTGTAGAACAAAGCTCGCCTAACACGTAATAATTTCTGAAAGGGAAAGGATTCTCCAAAAAATATCAACCGAGATGAGGTTAGTGCTGCCATATTTGTAGGTTTCAACGGGTAATTACGCAAACAAATCCCAATAGCTCATTCAAGCAGTATTAGGATATCAAAGGTCGAGAAAATCCTTTGGCACAAATTAAAAGGGAGAATTCCCTCCAAAAGCTGCAAAAATTCAAACATAAGATTACAAAGATGAAGGCAAAAGAGGTAACAACGGCATTACATGCAACTTGCAAGCTAGAAATAATTAATGTTTCCATTTATCTATAAATTATAGATGGATATCATATTAACGGATAAAGCTACAAAACTTAAAATATAAGAAAATTGTCATAAATAGCAATGTAAAAATAACTTCAGATACAAAAATGTAAAATTAAGTATATCTTGATGCAGAAACTAATAACCACTGATTCAACTATGTTCATTTTACCTTCTAGTATTAACCACTAATCTAATCAAATTATATCCCTTTACTTAAACGAAGCTCGTGAATATGAAAGGCATGGGAAAAAAAGTTACGCTTTACTTGACGACTAGACCTTAGATAGTACATACCCACTTGTAGGAACCAGCAAGAAGCTGCTTCAATTTCTTGATTGGCGGTTACAAAAGGATGATAAATTAATAAATACGAAAAAAAAACACCCAATTTCCTATTCTTTGAGGCATTTTGTCAAACAGTTGTGGCACGATTTCTGACCAAGTAAAGCACAAGCAGAAAAACGTATGGAATACCAAGCGACAAACATAAGACAAAACAGATTGTATTCTGATTCAATTATTTCCCAAATTGTCATCCAAGCCAAAACGGAGTAACCAATCATCTTTTATATAGAGAGACTTAAAAGGAGTTTTAAGAACAAAGAAAAAAAGGAAATGAAATACAGAGCACCTGAGATGGGTAGACGTTGAAAATGTTTGAAAATGAGCTGGTGTAGTGTATATGAGATATTTTAGAAGGCTATAGGAATCTGGGAACAGAGTGATACGCCATTGAGGAAGAAAGAAAGTCTCTGTCCCAAAATATCACCAATCTCAATTTCCAAATAATGGGCTAACGGCGTATTATTGCTTTTTTGATTACATACGACCTTTTTTTTCCTATTAAATAAGACTTCTGTCCCTAAATTTCGATTCATTATCATTTATAATTTTATATATAAGAAAAAAACTATCTCAACATATACCACCTCTATATATATTAATATTAATAAATCATTGGTATTGAAATTATTTAAAAATATATAATGATTATAAAAACTTGAATTAATAAAAATATTTAATTATAATTAAAAATTTATATATTATTAAAAATCGATATCATTTAATAAATTTTTTTTTAAATTATTTGTAATAAAACCGATCACTGTATATATGAAAAATGATTTTTAATTTTGATATGCATTTATTAATATTTTTATATTTGAGATTATTAGAGATAAAATTATATTTTTAAATTGTAACTGTATATATATAAAAAAAAAATTATATATATATATATATAAATTTTATAAAAATAAATGTACAAGTTACACAAAATTTAATCGTTTAAAAACTTTATCATTTACCAAAAAATTCTTTTAATCAATTTTGGTTAACTATACAAATTTACAAAGTTTAAATATAGGAGCATAGAACATTTTACTTATTGGATTAACTTGGCTCGATAATTGATATTAGCAAAGTATTTAATATCATAAACCTTATCTATTTTTTTAAATTAATATAAATTTAATGTGTTTTAACCTTATCTACTTAAAGATTGTTGATCCATTAAAGTTATATTAAATTACTCACTTTTATTTATTTTAAAATAAATATTTGAAATAAAAATTCTTTTCATGTCAAAAACTAAAGAATCCATAATATTTGCAATATTTTCTATTTTTTACGGTATCAATATGAGAAACAGAGGAAAAATATTTTTTGTCAAAATTTTTAAAAATGTTGTGTTAATTATAATATATAATTACTTAATATGTAAGAATATTTTGATATATTTTTTTTATTTTGATAAAAATTTCTATATATATATATATATAAAAAAAATCAAGTGTTGTATCTTTGTAAAACGTAAATTATAAGGTTTCAAGCACAGCATCTTATAAAAATAGGATATGGATCCACGCTTCTCTATTTCAAGAACTCCTTTTTTTTTCTTTTTCTTTTGGTTTATAATTGACTCCATAATTTGCATCATGTCTTTGAGCCGAGCAATAATGCCATTTAAGGGTTACCTTACGAAAATCGATACCTTAAATATTACTAATATTGATTAATCTAAGCATAATAAAAATATCAAAGCATAAAAGATCAAAAATGAAAAATATTCTAACAATCACAATACAAACCCTACTTATAAATATCAATGATAATAGAAATAATAACAAAGAAAAAAAAAGATTACATCAAAATTTATAATGATTCAATCCAATTAATGTAACGAGTCTAATTAATTCTACACCCCTCCAATCAAGATGAATTTTATTATGTTTAAATTTAAAAATTACAAATATATCGGAAAAATCTGAAAATCTAGGAAAAAAAATACTCTCACTTGAAAAATAACACTTAAAAAGATCTCACAAAATTTTTTCACACAACGGTGAAAACCTTAACCTCTCTTTTCTAGCTTTTCTTTCACAAATGCTCTCTTACAAAACCTCTAGGCACACAAGGTGCTTAGTGAAGTGAAGGCTTCCAACGGATACCCTAGGCAAACAAAAAATATAGCTCCAATGTCGGCAACGAGGGAGCCAACCATAAATGTGCTAGAAGGCAATTCTGAGAAGGCTACACGATGTGTCTTCTTTCATTTGGTGCCACCAGTGGCAGCAATGGCAGAAGAGGAGGTTTACCGCTTGTTCTTGTAACCTCAGCCATTGTTGTCAGGAATACCTCCCAGCTTGAGGTTACGGAAAAACGTGAGTTTTGGTCCTCACATGAAGTACTACATATTGGACTACAAGTTTCTCGGCTGTGAAATTAAGAGCACATCTATATTATTCAAACTGCATTTAGCACAGTAGAGTGGATAAGTTACTTAACAAATAACAACCCTCCAAAATATGAGGGTGGAAAAGGTACATAACCAAATGATATTAAAAAAACAACAACTTAGTTATACGATTGACAACCACAAATCAATTCATTGTATTAAATACAAGGACATCAAGAATGTATTACATGAATAATAAAAATAGCACAATTGAACAGATTCACACACTATAATGACATGCAAGAATGTAATGTTTGAATAATATTTGGGAAAAACCTCAGGTGAGATGTAAACATAGAGTCTATTCAATCTTGCTTCCCTAATCAGATATTAAAAATAAATATTAAAAAATTAGCTCATAGCTAGAGAGAGCAACAATATCACTTCAAGGAGTCTGCACATTTGAATCTTTGGATTTATTCTCTTCTGAAGATGGCCGGTTCTCAGAGTCAGATTGGCGGACTTCTTCCATCATTCTAACAACTTCATCCATGTTAGGTCGCATGTCTGGAACCTTTGCTACACAGGTCATTGCAATTTGCAACATCTGCACCATTTCTTCCTCAATATTTTGGTACCTCATCAGCTCAACATCAAAAACCTCAGCTGTCCATTCTTCCCTGACAACAGAATGGACCCATCTTGGGAGATCAACCATATCATCCCCACTGGGTGACTGAAGTGGAGCTTTTCCTGTCAGCATCTCAAGGAGCAGAACACCAAAGCTATAGACATCTGATTTATGGGTATGCTTACGGGTGTCAATCACTTCAGGAGCACGATATCCTACACTCCTAGAATGAGTTGCAGGGACATTCATAAGAGGAGTTAGTCCCAAATCAGAAATGCAACCATCATGATCTTGGTTGATGAGGACATTTGAAGACTTGATATTTCCATGACTGAACTTTTGACCACCAAGAGAATGTATGTGAGCTATTCCCTTAGCAGTTCCAAGTGATATCTTCACTCTGGATTCCCAGTCTAATGGAGTCCTTCCACCTGACCTGTTTCCTGCCATCAGAACCAAATGAAGTGCTGTGAACAAGAGGAGGATTTCTCATTTTCTGAAGAAAAAAAAAGAGTTGAGAAATTGTGATTTATTTACATAAACTATAAGCCATGAAGATCAGAAGTTTATTAACAAAATTAAGAACCCTAGCATGGATAGCCTAGTTTCTGTTATGCATCACATACATATAACATACAGATGTAGCATTTTCAACCATAAAAAGGTTGATTGAGTGATAATAAACTAAACATCAACCAGCTGATAGGATCAGGTCCATAAATTATTGAGATTCATTCTAAACACTCATAGTGTTAATGGTGCCTGCAGCAAAATCTTTCTTGACATCTTTAGTAGGTTTTTATTATAGAACCACATGTGTGGTTCACAAAGCAGCAAAGCCCTTTAATTTCTGATAAAAGTTCCAGATTTCATTTTGCTTTCAACCGAACATTTAGTGTAGACTAATGAAATTTTCAGACACAATCAATCGGCACATTTAAATATCCTTCAATCCCTTCTCCACGACAGTTAATAAATAAGAAAATATAAATTATAAAACGAAAATAAACAAACAAGGAAACTTGGATGGGATCAAGTATGTGTACCATGCAACAAAGCAGCCAAACTACCACCAGTCACATAATCATAAACCAGGAGCTTCTCATCTTTTGAGTAATAGTAAGCACGGAGTGGTACAACATTTTGGTGCTGTCCAACCCTCCCTATAATCTCCATTTGCTGTTCGAAGTCCCTCTTCCCAACTACAACTTCCTTCAGCCTTTTTACAACTACAGTTGTTGACTCCTCTAAGATAGCCTTGTATGCTGTGCCATAACTACCCTTTCCCAACACTTCAGCTGAAGCCCTCAGTAAGTCTTCAAGATCAAAGTTATAGGAACAACCTTCAAAGAAAACTAATTTGTTCTTTTCAGGTTCTTGCACCCCACTACCAAAGTCCTCTCTAGGCTTGTCACTCCTTCCAGCACTAGAGGTCTTCCCTTTGACTACACTAGAACCTCCATTATCTCTTTTCTTTAAGAAGCAGAGAACAATAACTAAAGCTAAAAGAAATAGCAGCACAGCACCTCCAACTGCTATGGCAACGATCGCCCCCAATGAAAGTTTCTTTTTGGAGCTTTGTTTACGAGGAAATGCCGGTGCTGGAGGTAGTGGAGATGGAGAAGGCGGAGTAAGCACAATGGAGCAAGCTTTAAGAGGTGCTCCACATAAATGAGAATCTCCAAGAAAGGATGAATTAGGGAACTTTTGAAGGGATGGAGGAATAGATCCATTAAAATTGTTATAGCTGAGATTCAAATGCTTTAGACCAGGGTTGAGGTCAGGAATAGGTCCTGAAAGAGTGTTGTTCTGGAGACTCAAACCTGTTAGTTGTGTCAAATTCTGTAATGTTTGTGGAATTTTTCCGGTGAAGGAATTAAATGATAGATCCAAAACATTCAGTTGATGGGGTAAGGAAGAGGGGATTTTACCGGTGAAGTTGTTATGTTGGAGATAGATGTATTCGAGAGAAGAAAGGGAGGTGATATCAGAAGGAAGATTACCACCAAGGAGATTGGATCGAAGACTGAGAATCTTTAGGGAATCCAGCTTACCAAGGGTGTTGGGTGGGATGGTACCAATTAGCCCAATACCAGGGAGCCTCAAAGCAAGCACACCAGTCCCATCCTTGGTGCAATTTATTCCAACCCAAGAAGTGCAGATAGGGGTAGAAGCATTCCAGTGAAGGTTCCGACCATGAGGAACAGCAGCAGCAAAGTCAAGAAGTGCTTGCTTATCCGAGTTCAGGTCAGCAGTAACCAAATGAAAAACAGTAGCAATGGAAATAAGGAAAGGAAGCATTGCCATCAAACAGAACTTCATGGAGAATTTTCCGGTCAAGGAATGTGAATGTGACTAGAGATATGAAAATTTAACAGCGGCAAGCCTCACTATTGCCCTGGACAAGCACAAGCACAATGGAATGAGGTCAGCCAATCAAAACATGAAGTTATAGGATGATCCTACTTCATTTTCCCTAAATGGAAAAGGAAATTATTTTAACAACCACTCAAACTAAAATATAGCATAAAAACATTCAGCAGTCTTAAGCATATAGAACGTATAGTTTACATGTGAAAAGTTACTCAACTCTCTGGCATCTTGAAGATTCAAATTTATCTAGGATTCAATTATCTGCAAGCTAAGAGATAGGAGGTTCTTTCAAGAAACACATGATAATCTCAATTTCGGTGGAAAATTCATCTGATTAATCTCCATAATTTCAGTCAGCTCATCAAAGTTATGAGAGAACTTAATCATATAACTTAAAGGGATGGAAAGAAAAAGGGTAAAGCATTGTCGGTAAGTCTAACCTAAAGATGGTGAATTTGGTAAAGTAATGGAGACACGGTTAAAGGAGTGGTTTAACAACTATGGTTGTTCATTAAGAGACATTAATATTAAATTTGACATATTATAGAAGAAGCGTGCTAAGCCTTTAATTAAGAAAAACAAATTTTAACCTAACAGAAATTGCTATGATTATGGCCTTAACGCGAAATTCAAGCATCCAAAGCCAATTTACCAAATTCAACAGGGTGGGTTAGAAGAATTTCTAGTACTTCACGCACGTTTTCCAGAGAGCAGTTTCTAAAAGATGAGAAAAATACGGGTTTGAGAAATTCCAAGAATTGATGAACAATTGAAAACCCTTTACAATGACTCAGATCTAGTAAGTTTATCGTATAAACTTGACTTATATATTCTAGAAAGTTAGGTTCTTCGAAGCTTAGACAAAACCAAGGAAAAAACAACAGAGAAAATATGAGAACCTGGAAACAAGAGCAGAGTATCTCCTCCTTTTCAACAATGTAAAGTTGGACTGAGCTCAGAAGCAGCCATGAGAGCTCCTTGAACTCAGAAAGACCAGCATCGAGTCTTATGCGATTCCGAAACTCTGAAATTTCTCATATTTTCGAGTGACATTTGCCGGAAAAATCTACCAAGTGGGTTACTTCAGATCCCACGAATAGAACTCTGATTTAACGTTCTAAACATGCGAAGAAAACATGGGATTTCCAAGGATTCCATGAAAAACCAACAAACATTTTCAGCTTAATTTAATAGTAAGAGTTCCTAGTAGTTATGCAGACGCTATCTCTCTAACCCAACAAAAGGGAAAAGCTAATTTTGGTGAGAAGATCCGTAGATTCCAGCAAAGAAGAGAAGATTTGCAGACAAAGGGTAGTTGTAATTTTTTAAAATATTAATTTAGATAATTAAAAAAAGATTACAAATGAAACAAGAAGACTGAAGAAGTAGTACAGTAACACGCTCTGACTTTGTGAGAGAAAAAGTGAGAAGTTAGAAGAAGAACATGCAAAATGACTTAAGAATTGCATCGAGTCCTTAAGTTCTACTGAAAAAGTAAGCGTTACGTAATGAACAGTATAAACAACTCATACTGACTTATCGATGCGGTTAAGCTGCGTTTTTCCATCAAATTAGAATCTAGAACCTCGTTTCGTTTCGATATAAGTTAATTGTATATCTAATTAAATTTAAAATTATTATATTTAATTTCTTTTAAAAAATACAAATGATAGAATTTAATTAATTAAAACAGAAATAGAGACACTGAGACCCACCTGCTGTTCAGTCTCTTTCTCTCTTACACACCAGTGACTAGTGAGTATGAATGAATGATTACTAGGTTTTTCTTCTTCTTTTCTGGGTTTTAATTTTAAATTCATTGTTCGGTTACAAATGCTACGGGGGAGTATGCAATTCCTAAATATATATACTTTAATATCATAAGCTAAAAGTTCCTAATAAAAAAATTGTGTTACAAAGTTTATGAGTTATTAGAATATCAAACTTTGTTCATGAGTTATTAGACTAACTCCAATAACGTTTTATTCTATTATTTTAGTCAAAGTTTTATATTAAAAATTACTCTAAAAAGCTAAAATAACGTCATAAATACTATTTCACTATATTTAATATATTGTTTATATAATTCTTTTAATATTAATAAAAGATATAAAATATAAAAAAAATATTTTAATTTTTATTTACTTTAATTATATATATTTGACTAAAATTTATTTTAAAATATATTATCTTTTATTGAAAAATTAATTTTTTTATTAATTAATAATATTATTTATTTTACAATCATCCACATTAAACATTAAAATTAAAAAATATATAAAATACAAAAATGGTTAAAGAAATATGTTAAGTTAAACAATAATTTAATAATCTTAGAGTTTATTTTCAAATCCTCTAATATTATTAAAATATTAAAAAAATTGAATTATTTTAAAAAAATTTCTTTACTGTTGATATACGTGTTTTTATTCTCAATATTTTTTTGTATAATTATTATTTATTTACTTAAATTTAAATAATTTATGAAGTTAAATTCTCATTTAATTTTTACATATAGAGCTCATAAATTTATTGAGTATATAAGATATTCTTTTTAAAATTTCAATGAATTGTCAATTTTGATCAATAATTCATTTTTTTAATTTTATTTTTTTTCACTCACACTAGATCGTTTACTTGAAATACCACCAAATTACTCATCATTTATATTGAGTCAAAATGAAGATAAAACATGAGATGTCGGTCTGCGAGACCTTAATTGAGAGATTTTAAATGGGATGATGCAAAGCTAACGACAGCTCATTATGTCATTAAAGAAAAAGAGTTGGGTTATTATTTAATTGATAATATATAAATGAAACATTTATTATAAACTTATTCAACGTGAATTAAATACTATTGAAAACAAAATTATAATCGAAGAATATACATTATTAATTATGGAAGATTTTGTGTTTAAAGATCATCTAACTTCAATTAAAAAATAACACATGAATCTTATTTAATATAAATATCTTATCACAAATATTAAATATTAATATGAAATTAAAATTTTATTGCTATTAAATCATCTATGACATATAACTGAATGACTTTAAGATAAATATTTTTATTACAAATAATACATTTGTTACAAAATTTATGTAATTTATAATGAATTTTTTATCTCAAAAAACTTTAATTCTTGTAATATATATACCCAAAATGATCACTTCTATAAAAGAGGGGTCTATAATTTCGATTCAAGTAGTTTATTTACTCTTATATAAATTATTTATAATTTACATAGTAAAAAAAAATTAATTACAATGAAATAAGAAGTATATAAAAAAGATGTAGAATGTGCACTTAGAATACTCCAATCACATTTTACAACTATGATAAGACAATTAGGTTTCTAAAATAAAAATACATTACATGATAAAGGTATGAATTATTATTCATAATATGATAATCAACTATGAATATAATATCTATACATTAATTGAAGAATTGGTAGAAGCGTCAACTCTAGAAGTTAAAATTATAATAGACAAAAATATTTAATTTTAAATTTTTTTTTATCGTTATAAACAAATCAAAGAAATAATGGCTTATATTGTATTTTAAATATATTAAATGAATATTTGTGTAATTAATATACTAATTTGAAAAATTAATATCCATCTTTGTGTATTTTTAATTATCCTATTTTTACAATTAATCGTAATATTTATTTTTTAGTAATGTTATGTTTACAGGATATAATAAATATAATATTTTAATTAATTAAGTTATTGTTTTTTTTACTAAAATAAAGTTTTTAAATTTATTATAATTAATGAATTGATTTAATATAATAATTATCATAAACTAATTAATAAAATAAAATAAAATAAAATATTTTTTTTAAATGAATATAGTATAATGTGATATTTAGTGTAATAGGATATAAAGAAAAAAAAGTGCAAATTTTGCGTTAAAATAGTGCAAAAATTGCACTAAAGTCTAAAATATAGTTTCCAGTTAGATATATTCCTACTCCCTTATATTTAGGAAGAAAAAGAAATAGTTATTTGTCGCTGGCTTAAAGAATCTATTTTTACGTCCTTTGAATGTTATACGTAATTACACTACTACAAAGACAATTGACTTTTTATAAACTATTAAATTTAAATTGTAGTCAATTATAATACAAATAATAGTCAGCCAATTACATGATATAAGCATGATCGAAACAATATAACGTTAAAAAGTTAAAAATGTAAAAGATGAACGTGTTAATTATTATTTTTAAAATATATTTTTTTATCATTCATATTTTTGTATTTATTAAATAATGAGTATCTATTTTTTTTTAATTATTAATTTAAAATATAATAAGTATAGTTAATTTTTTTTGTTTTAGATAGATAACTTCCACGGCATGAGAGTACCAAGATTTGATGTTTAGATATGGACATATATTAAGTTTATATAAATATATTCGTTTTCGGCCACAAACGTACTGTAAGCTGTTAATTATTAATAAATTATTTAAAATAATATTTTTAAAATTTATTATAATAAAAATAATATCACAATAATATTAAATAAGATTTAATTAATTAAAATTTAATGATAAATAGATTTAATTAATTAAAATTTAATTTAAAAAATATTTAATTAAATGATGATTAATATAATAATCTATGACTTAATTTTTTATTAAAAATATATAAATTTAACCTAAAGTAATTTTTTGGTTATAAATTTTAATACATTTTTATAAATATGATTTAATAAAAAAAAAACTAAGGTATAAAACCCATTTAGGAATTTGGTGGTGACAGGCTAATAAGATGGCAAAGTGGCAGCTGGGTTTGTTTGTTTCTAATTAGCCAGTTAGTGAAAAGTAAATTCGGCACGCTGGGTTTTATATAATATGAATTCCTTTTCAGAAATAGTAATTTTTTGGAATAGAAAATTAGGAAAGAAATTGTAAATAATATTTTTTTATTCGGCTTTCAGTATGAAATAAATATTAAAAAACTCATAATATTATTTTTTGTGGCATATTAATATAAAAAACGAATATAATACATTTTACTAATATTAAAATATCTTTAATTTTATGTAAAATAATTCCTATACTTATAAAGAATTTAGTAAAATGCATTATATATTATCTTCTTGAATAACGGATATTCTTCTCACTTAGAAAATAGTATGTTCTTTTTGTAAGTTTTGTAGAGTTGTTTCTATCATTTTATTTATATTTATTTTAAAAAATATGTTATTTTATCTTTTTAAATATTTATCCATTTAATTTTTATAAATTTTATAAGAAAATTAAGCATTAATTTTTCAAAAATCTCAAACTTATTTTAAATGTATTTAACAATTTATTTATATTCTTTAATATTGAGACTGGTATAAGAATTCGATCTCAAGGATTTATTGTTACGATACTACGTAGAACTATAAGACAACAAATCTCAACTCAAACTTGTGAGAAATATAATTAACAATTTACTTATATTTTTTAATATTTTTCTTAAATGTTAACTATTTTATTTTTACAAATATCAATTACTTGAATTTTTTTCAAAATTAGATTTACTTTTTTTTTTTTCAAAGACCATTAAACTTAAAAAAATTAATTGATTTTGAAGATTATCATAGATATTTGATCCAAGAGTATTACTATTCTAATATCATATAGAAGTACCAATTATTAAAATTCTCTCAAAATCTAAATTTTGTATGAAATTGGCTTAATAATCGGTGTTCATATCAAATATTTGTTTTTCACGAGCCAATAAACAACCTTAAAATTAAAAGGAACAAGACATAACACTATCTCTATTAGTCTAGCTATTCGGCAAAGCAATAATAGAGTGAAAGCTTACAGTAAAAGAACAAACATTAAAGGTATGTTAATAGTAAGAGAGATTAGTTCACACATATGGGTTTGAAACTCTCACATCCCAACAAAAGTAGCTCATTCTCTCAGGCTTAATATCACACACTATACAAAAACACATGAACCAAGCAATGTCTTTGGTCTAATGTGTCTCGGACCGAAAAGATAACATGTACACAATACAAAAGAAAATGTTTAACATTCAAAACTATAAGTTTTTACTTATCATTTCTTGTCATCTAAGTCACTATTTAAAATTCATTTTAAATAAAAATCAATTTATAATAAATTTTAAATTGATAAACTTATAAACCGACTTAAAATTTAAAATCAATTACAGTAAAAAGAATAATCTTAAATATACTTAAAATTTAAAAAAATATTTAAAAAATCACTTTTTAATATCTGTTATACAAATCAACTGATGTTATACACGCTTTTACGTCTGTTGATACATAGAATCAATACTAAACGACTTTTTTTTCATTTTCTTTTTCCTCTACAATCACCACTATCATCTCACTTCTCTCTCTCTCTCTCTTCTTTCGTGCGACTCTACTTTCCTGCTCTATATCTAATCATCATTTTTATGCCGTCACTTGGGTTTTGTTCTCCGACATTTATCGACTTAGATTTACTTGTTTTTAGTGTTAAAATCTTCCTCTAACATTCATTATTTTTTTACTCATTTTTTTTAACTTTTTCACTTATCAAAAAAAAAATTCTTTCATTTTCTCACTAGTTTAATTCTTATAAGTATTTTTAGGTATTATTTTATACTGATTATTCATGTTTTATATTTTAATTTTATTTTTTAAAATTTAATTCATTTTTTTTATAATTTTTCTTATGTATTTATGTGTTATTTATGTATTTATGTGTTATTGATTATTTATATATTTTTTATGTTATACAAATTGTTCATTTTTATCTCAACTTAAAAAATATAAGATATTTTTATCTATTTATTATTTTAATTTTATATTTATATATATATATATATTAAATATATTTTTATAACTTTTTCTTATAAATATTAAATATTATATATATATACGTATTTTAATTATAATATGTTGACCTAACCCAGTGCAGCAAATTGTACCATATAGTTTCAATAATCTAAAAATTAAAAGTTGTAAATAAATAAAGAAAATTGCATCCCTTTTAGCACTGACCGAAAATGCCTAGTTGTTTGCTCAAAGTCTAAAACTGGTTTTCTTAAACGACCATTTTGAAGTTTTGATTTCGTTGTCTCACTAACGGCAAATTGTCAATTTTGACTTTTCCTTTCGAACCCATTTATTAATTTTTCTAGAAAGAAAAGTGTCAAATCCCATGAATATTAAGCAGGATGACAATTGTACAGACTAGAGCAACTTAAATTGATTCGAATTAGCTAAATTTAAAGTAATCTATCTTAATTTAAATTGATTTTAATCCCAACAAATAAAAATGAATTTAAATTATTAATTATATATATTTAAATTAATTAAAAAATTTAAAAATAAAAAATATTTTTAATAATATTAAAATTTATTAATACAAATATCATTACATAAAACAATAAAAATGAAAAAAATTAATATTACAATAAATAATCACAAAATACACACATTAACAACACCATATTATATTATTATTCAAATATTAAAATTTAAAATAATTTATATTATATTTTAATTCTAAATTTCATTAATTTTAAATTATAATATCATCTATAATATTTTTAGATATATATAAACAAATCACAATATTTTTAATTTGATTTCAAGATAACGTGATGATTTGAACCAAACTCGATTTTTTTCGAATTATTTGAGTTACACTGAATTGAGTATGAATTTAATTCATTTCTATTTGATTTTGGTTTTTTAATTCGAACTCAATTTTATCAATTGAACTATAAGAAAAATTATTCCCCTCTAATATTAAGATCAAAATTAACAAACATGTTCTCGAAAAAAATATGTGCAAGAAAACATTTATATAAAAAAAATAAAGAATATTCTTTTACCTAGGAAAAAAAAGAAGATCAAGAATAACAAATCATGCCATAAGGTTTGTTGCATTTGGTTATTTTTTGCGCTTTCGTTGTGCCAAAAAGTGTATGAAATATAGCAACAATAAAGTTTGATATAGATAAATTTAATGAAAAAATTAATTTTAATATTTAGTAAAGTAGTGTTAATAATACACTGGTGTAACAAATTTTTCTCAAGGCATTGAAGGGAACAAATTCAAAATGAGAAGAAATAGAAACAAAGGCAATAAGTATTATTCGTTTGAGTTTGGTTTATGAAGTCAAATATAATATGTTGAATAAGGATTCTATATCAAAGTTATGGTAAAAATTAAAAAAAAATTATATGCCAAAGTCTATTATAAATAAACTTTATTTGAATAAACAAATTTTTGTTTTGATGATGGATGAAAGTGACGACAATAGAAGTCATCTAAACTTATTCAATAGATATATTTTTGAACTCCTAAGTGTTGATGTGAAGATAGATGATGACAACAAAATGATGATTTTTTTGTACTCATTACTAAAATCACATAATATATTGGTTATAACATTACTCTTTAGAAAGACTACGTCGACTATGGATGAGGTGTCAATAGTACTTTTGGAAACTAATAATGTGATCAAACCGACAATTCTTGCATGTAGAAATACTCTTGCTATCTGAAAAGATTTAAGTGCAAGTTCATCAAGTAAAAGGAAGAACAATCATAAAGAGATGGATTCTAGTAGATATGGGAAGTGTTTTATATCTCGTTTAAGAGATGACATTGAGTGTTATTATTATCATAAAAAAGGACACATCAAAAGATTTTAAAAAGACAAAGTAAGATATATAAGAAATCTTGATAAAAAGAAAAGTAAAAATAAAAAAGAGATAAATATTAATAAAACTTTAGATTATGAGTTTGATGTAATATGTATTACTATAGGTAAAGGTTCTATGGATGGTTGGATTTTGGATTCTATGTGTTGTTTTCATGTGTTCAAACAATGATTTGTTTGATACTTATAATCCTTATGGTATTGTTTTCATATGTGCTCAAACAAGAATTTGTTTGATACTTATAATCTTTATGATGGTGGTGATGTTGTCATAACTGATAGATTAAAGAACAAGGTTATTGAAAAAGAAACTTTCAAGATGAAGATGTATGATGAAATTATTCGAATAATGGGTAATGTAAATTTTTTCTTAACTTAAGAAAAAAATTGATTTCTTTGAACAGAGCGATTTTCTTAACTATGGGTTTTTAGCAAAGAACTAATCTATAAAGATGAGTAAATATTCCTTGATCATAATGAAAAGAAAGAAGAAGAGAAACTTATACAAGTTAATTAGAAATTATGTTCGAGATAGAGGTACAACCATCTTTAAAAGTAAAAATTTAAATCTTATAATAATATTGGTAATACGAGGTAAGAAAAACGAGTTAAGTTTAACAAAATAATTACTGTTTTTGGTGATAATAATATGACGTTAAAATGTCACTATTAAGATTGAGTAAATCAAAATAAAATTATTTTTGGTTAAGTATTAAATGAAGTGATTAGTATATCCTACCCACAAATAAAATGTAACATTGAGAATTTAGATTTAAGTATTATCGTAAGTTATTAATATTATTCTTTAGATATATAAAGTAATTGAGGTTTTTTAAGAAAAATACTTTATATTTAAAAATTAATATTAATAAAAAGTTTAAATTTTGTACTGAATTAAACTAACGATGAAGCTATCCTTAAATTTTTTGTGTTTTTTTTTTATATTTGTTTATTTTTTATACTTTTATTGAATGTTATAAAAAGATAATCACATAAATATAAAAAATAGATAATTTAATCATATAATTTTATAGTTATATAATTAAAATACTTAAATTTAATTTTTTAATAATCTTTAAAATAATTTTACATATATAAAAACGTTGATAAGAGATGGAATTACTTGGAAAAATTAATGTCAAATGAGTCATAAATTTTAGTAGTTGAGGAAATCCAACTACTCCCGCCTTTTCCACAACTTTTATTGCATTAAATTCCACGTGTTTTACTCACCACAAGATATGCATTTGAGTCCTTATCTGTTATTCCCTATGTCGTCATGCCCCACCATGGACAAACTTTCAGAAAAATAAAGCACATACCACGCAATGTGATTTACATGTACACCTCTTGGCAAATTAATGGATAGTTTTTTAATATTCTTTATTATCTAATTCTTTTTATGTGACAAACTGACTTTATAAAAAGAAAGTGAACACAATATGTATACGATAAGTTTGATGCTAAGTTGTCATTTTTTTTACTGTTCTATTATTAGGCACCAAAACATTCTTATTAGGCGCGCTCCTAAACCCAATACTAGAAGTTCGATCTGTTGTGTATGAGTTATATAAAATTATTTTTAAAAAATTCTCAGAATTATGTTTTTATAACATTAAATTGCTACTCTTATTTTGAACAATTATTGATTTATTTTATAAGTTAATATTATCTTAATTAATTTTTTTTTTAAATTAAAATCTTAATATACATATAAATTTTAAAAAGAATAAATAATAAATAAGCCTAATATAAATTGTTAAAATATGTTTCTCTCTCGTCCAAATAGTAAAAAGAAAAATATTTATTTTCTTAACATATGATATATTAATTAATATATATATATATATATATATATATATATATATAATATTATAAATATTATAAATATAATAAAATTAAATTTTATTTATAATAGAAGTATGTTGTTATGTTTTTCTCAGCTTTATAAAATAAAATTTTTAATCGATATAATTAGATCAATTTTTTAAATTTTAAAACATATATTAAAGATGAAACAACTTATAAAAAATTAACTTTCGAATTAACCTTGTTTTTTATTTTTTAAAAAGAAGTAATATCAAAAGGTGAATGGGAACTAAAAATGCCATACACACTACTACTTTAAAATTGCAACCTTTAACCTATTGCCCGCTATGATTCCTCTTTGACTCCTCGAGAAAGCAAAAGGAAAAGCTAATATCATTATCTTCTAACTAATAGATGATAATTTTCATCAAGAAGTTAATTATATTTACATAAAGTTAAAAGGTTATTTATGAATTATTTGATAAGAATTCTAATTTTATATTTTTTTCAAATCATTTTTCAATCAAGTACGTTTAAAAATTATTTCTAATTTTTATTTTCATTTTTTAAAAAAATTACTACTAAAATATAAGTTGATTTATAAATATTTAAAAAAAAAGATTTTTAATTTATGATATTTTTTATTTTCATCAAACATTTTTTAAAATAAATCAAATATTATGACTTTTATATTTATAAATATTTAAAAAAAATAATTAAAAACATAAATTTGTGAACAATAACTAAAAAAATTCTATATTTTTAAGTTTAAAAAAAAACACAAAGCATTATTAAATAACTTATAAGTGAATTTTGATTTTTTTAAAAATCATTAAGTAAAAATTATTAACAAATATGTTGATGATTATTTTTAAAAAAAATCATAAATAACAAACACAAATATTTAATCATAAACCAAAATGTTATCCTTAACAATTTAATTTTCAATTTTTTTTAAGAAAACAGACATTTTATCTTAATGATAACCATTGTTGCTTTTATAACCGAACTTAAAAACAAAACTCTAGTGTTTTATGGATTAAAAGAATCCAACAATTCCTCCCCCCCCCCTAAAGTTTGACTTTTAACCTCGTATTCTTGTTCATTTAATTGTAAACATTACACGACTTTGTTGTATTTGAAACCAAAATAAATATAAATTAAAGTGAGAAAATTTGAAAATATAAACATAAAATAGAAAATAACATGCGTAAACTATTAAAATAATAGGCTTAGAAGCCTTAAATAAAAAAATGTGTTAAATTATTGGGTCAATAATAAACAAAAATCATTTGAAATACTAACACCTTAATTTTTTTAATATAAAAGTGTTATAAAATTCTGTTAGATTAGATTATATATATTATTTAATTTATTATATTATAAATATGTTATATAGTTATTTAATTTAAAAAAAATGATCAATTAAATATAAATTATATTATTTTAATATTTTTATATTAAATTTTACTATTAAAGAAAGACAATTAAAGCACAAGTTTATGAAGATTGTAACAATTAATATGAAAAAAAAATCACATAATATTTTATAATTTTTACTAATTTATTTTAATTTTTTATTAATTTATTAAAAAAAATTTAAAATATATTTTTAAATAAATATTCGTTAGAATATTATTGTGCTCATTAATATGATAATAATCATATAATATTTATTTAATATTTTATTTATTTTTTAAACAAATAAAATATATATTTAAATAATTTTTTTATTGAAATATTATTATTATTTAAATATTTTTATATTAATTTAATATTTATTTTTGTAAAAGATTCTATTTTAATCACGTATTAATTTCATTTTAACCAAAAAGATAAAAATTTTAATTAAAAATTTATTAAAACAATATATTTCATCTTTAATTAATACTTTTAAATAACGAGGGTAAGTAACGTTAATTATAATCTACACTTAATATAAGAGACTTAGAGAGCCCAACTGTCTTTTTATTCTATTTCAAAAGTATTTCTAATTAAACTACAAAACCCCATTACATTATTTAAAAAAAAAAAAAACTACCAAACTCCAGCAAACGCCCAGTGTTGTTTCGACTTTCGTCAAAGGCCACACCAACTCGCTCACCAAATTCATTTATATTAATAGTCAATTATCACAATACTAAGTTATCACATCAACAGGGTGGCTCCCGTATATATTTATGCATGGTGCACAATTTTTATCTTAATATTTATAAATCAAAGAATATTAAATATACATATATAAATTTATGGTAAGATTTTATTAAAAAAAATTATAATTTTAAAAATTATTTTACTATATTTATTTGTAATTGACATTTTTATTAAAATAATTTATATAATAGTCTTTTAAAATTTTAAAAAATAATGATTGTTATTATTATACTTTTTGGATCGTGTGCAAAGTACATAATAGTTATTTTATGGTTGTTACGATTAGTCGTGTTTTTTTTTAATGTAGAAAATGTGCATTAACTAACAAGAGAATAGAAGGTACAACAACATGTAATTTGTTATAAATTATGATATTAAATATTGCTTTTATCAGCTGGTCTATTATATAAAACCAATATTACAGATAATAAGAATTTCTTGTGCATCGTAAAGCATGTCAGTATTTTATTTTATTTTCATTTAAAGACAAACAGAAGCTTAGCCAGAAACGATAATTAATATAATTATAAAAGTTTAAATAAACACAGAATATCGTGATGTAAGAAGTAATGTAGTATTGTGCATCAGATATTTTTATTTTTCCTTAGCAAAAAAAATATTTTCAATATTTTATCAATGTTAGACCATAAAATTTTTTATTATAATAAAAATATATAAATATTTATTTTCTGTTTATTATTAATTATATTTTAATATTATTATTATTAAATAAAATTATGATTAATAAATTATTATTGTGAATTGTAGCTATATATTAACCTTTTTCCTGTCTGAATTGCATTATTAACCCGCAACTGAAGCTACGACAAAAATCAAATCAATGACATCTTTCGCAAAAACTCATGCAAATGTTTCTTTATTTTTATAATTTAAGAGAGTGCCGAAGTGCGACCAGGAACTTAAATAGCATTTAATGAAAAACAATAATTTATTATAACCTTTAATTCTAACTCGCACTTATGTCTATCAACTATCTATGTATACTCGTTATATTTATTACATTAAAATAAATTTAATAACTAAGATTAGCTCAAAAAAATTTACATAGACAAAAGCAACAGATGTACCTTAAAGAGAGGTAACGTTGAATTATCCTCATTAAAACTCATAAATTTTTTTAAAAGGGCACACAAATTTTGTAACTTTAGTAGTTGGCTTCAACGTTACAAATATATATAGTGTACATTAATTTATGTACCATATCTTTCTAATTTTTTTTCTTCAAAAACATTCCAGGAGGGAACTCAAGCTTTTTACCAACAGTAATAGAATTGTATTAGAAGACGAGCCAAAGTTTTGGTGGAAGATAATGGGCAAAAATTTTCGGTGCGATATCAATACACAACAAACAATAGCAAAATTGACTGAAAAAGTGAAATAAAAATGTACCCTTTTATCTGTGTGCTTCTAAACTATTAACGACACTTAAAATGACATGACAAAGTATTAAAGGTGATTTGAATTCTATTGAAGTCTAACCTATAGCACTAAGCACCAAAACACCCATAAATATTTCCAAAAGGGAAGATACTGGGAAGAAATTCAAAAATTAGTAGAAAATAAAATAACAGTAGATGATTCCAGCAGGGAGCCATCTATTTGATCCGACATGAGTAACTCCAAGAGAAGGCGTTCAAACAACCGCATTAAGGGCAAAGTCAACAAAAATTGTAACAAATCAAGCCATAACTTGTGATTATACAGATAATTTGTGGCCTTGGTTACATAAAAGGAAGTGAAGAATTGGTTGATTAAAAAAATTGTTTTGTTAATCCAGAAATCTATGCGTCAAACCATAGAGAAGTAACAAAGTCAAAGGAAAAAAAATTATGAATCAAACTCTATGGCAGAAGAGATATGGTAAAAGTGGGAAACAAAGAGAGAAGAGGCCCAGACGAAAACGAAAATGGAAGAAGGAAAAGATACCAAACCTAATAAGAAAACGTAACCTTAATTCCTGATTTGTTACAAATGAAACTGAAGAAAAAGGAAGCAAAGCAAAGATTGCACCTTAACAAGTCTTCTGGTATATTATAGAACTGGGAAATAGTGTAAGTGCCAACATTTAAAGAAAAATAAAAGAACAACAAAAAACCTAATTAGGACCTGCTACATTGTTCACATAAAGAAAATTAAGTGAGATAAGGGAGCAAAACAATCTTGAGAAGGTAGAAAACTCAGTACTACAATTATGTCTGAAAAAACACATTTGCAGACACACCAAACAGGAATATAAGCAGAGGTATCTAGAGTTTGATATAAATCAACTTCCGGAGGCAGTGTGAGATGATAAAGCTGGCATCGGGAGGGAGTACTATCATTTGTAGAACTCAAAGTCTGTGTCGGGCTTCTTCACATTGGTTCTGTAACCTTTCTCAAAATCCTTAGGAAGAATGACATATCGATTCTTGCGAACAGCATGCATTCCTGCTTCTTGACAAATAGCTGTAATCTGAAGACAAACATCCGGTTAAAAAGTTCAATATGATGGAGCAAATTAATTGAATACCTCAACCCTATCCAAAAATTCTACCACACTAAACAAATGAAAGCTGTGAAACTGAACAAGATAACTGTCTTTTTTGTAAAAACCTTCTTCGAAACATGCATATCAACTCACCTCAGCAGCACTGATTTTATCTGGTCGGGAAACATAGTCTTCCAAGTCTACCTCGTCACTTAAGTTCATCTTAGCAGTGCAGACCTGGGGAATCAACAAACAGGTTGAATTCTAATGTCTCTCAAAACTCCCAAGAGTAGGAATCATGGAGCAAAAGTCCAGAAGATAAATGAATGCGGGTATATTCAGTATATTCATGAATATATATATATTCCGCATGTTAAAGAAGGTAACTAAGCTAAGCTAGAAACACAAAATAAAAATTATAAAGGGGATGCCATTAAAAAGACGAAGATCCATTGCTCTTACAGAAAAAGATATACTACTTCTATAACCCAAACCCAAATTATTGACAGGCGATATCAGAGCCGAGTGATCATATAATATAGAATTAAGAAAAATGCATGGGGTATAAAAGGTTCACAGTGGCGGTACCACAAGAACAAATAAGATTTCAACACCTATTTGCCAAGATGAAAGAAGAGAGAGAGAGTAAGGCAAAAATTATTAGCAGAAAGTGAATTATAAATGGAGTTCTATGCATATCTGAGATCTATTGCCAAATACACTTGTTCTCATGGATCAGATACTGCTATCTTCCCTGTTAGAAACTCCACATTTCTCTCCTTTACTAAAAAATCTAAAGGATGGAACAATTAGCCTTCAGATGGGAGCAACATATTAATACTTTGGAGGTTATATGATAAGATGTTATATATACAGTCTAATTGCGAAAGTACAAGAAAACAAGTATCAAACTCACAAAATTCCATCAGAAAAATCTTAGTCAGTTGCAAAGCTTGACAGTAACACGTAACAAGAAGCAAAGATGAAATGACTAATAATACTAAAGTCATCAGAGAGTGCAGAAACTGACTTGAAAAACAAGCCTCTTTTGTCTCCTGTCAGGCAAAGGAAATTCAATCTTCCGGTCAAGTCTTCCAGGACGAAGAAGTGCAGGGTCCAATGTGTCTGCTCGATTCGTGGCCATTATAACCTTAACATTCACTGTCTGATCAAATCCATCCATCTGCAAAAGGTTCAGAAGAATTACCAAGGCTTGAAAGGTATACTTAAAAAAACTGTTGTTTGTCAATTAAAGGTATGCCACGTGCTAGTGAAAATATACCTGATTAAGGAGCTCCATAAGAATACGCTGAACTTCTCTATCAGCTCCAGTTTGAGCATCAAACCTAGCAGTGGCTATAGCATCAACTTCATCAATAAAGATAATTGCAGGAGCATTCTCCTTTGCAAGACGGAAGACATCACGAACCATGCGAGGTCCCTGACCATACAAGCCAACGAATGTATAATTACTCAAGTATTAATACAAAAAGATCATGCATTCTAAGAATATCCGCAACCTGCAGTAGCAACACTATTTCCTTCACAGTAAGTAATGTTTGTAATTTGATAAAATACACAAAAACAGATACAATAGAAGTGCTCAATTACTTTATCAAAACTCATAGAAATGCAATATAAAGAGTTTTAGAAGAATACTGCCATGCTTTGGTGCGAAATTCATCAAAGAAACTTTAGCAAAATATAAATTTAAAATGATTTCCTTACCTCACCAAGATACTTCTGCACAAATTCTGAACCAACAACTCTGATGAAGGCAGCAGTTGTATGATTAGCAACAGCCTTAGCTAGCATAGTTTTACCAGTACCAGGAGGACCATAGAGCAAGACACCACGTGGAGGATCTATACCAATTTGTTTGTATAATTCATGATGAGTGAGTGGTAATTCCACTGCTTCACGAATTTCTTGCTTTTGAATGTCACACCCTCCAATATCCTAACATGTCAGAAAAAGTTAATCATTAATGTACGTTACAACGTGATGTATACAGAATACCATAATCCAAACTGCAAATGGTCAGTGTATATATTGAATAATAACTTCTAAAAAGCTACAGAAATTTTTGAGATTGTATTTCTTACATAGAAATAAAGCATAAGTTAAACCTCAAATCCCAAAAACAAAAGCCTCAAATAAAAAAAAATCAGATCCCAACAAACTAACAAAAATTAGAACACTTGAACCAACATAAAAGGGTAAAATATAAAATTATCATCATACTCAACACTCAAGGACTGAGACATAAGCCTCACCTCAGAAGAACAGGTGCTTAAAAGCTTGTAAAACCTAGAGCAATTATACCAACCACCATTACTCAAAATATGGTTACATACGTTTGCTATTACATAGATTAAGAAACACCATATGGATTTGCCACTTTAAGTAAAGACCCCAGCTGCAGCAGCTATGAGGCCTGAACATTGACATAAGCTTCTCTCAGCGAGCAAAGCAGACCCTATGGATCTTCTACAACCACTAAGAGTTCGAAGTATATGCCTCTAAATCCCTTTGAAACTAGAGCTATGTAATACTAAAGAAAATTGATAAAGCATCCCTTTCTTCATCTATCATTTTTCATATACATTCCAATAAATAGGAAGAGACATGCTGAACGTCTTGTCCAAGACTTTACAGTTTCTTTTAAAGTTTAAAGTTAATACCGGCAATGAAAATAACATTTGATTGAATGTCTTTAGCAGCACCCCTTCTTTGCCAAGTCTCTTTCTCCTCACCATATTTGTTGTGTCCAAAATCTCTATACTTTGGATGCATAAATCTATTTCAGATAAATCAGCTTGCTTTATTATAGAAAAAAACAAGCCATGTCCTCCTACAGTAACCACCATATGGTACTGACAGAGCATACAGATTACGAGTTCCAAAATTAAAACCAAAAAGGGTGCTTCATTTTCTTCACCCAGCCAACCAACTTTAAGCATTTCCTATTGACTTCAACTATCCATTAAAGTCACGCAAACTTAACTTACCAATTTTGTTTTCTCCAAAAGTTAAACCTCATTCTAGCATAAGAGAACAAAACTACTCAAAATATGTACTTGAGAACTAAGAAAATAAAACGTATTGCGAAGACATCACACAGTTCACCTTATTCTCAACTAACCTGGAACAGCAGACCCTATTCGAATCTACAGGAAATGT
The DNA here is from genome assembly GCA_030763125.1 of Hippophae gyantsensis. Lineage (NCBI taxonomy): Eukaryota > Viridiplantae > Streptophyta > Magnoliopsida > Rosales > Elaeagnaceae > Hippophae > Hippophae gyantsensis. Next base: position 13,257,006 of record CM061037.1, on the reverse strand, counting down.
TATTTTAATATCGGAACATAGATTTAGTGATTAAAAGCAAAATAAAATCCTAAGGATCCCTAAAAAACAAACGAACCGCCTTAAGAATTAACAGTTTTCCAACTCGAAAAACCTAATATTAGTCATCCAAAGAGATGAAATCCCTAAATTATGTTTCTTTATGATCCTTAAAAATTACTAGTTTTCTTTATATGAAAAAAAATTGAACAAAAACTCCAATGAAAAAACATAAACTTGAACATACATTATAGGTGACATCCGGCTTCTCAGACTGGCTAAGGAGTGAAATGCTAGAATCAGCCTCGGGGGGGAGAACATCAACAAGAGCATTCGAATGTCGGTGCAAGGCAACAGAAGCAGAGGGCTTAAGCAGCTCCCGGTTGATAGTACTGAGAATTCTCACATAATAATTAGACCCAGTAGTTGAGCCAACAATTCCATTATTCTGATCAACCATCTCCATAAACTGACCAATCACGAGTGGCACCGACTGGATCCTTTTGACCTCCTCTTGAGCCCTAAGAAGCTCGCGCTTGAGATTCTTCTGCTCGTCCTTAACATACTCCTCCTGAATATCAATGAACTCGAGCTGGCGTTGGAGTGATTTGAGGCGGCTATAGAGATCGTCTTCATCTAGAGATTGGTACTGGTCGCTTAGGGCTTGAAGGTCTGATCTTGTTGAAGGAAAAGAAAGCGGTGGTTCTGAAGGAGGTTTCGGATCCATCACAATTGCCGAAGCGGACATTGTTGCTAAGCTTCCGGTAATCGTTCTTCTTATTTTTCTTTCTTGTAGCTATGTTTCGCAGAGAAAAGATAGGAGGAAAGAAGTAGAGTAAAGGGCAAGAAATTGTGATACGGTTTCCCTCTGCAGGCGAAGTTGGGCTTAATGTGATTTGTTTGGTCAGAGCCTCAGCCCAATTTTTGCGTGGGACTTTATCCGCCGTTTTATTTATATATATATATAAGCTTTATTTGTTGGCTTGAACCTATCGAAAAAATATAATTACAATTTTTTACGTAGCAACAAATTATATAATATATATAATAATATATTAAAAAAATAGATTTAATTACCTTAATCATAATCGACCTAAGATAAGAAAGAATAGGGTAGGGGGGTAGGGAGGTAGGGAGGATTATTATAGCATGCATAAATTTAATAATAAAAATAAATAATTTTAATATTCCTTAAATGATTTATAAAAAAATTTAATTGAATTTTTATAAAATAATATTAAAATTAATAAATTTTAATATTTTTAAATATTATACCATTAAATGTATATTTTTATCCAAGATAAAAATTTAAAACTAAGTAAATTAAATTATAATAAAAATAAATAATATAATTTAATATATATATATATACTGTTTTCTTCTATCTTGTTCTCCCTGTCTCTGGAACTGTTTTTGTTTTTTTGTTTAAAGTGAGATGAAGATACATTCCAATGTGACAAGTGTGATATTATCCTTTTTACATGCGGATAGGGAAATAAGAACAACGAATGCTATTGGTTGACTTATAATATGATTTTGAAAGAAATATTAACAAACAAAGCAATTTAGCTAGGAATTTAATGAATCAAAATCATTCATTTTATACTTACCTAATCCTATTTAACTTTTTAATTGAGTTAAAACATCTTAATACAAACAATCCAATTCCATTCAATCTAATTCGATCAATAAATTTAATTAATTTTACTTTTATATTTTTGAATAAAAAATTAAATTTTCCTATAATATAATCTTACTTGAACTTAAAAAAACCTTAAAATATCAAATAAAAAGATTAAAATATGATTCAAACCATCAAACTTATATAAAATAAAAATAATACAATACAAATTACAATAATTATTTCAATAAAATTAACGTTTCATTCAAACAATAAACAAAATAATATTTTATAATAATTTAAAATTAAATTAAATTAATTATTTAATTCTTTAACTTCCATAAGTATCTTGAAAATATTATAAAATAATAATATTGAGTATTAATAGCAAAAACAAAAAACTTGTGTTTCATTAACTATTAATAATAATTTAAAAAATATTAATAAATTAATATACTAAATACATATAAAATAAAATAATTATATATCATATTCAATCAAAAATAATATCATTAATGCCTCTCAACGTATCGTCAAAATAAAAAATAAAACGTATCTTCAAAATAAAAAAATAAAAAAAAGTGATTAAAATATTAAAACATCAACCATAATATAATGCTTTAGGTATCAACTAGCTGATCAAATGCACACCACATTTGAAGTACAAAGCTAGCTAACAAAGCGTTTAAAAATACTAAAAACTGTGAAAAGTAAACCATGTTTCATTGAAATCACAAGTTATGAATGCTGACAAGATTCTGGAATCATTTATTTCTACCAATTACAAAAAGCATCTATATACAATTGTTAAAAGAATAAGGAACAATAATTTATCTGCAGATATGAGCTCAGATCAATTCAACCTCGGAAATAGTCAGAATGCTTGAGAATAGTTTGCAACTCAAGCAATTATTTTCAGCGTGCAGACAAATCAATAGTAGCATTTTCTAATATATGTAAAAACAAGTAAACGTTTCATGAAGCCCTCATCAAGCTGTGTTTATAATCACGTTTTGATTATCAAAAACAATAAAACTTTAGCATATAGTAATGTAGTGACTCCATGGAACCTTAAGTAGTTCTCAACTTCTCACCACTAAGCTCTGCAACTAAAGTACCACAAACTATGTCGAACCCACAATTCTCATCCGACAGTTCCTTTTAGGCCCAACTTAGGAAACATGTTTAAATTTTTTAAAAAAATGCCAAGAAAACATAAAACTGACTTAAAATAACTAAAACCACGAGAAGGAAAGGTTTCACAGCAAACAATCAACAGTAATTTCACAACAAAAATTTAAGAACTGAACGATGGAAGAACCAAACAAGTTGAGCAAGGGTCATAATATAAAGTACTTGACCACAAGAGGGCGGTACTATGAAATTCATTGACGAGATCCTAAATCAACCATAGTAGTAATATAAATGAAAAAATAAATACTCAGCGAACCCACAATAACACATTGAAAAAATATCAAGATTAGCTAACCACTACTATCAGAGAGCTCGTAGTCCATAGTAGTCACTCAAAAATAAAAGCTTTCACTAAAACCCTAGCGAAACAAAGTCGAATGAACCCAAAAAGAGCGAGAATTGGCTCAATTTGTTGCAAAGCTTTAACTGGTATCGACCACTACCGACAAAAATCTGCTGAAATCGTCACAAATAGATTCAATTTCGGGCATAGCTCAGTCCAAAAAGCTCAGAAAAAGTTGAAATTGAGACGCAGAAAGTAACAGAGAAAACGATTGATTGGTGCTGCAGACAGCGGCTTAGGGCTTGAAAGACAACACGCGGAATTGAGGAACAAGGAAGAGGAAGAGGAAGTGAGGGCTGTGAGGCGTGACGGCAGGACTAAAAAATGAAAATGAAATGCACAAGTGCATAGGGGCTTTAGTTTTTTTTTAATTATAAAAAAATATTTGAGGGTTTTTAATTTTGTTAACGCATGAAATATTATATAATAGAAATAAAAATAAATAATAAAAAATATAAATATAAATATATATTTAATTCGAATAGATGTGATGGTTGATTTGAATTTAATGGATTTAAAAAATTTACGAACCGGTAATCAAATCAAAATTATTAAAAAATTAAAAAATTGAATTGATTGAATGATTAAATTTTTATCACACTTTTAATTGTATACTGTATTTAAAGTCAATGTTATTGAGTTTATTATTGGGATACAAATTTGCAATATTTTTTTTTCTATGTAGCAACTTAAGTGGAACTTAGAAATTAGAATTAACTAAGAACTTAGAATGATATACAAAAACTTAGAATTAGCTAAGTAGTGTTTCATGTCTTTTTGAAGCAATAATGTTATTTCTGAATGCTGCTCTTTGGTTGTGCTCTAATAAATTCTCCATCTAAGAAGCATCAACAATGCTAGAATTACATCTTAAATAACTGAAACGAGCTTATTTTAACATGCAGTGAACTGACAATCATAATAGTACAGGTTTAGTACATAAATAGATAAAGATTGGTAATTGATAGAGACTGAAATGGAACAGTTTGTAAATATAATCATATTTTGATTTGTTATCGTTATAAATAAATAAATTAATTAATTAATTTTTTTTTGTAATATTAAAAGGTGTGAGTTTAGAAAGAAAAAATTAACAAGCACAGCATGAAACAACTGACCCCCTAAAATAAGTAGTATATCACACCCTTCTTTATAATTTCAAACAGCTTCATTAAAATTACTTATCATGGATAACTAGTGACGTATCTAATATCAGCCTATTTGAATTGAAAAAAAGATGTATCTAATAGCAACCTATTTGAATTGAAAAAAGATACAGGATAATTTAATATATCAATTAGTAAAATTTTAGTACATAAATTGATAAGGTTTATTGATTTATTTAATGATTAATATATTTAAAATTTAAAATTTAATCATTAATTTTCCAATTCATATAATTCAGTTACTAACATTCAATATTAATATCACACCCTTCTTTAGAATTGAATTATGATAAATCTTGACTTTTTAATTCATTTGGTTCCAAATTATTTAAGAAAACATGATCTAATTTCTAACTTATGATAAAATTTGAAATTTATTAATCATTATTTCAATTATATAGTTATTAAGTATAATTTTATTAACATATTTTAATTAATATATTTATAATAATTCAACTAATTTGATAATATTAAAAATTATTTACTCAATAGAAACCATATGTAATCGTGGATATGTAATTAACCAAAGTTTTGAAATATAGATATACGTTAAAAGAATCATGATTTAGATTTTAAGATATCGTACTTCTTTAAAACAAGTTAAAAAAAATATCAAAAATTATATACTAATAAAATTATCAAAATTTTAATAATTTTTTAAACATATCAAAATAATATATTAGTTATCACAATCACTCTTTATATCAAATAAATTTAGTAATGGATGAAAGGTTTTACTGGTCTTTATTATTAGTCAATTAGGTATCTTATTTCTTAAAAAAAAAAGTATATTGTTGAGTAAAATTTATTAATATTAAATTTAAAAAAATAAATAAATTATTTGTATTATATATCCAATAAAAGATAATATAATATATTTCAAAAACAACTCACAAATTGAAGAGAAATACAACACTTAAAAAGCTCTCAACTCACACTTAAATTAAGAATACAAATACTTATTTATTTTTGATGGGATAATTAAACCAAATGCAAGATATGCTATTTATAGTTCTTATCATACAATCTACACCACACAAATATAAAACTAAAAAATAATTCTAACCATACAAATATTATCTACACACTTCTATTTTCTACATCATTCAAACACTCTATTTATTCATACTTAAACCACCATATTTATTCATCCTTTAACCACCCAATTTATTCATCCTTCAACCACTCCATTTATTTCTCTACATCCTTCAACCACTCGGTTTATTTCTCTACATCCTTAAATCACTCAATTTATTTTCCTACATCCTTTAACCACTTCATTTATTATGTTGGTGTTGATTTTCAACACTCCCCCTCAACACTAACTCTCACTATTTTTACTATGTCAAGTTGACGGCAAAACATTCCGAACTTACCAACGCTTAAGCTTTTTGTGAACAAGTCCACAATTGATCATCCATCTTTATTTGCCTCATCTCAATTTCTTCTTGCATAACTTTTTCTCTAATAAAATGATAATATACTTCAACATGCTTAGTTCTTGCATGAAAGATTAGATTCTCTACCAAACGAATTGTCAACTGATTGTCACAATATAACAGAATTATATAATTTATTGGTTGTTGTAGATTATTTATTAGTTGTATCAACTATGTACTCTCTTGAGCTAGCATTGACGCTGCTTGATACTCAACTTCAGTAATTGATAATGATATTGTCGGTTGTCTCTTGCTACACCAAGAAATTGTTTTTGAACCAAGCTTAAACACATACCCAGTTGTTGATCTTATGGTGTCATGATCTCCTGCATAGTTAGCATCATAGTAACCAACTAACTTATTGTCTCCACCTTTCTTGTCTTTAAAGACCATAGTCAATTGTACTATTCACATATCTTAGTATTCGTCGAATTGCTTCCAAATGAGACTTCTTTGTATTTTGCATGTACTAACTCATTACACTAACTACATAAGAAATGTCAGGTCAAGTTAAGGTTAAGTAGATCAAACTACCTACCAATTTTCGATACATTGTCGCATCTTCTAAATCTTTTCCTTCATGTGCACACATTTTGGCATTTGGTTCCATCGACGTCAAAATTAGTTTGCATTCAAGCATTTCAAACCTCTTCATCAAATCTTTGGAATATTTTTGTTGACAAAGAAATATTCTTTCTTGTGTACGGTCAACCTCTAAACCAAGGAAGTGCTTGAGCTATCCAGGTTTCTTCATCTGGAAACGAATTGATAAATTCTCCTTTATTCAAAGAATTTATGTCTCATCATCACCAGTTATGATTAAATTATCTACATACACTAGCACGATAACTAGATTTCCTTCATTGGTTTCGAAAAACAAGCTGGAATTTGTAGGTGTTACTGAATAATCGCTTTGTGTTAAAAATTCAATAATCTTACCATACCATACCCTGGGTGCTTGTTTCAATCCGTAAAGTGCTTTCCGTAGATTACACACATATTTAGGATGATCTTGGCTATGAAAACCCATTGGTTGGATCATGTAGATCTCTCGATCCAACTCTCTATGAAGAAAAAACATTCTTCACATCTATGTTCCATAAATTACAATCTTTGTTGGCTGTAAGTGCAAGTAAGACTCGTACAGTTGTAAGTTTCGTCACTAGACTAAACGTTTCATCATGGTCTAGTCTGTACTATTGAGAGAAACCACGATATACCAATCGTGCCTTATATCTCTCAATTTTACTCATATGGACGATGCTTTATCTTGTAAACCCACTTATAGGATATGGATTTCACATCTCTTGATTTTTGCACCAGATCTCAAGTTTGATTTTACTTAAGTGCATCGATCTCTTCTTTTATAGCTATCATCCACTCAGATCTTTGTGATGCTTCTTCGAATGTATTAGGTTCTATTGCTTCTTCAATTATGACTGCATTGACATATTTGAGATTTACCCTCCGTGTTCTTGTTGACCTTAAATGTTGAGATTGTGAAATTGATTCTTTTGATTCACTAGGCCCACCTTCTTTATTTAGTTGTTGATATATGCCAGTTTTCCAAGGATTATGAGTTACTCTTTGTTCCACATCATCATCGTTTGGATCTCTAGATTCACCTGAACTTGATTGGAGTTGAACAGTATGATCCTCCATCTTTTGTTACAACTTGTCTCAAAATTCTCTCGAGTCTGGCAACGCCTCTTTATCTAAGGACCACCATGAAGATGCTTCATCAAATACCACATCTCATGAAGTGTAGCATCTTCCACTCATTGGATCACAACATTTCCACCCTTTTTTCTAGCTGTCATATCCCACAAAGATATATTTAATAGCTTTCTTATCAAACTTACTTCGTAAATGATTGAGAACAAATACATAACATACATAGCCAAATACTTGAAAGTAGCTAACTGTAGGTTTCATGTTCCACAGTTTTTCAAAGGGTGAAACAAATCCTAACCTTGGTTGAGGAAGTCTTTTAATCATATAGGTTGTAATCCTCATTCTTTTAGCCCAAAACCTTTCAGGTACATTCTTTTCATGTAGCATACTTTGATAAATTTCTACAAGATGTCAATTCTTTCTCTCTACTACACCATTTTGTTGTGGCGTGTTAGCATAAGTGTACTGATGACGTATTCGATATTCCCTTAGGTATTGAGAGAACTCACTTTAACTATATTCTCCGTCGTTGTCTGTGCATAAGTAACAAATCTTTTTTCTTACTTCTTTTTCAATTGACTCTTTGAACTCTTTAAACTCTTTAAACTTTGAGAATATATTAGATTTTTTTTCATAAAGAAAACCCACATATACCTTGAGAAGTCATCAATGAGTGTCACCAAGTATTGCATACAGCCAATTGATGGTTGATTAACAGGTCTGAATACATCAGAGTGAACTAACTCCAATGGTCCCTTTTCTTTGAACTTCGATTCCTTATATGGAAATTGATGAGCTTTACCATACTGGCATCCTACACAGATTGTGTATGTTCACACTTAGCTTGAAATAGCTAATATGACCTAATCGCATATGCCATAGGTCTTCTGTCTCATTTCTTCTCGTCTTGTCTACATATGTAGATTATATTGACATCACATAGATTGATTCCAATCGTTGCCCATCCATTATCGTTGTTTCTGAGATCTTGAGATCACGATACACCTTCACGTCTTGGGCATCAAACAAGACATAGTGGCCTAATGATGTCAATTAAGCCCTATATAGCAAGTTTTTCTTCATTCCTAGGACACGATAAACATCTTGAAGTAGTACCTGGTTAGTATTATATCGAGGCATAACTATCATCTTACCAATGTGGGTTATCAATAACCTTGAGTTATCAACTGTCACCACTACACAACCTCCCTTGTACTCAAACATGCTTTCCAACTTCTATTTATCACCTGTCATATGATTTAAGCAACCCGAATCTACGATCTAGTCATTCTTGTAGTCAATCTGTTGTGATGTTGTCACCGTAAGAGCTAATTTTTCTTCCTTTGTAGTGAATAATGCTTCGACATCCAAACCATCTTATCTATGCTCCTTAGAACTAGAAGTAGCTGTATTACTTTCAACAAGTTTTTTCTTACTTCAACAATCTTTTGTCATGTGACCCATCTTTCTACAGTTGTAACATTCACCATTAAATTTTCTACTATTATTGCGGTTCTTCTAAGCTTCTCCTGAACGAAAGTCTCCCTTTCCTTGAGGAATTTTTCCTTTGTCATCATCATTTTTATATCCATTTCTATTGTACCGCTTGAAAGTGCCTTTGCTTTTACTAGTATAGAGTGTTTCTTCTTCACCTTTCAACGAGACTTCTTCCATTTGCTTAGTCATAGCTTATTGGCTGGCTAGTAAATTCTCAAACTCAATAAGAAATTGGTGTGTCGACCATCCTTGTATAGCGGTAATAAACCCTCGATATTTAGGTCTTAAACCATGGATAATCATTCTCTTTATCCTGGTTTCCTCAATAGAAGTTTTCAGATCTAACTCTAAAATTTCGCAGTATAACTTCACCTTATGAAAGTACTGAGAAATTATCATGTAGTGTTATGTCATCGATATCCACTCGTTCTCCAAAGGTTACAGTCCCGTATCATTCTTCTTTGAAAAGAGTATAACAAGAATGTCTCATGCTTTCTTCAGTGCTTTGGCATCCCAAATGTGCTCAAACATTTCTTCTTCAACTGTGATCTTTAAAACAAACATCGTTTTACATGCTTTAATTTTCCACTTCTACAATATGTCATTTGCATCTTCCACCGTTGGTTGTGTAACTTCGTCACCACCACCAACCTCCCCCAAGTCTTAACCTTGTAAGTAATACCCCATACATGTTATCCATATATTATAATTTTTGTTGTTGAGCTTCTTAATTCCTCCAACTACTTGAAGATCTTGAAGATCACCCATTGTGCCAATAAAACTTTATTAAATACCAATTCCAACACATTAATGTATCATTTTCTATATATTACTCATTTTTTAGTTTTAATCTCAATTTTACTATTATTTAAATAATAATATTTTATTAAAATTTAACTTTTTATCGACCCTTTCTCGATAACAAATGACAAAAAAACTCATTTTTTTATTAACAATAATCACCTACGAAACTTCTAGGTTAGTTTTTTTTATAAGATTTCTTACAAATAATTAACCAAAAATAATTAACCAAACATGGTTCAATAATTCATCAATTATATTAAATCTTACGTCAATTATGAGTAAAGATCTTAAACAGTTTATAAATCTATGTAACCCTTAATTCAATAAAATCTTATTGGATTAAATTAAACATAAATTTTTAAGTTGATATCAGAACTGGACTCCTAACTTATTCACTCCCATCAACGCCCAAGAATCTAATAGTGCATTCACCTTCTGACTTCGTCTATTCAATATCGACCAAAACCATCAACCAATGTGAAAAGAGACTGTTAAGTTTCACATTGATCAAGAGTAAAGATCTTGTACGGTTTATAAGTCTACGTAACTTTTAACTCAATGAGAGTGAAGAAGGCGTAAATTTCTAAATAATTAATTAGTTGTATCCATATCGGATCATATCATCAGCTGGGGCGGGCCAAAACTGTATATGCCGTGAATGTCCCAAATATTAGACCATACACTCAGGCCCAAAACTTTCCGCAAGAACATTCTTCATCTTTCTTAATAAAATCAATATTTCAATTGCACTAATGTTTCTTGTGATTTTGTTTATATATATATATATATATATATATATATATATATATATAGAGAGAGAGAGAGAGAGAGAGAGAGAGAGAGAGAGAGAGAAACAAATTTAGAGCCCTCCTAATTTCACGTGAGATAGGAATCCAATTAATTTACTTCATTTAATCAGTATTAATAATATACATGTCTTAAGTCGGTTTAAATAAAATGGAAGTAGCAGATTGGATTAATGAAGCTGGAAAATGAAAGAATAGATTAATAAAGAACAGTTCAATGACTCAGGATGTGGATGCTATTCTGAAAATTTCCCTAGTAGGTGGTCGAGGACATGCTGATTTGGGGGAAGATTGATAATGATATTTTCTCAGTAAGGTGTACCTATTGGCTTGCTGAGGAGATATGGAGATTGCATGAGGAGATTTGGGAGCTTGTTGCAGAAACTTAAATGAGCAAAGGTGGTGGAAAGAAATTTGGGAACTAAACGTTTCCAACAAACTTAAATTGTTTGTGTGGAAAGCCTGCAAGGATATTTTACCTGATTATGTTAATCTTTGTAAAAAGAAAGTGGTGTTATACCCTTGGTGTTCTCTTTGTAATGGAACTGCTGAAAATGTTACTCATGCTCTCTGGACATGTCTCTCAATCAAAGCAGTCTAAAAACGCTATATTTTTCAAAATGTTTACAAAAAATCCAAGGATTTACTTCTTGAAATATGGTGCATAATAGAAATGGGGTAATTCATAGCACGAAAGGAAATTGCGGATGAGTTTTGTAAGTTTCATATAAAAGGAAATTGTAGTGGTCTTTGTGAAGAGGGGGTAAAACACATTATGTGTAAGAGTTGGGAAAAGCAAGAGAGAGGCTATTTAAAAGTCAACACTGATGTTGCTATATGCAAGGAAGCAAGCTAGAATCTGGAATGGAGAAGTGATGTGGGCTATAGCTTGTCCATTTGAGGGTATGCTTTCTGCTTTATCCGTTGAATTGCAATCTTTAATTGTTGGCTGCCTGTAGATATGCAGTCAGAAAGGAGTTGCGAGATGTGTGTTTTGAATCGGATAGCTTGCAAGCTATTAACCTTAATAAGTTAATAAGTCAATACAAGTCCTGCACGCTCTAAAACCATGTTGGGCATGGATAATTAGACCTAATGACAAAAATATAGTACGAAAATAAGTTAGATGATTCGGAACATAATTTTGACATAAATAATTAAAATATTTTCATGCTTAACATATTAATAGATTGAAAATTTTTTTAGTAGTTAAATTCAAAATCCATTTATTAAAATTAAAATTATTAAACTTGTTCAATTTTTTTATGATTTATAAGAATAAAAATCGATAATAATAGAATTATCATTTTGGATGTTATAATTTTTTTTTTATTAAATATACAAATAACAATTTAAGTTTTAAAAATTATTAAATAAAATATATTCATATCACCGATTAATTTAAAAAAATAATTCTCGATTATTATAAAAATAATAATAATAACAAGAATAACTAAATAACTAAACTATTAATAAACAAAAAGAAACCAAATCTAAACAAAAAGAAACTGTTATTTATATTGTCTATAGTAAGAAAAAAAATATTAATTTTTGAAAAAAATAATTCTAATAAAATAACGAGAGAATGGAAAGTTAAACCATTAAATAAAAGATAAAGTAATAAAAAAATTTCTTAAATTATAAAGTAATAAAAAGTAATATTAATATGAATATTAATATAAATAAGAGATCTAAAAACTGAACATCTAAAACATTCATGTGATAATAGTAAGTTAAGAAGCGTTCAAAATAAGTTTTAAATTTGCAGTTTCGACTAACAATATTGAAAAACTTTTTTTTCCCTTATAATTAAAATATATATATATATATATAACAGAAAAGATAATATAATAGATTATAAACAATCTATTTGTTTTAAAATATTTATTAAAAAAATTAAAATTTTGTATTTGTTTAAAAAATTTATTAAAATAATAGAAAATAATATATAGACAAACAAATTTAATAATAAAATTATTTTATTAAAATTAAAAATACACAAATATAAATATATGTATAAATTATAAATATAAAATTTAAATAGAATAAAAAATTAAGACTTGTGTATTATATAGTATCTTTTAAGATAATGTTTTCGCTCATAAATGTTAAAGAACTACGTAAATTTATTTTCTAAGATATAACGATTAAATAATAATAAAATTATACAATAATTTATTATTTCTTAAATATTTAAGTACATGTATTCTATTTGAGCAAACAAAATATAAAAAAATAATAATTTTTTCTTTCTTTCTTTTTTTCGCCTCCTTTCCTCTGTCTGTCTATTTCTTTTCTTATTATTTCTTCTTCTCTTTTCTTTGTAGATATCATCACGAGAAAAGAAACTGAAAATAGTGTAATTAGTGTCCAAGAGTAACGGACAGAAATTAAACAGAAAATTTGTAATTAAAAATAAGAGAAACATAAATAAAACCAAAAAATAATTAAAATATTAAATAATCGTTTTAATAATTTTAATTTAAAAATTTTCAACACAAATGTTAAGACCTGGTAAACGGCGGCAAGCGTTAGGATAACAAGGTGCATTGGTCCTGTGCCACTCAAAGAAGTGGCTCTAACTCATCCAGCTATGAGCAAATGTTACTTCGTCTATCAGATCAAATTAGGCCCCCAAATCGTCCCATCTTTGAAAGAAACACATACCCACCTAAATAATAAGACCAGATTGTCCTTTACGATGGAGGCTGCTTTAGGCTCAGCTAGATGGGTGGCCACAATTTTTAGTTACACTTATTTTGTATTTTAAAAATTTAATAAATGTTAATTTTAATTTTAAAAAAAATATTATCTATAAGGAAATTATTTTACAAGTTATTGGATGATGTCTGATGGGATGAAATTGTAATGAGTTTATTTGATTATACCAAAATTACTTAGAATGCATTTACAGAAAAAAAAAGTGTCCTTAGGAAAAGGGTTTGCAGCCTATTATTTCATAACTTTGAAAGAATATATTATTTCTATTTCATAATCTAATATTATCATAAAATATATTTTATTTTATTTCATTTTAATTTTAAATTAAATATAAATATAATAATAATAATAATATTTTCTTTTCATGTGATTCTATTATAATTTTATTCTTATTATTTTTTTATTGTATAAAATAAACATGTGATTAATATTTTATTCAACAAAAAAAATAAATATGTGCTTGTTCCACTTCTGAATGTTCAAAACCTATATGGTTTATATGATTGTTTTATTTGTAATTCAAACATTATAGTATACAATTTCAAACTTCATATTTTATTTTAAAGTTTATTAAAAAAAATTACCACTCTATCGGATCAAAATAAAAATGTAATCGTGTTTCAGTGATGACAAAATTAAATATATGATTATTATTGGTTTAATATACATTGCATGCATAATCCATATGTTAAGATAAAATATTAAAATTGAAAATAAATATTTATATTTTAAATTATTTATGAAAAATATTGAAAAAATTAATCCATTTTTTATATTTTATCTTATGCAAAAATAACTCTGAGCTGTTCCTATTTACAATTGATCAGTAATGTGGAATATATGTTCCATGACATAATGCTGGATGTACATTATTGGTGAATTTGTGATTGAATTTCTAAAGAGGCCTTTGGGCAAAAGTACGTGAAGGGAGAAAGATGGTGCAAGCCCATTTAATGATTTTGGTTTTTGGTTTACTAATGCCTGTCCTCATGAGACAAATACTGTTACAAGTTGCAAGCGATTTTTACCATGAAAAGAAGGTTCCCTAGGCCATGTGTTATTTCTTGATTAATTTCCACATTATGGTATAGAGTTAAACGAACTATTCTTCGAAATTAATGTTGGTCGAATATGAGTTGAATTTCAAATTAGTTCCATGTATCTCAATCTCTTTCACCAGACGTCGAGTATGCATGATGCTATGCCCAACAAGCACTGCTCTAAAAGTAATGATATATATCATTTTTCAATTGCATTATTCTATCTTAACAGAAGCAATTCCAATTTGTCACTTTCTCTGATGTTATATGTCCTTTCAATACTTCATAAGTCTTTATCTGACATTAAATAATATTCCCGTAGTACAATTAAGTATCATCCATCCGTTTGTTTATCTACAATTTTGGGAATAAGGCAAGTCGATAAGATTCTCAAACATCTATCTCAATTCTCTTAAGCCCGCCACGCAAGCTACTAAAAAAGATTACACATGCAAATTGCTAGGGCAAGCTACAAACTTTTTTTAATCTTTTATTAGTTTTTGTAATGCATAATTTGTTGGTTCAAATTTAATAAATATATCCTGAACTTTAAAATTTAAAATCTAAATAAAAGAATTTAATAAATATATCCTAAATTTTAAAACTTAAAACTTAAATTTTAAGTCCTAAAAAATTATCAAAAATTATTTTTCTTGTTTTTAAATTTTTTTAAGATTAAATAATAATTTTTAATAATATATTCTATTTGACGAATAAAATAACAGTTAAATAATATTATTTAAATTTTACTGAATAAATAGATATTAATACAATATATATTATTTTTCATTATATTTTAATTATAAATAAAATAATACAATATTGATTCCTTATTTGATTTTAATAATTAAACCTAATACTGTAATAATAATCCTATTTCGTTTACATTCAATTCTATTATTATTACTATTATGCAACTAAATATGACATAAATGTTACAAAGTCGCATACATTGGCTTTGTTTACTAATAGATAAGTGATAAGTACTTGGTAGCCAATCGATCATGGATGCAATAATAAAGCATGTGAAAATTGACTTACTTTATAAAAAAGAACAAGTTAGATATCAAGTTCACTCCATCTCTGAAGGACAAGTACTTGATATCTTTATAAAACCCTTATAGGATTCAAGATTCTTTCCTTTGAAAATCAAGCTAATAGTTCTTTCATCACTATGAGTTTGAAAGGGGGTGTTGGAATATGAGAATACAATAGACTTGTAGTATGAGATTATTAGTACTACTCTAACAAAATAATAGTTTGTTACTAGATATTTTAGATATATTATTGTTTGTAATAAAACTTATATATAAAGCAGTCAAGTCATTCAATAATAAAAGATGTTTTAATAATAAAAGATGTTGATTGTTTCCTTTTCTCACCATTTTATGTTCTTTATATAAAAGAAAGGCTTTACTAGATAGTTTGTTACTACAAAGAAGTCGATTCATCGAGATAACTTAAAATTTAAAATCGATCCTATATATCAATCAATTTTAAATTTTAAGTTGATATTAAAATTTTAAGTCGGTTCTAACCTAGAACGAATATAACCCTTTTAAACATATTTTGGTTATTGTATGCTAGTCTCACTGTATGTTTTTGATCACATAACAACAGAAAAAATCAAAATATGTTTAAAAGAGTTTTTAAATACATTCTATTATTAATTAAAAAATTAAATATTAATTAATTACTTAATAATTAAATTTATAACCAAACATAATTTATATACAACACACACACAGATATATATATATAACTTAATTACAATACCATCAAATATTATAAGATACCTATATTATTCAATATCATTAGATTCTTGTTCTGATTCTTCTTGTGATCTTATAATTTCAAGCATGTGTTATGCCTAATCTTCTAGTAAATCATCAAAAATTTGCATGTTATTGCCTCATTTGTTCCAACCAAAGAACTACATCTATTTAAATTTAAAATAATAATATAATATTATGAATTCACCAAAAATAACTTATATATGTTAAAAGAGTATATTTGTAAAAAAAATTATCACATGTTTAATTGACATGTTCATATTTGAGATGATTTTGCTCATAAATTTCACAACAAAGTATCCACACATGACTCAATCATTTTATTGTGGAACCAAAAAAAAAATTATACATGATTTATTAATTCGAAAATCTTTATTATTCAATAGTAAAATTCATTAAATTATTAACATTCGCTTATACATATCATAATTTTGTCTCATATAAGCTTATGTAATTTTTTAAGGGCAATGCCCTTACTTTTGTTCCACAGTTTCTCCTATCAAAGTTTAAAATAATTAATTCTTTATTAAATAGTACAAAGAACAATAGAAGAAAAATAATTAGTTATAACTCTTACATTTCAACAATTGTTTTTGTGTCTTTATTCAATTCTATGAAAACTGAGTCACAATACCAAATATGATTGCTATATAGATCAAGGATTACTAACATCTAATGATCTTGGCCTTGTTCAAACTTTAGTGACCAAAGGATTATCAACTTTTGATTTCTCTGAAGTGTTAATGTCATATCATATAATTTTTTAGCTTTGAAGCTAACATCATACTCTTGATATTGATTGACAAATGATTAATCATAAAACATTGCTAAATGTGATATGTGATTTGTTTGAAGTCGATAATAACATGCCCTATATAAAAGAAATATATTTAAATAATTAGATAATATAAATATAATTATATGCACTATATAAATGAAAGTTACTTAATGATTAAGGACTCACCTTATCCACACTTGAATTATACTTTAAAATCGATCATTTGAAATTCAAATAATTGAAATATGCATTCGATCGATATAAATAACTATCCAATGTCTACGCCAGATATTTCTTTAGGAAGTGACACAATTCATCTATGCTATTTTTACTCACAATAATAGTTATCAAAGAGCTAAGATTTTTGGTAAAGTTTATAGCATATTCA
Source organism: Hippophae gyantsensis (assembly GCA_030763125.1). NCBI lineage: Eukaryota > Viridiplantae > Streptophyta > Magnoliopsida > Rosales > Elaeagnaceae > Hippophae > Hippophae gyantsensis. The sequence continues at coordinate 13,239,745 of CM061037.1, read as the reverse complement.
TAATTATACTTTTTCCATGACTTCTTTTTGAATGACTTAGTGCATGATGATTTTCCACCAGACATCGATTTTCCATGAGATACTTGTTATGCATCTCTTAAATATGTCACACTTACCAATTCTAGTATAATTGACTAAACAAGAGGTATTATGTATACTAGTAACAATAAAAGAATAATAATATAATACAAGTAGTAAAAAAATGTTAATACCATACCAAAATTTAGCACAACTTGATTCGACGACCAAGCCACATATTATTCAACAGCTTCTTGGATTGCGGTAGCAATAGATGGCAGCATTAGTGGATAATGATAGAGCAATGATTAATCAATTACTATTTACCAATGTTTTGGAAAATATTGATTATGAATGTTTCAATCATTGATCAATTGTTGTACCATTCAAATAACAACATAGTCCGTAAATGATGGATCTTTCAAGAGACATTTCATATTCTATAAAAAATTTAAGAGATATATAATAAAAATAATATAATATCTACATATGCTTTAAATCTTACCACAAATGATTCATCAAACGAAGAAGGACTCTCATGTGGGGTAGCTATTGGAAGGACATTCTCATCAAAGTATTCATGCGATGGATGGTAATAATGCACAGATTGCATTTGAGACATTGAACTACTACTTGATTGCATCGGCATTCCTGGCATAAATGAAGGACCAATAAGATAACTATATCTTATAGAGGATATAGGTTGGCCACAAGATTACATGGGTGGCATGCTTGGCTTTGATGGTGTCATGCCTTGATTGTAATATAGTGGCATGCCTGGCATGTGTTGTGATTGAGCTTCAAAACTCTAAAATTACTTTAAACTGGCAATCTCACTTAGCATTGAGGCCTTAAAAAAGTAAAATTATTCTTTAACATTATTCAACTTTTCCTTACTGGCCATCTCATGCCTTTGTTTTGGAATATTGAAAATTTTCATATAACCATTATATTGGCTTCCTTTCCTAACATGACCAGGATGATTGGGTCCAAATGCATAATATATGACATCTTTCCCTGATTATTTGATTATTTCACCTATGTTAATTTGTTCTCGAACTATTCTCTACAAATAATAAAGTAATAAAGTATATCATACATTATTATATCAATATGCAAAAATCATAAGGACTTTGTATCAAGTTAAATTACTAACCAACTTATTGAGTTATTCTTCTCCTTGTTTATTCATTGGTTTTGACTTCTTTATTTTGGGGGTCTTTGTTTCTAAATACAATTAAGTTTAGGTAATCGATCTACCCAGTTCAACTTCTTACATAAATTAAATAAATTTATTAACTTACATTAGAGGAAAATAAATATAAAAATAGTTATAAATTAACAACTTAATATTACTATTATTTGTCTAACTTCAGGATTTGATGATCTCCCACTATGATTAGGAAGAATATTATGCATTTATATATCTTGATGTTCTTCCCTAATGATTTGAAATGCATCCATACGTTTATAATCTATGAAATCTTTCCATACTTGGGGTTCAATCCAGGAGTGATCTTTAGGGATTGTGTACAGTTCATCTTCATTAAGTGGTTCCAAGTATGAAAACACCTCATTTATAGCCAATTTGGAAGTTTTGTATTCCTTCCATGCCTTATTTGTAATCTTGTAGCACTTGTTAAACTAATTATTAGGGACTTTAAAACGATTCTATAAAAAAACATTTTAGAGGAGAAATAATACAAAAATGATATAATACGTAATTCATTGTAAAACAAAATAGACTTACATAAATGGTTTTTCATATCTTGTATTTTTCAGCATCTTTAACCTTACTCCAATCATTTATATTGATTGGTATACTTGACTTCACAAGTCTACCAATAGAAGATTTCAATTATTGGTCATTTTTTCCTAATGGATTACCAGTTGCATCGAATTGAACTGGTATTCTATTATCTGGATTAAGTAGAGCATAAAATATATTAGCCCAACCTCTTCTTTTAAAATTCCCCAATAGATCTACAATCTCTTTTATCCTAGGATTTATGATATATCTACAAACAATGATGAAATAGAAATTAATTCATAATTTTAAGTCCAAATATATAAACGAAAGTTATTAGAATAATATAGAACATATATCATGTTTAATTAGATTGTTGATCGTATATATATATTCATTCACAATCACTTCGGGTCCACGACGAAGAATCATCATCATCAACTAGATCATTACATACATTAGAAAATTTGTTTTAGAAATGACTAATATTGGATAACATATCAAGCATACCATCATCTTTTGAAAGCATCACATTGGTAAAATTCTTTTTGTGGAGGCGTTAACATAACAAACCATCTTGTGTCAATTTGATCACTCACATAAAATACTTGTTTTGCATGAAGTGCTAACATGAAAGGATCATTAGTATGACCTATCTTGGATAAGTTTACAAGGGTAAATTCCAAATCATCTATTTTATATCCAACATTGATAGCATCTTTGACCCAATCACACAAGCATATTGTTTCATAGAATACCTCATAATTGAGTTCTCAAATTTCTTAAATTATATCATAATATGTTCTATCAGAAAGTATATGATTATCATCTTTGAACTAGCAAATTGCTTAGTTTATGAAACCATCTTCACACTATTATGCTGGTTTACTTTGTACCTTACTTGTGTAGTAAACCTTGAACCATTAATTGTGAAACTAGAATATAATTTGATATCAAATTTTGGACCACGTGCGAGCTATTCTAAAGTTTCTCTTATATTATAATTGGGTTTGTTGAGTACAATTCAAATCTATGAATATAAAAACATGAAATGTGTTTAAAACAAAGTTTTAAAATATTATATAAAAGTACTAATTAATTCTTGTATATGACACTTACATGGTTGCGAAATCAATTAATAAGCTCTCACTTATGCTCATCATATAACTATTTTTCTCCTCCTTTTTTATAACAAGGATCGGTCTTTAGAAAGTTTAAATGAATTATGTGATATTATGCAAGATATATCAAATATTCATAATTAATAGTTTTATTTTATATGAAAAGGTTAAACATGTCATTACTTACTCTATGTACGGTTGTGTCTCATTATTATTTACCAAAATAATTCGCTGTGCTTTTTTTCATCGAGTACGATCAATGAACAATTTCTTACTTCCATTGAGCATAAAGTTACCTATTTGGATTATGTCATATTCTAAGAACAACTTGTGTGCAAGATTTCCAATATCAACACAACCACTAAAGTATTAAGAACAAAACTCATTAGCCTCTACAGCAATGTAACATTCCACCATGTATCCTTCGGGATGATTTCTATTATTTATATATCCTTTAAGAATTTGTATGTATCTCTTAAAAGGATACATCCACCTTAAGTAAGTAGGACCACACAATTGAACCTCTCGAACTAAATGAACACACAAGTGAATCGTTATATATATAAAAAATATATATTTTTCAAGTAGACACAAATTCTCCATAACATATTTTTGTAAAGAATTTAATTCGTCAATTGATATAGATTTCTTGCATATTCTATTGAAGAATTAACAATGATGAATTATTGATAATCGAACATGTTTTGGAAGAATTGACCTAGTAACAATTGACAATAACTGTTACATTAAGATATGACAGTTATGTGATTTCAATCCATAAAGTTTCTTATCGGTCATAAACATAAAATTTCTTAAGTTGGATGAGTAACCATCAGGAACTTTCACACCTGATAAACATTTACAAAACACATTCTTCTCTTTTGTTGACATTGTATATGATGGTGGTGGCAAGTGTGTTTGATTCTTATCATTTTCTACCTTTGATGCTAATTCAGGTCGTATGCCTAATTTCTTTAAATCCAGTCTTGCTTTAATTCCTTCATTTATTTTTCTAGGTATATTAAGTAATGTATTAATGAAGCTCTCACACACATTTTTCTCATTGTGCATGACATCTAAGATGTGATGAATGTATAGGTCTTTCCAATAAGGTAATTCCCAAAATATTAATTTTTTATTCCAACAATCATGATCTACTGATTGAGTAACATTTTCATTTTCAGCCCTTTTATTAGTTGATCTTTTTCGTTTCTCTCCATCAGTGAGTATTCTTTTTTTCATATTTTCATATCATTTGAATGTCATACCATTCAATTGCCTTACTATCTTAACACCTTGCAAAGGTTTTGGCATACAATCATGATCTTCTTCACCATCGAAAGGTTTCTTTTGGTATCTAAACTTGTGTCCAAATGGCAAAATTCGTTTATGTAATCTATAAGACATATTCCGTTTGTGAACAAGATAAGTTACAGAAGTGCCATCAATACAAATAGGGCATCCCATATAACCTTTTATTGCATGTCCTGACAAGTTCCCAAAGGCAAGAAAATCATTAATTATCTATAAGAGGACTCCCCCCAAGTTAAAGTATTATTTTTTATGTGCATTATAAACATTTACATTACCATTCCACTACGTCTTTAAATCATCTATCAGAGGTTGCAAATACATATCAATATCAACTCGAGATTGTTTCAATCCTATGATTAATAATGTTAGCATTCTGAATTTTCTTTTCATACACAACCAGGGAGGAATGTTGTATGTTACCATAATTATTGGCCAATAACTATATCTATTACTAAGGGAACTGTGTGGATTAATTCCATCAGCAGCATGGAAAGACAAAGATTGCGTGAGTCAAATGCAAATTAAGGGGATAAATTATCTACTACTTTCCAATTTGGAGAATCAGAAGGATGACATAGCATCCTATCATCAGATTGATTCTTTGAATGCTAAGTTAACATCTTTGATGTCTCTTTACATTTGAACAACCTTTGAAAGGGAGGAATCGAAGGAAAGTACTAAAGAACCTTTTTAGGGAGTGAACTTGACATCTAACTTATTCTCTATAACCAAGTCTCAAATAAAGTGGAAGTCAATTTTCACATGCTTTATTACATTAGCTTGATTTTCAAAGGAAGGAATCTTGAATCTTATAAGGGCTTTATAAAGGTTTCAACTACTTGTTCTTCAGAGGGAGTGAACTTGACATCTAACTTGTTCTTTATAACCAAGTCTTGAATAAAGTGGAAGTCATTTTTCACATGCTTCACTACAATATAGAGCATTTAAGTCGGGATTTAAAATCAGTTTAAAATTGACTTTAAACAAATTTTAAGTCGGTATGCTTATGAACCAACTTTAGAAATAGCAAAAAAATCAAAAAATAGCATCGATTGACATGGAAAATGATGCTATGCGTAAGACGTAGTATCAGTTTTACACGTTAACCGATCCATAATTTAAAATTGGTTGACACGTAAGACTAAGTAGTTGATATATTTATAAAGCCTTTACAGGATTCAAAATTCCTTCCTTTGAAAATCAAGCTAATGGTTCTTCTACCACTACGAGTTTGAAAATGGGTGTTGGAGTATGAGAATACAATAGACTTGCAATATATGATTACTAGTACTACTCTAAGAGAATAATAACTTGTTACTATATATTTTAGATATACTACTGTAATGTAATAAAGCTGTTATATAAAGAAGTCAAGTTATTCAATAATAAATGGTATTGATTGTTTCCTTTTTTTACCTTTTTATTTTCTTTATATGAACAAAATAAATGCAATAGTTTGGTGGTATTTTTGTAGGTTTACTCAATAAATTTTATTTGAGCTTAGTTTAACCTAATTCACTTTTAAATGAGGTAGATTGAGTAATTAACAAGTTGATTTATTACATTTTTGAAAAATAAAAAAGATATTTTGTTATTTTATTTAAGAAAAAAATATTTGTATAAATATTATCTTTTGATTATAATTTTTATAAAATAAGAAAATATAAAATACTATTTTTAATTATGTTTTCTATAGTGTCATTTTTAATTATTTTTTGATAAACACATTTTATTGAATATGCTTACAATTTTCTTATGAACTAGATGAGTACATGGTTAGATTTTTTAACCCATCATCTCATTGGATCAATTTTAAATTAGTTGAGTTCATTTGACTAAATTGATGTAATTTGAAAATACAAATTTTAATATATAGTTAATACTTATATAACATTCCTACTTATTATATATTTTATGTTGATTATTTTCATCGTAAAAAATGCTTTTTAATAATGGTTCCATATTAAAAAATATTTTTTATTATTTGAATTTTTTGTCAATCTTCTTTTGTTTTTTTTTTGTTCCTAACAGTTCATGTTATGTATGAAAAACAAAATAAAAAAATTATATATAAAAATATCTTAATAACTTATAACAATAAAAATAACATTATAATAATATTAAACAATATTAAATTAGAATGAATTCAATATTAAACCAATATAATATTTGAAGTTTAATTTAAATGGTATCAAAACATTCGGTGTTCCAATACTGGATTTTGTTTTTTTAATAAAAACATATAAATTTTACATAAAAATTATTATTTTTTATTATGAGTTTTAAGGGATTTTATAAGTAATAATTTCAAAAAAAATTAGTATTAATAATTCAATTTCTAACTTAATTGTGCAATAACTCTGAATAACATCACAAATATCCTCAAATTTTGAAATATTTTTAAAAATACCCTCCAAATATAATGAAAGTTAAATTTAACGAAAGTGAATAGTAATATTTCATAAATAAAAATGGAAGAAATAATATGAACCCAAGGAATAGTATAAGTAAAAATATAAGACATCTCATGATATTTTTCATAAGAAATGTTAATAAGTAAAATATTTTTTGAAAAAATATAAAAAAAATAAAATAAAATTTTAAAGAAAGAGATGGATTTAAAGATCTATCATTTTCATCTTTAAGAAAATTATTTTCAAAGAAATACATAATTTATTATGGAATAAATAATAAAAAAATGAGCATTTAGATAGAATTCAAATATTAATACAAGTTTATTTTATAGAAGGAATAGATACACCTATAAAAATAACATTGTTAGATAATAGAATAATAAATAAATAATATGCTCTACTAAGAATGATACATGATAATTTAGAATATCAGAAGCTAAAATTTACAGTATATCATAGGTTTGCTATTAATATCCATGATAAAAACTTAAACCAAATATTAAGTCTAACTTATGAATTTGAAAGAATAGATTTAATGATAGAAGAAAATCATCTATTTTCGATACACTACCTAGTACCATATATAGATATAATGAATTTATAGAAACAGATAAAACCTTTCAAGAACTTGGACAAATAATAAAATCAAAAATATTAACAGACTTTGAAATACTGGATAAATGACACTTAGATATCAATAAAAAACCTCTGATACAAGGAAAAAAAGTAATATGATTAAAAAAATATATACCAAGATTTACTTTTATAGATCATGAAGAAAAAACTTCTTACAAAGAAGAAGTTAAAAAACTATAAGATGAAGTTCAAGTAATGAAAACATTAGTTTATGATGTTATATTAGGAAGACAATAATGTTTAAAGCAAAAATTAAAAAAGATACAATTAGAAATAGATGTAAGCCTAGTAAGCGTAGCAAAAAATCAAACAACATTAATGAAAGTTTTGAGACTTCTAACAGAAGAAATGTATTTAGTCCAAGAATCAAACACGAAATACCGACAAGATATAATTGAAATACAAAAAGAATTATTAAAAGAAATAAAGGTATGTGGTTATAATAAACTATAACAAGATATACATATGAAATTTATAAAAATAAAAAAATATGTATATAACGTACATAGAAACAATAATATTATAGGTCTTAAATACAATCCCTTAAAAAGATTAAAAGTAGAACCACCTAAAAGATCAGATGTCATTATTCACAAAAATAAGAGAAGAAAAAATGAAGAAAAGTTTAACGAAAAAGATATAATTTAATAAAATATAGGAAAAAATTAGAAGAAAAATTAATAAAATCTTAAAATAGGAATATATAAAAAATTAGTTAGTTTGTTAACACTAACTAATGAAGAATTAGAAGAATATTATAATGAAAAATTTTGTACAAACAAAGAAAAATATGATATGACAATAATCAATAAGACTGATAATGAACTAGAAATTATGACCCTAAAAGACCATATGAAAAAAATTTCTTTATTAGTTCCTTACCAAGAAAGAACATTTGATCCAAATAGGGAAGAAAGAAATAGGGAAATGTTAGAAGAGCTTAACACTACCAATAGAAGAAGACAACCACCTAATATGAAAGAAGAGTTACATTAGGGAACTAAAGGTAGTATCCCACCATAATTCAAGCACCTTGATAATTATAATTTTAATCTTTTAGATCTAGATTGTATAAGAGATAGGAAAAAATTCTTATATAGATGGGCTAGTAATGGTATGAGTGTGCTTATATAAACCTCTCAAATTACACAAACAAATCCTTTAATCTATAGGGTATTAGTGTATCCCATCATAATTCAAGCACCATGATAATTATAAATTTAATTTTTTAGATCTACATTGTATAAGAGATAGAGAAAAATCCTTATATTGATGGGCTAGTAATGGTATGAGTGTACTCATACAAACCTCTCAAATTATATAAAAAAATCCTTTAATATGTAGGGTATTAATAGCTCATAAAGTGACGATAAATGTTAAAGTTTGGTTTTCAAATTTAACAGACCAATAACATTTATTATTATAAAGGAATACTCCCATAATAAGATAATATTTAGATATAGTAATAAATGGAATATATAAGAAATTTATTGAAAAAAATAAAGGAAGAACTATCACTAAATTTAGTAAAAATGAATTCAATGAAGCCAAATGACATCTAACAAATATGAAAATCTGTAGCATGTGTTACATAGATTTTTTTATTTATGAATATGAAATGTATTACCATAAATTACCATCCTATATGCAAACATCTTATATGTAAAATGTTGTTTCCAAAAATTACCTAGAACATTACATAAGACCTTAACAGAAAGTTAAAATAAGATAAATAGGAAAACAATACTAGACTCCTTTTGAGGAAGAATAAAAAGCCTTAAAAGCTAGATAATTATTAAATGCCAAGAAAGATAGGAATATAAAAAATAATAGAAAATGATAAAATCTGTTGTGATACAAGAGATTTTAGAATACCAAAAAAATATGGATGTAATATAAAATCCTACAAAAGAAAATACAAGAAATTTAAAAAATATAAATTTAGAAAATAAAATTTTCAAAAATATAAAAGAAGATTTAATATGAAAACCTATAGGAAAAGATATTTTAGAATGAAAAAGTATAAACCTCTTGAAAACAAGAATTATTGCCCTTCAAAGAAGAAAAAATGTAAATATGAGATATGTAATGAAGAAGGACATTATGTTAATGAATGTCTGAGTAGGCTTCAACATAGAAAAGAATTTAAAAAAGAATTTTCACATAAAGAAAAAATCTTAGAAGAATTTTTTAAGATGGAATTGAAACCAATCTAGGAATCAAATATACATGATACTTACAGTATTTATCTATTAGAGGAAACTAAGGAGAAAATAATTAATTCAAAATATGAACACTTAAAATGTGGCTACTCTTCATCAAAAGATGAATGATTTGTATAGTATTACAAATCCAAATAATACATACATAAATATTGGATTTAAATTTAAGGGTTATACCAGCTATCATTTACATGTATATATAGATACATAAGCTAGTATATGTGTAACAAGTAAATAAGTATTTTGAAAATAACACTGTAAACAGGCACCAAAATATTTAATTATAAGAATGGGTAATAATACTACAAAAATCTTCATAAAGTTTTAAAAGATACAAATATAATGATAGGAGAAGAAACGTTTCATATTCCTACCCTATATAAACAAGAAACAAGAGTTGATTTATTAATAGAAAATAATTTTTTAAACTTATATCAACGTTTTACACAATATTTAGACAAAATAAGTCTAATAACATTAGATGGTGATACTATTTATGTATAAAAAAAAGAAGCTTTGGTTGTATCAAACCCAACATTTATACAATAACGTAAAAAGTGAAAACATGGTGAGAAAGAGTAGCAAAAACCTTATCTAGAAAATATTTCATTAGATATATGAGAGAAATAAAACTCTTTTCTTAATGAAATACATGAAGATAAAGCCCTAGTAAGTATTAAAAAATTATTAAAAATAATAAGTTTAGAAATTTTTTTGGATCCAAAAATTAATAAATCTAAGACAATTGTCAACATAAAATTAAGAGACCCTAACAAGGTTATCAGAGTAAAATCAATGATTTATACTTCAGAAGACATAATTGAATTTGAAAAACAAATCAAGACCTTTTAGAACTAAAAGTCATAATACCAAGTAATTCACATCACTCAAGTCCAACATTCTTAGTTGAAAAAGAAGCTAAAAAAATAAGAGGAAAAAAAGAATAGTAATAAACTTAAAAGTATTGAATAAAGAAACCATTGATGATAAATACTTTATTCCAAAGAAATAAAAATTATTATCATTAATAAAAAGAAAAAAATATTTCTCAAGTTTTGATTACAATAGTAGATTTTGGTAAATACGACTAAATGAAGAATCTCAAAAATTAATGGTATTTAGTTGCCCCGAAGGACAATTCCAATGGACTGTTGTTCCATTTGGATTAAAACAAGCTCCAAGGATCTTTCAAAGATATACGGATAACATCTTTAAAAAATTACAAAATATTTATTGTGTTTATATAGATGATATTTTGGTTTTCAGTAATGAATTAAATAAACATTATTTAGATATAATTAATATTATACAAGAATGCAGGAAAAAAGACATTGTACTCTCGAAAAAGAAAGAAATGTCCAACAAAAGATTAAGTATTTAGAGTTAGAAATTGAAGATGAAGAACATAATCTACAAGCTCATATATTAAATAAAATTCAAGGTTTTTCTAGTGAATTAAAAGATAAAAACCAATTACAAAGATTTTTAGGATGTCTAGCATATGTTAAAGTATATATCAAGAAACTTGTAGAAATACGAAAGCCTTTACAAAAAAACTTTAAAAAAGACTATATCTAGAAATGGACAGAACAAGATACTCTGTATACAGAGAAAGTAAAAACAAAGGTAAAATTTACCAACTTTATACCATCCAAGGCCAGATGATAAAATGATAATTGAAACATATGCTTCACAAGTATATTGGGGAGCAATTCTGAAAGCAAAAGTAGATGACGAAGATGAATAACTTTGTAGATATACATCAGGATCTTTCCAAGGTCCATAGTTAAATTATCACAGTAATGAAAAATAATATCTAGTTGTTAAAAAATCTATTAACAAATTTGCAATATATGTCATAAGTTTCAGATTCATTGTTAAAATCGATAATATTACGAGTGATTACAAAAAAAGAAGATTAGTTAGATGGCAACAGTGGTTCAACCACTATAATTTTGATGTTGAATATCTCGTAAGAAATAAAAATAGCTTAGCAGATGCTCTTACATGAGAATTAGCACCTCTAACTATTTTTATACTTAAAGTAATGAAACATCTTGATATCAAGATTAAGATAAAAGAAAAGGAGATAAAAATCCTACAAAAACAACTCAAGTTGTTATACCTCGAGAAGTCTCTTATGAAGACATAAAATAAACAGGAAGAACATGATTGTTCAAAATAACTCTTAGAATCCAAAAACTCAAAAGAAGAATCTTCATCAAAAATTCAATCTAAAAAAGATAAAACTTATAAAGAAAGAATTCAAGATGAAAAGGAAAAACCTAACCGTTCAAAAGAGAATAACATCTCTGAAACAAGAAAGCTTAATTGAGTTGATGAAGTATAAAAAGACTTATGTGATCTACAATGACCTAAAACCAAGAATCTATAACAATTAGGCAGAACTAGAGTTCAATAGAGTAACTTAGAGAGCTTTCACAAAGAGAATAGAGACTGAAGGAAATTATGTCAATTACAAAGTACTAAAACTAATAACTCCAGAGAAGATGTTAAGAAATTACTCTGCAGTATTATAACAACAAACAACTGCACCAAGTAGGTTTACAACTCTAGAAAAGATAGTAAGACCTCTAGTACTATTTAGAGAGTCATTTCCCCCAACGACATCAAAGACAGTAAAACCTTTAGTGTTATTCAAAGAAATATCTCCTAGAAATTCATCAATCATTAAAGATGAAAAGGACCAATATAGAAATCTCAACAAACCACAATGGTTGATTTCTACAACTTAGCTAGAAAATCTACCTAGGAACATATTGAAGATATGGAGTTCTACACTACAGAAAAGGAACTCCCTATAGGAAGTAAATTCAATATTTTGAAGAAACTGATCCAATATTTGTTTACAAAGTTTTCCATACAAAACTAATAGAAAACATATGTCCACGAATTAGTTTAAGTGAATTAAATTATTTTCTAGAAAAATTCAAAAGAGCAAGGAATAACTTTAGGAAGAAGATTAAAGTTAGGATTGAGTAACATGTTGAGTAACATGCTCATAACTAATTTGTAATATATAGTTAAGTAATTCTACTTGTAAATTATCAAAAGTTAGGATTGAGTTTAGCAGTGAATTTGTGATTGAATTTCTAAAGAGGCCTTTGGGCAAAAGTACGTGAAGGGAGAAAGATGGTGCAAGCCCATTTAATGATTTTGGTTTTTGGTTTACTAATGCCTGTCCTCATGAGACAAATACTGTTGCAAGCGATTTTTACCATGAAAAGAAGGTTCCCTAGGCCATGTGTTTATTTCTCAATTAATTTCCACATTGTGGTATAGAGTTAAACGCACCTTTCTTCGAAATTAATGTTGGTCGAATATGAGTTGAATTTCAAATTAGTTCCATGTATCTCAATCTCTTTCACCAGACGTCTAGTATGCATGATGCTATATGCCCAACAAGCACTGCTCTAAAAGTAATGTTATATAGCATTTTTCAATTGCATTATTCTTATTTATTTCGCCTGTTGAGTAACATGTTCATAACTTATGATATTGTCCGTCATCTATATTCAAGAAGTACATAGTGATTGTTTCCCTTCCTATACTTCCTGTTAGCAGTAGGCATGGTACATTCGACATAAGAAGATCGTAGGAGTAAGCCATAGTTTAGTGATAACTAAATAAGAGATTTAGACGACTACAAACAATGATCAGAAGTTAAATAATGTCTTTATTCGACATTAAATAATATTCCCGTAGCAAATTAAGTATCATCAATCCGTTTATCTACAATTTTGTGATCAAAGTAAGTGGATAAGATCCTCAAACATCTATCTCAATTCTCTTAATTAAGCCCGCTACGCAAGCTACTGAAAAAGATTACACATGCAATTGCTAGGGCAAGTTACAAAGTTTTTATTTTTTTTTCTTTATTAATTTTTGGACATGTACGATTTATTATTCAAATTTAATATATATACAATAATATTAATTATTAAACAATAATTGTTATTATTCTAAACTTTTTATTTTATAAAATAAAAAAAATAAATCTTTAAATATAAAAATTTAAGTTATTTTTATTATAATTGAAAAATTAATATCAAAATAATTTATAATATGGTACGTAAAAATACTCTTAAAATAATTAATTAATTTTTTATTTAAGTGATGAATAAATATATAATAGTAATTATTTTATGAACAAAATAATTTAAATATAATATTAATAATAATTATATAATTTTATTTAATAAATAAGTCAAATATAAAATAACGATATATAAATTTATTCAATTAATATTTTTATCATCTAAGAAGTTAATCATACACGAATGATAGATATGACTTGATTGAATTTAATAAGTATTTTTTTTAAAAAAATAATTCATATTAATTAATTATTCTTTTTTTAATTGATATTATATATAATATTATTTTAATATGAAAATTATTAGTTTAATAAAAATACGATTTATTTATAAATAAATTGATCGAATATTTATTAAATAAATAATCATAAATTATATGATTATTATTTATTAACGTAATAAAAATAATTATATTATATAAAAAATTATTTATTATATAAATATTTTAATATATATTATTTGATATTCCATCAAACATTGTGTAATTTTATAGAAAAAGCTGTTCAAGAAACAAAATATTGGGACGATATCCGCCTCGAAACTACAAAACAAATATGAAATTATTCCTTTCCAATAGTACATTAATTGCTAATTTTATTGCTTTTCCCGATACTTTATATAATATCCCACTTTCCCATCACCTTAATAGTGGTGATGTCTTATATTTTTAAATGTCAACTTAAATAATAATTAACTAACATGTATATATAACAACTTATTTGACCTGTGAATATTAAAACTTAAAAATGTAGGAAGGAAAATGTCTATAACTTACAAAATTATCGTACTAATCTTTATCTTATTTATATAATTTAATTATTATATTTATATTATTTTATTAATCTTTGTATAATAGTATTATTTAAAACAATTTATATAATTAGAATAATTCGGATAATTAAATAATATATTTAAAACAATAATTTATTTTAAATATATCATTTAATTATATGAATTATTCTAAATCTATCATTTAATTATACGACGTTTTACGTTATTAGACAAAAATAACAAAATAATAAAAAAGAAACAAATGTAATAGTTAAACGGTATAAATGAGATGAAAAATAGTTTAATGATATGAATTGTTGGATTATGAGAATACAATAGACTTGTTTGTATAAGATTACTACTACTCATACATAATAATAGTTTGTTATTAGATATTTTAGATATACTCTTGTTATATAACATGGTCGTTATACAAAGCAATCAAGTCATTCAATAATAAGCAGTATTGATTATTTTCTTTCCTTACCATCATATATTCTTTATATGGCATCTGAGCTCACTTTCCGATAGGTCCTTCAAGGTTCATAAATGGCTTCCATTCACGTGCAAAATGTGAGGAATCACAATATCACTCATAATCTTAATGAAGTAACAGACGAAAATTATCGATCAATCTCATTATCTTTCTCAAACATTAATTTGCCACCAATAATTCTCAACTTTTATATAAAGCTTGATAACACCAATCACTTGATCTAGAAAGGTAGATTCTCTCGATCATTATATCTTATGGTATATAAGAGATCATAAATGAATCCATTCCCTCTCCTGTTTAATTTCTTGGAACAAGAACTGATCCAAAATATGCTCATTGGACCATATTGAACAATCTAGTGAAAAGTTGGTTTTATGGTTCTGTATCACCTTCAAGGCTTAATGCACGTATACCTTCCTCGAGGTGTATCTACAACACATCATTAATGTTATTTACATTAGATTTTTTCAACCTCTTCTCAAGAAAGAATTATAGACCTTCATCTTAAGTTACAAATTGTAGCCAAGAATGACCAAACTATTGAGCATTATACAATGAAACTCATAACAATTGCAAACAATCTTGTTGTTATTGGGGAATCTGCCTCAAAAAGGGATAAAATACTTTATGCACTTGGATGTCTTGATTCATCCTACAATTCTTTTGTTTATTCCATATCTATGCTCATGAGGAAAGAATTGGTTAATTCTAAAGACTTTTAGAGTCAATTAATGTCATATGATAAGAGGTTGTGTTCTCAAAAAGGTTCTAATGATTCTTTGAATCCTATGCAAGCTAACGTGGCTCGGTTTAACCACAAATATAGTTCCAAGAATTTCAATTCTTTAAGATCAACTTCCTCAACTTCTCCTAGTTGGAATATTCATGATTTTTTTCAAAATTTCAACCTCATAAGCAAGATAATAGTAGTTTTAAGTCCAAGAACGATAATTAGCCTAGAACCCAACGTCAAATCTATAGAAAATTGGGACATCCAACAAATAAATAATTCCACTTAAGAGATTTCTTGAAAGATCAATCCTCTAAATTTGTTACGCTCGCGAAACATCTAACAACTACTTCAAATGATACAATTTATAATGCATGGTTAATAGATTAAGGGGAAACACATCACCTCACCAACTTTGAAGAAAATTTGATCACCCAGCTACCTATGGTGGTTCTAAAACTATAGGTGTAGGTCATGGTTCTACCCTTTTTATCCACAAGCATAGTTCTATTATTTTTAAACCTTCAAGAAGTTACAATGTTTTACAATTTCTTAATATATTGTGTATGACTAATGTATTTAGCAATCTAGTTTCTATAGATAAGTTATGTAAGGATAATGATGTTATTTTTGAATTTCACTCACGTAAATTCTTTATGAAGGCTTCCAAGTCAAAGGAAATTTTGGCTTAAGGAATTTTTGATGGAGGCTTGTACTCTCTCAATGACCATGTACAAAGTCATCATCTTTTTATGATATATCACTTGCTAATTCTAGTAGTAATTATACTGCATATACTAATGTGACAAATCCATCTTTATGGTATAATAATTTAGCTTACCATTTAATGCTTGTCATAGACAAACTTGTTTCTTCTCAAATAATTTCTTGTACAAAAGATAGTGTTAATTCTACTTGTATTGCTTATGTAATGGCAAAGTCACAAAAATTACTGCTTAAGCACTCGCATGTCCCTAGTTCTATTTTGTTTGACTTGGTATATATGGATCTTTGGTGTTCACCCATTATTGCTAACATTGGTGTAAGATACTTCACGTTAATAGTTGGTGATTATTCAAGATTTATGTAGATATTTTTTTCTTAAACCAAAGATGAAGCTCAGGGTTTATTCTTGAATTTTATTAAAATGGTTGAAAGAAATTTTAAAGTGTCCATCAAATCTATTCAGTCAGATAGGAAGGGTGAGTTTCATTTTTTGTTAACAGCTTTAGCCTTACATGATATTTGGCATAAAAAAAACTTACCCACATGCATCAGAACATAGTGGAATTATAGACATAAGGTATAGATGTATGGTGAAGAGAGGCTTAACACTCTTATTACAATCTAGTTTATCTGTTAAATAATAGGTCTATGCTTTTAGAATAGTTGTGTTCACTATGAACATGTTATCTATTAAGGCTGTTGGTTACCAAATATGTTGTGTAAAGTTGTATAAAAATCCACAATATTTTTGTTTTCTCAATATTTTTGGGTGTTTGTGCTTACCATATCTTAAGTCTCAAAACAAGCATAAATTGTAACCTAGATGTTTACCGTGTATTTTCCTCGATTATGCCCCACAATAATAAGGATGTCTTTGTTTTGATTCTTCTACTAGCAAAATATACACAAGTAGACTTGTAATTTTTATTAAAGATGTTTTTTCCTCTTTCTTGGGTAATGTTATTTCTAACTCATGAGATATAATTGATGTTGACCCTTGCCTTATACTTTTGGCTCCATTCCATGTCTCATCTCTATCTTTACCTACTGGTCCCTAAAATGCTTCTTGTTTGTCAACTTTGCCTTTACCTAATCAACTACGTAGTCCAAACATGCCTTCTAATTTAAATATGATAGATAGTCCAAAAGTGATAGTGAGACCTAATATATCTAATACTATGAATTTTCCCATTGTCTCTCTTATTTTATCAGTTGCTACACCTATCTCTTATAGTTTGTCTCCTTCATAGGTGAGTAGTCCCAATATGATAGATAATAATGTCCATTTTCTAATCATTATACCTACTTATTCCTCATCTACTTGTCTTTTGTCTCAACTTTCTTCATAGCCTATATCATATTTGACCTTACCTTCACATGTTTCCACCCAATGTCCTACAACATTAGTTCATTTATCTTCACCAATACCTCTTTCCTCTTTCCTCTTACCATTTTCCTAGTAAATTATTTGTTGAACTCACCATACCATATAACCAACCCTCTATTCAAACAAATAAACATCACATGGTTACAAGGTCAAGGACAAGGATGTGTTTTTCGAAGCCTAAGATTTTTGTCACAATTATTTTACCTGAGCCTTCATACTATGTTGGACTCATGGTATATCTGAGTGGGAAGAAAAAATAAAAGAGGAGTTTCAATCTCTCATAGCCAATGAAACTTGGAAGTTGGTTCCCTATCCTAAAGATGTTGATCATATAGGAAGTAAATAGGTGTACTGTACAAAGCTAAGGTTGATGTGTTGTTAGAAAAGTATAAGGCAAGAGTTGTTGCCAAGGATTATGGCAAAGTTAAGGGTGTTGTCTACATATAAACCTTTGATGCGTTCTAATACTGAGGCAGAGTATAGAACTCTTGCTTTAGCATCAACCGAGGTAGTGTTGTTACAATCCTTGTTGAAAGAACTAAAGCCACGTTTGGTTAGAATGACTAGTACAGTGAATGAAATTGTTTTGACACATTCTTACGTTTGATTATGTCATAGGTATGAAATAGAAAGAAAACAATTCCTAAAAGATATGAAATTGTTACTCCACCATCCCTTTAGGAATTGTAATATACATTGTTTTTCATTTCATTCCAATTATAAATAAAATACTACAATATTGATTTCTTTTTTTATTTCAATGGTCAAATCAAACAATGCAATAATAATACTATTTCATTTATATTCAATTCTATTTTCATTACTATTCTATGAACCAAATATGACATAAATGTTACAAAGGCACATACATTGGCTTCATTTACTAATAGCATAAATGTGGTACTTGGCAAACGATCTCATCATGCATGCAAGAATAAAGCATGTAAAAACTAATTTTCATTTCATTTGAGACTTGGTTATAAAGAACAAGTTAGATGTCAAGTTCACTCTCTCTAAACAAGTGGTTGATATCTTTGCAAAGCTTTTAAGGGATTCAAGATTCATTCCTTTCAAAATCAAACTAATAATTCTTCTATCATTATGAGTTTTACAGGGGTGTTGGACTATAAGAATACGATAGACTTATAGTATAGGATTATTAAAATTACTCTAATAGAGTAATAGTTTATTACTATATATTTTAGATATACTCTTGTTATGTAATATAGTTGTTATATAAAATAGTCAAGTTATTCAATAATAAGTAGTGTTGATTGTTTCCTTTTCTCACAATTTTATATTCTTTATATAAATAAAATAAATGCAATAATTTGGTGGTATTTTTGTAGGTTTATTCTAAAAAATTTATTTGAACTTAATTCAACTCAATTCACTTTTAAATGAATTAGATTGAATAATTAATGAGCTAATTTATTACATTTTTGAAAATAGAAATATATATTTTGTTATTTTGTATAAGAAATAAATATTAATACAAATATTATTTTTTATTATAATTTTATAAAATAAGAAAAAATAAAATATTATTTTTAATTATGTTTTCTACGGTGTCATTTTGTTAATTATTTTTTGATAAATGCATTTTCTTAAATGAGTTTACAAGTTGTTTATGAAATAAGTGAATACACAGTTGAATTTTTTAACTCATCAACTTATTGGATGAATTTTAAATTAATTGGGCTCATTTGATTGAAATGATATAATCTGAAAATACAAATTTTAATATATAGTCAATACTTATATAGCATTCCCACTTGTTATATTATATTTTATGTTGATTATTTCATTAGTAGAAAAGCACTTTTCATTAGTAATTTTATATTGAAAAGCATTTTTAATTATTTAAATTTCTTGTCTACTTTATTTTTTTCTATCGATTCATATATGTATTATAAATGAAAAATAAAATAAAAAAATTACATATAAAATATATTTCAATAACTTATAATAATAAAAATAACACGTTAATAATAATGAATGAAATCAAATTAAAATAAGTTTAATATTAAATGAACTTAATATTTAAAATTTAATTTAAATGACATCTTTAACATTTAAGGTAAAATGTTTGGATTAAATTGTGTTTCTTTAATAAAAACATATAAATTTAACATAAAATTATTATTCTTTTATTACGAATTTTATAAGTAATGATTTTAAAAAATAATTATTAATAATTCAATTTGTAACTTAAATGTGCAACAACTCATAGGAGGTAGGACCCAAAGAGCGGAGTTTTTTATGCATATATGTTTTGCTTCAATCTTATTTGCTAATTAACACATAATATACAGTACTAAAACAAAATAATAATAAAAAGACGGTGGAGCAATAAACTAAAAGAATTAATAATATACTGTCAACTAATATAAACTTGATTAGAAAGCCCTCTAGGTACAAAGTACAAACCATCATCATCATCATCATCATCATCATCATTATCATCGTCTGGAAAAGAAAACATCCAATTAAATTAATAATAATATAAAAACAATCCATAGGAACAAGATAGCTAGCTATATCCAATTAAATTAATAATAATATAAAAACAATCCATAGGAACAAGATAGCTAGCTAGCTAGATAAAGTCGTTGAATTTTTTAATTTATTTTTATTTCAGATGGTTAATCTCACCTTAATTAATTGCAATTTGGTATGTTGAGACTCAAATCAGGTGTGAACCGATGGATTGTGGAGGAATATTTGTGGTTATAGAAGAGACCAGGTCATGCAAAGCCAATAATCATCACATGGTCGGAAACAACATTAAAAGAAATAAATGACCAGGTAAATTAATGGTGATTTTTTTAGTTGAATTACTCTAATTCAATTAAAAAATACCTTATATCTTAATTATATCATTTAATATTATTTATGTGTTTTTTTTAATTTAATTAAAAATTATCTTATGTATTAATAATATTATTTATATGTTAAAATTTTATAAATTTTTCTTTCTTTATTATATTAACATTAATTTATATCTTAACCTAGTGAAAGTATCTATATTCATATTATATAACACTAATATTTTAAAAGGGATAGATAAGTGAACTAATAGGTGACTCCCTACTCCCTACCTACATGGTGATTGACTAATGGCTAGCTAGCCCTCTCCCCCTTAAATTATTTTAACTTTTGTAATTAGTCATAATATTATACTTAATTTATTGTTTAGTATATCCAGTTTATATATAATTATAAAGATGGACCCCTTGCCTGTACTTTTAAAAAATCTTTAAATTAGCTGCTTATTTATCTGCCCTACCAACTCTACATTGTTTTCCTCAATTACTTATGATTATTATTATAGACGAAGGTTTCTAGAAAAATGTTACAGTTTGATTACCTTTTCAAATAATATATATATATATATATATATATATATATAATGTAGTTTGTTATAACTCTGATTATTCAATATTACTTGTAGTTTGTTTTTTTTCTTTTTCTTTTTCCAAAAAAAAAAAAAACTCTATTAATTGTTCCACATACAAGTTTGTTGACTCCAGTCAATGGATGCCTACTGATGGTTGCATAAAATTGATAAATAATTAATAAAAGGGATAAAAATAGTGATAATCA
This sequence comes from Hippophae gyantsensis, assembly GCA_030763125.1. Lineage (NCBI taxonomy): Eukaryota > Viridiplantae > Streptophyta > Magnoliopsida > Rosales > Elaeagnaceae > Hippophae > Hippophae gyantsensis. The sequence continues at coordinate 13,218,439 of CM061037.1, read as the reverse complement.
CAATGTTTGCTATTAATTTAGCGTTAATTGTTAAATATAAATTAATTTCAAGGAATTATATTTTAGCAAATGCCTAAGAAAAATGTTAGAAACATTTATATGCACCCACCCCTTATTTCTTTCATTAATATGTGTTAGTAAATTTCAAAAATATATTTTTATTTAAAATTAATTTTTTACTTTATTAAAAAATATATAACACATGTTGACTAAAGGAATAAGTATAAAATAGTATATTAAGAAGTGTTGTTCAATTTACTACGCTAAGTCTACAAGGCAGTCCATTGGAAGTTGTAGTCCTGCGCACCACGTACAACCGGTACTCTCTTTCTTTTTTGAAAAAATAAAAAATAAAAACTTTTATTATGATTAATATTTTATCTATCTATATATATATATATATATAATATAATACTATTTGATTAGATAATATAATTTTTAATCAATCTAACAAATCTTTTCTTTAATAATTACATATAGCTTAATATTTGTATGAACTGAATAAAAATATTTATTGAATTTTTTAAATATGAAAAAAAAATTATCATTGATACGATTGATTAATGATAACACTATTTTTATAACTAGTTCTCTAATTATATATGTTGTTAAATCATATTAATATATATTAAATAATATCTTATATTAATACAATAAATTATATCTAAATAAGATATTATATTAATATAATAAATCATATCTAAATAAGATATTATATTGATACACTAAATTGTATCTAAATAATATCTTATATCGATACAACAAATTATATCTAAATAATAAATATAAAATAGAATGTATGTTGATTATACTTATCTTACTCAATAGGACAATGAACTATTTAGTACTCAACGATTTGGTGAACAGATGGTTGCTTTTGTGTTATGATATGAACTAATTATATTTGCACCTTTTCTCAGACAATGTGACACTTGATTTCAACGTGTTTTGTCCGTTCATGAAAAATTGGATTTGATGTTATATGAATTGTGGCTTGATTGTCACAAAATAACCTAACTGTATGTGTGTAGTTAACATTCAAACCCTTTAACAGATTTCTAATCCATGTAATTTTATAACATGTTGTTACCATAGACTTGTACTTTGTCTCTATACTGGAACGAGATACAATTATTTACTTCTTAGTCTTCCATAAAATGGGTGTATTGTCAAAAAAAAAAATACACAACACCCAGTAGTAGATCTTCGAGTGTCCTTGCAACGCACCCTATCTACATCATAATAACTTTTTATTTATAATTGTCTCAAAATTCAAGTGAGGTCGGTAAGGTTTGTCTATGAATTGACTCAAAATTTACACTACATAAACAAGGTCTGGTTTGGTGATTATAAGATAAATGAGTCTTCCAACCTATCGTCGATATTGAGATGCATATTTCAATAATATTCTCTTACCTTGCCATAACACCAAGTTTTGATCAATGAAAAATCGTGATGGTTTAGCTCCTAGGAAACTAGCATCTTCAAGAACTTCAAATGCATACTTACATTGACTCAAACAAATTTATTGTTTATACTGTGCTACCTCAATACCATGAAAATATTTTAATTACCTCATGTATTTGAGCTTGAACTTACTTGCAAGAAATTGTTTCATTTTCAAGATGTCTTCCAAATCAGTTCCGGTCACTATAACATCATCAACGTATACTAACAAGGTTGCAAATCTTTCTTGGTAATTTCGAACAAAAAATGAATAGTCTGATCGGGATTGACTAAAACCACCATCCTTAAGAGCGGTAAAAAGTTTCAAAAAACCATTGCCATGATGCTTGCTTCAATCCATACAATGATTTGTGAAGCTAATAAACTTTATGCTCCCTCTTTCGTTCTTTATGCTCCCTCTTTCGTTCGAAAGTAGGAGGTAGCTTTATGAAAACCTCCTCACATAAGTCACCATTAAGAAATGCATTGTTGACATCCAATTGATGTAGGTATCAACCCTACAAAGCTTCTAAACTGAGAAGAATACGACTTAAGATGAGCTTGGCTACAGAAGCAAAGGTTTCTCGATAATCAATTCTGACATTTTGATTGTAACCTTTGGTAACTAAACGAGCCTTGTAACGTTCCATGGTGTCATCAGGATTATGTTTGTCCTTAAAAACCCACTTACAACTTACAATCAATTGGGTTCTTGTTAGGAGGAAGAGGTACTTAATTTCATGACTTATTTGCTTGTAAGGCTTGAATTTCTTGATTCATGGCTGCCCTCCACTTTGGTTTAAGGGTGGCTTGAGAAAAAGATTGCGGTGCCTTTTTCAGGTTAAGATTAACAGTAAAAGCTTTGTGTGTAGGAGAAAGTCTGACATATGATAAGATATGAGCAATGGAATGAGGAGTACTTGAAAGCTGAACTTCGCTCGTGGGAGATGACAATGTAGGGTGAGAAGGAAAGACTGGCTCAATATGAAAGTCTGACAATGTGGTTGGCATTATGGTGGGTCTTGTGGACCGTTGTGGTAGGGGAGTTACTGTTAGGGAAATGGATGTGTCTGAAATGATTGGAAAGTGAGTTTTAGTTTCGAGTGATACGATTGAAGTAGTAGAGTTAGGATTGAAATATGATTGTGATCCTGAAAGATTAGTAAGCTAAGATTGGAATCAGATTGTGATCCTAGAAGATTTGGAGAGTTAGGAATGAAATGACTTAGATTCAAAAAAATTTGGTGAGAGCTGGTAGTCCTAGCCTAATAAGGAAATTCAATTTTTAAAAAATCACATCCCGAGATACTAGTGTTTTTTTTGTCCTTTAAGTTATAAATCTTGTAACCCTTTGGACCATGTGGGTAACCCAAAAATATACATTCAGTAAAGCGAGGGTCAAATTTACTAGGTCGTAACAGATGGGTGAAAACAAAACACCTACAACTTAAGACACGAAGCTAGGAATACGTTAATGGTTTGTGAAACATCATCTCAAAGGGTGTTTTCCCTTGTAAGAATGGTGTAAGTGTCCTATTGATTAGGTGAGTAGCCATTAATATGGAATCCCCAAAAAGGTTTAGGAAAGTGTGACTAAAAAAGAAGTGGACAAGCAACATTTAACAAGTATCTATGCTTACGCTCAACGATGCCATTTTGTTGAGGCATATTAATGCAACTCGTTTGGTGTAAAATACCCTTAGAAGAATAGAATCCGACACACTTAAACTCAGGGTCATTATCACTTCTAACAACCTTTACTCTTTTTCTAAACTGTGTGTCAACTAAATTAAGAAAATGAATGAGAAAATTTCTTACTTCAGACTTATGATACATGAGGAAACCCAAATATTTTTGGAATAATAATCAATAATTGTTAAGAAATACTGAGCTTTAAAGAGAGATGGAACATGATAGTCACCTTATATGTCCACATGAATTAAATCAAAACAAAAGGTATTGGTCAAAAAACTTAAAGAAAAAGATTGTCTAGTTTACTTAGCTAGAGGACAAACAGAACAATGACTAATATCACAAGTTTTATTTTTCATAAAAGGGAACAAAGAAATAGTCTTGCTAGAGGGATGGTTGAGTCATTGATGCCACAAGTCTTGAGTTTTAGTCTACACCACATTGCTCGTTCTTTTCTTGGGCATATTGAGGTAGTAGAGTCCCTCACTTTCAACTCCCGTCCCAATCATCCTCCCCAATTAAAGGTCATGTATAAAGTAAATTTGTTTGACGAATATAATAACATAAAAGGAATCCAATGTAAGCTTGCTAATAGATATGAGATTCAAGTAGAATAATGGGAAGTATAGGACAACATAAAATGTGAGGAAAAGACTACTGTCTTAATATGAGAGAGTTGCAACATGGTACCATCATGTAGTTTGACTATACGATTATGAACATGCCGAGATGATGTAAGATGGATAGGATCACATACAATATGGTCACTAACTCCATTATCTAATATCCAAATCATGTATTTATTGTGTTATGTAAGAGCAAATGTTTTACCTGACATCTCTTCAAAATTAGGGACATTATTGTCAATAGTGTATGTTCTGATATCATATTAAATTCTTGAAATATGAAAGAAGTATATATTTTCATTGATATAATTGATGAGTAATTACATTTATGTTTTAAATAATATCTTATATTAATATAATAAATCATATATGAATAATATCTTATATTGATATAACAAATCGTACATTGATACATTAAGTTAAATAATAATAAATATTTTATATCATTTACGATTTAATTCCTTGATAATATCAAATACATAATGTTGCAGCTAATCTTATACTCACATCTATAGATCCAATTATAGAGCTAAAGACTAAACCTAGATAGTAACCGGTGCTCATTTGATAATTCAATTGATTGTCTATACTCCTTAGATAAGTTACATTAGAACCAGGGAATGAGAAATGAATAGCAGGGAGATTAACGCATGTAAATTTATATTTATTTTGTTATAGTGCTATATATTAGTATTATTTAAATAAATAATTATTTTTATAATTTTTAAAATAATTCTAGTATAATACGATATAAAAATTATAATTATAAAAATATGTATAAAATTATGAGAAATTAGCATTCATTATATGAATATTTACGTGGTGACTAAGTACGAAATTACGTAATATATATGCCGACTGAGTTGATCAAATAATTAATAAACATCTTAAATATTCTCTATTTTTTAAAAAGAAAATGAACATTTTTAATTTGTATATCTTAAATAAAAATAAAAAATAATCAAAAAGCCTCCTCATTTTCTTCTCCACCCAATTAACTGAATGAAATTTTTTAATAAACACTAAGAAAATAAAAATAAAACATTCGAGTCCAAGTACATATACCAAAATATTTGTATCGAGATTAAAGAAAATAAATATTATATATGTCTTTGTATTTTCATACACAATTGAATAAAAATAAAGACATTTTCCTACAGAATTGAATAAAAATATCGTTATTCAATTTTGTTTAATCAAATACAAATTTAAAAGGCCAGGATAAATTGTGGGTTCGATTTGACAATTATCTTCACTTGATTTTCTTTTATATTCAAATTTAACATAAATTTATTAATTTAATCATAGTTTAATCAATAATAATGAAAGTAGAATGAATTTGATGATAAAGATAAATATTAAAAAATAAAAAAATTATTTCATTTAATTATAATACATCAAATTTTATATAATTTATAAATTTAACTCGTAACTTATAATTTTTTTAATAATTTATTATAGAATATATAAATGTGATAAAAATTGATTTTTTTTTCTTCTTTTTTAATTAAATCTGTTGAATTATTTTCAATTTGAATAACTTTTTTAGTTAAAAATTACTCAATTATTATTAGAAAATATAAACACGCAACATGAATTTTTTTTAATAAAAGGTTATTGATGGAAGGATTTAGTAGGTACCCAAAGTTAACATATAAGTAAGATTTTTTTATTTATTTTTCATTTGTCATATCAGCTATTAACATTAACTTCTCACATGCCACTCACGTGCACGTCAATCTAATCTTGAATCTTGATTAAACAGATATACTCTATTTACCCTTCCTGTTCTTTGGCGTCAAAGTACTCCAATTTTCACACTAAAATTTGACATTAAAGGCTAAGAATTCAACGAATATTAATATTCCATCTATATTTTTTCTTTGCCTTCAAATCTTCCATTAACATTTGTTCAATTTTTAACATTTTAATATCCAATTTTACAGCCAAAACTAAAGTACATTAAATACTTTTTGACGTAAAAGAATAAAAGGTGAGAATTTTCTTTCTTGTTTTTCTTCCTTCTTTTAATGAAGGAGGAGCTCTCTTAATAGCTATCTTAAAAATTAATAAAATATTAAAATAAATAATAATAATTAACAAATATTAAAATAAATATTTTATAATTTTTATTAATTGTTAATTTATTATTATTAAATACGCCTATTTTAATCTTATTTAATCACTTTATAGAAAAAATAATATTTTCATAAAAAAATCATTCAAATAATATAATTATCTTTAATTGTCCTACTTTTACATGATTAAAATACTAAATAACATAATTTTTAATCAATGTAACTGAACAATAAAAATAAATTTTGTCATATTTTTTTCTATTATAAAATAAAAGATTATCATTAGTTAAAATATTTAAAAAAATATATTATTCTTAATAAAATGAATAAGAATGATAAATATATATAATTTTTTATTTATTTTACATAAAATTTATTACGTGTTAATATTATTTAAAAAATAAATTATTTTTTTAATTTTTAAAATAATTATAATATATTACTGAATATAAAAAATATAAGTGTATAGTTACTTGCACATTAAGTGATATTTGGATCTCTCGTCAGTGAATATGACTGAGAACTTGAGACAAACAAACCTGAGCGTGGTTATGACTCAGACTTAATGATTGAAAAATTCTATTTATATTGAGATGTGGTATTAGTTACGGTAGAAAAAAGTGATTTTTAATGTTTTAGTAAATAATTATACGATATATTAGTTATAATTATATTATAATACATAAAATAAAAGAAATTATTTATTGGTGGTTGATTGTTGTGGTATTCTAAATCACTAGTAGAATTGCTTGAGGGCCAGTCTTTTTTTTATATAATATAAATTTTATATATAATATTTATAAAATTATAAATAAATTATATATATAAAATAAATTTATATTTTTAAATTTTATTATTCAATAACAGACAACACTTTTAATAATTTAAAAATATTTATATTTAAATGAGTTATATAATATTATTTCTAAAAAATAAATAAATATTATTATTTTTTATTATTTTATGATGTGAATTAAAATCTTACATCCATCGTTAACCTAGATAAATAAAAAATTAGTATTATAAATTTTAATGGTAAAAAATGAAGAAAAAAGTGAGTATCACTTGTAGTTGAACAGTGTTGTTATATAGGGGATGTTTTTATACTTAAATATTATAGTTAAAACGTGGAATTAGGTTAATATTATTAGGAAAATTGAGTATTACAATTAATACAAAATTCATTTTCTTTCTCAGGTTGATAAATTCATAGGATGAATTCCTGTAGCAATAAAATTGAAAGCAATGTTTAGGGTCAAACCAATTATCAATGCCACGCGTCGTTTGGTAATTGGCATTGTGCAAACGTTTGTAGTTATTGCTGCAATAAATAAAAACAAAGCAAACCTAACTGCAACCTGCCTTCAAACTTCAAAGTCAATAACGCCAAACCCACCACGATTACTTCTTTTCACCTTTTCCATATTATTATATTATTCCGTAAATTTAACAATGTTAGTGAAAATGACTGCTTTCATAATCATCTTCTTCATCATCACCATCGTTGAAATCAGTAATTTGTGTTGCATTCCTCAGGGTGACCATGTCAAAAAGATACTAAAATATAAGGTCCCAATTCCTTTCATTCTGTTTTATCATCTACTGCATTCCTCTGTAGCTTAGATAATCATTCTAGGTTATTCATTTCCCTTTTTCAATAACTACGCAGAGTAAGTATTTGTTCAAGTTCAATATTCCCTCTTCTTTATACCTTGTTTTTAGAAAGTTTATGTTTATTGTCATTTGTAGCAATTGGGTTGCTCTTTTTCGTGTTATGTTTTCTTGGGCTGGTCCTTGTTTTGCTTCTTAAGTGACTGGAGTTTCTTGTTATTATACTGTTCTTATTTGGGTACTCGGTTTGTTTAATTCTGCATTCAGCCTCTTACAAATTCAATTTTTTGAATGCCCGTCTCTTTTTGCTGCTACATATCAGGAGGAGCTTCCGAATACTTGAAGAATTTAAGGAGTTGGGTTCCGAGAAACAAGTTGAAGCTTAGTAAACTGTGTACTCTCAGGATGTATCAGTTAAGAGCCTGCTCATATGGAGCCGTTTTGGTTGCTTCCTTGTACTGGTCTTCACTACTAATTGGAGCACAAGATTTCATGACAGATCCTACAGAAGGTGGTTGTCATTTTAGTACCTTCAGCTTTTTGTTTCCGGTTTTGTCAAGCTTTCTCTGGCCATTTGTTTATTTCATGTAATGCTTTATCCTTGAGTACAATTCTTCCTCACAATTTGTATGTTTTTTGTCTATTTTGTTTCTGCCAAGGACGTTGGTGGACTTTATTTAGTGATTATATTATAACCTTCAAAATGATCATATCAAAATTATTTTCATTGCTATTGATATGATGACTATGTATAATTCTCATACATTGATACCCTTTGCAAGAATGGACTTTTAGCTTTATGCAGTTGCTCTTTTGGTATATACTTCAAAACCCTGTGGCAATTAGAATATCAAGTTAGTTTGATTCTGTAGATGTATTGTCGATATCATTCTTATGCTTTTCAAGGCCTCAGGCAGCGACCAGCACCACTTGTCATTTCTATGTGATGAAATACTGACTTCTCTCTGTATTATTGCAGTTGAGGCATTGAAGGCCATCAAAAAAAGTTTGATTGATCCCTATAAGAACCTTAGAAATTGGAATCGAGGCGACCCGTGTATGACAAATTGGACCAGGGTTTTGTGCTACAACAGGACACTTGATGACGGTTATCTTCATGTTATGGAATTGTATGGTTTAATTTTTCGTTTTTTTATTAATGGCAGGCATTATTAACAGAAGAATAGGACTTTTGATTTCTGTTTCTCCTTGTTTTCCTATTTTGTCGTTTTGTGGTGAGAAGTTTTATAATAGTTCCATTTTTATAGCTATACAGCCTACTTGTGGTGAGAAGTGAGAACTTCCCATATGCAAAATCTGTAGCTTTGGTCATTTTAATTGTGTTGGAGTCATGAAATGTAATCTCTTGTGTAAACAAGCTAACTCCAATATCTTAATTAATTTAAGAATATTAATGAACTCTTCTTCAGACGGTAAATTTTCCCAAGTGTATTGGGGTTGTGTATTGACATACTAAACTTCTAGGACTTAAAATTATACTAAACTTGTAGGACTTAAAAAATAATTTCTCAATAATCATATTTTGTCTCATCTTTTTGTTGCAGGCAACTCTTAAGTTTGAATCTGTCTGGAACTCTATCTCCAGAGATTGGCCGTTTATCTTTTATGAAAATATTGTAAGATACAACAAACAATGTTTTCCTGTACTCCAACCCACAGACCACAGTTGGCATATGATTTCTAGTTCCTTATGATAACATTTCTTTCTGTTATAGGGATTTTATGTGGAACAAAATAAATGGGAGCATACCAAAGGAGATAGGCAATATTAAGTCCTTGGAACTCTTGTAAGTTTCTTTGCTGACACATTTAACATTTTTTTTTAGCTAGAACTAAAAGGTAAGATTTTGACTTTGCATGAATTTGTAGTCAAACCATTTAAAATCTATATGCTCCCTTTTTCATAAGTTTTGATGTTTTCTATTCTTAATCTAAAATGTCTTCAATATTGCTGCCACGCACTACATCAGCTTGGCTTTTCGATCCTATGTAATACTCTCTTTTCAGGATCCTGAATGGAAATCAACTATCAGGTTCCTTGCCAGAGGAGCTTGGTTATCTTCCAAACTTAGACAGGATACAAATTGACCAAAACCATATATCAGGGCCAATTCCTAAATCCTTCGCCAACTTGAACAAAACAAAGCACTTGTGAGGGTTTCTCGATTTCTTGTTCAATTGTCTTTCTTTTGTTATTTTCTTTACTTCTTTGGATTGTCTTGTTTCATATCCTTTTCCCACGTTTTTTGCAGTCACATGAACAACAATTCAATTAATGGGCAAATACCCCCTGAGCTCTCAATTTTACCCAGCCTCGTTCACTTGTATGTGAATATTGACTATTAACTAGTTCTGATTTTTCCTTATTTTTCTGGGAAGTGAGGTAAGCAGGCAACTGGCTTAATGTGTTCTTTCAATTTTGTGCTAATCAAATCAATCTCTACTTTGCAGCCTTCTAGATAACAATAACTTATCTGGTGGCCTTCCACCTGAATTTGCCAAACTTCCAAAGTTACTTATACTGTATGTTGTCTGACTTTCTTGGTAAAATGTGGAACATAATGTATTTTAGCTCTTTTGCATTCACATACCATGCTATGTATCTTTTAGTTTGTAAAAATACTGTGCTTGTTTGCTTCCAGATGTAATGACCAAGCTTTTTTGCTTTTTTCATATTTACAATTTGTTTGTTATATTTTTCGTAGGTTCATCTTTCAGACTGCTGATCTTTGTTTTATTTATTGTTTTAATATGTTGCCATCTTCTCAGTTTTTCTCTTACAATGCAACACTTCTCTTTCGTTTTCCCCCATTATTCAATACATAATTATCATGGTAATGTATTCTTCGAGTTTCTAAAGGCTTCGAATTTTTGTTTGCAGCCAACTTGATAACAACAATTTTTCTGGAGGTACAATCCCAAGTTCATATGGAAACATGTCTAAGTTGTTAAAAATGTAAGTGCTTCTTGCGTGCTCTCCCCCAGTAGGTTTAAAATGTAAAGGTTGGAACTAAGTGTCATATTTTCTATTAATTATGTATAGGATGGGAGTTTTGTGTAGCTGAAGGCACTATAACTTTTATATATTTTTTTAATTTTACGTCATAATTTTAATGAAAATATAGCTAATTATACAGATAATTTACTAGTAAATCACATGAGTTTCATTCATTGAATAGAGAACAAAAATGTGTAAATGTTACTCATACTTGGACCATTTGTTTGACCTGATTAAATTGGGAGGATTTTGTTTACTGCCTTGTTTACAGATTTTGAGTCCAGTAGTAAGTCTATAAACTTATGATCCTTCAAGATTTTATTGCTTTAGGATATACATTTTAGCTAAATTTTTAATTAAATGTTTGTATTTTGGTTGTCTCTATAGGAGTCTCAGGAATTGCGGTTTACAGGGACCAGTCCCTGATTTGAGCAGGATACCGAAACTAGGTTATCTGTGAGTTCATTAAGTGAATTTTCTTTTATGACTTTACATATTAGCAACTGTGAGCTGTCAATTATAATGGGAATAATGAATTCACCAGAGGAGATTAAATTTATTTTTAGAGGATGACAATTCTGCTGGCTGCTTTTATTATATGTTTCATTCAAAATTTCAGAGACCTGAGTTCGAATCAGCTAAATGGATCCATACCTCCAGAAAAACTTTCTGATGAAATCACAACTATGTACGTTATCTTTCCTTGCAGAATATATATGTCATTCACATCTTCTTACATCTAACACACGTATAATTCAGTCTCGTTCTTTGTCGAAATCCTTTATAGGTTATTTACCAACATGTCTTTAACATTTAATTGTTTTAAACTTGTGCATATGTGCAGTAACTTATCCAACAATAACATTACTGGAACTATTCCATCTAACTTTTCTGGTCTTCCCCGCCTTCAAAAACTGTGAGCAATTTTATTTTCACTCTTTTAGTATTTTGCATTCATTTAATGGTTCATCAGTGCTATTAGAGAAAAATATAATATTACCTTTATTACATTTTTGCACTAAATAAGTTTGAAAGAAATAATTTTGAAGTTGTTTTGAATGCAGTGCTCTTGCAAACAATTCATTGAGTGGCTCCGTTCCATCCTCCCTTTGGCAAGATAGAATTTTAAATGCAACAGAAACCCTCATACTGTAAGACCTGATATGATAATATCATAAGTTGTGTCCATGTCTGGATGGCTAGTTTTACATGCATGCTCTAATGTGTATGCTGTGTTTTTTTTTTGTGGGTAACATCTAGTTAAGTTCCATCTGTGTGCCTTTGATTACAGCATGTTTTAATCCTCTTAAAGTGGGTTTTAGATATTCTATGGGATCTGATAAAGGATTTTCTAAGCAGAGATGTGTTGCTTCTGTCTTCTGATGCTACAGGGAGTTGCAGAACAATAAGCTTACAAACATTACAGGCAGTACTGAGACTCCTTCTAATATCACTGTTGGGTATGTTTGTATACTCAATCCCTTTTGATAGCCAATTCAAAATCTGTATGATAGATGATTGATCACGTAAAATCCAACATATGTATTCAAATGTCTCTTTTGAATAATTGTGCTACTTTGGTTTTGTTCTTGTATCATGTGGGAGCCCTTAATCATATTCTGCTTCACCCCCATATCAAATCTCAGGCTAGAAGGAAATCCCATTTGTAATGATGCCAACCTAGTGAAGTTTTGTAGAACTGAAAGCAGTGATGAAAATAACACACTAACCTCAACAAACTCCACAGCTGTGTGCTTGAGTCAATCCTGTCCATTCCCATATGAATATTCCAAATCCTCTCCTGAGCCATGTTTCTGTGCTGCTCCTTTGCTTTATGGATATCGGTTGAAGAGTCCTGGATTCTCCGATTTTATTCCTTACAGAAGTGCATTTGAGGAGTATCTTACCTCTGGTCTTGACTTGTATCTTTATCAGCTGGAGATCAACTCCATTGCTTGGCAAAAGGGACCTCGACTTAAAATGTATCTAAAGTTCTTCCCTCTATACGATGCTAATAACCAAACATCACATAAATTCAACACAAGTGAGGTTCTCAGAATCAAAAACAAGTTCACAGCATGGACTATTCCTGATAGTGATATATTTGGACCTTACGAACTTCTCAACATCACTATATTGGATCCTTACAAAGATGGTTTGTATCATAATCCTTATTTAATTTGCTTGTGGCGTTGTCAAATGTCAGAGTTAGTTTACTTCAATGCTTTTCTGGTATAAACTTTAGTTGAGCAAAGAGATCTGAGTCTAAATAAATGCATCTTTTGTTTTTTCTTTGCTTGCAAAGCTTGCTTATCTGATGGATCTCATGCTAAAAGATTGGAAAGACACCACTAATGCTTCATTTGTCATCAATAAGCTGAAGTTCCAATTGGTCAATTTGTTTAACGTTCCTGCTTATACTGTTTCCCCTCTCCCTTCCAATATTTGCTTTAAAAAGTGCTACTTTGCCAAAATCATTTTTTAAACCAAGGGTATGGTGGATCAACTAGTGGCATTTAACCACTATGATGATCCCTCTGCTTATGATTGGCATCCTACTTACCATGTAAAACTGGTCTACAGTTCTCAATGGTGATTTTCTCTGACATTGTATGAACCTGAAGGAACATGTGCCTGCCACAGTTGAGCTGTGTGTTGGTTGTGTGTTCCTAGCCTTCATATTTGTTTGAACCACGCCTAGCTCAGCGGAGGCACGAGCCCGAGATGTCTTGTGCCTGGCGTGGTTCAAACAATATCCATACCGGTATGTCTTATCTTGGGTTTTACCCGACCTTGAAATTCTAGAGATCTATGCAGCTGTATTTTCTTAATTGTGGTTATAACATAAAAAATACTGTAGTTGATGCAGTTGAGCAACTGATAAAGATACATTTGAAAAGCTAGCAATGGTCGGTTCTTGATGATCTCACATTTTGGGAATAAAAATTGAATCTACTTAAGTCACTGCTTATGCAAATGAGCTATTCTTCTTGCATATGTTACCTCTTCCAAGCTGCATATAGCAAATGAATGAAGCACACTTTTGGTTTGTTTATGCTCAAGATTTTTATTGATGTTGCAGTGATTTTGTCCTCTTCAAAATTTGGTATAAGCACGGGCCTTCTGGTTGGCATAATATTAGGGGCTATTGTTGTTGCTGTAACATTATCGGCAATAGTTTCTCTTATAATCTTGAGAAAACGCATGAATAACTATCATGCAGTATCCAGAAGACGTCATTGTGAGTATCTTCCTATATCTGGAAAATGCATCATCATTCTTCTTATTTTATTGATTTACAACTTTTACTATAAAGTCCAACCTTATTTTTCATATTAGTTTAATATAATTATACACTTCTTCTCATGTCTGGATGAACATAATTTATTTATTATAAAGAAATCAAATGAAAATTTTGGAAAGTTCAGATGGTAAGAGAAAACAGAACGTATTATTAACTCATAATATCCTATTCTGGCTCCTTTGCTAATTGTGTGCGTTTACAATTTTTATTAAAAGATTGATCTTTTGTGATGTAATTCAAGGTTGTCAACGGGACAAAACGGGATCGGGGACACTCTACCCATTCCTCATCCACAATTTAGAATTTATCCTCCATCTTTACTTAAAATTCTTGTAGGGACATATCAGGGATTTCTAATGAAACACTAGACCTTTGGATGAGGAACGAGAATCCATGTAATATTTTAAATATTATTTTTTATTTTTATTATAAAAAAATTATAATAGAAGTAAATAATAAATAATTTGTAACAAGAAAAATAAAATTTTAAACCAATAAAAAATAAAAAAAAATAATAATATTTATGTGAAAGGAAAAAAATAAAATATATGTAACAATAAATACATAACTTTTTTTATATTAAACAATATTGATAGAATCTTGTTATAAACTGTTTGAAATAATAACAAAAAATTATAAAATAATTATAAGATTTTAGATTTTTAGAAGATAAAATATAAAATATATAATGTATTATTTATTATCAATTTAAATTTAAATATAATTAAATATAAAAAGTATAAAAAAATATTAAATTTTTATGTATTTATTAAAATAGGGTATATAAATTCGAAAAATGGGACAGATATTATAATCTTCATCCTTATCCCGTCTTATATTATAAAATACAGGTATCCATTTCTCGTTTCCCATGTCTCATTTTATTGTCCCCATCTTTACCTCTAATTAAATAATCCATCATAGACTTGTTCTGTGAGATAAAATTGAGAACTCTAGACGTTAGCAAACCCCTCTTTCATTCTAAGCTTTATTATTAATATTAACATAAATGTTACTGTGGATGCTTAATAATTCTTGTAGGAAATCACTTTTCACTATTTCCACATGATATAGGCACACAACACTCTGATTAACCTTGTGATCTGGTCCTCACTTTCAGTCACAGTTCGAACCACACTAAAATGGTTTGATAAATATTTTTTTTTACTTCTTCTGTTCTTCTAAGATGATTCGAGCTCCTAACTTCAAGAAGTAGCTAAAAGTGTGTGCCGGGAGGTAAAAACTACAGGAATTTAGGAAATTTTTATTGTCCTTGAGAATTTGTACAACTCTTTCCACCTTTTGCCTTATCATTTTCCGGCAGTAACACTGACCAAGAAGCTACAATTTCATCTGGATGCATAAGTAGCTGTCTAAACAATTTTTCACTTTTTAAGAAATAAAAAGTCGGATTTTGTTACTGACCGAAACTCCAATTGTTTCATCCGACTTTGATGGCTGAACAAGTTTAGTACTCCTGCTTATTATTAACTTTATATATGACCTGACTTATTTTCTCCTAAATTTGCACTAAAATTCTTATAAAGCTTGGTAGATTGAAATGAAACTTTATTTGTTTTAATTTTTTTATTTATCAAAATTTGAATAAGCCTATTGTTAACACTGTACCTCCCTCCATACATATACAGCTTCTAAGAGCTCCATAAAAATTGATGGTGTGAAGAGTTTTAGTTATGGAGAAACGGCCTTGGCTACAAACAACTTCAATAGTTCTAGTCAGGTTGGTCAGGGGGGCTATGGAAAAGTTTACAAAGGCATTTTGACAGATGGCAAAGTTGTGGCCATAAAGCGTGCGCAAGAGGGATCATTACAAGGTGAGAAGGAGTTCTTAACAGAAATAGAGTTGTTATCACGGTTACATCACAGGAATCTTGTGTCATTGATTGGATATTGTGATGAAGAAGGGGAACAGGTACTTATGCTAGTCAAGATTTCAGTTCTGTCAAAATTTAATAGCAGATTTATCCTTTCTTAAAAGATCCATAAAGCAACTCTCTTTTTTTGCATCAAAATTGTTGATGGGACCATTTTGAACAATGGAAGAAGGTTAAAAAATAATAATAATAGTGTTGATTTTCAGAATGCAAGAACAGCTGAATCTATATAATCCACTTAAACAAATATAATTTTCATCCTTCGAGAATTATCTTGGCATTTTCATCAGCCTGTTTTCTTTTTGCTGGATATAAGCAATAAATATTATTTATTTGGAAAATCCTAATGTCATTCCATTTCTTCATGCAGATGTTAGTTTATGAATTTATGTCAAATGGCACGTTAAGAGATCATCTTTCTGGTACACCTCTTATTTTACTCTTGACTTTCTGGTCCTTGTTTTTCAACTCAAGTTAATTTAATGATGGAAAACCAATACTTTTAACTTTTTTGTCTACAACCGAGGCTTATCATTTTGATAGTTTACTTGCCCTTGCACTAGCTCTAAGTATCTGTGATCTTGCAGCTAAATTTAAAGAACCTCTGAGTTTTTCAATGAGAACGAAACTTGCCTTGGAATCAGCCAGGGGCATTCTTTACCTTCATACAGAAGCCAATCCTCCAATATTTCATCGGGATATCAAAGCCAGTAACATATTATTGGACTCCAAGTTTATTGCAAAGGTTGCTGATTTTGGACTTTCACGACTTGCTCCCGTTCCAAATATTGAAGGGATTGTTCCAGCACATGTATCCACTGTTGTGAAGGGGACTCCTGTATGGATTTTGATTTTTTTAATATTAATTTAAAATTTGCATTTTTTGGTTATTCATGGAATAATTCTATCATACTACGAAGTTAGGTTGAGGAGCTGCTACTATGATGAACTTATCTTAAACAATCTGTTGCATTCTTGAATAGTCTTGGTACTTTAACTCCCCAAAAAGGTTCAATTAAGTCACGAATTAGGTGAATATATCTCAGGTCTACAACTTAGGCATTAAATTAAAAAGGAATAAATTCGTGTCGGCTTGAATAAGGGAAAATGTCACATTGCCTGTGCTGAATTTCATTCTTGATTCTTCTACCCTATGGGTGTTCACATTTTTGATTGCACTGTTTAATTTAACTTAATAATATATTTTCATTAATGTTGCAGGGCTACCTTGATCCAGAGTACTTCTTAACTCATAAACTAACAGACAAGAGTGATGTTTACAGCCTAGGTGTTGTGTTTCTGGAACTCTTAACTGGAATGCACCCTATCTCGCATGGGAAAAATCTTGTCCGTGAGGTAGGCCTTTTCTGTGGCCACTTTTTCTTTCCAATTCCAATAATTATAGCCATTTAGGCACAAAAGAAGATCAAATCAGTTTATGGTGGATTGTTCAGGTATTAGACAGATCTGGAATTCTGGATATTAAAATTTGGATAAAGTATTGTAAAAGTCTATTATCTTTGACGAAAGTGCACTTTATACATGTAACTATTAGTTAAGACATTATAAGTTTGTTATCTTTATAAAAAGGAGTTATAAATATCCATTTCCTAAAGTAATTAGTTTTTGAAACCCTTTGTATAAAAATAGTAGATTTGTGATACCACTTAGGAAATTAAAGTACACTCTTGTTAAAGGTTAATGATTTCGACTACCCTTTTTTATTTTCTACAAAGAAGGCTGTTGAGTAAACAATTATGAATAAAACTTATACTTTTTTTTTTCTTTTTGGTTAAACCATACAAATAGTTTGTAAAATTTTTCACATTTTTATACTTTGATCATTTTATTATATTTTTTTATGATTTGATCCCTTTATTTTTTAATTTTCACATTTTGGTCGCTTCATTCATCTTTTCTTTCACACTGTTATTATTGTTTTTCTTTCCTTTTCATTTGGGGTTGTGAAGAAAGTGCACTGTCACTAATGATACAGGTCGAATTTTATTCTTTATCTTGATATTCTACCAAACTATATTTCGTGCAATACACACAAGTAATACTTTTTTTTCGAACATAACTTTTGATTTGCATCAGGTTAATCTTGCGTTTCAATCCGGTATGATCTTCTCGGTTGTTGATGGGCGGATGGGATCGTATCCTTCCGAGTGTGTGGAGAAGTTTTTGTCGTTGGCCCTGAAATGTAGCCAGGATGATACAGATGCAAGACCTTCAATGGCAGAGGTGGTTCGGGAACTCGAAAATATATGGGCCATGATGCCTGACTTAGACACCAGAACAACAGAATCTGACATAACTGATTCAGGGAAGGTAGTAACTCAACCACCTTCGTCATCCTCAATTAAAAATTTCTATGTGTCATCAGATGTCTCAGGCAGTAACCTTGACAGTGAAGTCATTCCTACCATCCAACCTAGATAAGAAGAAACATAGTAATTTTCAGAGATGTGTCGCACTGAGTTTTGTGGAAAATCTTATTTAGCTTTCAAACTCCTGATATATGTACAGTTTATTAGAATGGTTTTGTAAGGGAAAAAAAATTTATAGGCATGACACTTTCTTCATTTTTGACGCAGGAACTGCTATAAATTTTTTTTATTTACTACATTATTATATTAATGGAAATATTACAAGGCTCATTAGTATAAACTGTTATTTCATGTTTTGATCATAATATTAGATATTAAGAATTATAAATGAAGTTTTAAAAACTAAATTGTAACTTTAACTCATATGACATGCACGTGAAAAAATTTATTTTTTAATAATATCATATCATTAAGTTGAATTTATATGTACCTTTAGAATGGTTAAGGGATTAATAATACACACTTCAAAAAATCAAAAACTAAATTGCATCTTGGGACCTATAGAGCTCTTTTCCCTTTATTAATTCTGCTTCATTGAATACTTAACTTGCTTACAAGATTTATGAATATGAGCTACTGTATTGGCCTTGAGCATTCATGGTTTTTCCTTTGAATTCATCATAGAAACTTAGTTTGGCAATTAATTTGGCAAGTGTACTAATTGGGTCTGATTGAATACTGGGTTCATTCTTCAACATTTTGAATTGAGCCCAAAGTTTTTGAAATCTAATCATGGACTGGAGAAGCTAATTTGAATACTACCTTTGTTTGGTATCACCCTTTACTTTCTCTTATTTGATTTGTGTTCATTATTTATATTGTGTAATAATTTTTGGTAAATTTGCATTAGTTACGTACCCAAATCACCTTGTGTTTCTCTATTTGATGGGAGAATAAGTATTAATATTTTTTTAGATTAGATAAATGTATGACTTTTACTCAAAAAAAAAAAAATTAAGTAGACATGGCATAAAACTTTGGTTCAAGATTCAAAGCAATAGGTTGTTATATAACAAAGAATTAATTAAAACTTGATCTAAAATAAAATAATTATTTTTTAGAACTTTCTTACCTCAATGTACAAGTGAAGTGTACCCAATTAAATTCATTTTGAGAAAAGTCAAACAATTAATCCTTATTATAGATTTTCTTGAATTCATTTATGTTTTTAAATCTATTGTGAGAAAAGAGTAAATAAGGAAGCACATTAACGAACCATTTGTCAAGTCTTTTGAGGTGTATTAATTAAAGTCTAAACAAACTATCACCTTAAAATCCAAAATAAAATATCTAATTGTCAAAAGACACCATAATCAATAATCAAAAACAATTTAAAACACTTTCTTAGAACAAGATGCGCCGCTAATAAAAATGTGTTGTGTGATTATTAATGTTAAAAGTAATGACAATTTGATTTTTAAAGCTCTTATGAAAACCTTGTGTTTGCAAGCTTAAAAGCACCATTTTAATGAGTTTTGTTTGCTTTTATTTTCAATTGGAAAGGCATATCAAGATGAGGTTAAGTGTGAAATAATACACATAAATTCCTCACATACTTGTGATATTGTTATTAGTAAGTCCAAAGAAACCATGTACTGTAATTCATAAGATGAAACAAAATATTTTTATATTCATTTGGATGGATAAAAAGATAACTCTCTTCCCTTTGAAAAAGAAACCAAGTAACAAAATTTCAAGAAATGAATTGCCACCTACTCCATCCAAAATTACTAATATCTCATCAATTTTGAAAGGTATTTGAAGGCCTCCTCCACCAAAACTCAAAGAACGACCCCTAGTTGAGAAAAGCATGCTTGGATTGTCTCCTAAACCAATTATCACACCTCGACCAATTCCAACCATTCTTGGTCCTTCACCAAGGAATTTAAAATCCACTCTTCCACCCATTATACCTAAACTTAACCCTTATGTTCTATAGAAACCAAAACCACTTGATACTCAACTTTTCTTAATTACAATTGAGATCCTAGTTAAAGGATTTACTCAAACTTTATTTTGTGTTTTGGTTAAACCCATTGAGCTTACTCTTAGTGTTTTCCATGATCATTGTCTTTCACCTCAAAAATCAAAAGTTTACCTTGATAATACAGTTGCTACCTCATTTTTCATTATTAATGCATATTTACTAAAAACATTTACACGTATGACTAAGTACACACATTTTAAATGAGATGGAATGATGTTTTAGTCTTTTCAATACTTTATTTTCTATCTTTGAGTATACTATACATTTGGTATGTTGGTTCTTATTATATGCGATTTCTCATGCATCTTTCAAGAAAAATGAAAATTTTCATACTCTTTCGACTATAGTTCTATGGTGTTACAACTCATCGAAGTCAAGTTTTTTTTTAAGTAAGAAAATATGATGTAGAAACTAGTATAAGTTTTATGTTATTTGTTACATTATTATGTTGATAATATTGTAATGACAATTAGTATAAACTACATATTTGTTATTTCATGTTTTGATCAGAATATTTAATATTGAGAATTATGAATGAAATTTTCAAAACTAAATTCTCTAGTTTATCCTTCAAGTCCTTATTTTTCTTTTTTGTTCTTTAATTCTTTCATTTCATCTATAAAACCTCCTACATCAATTTTCTTGTAAATATTTAGCACCTTAGAATAATTGATGAGTCTTGGCCAAAAAAAAATAATAGAAATAATTAATGAAACGAGATTTTATTAAAAAGAAAATTTATATATATTACGTTTTATAAAATAGTGAACAAAATTATCTATATATTTTAGAGTGATGATTTTTATTGCTCTTAATTCTTTAATTATGGTATAATTTACATGGGATTCATTTTTTATTAATTGAGTAATAAATTAACATAATGCATGTTTAATTTTTTTAGATAATAATAACAATATTACGGTATAAATTAAAATTAATTTAATAATTATTATTTTTAACATTTTAGTAAACTATATACAACACACAACACACATATTATCCTTCCTTAAATGAAAGTATCGTAACGTTCTCCAACAGTTAATAATCAATTTTTTCCCATAAAGTAGTAATTATATTAATAAGCATAATTTGTTATGAAATGTAATCATTAAAGAGTATGGTAATACACATTAAAATAAGCAACAAACTAAAAGCATTTCTTGCTATAGGCTACAACATAATAACAAACACAAATTGTACACTTAAAAAAACACTTCAAAATTGATAGCTTTTTTAAGAATCTATAGATGCAAAATTTCAAACTTCTCATCTTTCATAGAAACAACATAGAATACCACAAGGAACACAAGGAAATTCCATAATCTAGATACAGAGTATACCCACCAACAAAGCACAAGGGCGCACAACAAATGACACACAAGGGGCTATAACAAAGAATATGTAAGAATGTGTTGCCAACAATGATGTACACAAAGAGTACTAAAGGATTTTCTAGACAGAGATGTCCAACAAACCCAAAACCTAAATGAGATGAAGGAAAAAAAAAAGACAATGAAAAGAACTCATCTAAAGAGAAACTTCCTCCTTGGTAGAAAAAAAGAACTCTATGTCTCTATGTTCAAGGAAAATTTAAGATTAATTAAATGTTCTAAGTAGATATAACAGACATCTTAATTTGAGTTATTAGATTTTAAGTTAATTTTTATTATAAATTTTTATCTGAAAATTTAAATTTAATGATCATCTAATAATACATGGATAATGGTAGTGAACAAAAAAAGGAACGCATGTTAGAATTTTACTACTAAAGGTGTGAAGGAAAAAGGGAATTGTGGAGAGGGTTAATAATTAGTTATGATAATCCGTAGTGAAAAAGATAATTTTTTTTAATTTAATGACATGTGGGTACTTTCTTTGAGAAACATAGATTTATAATTTTATGTGTTGTAAACCTAACAATTCTCTCACTCTTATATGTATTTTGTGTTTGTTTATCTATTTAATGAAATATATACTCTTAAAGTATTAAAAAAATCTCTAAAAAGGAGTTATATTTTTAAGTTGAATATGAGTATATATTTCACAACTTAAACACTCACTAACTTAAATCTCAAATCTTCTACTTGAAGTGAACTTCATGAATTGTTGGCAAAAATAAAGTTATTTTTGGTGATAAACATTCAACACTGATCGTAAAGAGGAGCATAAAAGTTTGACTTGAAAGCCCGTAAATACATAAACGGACCCTTCATAACTAATGTGTTTGGGCTAATATATGCACATCATGAATGACAAATTAATTTTACTTTCGTCGGATAACACAAGTTTACACGCACCATAATAATATTTTACAGCCACGATTAATCTTCGATATATATAAAGTTGTCTCTCTCTCTCCTTTTATCTTCTTTTTTTTGTCGGGTACGTAAGGTTATGATGTTTTATTAATTGTTCAATAAACATTTTTTGTTAGATCGTTTTAATCTAAATTCAATTGTTAGAGAAGGATCTTGATTTAATAACTAACCAATTTTGTTTGTAGTATTCCTTAAAACAAACCAAGAATTTATAAATTTGATTGAACTAATTGTGTATGTTGATTAAGATTCCAAAAGGCACAAATTGGTGCAAGGTAGTTGCTCCAAATGAGACAAGGTGTAAGCTCAAGGGGATGTAAGGCTTAAATTTCATTTAAAATCGAAAAAAATATATAGAATTACTTATAACATATTAAATAGTGTAAGAATTTACTAAAAATTAAAACAAATAAAAAATTATAAGAATAATAACATAAATGGTTTAGATATAAAGTCACAAATCATACAAATAAATGTCTAAATCACAAGTTAATATTGAAATATAGTCACTAAATAAGTTTTGAAATGAAGCTCAAATAAGTTAAAAACATATTTTTATACGTTGGTCACTATTAATTTTTTCCTCTTCATCTCTTGAGTCTACTAATTCAAACCTTCTATCACCACTTATCAGCATCCTTATGT
Source organism: Hippophae gyantsensis (assembly GCA_030763125.1). Lineage (NCBI taxonomy): Eukaryota > Viridiplantae > Streptophyta > Magnoliopsida > Rosales > Elaeagnaceae > Hippophae > Hippophae gyantsensis. Next base: position 13,195,428 of record CM061037.1, on the reverse strand, counting down.
TGATTATTATTAATTTTTTTTTCGTCTCTTGAGTCTACTAATTTAAATTCTAACTCATCACTTATCAACATTCTCGTCTTTATTGATTTTATCATTCATTAAATTATCACCATACCTAATTCCAATGTCTTGTTCATATTCATCAATATCTTCATCCACCTATTCTTCCTTGTCTTCGTTGCTACATCTATTTTTATCTTCTACAAGTCTTTTCATTTCTTCGTTTTGTTCTTATTTCATTAAATAGGCTATTGGGTTTTTAAAAAAAGAGTCTAGCTCATAAGCAATACAATTTGACACTTTATAGTTTCACGAAAGATGCATACTTAATGATGCCTCAAGGCATACGATGCACTTTAAAAAGCACTTTAAAAAGCATAAGCTTTAAATTAAATTGAGAAAGTGCTAGCCTCAAGCTCCCCATCAGCCGACTCGCCTCAACACTCCCATCAACCGAGTTGGAAATTTGTAAGTGTCATGTTAACCTATTTACTAAATATGTCTAGTCGTGTCAACTTATCTGTGAGCTTACTAGTCGTGTTTTATTTCTTTCCATCGAACCGTCCTTGTGGGTTAATGACTCGAAAAATAGTCAACAAAAAAAATTATCTAAAGCGCAAAAAGCGGCTCATTGAACTCATATGGGTTTTGTAGGGTTTGTTTTGGGTTACCTAGCTTTATGATTATGTATGATTGTTGTTGAAACGTCCTATATGCTTCCCTGATGTTGAGATTTGGAAGTTTCAGGTTAGCAGTATATTATTAACCGGGGATGAGTGTTTTGAATAATATTGATTTTGTTCTCTAGGTTGTTCACTGTCTAATGTTTTCAATATTGCAGGACCTGCTAGATGTTATCGTCAAATAAACCATACCCAAAATCGCGGTTTTGTCGTGGAGTGCCTGATCCCAAGATTAGGATTTATGATGTTGGGATGAAAAAGAAAGGAGATGATGAGTTTCCATTTTGTGTTCATCTAGTTTCCTGGGAAAAGGAAAATGTTTCAAGTGAAGCACTTGAAGCAGCACGTATTGCTTGCAACAAATATATGGCTAAGTCTGCTGGGAAAGATGCTTTCCATTTGAGATTTCGAGTCCACCCTTTCCATGTCCTGCGAATAAACAAAATGCTTTCCTGTGCTGGAGTTGATAGGCTTCTGGAATGAGAGGTGCATTTGGGAAACCTCTAGGAACTTGTGCTAGAGTCACCATTGTTAAAGTATCACATTGACCGGAGATCGCGTCCACGCTGCGCATATAAACAGCATATAAACAAGGACAATCCTCCATCTCTCAACCTGAGTTTTGAGATGGAGTTAGGCCCAAATTTAACATGGTATCAGAACAAGGTTACTCGATCGGTACAGTTGTTTCGCCACTGGTGAGTGATGCATTCCGCCACTTGGGTTCCATAAGCTCAACATCCTCGTCGGTCTCAAGGGGACAGACTCTTGCTGATGTGAGGGGGAGTGTTAAAGTTCCACATCAACTGGAGATCGCGCTCACACTGCACATATAAACAAGGACAGTCTTCCATCTCTCAACCTGGGTTTTGAGATGGAATTAGACCCAAATTTAACAAGCATTGGTCAGGTTCTTCTTTCTGTACGCTGCAAGGATAACCACAGCCATCACGCCCAGGAGACCCTGTGCCGTGCCAAGTTCAAATTTTCTGGCCGCCAAAAGATCATTGTCAGCAGGAAGTGGTATGCATTACATTATTTGTTTTTAACTGATACTCGATAAGTTTTTTATTTATTTGTAATTTTATCAACTTTATATCATTAGTCTCATCATGTATATGTGTTCAATATCTAATTTTGTACTGCTATATTCAGGGGATTCACCAAGCTAAGCCGCAATGACTATTTGAAATTGAGGGCAGAAAATAGGATTGTTCCAGATGGTGTCAATGCCAAGGTTTGTTTTTGCTAAAGTTTTAATCACATTATTCGATGAATAATCCAGTCAATCCATGAGTCTGTTGGTGATGTGTTTCATCTATATTAGTCTTTGGATAATGAAAAGGTTTGGTTCCTTTAAGCACCTTTCTCAGTTTAGAATGCTAATGGTTGTTCGCATTGATATTGCAGGTTCTTGGATGCCACGGGCCTTTGGCAGAACGTCAACCTGGAAGAGCATTTTTATCTGCTGGTACAAATGCTTAGCTAGTTTTGTTGTCTACATCTTAATTTTTAGTAACCTTGTATGTGTGTTTGAGATTGGAATATTATATAATAAATAACCAATGTATGCACTTTCAAACTTCTGTTAAGAACTTGGCACTTGCAAAGTGTTGACTGGGTTGTGCATTTGAAACTTGCCTCAATGTATATATGTGGATGAATAGGCTTTATTTCTTGTTTAATATTGTACAACTTAGTAATCATTTGAAGAGACTTCATGCCTAAATAACAAATCTATATATGTACAATTTTAAATAGATGCAAAATTCAAACCATTATTAACATTTTATGTTGTCACTGGACTTCAAGTGACTAAAGATTCATAAATTAGAAGTTTTGTCATTGTGAAAACGTGACCAACAAATGACAAGAATTACAATTGGTAGCAATTTAACACAATACACCACCTTCAAAATATACTCCGTAGAGTCTCAAACAAGTATGCAAGAGAACCAAAGCTAAATCATTATTGTCTTCTATTGAAGCAGTCTCATTATTTGAGTAGCTTATTTTACTTAATTTGTTCCTTTTTATAAGGGTATCGTAAAACAGAACTAATAAATCTAGAAAGTGTGAATAAATTATTTTAATTTCGTTAAATTATAATTTTATAATCTAATCGAAATGGTTAGATAAGTGATCGCATGTCAAAATTAAATATTAAAATAAGTAAATGATACACAAGATTTTTAAGTGTAAACAACTTAGATCACAACAATGATCTAAGAAGAAAATTATCAGTCCAACACACCACTTAATCTTTACACTATGAAAATTAAATATAAAAGTACAAACTCTGTTTTATGTTATCCCGTTCTAAAATATTGTCTTAATGTACCTTACTTACGAGACTTTGTTTTATTTTTACAGTTTTTAAAACTAGTGTGAACGATATCCATACCAACGTTCTGATTAACCTTTCACCCATCAGACATATTCATGGATCAACTTACAAATATGATTAACACAAAAAAATACAAGTACTTGTGTGTTATAGAACAGATTTAATAACAAATAATCCTAACTAGAAGATTCAAAACATATATCAAATAAATCAAATCTATTAGCAAATCTTAGAGTAAGTAGATTAAGCATAAGTTCAATAAAAATAGATTCTTTAAAATTTAATAATTAAATCAAATAATTATGATGATAAACAAAATTATTTGATCCAAATATATAAGAAACTATATAAATATGAAACAAATTGTCTAAAAAATTTTAGTATAAAGAAATACGGAAGAAATTACCTAACGGATGAATATCACATGTCTAATGAAGAACGGTCTAATGATCACTAAACGAGCTAAAACTCAAGAAAAGGTTTTTTAAACGGACCAATGATCGAAAAATATTAATATAGAAAGGTATTTGGGCTGAGTTCCTCTAGAAATTTTTTGACTAAATTATTTGTATGATAAAAAGTAAAAATTTCCTACTATTTATAAGAGTAGAAGGAAAGTTGAAAGATTTATCCATTAAAACCTAGGTTATTAATGACAATATTCAATGAATTTCTTGAAAACCTCGCGAGTAAGAGAGCTCATTTTAGACATAGCACTTATGAAGAGATCGTCATCTAATAAAGAGTTCAATGAATTAGACTTCTTATTCATAGCAACCTAACTACGAAAAGATCAAGTAATGAAATATGTACTTAGATTTCTCAAAATCAAGGGAATTAAGAAGTTAATGTTTGATATTATCCAAGTAGCACGTATGCGACACTAACGACCTAAGGTACCTTGCTCATATGGTGAAGGTAGCACTCATTTAGTAGCTCGTACATACAAGACCTTAATCTGCACGTATATGGCGATATGAGGGCAATGATTTGATTCTATATAGAACTACTTTTTATATGTACCCTTATAGCTCAAATAAGAATGACTACCTATGTAATCTTCGTACTTGTCTAATATGTGCTATATATAACTTCTTAGTGAGAAAAATAAAAGGTCTGCTTATTATTATCATTTCATATTTCTTTCTAGAATCTCTAGAAATTCTTCAAATAATTATAAAAGATATATTTAAATTATGATTATTTGGAGTTCGAATATTTTTTTAACTTTGCTTTATGATTTGATATCAAACTAAAAATAAATTTACAAATAAATATTTTATCAATAAAAATAATCAACATCATAATCTTTACGTTTATTTTCTTTCGATGTGTTGTAACATTATTTTTAAGTTTAATAGCTTTCATTGATTTATTCGTTTAATTTGCTTCAAAAATATGACCATTAAGGTCTTGGTTTTTTATTAGTGATGATATTGTTTTCATCGCCATTCATGAGTTAGAAAAAATGTTAATGAAGTTATTTATATTAGATTTTGGTGTGCATTTGATCCCTTCGAGTTAAAAAATGTGATTTTTAATACTAGGTTTAAAGATACATAATATTATTTTAATAAATTTTTTATTAAAATATTATTCTTTCTTGTCAAGTTACTAAAATGCGATTAAAACTCGAGTATTTAACAATAATAAAATGATAGTTAATATAAAAAAATATATAAAATATTTATTTTAATATTCAATTTATTATCAATATTTGATTAATTTTTTTTAAAGTTGATGGATTAAAAAGTATATTTTAAAATTTTAAAAAATTAAACAATACCAACTTTATGATCGAAACTTCGACATTCTCACTCCCAAATATATATACCTACAAAACAGAACCTTGTTCCATTCCTTATTTGACAATAAATGGCTCATTTAAAGAACCCAAATCATATAAAACACTATTTATTGTATGAACAAACACCCTATCATAGTTTACTCTGAATCTTTGTGGGTTCAACCACCTCAAACACAACAGCATCACCATCACCATCATCATCATCCAACTTGTGTTCCAACGCAAATGCCATCCAACCACCACTAAGCATAGTTCTTTTGCCAATGTAGGCGGATATTGAATCAGAATGGTCATGTACTAAATGACAAATTGGTGATGTAATTATTTTGCTAGACCCATTTAGTCAAATAATTTAATAATTAAGATCTAAATTTTTAAAAATTGGTATATTTTTTTGAAAGATCAAATTATAAAATAAAAAATAAATTAGATGTATTTACTTTATCATTATATTTAATTGAGCAGTGTTTGTAGCTAGAGACGCTTAATTTATGTGCAAAAATGATGTGAACGAAATTTGGAAAATGGTAGGCAAAGAAGCAAAGAATGACGGTGAACACCCATTTGGTAGACAAACAGACAAGAGTTAGCTGTGACGGAGTTGTCAAAGCAAATCACCCATTCATATTGGTCTTAGCTACACAGACATAATCACACATTATATATCCTCTTTGAAACCAGATGGTTAGTAATTACTCACAAACATATATATATATATATATATATATATATATATATATATATATATATATATATATATATATATTAAAATAACTTTAAAATAATATGGTTATTTAAAATTATTCATTTTAATAATTTATATAAATATAAATTTGAGTGTAAATTCGTATTATTTATGCCCAAAATCTTTCCCAAAAGACATGAGACAGACTGGCAGCGAATCCTGGACAAGGTCTTCTAATTATACTTATTAGCTGCAACCTGCAACAGATCATGTTTTAAACGCTTTCAACTCATAATCCCGTTATAAATGAATTTAAGAGAGTATTATATCAAGAAATAAAAAAAAAACAAATATTCAACATACTTTAATATAATATTAATATCAGAAGCTATAAGACGAAGGTGTTTAATTCGCTGTAAGCATAGAAAAGAATTTCAAGTAATAAATAAAAGAGAACATAAAATATGATAAAAATAAAGTTTAATTGGATAGTTTATGGATGAAATTTTATTTTTTAATCCTCTCCATGCATTGCAACATAAGTTTTTTTATATCCTAAAAAACATATAAATGTGGTGCATATTTTTTTCTTGTATAACATAAAAACTATATATATTTTTAGAGTAGATTGTAAATAAAAAAATAATATAAAAATAAATAAAACAGAAAAAATAATTTCAAAGCGATGAGTGAACGAGTCGTGGGAAAAAAAGTTTCAATTAAACATAATATTATGTATATTATATTTATATTTTTAACATATTTGCCTTAGCTACACAGGCACATATAATCACACATTATATCCTCTTTCAAAACCAAATGTTTAGTAAATACACACAAATTTACATACATATCAATTGTATTAAAATAACATTTTAAATAATAAAGTTATTTATTTTTAAAGTAAATTCTAATACCCATCACGCAATAATTTATATAAATACAAATTTTAGTACAAATTCGTGTAATTTCTATCTCATATTTAGTCTAAATTTAAATATAATTAATAAAATCTATTAAAATTTTAAAATTAAATAATTAAATAATACAAAATAAAATTTTTTGTCACACATTAATTTTGATAGCTACCGTCACTACTATTAGTTTTTTCACTTTCATTTTCTCACTTTACCAAAAAATTGACTAAAAATAATGTTTTTATTGGTTAACAAAAAATTGGATTTTTTTTTTAATTTTTCACTTATCTGAACCAATAAAAATTTGAATTTGAAAAAAAAATATTCGTTGATCAAAATTGGTGAAGTTTTTTTAAAACCCTAATACCAAACTCGCGTATCCCATTTCATTCTTAGTCATACAAGACCAGCCTCCACAACTCCTCTCTGTGCATGATCAATTAAAAAAATCAGACCAATTCATCGTCTGTTTTTCGCTCGCTAGTCCCGTCTTCTTTACGCCGTAAACTCCTCTTTTTTTCACACACCACCTCAAACAAGTGAGTTCTATATCCATATATATATATATCATTCTTAATATAAATAATTTAAACAAATATTTTTATTGATTTCAACTTTTAAATAAACATAATTTTTTAGATGATAAATAATAATTTTTCTTCGATTTTAAAAATCATTAATCAATTTAAATTTTTATATTTATTAAGATATATACTTTTAAATAATTCATACAAATATCAACATGTTTTGCCTATAAATTATTTGTCATTAGAATTGATTAATGTATATAATGTATATGATATTTATTAATTTTTTTGTTATTTATTTCTGTATTGAAGAACATATTATTTATCTTAAATATTTTATTTATTTATTTATGTTATATATATAGTTAGTTAGTTAATTTTATATTAGTTAATTTAAATATAAAAATATAATTTATAAAAATGAGTATGTGAAAATATGTATACACATTTTTTTTAATTATTTGTATGTTATAATTTATATCATGTAAATATGTTTTAGATATCACTAAGTTAAAAATATATGTGTTATATGTTAGATTTAATTGAAATTTGTTAAATATTGATTTATGCTTTATTTGTACATAAATTTTTTTATAATTTGAACATGTGTTTATAGTATAGTAATTTTTGAATTTCATGTATATATAAAAAAATGGATAAGTCTTAAATACATAAATGTAAAGGTTTAAATGGATTTTTAAGTAGAGTTTCTTAAAAATAGCTCAAAAAATTACAACAAATTCAAGTGATATTTCATATCCTTGCATGTAATGTGGCAACAATCGAAAATGAAAATTAGATGTGATAAGAGAACATGTTACTAGAATTGGCATTGACTGAAGCTATATAAATTGGATATTTCATGAGGAGAGTATTGATAAAAAGAATGTTGATCCCTAAGATGATGTTTCACAAAAGATTTATAAACAATGATCATATGGATTATAAAGATGACTTATGCTGTAGAAGATGAAATCAATGAAGATCATAATGAATTTTTAAAAAAAATTGGAAGATGTATAGAAATCATTTTAGCATGCTTGTAAAGACTTTACTGTATGTTTACAATTATAAGTTTGTACGGGTTAAAAGCGATGAATGCATTGTCTTATAAAAACTTAAACTGACAAATGATCCCTTCTTGTAACGAATAACCTTCGTTCATATATGAGGTTAAGAACAATCTAAGTCGGTTTGGTATGGATTATATAAAGATGTATATATATCTAAATGATTAAATATTTTATTGAAAAAAATATGAGAAAACTATTACATGAACTGATAAAACAATTGTCGAAAATAATGAAGTTGACATTGAGAGACTCGTGCTTGAAGAATAAATCTATATTTTAATATTTACTTTATTAGTTTAACTTGCATGTTCGATATATATTGCATTTCATGCATATTGAGAAGAATATGTATGATATTTTTATTAGGATGTTGCTTAATATTCTCAAAATAATCAAAGATGGTATTGCATTTTGTTTAGATCTCAAACACTTTAGCAAAGATGAGTTAACTCCTAAAGAAAAACAAGAAAAGTTACATCTCATTTATGTTATTTACAACTTGACAAATGAAGGAAAAATGTGTTTCGTGGTTGCTTATCAAATATTAAAGTTCTCTATAGATATTCTTCTAACATTTGAACACTTACTTCTTAAAAAAAGTTTTTTATTCATTTTTATACTATACATACTACCTATAAATATATGTTTTGTAATTATTTAAATTTGTATTTTTTTCAATACTATTTGTACGAAGACATTTTTGTTGTCTGAGTTGATTAAACTAAATGATTTTTATTGTTTGAATTAATTAAAATAAATCAAATTCATTTAGAAATATTGTATATCATTGATAAATACTTTTTTATCATTTTTTTTATATAATAATTCACTTAATCATTCATTTGATTCAGCAAGTATAATTTTGTGACCTTGTTAATTTTAAAGATACATCGAAAAATTAATTGGCTATATACACGATCAAAATTATTCAAAAGCATGTACGGTGGAATAATACATTGCTGAAGAGCAGTGGCAGAACCACTGCATGACTAAAGGGGGGGCCTTGGCAATCTCAACCCTTAATAAACACGTGAAGTACCTTATTACCAAAGCTATCTATTTGTAAAATCATACATATAATTAAAGATAAAAATGACTTTTGACTCCCCTAAAATAATCAGGGGCATAAGGAAAAATACAAGTACAAAGTAATAATTAATATCTTATCTAAAATATATTTTCTTCTTTGTTTATTGAAAAATATTACCATCTTCATTAAATAAATCTAAATAATTTTTTCAATGTTTTTCTTTTTATTTACATAAAATATTAAATTCTTTTTTTCTTAGCATAAAACAATTAATTTAATAAAGAAACAAAATTTGGTGTAATTTTAATTTTGTTATAATAGTTTTATCTTTTTGTTCAAAATGAACATTAATCGATATCAATTTTAAAAATTTATAACTAAAATTTATTGAACTCCGTGTGTAATAATACTAAAATACAACTAATTTTTTCCTTTACTTAGTATAATATTGAAAACACTCTACCTCACTAATTAACATACGTCATTAAACAAATTAAAATTATTTTGAGAATAAGAATAGTATTTTTTAGAGAAAGTACCGTAAAAATCATTCAATTATGAAATTGGTGATTTTTAATTCCTCATCTTCTTAAAAGATGTTTTCGAGTGACTCTAGTTTAAGAAAAATAATTAATTGATGATAAATAATATTATTTTAATAATTTTTTTTATTAAAATATTATTTTATTATCAAATGATTAAAATGTCATAAAAGATAAGACATTAATAAAGATAAAAATAAAATTTAGTATAAAATTATTTAAATACATATTTTTATTTTTAAAAATAAAAAAAAATAAAATATTAAAATAAAATAGTGATAATAACCAAATATTAAAATGAATATTTTATGTAAAAATTCATGTTAATTATTATTTTATCATTGTTAAAAAATCAAATTTTAATTATATTTTATTCACTTAACATGAAGGAATAATATTTTATTAAAAAATTTATAAAAATAATATTATTTATCTAAATATGAGGCTCAAAAACACACTAATGTTTAATGTGAGAGGTTTGGTTAAAACTTTTCTCTATTTTTTATCATAGTTATCTAAAAAAATTTATAATTGATTTACTTGGTTTTCTTTAAATTGTTATTCATGGTTCAGTCCATGCTAAAGAGATTCTTAAATTTTGTTTTGAGTACATATCAAATTTATAACAAGTTGATATTTCAAAATTTAAGTTATACTAGTTATAATGTAATATTATTTAATATTAATTATATTTATAATTATTTATATTGATTAATAAATAAATACATATGTAATTTGACAATATCCCATATGTTTATTACTTGTTGAGATATATAGAAAAATTCATCAATTATTGAAATACTTTCATATTTAATTATAAGTTTTTATTTATTTTTGCATATACTCAAGCACAAAACTTGATCAAGTAAGGGAAGAGATCCAAGCAAACCATAATGTATTACATTATGTAATGTTAAAATGTATACAAACTAACTAGTTTAGGACATTCAAGCTAATACTTTTTAGTTCAATAATTTAGTTTTATTCAATATTTTGATTTCGATTAAGTTTATTGTAATGATAAAATAAATGAATGTTTTTAGGATAAATTTGGTTTTTCTTTTTTCGGTTTCTGTTGCTATTTATTATTATAAACGCAAGTCGAGCAACATAAAAATAGCTAAAAATTATCCTAGAAAAACAAAGTTTTTTGTTATTTATTTGAAAATCATGCTACTTTTTTTTAAAAAAATTGGGGACAATTTTCGCAAGTAATTAAAATATGCAAAAAAAATTAATTTTTTTGTCGGTTTTCACGAACAAACGAAAATTGTCCCAGATTGGTTTTTTAAAACGTTAGCCGATTTTTGAAAAAACGGTTAAAAAATTTAACCAATTTTAAAAATTGACAAAAAAAGTTTTCGTCTAGACTTATTTCAATTATTTTCTTGATCCGACAAAAACTTTTATTTTAATCCATTCAAATCCAACTAAACTTGCCCCTTTTGTAGCAGTACTTGCAACTTTAAGCTAATTTATAAATTTGAATTTAAATGTTTTAAATTTGAAATAGTGGATATAATATGAAAAAAATTGAGGGGTCAATATGTATAATTTGACAAAATTTGAGGAAGAAATTATACGTAGTTAAGCCCTGATCATATGCCAAAAAAGACATGAATAAAATGTTGATTAACCTTCCATTAACTTGAATTTTGGGATTAATGCTTTTTTTTTAAATAGTACGTTTTTTTTTTTTGTAAGGGAAGTGCTGCTACTTATGGCTTTCAATAGTAAGCATCAGATTGCTAGGGTATTAAAAAAAGGGAAAAGGTAATATGTAATTTTAACGAATGTGTTTTGGTTTATACATTGGTTTGGTAAATTGGGGCTTAAATGCTGGTAAATATTTTATTCAAAATTTATTAACTTTTATTACATATATAATTTTTCCCGCTTTATTTTAATATAATTTAAAAGTAATTTATTAAAAAATATACTTGAATTTAATTTAATTTCATAAATTAGATATATTATTATTATTATTTTACATTAATATACTTTAATCACATTATTTTTCACTTTATAAAACATTTTTATCTTTAAATATCTACTTATTTAATCACTTTTAGTAAGATTTATTTTAATTTGATTTAAACAATTTTTTAGACATTTTTATCTTTAAATATTTCCTTATGGGATTACTGCTAGTAAGATTAATTTTAATTTAAGTTAAGTTTTTATAAAAAAAAATCTTAAAAAAATTGACTATAAATGATTAAAGCATTAAAATGTAACAAAAAATTTATTAAAATATATTAACTTTAAAAAATATGAATAATGTATTAAATTTATAAAAATAAAATAATAAAATTATCATCCTATTTATTTAGTATGTAAGAAATAATTATAATTTATTTTTTATAATATTTGAGGATTATAAAATGATTATTCTTATTTTATAATAAAATTAATTTTTAATATAAAATAATTTGATATATTTTTATTTTAACGAGTTAATTATTCTTATATTTTTCGTTTAAATAAATAAAATATAAATTTTTATTCAAAAAAAAACTCACACGCTTTTAAATAAAACTTGAATTTTAAGAATTCAAAATGTTAAAATAAAATCTATTTTATTAATTTATAAATTTTATATTTAATATAACCATCTAAATTGTTTTTCTGTTTATACTTGTACGGTTATACCCACGCAAACAATGAATAACGCTCAGTATCTTCTCGAGGATCTTGTCTATTACGTCGATAATAGCTTTCAAGGGTTTGGAAACAAAAGCATTTTCAAGGCTGCAGGGTGCGAATGAGATTAGCTTCCCTTGATTTTTAGGTTGATTATAGTATGTAACCAAACTTATCAATTTTATAAAATTCAATTAATGATCAATCAGTCATGTATATATATATATATTTACACTGTTGAAGTAATCCATTTATTATCGACAATGCTTGTTATAGTACTTCTTTTTTTCACTTGAATATGGTGATTTCATTAATTCTTGTAAAAAAAAGCAAAACAAATTCAATTAATTTTTTATGTCATTTGTTCTTTAAACTACTGTTTATAAATTTTATATACTCTATGTTAAAACTAATTTATAGTGTTTTTTTTTAATTATATTAACCTTTGATAAAAAGTACTTGGGAAACTATAAGAAATGAATAATTGCAAATAACTGGACAATTAATGTATGATGCCAAATATACTCTCCGAATTTTAGAAAATGCTATTGCATCACTGATAATACAACTTATAATTGTATTATCGATTAAAAAAATTCTGAATATATAAATAAACTTTTAAAAAGAATTTAAATTTTGAAGTAATTATTTTATAATACAGTAATATTTGAATAATATCTGATATAAATGGAAGTATGAATATAATATGTTATTTAAAAGAGAAAAATAAACATGTGAAGAAAAAAGAAAAGGGTATTACTGTCATTTGATGATTATGGCTTCTACGGCATCACCAGAAAGGGAAAAACCCTATAAATATCCTTAAGTTGAATATTCAAAGATTACGCAGCAGGTGATGGTTTTCGATAGTAGTGCAAAACACTGTAGAATCCCAGAAGGGAGAGAGTAAGAGGGAGGGAAAAGAAATAAAAACACCATGGTCATGGTCAAAGAAACCCACCGATAATAATATGTACTTGTTTCTAACATGAGTGAGTCAGAAGCTCTTTGAGTGAGTTATACCTATCGCGTATCAGTTAATTATACTTTCTTTCTTAATTAATCTGGTCTAGAAGTTTGAAGAGAAATCTCCTGAAAAAATGAAGGAAAAAGAAAAGAAGACAAAACTTTTACTTTTCTTTTTCTTTTCCAGGTATGTGTTTGATGTTTTCTTCTCTCTCTCTCTCTCTCTCTCTCTCTTTGTTTTGGTGTTTCTTAAATAAAAACTCAATTATTTTACTAGATTAGTGTGGTTATCTGAGATCTTTGAAGTTCGATCGCTTTCCTCTTCTTTCTAACACCATGAGAATTTTTTCTATACTTCAAAAATATGTACTCCCTTATAAAAATATCGGAAAAAAACAAAAATAATGATAAGAGTAAGAAATGAGTGAGATCAGGTTACAAAGGTGGGTCCGAAGTCTATATTTCTCATAGAAGTACCAATGTATTGAAAAAAATTTCAACAAAGACAGCGACTTTTTGCTCCTCTCTGTTTTCATCGTTAAATTAAATCCTCTCCGTGATTTTTGTAATTGCTTTTCCTTTTCCTTCTCTCTCTCTCTCTAAATTTTTATTTGGGTTTTTTTTTTATTTTGTGTTTTAATTTTATCCCTGTTTAGTTCTTTTATTTCATCCATCTTTTTGATCCTTTGGGTTCTCTTCTTACATCCAAAATAATAATATACAAAAACTAATTTTGGTCTCCTGAAATGGCAAATTTACAGCGACGGTATATGGAGGTGTCTCAATCGGTAAGTCAATTTAAAACTCTGAGCATCTAAGATTAATTGAATCTGATATATAAGGTATTAATGGAGAGGAAAGTACTTGGCTCTGAATATATAATTACTTAATTCTTAAGTATCTATCTATTTTTTAATAGATTTAGTAATAATTTATATATGGAAATTGTTTGATGCATATATTATCTCTATAATCTGATCTGAGATTTGTTTGGATGGGATCTCAATTTTGTTTGGAGTTCGCTTTTATAGATTCATTTTCAGATTATCACTTTTTGTATCTTAAGCTGTACTTAGGGTTAGGAGTACCGCAGTTAAGTATTTTATTACAAGGAGCTAGGGTTTTAATATTTTAAGTGAACTTTATAGTGCTTCTTCAGATCATACACTATTAGGGCCCGATTAGGATGTGATTTATTTAGAAGTGGTTTAAATTGAAAATGATTTGGCTAAAAATAGTTTTAAAAGAAGCATTTAGTTGTTTAGGATTTAGGATGAAAATACTGGAATTGATTTTAAGTGACATCATGATAACTATTTAGGAAACGAATATGCATCCAAAATCATTTAACCTGGAAATAAGTATTACTTATCCTTAAGCATTAACTAAAATTTTGGAAGCACTTCTCTGCCAAACACTTTAAGTAACCACTTTCAATTATAAAAAAAAAAGAGAGAAACAGTTTGGAATGGTTCCATTGATTGTCATTCTTAAGGATTCAGCTAATTTGGCACAGTTGTGGTTTGGGATAAAAGCTGTTTTTCATTTCAATGCTATTCTAGCTGGACAAGATTTCCTTGAGATTTCATAGGTATTTCGTGATTATTTTGGAAAGAGATATTTCCATATATATATATAGCATAAATGACTATAATTAAAAATTTAACCCAACAACATATTTCTCTAATTTTTCTAAATAATGTTTTTGCTATAACAATAATATCGGTTTTATATATGGTTGATCTGAGCCACAACTCAAAATTTTTGTTTTCGTTTTTGATGTGGAACCTTCCCAAAATATTTGGTTAGTTTTCTTGTTGAATTGACCCAGAATTTAGAATCGGTTCAACAAACCGACCCAAAAGCCCTTTGCCCTCGTCTGTAGTAGTAATGTTTTTCGACAATAGTGTTATTATTATTTTATTTTTGTACAAATGCCACGTTTTTTTTAATATATATATATAGTATATCATATTACGTATTGAAAGGACCAGCTAGCTATTCTTTGAAACCTAAGTAGTAGACCTTCCACATTAATGACAGCGTTTGTTTTCATTTATTCTTATAAATAAAAGGTGATTATTTTGCATATTGTTCATACCTTAATGAATGGTTTATTTTACTAACTAGAAATAGAATTATTAGAAATATGAGAATTATATGTAATGGAAATTATTTATACAAATAGTAATAAAAAATCATATTATTTGAAGATATAGATATTAATAAATATAAAATCTTAGAATGATTCGAAAAATTAAGTAAAATATTTAATTTAAATATATAAACATATATTTTGATTGACTGTTTTTATTTAAAATTTGAGATCATTTAGTAAAATTGTTTGTCTAAATCATTTGTATTTGAAATCTAAAGATATATATATATATATATCTTTAGATTTTCTTTATTTAAAAGTTTAGATCTACTAAATTGTTTGTCAAAATCATTCATCTCGGCAACTGACACAGTATATATATGTTGAAATCCAATTATAAGCAAAAAATTGTAAGAGGTGGTTTAAGAGAGCTCTCTTCAGTCCACTCATAGGTGGGAAAAGGACTTGGGATTATCTGCCGACTCATTCATTCAAACCCAGTAGAATCGAACGACTTACTACTACTGTGGGCCTGTGTGAATGAAGCGGGAGATAAAATTCATCCTTTTCTTTTCTGTGCTTGGACTGAAGGGAGCTCCCTCTTTCCATTATCTTCCGTAAGTTGGCATGCCTTTGCTTTCTTTCGCTTCTCTTAGTATTTTTTTCAAGTGTCCGTGTTCTTTCTCCTAATAATTGTTATTTGTGTATCGCATCTTTTTTTTTTAAATATATATATATTTAAAATTTAGAGATACATCATAGTTGTTAGGTGCATACTCTTTTGTTTATTATTGTTTATGGCTAAGCCATATTATTATATTAAAATATATATATATATATATATATATTTGATATTTAATATGCAAAGCTAACCCATGCATTTTGGCTCCTCTATAAAGCCTGCTAATTAACGCAGTTTCGGCAGAGATTGGAACTTGGAGCTATGCTTTTGTTTGTCGTTTTTTGTGATGCCCTATGTATTACTTTCCCATTAAATATAAATGGGCAACATGATCACTGATTCCCCATACATAGCTGACAAGTTTTCAAGATGAAGATAATATTTACATAATAGGTTATTACTGAAATGAATGAATTAGAAAGTAAGTGGCTTAATATATATTTTATTTTGTGTTTGTTCCTTGAAGATGATATCATTTGTGGATCTGGAAAATTATAGTCTTTTTTATGATGTATATATGCGCGTATTATTTGAGTAATGCTTAAGAATGTGACTTTTAGAGATATGTTTCCCGTTATAACTCCATTCTTATCCTTTTTTGATTTGCATGTTGATTTTTATTTTCTATCTCATGCATGTTACATAGCATTTATACGGTCTGAATTTGACATGAAATAAAGCAGTTCCTTTCCTTGGGGTTGTCGAGGGTGGGAAGTACGACTGAATTGTATTTTAAAATCAGTAGTACTGTTCCTAGCTCTATTTTTCGAGTAATGCGCATGTATTTTAAAATCACAAATTTTCTTTTATATATATATATATATATGAGTTCGAATTTTATGTGCCATTCTTAGTGTATTAGTGCATATATATATATATATATGATCAATATGTAACGTAAATGTGGATTAAAATAACTAAAATGGGGAGATTTTTATGTACTTATTCATTATTTATTAGTGGTGGTAGAACTTGGAAAGTGACTTGTGATTTGAACGCCACGGACACAGATGATTATGATGTGGAATATGTATTTGTCTAATTATCAAATTACGCTACACTTTGAGATGCTTTTCAAAAATTTGTGATGCTCGTAGCTTTTTTGTTTTCTTGTTATCATGTCCCATTCTTAGTATCGTATATTTGTTGTTGCGTGGACATATAGTTTTGTAATTTCTGTTGGGCTTTTCCTTCCATTTTATTGATTAAAAATATTTAATGATATTATCACATTAATTTTTGTTATTATTTCAGTAAAAATATATTAATTATACTTCTATGTTATCATTATTGTATAAAATTATCAATGAAAAGTTATCATTGCAATAAACAAATGGATAATATCATTATCCTAAAATATGAGAGTAGGATTGTATTTTTATCTTTATTGGTTATTATAATAATATTTATTATTAAATTGGGTTTGATTTATAATAATTAATGAAATATTTAATTTATATTCATAGAGTGTAGGATATCTTAGATTTTTCTTAAACAAATTTCATTCTCGCCTGATTAATTTATGTTATTTATATATAGAATGGAAGTGATGTTTTTTTCCTAAGAAAAAAAAATGATAATAAATATAGTAATGATTCTCGTGATTACATGTAGATAGTAATTAAATATATATCATTGAATCCTTGCTCTATTTAATAACGACTTTAAAATATTATAATTTATTTATTTTTTAAAATGTGGCAAAGTGATTTGATGTTATAATATTAAAAAAATTGTTTCCCGTGAAATTTTTCAATATCATTAAGCGATCAATTAAAAAGCATAAAATACAAAAATGAATATACGGTTCGTTTCTTATCGAACTTGTTCAAAACAAGTTAAAACGTATAGTTTTCAAGTTGCTTCGCTTCTTAAATGATCTTACATCCATTATTGTGATCAAAAGATTTTTGATAGGATGTGATGGAAATTTGTTGTCGGAGTATGACTATCATTAACGTTCCAGTACTGTTATTCCTGTGGTATATGAAATTATTAGGTTAGGTTTAATAATAATTTTGATTTATGATGAATTAGCTGAATTTGTGAGTTATAATTCTTTTTGAAAGTAATTATTATTCTTTTTATAACAAATTTTACTTGATAATTTTTTAAAAAAATTAAAATATAATAATGATATATAAGTCGTTTGTAAAGTTTTATTCTAATTTTTTAAAAAAATTTAGATAATTAAGATATCTTCATTCAACAAAATTGTTATCAAATGTATTCTTAGTTATACGATTTTATTTTGAGAAATGAGATCAATTTGATACGTTATATTTTAACTTTTTAACGCATGATTTATGCAGCATATTTTTATTCGTATTAATTATAATATGTTACATATTAATATAATTTTTAAAATAATTTATTTTTAATAAAGTTATTACAATCGTTATAAATTAATATAAATATAATTTCCCAATATTTGGATCAACTATTGAAAATTTCAAGGAGCTTGGAAGAAAGAAGGGAGCGATTTCTGTTTTACCCAGAAATAATAATAATAATAATAATAATAATAATAATAATAATAATAATTTCTAGATGAAACGTAAATAGACCGGATAAAATCATCAGGAACAAAAACCAGTCAATCCCGATGAACTTCGACTTTATTCGAATAAAAGTTGCTTTATCAAATGATCAATAAGTGGTCAACTTGAACCAATGGTTGATCGTGAGTCATGATCAATCAACTTTGCTGAACGGCAAATTAACGACCAAATTAAACTTTATCGAGTAAACTTCATACCTTTTATATATATATTTTTTTAAATAAAACTATTAATTAATAAACCGCGTTTTTTTCCCCTTAAATAACCATCTACTGAAATGATGATTTACGTAGCCAGTGATTATCATTAAATAAAACGATCACTCAAATAAGTTGTTATTTATAGTTAAAAATAAAATAAAATTTATTTATTTATTAACAATATTTTTTATTGATCATTAAATTCTAAATTTTTAATCTTAAATTTTAAATACTAAACAATTAAATCATGTAACTTAAGTCTTAAATCATAAATATTTAAGCTTAAATTCTAAATCCTAAATTATAAATATTAGATTCTAAATTCTAAATCTATTATATCTAAAGTTATTTTTTAAACTTTTTAATATCTTTATATTTTTTTTATTTTTTTAAATGAAAATTTTAATTATTAATATGTTATTTTTTTACTTATTAAATATGTTAATTTTGTTTTTTAATTATTAGATGTAAATATTCATTCTATTAGGAATTTTATTCATCTCTTTACCTTTAAAATTTTCCTCATCACGTAACCGGTCCAGTTACATGGCCTTTTATATTTTTATTAGTTTAAATATTTTAATTAATAATTTAAAATCAAAATATACAAACATTGAAGAATTAATACAATGAGATATGCCTAATAATAATTTCGAATTAAACTGTTGCTTCATTTTTAATATATATTAATGTAATTGTAAAAGTTTCCCTTACTAACTCAATTAATTGTAAAATTGATTAATTTATAGGTAAAAATTATTTTATTATCTAAAACGAGATTAGTAATTCGAAATCATTCACTTTGTCATTAAAAGGGTCGGTAAAATGCCGTATATGTGTAATGATATATCATAACAATAGAGGATAGTATCTTCTTATTACTCCTATTAATTTTCTAGTATTTATTATTAATGATGTGTTTGAATGGCATTTTTTTAATAGATTTTTAATATTCATATTTTTCAAGTTTTAAATTTAAGATTTTTACTTTATATCACGATATCACATATGGTTAGGCTAAAAGGTTATTAGTGTTTTTGAATGGTAATTTAAAAGTATTATAATTATTTAAAAGATATTTATTTAGTCAAAAAACATGTGTAAAAAAAATTAAAAGATATTTTAATTCTTTAAAAATTTTATTATTATTATTTTTTTTTCATTCTAATTATATTGAGGATTTAATATTTAAAATTTAAAATTTAAAATTTACTGTTTAATATTTAAAATTTAAGATATAGTAAAAAATAAAAGATTTTTTTAATAAATAGATAAAAATGTAAGAAAGAAAAAAAAGAATATAAATAGTTTTAAGATAAAAAAAATTGAATAAATAATGAATAACTATTAAAAAAGTACCCATCACTTAACAATATAGTCAATCCCGACCCTTTAAATTTGAGCCTGGGCATTAGGGGTGTTCGAAAAAACGATCCAAACCGGACCGAATCGAGCAGTTTTGTAAATGAAACGGTCTAGTCTAGTCCGGTCCGTATTAAATAAAACCGATTTTAAAACGGTCCGGTCCGGTTATAAAATATTATAAACCGTTCGGACCAGACCGGACCGGACCGGTTTTATTAAATAAATAATTTTTATTATTTAAAATATTATAAACTGGGGTATATATATAAATTTTGTTTTCGAGTTAAGACATTCAGCCGTAACTCGTTAACGCTTAACCCTAACCCTAGAAATCAAAATCTCATTTCCTCTGCGCTCGCCTTTACCCCTTCGCCGTCTACGCTATGCTTTCGCCACTTCTTCGTCTACGCTCTGGGTTTGGCCGTCGTCGCTTCCACCAGCAACTAGCCACCGTTCCTCATGTTGATTCCACCAGCAACTAACCACCATTCCTCGCATTGCTTCCACCAACAGCTAGCCATTGTTCCTCGCGTCGCTTCAACCAGAAACTAGCCACCTCTCCTCGCGTCGCTTCCACCAACGACTAACCACCTCTCTTCACGTCGCGTCGTGTCATGACAACAATGGACGAAAATCACGAAATAGGTATGTGGTCTAATACTACTGGAGTACTCGTAGTCTAGTAGTAGTTTTTTTCTGAATAAACTGAATGGTAAGTCTGAAGTCTGAAGTCTGAAATCTGAATGGTATGTCGTTTTTTTGTTAGTCTGAACTCTGAAATCTGAATGGTATATCGTTTTTTTGTTAGTCTGAAATTTGAATGGTATGTCATTTTTTTGTTAGTCTGAACTCTAAAATCTGAATGGTATGTCGTTTTTTTGTTAGCCTGAAGACTCTGAACTGTGAACTCTGAAGTTTGAACAATTTTTTTCTCACAGAGTTCATTTTTTTAAATGGTGGAAACTAATTAATACTATTAGAACTTATAACTTCAGTTAAATTGTTCGTATGTTGCCCCTCTTTTAAAGCTAAATTATTTTGATTAAGTTCTCTTTATAGATTAAATATATATAGTTTATTTTATTAATGTTTGATCATTATGAATTTCAAGAGGTACAGGTCTACTCCCGAGAATAAAAAATCTATGTCATCAAGAATATGTACATCTACATAACTCATTTTTCAGTTTAAGCTAATTATAATCATCAGGATGCATTCCACCTTTCTTATACCCATCATGATCTTCTGTTAGAAGGTAGAGTTATTTTTTGCCTGTTGGATCTGATTCCAATTCCCATCAAATTGTTATCAGTATTTGTTTGATCTAGAAAGTTAATTAAACTTGGAGCTCAAATTCATGTACTGGGTCTGGTAGTCTGGTAGTTTGGTAGTAGTTTTTTCCTGAATAAACTGAATGGTAAGTCTGAAGTCTGAATTCTAAAATCTGAATGGTATGTCGTTTTTTGTTAGTCTGAAGACTCTGAACTGTGAACTCTAAAGTTTGAATAATTTTTTCTCACAGAGTTCATTTTTTTTAAATGGTGGAAACTAATTAATACTGTTAGAACTTATAACTTTGGTTAAATTGTTCGTATGTTGCCCCTCTTTTAAAGCTTAATTATTTTGATTAAGTTCTCTTTATAGATTAAATATATATAGTTTATTTTATTAATGTTTGATCATTATGAATTTCAAGAGGTACAGGTCTACTCCCGAGAATAAAAAATCTATGTCATCAAGAATATGTACATCTACATAACTCATTTTTCAGTTTAAGCTAATTATAATCATCAGGATGCATTCCACCTTTCTTATACCCATCATGATCTTCTGTTAGAAGGTAGAGTTATTTTTTGCCTGTTGGATCTGATTCCAATTCCCATCAAATTGTTATCAGTATTTGTTTGATCTAGAAAGTTAATTAAACTTGGAGCTCAAATTCATGTACTGGGTCTGGTAGTCTGGTAGTTTGGTAGTAGTTTTTTCCTGAATAAACTGAATGGTAAGTCTGAAGTCTGAATTCTAAAATCTGAATGGTATGTCGTTTTTTGTTAGTCTGAAGACTCTGAACTGTGAACTCTAAAGTTTGAATAATTTTTTCTCACAGAGTTCATTTTTTTTAAATGGTGGAAACTAATTAATACTGTTAGAACTTATAACTTCGGTTAAATTGTTCGTATGTTGCCCCTCTTTTAAAGCTTAATTATTTTGATTAAGTTCTCTTTATAGATTAAATATATATAGTTTATTTTATTAATGTTTGATCATTATGAATTTCAAGAGGTACAGGTCTACCCCCGAGAATAAAAAATCTATGTCATGTTGGATAAGTTTGATATATTAAAATGGTGGAGGGCAAATTCTTTTAGGTTTCCTATCATCTCTCTCATTGCACGTGATGTGTTAGCAATTCAAGTTTCAATTGTTGTATCAGAATCAACTTTTAGCACAGGAGGGCGCATTCCATTTAGGAGTTCTTTGAATCCTAAAATGGTAGAGACATTAGTATGTAGTCAAAATTAGTTTCGTTCTTCCATTAATAATGACAATGTCCTCTTATCATAATACAATGATGACCTAGAGATTTATGAAGATGTTGATTTTGTTTGATTGTAAAGTTCATTAAAGACACTACAATGATCGTTGATGATTAATAATGGGTAAGTTTTAAATATTATTATCTAATGATGTATTGTTGTTGATTGTGAGTTTTGATGTTTGTATATGTTTAAGAATTCTTTGTAAATGAGATATTTGGAATTCATTTCTTCATGTCTAATCTTTTTTTTTTATTTTAGATTTTGATAACATCTTATTTATGTATTTAACAATAATATCTATCTATATATGATTATAAATAAGCATTATATTTGATTGCATCCTATTAAATTATATCATATTAAACTGAATCATATTTATTTATTATTAATTGTTTAAAAACCGTTCAAATCTGTTAACCAAATTGGACCAAACTGTTTGGTTATAACATTTTAGATAGCCGAATGATCCGGTCCGGTTTCAACTATATGAACGGTCCGATTTGGTTAAATTTTTTTAGGCAAAACCGGACCGGACCGGACCATGGACATCCCTATTGGACACAATTGTCCGTGCTACGAGTTTAAGTACAATGATCAATTTGAGTTATCCACCAAAAATTCGATATTTATTTAAAATATTTTTAAGGTTTAACACATTTTTATTTATGTTTTTAAAATTTATAAAAAATATTATAATATTTTTAGACTTTACATTTAATATCATTGATGTAATTAAATCTAATGGTATTAATTTTTCTATTCATATTATATTAAGATTTTTATGGAGTAACTCAACTCTGAAAAAGGTGGAAAAAACGTCTTTCCATTTTGTCTCATTTCAATCTCTTACCAAAGTGAGGATTAGTTGTTTAACGTTAATTGTTAATTTCTATAAGTTTTATATATTATTAATTAAAGATAATTTTTCTTATCATAAAATTAGGTTATTTTTATTTTCATCTTCTTGTTTAATATGATAAATTGATACAAGTAAACATTTAAATATTCAATATCCTCAATTAGATTAAAAGTTACAATTATTATACCTAAATTTAATAGGTTTATTATAATTTTTTCTTCTATTCGTCTTCTCTTATTACACCAATTATGTCTTAATTTTGCTCAAATCTTAATACCTTTCTCGTAATAGAGAACCTTCTACATCCGTACATAGATGATATCTAATTTTGACTTAATAAAAAATAGTTACTGAACTTTATTTTATTCATAATATAATAATTATTACAATCTTAAAACTAATTAAGAAAATTGAAGAGATTCTTAACCACTCATAATTACTGGTTAGATTTCTGGATAAAGGATGTTGTTATATTATAAGCTGTGTTTTTTTTAACTGTGTTTTTTGTGTGTTTTCAAATGAAATTAAGAGTTTCTTTTATAGCATAAAGAATCTATGTTTACAAGATGAGAATTATTATTTTATCCTTATTTTACTAATTTATTTGTTTTAATTTTTTTAGTTATCAGCCATTGTTTTTTCTTTGGCATATTGTGCCGATTAAAGATGAAGGTCTACATCTTTATTTTTTTGTCATCTTCTCTTGACGATTCCTCCTCTTTATTTTTCATTGTCATTTTCTACAGATAGTTCTTTTGATGACGTTAATGATGATGCATCTTTGTCTTCTTGATATTTGGTGACTTTGTGGCATAGAAACACTTGACCAATTTTTAGGTTATTGTTGTTAAAATTTATCTCATATTTGGTGATTTTTTTTTACTATCTTCCTCGGAGAGAGTCATGCTATTATGAGAAGTGATGATGATTTTGTTAGTAGAATTATTAATTTTCTGAGTTCATAGTAAATTTGACTTAACATTTGATCTCTTAATACATAAAATTCTTTTGTGCTAAATTTTTTTTCTAGAAATGTCATTGGTTTGTGAACTTCTTTCTTTGTGTTGGAAATCCCTAGTTTAATAAAGTGGCAGGGACTGATATAACCTTCCTTATTTTAGTCTATTAGTAAACTGAAAAATCTAAGTTAAATAGACATATCACCTAGTTTTATCTTCTTCATTAAGTTCTTGATTGTTTTTTTGAAATTTTTCGTGAAATAATTTAATTTACTTAAATTAATTTTTGGATATATGTTTTCTATTAATCCTGTATATAAAACTTTGTAAACAAATATTGGATTAACTCCTTCCAAAATATTGAATTTACTTTCCACAGGAAATTCCTTTTCTGTAGGTTAGAACTTTGTATCTTCTATTGTTGTGTTTGGTCAAAGGGAATGGAAAGAAATCAAAATT
The DNA here is from genome assembly GCA_030763125.1 of Hippophae gyantsensis. Taxonomy (NCBI): domain Eukaryota; kingdom Viridiplantae; phylum Streptophyta; class Magnoliopsida; order Rosales; family Elaeagnaceae; genus Hippophae; species Hippophae gyantsensis. The sequence continues at coordinate 13,170,485 of CM061037.1, read as the reverse complement.
GATTCCTTCTATTTGCGTGTTTGGTTGGGCTGAAAAATGAGTCAGGAATAGAATCGATTCCTAAAGGAGAAAGAATCACAATTCCTTCTCCTTCCTTTAGAAATCATGATTTCATTCTCATCTCAATTTTTTTTCTAATTTTACCCCTATCCTAAATATAACCCTAAACTCAAATCCCAAAACCTTAAACCTTAAATCCTAAACCCTAAACCCTAAATCCCAAAACCCAAAACCCAAAACCCAAAACCCCAAAACCTTAAACCCTAAACCCAAAATCCCAAAACCTTAAACCATAAACCCCAAAACCCAAAACCTTAAACCCTAAATCCTTAAAGCCTAAAACCCTAAACCCCAAATCCCTAAACCTTAAACCTTAAACCATAAATCCAAAATCTTAAAACCCTAAACCCAAAATCCAAAATCACAAATCCTAAAACTCTTAACCCTATTTAGAAAAATAATAATTTTAACCCTATACCTTAACCCACAAATATAACCCTAAATCCTAAACCCTAAATCCCTAAACCTTAAATCCTTAAATCTCAAATCTCAAATCTCAAAACCCTAAACCCTATTTAGAAAAATAATAATTTTAATAATATATTTTCTTTTTAATTAATAATTATTTATAAAAATAATGATTTCAAAAATGTATTTTGTGTGACGAAAAATTAATAATTAAATGATATTATTTAAACTTTACTGAATATAGGGGCATTAAGGTAATTTATAATTTTTTTCATTTCATTCCAGTGGCAAACCAAACACTGTAATACTAATTTCTTCTTTGATTCCAATGATCAAACCACACAACATTGTTTCCTTTCTATTCCATTCCATTCCGATTTCAATTCCGATTTCATTTTGTGAACCAAACACCACTTATGTGTTTTTGGGTAGATTTTACTAACTAAGTTGTGGAGACTCAACCATTATGTTTTGTTGATATTTTTATATTGATTCTTTTCATCTTCAATGACAAATGAATTTATGGAGGATGTTTCCTTAAATAGTACTAAATGCCTTATTGTCTTTGATATCTTTGGGATATATGCTTCTCTATATAGTACTAAAAGCCTTACTATTTTTCCTAAAGTTGTCAACCTGTTTGGTGGTAGTGGTTGTTGTTGTAGTACTACAGAGTAATCTCTTACCATTTATCCTAGAGTTATTAGTTTTGGTACTTTGTAATTGTCATGACTACCTCCAACCTCTATCCCTTGTGTGAAGGCATTATGAGTTATTTTAATAAACCTGAGAATAGATTTACTGACTTTTGTCCATTTGCTATAGATTCTTAGTTTTGGGTTATTATAGACCACATAAGTCTTTTTTTGTTCTTATTTTTTTGCTTCAACTTTTTAAGTGAGCTTTCTTATTTCAGATATGTTACTTTCTTTTGAACTGTTAGATTCTTCATTTTTATCTTGAATTATTTCTTTAAATGTTTTATCTTCTTTAGATTGAATTTTTGATAAAGATTCTTCTTTATAATTTTTGGACTCTAACAGTTGTTTTGAATATTAAAGTTGTTCTTGTTTATTCCTATCTTTATAAGAGACGACTCAAGTTGTTTCTATAGGATATTTATCTCCTTTTTCCTTTATCTTGATCTTGATATCAAGATGTTTCATTCTTGTAAGCATAAAAATAATTAGAGGTGCTAATTCTCTAGTAAGGATATATGCTAAGCTATTCTTATTTCTTGAGAGATGTTTGACATCAAAATTATAGTGGTTGAACCACTATCACCATTTGACTAATTTTTCTTATTTATAATCACTTGCAATATTAGTTCTTAACAAATAACTAAAAAATCGTTATCAATTCTAACAGTAAATCTAGAACTTATGACATATATTGTAAATTTCTTAATAACTTTTTTAACAGTTAGATATTCTTTTTCATTACTGTGATAATTTAATTAGACCATAAAAAGATCTTGATGTACATCTACAAAGATATTCATCTTTGTCATAGATTTTTGCTTTTAAAATTGTTTCCCAATATTATTGTGAAACATTTGTTTTAATTATCATTTTATCATCTAGTCCTAGATGATATAAAATTGGTAAATTTTTTACTTTATCTATATACATAATATTTTGTTCTTTTCATTTTCAAATATGTTCTTTTTTCAATTTTGCTTATAAAAGTTTTCGCATTTCTAAAAGTTTCTTAATATATGCTTGAGCATATGTCAAACATCCTAAAAATCTTTATAATTGATTTTTTTATCTTTTAATTCACTAAAAAAACCTTTAATGTTGAAGTATATAGGATTGTAGATCATATTTTTCATCTTCAATTTCCAATCATAAATACTTAATTTTATATTGAGCAAGTACTGATTTCTTTTCATAGAGTACAATGCATTCTTTCTAGTAATCTTTTAAAATATTAATAAATCAAAATAATGTCTATTTAATTCATTACTGAAAACCAAAATATCATCTAAATAGACACAACAAATATTTTGTAATTTTTTAAAGATGTTATTCATATATATTTAAAAGATACATAGGGCTTGTTTTAATCCAAATGATACAATAGTCCATTGGAATTGTCTTTGTGAGAAACTAAATGTCATTAATTTTTGATATTATTCATCTAGTGTTATTTACAAAAATTCAGTTTTGAAATCAAAACTTGAGAAGTATTTTTTTTCCTTTTATTAATGATAATAATTATTCTTTCTTTAAAATAAAGTATCTATCATTAATGGTTTCTTTATTCAATACTTTGAAGTTTATTATCATTCTTTTTTTTGCTTCTTTTTTGACTAAGAATGTTGGATTAGAGTGAGGTAAATTACTCGGTATTATGACTTTTAGTTTCAAAAGTTATTGAATTTTTTTTCAAATTCAATCTTGTCTTCTAGATTGTAAATCATTAGTTTCACTCTAATAACATTATTAGGGTCTCTTAATTTTATGTTGACAATCGTTTTATATTTATTTATTTTTGGATCTAAAGGATTTTATAAGCTTATTGTTTTTAATATTTTTTATACGTAATAGGTCTTTATCTTCCTTTATTTCATTAAGAATAGAGTTTTGTTTCTTTTCTATATCCAACGAAATATTTTTTAAATAAGTTTTTGTTGCTTTGTGTATATCTCACAAAATTTGTATAAAAATTAGGTTTGATACAGTCAAAGTTTTTCTTATTTTTGATACAAAAATGGTATCACCGTCTAATGTTGTTAGACTTATTTTGTCTAAATATTATGTCAAAGGTTGATATTACTTTAGAAAACTATTTCTATTAATAAATAAACTATTGTTTCTTGTTGATATATGTTAAGAATATAAATATTTTCTCCTCCTATCATTATATTTATATCTTTTAAAACCTTATTAAGATTTATTATAGTATTATTAGCAATTCTTATAATTAAATCTTTTGGTGTCTGTTTTCAACGTTCTTCTCGAAACCTATATTTACTTGCTACACACATACTAGCTTTTGTATCTATATATGCATGTAATTGATAACTAGCATAGCCTTTAAATTTAAGTCCTATCATAATATAGGTACTATTTGGATTTGTAATACTATACAAATCATTCATCTTTTGATGAAGAGTATCCATATTCTGAGTCAGTTATTTTCTCCTCAATTTCTTCTAATAGATAAATATCATAAGTATAGCATGTATCTAATTCCTCAATTGGTTCCAATTCCATATATTGTTTTTTGAATTTTATATTTTTTAAATTTCTTGTATTTTTTATACTTCTGTTTGTAGGGTTTTATGTTAATCAATATTTATTTGGTATTTTAAAATCTCTTGTATTACAATAGATTTTATCATTTTTCCTTATATGTTTATACTCCTTTTTTGGCATTTAATGATTATCTAGTTTTTAAGGCTTCTTATTCTTCCTCCTAGAATGTCTGATATTGTTTTTCTATTTCTTTAATTCCTATTCTGTTAAGATTTTATGCAATGTTTTAGGTAATTTTTTAGAAAAAATATTTCCTTATAAGTTGTTTGCAAAGAGGATGATAATTTATGGTAATGCATTTCATATTCATAAATAAAAGAATCTATGCAACAAATGTTACAAATTTTCATATTTGTTAAATTTCATTTGGTTTCATTGATTTCATTTTGACTGAATTCAGTGATAATTCTTCATTTATCTTCTCCAATAAATTTCTTATATATTTCATTTATTACTATATCTAAATATTCTCTTATTGTGGAACCATTATCCTGCATTAATAAATATTTTTGATTTGTTAAATTTGAAAATCAAACTTTAACATTTTCTGTTATTTTATGAGCTACTAATAGCCTACAAATTAAAAGGTTTGTGTAGTTTTAGAGGTTTGTATGAGTACACTCATACCACTAGCTCATTCATCTAAGACTTTTTCCCCATCTTTTATACAATCTAGATCTAAGAGAGAAGATCTATAATTTTCAAAGAGCTTAAATTATGGTAAGATACTACCTCTAATTTCTTAATGTAACCCTTCTTCCATTTTGAGTAGTTGTCTTATTTTATTGAGAGTGTCAAGTTCTCCTCACCTTTGTCTATTTCTTTCTTCTTTATGTGGGTTAGATTTTTCTTCTTGATAAGGAGTTGTTAATGAAATTGGCTTTATATGACCTTTTGGGGTTATGATTTCTAGTTCAGAATTAGTTTCGCTAATTATTGTCATATTGTCTTCCTCTTTGTCTGTACAAAATTTTTCATTATATTGGTCTTCTAATTCTTCATTAGTTAGTGGTAACAAATTAATTAATTTTTCTATGTCTCTATTTTAGGGAGTCATTAATTGTCTTTCTAATTCTTTTATGTGTTTTATTAAATTGAAATTATATCTATTTTGCTAGATTTTTTTTTCATTTTTTCTTATCTTATTTCTCGGTATCAGGTCATATGATCTCCTAGGTGGTTTTACTTTTAATCCTTCTAAGAGAACATATTTATGACTTATAATACCATTATTTTTATGTATGCTATATACATTTTTTTCTTACTTTTGTAAATTTCATATGTACATTCTATTGTAATTTATTATAACCACATTAATTTATTTTTTTTAATAATTTTTTTTATATTTTGATTATACCTTGTAGATATTTCGTGTTTGATTTTTGAACTAAAACTATTTCTTTTGTTAAAAGTCTCAAAGTTTTCATTAATGTTGTTTAATTTTCTTCTAAATATTATATCATGAATTAGTGTTTTCATTACTTGAACTTAATCATTTAGTTTTTTTAACTTCTTCTTTAGAATTTTTTTCATTTATAGTCTATAAAAATAAATATTAGTATATTATTGTTTTTATTTACATTAGCTTTTTTCCTGATATCAAAAGTTTTTCTTGATATCTAAGTGTCATTTCCCAAGTATTTGAAAATCTGTTATTATTTTTGCTTTTATTATTTGTTCAAATTCTTGAAAAGGTTTATCAATTTCTATAAATTCATTTTTTTCCGTATATATTGAAATATTATGATTGTTTATTAACGAATATCCTACTATGTAGTGTATTGAAAATTTATTATTTTCTTAATTCATCAAATTCATAAGTTAAACTTAATATTTTATTTAAGTTTTTATCATCAATATTAATAGTAAACCTAAGATATGTTTCAAATCTTAACTTCTAATATATCAAATTATCATGGATCATTCATATTAAAACATTTTTCCTATTTATTATTCTATTATCTAGCAATGATATTTTTATAAATGTATCTATACCTTCTTTGAAATGAGTTTGTATTAATATGTAGATTCTTCCTAAATAAATATATTCAATTTTTTCTTTATTCTTTTGAAAAATTTGGATAGTTTATTCAATATATTTTTCTTGTTAATTAATGGTATATTATATATTTTTTTTACATTTTTCATATTAATACTCATTTTTTACTATAAATTATGTCTTTTCTTAGGAACAATTTCCTTATATATAAAAATGATGGATTTTTAAATTTATTTTTTTATTTAAGATTTAATTTTACCTTTTGAATTTTTTCATTTTTTTTACTTATTATCATTTCCTGTGAAAATTATCACGAGATGTTTTATATTTATATTCGACTATTCCTTAATTTCTTATTATTTTTTGATTTTCTATTATTTTTCTTTAATTTTTATTTATTAAATGTTATTATTTATTTATATTAAATTTAATTTTCATCTTTGATGAATATTTTTGAATTTTTTTAAAAGTTAGAGATATTTTTGAAAATATCTCAAAACTTGAAAATATTTTTGATATTATTTCATCAAAAGTTGCTAGTAACTACCATTTTGGCTCAAAATGAAATTGTTCATTAGGATTAAGGATGAATATTTTAATTTTAGATATGATAAAAAAAATATTGATGAAAATATTTAAACTTTAATTTTATAAAATATCAAAAATATTATCAATATTAATAGATATTCAAAAAAAATTATCAAAATTGTGAAAATTATATTTATTTTAAATTTTTGTATAATTTTTTAAAACTACTAAAACAGATAATAGAGACAAATTAGTATTTTTTATTTAAACATTACATTTAAGACACAAATACACATATATTGCTTGGTTAAGACAAAATGAATTTTTTTAATTTATGATACATGTATTCATTATATTGAAATTAAATAAAAAGGCGAACAATATTCACTATTATTTTAAAATTCAAATTACATAAATCAAAAATACAAAATAGCATGAGATGATAAAAAATTTGAGAAAAAGTTTAAGTTATTAAGTATGACAAATTTATAACAATTTAATGAGTTATAATGAAATAATTACTATTAAAGTAAATGCCAAAAATTTAGAGAATAAAAACTGATTTCTTTTACATAAATATTGATTTATACATAATATAAATAATAAGTAAATTTTAAACTGCTATTTTGCAATATATCTATATTGATATTTTCAATATTTTCATCAAATTATAAAATTACAACACAACTTCCAAAAATAACATAAACCTCAACAGTTTTTGATATTTTCATAAAAATATCAAGAAATTTCTGGATATTAAGGAAGAGATTTTTAAACATGTCAATATCGTTACCTCCACTTAGCGAAATATCAATATATAGACATTTTCATCCACGAGTACATATAATCAAAATTATGATTATCAAAAAACCAAATCGACCATTTTTTTCAAAAATAATTATAACCAATTAAGCTCTTTTTGGTAGTTGATCAAAATTAAAGTATATTATATATATAGTTACATAAAAAAAGTTTAATATTAAAGCACATAATATTTTAATAATTAGGTTAAATTTTATATATTCTTATATTTTTATTTTTATTTGCTTAAATACATGCATTAAATAGCTAAAAGATGAAAATTAATATTACTATTCTAAATAATATAATAAAATATTATATTATATTATCATTTTAATTTTAATTTTTTAAAGCTGAATATATTTTTAAATAGATATTAAGAAGTAAGTATGATTAAAACTTGAGAAAATTATTACTCAATCATAATTAATGATTATTATCTTAATCTACTTGAAACAAATATAAAACAATTATGTTTATTAACATAACAGTGACCTGGAAATTGCAATCGAATGTATTTGGTGTTGTCGTTATCCAACCAACAAATGCTACACAAGGAACATTTGCTAATTACTACTGGAAATTGCAATCGAATAATGAAAAAATATGAATAAATACAATGTCAGAAAGTATTATCAAAAGTCCATGTTGATAAGACTCAACTTACTGCTGCTTTCAGGGGCTCAGACTCCAGTTCTAGCATTCTAAATGTAATCATGAGTGTTGATTGCCCTATAAATAAAAATATGAGGAAATGAGAGGCATACCAAGCATCAACAACACTTGCTTTTCGAGCACCAGAGGATGCATAAGCTTCCTTCAAAGTATATCTTTCGAAACTGTCAGATTTTCTAGATATGTGATGCAAGTAAATTTATGGTACAAGGAAACATTCTTAAATGCTCTTCTTCTGTGCTACCTTCGGACAAAATAAAGGTGCTACTTTACAAGGAGGAAAATTATGCACCCACTTTTACAGCAGAATCAAGTGCATCAACCGTGTTATTTTGTTGTCCCCAGAGCTGTGCATATCTTCCAGCCTTAGTCAAGAGAACGTCGTGGGATCCATGTTCTATTACCTTCCCATCCTCCAGAACAATAATCTGGGAGCACATATAAAAGGAATAACTAAAGGGAAAAAAAAAACTAAAGAGCTCTGTGGATAATTTAGGCACATTTTAAGGTTTAACTTCAGCCCTATGTAGCACTTTATTTGCCCATAAAGTAAAAATAAAAAAAGCAGCAGCTTACCTCATCACACTGCATTGCAGTTGTGAGCCTGTGAGCAATGAAGACTGAAGTTCTATTATTTGCCAAGGACTTTAATGCATTTAATATCTCTGCCTCAGTCGTGCTGTCCAATGCACTTGTTGCCTCATCACATAACCTTAGGTAACATAATAAAATGAAAATCGATACATCATGCAAGATATGGAAGCAATTCACCTATTTTACTTTTAGTATGACACCTTGTGTGCCATCAATAGTTGGTAAACACATGGATAGACAGTTCACATTTTATGCAACAAGGTTCACACTTTTGGTCACTTTTGTACATATATTTGCTGCGTATTGGAAGTAGATGTAACAGCACACCAAAAATGATACAGGAGAATAAGATTTGTAAGGTATTTAGGTTAACTGATGTCCATGTTTTAAAGTTTCTAAAATGAAACATACTTCATATAAACAGGATCACTCTATATTTAGAGTAACTCTGTTCGCTCAGTAGGCAGAAAAACTCTGGTGTGAAGTTAACACATGAAATTCATTAATTAAGTAAAACTACAGTCAAGCTATTGCTGCAACTAGAAAAAAGAAAAGAAATAAAAAAATCAGTTACATATCGAGGGAAAGATAATACCCACAACTGAATCGATTTTAATCTGATTAACCATTTCATATTGAATAGGGGCACATTTAGTCCATCAATTCTTATAAAAATGCACGTTTATTCCTTTTGCTTTTTCATGTCAAAATTTGGCTTAATGTGGGGACTTTCCAGGGGCAAACTTGTCATTTTCTTTTTTAACAATAAAAAACTAAAACAATAAAGACAAAAAGAGAGTAACAAAAACAGAACCAGCGAAAATTCTTTCACCCCCTTCTTCATCAATGACCCATCCATCAATGATAGTGTAATTCATTTTGACTGTAATTCATGATAGAGCTGATAGCGAGGAAAAAAAACTAAGAGGGAGAAGAGAGAGAAAATATGAGGGAGTGAGAAAGAGTGTGAGAAAAAAATAAAATCATACCTCTTCATGGAGCCAAAATGGCACCAAATATAATTAAGCAAATAATTGATAGAAAGCTAACCCAAAAAAAAAAATCCCCACCTACCCCTGGATAATCCACTTTTTAAGCTAAATTTTGAATTGAAAAAAGCATTTGGACTAGATGTGTCACTAGTGAAATAGTTTACGTAAAGCGCTCCTTTGCCATAGTAAATGTTCTACTAGAGTCCTTAATCAGTTGTATAATGAGCTGAAAAGGAGATGATTCTGGGCATACAACAGTTTATCTTAACGGTTTAATTGTTTGTAAAGTTTTATAGTTTCTTTTTTCTTTTCTTTTTTCGATTTAGTAAAGTTTTATGGTTTCATGACGCATGTATACGTAGAAAATATTTAATGAAGGTAAAACTTAAATAGTGTGCTTACAAAATTGGAGGTGCTTTTAAAAATGCCCGAGCTAGTGCGACACGCTGCTTCTCTCCACCACTTAACTGCAGAGAACATTGCAACTCGTCACCAATTCAAGGTTTTGATGAAAGTATTAAGAAGATATTTTTTCTGCTATTATTCTGACATGAAATAATCAGCAACTGTTAAAGACTCTTGTATAAAGCAGCTTGTGACAAAGGTACACATTGTAACGAAAGCTTCCCTTTCATGTTAGCAACATCCAGCTCATGAAAAGGAATTTCGTGAGAGTTTGCATGCAGGTATACTTACCACCATCCAAGACCTTTAAGTTTCATTTGATAACTATTTTAATTTTCAATTTCCAATTTCAAATTTCAAATTTTAAAATTATATACATTTGTCGACTCACTTTCAATTTTTATTTCCTAAATTTTGAAATTCAATTTTACAATTTGGCCAAATTTTGAAATTTTTAAAAAGTCATTTTAGAATTGACATTCTATTTTTGTTATTAAGACTCAAAACTAATAAACCAACCATAATCAATTATACTCAACTTTACTCAAAATAATTAAAAGAGCCAAAATCTAATAAAAATTGATCAAAAAATAAATTTCAAATTGAATTTTAAAGCTTAAAAGTTGAAAATTAAAAAATAGAAATTGGATATCAAAATGCAACTTCCAAAAAATTGAAATTAAAAAATGGTTATCAAACAACTTTTCATTTTTTTTTCAACAAATTCAGAAACAGTAAATCTAATTATAAAAATAAGGAACTAGAAATTGAAATGGTTATCTAATATGGCCAAAGTTAACCAAAGCTTTTCAGAACTACGCAATTATGAAATTTCAGAAAATTCCTCTAATTATCTGGTTAGAACTTTGCCCCCAACAATACCCCATCCTTGCCCTGAAAAACAGAAAATCCCAGAAGCATTATGCCTCTTACCTTGAGTCCTCTTTCCCCTACAACAGTAGAATACTTCTCAGGGAACTTCATGATAGTGTCATGTATTGCTGCACGCCGAGCAGCATCATATACCTTATTTTAAAAATAAAAAATAAAAAGGAAAGGAAAAAAGAAACATAGGATACCAGTTTAAGAAATATTGATGAGAATAAAGATAGAGCCTAGTTATTTCAGCATTCATAATGGGCAAAGGCAAATACGCAAGTTGGAATAAACTTTACTCATCATATACCTCGTCTTCTGTAGCTGAAAGACGACCATAACGAATATTGTGAAATATAGTATCATTGAAAAGCACCTGACCATGAAGCACCATAGTTACATTAATACAACACCTCACATTGGCAATCTATCACATAAGAGAAATAACCCAAACAAGAGAAAAAAGGATTGAAGCAGTTAACCATACAGTATCTTGGGGCACAACACCAATAGACTTCCGTAGACTTGCTAATGTCACCTCCCGAATGTCTTGACCATCAATCCTTATCTGTCAATGACAAATTATTAGGTATTGAGGGAAAGCACGCCAATGTGAACCGTGCTACCATATTGTGATCATTTCTAATGAGTGACCATCTACTTATAGGTTAGAGCAAATTAGTGGATGGCTAGTTTTCCTTTTCATAGTATTACAAAGAAGCATCCTTACTGTGAATCTGTGATCATATTCAATAAGAGTACTACGTGAAACAGGAAAGGGTAAAGAACTAATGCACAACACAAATCAAGATGAGCTCCCATATTTTTGGGTCATAAGATAAGCAGCCTTACTGTGAATCTGTGATCATATTCATAAGATATTTGACACATATGAAGAGGAACTATTTTTGGATGATTATAATAATACAATGAACTTCGAGATTTATTATATATATATATATATATATAGCAGGGGCAAAAAAAAAAGATAACAATATTTTCATTGGAAATTAGATATGTGTCCATTCGATCAAATAAAGACAATATGGCAGAATCATGATGATAAACACGTAAAGCTGCAAGGAAAATTATAAAGCTATTTGTGCTTTTAAAACCAAATGAATTTATCATGCATATCATTTCAGCCTATTAAAAAGTTCACAAGAGAGGAGGAAAAAGAGGGGAAGATGAAAAGGTAGATGTAAGCATACCACATGACCTAAAAAACAAATATATATTTATTCCTCTAGTTCATATAGTGGAAAACTCCTTGGCAAGTGTTGGATCATAATTATCTACTCTCCTTCCATAGAGAATGTATTTATCGTAGTTGATTGGATTAGCAAACAGCCTAAAAATATCTACCACTGATGGAAGATTAATGTGGAAATGTCTAGCAGATGGCACTCCATACCATATTTTATGAGAAATGGAATTTAACCATAAGATAATATATGCTACAGAAATCAAGCTTATAGAGTACCAATAGCATGCAATTAAAAAGAAAACAGATTCAGCTCTTACAGTTCCAGAATGGGTGTCAAAAAACCTGAAAAGCAATCTGAGAATAGTTGACTTTCCTGCAAGCAGATTCAGCTAAATACATCAATTTTAGGCAAAGCATTAAGCAGAAGGATAATACAATGCAGCATGCAGTAATGCAGTTAACTTTTTAAAGAACATATAATTTAACTTTTTAAACAACATATAATTGAAATATGCAAGGGATTCATATCTCTGCTTATTATAAGAAAGGTTTGAGCTCAAGTATCAGAACTATAGATTTCTTATACATATTACATAGGGCTAAAAAAGAACGATAGGATGTATTTGACACATACACATACATGTATTGGTTGGTCAAGTACGTGCAGGAAAAGTACTTAAGAAAAGCATGGAAGGCAAGTTAACATTTCCTTGTGAAAATAAGTTTGATTAAGAACCCTGAGTCACTGAAGCCTTACCACTGCCACTGGTTCCAACAATAGCAACACTCTTCCCAGCCGGTACAATAAACGATATCCCATCAAGAATCTTTCTTTCTGTTAAATAGCTGTATTATAAGCAATCAGGGTCATGATACCATACTAGTCAAGAAGATAGCTATAAAATGTATGAAAAGATAGTAGAATCTCTGCTAAGCATCTGTGGACAGTTGAGGACCATGGTTCTCTCATTTGTCATTTTGACCTAACTTTCAACCCAAAATTTTTCTCCGGTGCCCAAACCATTCAACTACTTGTTTCTTACTTAAGCGTAAACTCAAGCAAACATAGATTGATTTCAAATCTGTCCTATCTAAAGAAAAAAATTAGTTTTGAGGCATGGATGGTGAAATGCCATGAGTTTTCCAACAAAATACTAAACTGTTGACAAACTATGCTTCTACCAGTCCACCGATGATTCCTAGAAGCAAAAACAAGTGGAATTACATTCAGACATTCCAATATCTGATGAAGAAAAGCATACACAACCTGAAGTGCACGTTGTCAAATTGAATGGTCCCCCCACCCAACCTCAGAGGCTTAGCATCATCCTTATCCCCAATGTTAGCTTTCTCCTGAAATAATAAATAAAAAGACTATACTTCACCAGGAAAGGGTCACCAATGGACTACTTGCAAACCACATAATCAGTTGTAACAATCCTAGTCCACAAGGTCAAGTGACAACTAAAATTCAAAGAAAACTGTAAACAAGTTCCTCTAACATTACCTCCAGCAATTGAAACATGGATTTCATGTCAATAAGGCTTTGCACAGTCTCACGATATACACTACCAAGAAAATTCAGTGGAAGAGACAGCTGGAAGAGAAGACCGTTTACCATTACCTGCATTCAATATTCATCCATAATTTTATGTGACCATTAAACACATTTCAGAGTTCAAACTAATAAAAAAAGATCACACGGACAATTTACCAAGTCACCAACTGTCATAGTGCCGTTCAATATACCATGTGAGCACAACACCATAGCTGTTGACAGAGCTATGCTAAATATAACATTTTGACCAAAGTTTAAGTATGCGAGACTATTTTGTGTTTTCAAAGCAGCATCTTCATACCCTGAAAGAAAGAAAAAATTGTCATGATCAGTGTCAGAAAAATGAAGATGACATCCGAAAAAATGAAAACAATGAATATGTAAAACATGTCAGAACAGTGCTTGGAGTTGGAACAATTAAAATACACACAAACACCAACAAACATACTCTGACACCACCTTCAAAAAGGCCAAAAGATACAGTGATCCTAGTGACACTGTTAGAATCAAATCACTAGTAATCCCCCAAAACCATCAGCATAAGCTTTATGAAGCTTGAACCATCATGCAAGTTGTTTATATGGTGGTTACAAATTAGCAGAGGCAAATATACAAGCTTTTGGGTAACATTCAAGTGTCTCAAGTCAATACAAATTTATACTTACTAAATCCCCATATCATAGAAAGGAAACTACCCATTTTGAAGATTCTGGGGAACTGAAAAGCAGAAAACACCCTTAGCCAAAAAAAAAAGGCAGCAGCAGCAGCAGAAAAACGCACCAACAATTGTTGATAAGATATAACTACACGAGATGCCTCTATATAGAACAAAGCATTTGTGTAGGCCGAGACAAAAGGTTCACATGGATTTGAAATAAGTATCTAGTCCAGTAGTAGAACAGAATACATGACATTGTCTCATTATAGCTTCCAGTCGACAAATTCATTTGGTTCAGGAGAGATAATTCCATAATAAATTAAAATATCTTCAAATGACTTACTCTTTAAGAACTCATCATATTTTTCGGTTTCAAAAGCTTCATTATTGAAATATTTGACAGTCTGAAAGATTAAACAACACCAAGTCATAACAGGGACATAGAGATTGGATTCAATGAGAAAAATTAAGCATCAAATTGATATAGAGCACAGAAGCCCTGGAAAATAGATCGCAGCTTCACCTCATAATTGATAAGAGAATCTATTGCCCTAGTACTTGCATCATTATCAGCCTTATTCATGACCTTCCTAAACTTGGTCCTCCACTAAAAAAGAGAGAAAAAACCTGTTAGTACATTTTCTAAAATTTAATAAACAAAAAAGCAGAGAAAAAACAAGTTACAAGAAAACATGTGGATCTGAATGCAATGAAATGGCTGAGATTACATCTAGACATAAGGCCTTTAGAACTAATGTGTAAAGAGAAATTAGCATGGTGAGAAATAAGAGATACAGACAGGAAATAAAGTACACAGTTAATTTTTAAGAAAATCGCATTGAGAACATATAAATAAACAATTGTTACGGAGATAAAAAGTACCTGGGTAACAGTCAATGTAAAAGCAATATATGCAGCAACTGATAGAGAGGTAATCCATGCGAAAGGTGCCCCAAACTTGTAAGCCAGTATACCTGCAACCATAGATATCTGAAAGGATACATATTAGATCAGTTGAAGTTGTACAGAAGATGAGCAAAAAAGAAAAAAACATTTTTTTGGAAATATAGCCAATACTGGAGAACTTAAGTATCAAGACCATCATAGAATTGCATTCACATATGTCAAAGAGCTTCTTAGAATTAACATAAAAATAAAATCATACCTCCAAGAAGGTAGGGACAACATTGAACACCATAGATGATAGAACCCAATTTATTGCTCGGCTACCTCGATCAATTATTCTATTTAGTGCACCTGTTTCTCGACTGGAATTCAGTAGCAAGTAAGAAATAGAACAAAAGCTAAAACTTCAAAGAGTTTCTATAATTAGCTACACTAAAAAAATAAACAGAAAATCCTAGAGTATAGTGCTATGAACCAGATTGTTTCAAGACCAACCTGGCATGCCAGGGTAACTTGAATTGACACGGAGTCACAGACTGTACGTTATTCTAAAAAATCAATAAGAAATACCATCAGCCAAATATCCACAAGTGTCCCAACCAGTCCATCTAATGGCAGATGCTTCCATACGATGTCCACATATCACCAGTACAGATTTAATTATTACTCAAAAATATCATATAAAGCATTCACAAACTTTAACCAACAGCTTAGTATTTAACTATACTGCAATGATACCTGAAGTACTTTCTATAGAAGAGCTGATACATTTAGTCTGAACAAAGATTTATTTTTCTAACTAAAGAGCGCTTCTCAGCCTTATGTAGAAGCCATGAACAATTTGATATTAAACAATAAAGTACACACCTAACAAGTGTTATGCCCTTGTGTCAAATATATTAAATATTTTTAGATTGTAAATGCTTGGATAACATAGCAATTTCCATTAAAATCTTGAAAATAACAATTAGCAGCAGCAATAACACCTTTTAGGCCATTAATGGTTAAATCCTTAACTCACTCTCAAAGCATAAATGTTCAGTACTTGAAAGCATCCAAATTTTGACAATTCTGGAGCTATACAGGTCAAACTTTTAACTGCTTCTATATAGGCAATCACCTAAAATAATCACAACTTAAGAATTATATATCATTCTTTTCTTATTTTTTTGATTAAATTAACAAGATTGCAACTCTAAAGCATAAATTGTATAAATGTGTTTCTTAAGGGTGTACAGGCAAATTTCCATCACTTTTCTCGGACACAAACATTCTCTTTCTCAATGTTCATAGATCCACAGTATTGCTTCTTCAAACAATTGCTTGTTACGTATGAAACTTCTATATTGTTCACAATGTGCACAAGGCCCATGCTTGCTTACAGGAACATAGACTCAGTAAATCAGGTCTGCAATAGTACTTCAATACAGCATGTAACCACTTAGTTCAACTAAATAATAAACATGAAAAGATTTCTAGAGAGTATCAATAATCAATACCTAAGATGATATTGGAGGTCGAGTTCATGCAAATGCGAAAAGACCTGCAAGACATACCAAATCATTCAATCATGATATATATAAATTGTTAAGTCATGAATTTTAAGATGTATATTTACTTAAAATGTGGTCACAAATTTTTCATTTCTTATCCTCATAGAAAAGAAAGCGGGTTAGGGGAAAGAGTGTATTGGAACATATAAATTGAGACAAATATTCTTTTAAGAAATGCAGTGAATATTTTAAGTATGCTTGTATATATTTTCATAAATAAAGGACAAACTTTGACAGTTCTATACCTTCCTAGAGACAGATCGAATTGTTCTAAGAGCCACCTTCGAAAACACAGCAGTTCGTAGTTCTATCAATAAGAAATTGAATTGAAGTTAAAGAAAAACAATAAAGATGTCCAAAGAAGATAAATACGAGAAATATATGCAGACACAAATACTTCTACAATGAATTTTAAGCAATAACAAAAGGAAGTTTTAACTTTAAGCAATATGCACATTGTCTAAAGTCTTGGGATTAAAGTAGATGGAACCAGCGCATGTATTAGCAAGAATTCATCTGTAGTACCATTAAAAGCAGAAGCTCCAGAACGTGCTATCCCATATCCAATCAAAACCGATGCTGGGGTTGCAAAAACAGCTAACATAGTTGGATTGGCTGCCATAAAGGAAGTAAAATCACCAGCATTTCCAGTTGCTGTCATTAGCCAATCAACAGCAAGCTTGAAAAGGAAGGGCACCTGAACATTCAGGACCTAGAAATACACAAGAACAATTAGCCCTCCAACATCAAGTTTTCTAGAGAAGAGATTTTAAATGGAATGGAGCCTTTTTTTTAGCATATAACAAACCCTTTCTACATTAGGTGGGGGGCTCAATGCTCACTTGGAGCATATACTATTGCGTTACAAGGCAACTGGCAAAGGATTATTACATTTAGCTCAAATGATAAACTTTTTCTCAATTTTTTTTACTAAATGGTTACACAGGTACACACACTATACATTCATTGAATTCAACCGCACCACTTCAGTGCTCACTTGGACTTGGAGGCATATGCACTACAAGCAATGGGCTGGAATGGAGCCTAAAATGTGGAACAAAAGATACATGGCTTACTTGAAGGACGACCCAAGAAAAGCATATTTGAACTGACCTTGGCTCCAACCAGAAAACCCAAAGCTGTAACGACCCTCAAACGAAATTCAGTATTATCTCTCATCCACAAGTAACCGGCAAGAGTACGAAGAATTTTCATGTCAGCCACTTGTTGCTCTGGTGGTCCCTTAGCAACACTTGTGTTCGCTTTGCTCTGTTTTGCAGCTTGCTTTGGCGCTGTCCCATCATTGTTAGAGGAAGTGGAAAACCATGAGTGACCAATTACCAGTGAACCCAATTGATCTCCATTCTATATAATAAAACAAACAAATAAAAAAATCCAAGTCAGAAAAGATGATGAACAAAAGACGGAAAGAAAAGAACTAAGAATTAAAGAGATATACTAACAGGTTTTGATTGAAAGGAAGTAGAAGAATTTGAGAGAAAAGAGGTGACATGGATTGCCGTTTCTGTACGGATAATGTTCGACGGAATGCAATTACGTAGAACTGAGTTGCCATAGAAGCCGCTTCTGCTACTGCCACGAGCTATACAAAGGCACCGTAATCGTATTTTTTGGCCGGTATTCCAATCACTGTGTAGTTTGGAAGTCTGAATCCGATAGATGGAATTGGAAATAATCTTATCGTACTTAGATTCTCGAAGTAAAAGTTCACCAGTTCTATACAATCTCGATACTGTAGCTCCCAGCATTACGGTATGTGGCTACTTAATTCGATCAAAAATTGTATCTTTTTTATACCAATGAAGGGAAAAGATCAATACATAACCCAGAAAAGTAAATTGGGAATATTCATAAATTTGAAGAAAAACCCTAGATGGGAAGGACGAAGGGTGTTTACAGAGTAATGGGAAGTGGTTGAGTCTAGCTGAGAGGTGATATTAGTAGAGTCAGTTCCTAATTAAAATGCTTTATGGCGCGATTTAAGCAGAAATCCTTAGATGGTCACTTCAATCTCAAAGCTCTACTTTGCGCCTTTGCTCCTTGCATTCAAATTAAGAAATAGGAATCACCAGCCCAAAAAATAATAATAAGAAAGAGGAAGCAACTATGGATCAAGGGAAGAAATATAAAACGCGACCAAAAGTATACAAACAGTACAACCTTTGAACGTGTCCCACATCTTGGTTTATATTCACTTCCAAAAGGGCAAGAAGAATACATGTTTGTTTAAATTAACACTTATGCTTTTTTTTTAATAAAATTATTTTGTATTTTAAGTTATTAATATTTGTTATGTTTGTAGACTCCATTATCACATTTATTAAATAAAGATTAATTAAGCTCTATAAAAAATTTAATCATATAATATATAATTTTTAATTAATTAATTATTTTTCAAGATATTTAAAAAATAAAATAAATACTTTAAAATTAAAATTAAAATCCATATAAAACATATATATATATATTACTAATATATCAAAATAGTATTTGTTTTTGGAAAACTGTACCTCGAAATTAATCAGATTTTAATGGGATAAAAACCTCAATTTATCAAAATTAAATGATTTGTTCAACAAATCAAATTCAAATTAACTAACTTCTAATTCATCCTAACTAAAATGTCCATCCTTTCTACACTTTCTACAAGATAGAGACGTGCAGTAATCATCAAAGTAGTAGCATACAGTTTATAGATCAAATAATAGATCCTCAGTTAGGAAAAACAATGCGAAGCGCAATGAAGGAACCACCGGAGCTGAAATCAGAATTCATTAATTTGAGTTAAGATTGTCAACAGCCCATGTCAATGCATTCATGCTCTCCTCGTTACCATCGAAGGCGATGACCACACACTCTAGGTTTCCATTAATGTCCTCCAACGTATTCAATCATCAGACACTAGACACTAGTAGGTTCAACTAGTAATTGTTCTAGCAAATTCCTTTTTTCATCTCTCTCTTTCCTAAATAATAGTCAGCTACTCTCCAAATTGTACTCTCTGTGGACGGCCAGAGACGAAAAATGTATGTAACATATTAAAGATGAAGTACAAAGGATAGTTTTTGAAAGTTGTAAGTTGGAATACATTGTATAATAGAAATAGTGATAGGGGTTATTTGAACCTATTTTTTAAATTGTGATTGAAAGTATATTTTAGTTTTGAAATTGTATTTATCAAATTAATACTAAAAAGTTAAAGACTTTAGCTTATACTATTTTTTATAAGGATGACTTAATGTTTGATTAAAGTGTGATATAATTAAAAAATTATTTTTTTTCACTTATAATAATTTTTTTATAATCTTAACTAATTAGCTAATTAATTAAATAAAATAAAAAAAAGTAATAAAATACATGGAGAATCCTATTTTTCATCTTTATCTAAAATTTTGTATAATTTATTTTATCATTCTATTGTATGTATTAGAATGTTTTATTTCAATAACATATTCATAAAAAATTAAAAATATAAAATATACAATAAAATAACCTTACAAAAATCAACATAATCAATTTTAATTCTTAAGCTAAAATTATACTTTGAAAAACTTTGAATGAGCATAATTTTTTTATAAAAAATTATAAATAAAATTATGCTATAAGGATCCAAATTCTCAAATTCGCATAAATCATATTCCAACATTACAAATTATTTAAAGCTTGGTTTATTTCTTATCTTGTTTGTGCACCATACAAATTCAGAACGTCTCACACATAGTTTTATCCAGTTCCGTTTGCCTTCTCTCCTACTATCAATATCATTCTTCTGCATTAAGAATTGAAAAACACATAAATTAGGCAATGGCAGCTACAACCTGCTTCAATTATGGATCACCAATCTCGACAAATGTCCAGCAGAAACAGAAGCCACCAAGAAAGAGAGGTATGGTAATGATGAGATTGAGGGAAAGTTATGAATATGGCAAAGACAAAACATCTAAGAGGTTTGAGGATATGAAATGTGGAGTTGGGATAGCGGACTTTATAGGAGGAGATTTACTGAGACCTGATCTAGGCCGCTGGCTTTCGGATGTAGAAGAGCACAAGTCTCTTGCCATTTACACTCCTCATGAAGGAGGCTATGAAGGTCGTTACTTTACAAGGCTAAGGTACCAAGGCTACTATTTCCTGAACCTATCTGCCAGAGGACTTGGTGACCCTGAAACCACCCTCACCAAGGTTCATCCAGTCTGTCCGGTGAGCTATACTCGGCATTCAGCCTCCAGCTTCTTTTATAATTGCTTGTTCAAAGACTTGTTGCCCGATGTTTGATGCTTTGATTCCCCTGTTTTTGCTCTCTTTGATCTAAACAATTATGCTATTGGATTTTTTTGTTGTTGAGATATAGGCTCATTTAGGGAAGCAGCCTATTGCAAGGTGGTATTTTCCACCGGAGGTCGATTATAGGCTCGATGCACTACCTCCAAATGCCAAAGGTCTTGTTGTCTGGGTAATTGAAGCAAAGGTATTAGCAACCAAAGTACTCATATATACAGCTAACTTAAAATGAAAATCCCAAAAGCAATATGGGTTATGCGGGGAAGTAATGTGCCCGTAAGTGCTTTCTATGCAGGTTCTTTCAAAGTCAGAACTGCAGTTTCTTGCTTTGCTTCCCTCCCTAAGGCCAAAAGTCAGGGTCATTGCCGAATGTGGAAACTGGTAGGTCTAGCCTAGTCTGTTGCTCATCCATAATTTTCCTTTTGTGCACTTAAAAAAAGTTACAAACAAGTTTGACCCTGATCAAGACTTCTTCATCATACATAATTTTCTTGGGGCATACACATTTGTAGGCGAAAGTTCATGTGGAAGCCACTTAAAGAAATTGCAGGACTAACAGCCAACGAGGAAGCATGAAAAGACAAAGCAAGTATACATACCAGATTTTACAGAAAACTTTGCTCTTTCTCCATGCCCTAATCCTTCATTTGAAGCCTCTAAGCTGTGCTGTAAAGAAGGAAGGAAGTCCTTGAAGAACAAAATTGGTTCATTTGCAACTATATCCAATCCATAAACACTACAATTCGTAGAATTGAAAAATCTGGAATGTTTATTTAGTTACCGATCGAATTAACTAGATGAGATTGAATAAATAATGTGTAAAAATATGATTAAAATTTTCACAGATAATCAAACATGCAATAACGTGTAAATAAAATAATATAAAAAAATAAAATAACACACAAGATTTTTAAGTGTAAATAACTTAGGCCACAACAATTACCTAAGAGTAAAACCATCAGTTTATCGGACCACCTAACTATCAATTATAAAAATAATGTTCGATTACAAGATTAAGACTCAAACTACCCATCCAAGTAATGCTCCCAAATAACTTACTTACAAGCCTTTGTTTTCTTTCACAGTCTTCACAAACAAGGTGTTCCAATCCGAATCAACATTTTAATAAATTCGAGTCACACGAGTTATTAAATTCGTTCAGTTGGCACCTAAAAAGATAACACAATAATACAAATACAATGTATATCCTAGAGCGTGTTCAATAATAAATAACCCTAGCTAAATAATTAAATAAAACATTAGTTAAATCAAAATCGCTAACAACCCTAAAACATATGTTGAAGCACAATAACTTGAATATTGTAGACTTATTAATCAATTAAACACAACCACAAAATATTTGATAAATTAACTAATGAAAAAACCTACCAAAATAGATTTTGAGAGAAAGCTTAGAATGCAAAAATAAATTCAAGTGTAGTTGAATAAAATATAGAACATTAGATTTTTTATATAAAAAAAATTGAAGCCCTAATATTAGGTTAAAGTCCAATTATAATTCTATCCATTAAACAAATCATAGAGTAGTAAATAGTAAGGACAAAATAGTAATTGAAACATTTGACTCAAGTAAAAATTTAAGTTAAAGTTTAAAACATGGCCACTTGATTGATCTAAGTTTTGATTGCTCGATCAATCAAGTTAAAAAATTCGATTAATCTAATCAATTCTCAAACGATCTAGGATATTAAATAAATAAATCCTAAAACACATAGATTGATCTAGTTATTTTTTGATCAATCTAGTGTTTGATCAATTGACTACTAATACCTCGATCGATCTAAACATGTTTCGATCGATCAAGTAGCATAAATTCAAAATGTTTCTATATATTTAATATGAAATTTAACATATATAAGAATAAATATATACTTGAAATGTATTCGTTTAGGTTAAATAATTACTTTAGCTTAAAAATATTCTTAAAAACATACATAAAAACTAAAATTACATTTTGATATTTTATATATAAACCTTATAAATCTAAATTACAAAATAGTTTGCATCTAATATATGTAATTTAGTAGCTTTTTCCACATGTTTGGACTGTGCAATAGCATAAGCACACTGCACTGAATCTGATTTTATCTCTAAATCATAAGTATTTCATATTTGTTCTCATCGGATTCTAGTTAGGTCTAAAGTAGGAACAAATGATGATCATTCATGTAGTTCAAAAGCAAACAGAAAATAGCACATGTAAGAAGATTTTTATTTTTCTCAAAGACAAATCAGTACCATATTAAAAGAAAGAATAGGATCACAGTTATCTGATGAAAATCCAGTACATCATCCAGAAAGGAAGCCGATAAAAATGTGTAATAACAAAATGCAAACTATTATTTTTAATTGAAATATTAATATAAAATTGTCCCCAGAGAATTTCTGACAACATCACATAAGTTATGATTTAGATATATAAGTTGTGATTGTAATATGTAGGAGTGATCTTTCACTAAAATTTCTATTAAGGTGTTATAATTATTTTTGATCGTCTGGCCTAAGAGTCTGGAATGGGATGTTAATCGTGTTGTGGGCGGAAGCAATAAATAGCGATGTATGAATATATCAAAGCAATAAAATGAACACACAGAATTTACGTGGTTCGGCAATTCGCCTAGGTCCACGGGAGGCAGCAGATATTATTTGAACTGAGTAGGAAATATACAGAATACAGATACAGATTTCCTCACTAATAATATCTCTCAAGTGTTTCCCCAAATTTATAGAAAACTCTCAAACTCACAAGTATTTTCTCTCTTTGAGTTTGCTTATGCTCTATTTGATTTTTCTGATTTTTGCCTTGTTCTTCAATGCATGAACTCTTCCCTATTTATAGATGAAGCAAGACTCCATTTCCCTAAATTGTGTCATAATTTAAGCCTTAAATTAGGCCACTAATTTCCTTAAATCATGCCACAAATTAAGCCACAAATTAGGCCACTAATTTCCCTAAATTATGCCACTAATTTGTTACTTTTAGAGCCAATATTCAACAATCTCCACCTTGGCGAAAAAGTTCATAACGCTGCCTCCAAATGCGCCCTAGGCGCTCTAAGCTCGAGAGATGTTGATCAAGTTCAAGCAGTGTTGAAACTTGATCCCTGTAACCACCTTTGTAAGCATATCTGCAGGGTTATCTACAGTTCCGACTTTCTAGAGTATAACATTTCCTTCATCGACGATTTCTCGAACAAAATGAAATCGAACATCGATGTGCTTGGTGCGACCATGATGAACTTGGTTCTTTGCCAAACAAATGGCACTCTGGCTGTCGCAGAAAACCTCCACGTTTTTCTGAAAAATACCCAAATCCTTAGTCAACCTGAGAAGCCATATAGCTTCTTTGAATGCTTCTGTTACAGCCATATACTCTGCCTCTGTAGTAGACAAAGCTATAGTTGACTGCAATGTTGATCTCTAACAAACTGGTCCTCCTGCCATTGTGAACACATAACCAGTTGTAGATCGACGCTTATCCAGATCTCCAGCATAGTCAGAATCCACATATCCAACTAGTTGTTTGCCTTCAGTCTTGTCTCTTTCAAACTTCAAACCAATATCCACAGTACCATAGATGTACCGTAGAATCCACTTCACGCTTGCCGATTGTCCTTTATGGATTATGCATGTACCGACTCACCATACTAACAGCGTGGGAAATATCAGGTCTGGTGCAAACCATTGCATACATCAAGGCACCAACAGCATTTGCATATGGAACACGTTCCATTTGCTTCTTTTCATCGATGGTGCTAGGTGACATCAATGCACTCAATTGAAAGTGAGGAGCAAGCGGTGTACTTACTGGTTTGGTTTTTTCATCAATGTCAAACCTTTGTAGTACTTTCTTCAGATACTGAGTCTGTGTCAAACAGACTGTGCTTGCAACTCTATCTCTTGTGATTTCCATCCTAAGAATTTTCTTAGCTTCTCCAAGATCTTTCATTTCAAATTTTGAACTCAACAGAGCCTTCAATCTGTCGATCTCCACCTTGCTCTTAGATGCAATCAACATATCATCAACATATAAGAGCAAATAAATGAAGGTACCATCTTGGAGTTTCCGAAAGTATACACAGTGATCAAACTGACTGCGTGTGTACTTCTGTTCTCTAATGAAGCTATCAAAGCGCTTGTACCATTGTCGTGGTGATTGCTTCAAACCGTAAATTGACTTGCTCAGCTTGCAAGCCCAATTCTCTCGTCTTGGAATTTTGAAGCCATCCGGTTGAGACATGTAGATTTCTTCGTTCAAAGTACCATGGAGAAAAGTTGTTTTGACATCGAGTTGAGCTAACTCGAGATCAAACTGTGCTACCAAAGCCAATAGTATCTGAATAGATGAATGCTTAATAATAGGTGAGAATACCTCATTGTAGTCTATTCCTTCTTTCTGAGCATAACCTTTTGCTACCAGTCTGGCTTTGTATCTGATATTGTCTTTACCAGGAACACCTTCCTTCTTGGCATAGACCCATTTGCAACCAATAGTTTTCTTTCCTTTGGGAAGTTGAACCAACTCCCAAGTCTGATTCTAGTGTAGAGACTTCATCTCTTCATCCATTGCCATCTTCCACTTCATACTATCAACTCTTCGCACAGCTTCTTTGTAAGTGCATGGGACATCATCATCAATTACTGGAAGTGCGAATGCTACCATGTCTGTGTATCTAGTAGGCTTCCTAATCTCCCTTCTCGGTCGAGTAGTGGCAATAGATTCTGGCTGCTGATTGATAGGTGGTGATGGTGAGAAAGCCTCCACCTCAACTGAGATCTCTTCTTGATCATCAATTTCATCTTCACCACGATCGGTAGTCGGTGCAATCTTTTCTGGATCTTCCGGAGTCTCAAGCATCACCTTAGAAAGAGTATTTGGACTTTCATTCTCTTTCTCTGAATTTGTCTGTCTGTCTCAAAGATAACAGACTCGTCGAATGTAACATCTTGGCTTAAGACTATCTTCTTGGATTCAACACACCAAAGTCGAAATCCTTTAACTCCTTCCTTAAAGCTCAAGAAATCAGTTTTTTTTGCTCAGGATCCAGTTTGGATTCACTAACATGAAAATATGCTGGACATCCAAATATTCGCAATGAATCATAATCAGTAGCAGGTTGTCCAGACCATACCTCTTTAGGAGTTTTTCCATCTAATGCAGTCGTAGGAAGTCTGTTGACTATATGAGTTGCATATGACAAAGCCTCAGCCCAAAATGCCTTGCTCAATTTTGATTGAGATAGCATACATCGAACTTTCTCAACCAAAGTTCGATTCATTCGTTCTACAACTCCATTCTGCTGTGGTGTACGAGGAACTGAAAAATGTTTGATTATCCCTTCATCTTGACAAACTTTAAAGAAGGGATCTGATTTATACTCGCCACCATTATCAGATCTGAGCCTTTTAATTTTCTGCTCGTCACGAGTCTCGATCATTTTCTTGCATTTAAGAAAGATATCCAGAACTTCATCTTTGTGACTCATAGTGTATATCTAGACATATCTAGAGAAATCATCAATAAAAGTCACAAACCAACGTTTACCTCCAGTGAAGCATTCTTTGAAGGTCCCAGGACATCCGTGTGAATATAATCAAGAGATCCCTTAGTACGATGAATGGCGGTCTTAGAACTTGCCTCTTGTTTTTTTCCCATTACACAATGTTCGCAGAAATCAAACTTTCCAGTCTTGGCACCTTTTAAAAGACCTTGCTTCATTAAGCCTTACAAAGCCTTTTCACCGACATGCCCTAAGCGCATGTGCCACAGGCGGGAAGAATCATTTGTCTTTTCTTCAGAACTACTTGAGACAATTTTCTTCCTGTAATCGTACTCCCATCTAGGAAATACAAGTTCGCCTTCCGAGTACCCTCTTCATCGCTACACATGCACCTCGTACAACTTTCAAGACTCCATTTTCCAATGTTACCTTGTAACCATCAGAATCTAGAAAACCTAAAGAAATAAGGTTTTTCTTTAGGTCAGGAATATACCTTACATTTGTAAGTCGTCTGATTGTACCATCGTGCATCTTTAGTCGTCTTGTTCGATCTCTTTTGTCTGACAGGCATTGTCGTTGCCCATAAGCACAACTCCTCCATCGAGCTCTTCAAAACTTGAAAACCAATGTCTGTTTGGACACATATGATAAGAACATCCAGAATCAAGGATCCACTTATCTGAGTAGGTTTTTGATGATGAAACTGAAAAGGCTGATTCTTCATCTTCATCGGCCTTCTGTGCAACATTTGCATTTGACTTGTCCTTGTTTGGGCAATCTTTCTTCCAATGCCCTTTCTGGTGACAATAGGCACACTCATCCTTTGCAGGACGTCTTCTGGATGAATCTCCCCTAGACTTTGATCTGGATCGCCCCCTATTATTTGATCCGCCAGATTTTTTGTTGTTCGTCCTACCTCTGGCTGCCGTCAATACTTCTGATATTGAGTCTCTGTGATCATGTTGATCCTTCTTCTGGTACTCGTTATTTACCAAAGTATTTGAAACATCTACGAACTTAACCTCATCTTTTCCATATAACAGGGTTGTGGTTAAATGCTCATAGCTCTCAGGTAATGAATTCAGCAACAACAAAGCTTTATCTTCATCGATAATTTCAACATCTAAATTTTGTAGATCGGCCAAAATTTTATTGAAATTATCTAAGTGCTCAATCATAGGGGTACCTTTCTTGTACTGGAAACGGAAAAGTTTCTTCTTCAAGTAGAGTCTGTTCTCAATACTTTTCGTCATATACTTGTCCTCTAGTTTCTTCCAGAAAACTGCAGCCACATTCTCTTTCATGACAAAGTACTTCTGATCTTTTCCTAAGCACAGTCAAATTGTGCCACAAGCTTGTCGGTTGACATAATTCCAATCTTCATTTGAATAATCTCCTGGCCTGGTCTCCAAGGCTATATTAGATGCTTCTCGAAATAATAGATCTAATACTTCACATTGCCACATGCCAAAGTTATTGGTGCCGTCGAATTTCTCCACCTCGAACTTTGCGTTGGACAACATAGTTCTTCGAGTAGAACAACTTGGTTTGACAGAAATTCTAAGGTCAGCTTGTTCACCTTCTTCGATCTCTCTTTTATCAGCCATAAGTACAAGCAGATAACAGAAATTTTGCACTTATAACTTAAAACAGTGTTTTTCCAAATTTTATACCTTATTTGAAAAAACGAAGTCTACAGTTGAATCCGGAATGGTCCAATTAGCTAGGAATAGATCCAGCTCAGCTAAAAACGGATGAAAAACGGACCAACTCAGTCCAAATATCACTAGTGACTGAGTTGACTCGGTCCAACTCGGTGAGTTGACTCAGTGCTGGCACCAACACTCCGGTAGCTTCTGGCGGCGATTCTGACTTCCAATTTGAGCGATTCTTTCACCGTTGTGTTCGTCTCGTCGAGAGCTTCGATTTGATATATAATACTGCTATATTTGGCTCTGATACCAATTTGTTGTGGGCGGAAGCAATAAATAGCGGTGTATGAATATATCAAAGCAATAAAATGAACACACAGAATTTACGTGGTTCGGTAATTCGCCTAGGTCAACGGGAGGCAGCAGATATTATTTGAACTGAGTAAGAAATATACAGAATACAGATACAAATTTCCTCACTAATAATATCTCTCAAGTGTTTCCTCAAATTTATAGAAAACTCTCAAACTCACAAGTATTTTCTCTCTTTGAGTTTGCTTATGCTCTCTTTGATTTTTCTGATTTTTGCCTTGTTCTTCAATGCATGAACTCTTCCCTATTTATAGATGAAGCAAGACTCCCTTTCCCTAAATTGTGCCATAATTTAAGCCTTAAATTAGGCCACTAATTTCCTTAAATCATGGCACAAATTAAGCCACAAATTAGGCCACTAATTTTTCTAAATTATGCCACTAATTTATTACTTTTAGAACAAATATTCAACAAATCGGGTATATGCAGAACAAACTCGTATTAATTTAATTACGGTACCATTCGAGTGTTTGTCGGCAGCGACTGTGACCAAACACGAAGAGGACGACCTCAGGTCACCTCATTTTGCCCATCTTTTTGGCAATAATGTGCACTATTTATTTGAAGCTTATAAACACTACGGGTGGTTGGTGTTTGTGTAGAAGTTCTTTAACTGGGTTAAATAGCAAAAAAGAAAAGAAAAGAAAATTCTTTAACTGGCTCTTAAAATAACGAAAGTGAAAAGGTTGGGCTACAGTTATTCAACATTTGAGGAAAAGGAGAACAAAAAATAATAAGATGAGTATTTCTGATTTTTGTTTCTCTCAGAAGAAGATGGAGAAGAAATGTCAATTAATTTTTTTCTTAATTATTTTAGAAGTATTAGAATTTTTTTTTCCTTTGACTTCTTTTGTTAGTGGTATGTATAGGGCAGAAAATAAGTGGGCTTCGTGTTCTAGCTTGGATGATCTTACATCACTTTGTTAGATAGAATTTTCCAAAAAGAAAAACGTACGTGATCGTGTGAAGAGGGGAAATTGATAGAATTAAAGGTACATATTTTATATATTATTAAATTAAATTTCATTTTATTTTATTTTTATAATTATACACAAAATATTCTATTAATATCACACATAATTTTTCTATCTATATATACAGAAAAAGATAAAAATATATAAAAGTCTAAAATTTATTTTTCATCGTTCTTTCTAAGGGTGTCTGCATTCCAACATAGTCTAGTTTTCAATATAAAAAAAATCAAATCAAATCATTTTATTAATAAAAATATTATAATCAAACTCTTTAATAAAATTTAATTCGATCTAGTTAATAGTTTTTAACGGTATGAATTTTCTCCGAATATCTCTTAAAAAATTAATTATATATTTAGATTAAAATAAAACCAATAAACATAACTATTAAAAGTTAAAATTGTTTATAAAAACTCAAAAAATTAGAAAAACTTCAAAAAAAAAAACAATGCATATGCTTATTCCAATTTCTAATTAAGTAGGACAAGTTCCTACATAATATATCTAATCCCGACTTTCCCAAAATGTATTCTTGCACTTATCATGTCAATCCTCCGGTCTTTTCAAGTACCTGCAATGAAATAGTAGATGCATTAACCATGAAAATCTGAAATAATATGGATGAAAATGAGAAATCATAGAGAAAATACCATAACAACTAATATAATTCCTCACCGTTCTTATTTTCTAATCTATCTTGTTACTACTACTACCGCTTGTTTTCCCTGTATGATGATAAATTAAAAGCTCAAAAGAAAAATTAAAGGCACACTTTTAACCAAGATACATAAAAGTATATGTATAAGAATTAGTAACAAATTGAATAGAATTAAGACTTCTAATTGGAATAATTACCACATTAAAAAGCTCAAATATTTAAATGTTGATGCATATATTTGATGAGGTTGGCACTTTACTATTACAATGAATGATTTACCGAATAATTTTTCTAACACTTCACAACAAAAATAGGATGATTGAACGCAAGAACAAAATTTATTATCTATTATTAATCATTAATGATCAATATAGTATTTTTAATGAACTCTATAATCAAATCAAATCATATATCATTAGATAATAAAATTAAAAATAATTTTTAAGTATTAAAATTACCTAAATCAATATCTTCATAAATCTTGAGGTCATCAATATATTACGGTAAGGCGACATAATCATTATTAATGAAGGAATAGAACTAATTTTGAGTACATACTAATGCCTCTATTATTTTAAGATTCAAAGAACTCATAAATGAATCAAGAATACGTCATCCAATGCTAAAAGATGATGCTGATGCAATAGTTTAAACTTGAGCTACTAACATCACAAGCAATGAGAGAGATAATAAGAAACCTAAAAAAATTTGTCTTCCATCATTTCAAGATTTCAAACTTATCCAACGTGATATTTTCAAATATTTCTCAACTTCAGTTTTCAACTCCAAACTATTTTTCTCTTCTAAACATTTAAAAAATTTCATCTTTCTTGCTTTCTCAGATGAGGGAATCCTTCCTATTACATTTTATAGTTGAGTCACATTAGATTGACAATCATTTCCATTCATTGACTTATAATAAGCTTTGAACATATCTATAAAAGTATTTTTTGACATTATCTTTCAATTTTTTAATAATTTTTAAATCATAAATATCTTCAAATAGAAATTTCAAATACTACAATTTGTACCTTGGATCAAGTACAAATGCTACATACGACATCTTATTAGTCTTATCTACTTTTTCTAATACTTCTAAAAAAAATTCATGTTAATAGCCATATTTTTCAACAACTCATCATCGGAACAACACCATGTAAGTATTTGAGATTGAATGTTATGCAATTATGTAAAATATAAATTTAATATGGTACATAAAGATGCACTAAATGCTAATGTAGAGTCATAATAAGTCTTCAAAAACTTGACAAAATACTAACATTCTTTCAATCATCTAATGTTAGAGGTCTAATGCTCGATCGCTCCTTATCAAAATAAGAAATAATTTTTTTTCCCTTCCTCTTCTTCGAGATTATTAAAAGTTTTTTGAAAATGTAAAGATTTTAATATTAGATATGTGGAATTCTATCTTGTAGGCATGTCTAGCACGATACTTCCTTTAAACTCAATAACTTCCTTAACATAACATATTTTAAACATTTGTAATATCAAATGAGAAGATCTAACATATCTCACTACATAACAAATATTCATAATAGTATTGTGAAGACTTTTAAATCCTTCTCTTACAACCAAGTTCAAAATGTGAACACAACATTATCATTTGAGAAAACATTATCAAGAGTTACGGTAAATACTTTACATATATCCCAATCACACAAATTTCGTTCTATTAATCTCCTAATTATATCACCTTTATGATTCTCAATTGACAAAAATTTATAATTCTCTTTGTAATTTTCAATTTTTGTCAATATAATGACTGGGTAGACAAATATAATAAACATTTTGAATTAAAGTCCAACAATCACTAGTAAGACAAACTCTTTGTTTTTCACTTATGAAAAAGTTTCTCAAACTTTTTTTCTCATCTAAATAAAGTTGAAACACATCCTTAGAATTTTTTTTATGAGATGACACATGAAACTTAGAACAAATTTCAACTATAAAATCTTTAAATCCTTCACACTCAACAAACCTAAAAGACAATTCATCAATAATAATCATTTTTGCCAAAACAATTCTAGCACGTTTTGCATCAAATGATATGACAACTAATTTATGAGTTGTTATATCACCCTTTTCTTTTTGTGTTTGAAAACTTAACATCTTTTGTCCTCTATTTATTTCTTTAAGAATCTTCTTACATAAATTTTTGAAGTGATATATCATTGTAGTTACATTCCTTGTGGGATGAGTTGCATAACTTTTATTACAATAGGAGCGTGAAGTTCTAGGATTTTTCACATCATAGGGTAAAATAAATAAAAAATGATTTCATATTTTTGATCTGAAATTTTTGGGTTTCTTCACATCAAATTTGTTATTGGGGTCAACATTACTTGCTTCTATTACTCTCTTTGAAAATGAGTCATTTAAATTCTTTGATTTTTTATTTTTTATGGATGAATTTCAGGTTCAATGTCTTTAGTAATTATAAAGTCTAGAAATTGACTTGATCTAATAAACTATGTAAATCAGCATCACTTATATATAGATAAGTACATATCAGATTCAAAGATGAAAGGTAATGTATTTGATAATAATTTTTACTTAGTGATTTTAAAGAAAAAATTGAAAATTACTTACAAGTTGTTTGTTAACACTTTTTAGTTTCTAATTATTTTCAAATCTTAAAAAATTAAGAGTTATTAAACAAATTTGATTAAAAAACTATTTTTAAAAAATCATAAAACATGAATATAGTCATTATTAAACACGTATATTTAATAAAAAAATTGAAACTTTAATTGAGATTAAGATAAATTTGTGATATATAAAAAATACTCAATTAAATTACATTTTACCTAAATCATGAGGGAAGAAAAACAGACATCATAAAATAATGAAATTTTTCATAGCTCGATTACTTTTTGGTACTAACCACCAAAAATTTTCTCAAATAATGTAATCTCTTTCTCATTAAATTAAATATACGAACAATTGTTAATTAGTGTCAATTTTTGCATTGTCTTCTTTATCTTTTCCATCAATTAATCTTAGTTTCTCAAACAAATTATATAACACCAATAATAACACCAATTAGTTTGTGGATCTGTGGACTTCCCTAGTGATTAACAGTACTAGTGCAAAGTACTTTATGTTAGTGATTGATGATAATACATGTTTTATGGTTAAAAGATCAGACACAGGTCTTGTTCACCAATTTTGTTGCTATGATTGAAAGAAACTTTTCATATAAGTCAAGTCAGTTCAATCTGATGGGAAATGGGAGTTTCATTTCTTGTCTTCTCAACTATATACTAAAGGTATTATACATCAAAAGACTTGTGTGCACAAAACATGTTATATTTAACCATTTATGATTATAGATCCAAATTACTAGGTGAAGGATGAACAAATTTATGGCATAACTTTCTCCAAAAGAGCTCTCAAAGAGGAAGGGTTATCATAGACTTATAAGTACAGCAGAAACCTAATGCTCAATCGATGTGGGACTTCAACAGAGGATTATCGTTTGTGTCCATTAAATGACATATCCGAACGATAAAATAGCTGAGCAAGCGTATCTAGTATCCACACAGACACACAGGACCTCGAAATTGAACGAAAATTATGTACGATGGAGGAGGGCATATACTAAAATCAGTTGGTAGAGCAGTCACAAGGGTTAATGTTACTGCTAGTGTTCTTCAAGAACCTTTTTCTTCTTTTTTCTTCTGCTTCATGTGTTCGTCTTAGTTCTAATGTTTCTACTCCCACTTCTACTCATATTCTTAAACCCATTGCCTCTAATAATCTCTCAATCTCTTCTTCTTCTTCCAATAATATTCCCAATCCCAAATCCCTAAATTCTTCTGCCAAAACCATCAACCTTAATTGGTATAACTCAGATGAATATGATTGGGTGTCGGTGGATGGTTGTGACGATGAAAGGTCTTTTGGGTCTGTTCATTCCATGGATGAAGTTCAAAGCACTGTTTCTGCTCTTCAACGGTAAGTTTTTATATTTAATTTCACATTTTTATTTTCAGATAAGCTTTTATTTGTTAATTTTTTTCATGGATTATGTTTAATTTTATGGAATACTAGTTTGAATTACATACACTAAACAAATAGATTGATAAATTGTTACAGGACTATTAGGGTTCTTATCTATTTCGTCCATGAAAGATAGGATTGGAGACGAAGGCGCTAGAAGAGAGACAAGATTGGTTGGTGTTGGAGGCGAGACGAGAATGACTAGTTGATACTAGAGGCGTCGAGGATGCAGATAGAGTTCCGAACAGATTTTTAAAAATAATTCAGAGAACATATTTATATTATATAGTATATTTTTTAATATATAATTAATAACGATCTAATTTGGTCCAATCCGACTGGTTTAAAAATTAGTATAATATGATTAGATCGTTTGAAAAACGATTTCAATTAATACAAATCAGACTAAAACATATGATTTATAAAACTATCTAATTATTTTCAATTTTTTAATTTGATACGATTTTTGAACATTTTTAATTATTTCCATAAACATTAGGTTAATAATCATATAAGAATCATTTATACTCTTTCTATATAAATACCTAACTTTCAATTTAAATATTTCACTATCCAATATTTATTCCAAATATCATTCAAAATTTCTTTTTTTTTCAAAATATTCTTTTAATTTAAATATTCCACTATCTAATATATATTTCAAATATCATTTAAAATTTCTTTTTCTTTTCAAAATATTAACTTTTAATACCAAAAAAACCCACTTTGTGAGTGAGCTAAGTGTGTTTAACCTGGATGTATGTTACATCATATTAAATGACATATAATTATCTTTTAATTATTTTAAAATAATTATTATGACATTATTAAAATTTATTTAAATAATAATAAGATATGTATCAAATTATTTACGATCCATGTATGTATATATAATCATTGTTTTAAATTTTATATAAGATCTAATATCTAAAATTTTAGATCATAAAAACAATAATAAAAAATACTATCTTTTTTCACATCAACGATCAAGATCTTAAATTCATCTATATAACTAATCATATTAACTTAAATATTAGAGGATTAAAGTTTATTACCCATATTAACAAAATGTAGTATTTAAGTTAAAATTTAAAGTCGATTGTTAGAGAAAACCAACTTATAATGAATTTAAAGTCAATTCGTTGAAAATCGACGCTATATACGTGGATATTTTTATTTTCTCCTTTTTTCTTTCTCATCAGACACAATATTTTTTATTTGCAATGTTGTAAACAATACACAAAAATCCAAAATCGACACTCCTCATCCACTCTTTCTCATTTTTTGGTCACCTACGATCACCAATTTCAACATCGTTTAGTTGGTTTTCTTCTTCTCTAAATTATTTTCCATAACTCTTTTTTTTAATGAAATACTTAATTTTTTTTATACCCATATTCTAACTTACAAAACACCCTTTCTTTTTTCTTCATTTCCTTTATTTTATCATTTCATTTATTTCTAAGTATTTCTATTAATCCTACGCACTTATTATTCACTTTACGTTATTTTTTGTATATTATGTGTATAAATTTTGTATTATGTATATTATTATTTTTATTGTGTAAGTTTTGTATAAATATTTTATAATTATATTTATGTGTATATATTTGTTATGTTTGATTTTTATATAATTACAATCAATTATTTATATTATTTAAATTTTGTTAAACATATTTTGATTTTTTTTCTTCTATATGTGATCGAATACAGGTTCTAATAAGTAAAATATATATATAAAAAAATTAAAATTAATTCGATAAATCGACTTTAAAATACGAGTTTGTAGTAGTGGTTCGTCTCTCACAAATTTTAAGAAAATCTTTTTATACCATGTTAATGAAAATAAAAAGTTTTTAGATAATAAGTTGTTGTATAATAATTAATGTTATAATTAATTATAAATTATATTATTTTAATTAATAATGATCTAATATATTAATTATTAATCTATGTATAAAATAATTCTACAAAAATTTACATCAATAGTTTGTAAGATAGAATTTTCGAAAGCCGTACGTGAAGAAGGGAGGTTGATAGAATTAAATACCGAATTAACTTTGAAAGAAAGAGAGAAGGGGAAATAAATATCATTGTCAATTAATTATTAAAAAAATTATTATTTTTAATTAATATTTTTTTATCTTTTCAAAATATTATTTTGCTGTTTAATATAATGCATATTTTAAAAAAGGACAAATTCAAGATATGAAAAATGTGTGATAAAAACGTGTGTAAAAAAAAGAATGGATAACAATATTATTATAATTATTTTATAATAAAAATTTGTAAAATATATATTGTGTTTATATAATTAAAATTATATATTAGTGAATAAAATATTACTAATAAAAAATAATTATAACAATAATAGTTAATCTTTACCATGCAAAAGTTATTAATGATCAATTTCACCTATAATTATCGATAAAAGAAAAGAAGAAAAGGGGAAGAAAATTCGAACCACTCTATGAACCCAAAACGCACTAAATTATTATTATGTTTTTTAGCTTCATAGTTGAGCTTTTATATACTTTTGGTTGTAAAGAAACATATCAAGCGTATACTTGTCCTATTTTTAAAAATTATAAGTGTCACGGGTACCTTATGCATTAAATAATAAAAACGTAGACTTCCTTTTATTTTTTATTTTTTGACAAAAATTTACCTCCCACGTATTTGAAATCAAAAAAAAATTTTCGTTAATTTGAATCGATATTAGAATTATTCATCATGTTCAACTTATTCTAATTTGTTTAACATATTTGTTTTTTAATAAATAAAAACTATAACTTTTTTAATTATATTTATCTAAATATTAAAATGTTTTCTTTTTTTAAAAAATTATTAACCTTAAAAAATATATGTATAAATTAAAATAAGATATTAATAAAATTTATGATACAATTTATTAATTTTAAAAAGATATCTTATATTATCTTATTTATTTTTTAATTAGATGTGATGATAAAAAAATAGTATTAATTTAAATATATCATATATTTTTTTAATGAGTCTAAATAAGATAATTAAGAATACAAAATAATAATAAATATAATAAATAATTATTTATAATATAAATTTAATATAAAATATATTTAAAATTATATCCATTAAGAATACGATCTAAATAAAATGAATAAATAATATTTTAATAAAATAAGATAATATTATATTATAAATTAAACAAAAATATTAAATAAAATATTAGATAAAATAATTTACTTTACAATTTTATTCCAAAAGCATTGGCATGCTCAAATAAAAAATAGAAATTTTTAGTATGGCAAAATTTCTATAGTGCCAAACATAATAATAGCCAAAGACGAATATTTAAAAACCAAAGGGAGAGTGGACTTATATTTGCATTTGTCTTGTCTGATCACTTTTGTCCCACTCTCTTTCGTTATTTTTGAAGGATAAAACAGAGAATTTGACTTAGCAGCGACCTACTAGTACAGAAAACAATTATAGTAATCTTACAATTTAAATTGAAATATATACATTTGACAATAAGTTATACAGTCGTCTGATTAAGTCTTTTATTAGAAAATCTAAATTTATATTAATTCAAATCAATATTACAAAAATAATTAAATTATAAAAATATTTAAAAACAATATACATTACATGGACAAACTTTTTGTAACGTTGTTTAAGTTATTTGAGTTTTCAAACCTTTGTATATGATTCTTTTATTTGATATATGTTAAAATATATTATTGATATTTTAATTTTAATTTAATTTATATAAATTTTAAAATTTTTAAAACGTATTATTTAGTAGTTAAATTTTAATCATTAAATTTTTAATTTTTAATTTATAAAATTAATCTTTTTTTAATAAATAGAATTTAGCTTTTAGTTTACAATAAGAGGAGTATTGATGCAAGAAACTCACCCTATATCCTACAAAAAATTAGAAGCTTAATGACACTTCACCATCATCATCTCTCATCTCTGACACTTCACCATCATCTCTGACAATATTAACACTAATTATGGACATGTGGTACTTGTTGTGTTCACACTTCAGCATCATGACTCGTAAAAATTGCTCCACATATTATATCAAAGTTTAATCTCACTAATATTTATTTTATTATTAAAATAAATATTTATAAATTAAAATTTTATGATATATGTGTTAAGTTTTTAAAACTTAAAAATTAAATAATAAAATTTAAAAATTTAAGGAATTATATATAAAATTTTAAAAATTTAAAATTAAATTATATATTTTAAAATTTTGAATATTTATTTATAAATTTAATTAACATTTAAAGATTAATCCATATACTTTAGTATTTTATATAATGCTAGATCTTAAATCTAATTTGATATTTTAGGAAGAGAAGTCTTCAAGATTTAAATGATAATAATACATAATTTAAAAATAAATAAATCAAATAATATAAATTTATGAAGAAGAAAATCATAATTAGGAGAGATTCTATAACGAAAGACTTTTTCCATCTAATTAAATTATGTCTGTGTAATCAATAATACTTTTAAGTTAATAAATTTAAAAAAAAAATAGATTTTAAAGCATTATTTGTACATGATTATTTTTTAAGTTAATCAATAAGAATACGACACATATTATTTTTTAATTTAATTTTTTTTAATTTTATCTCATATATTATTTTTAATAAATAATATATATATTAATAATATTAAAACTAAAACTTATATTTATGTGTTAAATTGATTATAAATTTATGATTATATTATTTATCTAATTCATTTGCGAATAAAATTAAACTCAAATAAATTACATTTTTTTAGATAGTGAATAAAAGACTTACAATGATGATGACAAGATTTTAACTTATATTTTATATGTGGTATTTTATACTTACAAATTGATTATAATATCCTGATTATGTCATTTATCTTATTAATGTATTAATTAAATTAAATTGAAATAAATTACTTAACAATTAACTATGAAGTGATGATATTTTTTTAAGTTAGTAATTTA
This sequence comes from Hippophae gyantsensis, assembly GCA_030763125.1. Taxonomy (NCBI): domain Eukaryota; kingdom Viridiplantae; phylum Streptophyta; class Magnoliopsida; order Rosales; family Elaeagnaceae; genus Hippophae; species Hippophae gyantsensis. Next base: position 13,131,515 of record CM061037.1, on the reverse strand, counting down.
AAAAAAAATAGATTTTAAAGTATTATTTGTACATAATAATAATATCAAGACCCTTAAATTTTATAAAGTTAAATTTTTAAATATAATATGCATAATGACAATATCAATACTTGAATTTATGTATTTGAATATGACATTCTATACTTACCACTTTACTATAAAATTATGATTAATTTTTTATTATATGAATTAAATTATACCTAAATATTTTTTTATTTATTAACTATCTAAATAAATTTTATTTTTACTATATTTGTTGATTTCATTTCAATTTCTTTCTTTCTTTTTCACGTACCATCTTTAATAAATAAAATACATAGTATAATAATAATAATACCAATATTTGAAATTACACTTTATATAGAGTACTATACACTTATTACATTACTATGATCAAATTTATAATTATATTTTTTGTCTAGTTCATATAAATATTAAATTACACTTAAATAATTTTTTTGTCATCGTCGTGATTCCATTTTTTAAATTTAAATTTATATTATAAATTTCAAAATATTAAATTTTTAAAACCAACTTCAAACATAATGATAATATAAAATATTATTAAATTTATATTATTAATTTAAAAAAATTAAATTTTTAAATTTAATAATTTTATTTTATCCATTTAAAAAAATCATAAAAAAATTAATAAATTTAGAAAATTGATCTTTAAAGCACAACTTGTACATAATGAAGTTATCATGTTATTATGAAATTATGATTATATTTATTTTTTTAACTTTTGAATTATATTACACTTAAATTTATTTTTATAATATTATTATTTAAGTCAATAGTTTTTTTATATAGATTAGTGATTTAATTTTTGTGATATTTCTTGGATAAATTAAATACTTAAATGTATGCAAACATATTTTATATATATAATTAAAAAATATATATTATAAAAAAATCTATAATATTATTGTTTTTTAAACAATTTATAATAATATTTTAAATTTATATCAATCTTATCATCTTATTAAATAATTATCTAAAAATTAATTATATAAATTGATTTTTTATTTATTAGCTTATAATGTATAAACTTAAATATTTTATTTTATTTATAAATATTAAAGAATGCAATTAAAAATAACGAATTATAATTCAACAATATAAAATTTATTTAAATATATTAAAGTTCTAGAGTTTATGTTTTATTTATGAGTGTATAAATTATTTTTAAATTTTATTTATTTAAATGAAGAATAAAAGAATAATAAAATTAATAAAATAAAAAGTCAAATCATTCTAAGTTAAAAAAATTAGATAATTTGGTAATTTATTTTTATAAATTTGTTACATTAATAACATTTTTTAAAATTAATACACTTTAAGCACTATAACGATGATAAAAAAATTATTTAAGTGTAATTTAATTTATACATAAATTAGAAAAAAAAATCATAATTTTGATGATAGTAACATAATAAATATACAATGCTCTTTTATGTAATTTTAAATCTTATTATTATTATTATTATTATTATACATGTTTTATTTATTAAAGATGGTACGTGATAAAGAAAGAAATTGAAATGAAATCAATAAAAATAATAAAAATAAAATTTATAGTTAATAAATAAAAAAATTATTTAAATATAATTTAATTCATATAATAAAAATTTAATCATAATTTTATATTCAAGTGTTAAATGTAGAATGTCACGTTCAAAAACATAAGTTCGAGTTTTGGTATTATCATTATACATATTATATTTTAAATTTTAAATTTATCAAATATAAGAGTCTTGATATTATTATTATTATTATTATTATATACAAATGATACTTTAAAATCTAATTTTTTAAATTTATTAACTTAAAAAATGTCATTGTTAAGTAATTTATTTCAATTTAATTACTACATAAATAAGATAAATAACATAATTATAATTTTATAATCAATTTATAAATATACAATACCACGTATAAAATATAAGTTAAAATATTATCATTATCATTATATATATTTTTTTCATTATCTAAAAAAATAAAATATAATTTATTTAAGTATAATTTTAGTAGTATATAAATAAGATAATGATATAATTATAAATTTATAATCAATTAATAAATAAATGATATTTTATACAAGTATAAGTTAGAGTTTTAATATTTTTAATATACATAGTTGATTTGTAAACAAAGTTAAAATAAAAATAAAAATCAAATTAAAAAATAAGAAGGAAAAGTAAAAGTATGTCAACAAAAGAAGAAATCGAATCCTTTGCTTTTTATACAGATAATAGAAAAATATATTTTTCTTATTACGAAATGTTAGCCTTTTTTTTAATTACTTATAAAACCCCGATTATTAATAAGATAATTATAATTTTTAGATAATTATTTAATAAAATGATAAGATTGATATAAATTTAAAATTTAAAATAATATTATAAATTTTTTAAAAATTAATATTATAGATTTTTTTATAATATAATTTTTTTAATTATATATATAAAATATGCTAGCATACATTTAAGTATTTAATTTGTCCAAAAAATATCACAAAAATTAAACCGCTAATCTATAAAAAAAACTATTAACTTAAATAATAACATTAAAAAATAAATTTAAGTGTAATTTAACTCAAAAGTTAAAAAAAATATAATCATAGTTTTATAATGATATGATAAGTGTAGAATGCACTATATAAAATGTACATTTATTACATTACTATGATTAAAATTATGATTATTTTTTGGTTTAATTCATGTATAAATTAAATTATATTTAAATAATTTTTTTTGGTCCTATTTTTAAAATTTAAATTTATACTATAAATTTAAAAAAATTAAATTTTTAAAATCAAGTGCAAATATAATGATAATATAAATACTTTTAAATTTATATTATTATTTTAGAAAAATTAAAATTTTAAAATAATTATATTCATCATCATCCATTTAAAAAAATCGTAGAAAAAGTTAATAAATTTAAAAAAGTTTATTTTTAAAATATAATTTATACATAATATTAATATAGACTCTTAAATTTATAATATGAATTTTAAAAAATATATTTTTAAATTAACGCATATAATAACAATAACAATACTCAAACTTACGATTTATATAGAGCACTCTACACTTATTACGTCATTATGAAGTTATGATTATATTTTTTTTTAAGTTTTAAATTAAATTACACTTAAATTTATTTTTTAATATTATTATTAAGTTAATAGTTTTTTTTATAGATTAGTAGTTTAATTTTTGTGATATTTATTGGACAAATTAAATACTTAAATGTATGCACACATATTTCATATATATAATTAAAAAAGGTTATATGATAAGAAAATCTATAATATTATTGTTTTTTAAACAATTTATAATATTATTTTAGATTTTAAATTTATATCAATCTTATTATTTTATTAAATAATTATCTAAAAATTAATTATATAAATTAACTTCTTATTTATTAGCTTATAATGTATAGAATTAAATATTATATTTGTAAATATTAAAGAATATAATTATTTTAAAATTTGTTCTTTATAATATATATTTACATATATTAAAATTTATTAAAATATAAGTCTAAATTCACACACATATATATATATATAGCCGACCTAATGTTAATAGAAAACGATATATATATATGGAACTATCCGACCTATTGTTAATAGAAAACGAAAGAATAGTAAAACAGATATTTTGGAGGAGGCCACGTACCAATATTGACCAAGAAAATTTGTCCTTATGGTCCAAGACGGTCTTCGTAAGTTATTTGTGGTTTTGAGTACGCCATTACTTGCTAGTATCAACAATTACGGTTGTTAAGTCACGATTATTAATATAATTATTTTTAATTAAATTATAAAATATGTATCTAAAATAGTTCAAAAATCGTTACTGTTTAGTATTAAATATATAATGGACATACGACTTAATAAGTACAGGTATTCTGTTAGAGTATAGCGAAGATATAAGACTAATTAAATAAATGGTTTGGACCCAACGAGCTTGATAGAGCGTACAAACCAGTCGACAAAAGTACCTCGTTATTCAGTGACAAGGTCTTAGATATTAAGACCTGGTGAAACTATGATATCCCAATGTGATCACGGTCCTTCCTCTTCGTGAGCGACCTACATATAACGACCTGCCTTTATTTGTGTGTAACACTTGTAGCGATCTGCTTTCTGTTTTTTATTACATATGTAACCATGTATACAAGTCGCTTATACGTACCTTACCATGTGCGTAGGATGTCATACATATATATACCCCTTAAATGAGGAGAATACAGGATCTATTCATTTGTCTATATTTTCTACTTCTCTCTAAAAATCACTAGAATCCCTAACTAGAAAATTCTCTCCAAACAATTGGTGCCGTATCTGGGAACTCAAATCTTTCTAGTCCATTGTTCGCATTTGAGACCTTCATTTTTATTCTAAGGAGAATTATCTCGTTTTAGGGGCATTTACTTGCACACAAAAATGAGCATAAATAAGTAGCGAGCTGGAATAACGAGGGCTCGCACAATCCACGTTGATGGATTTAATGCTGAGGACAAGGCGACCTGTAGGTCATTATAGTAGGACCACGATGAACTGTGGCTAATGCAGACTAGGAGCGAACTGATGACAGAGCGTTGGTCCAAATCACCCAACCACGAGCTAAATTAACAAGCGTTGGTGGTCCCTTGCTGGTTGTTCTTAGATCCATGTGAGAGCTAGTAGGTTGGTATGATTTTGAGCCAAAGACAGATTGAACTTGGCATGAACTAATGAACAGGTTAGAGAAGGAGAGTTATAGATCAATTGCAAACACTACCATAAATAGATAGGAACTATCACCAATTGAGCCTACCTCAATTGATACTAACCAAAACCAGACGAACAGCTCGTGGATCGATTAGGAAATGTACAGAATGGGAAATGGCGTAAATTGGGAGTAGTGATAGTGTATACCGAGTAAGACTGTGAACAGTGGGCTACATAAACATTATCTTGAACGAAATGGGCCAGGCTCAGTCCATGTGAAAAACCTAATTCGTGCAAACAAGTATATAATCTAAATCCATAAATGCTGGAGTTCACAACAGAAGAGTGATGCATATCTCTCTAATACCGACCAAGCACAAACTGTTAAAAGTGCGTAGATCCAAAACAACCCAGTCACGCACCTTTTCATGAACCCAAAAAACAATATCCACAAGATGAATTAACGATCTGAAGAGATGTAAAAAGGAGTAGAAGAGAGACGAGTTGGGCTGGATACATCATAAATTGGGGTTGGATCAGCTGGACTCGGTATGAATCCCTGAAAAATAGGTTGGGTTTATGCGATTGAACTGCCACGATATGAGGAAGAACGGACTAGGTACTGATCAGATGAAGTTGGTAAACTGAAAGAGGATGAACAGGTGCGCGACATCACTTGAACAAAATGGTATGGGTCGTTGGGCTAGAAAAGTGAATCGCGATCTGGGTAGCTGCCAACGTATACAAGACAACATTTGGGATTATTTGACTCAGACTGAGTCGAAATGGGAACTATAGCCCGAATAAATTGCAAACATGGACGATTTGTTGTAATGTTTAAATGAACAAATAGCTCTATCTCGTGGCCTGGTTAACCAGTGATCTATGGAAGTCGATTACAAGCTCGTGTTACTGGTACTGAGCGAGTAAAATTATGATTAGTGGAAGTCGATCTCCAATTATTTCTGGTGCGATAAAGACAAGTTGTGCTAGACATTTGCCATCGTTTCTCTGGCCATTTCTTTATGGAAGAACTGATCGATTTCTGTAAATGATGAACAAGATACCTGTTGAGAATAGATTGAAGGATTGATCGATTTCTATAAATGATGAGCGAGATACCTGTTGAGAACAAGATTGAAGGAACGAGTGAGGTGTAGAGCAGCAATGCTATGTAAACGATCTGAAGCAATACAGGCTGGGTTGGATCAACTAGAGTCAGTGCAAATCGCTGAAAAACAACCTAGGCTTATGCGGTTGAACTACCGCGATCTGAAAAAGGAACGAACAGGTGCACTACATCGCTTGAATAGGGTGTCGTAGGCTCCATAAATACCACAGTAAATGAACAAGAAAGATATGGGTCATGTCTAGAAAAGTGTATCATACAATCGCTAATAGGGATGATCTGTTATGGTATTTAAACGAACAAGGCAAGCTGCTAACCACTACCAATTTCATTCCCAGCTTATTTGTGCCTTTAGGGTTATTTGATGGTGGTTTCCTCTATGTTAAACAATGGGTTGTGAAAATTGATTACAAACAGTGTTGGTATAGAGCAAGTAAAATCATAAACAACGGGCTGCCATAAATGAACGGGTCGGAGAGGAACAAATTGGGCCTAGTTTTGACCTAAGTAAATTGTAATGGTATGCACCTATTTGATAGATTTACTAGGTCTTGCAAGTTGGGTTTTGAATATGTGCTAGGCATTAATTGTGAATTGGGCCGATTTTATATAATTACATTTGATCGGTTATCATTAGCAATGAACTAGATTTACATGCTGTGAATTGATGATTTTTTGGGTTTGCTTTCAATCTAAAACCGTCTCTATCATGAATGACCATCGAATCAAAATAATGGCCAGAGGAGTTATAGGCTAGGCTAGTTTATGAGTTGGGCTAGTTTAGTTGGTTCAATTATCGATCGGTGAGCTAAGTGAAGGATTGGAGAAATATAAGATGGGTTGTCGTGATATGAAGAAAGGAATATATTGGACGACCAACGAGTAAAAAGAACGACCTGGGAGTTACAGGTTGCAAAGTTGGAAGTTTAAAGCTTTCCAAGAAAGAAGTGGAAAATGTGAGAATATCGCTCTGATTCTTGAATTCTTTGTTGATTCAATCCCTTATGGGTTGGGTTTAGCTCGACTCGTGTGAAAAAGCGAACTGTGATACCCATTGTTTGACACCTTGTATATATAGTCTCGCTTGCACTCCTACGAGGTAACATCGAACTGATGGGATTGGTCAGATAAGGTGGTGTGTAGCATGCTATTTTTCACCCTGGTGGAGTTCAGTTTTATACATGAGCACAATGTTTTTCACCAAGACAAAGATATGTTGGAATTGAATTAAGATAATGAGAAGGAAAGTAACTTAAGGAATTATGTTTTCGAATTGGAATTGAGAATGGAGCTCCGGGATGGATATGAGCACGACTAGGGTTTTGTGATTGCCGAAGTTGTGGATGTTCTAAACATGTTGTCCACTAGAAATGGTGGTACCATTGAAATTTTTTACATACAGTTATATACGCTTACTACTTTAGCACCAACTCGAGATTTTACCGAGCTATATGTCTATTATGGAAAACAACAATCTTGAACTTGGGAAAGAACTAAATAATGCTTATCATGGTCCAAGTATGCCACGAGTATAGACATAATAACTATCACCATAACTATGAGAACGGGGTTTCCAACAAATTAAAGGAAACTCATGCGCACCAAGCAAGGTGAGTTTATATGATGCACGAGTTAATCATTACATGCCCTTCTTTATATGATGTAGGGGCTGATATTTGAGACTAAGGTAAAACTTGGTGCATCTCAAGATCTGTGTGATTTATGCATCTTTAAAAGGACTTATAAGAGGCATACGCTTAAAATTTCTTCAAATTGGTAAAGCGGAAGTTCCTTCACTCTAAAGGTGACTACATTGCCATAATTATGAGGATGGAGTTTCCAAAATATTAAGGGAAGCTTATGCGCATCAAGCGAGGTGAGTTTATATGATGTATGAGTTTATCATTACATGCCCTTCTTTATATGATGTAGGGGTTGATCTTGGCGACTGAGGTAAAGATTGGTGCACCTTAAGTCCGTGTGATCCATGCATCTCTAAAAGGAATTATAAGAGATTCAACACTTGTTAAAATATGACAATATTTTGGTCTTTGAAGACTATTTAACGAGGTTCATTAACAAGGTATGATCGTTATGAATCCATTCGCGTTGGACCCTTTGATTACCAAACACTCTTTATTTCTTACAAAGATGAGTCCTCACTACTCTCCTAACATTATATAAAAAATATATCGACAACTCATTCCCATGTTAATGAATTCATCTAGTCGTATTATTTATCCCATCATGACAAGAAACATTGTTGAGGAAATTATTATAAAGTGAGACTATTCACGTCACATATGGCGTATACCACTAATTCATTGTCCAAATATTGATGAAGTTATTACGAAGTTCGCACCGTGTTTTCTTTAGGCACTTAAGGTCGATACATGAACTCTCATGTTTTGAGTATTTAACTATGAGTTTGTCAAAGTATTGACTATTTCTTCTTGCAAGGAAAATTTGGAGCGCATGTGGGGTAGAGTCTTCACCCTCATATGTCACCTATCTCACGAAATTTATGACCCCTTAAGATGGAAGGAGGAGTCGACTGATCCCCCCATTCGACATACGGCTTGTCTTAAGCCCTATGATTGGAGGAGGAGTCCCTTGACCCCCCCACTCGGGATGCGGGATACGTCCTATGCCTTGTGATTGGATGAGGAGTCCCCTGACTCCCCACTCGAGATGCAAAATAAGCTCACAATTATATTTTGGGTGTCTTATTTCGTACCCCAAGTGGGGAAAAGTCATTTGACCTTCTCACTTGAGATGTAAGACACCCTATTGCCTCGTGATTAGAAGAGGAGTCCCCTAACCCCCCCACTTAAGATGCGGCCTATCTTATGCCCTGTGATTGGAGGAGGAACCCCCTGACCTCCCCACTCGGGATGCAAGATACGTCCTATGCCTCGTGGTTGGAGGAGAAGTCCCCTGACCCCTCACTCGAGATGTGAAATATGTTCGCAATCATACTTTGGGCATCTTATTTCATGCCCCCAAGTTGGGAAAATTCATTTGACCTTATCGCTTGGGATGTGAGACATGTCTTATGCCTCATGATTGGAGGTGGAGTCCCCTGACCCCCCCACTTGAAATGCGAGATATGTCTTATGCCTCGTGATTGGAGGTGGAGCCCTCTGCCCTCCACTCGAGATGCGAGATACGTCCTATGCCTCATGATTGGAGGTGGAGTCCCCTGACCCCCCACTTGAGATGCCAAATGTGTTTCAACATGGTAAAAATGCAGGTATTATTAAATGATCCAATCATAATCTGAAATACGTCTTAAGAAAGAGTCTTGAGCTTCAGGACAAACTACTCCTCTTATGGAAGCGCATGTGAGGGGTTGGATATTTCACCCTCGCATGTCGCATATAATTATGCGTCAATATTTCACCATGGCATATTGTATCTGAATGTGGGCTATTAATCTCTTTTGACAAGTTCCACCACTTCCTTTGAAAGGGACCTCAATTCACCCCACTACTTCGGTATTATAAGCAATATAGACATTGCAATTCACATATTTTTCATTGAGGTAGAGCATTTAGGTCCCTAGTTCATTGGGGTAGTTAGGGTATATGAGTCATCTTTCCGCTATAAGACGATGCTTTACTCCTAGTTTAAAAATACCATATCATAGTGTAGTACGGTGCAATAAAAGCCCCACTTCTCAGGCTACATGACAAATAAAGGCTTAGATATATGGCATCCAATAGCAAGGCTATCCACATTCCTTATTCATAAGGATTACTTAATTGTTCCTTTGTAACAATGAAGTGGTATAGTAACATTCACCTAGCGACCTGAGAGTCGAGACCTAAAGACTAAGATCTTCAGGTCAAAGTAAACGACTTGGGTCACCTATGCATACAAGACCTAATCAAGTAACTCTTATATGATGGCTTGATTAGGCAACGTTTATATGACGATCAGGTAGCACTTAAATGATGACCTGATTTTAGAGTTAATAACGAAACCCGAGGAGAGCCTGAAGGGTTTACCCCTTCAAACTCGGATTAATAATAGGAATATACTCTTAACAACCTAGTAACCTCGCAAATAGGGGAGTTAATATAAATTTTCTGTATTATATAAGTATCAGGTGCGTTACCTAACGACCTAGATCATGTCGTCATAGAATGAACCAACTCTTTTCCTTTTTTTGAGACATGTAATATAAAATAAATTACTTAATGTGAATGTTGGTCGTTTGAATCTCGACGTAAAAATAGAAAATGGACTGGTTCACCCTTTTAACGTCATTAAACAAATGAACTAAAAAATAGACTAAGTATTTTTCTAAACGGGCACACATAGTGGAATAATAGGAAAACACTTAACAGATCGAAATTCTCTGAAAATAAATTTGACTCAAAATGTATGGTAAAATTAAATTTCTTCACTATTTATAAAGTGAGTGGGAAGTTGAAAGGTTTAACTAAAAATAAAATTAATTAAAGGAATATTGTTTGTAGTTAAATAACCTCGCGATCAAAAATTGTATCGTCTGAATGGTCGTTATATACTTAGATACATTGAATCGTTTAAAGTGGTTTATTTAAATTAAAATCAACAAATAAGTATTATTCCCTTGACTTCTCAAAATCAAGAGAATAGAGGAGTTAATGTTTGATATTAAATATGTAATTGACATACGACCTAATAAGTACAGGTACCCCGCTAAGGTATAACAAAGATATTAGGCTGACTTAACAAATGGTCTGGGCCCAACGAGCTTGATAGAGTGTATAAACCAGTCGACAAAAGTACCTCGTTATCAAGCGATGAGGTCTTGGATGTCAAGACTTGGTGAAACTATGATATCCCGACGTGATCACGGTCCTCCCTCTCCGTGAGCGACCTGCATATAACGACCTCCCTTTATTTGTGTGTAACACTTGTAGCGATTTGCTTTCTGTTTTTTACTACATATGTAACCATGTATACAGGTTGCTTATATGTACCTTGCCACGTGCGTAGAATGTCATACATATATATACCCCTTAAATGAGGAAAATATATGATCTATTCATTTGTCTATATTTTCTACTTTTCTCTAAAAATCACTAGAATTCCTAACCAAAAAATTCTCTCCAAACAGTTATGATTTAAGAACGATTTTTTACTCACAAGTAACGATTCGAGACAATTATTAAAAAATATCTGAAAAAAACTATTTTTTCAAAAATTTTAAAGAATTTATATATAACTACGCAAAAAATCAATAAATCATAATTATTAATTAATATATAATTTAATTTAATAAATATATAATTTAATTAAATAAATATAATTAATTTTAAGTACAGACAGATACGGTTATCAATATAACCGTACCCAAACTGTATTCATTAGTTCATATTCGATTTTTAACTAAAAATGTACCAATCTTCAAAAAAATTCGGATAAAAATTAACCGAAGGTGTAGATAATTGAATGTACATGCTCTTTTTTTTTCATTCTAGTTACCCTTGTACTAAATCTAAGACTCTTAGTGGTGATTAGGCGCGAATGCACATGTATAAAATTTTATGGAAAAAATTATGTATACTATATGCAATTGTATAGTAAAAAGTGGCCTAATCAAACCAAAAACAAATAAATACGATTAAATAATATATATTTTAATAAATTAAATATAAAATATAAAATATATAAATTAAAAACAACGAATTGTAATTCAATAATATAAAATTTATTTAAATATGTTAAAATTTTAGAGTTAAAATTTTATTTATGGATCTATAATTTTTTTTAAATTTTATTCATTCAAATAAATAATAAAAGTATAATTAAATCAATAAAAAAATTAAATCATTCCACGTTAAAAAATTTATTTTGTTGTAAAAAGAGAATAGTAACTTCTTAATCTTCAAACATTACAAAAAAATAAGTTCTAGTTATTTATTATATAATAAATGAGTAGTATAATAATTTGGTAATTTATTTTTATAAACTTGAGAAATTAGTCACATTTTTTTAAAATTAATACACTTTAGTCACATTATTATTGTATTTTAGACTATTTAATTATCTATAGTTAATTTTTTCAAAGATATATTTTCTTACAAAAACTTAAGTTGAATTCAAATAAATCTTGCTAACAAGAGGCATCGAAAATAGATATTTGAAGATAAAAATGTCTCAAAAATTTTAAAAAATAAAAAATAAAGTAAATTAAATCATTAAAATTTACCTAAAATGATTAAAATATCAACAAATATAAAGTAGCTTGATCAAAATTATTCAATTTAAAGTAAAGTTATAATGTATTTATTTTGTGAGACTAAATTGACTTCAAATATAATTTTTTAGATAAATTATTTTTAAATTTTATAAAAAATAAAAGAAAAAGATTATTTATGTATGGGTGGATTAGCCAATTTAATAATTAAGTTTTTTTATTATAAATTTAATAATATATATATTCAATTAAGATAAGATGGTTTGGTATTAATGTTTTAATAATTAAGTTTCTGTAATTTAATAACACATTATAATTTAATAATGTAACTATATATATATATATTCATATTTAGAAATAAAATAAATAATAATATTTTTTATTGTTTTAATTGTGCTTTTACGGATAAAAATGTTAAATCCGATGTTTTGCTTATAAGAAAAAGAAGACATATTTATCCTCATTTTTATAAAACTGGGTAGGATTGTAGTAAAAGCTTCGTCAAAATAATCAATCAACAATATAATATAATAGACAGTCAACATTTATCAAGTATCAACAACTGAATAATTTTTTTTATCCTTGGCCGACGATCAATCAGCATTAATGTGTCAACAACTGGTGAACATTGATCAACATATATACCAATATTGGGAGATGAAGTGAGATTTATTTATCGTTTTTTGTTATTTTTTAATTTTTAATTATGATATTTTTTAAGAAACATTACTACAAAAATGGGTACTTAAGTCGATATGTAAAGTCGATTCGGTGTAGAACCGACACTATCCACGTAGCATAGCGTCGATTGACACCTAGAACCGACGCTACACACGTGGATAAATTCTTTTTTCTTATTTCTTTTCCAGGCAAAAACTATTCCAAGCGTTGTATAACTCTCAAAAACCCAAAACCTCATCCACTTCTCCTCCACTCTTTCTCATTTTTCGACCACCTATGACTACCAATTCCAGCGTCGGTTAGTGAGTTTTCTTCCTCTCTAACCAATCTTTTAGATCTCCTATTTTTTTAAGCAAAATACTCAAATTTTTTATACCCATTTCTCACTTACAAAACACTATTTTTTCTTTATTTTCTTCATTTTGTCACTTCATTTACTTTTGTAAGTATTTCTATTAATTTTACGCACTTATTATTCATATTTTTTTCATGTTATTATGTGTTATTATTTATGTGTATAAATTTTTGTATTATATATGTAGGTTTGTATTATAACATCACGAGAAGAATATGATGATTTTGAATAAAATAGAACAAAATCATGGTAATTTTTCTGCTATTAATTAATATTTTATTTTTTAAATATTTGTATTTTTTGAACTATTTGCTAAACTGATTTTGATTTTTTTTTGCTCGAATGTAGGTTTTTATTTTAGTATAATAAAAAATGAGTAATTTAAAAAAAAAAAATTAAAGTCGGTTCATCGCGTGAACCGACTTTACATTTTAAGTCATTTTATTTAAAGTAGGTTCAATGAACCGACTTTAAATTAGTTTAAAGTCGATTTTTAACCGACTTTAATGCCCCTTTTTGTAGTAGTGAAAATAAAATATTAAGTCAATTTTGAATAATAAAGTATTATATTTTTACGTGAGATATCATAATTTTTTTTATATTAAGTCATTTATATCGTTTAGTAATTCAAACACAAATCAATGATAAATTATATTATTTTAATGATTTTTTTATTTAAAATATTATTATTTTCTAGTAAGTAATTAGAATACAAGTTTTTAATAAAAAAAATAAAATTTAATATAAAATAATTTAAGAAAAAATAAATAATAATAAAATTCAAACAAAAAGTAATTAAAATTTATTTTTTTAATTTTTTAAAAATTAAATATTAAAATAATATAATGATGATAACAAATATTAAAAAATAAATATTTTGTAAATTTTTTAATATTAATCGTAATTTTATTATTATTAAAAATTTAATTATTAAAATAATATAATATATTTTTAATTGATTATTTTTATAAAACTAAAAAATTAATCAACATCATTTCTAATATAATATATTTTTGTATCATTTTTTATATACCATTTTAGTATAGCCTTATGATGTTCATGTACGTATAATAAATGCTAGAGACTAAAATCTGAAAACGTTACGTCTCCTTTGTACGTCTTTACGTGTGAATGTCTATATTATCGAACTTGAGTTGTATTCTATCGTTGGGTTAAAAAAAAAAAACTTAGTCAGCAGCTTCAGATTTCAGATTGAAAATGTATCACAATTTTGTTGTACAATTGTGACAATATTAGTGATATATATATAACTGGTGAAAATATTATGAAGACGTGGTATATGTTTTTTTTTAAATTAGATTCGAATACAGAAATAATTTTTGTTTGTTTAAATTCTTAGTATTTAATCTCTACAATTATAACCAGAAAACATGAATATAAATTATATAAAATTTTAATAGTCATAAATATTACAATACTAGAATATGTACTAGAAAAAAAGAGAATACGATTGTGATGGTTGGGATTCAACGTGTTAAAAAAAATTAAAATAATTAGTTAAATATATAAATTTTTACAAAAAATTAATCTATATATAAAATATTTATAGATACATATATCAGTTATATAATATCTATTTATATTTACGTGATAAAAGAACGTCCAACTAAAATACAATCTAAGTTAGTTAAACTGTGGTGTGGATGAAGTCAATCTGAGCTCAAATTGGTAACGTTGACTTGGACAATTTCCGAGGATCGCGCTTCAGGCGTATCCGAATTTTCAAACAGCTACCATTATTAACATGATTGAACGTATTATTTCATCCACTATATTTGACAATTTCATACAAAAAAAAAAAAAAAAGTGCAGTCATGAGTCATAACAACTGACTTTGTAGCGCCTTGAACTCAACACTCAAACGGATGGCTCAATCAATAATGTTTCATGAATATTGCTTTGATATTTGTGTTGGGATGATTTGTTAGACATCGGCTTCAAACAATTTGTATATGATTGGGTGATTGCAGGTTTCACACTAGACATTTTACTAGGGGATACTTGAATTATTAGGCGTCTCAAAAGTCTTAAGTATCAATTGATTATTACCTCATTATAATAAAATATGTATATATTTTTTGTGTTGTTGTTACTACAAAATAGATCATAGATAATTAAAAAGTTATATTTTAATAAAATTTACGATAAATATTATTACTTAATACATATAATTAAAATATTATTATTTAAATGAATGTAAAATAAAATTAAAAATTAAAAAATAAATAAAATAGAGAGATAATGATATAATAAAATGTTAAGATTGTTGTTAAATATTAAGAATAATGATTAAAATAACAATTCTAATATTTTATTAATGAAATCATGTAAAAATCATTTAATAAATTTAAATAAAAAAATAGGTAAAAATTTATTTTATCATTTATTTTATTTTTTTAAAAAATAAAAAAGGTATTATTAATAAATTACAAGATTAAATAATCCAAAAAATATTAGAATTATAATTGTTATTTGTCATTAAAATTTTACGTCTAAAATTTTTATATATCAAAATTCAATGTATTATATATATATATTTCTTTTGAATTGAAAAATTCTACGAGTTAATTTGAGTTTGATAATAGTTTTCATTTATGATTATATTTAGTAATTTTTTTAATAATTTTTAATTTGCACTTTAATTTCTTTAAAAGAGGTAGATCACATATACAATATAAGTTGATTTAATAATCTTATTAATTTTTTTATTTTTTTTCTTTTTAAAAATTAAAATAATTCTAATAATTTTAAACGGAAAATAATGAAAGTAAATCATTTAAAATTTAAACAAATTCTTCATTTTGCGCTTCGGATTTTGTGTAATTTTTTTTTTTGTGTTATTATCTATCTTACCGGTAAAGTAAATATTTGGTAAGATAAGTAATTATGTCTCACTTGAATGAAAAAAATCACTTCTAATTCCTGGTTTAATTTTTATTCGATAAATTTTAAAAACATGTATAATTTTAAATAAAAATAAAACATAAAGTAACATATATATTTGAATACAATTATATCGATAATCGTATTCATTTCTATATAAAATTAATTATATTTATTAAATTAAATTATATATTAATTAATAATTATCATTTATTTATTTTTCGTCTAAGTATATAGAAATTTTTTAAAAAATAAAAAAATAATTTCTTTTTTATATATTTTTTAATAACTATTTTGAATTGTTATTCGTGAGTAAAAAGACGTCATCGAACATTAACAAATTTCGTATGATTTCGAGTATAAATTTTATAATTAGATTTAAAAATAATTATATCATTAATCATTTTTGTCGTAATCGTGATTATTACTAGACGTGTCCATCTGTCCGGTCCAGTTTTGAAAAAAAAATTAACCGGATCAGACCGAATCGTTTAAAACGGTTTTAATTAATACAAACCTGACCGAACCGTTTGATTTATAAAAATCGTTCAGTCTGATCCGATTCGGTTTTCAATTTGATTCAATTTTTGGATACCTTTAATGAGAAATAGTGTGAAAATTTTAATATATTTATTAAATCAGACTGAACCGTTTGAAAAATGATTTTAATAAATACAAACCAGACTGGTTCGTTTGATATGTAAAATCGTTCAATCCGATCTGATTTTACGATTTGATCCGATCCGAACCGATTTATGAACACTCCTAATTATTAGTACTAACTTTGAATGAAACTTTGATTTTTTTTCTCTCCTTTTCTGCTCATAGCCGGGGTTGAAATCTAAAAACAAGATAAATGGTACAAAACCTTTATTACGACCCCTTTTATAGGAAATTTTACTTTTTACCTCAAACTCATATATGCAACATTGCTACATATGTATATATAACTCGATTCTCTCCAAAAATCTAACTGTCTTTCTTTTTCTTTTTTTAAATCTAACCATTTATTATTTTTATTTTTTATTGGAGTGAGAGTTTTTATTATAAGAGATCTTTCTCCATTAAATTTTTAATTTTATTTAATTTATTTTAATAAATTTAAATTATAATATGCATGTATATTATACATGGATTTCAATCTAAGATAATTTTTCTTTAACTTAAATTTTCAATTTGTGATATTTTAAGCATATTTTGTTATGTTATGTTTTGTTTTATTTCTAGATTTAAATCTAGATATTTTTATTTAAGTATTTTTAATGTTTAATTGATCAAAATTTAATTTAAATAATATTTAATTAGATAATGTTTATCATACAATTTTAAAATAATTTTTTTATATTAAAAATATACTAGATATAAATAATATTATTTTTATTATTATAAATTTTAAATAATTTTATTGGCTCAGAGCCATTTTTTTTTTCTCTTTGAAGGAATTTTTTTTGGCCCGAAGTTAAATCAATACTTAAAAAGAGTGAAGGAGAAGAAGGTTCACAAGAAAGTCCCACAGTTTCCTATGTAGGTCATCTGTAGTTAGCTCTTACTTTCTTCCCCCCCTTCACTAAACAAAAACAAACTGTCTTGTAGTGAAAAGCTAAGTGTGATATTTATTAAAAGGAATTTTCTCTACCATTTCTTAACACATGGCTAAATAAAGGCTAGTCCAAAATATGCCCATGCACGTTTTTCAGCTTATTCTTTAACAAAAACAAACAAATTAATAAATGAGATTCTTAGGGTAAAAAAATAATAAATGAGATTCTTAGGGGAAAAAAATAATAAATGAGAGAATTTTATTATGGCGTTTGACTTAAGAAGCTAAGCGACCACAAAGGTAGACCAAAATCATTCAAAAAATTAGTCGCCAATTGATACTTATTTTCTTAAATGGTGGGCTACACGGTATATCATAAATTATTTATATTTTTAAAATATATTTAGCTGTTAATTTAAACCAATTAAATTATCATATTATTTGATAAAATAAAATAAAAAATAATTATATTAATTTAAAATATTACATCATTAATATTTAAAATTAATGAATTTTTCCACCTTGCAACTTCACTAATCTGAATCGAGTTACCCACAAAAGGCGACGAAAAGTTGTTATAACTTAACAAAATAATAATATCTTAGTAAAGTCAAATTAGTTTTTAAACTATATGCTTAAATTATTATTATTTGCATTAGTTAAATAATTACCATATTGCCTCAACCACCACGCTGTCATCTCATCGCTATATAAATAGTAGATACATACTCCGATTCAACCCACAACCAAAATCTACGTACTAAAATTTCCATTCCTCATAAAAAGAAAAAAAAAAGTGAAAATACTCATGGCTTTAGAGCTTCAATTTGATCTGAAAATGTTTGTTTCGATTGCTTTTATTGGGTTTTTTGCACTATTGGTGCGTCTTTATAATTCACTAGTTATGAAACCAGGAAAGCTGAGATCGATGATAGCCAAACAAGGCATAAATGGACCACCACAGTCTTTTATTTTGGGAAATATTATGGAAATCAAGAAAGCCAGAAACCCTCGTACCACAGCCATAGCTCCTACTGGTCAATCCCCTGAAGAACACAACTGTGCCACTCTTCTATTCCCCTTCTTTGAGAAATGGAGGAAACAATACGGTTTGTAATTTACTCCAATCAAAATTTGATATCTATATACACTAGTGTGATATCCAAATCCAACTGTACCTAAAATAATAATTTCAAAGTGTCCTGATCTCTCTGTTTTATTTGTTGCAGGTAATGTGTTTATGTTTGCTCTGGGTAACACACAGATAATATATGTAAACCAACCAGATGTTGTGAGGGAGATAACAACCTGTACATCTTTGGATTTAGGCAAACCATTGTATCAATTCAAAGAGCGTGGTCCTTTGCTTGGAAAAGGTATTCTAACTTCAAACGGTGCCGTTTGGGCCCATCAGAGGAAAGTTCTTGCTCCTGAACTCTACATGGAGAAAGTCAAGGTATGATTAACATTTTAGTTGGTTGAAGTGCATCAGTGTCTTGTAGCTTATACAAATTCACCATTTTTATAAAATTAACAATAAAATCTTATTTTAATTGTTAATTGAAAAATTACGTAGATTTTGTCATGTACATGTGATTAAGTTAATGTGAATATTTTTTATCATTTACTTTTCATGTCTAATTCTATTCAATTTTTTATGTCTAATTCCATTCAACTTGATAGCAACATTAATAATCTCAATAAAATTGTTATATGTAAATTTACATGACCAATAAAATAATATTATCTTACCTAATTTCTTAATTAAAAGTTAAAATATA
Organism: Hippophae gyantsensis; assembly: GCA_030763125.1. Taxonomy (NCBI): domain Eukaryota; kingdom Viridiplantae; phylum Streptophyta; class Magnoliopsida; order Rosales; family Elaeagnaceae; genus Hippophae; species Hippophae gyantsensis. Next base: position 13,112,203 of record CM061037.1, on the reverse strand, counting down.
ATTTTGATTATTAATTTTATGAAAACTAGGAGAGTTATGCGATTCACTAGTATAAGTTAAAGAACTCCTAGGCCTTTCACCCAACATTTTACATAATCAAGTTTTTATATAAAAATATATCTTTTGAATTAATAATCAATAATTTACATGGTTAATGATCCATACAGGGAATGATGAAATTAATAACTGACTCTGCACTAATTCTACTGGACTCATGGAATACAAAAATTGAGGAAGGAGAAGGAATAGCAGACATTAGGATAGACAATTACATGAGAAGCTTCTCTGGAGATGTCATCTCAAGAGCTTGTTTTGGAAGCAATTTTTCCAAAGGAGAAGAAATTTTCCATAAACTTAGAGCTCTTCAGGAGGCTATGTCCAAGAAAATCTTTTCCACAGGCATTCCTGGCCTGAGGTAATTATTTAATCATCAAGCTTAACTTTTCATCTTCAATTTTCGTGAAGTATTCCTATCGATGTGATACAACATGGACATGGGTATGAGACTTTAGGTACTTGACACTACAATTTAGTAAAAATTTACATAAAATTGATAAAAATGGATGTATCTGACACCCATATACTTATAAAAAAATTTAACACTCAATGCCCTATCAGTGTAACATACTCTTTAGTATATGTAGGCTTTAGATATTGATAGGTACTTTATAATTTATGTTGCTACAGGTATATTCCAACCAAGCACAATAGGGAAGCTTGGGCATTAGAAAAAGAAGTGGCCAAGTTGATCCTGCAAGTAGTGAAGGAGAGAGAGGCAGCTGGTTATGAGAAGGACCTATTGCAAATGGTTCTTGAAGGTGCTAAAAAAAGTGACTTTAGCCAAGAAGCCACTGACAGTTTCATTGTTGATAATTGCAAGAACATATACTTGGCTGGGTATGAAACCACTGCAGTTTCAGCCACTTGGTGTCTCATGCTTTTGGCTGCAAATCCAGATTGGCAAGATCGCGCCCGCAAAGAGGTTGTTGACATCTGTGGTGGCCAAACCCCAGATATCGATATGCTTCGAAAGATGAAACAGGTACTATGATTGTCACCACTCCATAACAAGCTATCAGAATTTTATAGAAATATGTTTAAGAATGAATATTGTTCAATTAATAGTGTGCTTTTGGAGATTTGATCAAAAATGTCTCAAAATTGTGAATAAAATCTATGTGCAGCTGTTACATAGCTTTTACATTAGTCATGTACAATATATACCTATTTTGTACATAGACTGTAATAAGTAGCAAAGATGCACGATTTTGGGCCAATTTTTTCCGAAACACAAGAGACATGCGTTTTTGGGACATTAAAACAATATTCTTCTTGACCAAACTCTGAAATTGTTTTTGTTTTGAATTTTTGGTTTTTGTAGCTAACAATGGTGATTCAAGAAGCGTTGAGGCTTTACCCACCAGTGACAGTGGTGTCAAGAGAGGCTTTTAAGGACATGAAATTTGGAGAAATTAATGTTCCAAAGGGTGTCAATGTTTGGACTATGGTGGTGACATTACATACAGACCTTGAAATTTGGGGACCTGATGCATATAAGTTCAATCCAGAGAGATTTGCTAATGGAATTACAGGTGCTTGTAAGCTTCCTCACTTGTACATGCCATTTGGGGTTGGACCAAGAGTTTGTCTTGGACAAAACTTAGCCATGATTGAGCTTAAGATGTTATTGGCTCTAATTCTTTCAAACTTCTCCCTCTCACTCTCTCCCAAGTATAATTATGGTCCTGCTCTTAGATTAGTTGTAGAGCCAGAACATGGTGTAGACCTTTTGGTGAAGAAATTGTGAGTTTTTTAACTATATGGAAATAAGTCATGTCCTTGATTTTATGTTAACTTAGTTTTGTATTTAAGCCTCTTTAAAGTATTTACAAAATGTAACTTGATTTTAGCTCATGTTATATTGTTTTATTTCCTTACTCCGAACACGTTGGTATTTAAAGCAGGCAACTTATCGATATAATACACAATTTTGTGACCATTTTCTATTATCCATAACTTTACATGAATCAAAGCATTCTTAAGCTCATACTAAATCAATTTTTACAAACTTTGAATTTTGTTTTTTATGAGAGCCTTGATTCTTTGGACCTCGTGCTACAATGTCGTAAGATAATTTGAGGATGCACTTGTAATCCATCTAGAGCTTTCAACAATTAGAGATGTATGCGTTATTTTGTTTTCTCGTGATTTGTTTGCGATTCTTCTAAAAAATTATCTTTGTAATTAAGGTCTGGCTTCTATTTGTCATTTCTATCCCCATGGTTCATTTTGTGCTTCAATATTATCACACTATGGTGTTGTTATTTAATTTGAATTTCTGGTTTGCTTTATTGGTTATTGTCTAGTTTGATATGGTTAATATGCTCAATGAAATGGACTGTCTGGATCTTAATCTTACAATTATTGTCTTTGCTCTTACATATTGTTATGTTAATCCTAGTGCTTTTAATGTCTCCATAGATGAGTCTGTTAAAGTAAGAAGAAATAATGCTTGTGAGAGTATGAAGAATAAAGAGCCTATTACTAAACTTGTTAAGCAATATTATGCTTAATAGCATATGCAAATGGTTTGCGGATGTATTCATCTTGTGTAATATCACAAACTCTTTGGCTAGTCACAAGAGCTCGGATTACTGTGGCAATATGATGTTGCTACTTTAAGATCGATATAACATTACTCAGATATTGATGAAGGTGTTTTGATGCGTTTGGATAAGAAGAGAGGCAATGGCCTAAGTTTTCTTCAATGTTGATGTCTTGTTTTCTCTATTTTTGGAGTAATGGTGGTATTAGTTTCATGTTTTTCTTTGTTTTATTTTATTGTCATTCTTTGTATTAGTTTTTAATCTCTTTGCGTGTGCTAGTGTGTCTAGATTTAGGTAGTATTTTGTGATCTAGTTTTGACATAGTGAGTCAGTATGTTCTTCTCTATCTTGGTTATGGGTGTTGATGGATAGTAGCACTTCTAATGGCAGGTTGGGTTGCTAGTTAGAAACTCTCTTTTTGTTAACTCTACTACTATGGATAGGGTGTAGCAGTTGATTGCCTTGTTTGCATTGGTTCAAACTTGAATACATATTTCTCATTTTCTAACAAAAAAAGAAGAAGCATTCTTAAGTTCATAAATTCCCCTATGAGAGCATTTTCTCTTTGGATATTCTTGTTCCAACTTTGTGTTGGTTTTTCCATTTTCATGATTTTGTCCTTTTCAAGTCGAATTCATCACCCCTATTTTGTTGTCTCGTTCTAATTTTTTCTCAACTTTCTCAATTTTGTTTCTTTTGCTCTTTTTTGACGTCCCTTTTTGTCTGGTTTCCAATTACCCTTGCTCTATTTCCTAAACTCATTTAATCCCTAGCTTCTAGTTTGTGATGATCTTAGGACTTGTATGGATCAACTTGATCTCACAATTTATTTGGGAAATCTGATTGAAGGGGAACAAAATGGCTCTTAACTTGTGATTATTGTACATAAATAAGTGAATGTGGATGCACTTTGGCGAGTTCATGGGAAGAATTAGACAAAAACTAGCGACTGGATTTAAAAGCAATGGATCATGGTATTTTCATATTTTACCTTGAGGAGGCAATTGGTCTAAAATTTGTGTTAAGGAAGGCTTCGTGGTGTTTTAGGAATTTCTTATGGTGGTGCAATGTTTATCTCTAGGTATGTCTCCCTCTAATCTCACTTTTGATACGTTTCTATTTGGATTCAAATTCAAGATCTTTCGGTGGATTGAAAAACTGATGTTATTATTAGAAGGATTGTTAGTTTTGTTGGTGTTGTGTTGGAAATAAATAAAATTTCACTTTATAGTGGTTTATTGATATCTGTTAAAGCTTGGGTTTTCTTCGATTATGCCAAGTCTCTTGCTTCAAGTGCTTGGATTCCATTCAAAACAATTCATGTCTGGATTATTTAAATATGAAAGACTCCATAATTTCTGTTACTATTGTGGTAATATCACACACTAGAGTCGTTTCTGTGATACTGCTAGCGATGTGATAAACATAATTTTGACCATATGCATTACATTTGAGGGAAAGTATGCTCAATTTGGGAAATGATTGTGTGCTGATATACACTTGAAAGTTCTTGAACATGTTAAGAATGATAGTTTAAAAAAGGAGATAGATGATTTTAACTTTGAATTTGTTACTTGCTCGAATAGGAAGAATTTTGGTGCTGATGTAAACCTGAAAGTTCCTGAACATGTTAAGAATGATGGTTTAAAGAAGAAAGAGATAGATGGTTTTGACTTTGGATTTAGTGAACAAGAACTCTGGTGTGAGAATAGTTGGTAGGGGAAAGGAAAATGGTACATCTGGTAGTGACAAAGTTAAAGCTGGTAAGAAGGTTAGTAATGAATAAAGTATGGAGATAGGGAAAGGTTTTAGGCATAGTTTGAAGAAAGTTACTTATTTTTATAACCTTTAGGGGAAACTATTAAGCCAAGAACTGAGGCAAATTCAGAAGAAGATGATGTAGATATAAAAGAACAATTTTCGACCTGGTTGGTTGATGCAATTAAAGCAATGATGTTCTGGATAATATTCTATCCTAATTTTAATTATTTGAATAAGTTCCCACTTTTAGTATTTGGTTTTGATTTTGAACTGACTTTGATTTTGGTTTTGTTTTCCATGTCTGTTGAGGTGTTTTGCTTCTCTTTTGTTTGGTTTTGGTCTAGTTTATGGATGCTTTTTGTGTGTTTTTATGTTTTGAATTTGCAAGGTGTGTGTTGTTATGCTTGAAGATTTTTACCAGATGCATGTCAGTAGGTACAAATAAAATAAATTTAACATAGTAAAATAATGATACCGATAATTTAACGTGATTCACCCTTTAATTTAAGCTACGTTCATAGTATAAATTATAAAAAAATATTTATTCTACTAATAAAATTAATAGGTACAAAATGAGAGACAATATAACAAATTAAGATAAACCCAAAATAGTGACACACATGTTTTCCAAACTTACTATTTTGTCACTCATCTTTTGGGATATTTTTCTAAAATATTATCTCCTAATCTCTCACACATACAACATTATTTTTTTATCAAATAAAATTATTCATTTGACTTTGCTTTGTTTCTCTTCTTTGGTGTGTATCTCTAAGGTAAAAACATTGTTTATTCCTTATGTGGTCAGAAATTGGTCACGTAACTGACCAAATTTTAGTCACAAATATATATATATATATATTTTTGATGAATTTGTCAAATACAATTGCATCTCACATTTTTATTTTCTTCCTCTTACACATAGACAAAACCTACAAATTGTTGGTAGGTTTTGGTTTACTTTCTCCACTTATTCTACTAGCTCTTGTTTATAGTTAGTTGATAGGTGTTTTGATTTCTTAAGTACCTATGTACTGCTGCTGATGGAATCAGCGTTCTTGTTATCAGCGTTCTTGTTTAGTTTTGTTCTTTGTTTTTTTCTTATTGAGTCTAGTTAGGGTGATTAGGATTGTATCAACTTGTTTTCTTAATAAATTGTTTCTTAACCAAAAAATAAAAAAAAAGCATTCTTAAGGTCTCACGAGTGTCTTTGATCATTGGCCTTCCTTTCTATAGACCAACTCTCACATTTACTCCAATGGCTACCGACTACATCTCCAAATTCAGTCATTAACAATGTTATATCTACTTCAACTAGTCAAATTAATCTGATTGTTCTTAACTCCACCAAACTTTTGGTGAAACTGACATCTTCCAACTTCCTTTCTTGGAAAGCTCAATTTGCTCATGCACTACTTTACGGATATGGATATGACATGTTTGGGTTCATTGATGGAACCAAACCTGGCCTGCTCTTCATACACAGTATTGTACAAGCCAAAAGCCCTTCCCAATCCAGAATTTGTAATATGGAAAAGACAAGATGAATTACTTTTTCATGAAATTATGTATACCCTTTCAAGTAGAGCACTATGGCCAACTATTGTAGCAATATGTAATAAATATGTTTACATTCTAGCAATAATCAAATATTCAATAAGTATCTAAGGGTAGAATATGATGTTTTAACATTACAAAACTAAAAGCAAATCATTTGCAAGGAATGTGTGAATGACTAATATACATTAAAAAAACTTAAATATTATAAATTTAAGTAATATATATATATATATATATATATAATAATAATAATAATAATAATAATAATAATAATAATAATAATAATAATAATAATAATAATAATAAGTATTTAAGGGTAGAATATGATGTTTTAACATTACAAAACTAAAAGGAAATCACTTGCAAGGAATGTGTGAATGACTAATATACATTAAAAAAACTTAAATATTATAAATTTAAGTAATATATATACTCATGTAATAAAAATAAAAAGAAACGACATGGCGTATGAGGTTTAGACAGGGAAAATGAATACTTCAACGCCCATAACTACTTTTAAAAAACATCTAAAATTACAAATGTAAAGGCCCAAAAAGCCTTCCACAATTCCACGCCTAGGGGGTTTGGAAGAAAAGAGTTTCTTGATCCATCACACGCAATATTGCAGAATTAACAGTACGTGTAAAATTTCTTTTGATTTTGTTTGAATTCATTAATGAAATGGAATCTACTTTTTGAGCATTGTTTCTATTATAATTTTACAGGTTAAGATAATAGTTTAATGGGCGATGTTGTTATTACGTGAATATATATATATATATATATATATATTCATGAAATCAAGAATTGTAAAAATGTTGGATCCTGTAGAAGTTGAACTTGGGGAACAAGAATTTCTGAGTGATATAGGAGAGGGTGAATCGTCTGATTCTGATGATAACGATCAAAACTATGTCCGTTTTACTTGCAAAAATCACTTATTTGGCCGCCAAAAGCCTCTTCATTTGCTCGTTGGTAGTCGAGCATGTATGTTGATGTTCTTTTGCTTCCTTTTCAATTTATAACAATATTAACACCAAAATCTTTTTTCTTTCAGATCTTCCAATAAATACTGAATTGTTTATGAAGTTATTATTTATGTGATTGAATAGATAAATCTGAAATCTAAGCTCGTTCTAGAATGTTCACCTTGTTGATTAATAAAGGGCGTGTTTCGTTTCAGTGGCTAACATTATACTATGACGAAACAAGGATATGTCAGCATACATATTTGCTGATATGGTTTCTATTTGAGTGGATGGGTTATAACTTAGTTACGCTCATTGGTTTCATTATGCATCTGGTCCATTCTTGTCAATTTGGTTTCTTTTGTCAATATTATATATCTTTCTAATCACATTTATGAATATATTAACAATTTAATTTTACGAAAATATTGAAGATATTATTGATATAGATGAAAATTTTTACAAAATTTATAATAATTTTAAAATATATGTTTTGGATGTCTTTTTTGGTGTAACTTTTTTGGTTCTAAGTTTCTTTTATGACTTAATAGTTTAAGGGTTTAACTTTATGAATCAGATTACCTCCAAAATTCCCCGAAATTTTATTGCAAAGAGAAACATTTGTGACACCTGCTCTTATGCTAAGGAATGACTATCATCAAGCACGAAGAATTATAGGGAGAATAATTTTTGGGACAGATTCTAAAAGATTTCTTACGGTACATTTCAAGTTTTCAACCACTGATGTAACTCATTTGCAGGTGGTCGTGATTTTGTGGGTTATTTCTGTTGTTGGTACTGGGTTCTGCTTTTTAAGTTTTCTTTACATGGGTTACTTTCAGCTCCATCTCTTTCTCTGGCAATGTTGAATTTCGTTTGTGGGTTAAAATTTTGAGAGGATAGAATCAGAGCGGGTGTTTTTGAATTTCAAGATACGGGCTTAAGAAGTGTATAGAGCTTACGTTTGAGAGAAATGTGAGAAGATACAAGAATTGTTCACATATCTAACTTTTGACTTTTGGTAATATTGATGACCAAGCATCTAACACCTGTTGGATTTGGGCAGGGACGGCGTTTATGCTGACCATGCCAGAATTATATGAGAAGTGTGAGGATGGTGTGGACACCTTTGCAGAGAAGATACTTATTGAAATTAAGAAGGATTATAAAGCTTTGGATGAAAATCTTATTCAGGAACTCCTAAAACTAATCTCTTAAAAGAAACAAGAAGAAACTAATTGATTAAAGTGCCTCTGCTATACCTTCTTTTTTGGTAGTTCTCCTTGCTTTCCATATGTTACCTGTTCATGTGGATTCTATTTTCTATGATCATTTTATGACTTGCCTGAATTATCTGGAAGAGGCTGCAAAGATGATGCAGATCAGATTTTGTTGATTCAACTCCTTACTTCTTGTTGCTTTTAATCCCCATGGTTTAGATAGAACTTTGGGAAATTGAAAATTAGGAACATAGTATTTGAGAAATCATCAATGTAAATTATGGAATTGCATCAATTTTAAGGTCTTGGCACGAGACTGCACGTTTGCGGGGACAAAAAATTACTTCAATCATCATCATCAAGAAAAGGGCAAAAGTTCCTTCAAAATGCAATGCATGCTCTTCTTTTTTTGCCACAAGGGATGAAATGCAATGCATGCTTGCACAGCTAGTTTTACTTCTTAAGACATAATCTTAATGATGTGATCCACTGTTTTGCACTAGCTAGGCAGATAGTGCTTTCTTAGGTAACAAATTTAAAAGTAGTGTCAAACAAAAGTCGTTACCCAAAAAAATAAAAAAGTTTCAAGAACAAGCCAAAAATATGCTTTTTGAGCTTAAAAGCGCTTCTGACGATTTTTTTCATGTTTAGTACTAAAGCGTTTTTACAATATCCCATAAGCATAAACAAACATGCACTTATTTGATTTCATCACTTTTCTCAAGATGTGTTACCAAACCATATGGGTTGACATAGACTGACATAAAATTCCACTTCTATTATATCAAATCTCTCTGCAAAAAATCATATTCCAGAAAATGAATCTAAGTTGCTGAGGCTACTAAATACTAACTGCCTTTGACTAGCTCTTGAAGTTATAAGTACCAACTTCAACTTATGGTTAACTAATACATGATTTTAACATGGACACTGAGGAAGCACATAAGAGGTTATGACGTATAAGAAAAAGGGATCTACACCTTGGACTCCTCTTTGGATCCAGGAGGCAAGAAAGACTCCCACCAGCCATAGTCATACTTGTGGTAGGGTGCGGTCCACTTCTCAGGCTTGTCAAAGTCAATCTTTGTAGGATTAGAAGCCAATGCTTCTTCAAGGCTATTAGCTTCATAGCTCTCAGATAATACTCTGTCCAATCTCAGCTTCATGAACCTGCATGCCATTTGCCAATCAATCAGTCATCAAATACCAGTGTAGGTAAAAACACCAACAACTAAACCCAAAAATCCAACCACATATGCATGCTACAATTAGTAAAGTGCCAAGATTCAAGAAAATTGGCATAAGAAGGACACTTATAGGGTCCAAACCTTTTTTAAAGGATCTGGCCAGTTGCTTAATTGCCTACAACCGATCACCAAATTTCAACTTTGTTGTGACTTTTTTCTTTTTTTCCATCTTCATTATTTGCCTCAAATCTTCAATCATTTTGACACCTACTTAGAGTTAGAACTTAGTTCGATCTTGTGTGAAAACTGATAAATATTATCATCTCTGTTAATTATCAATTGTTTCATATATTTCTGATTACATTTCCTGTACAAAAATATTGATTATTTATACTAATGAAAACGAAAATAAAACCCTAACCCTAACAGCTACTGCACATCCATATTTTCCGCTCCACTAAACATTGTTGTCTACCATTTCCCTACTCCACTAACATTGTTGTTTACCATTGTCACAACACACGCCAACACTTCCCTTCAAGTTGGTGCATATATGTCTCTTATGCCCAACTTGTCAAGTGAGTTGTAGAAGTTCTTTGCAGACACAGATTTTGTGAGTATATCAGCCAATTGATCTTCTAATTTAACAAATGGAAACTGAATAATCTTTTCTTCAAGATTCTGTTTGATGAAGTTTCGATTCACTTCAACATGCTTCGTGCGATCATGTTGAATTGGATTGTGGGAGATGGCAATGGCTGCTTTGTTATCACAAAATAAGTTCATTTCAGAATTAGGGGCAATATTAATCTCAGTTAGAAGTTTTTTCAACCAAAGGAGCTCACATATTTCCTTGACCATTCCTCGAAATTCAGCTTCAGTGCTAGATAAGGTAACTACCTTTTGCTTCTTGCTCCTCCATGTAACAAGATTGCCCCCCACAAAAGTAAAGTACCCAGCAGTAGATTTCCTATCCTTGATATTCTCTACCCAGTCTGAATCTGTATATCCAACGACTTTCAATTGATCATTCTTTGAAAACATAAGTCCTTTCCCAGGGGAGGATTTTAAATAACGAAGTATTCGCATGACGGCATCCATATGGTCTTCACTTGGGCAGTGCATGAATTGACTCACGACACTCACAGCATATGCAATATCAGGTCGAGTATGAGATAAATATATGAGTTTACCCACTAATCGTTGATATCTCTGTTTATCTGCTGGTACTTAGTCCACATATTCTCCAAGTTTATGATTTTGAACCATTGAAATATCGACAAGTTTATAATCTAGTAATCCAACCTCTGCCAGTGGGTCTAAAGTATATTTCCGTTGGGAAAGACATATGCCTTGTTTTGATCTTGTTACCTCAATGCCTAAAAAGTATTTGAGCCCTCCCAAGTTCTTCATTTCAAACTCATTTGACAGTTGTTCTTGAAGCTTAGAGATTTTTTCTTTATCATTCCCTATAATGATCATGTCGTCTACATAGACTATAAGGGCTGTTATTTTTCCCAATCGATGTTTTAGGAAAAGAGTGTGGTCAGAGTTGCTTTGTTGAAACCCATATTTCTTCATTGCTGAACTCAACCTGCCAAACCATGCTCAAGGTGATTGTTTTAGTCCATACAATGCTCGTTGTAATCTACATGCAGTTTCTTTTCCTGATGTAACATTATATCCTAGTGGGATATCCATGTAAATCTCTTCTTCAAGATCACCATGAAGGAAGACATTTTTCACGTCAAGTTGGTATAATGGACAATCTAAATTTGCTGCAAGAGATAACAAAACTCTCATAGTTTTTAGTTTAGCTACAAGTGAGAAGGTTTCTTGATAATCTATACCATGTTTCTGTGTATACCCTTTTGCTACTAGCCTCACCTTGTATCGATCAACTGACCCATCTGCTTTATACTTAATGAAGAAAATCCACTTGCATCCTACCATCTTCCTCCCTTGAGGCAACCCGCTTAACACCCATGTGTTATTCTTCTGCAATACCTCAAATTCTTCTTTTATAGCTTGAGCCCAGTTTGGATCAGACAGGGCTTCTTCAATGCTACTTGAAATTTGACATGAGGAGAGTGTTTGTGCGAATGCCCTTATAGGTTCTGATAACCCTTGAGTAGATACATAATTGGCTATTGGATACTTGGATTGTCGTTCCTCTCTGTCTGGAGAATATCGATTCGGAGGTTTGCCTCGATTGTGTCTGAAAGGTAGAACATAACCAACAGATGTATCTATAGCATTAGTTTGTAAAGGTGTGATAGGAGAACTTACCTCAAGAGTACTCTCAGCAGGAGGATCATTGGGTACTAGAGAGTGGAGGGGTGCATCAACCACTACATCTTCTGGAGATTCAGTCACTAATTCAGATTCAATTTTTAGAAGTTTGGGTCTAGGTACTTGCTCATCCATATTGTTGGCATTATCCGAGTATGTCGGATTGTTACTAATGTTTAACACTTCAACATCAAGCCAATTTCGCTCTTCATAATAACTCTCCCCCTGAAGAGGGTATTGGATATTGGTGATGGGAAAAAAATATTCAGATTCTAGAAAAGTGACATCCATGGTAATGTAGGTTCTTTTAGTGAGAGGATCGTAGCATCGATATCCCTTTTTTTGTACGTCATACCCCAATAATACACATTGGACAGCACATGGATCCAACTTAATTCGTTGATTTTTATGGAGGTGGACAAAAGCAACACATCTAAAAATTCGAGACGGAAGCATCAAAATAGTAGGCAAGGGAATATGATCAGATAGTACCTTTAATGGAGTCTGAAATTGTAAGGTTTTTGTGGGCATACAGTTCAATAGATACACAGCTGTAGTAACAACATCACTCCAGTATCTACTAGGCATATGTGCACCGATTAGTAAGGCCCAAGCAGTTTCTAAAATATGCCTATTCTTCCTCTCAGCAGTCTCATTCTGTTGTGGGGTCTGTGAACATGAGATTTCATGGAGAATACCATGGTTGTCTACGTATGTCCGAAATTGTTGATTAACATACTCCCCCCCATTATCAGACCTAAGGATCTTAATTTTTTCAAAAAATTATGTCTGAATCTAGTGTGAAATGAGTGAAACGTAGAAAATACTTCATCTTTATGTTTGAGAAGGTAAAGTCATGTCATTCGTGTACAATCATCAACAAAAATTATAAACCAACGATGACCCGACGACATAGTGATCGGGGAAGGTTTCCAAACATCAGAATGTACTAAAGCAAATGGAATCATACTTTTATGCATGCTCATAGGATAAGACGCCTTATGATTTTTTGCTAAGATACATGTATCACATTTGAAAACCGAGTGCGTGACATTTGAAAATAAACTAGGTAGTAGGTGCTTTAAATACCCAAATGATGGATGCCCAAATCGACGGTGACATAACCAAATTTGTCGTTCCTTGTTACTAACCGTGTGTTGCATGTGATTGGCTCGAACTGAGATCATCCACATAATATAAACCTCCTCTCTTAGTACCACGCCCAATGATCTCCTTGGTGAGAATATCTTGTAGAAGACAAAAGGTAGAATACATCAATACTACACAGTTAATAACTGAAGTAATTTGACTTACAGACATTAGTTTGTTTGAAAAAGAGGGTACAAGTAGTGTATTAGATAATGATAATGAAGGAGATAAAGTCACTGTTCCAGCCTCTGTAACCGGATAAGTGACCCCATTGGCATTGGCAACACGACTCCGTCTCGGCTAGGTTGTATTGAAGAGATCTTTGGGGTCAAATGTCATATGATCTGTAGCTCCAGAGTCGAGAATCCAATCCTGATTATCACTACAAGTAGAGATGTGAAATGCTTTACTTGAAATACCTAGATCCTGTGAAAATTCGGCCTGAGGAATAAGGGATAGTGATGCATTATTGGTAGCCATAGCAGCTCTCCTAGTGGTTTCCCGTTTCTTCCGTGCTTGAAGATCATTCCACCACTCTGGATACCCATGTAGTTTGAAGTAGTTTTCACGGGTGTGTTTGGAGTTTCCGCAATGACCACATTTTATGTCAACAGAAGGTGGATTTCCTAAGGATTTCTTGCTACCCAAAAAAGGAGTTCCTGGTTTTGGTGGCATCGGATTATGGTGTCCCTTGATCCCTTTGAAAGCCATAACTGCTCCGAGAGTTGTATCTGTACCTGTGATCATCACAGTCTGCCTGACTTCTTCCCTATGGATAAATCCATAGGCTTATTCCACCGTAGGGAATGGTTTGATTTGAAGCACATCACTTCGAGTTTTATTTAGTCTATCATCAAGTCCATCGAGGAAAGTATACACTCGATCTTCCTGGACGATAGAGTTGTATTTTTGTATGTCAGTCGCACACTCCATTGGATTAGGACGATGAAAATCAATTTCTCACCATAACCCTTGAAGGTCATTGTAGTATTTTTCAATGGATCCACCCGCCTGCTTCATATGAGTAACTCGACGACGAAGATCATACACTTGAGACGTGTCTGTCCCATCATAGTAGATTGTAGCAGTAGAATCCCAAACCTGTTTCGCAGTTGGGAATCGAATAAAATTTGCAATCAAGGAAGGGTCCATCGAATTGATCAACCATCCCTTGACAATGAAATTTTCAGTACATCATCTCCTGAATGAGGGGTCGGTTTTGACAGGTTGAGGAAAATCCCCATTAATATATCCCAATTTGTCTTTGCCAGAGATATACATTTCTATCACCTGGGACCACAAGGCATAATTAGATCCTTCCAACTTGATACTAATGGGAGTAGTCGACGTTTCAATTAGCGGAGGTTGTGAAGCAATCTGAGCTCTAATTAGAACTTCAGTCATTTTTGTAGTCAAATCGTTCAAGACGAAATTTGTGGTTAAATCTCTAGATTCTACCATGGAGCCAATATATATAGAAAAATTCAGAACTGTAACCCTAATTTTATTTCTCTATTCGCGCAGCCCTCCCATGGAGCGGCGCCTTTCTCCTGCCTCTTTTCTGAACTGCTTCCACCATCGTAGCTTCCACCGTCGCAGCGTCCACCGTCGCAGCTTTCACCTTCAAAAGAGCCGTTGTTCAGCTTGTACTTTCCCAACTTCGTAATGTTCCTCGTAGATTCAAGAGGGGTTCAGAGAGGGCCACCAAGGAACTTCATATATCAAAATGCCAAAAATGAATTACAGTCTGTGATTTCTAAACTTGAAAAGCAGCTCACAGAAAGCAAAGCAACTGAAGATGCTTGTTTTTTTTAGTTTACAGGAACCAATGCGTGAAGATGGTAAAGCCTTTCATTAGGTTTTTCCCATCTATTCCTCTCTGCAAAAAAATTCTTACAATGAGACCCTTTACCAGTTTTTCGTCGATACTTGAAACCATCCTCATCATCAATCTGATCACTGCAATTTTTTTTTTGGTTTACAGAATTGCAGGGTTGAAGAACAGTACGGTTGCCCTACAACAGCAGCTAGAATGGAACGTAGGGACTGTGATGGCTCCAACGAGTAGCTTCAACGACTACCCCAAATACCGGCCAAATAACTAGCCAAATACCCACAGATTAACACAATCTGTTGAACGTAGCACACCAGATCAGCCAAACCATATCAACCAAACCAGTTCAAAAGAGAACAAAAATCAGCATCAGCCAAACCAGTTCAAAGGAGAACAGAATCAGCGTAACAGGTAACTTATTCTTCTATTAGGACAACCAATAACTCTGCTCTGATACCATGACAAGTATTATCATTTATGTTAATTATTAATTGTTTCATATATTTCTGATTACATTTCCTGTACAAGAATATTGATTATTTATACTAATGAAAACGAAAATAAAACCCTAACCCTAACAGCTGCTGCACCCATATTTTCTGCTCCACTAAACATTGTTGTCTGCTATTTCCCTACTCCACTAACATTGTTGTCTGCCATTGTCACAACACACCAACAAACCAATTATAACCAGATGAAACTAGCTAGGTCCTCTTCTAACGAAAAAACACATATATGATATCCTTTTTAATGTTTGTACAATAAAATTGCCAGATATTTGTATAGAAGAGACCCAAAACGGATCAAAACATCACTAAAGGTATATATTAAAAAGGATCAAACTGATTGGATTTGAAACCCAAATTAGCACTTATATATTGTACATTGATCGAATTGTTATAACAAATGTATAGCATACAAGCTAATATGCTATTTCGAAGTTAATTCAATTGCGTACAAACTTTATAAACTATTTTAGTCCAAGCTCAACCCATTGCATCAACCTTTTATAACCGATCACAAAAATTCAGTCAAATTTGACTTTATTTCGCTTCATTTATCGATCTGTTTTTCAATATTTGGATGTTTATCAATCTTTTTCAACTTTATTTCGACCATCGACGTAACCGGTTAAAACCGGCTGGGAGGTTCTCTTTAAGTGATGTGATATCCTCTCTTTAATGGCCCAAGATCTTAAACTTAATATTTCATGGGTTCTAGTGTGATTGAAATTATATATAAAATAAAATAAACCAAATCTTAGTATTTGGGTCTCTGCAATTTCAATTGCTAATATTGCCTAGTGTTCCTTTACTTTTTAATAAAATAAAATCTGCAATGACTCTAGAACTACATTAGAGGAATTATAAAGACACGAAACTTACGTGATCCAGGGGCCGTTAGTGGAAACCAAAGCAACAGCAGGTCTCTTCAATCGCTTCGTAATATTGGGAAACATATCCAAGAACTTAGGCTCAATCACCAGCCAAAAGTCTTGTTCTTTGTTCCTCTCTTCATACATTCTAAGCCGCTCAAACATTAACTCCTTGAAATGCTCCTCTTCATCCAGCATGAACTTTGCATTTGCAATCACGAAATAGTACCTCTTCTCCTGTTATTGCATTCAAAGATCAAGTTCATAAATCATAGCAATTTGGAAAGTAATAACACAAACCCAATTGCCAAAATTGTCACAATAGATAATTGAAAAAAAAAGTTAGATAAAAGGAGTACCTGGTATGCGGAATCGGAGGAATTGAGTTGGTCAGGCTCGACAGCAGCCACGGAAGTCTTGAAGTTGAAGAAGGAGGACTTAGTGGGGATTGGAAATAACGGGGGAGGTAAAGCTAAGCCTTTCAAATTGAAAGAGGAGGAATTGAAATTACAATTGGCAGAGAGGGGGAGAGACAGTGGTTTGGCATTTTGGTTTTGGAAATGGGTGGTCTTTGAAGCGGCTGTCCAATAGCCCTGAGTTAGAGTCGCCACGCTACTCATTCTCTTTTATCTTCTTCTCTACTTTCAGGTTTCTTTCTCTGCGCTGGGTGTGGTGGTAATGGAGAAGGCAATCGGCCTACTGTGCAGTGAGGCTAGACACGGACATAAAACAGATTACACGTCGAGACAACCTTATCTGCTTATCTACATCTGTCGTATATTTTATTACATGCTCAATAATACAAAATTACAACAAAAATATGTGTTTAATAATATTTAACCAAATTGAATTCGAAAGAATTTAATACTATTCAATCTGTTTACTGGAATATAATTTTAAAGATTTAAATGATGTTTAATTAAATGTTGTTAGAATATAAAATAATAAATGTAATATTTTTTAATAATTAAAATATATAAATTTAAAAAAAAATATAATTTTTAATATTATAAATTTTACTAGTATTATTTTTTGTTTTTTTACTTAAAAAAATATAAATACAAGTAATTATATATCAACAAGAGAATCATTGTTTTACTATCAGTTACTGATTTCTCCTCGCAATCAATTGACCAAAGATTATTTTCTCAATTAACATCTACTTGAAATCTCTCCTAAATCATTTTTTAAATACAAAAATTCAACATTTTTTCAAGAATTAATAAATTAGGAAGAATCTTTTTATACAGGTATAAAATAACAAATAGCAAGTCAATTTTCATAAATTTTATAGTAAGTGTAAAATACTTATAACACTTTTACAAATTAAAAATATTTTCTTTATTTTTTATTCAATATAAAAAGATATGTAATGTTCTCAATTTTATAAATATATAACTTACTTTTTTAATCGATTCTATATGAGTTCAAATGTTGTTCAATGTAAAAGTAACTGAGTGTGAAAGTAAATACTATATTATTTAAAAAAAATGTGTAATGCTTAGGAAAAAAAAGAGAAAAAAAGACACATGTAATGTTTTCTTATACCCTAGTGAAGGAAATTCAATAAAAGAAGTAGGAAAGATTAACAAGAAATTATGTCTATATCTTAGAATAACTTTGGACATTATATTTTTTTTTCAATTTCTAAAGTTTGTTTTAGAACTTTTTCTAAAGGTACAATGTATATCTCATTTTTTTTCTCCTTAGTAAACTATACGTGAATTAGAGTCGAGCATTGCAAGTTAATATGAATGGCAGTGACCCTTCTAGGAGCACTTTGTAACCAAAACTAAGCTGTATTCACTTTCAAAGATTTCATCATCCTTGAACAGCACATCACACTGAAATTCCTTTAAACAGTCAACAAGCACTACTAGCTTATCATCCATTTTAAAACATCATGTATTGTGATTTCTAAGATCATTTCAAAAACAAGCAAGTTTGTTTTTTCATTGACGAGGGCATAAAAGATGGATTCAGTAGAGTGTCAATTTAACATATGGGATATTCAAAAGCATCTACAGACGGAAAAATCTTCAGGGCACCTTAGCAGAGAGTTGCATCTTGATGAATACAACTGAAAAGTTAATTCCAACATCTTCGTGGTCACATACAACCGCAGGCAGCTATACGAGCTCAATATAGGCCATAGGTGCATTGTCACCGCGTCTTGGCAGAGTCCTAAGTATTCTTGTGTAACCTCCATTCCTCTCCCCATACCTCTCTGGAACCTCAGCAAACAAGGCATGGACAATCTGCTTCTCGTAGATGAAACCAAGAGCCTGTCTTCTTTTATGAAGAGATCCATCTTTTGCTAGTGTGATCATCTTATCAACATACTTCCTCACTGCACCTGCCCTTGCTCTAGTAGTTTTAATTCGACCATGTTTAAGCAGCTGAGTTGTAAGACCACGAAGTAGTGCCTTTCGTTGGTCAGGAGGCCTATTGAGTTTGGGAACCCGCCTCCCATGTCTCATGGCAGAGATTCGTCCCCCATTGTCAATTATTGTAAAACAATGCTCAAAACTGTTAAATTCTGCACAAAGAGGGTAGCCAAAGGTGCTTAAAGTTCTTTCCATGATCAAAAAGAGAAGTTAATTCGAGACATTAACACAGGTTTAGCAAATAAAATAGTTATGTCTTAACTCCAGAAATGGGCAAACAAAAACAATGCTCCAAGCTATAAAATTATGTACCAAGATAGCAGAAGTGCTCAAGACTCTTTCCATAACCAGAAATACAAAGTCAATTCAAGATAATAATGTAGGACTGATAGCCTGATAGGTAACACCTTAACATGATAAGGTCCAGTCTAAGTTCACTAGCAAGGAGTGGACAAATGAAAAGAGAAAAATAGGACAGCCAAATGCAATTTAATGATGCAGTAGTAACAATAATACCAAAAGAAGAAATTAGGTAAAGATATTAGTGCTCTAAGCTGTGTAAAAGGAATAAAACATTTGGGAACTGCTTAGCCTAACTATAAAAAAAGAGTAAAAAACATATGCTAGCTGGTTAGACTTTCAGATGAAAAATCTGCAACCAGGATTTGGCCAAGTTGATAAATGGAAGCAAGACACATGGTCTTTAAGTTTCCTAGAAAACATTTTGCTACATTTGACATGACTCTTGGAACTCCTGCAAACCAGTACAGAATACTATATGCCTCGACCGTAATCACATGGAATCGATCCTAAACCTGATAACCCATATAAGCAAATTATCTTCTTCAAGGCATCGCCTACTATGGGGCTTACAATCTCTTCGAGATTTTGCTCCTAGGCTTGTGATTTTCTTAGCTCCCTTGCCATCATTGGTGCTTCACACATCAGTTTTTTTCAAGCTGGTTTGCGATTTTCTGTTTTGGATCTCCCTTGGTGTGATTGCATGATTGTTGCTGCTATGACTACTCTATCCGATAGTCATTGACCTTTTTGCGTGCTAATCCTTCGCAACCATCTACACCAAGGTTAGTCAAAGCTAACTTGATTCTTCGATCTGTTCTCCTTCTGCTGGTTTACAATCTATCCAAGAACCTGTGCTCTCTGGACTCATTGCTAAGGCTTAGATCGCAACCATCGATTTTTTGCTCCATTTTTGGGTTTAATCATGAGTGCAATCTTTATCCCTGTCATATCTTCTCTGGATCTTTCTATGTGTTTGTCTTTCACCTCTAATTAGCATCTTTTAGCTTCATATTTGAGTGTTCTTTTCTTGATTTCGTTCCTTTCTGAGTGTTTTGTTTTCAGCTCTGATTGTCCTCTGTTCTATAAGTTTTGTCTCCCTTATTGAAGTTCAATCGGTTTTCATTTTTGTTCCTTAAAGTTAGGGTCTACATAGAGCTGCTCTGTTTTTGCTTGTAAGGATGGAGTTAAAGGATTCCATTAGTCAATGGTTGATATGGCTTGATCTCTTTATCACTGCTCAAGTGATTTTAGCTATGGTTAGAGATTATGGTGGAAGTACTGTTAAATTTAGGGGTTGATTATGGTCTGCTATGGGATGAGAACTCTTGATGCTATCAAGATTGTTGTTGCTGTTGTTGGTCCTAGCTCAGGGGACAAGGATGATCTGAATATCATTGTGGATGAATTGATCAGGCTAGGAGGCCCAAACATGCCTCTATTCATTGTCATATGGATGCTGATTCATTTTGCTAGTTGCTATCAACAATGTGGCTTTACTCAAAAAATTGAACCCATATGGCAGTTTGCAATCCTTACTTGAGGATTATTAGGCTAAGACTGTATAGTTTTTGTTTTGATAGTTGATTGCTAGTTTGATTTTAGTGGTTTAGTAGTTTTAGTATCTCTATTCTGTTTGTTGTGTGGAATGGTTTTATTAGAGGCTGGTTAGTCCTATGTGGGTTTGGGGTTATTGGTTGTCTAGTAGTTGTTTTAGATTTGGTTGTAGTTGTTTTCTGTGTTGAGTTAGTATTGTTGTTCCTTAGAAGATAGTGTTTCATGGGTTGTTGATTTATTGTACACTAGTTGATTATATTTACACTACTAAAAAAATACTTGTTGGACAGTTAGTACTTTTGAAGTGTAGCTAGAATTATTAGTTTGTTTACTCTCCTTCTAGTAACCTGTTTAGTGAGGATAGGATAAGTTGTATAGTGGTCATGTGTGTACTCAGCATTATAGACAGAGATAATGTACTAGTTCTGTTGATTGAATGATAATCTCTCTTTTACTAAACATTAAAAAAAATAATGATAATAAAATCCTAAACCTGAAATTTCTAGTTCTCTCTTAAAGTGGAGAAGTGTGAATTTTCATAATATTTTTCTCGAGTTATCTATGAAACCTTTTTTGCATTAGCAAACAACTCATGAATCTCTCGGAACCCAACTATTTCATGAAAAGGGTTTAGACTGGGGAGAAGTGAAGGGGGCCTAGAAGTGCCAAAAAATATGGATAAGACTAGGAGTGCGAAAAATCTATCAATTATCAAGCTTCGTTTTTTTATTTTCAATATCCATTAACAAGTTTTATGCAGGTTTGCAGCATGGTTATCGGAAACCAAAACAAAGAAAATTATTCAGAAGCCGATATAACACTTAAATGAATAGTACCAAAACTATAGAATCGACCAGCAAGATGGTTATTTTCAACAAAATTAAGCAGACAAATTCATTAAAAGAAAAGGAAGAATTAAATTTCAGATTTTGTATGAAAATCCATCATTGGGTTGTTAACTAAAGGGAGTACCTGGTGAAGCAATGGTGAAAGGAAGGGTTTGTAGAGGTGCAAGACCAGAGAAAGAGCGTAAAAACACTTTGGGTTTTGAAAGCGATTTTCTGAATTCAGAAGCGGAAGGGAATGAAAATGTTGCCGCCACTGGCACTCGAAGCGAAGAAGAAGAAGGAATAGAAGGTAAAGCTGCTCTCAGCGGTTCCATACTCCATCTACTTCCACTGCTACTCGAAACAATTGCATTTGCACCCAACGCCATATCTAATCTTTTCCGTGCACCAGTACGTTGCTATGTGGATAAAGATGAGAGAGAGGGAGAGGAAAACAAGACCAGAGAAGTGGATAACAAAGGTAAAAGCTTTGGATCTGAATAAAATGACTATTTTGTTAACAAAGATGGGCTAGTTAACAATGGGCCTAATGGACTTTTTAGGGGCATACTTGAGATTTGATAGGACAAGGCTTTGGAAGGAGGAATATGATAAAGGCAAAAATGGTGATCTTGCTACATTTTCTTCGGTGCTTGATGTCTCATTTCACCTTCAAGCTCAAGGCTCCAAACTATCTCTTCCACCATTCCACTAAGGTAAACTACAATTTCCATTCTAACAATTTTGTTCACCAATTTGACATTGTTTTCTTTTAATTTTTAATTTCAGTAAATCCGATTGTACAGATGGCTTCGGATCATTATACCTTTGGGCCATACGAGATAGACAGCAAGAAAGTGTTCTTCACCACTCCTCTCTCATATGCAATGGTTAATCTCCGCCCTCTTCTTCCTGGTATGTACTTTTGTTCCTTTAACATGTACTGAAAGGAGTTGATTGTGATCCTCCATTTGCATGTTGTAGCGGTGTAAAATTGCCTTTTAGCTCATATCAAAGGCTTCTAGGCTGAGATTCATGTAGTCTGTCTCAGGTTTTTTGTGAAAATATTTGGTTTCATTTTTACACAGAAATTCCCATACGCTTGTGGGCCTAAAAAAAAGTACTTGCCAAATGCGTTTTTCGGGCTAGAGTGGGATTAGGGTCCAAATAGTCCTGTAATTCTTTGATAAGAACAATTTAGTTCTCTTTCTTTTAAAGTAGATATGTTTAGTACTGTAATTTTTAAATAGAGTCAATTTTTAGATTTAGATTATCCGAATCGTAGTGATAGTTGAAACTTTAGAGTGTCTTAAGACCCATTTGCTACATACCTAGCAAAGCTTACCAATTGGGTATAGTTACAACATCGTGTTACAGAATCAAGTCGCTATGATAGAAAAAGGGGTTCTTTGAATTGCATAAATTACAGGAATTCAAAGGTTCATCGATTATCTTGCACCCCTTTCTCTATTTCTTTGACTAAGAAATATATAAAAAGAAGAAATCATCACGTACCCTTTTGGCATCTGCTGTCAAATTGTTTCTATTAGATGAATTCTAATTAAGAATAGCGGTTAATTTAGTACTAATACGTGTTCTTTTTCTTCCCCCTTTTGTTCTTTTACTTTTGGTGTTCTTGTGATTGGTGATTTTGGTTTTTAATGTATTTCTTCTTTCCTTTGCAGGTCATATCCTTTTCCTTTTTCTTTTCTCAAAACAAATTTGACGTTTGAGATCAGTAAGCTAAAATTCTGTTTTGGTGAGTCATGTGTTATAATTAGATAGTATGATCTAAATGCTTTCACAAGTAAATAGACCTACAGAAACTCAGTTAGGTGAACCAATATATGATTCTGAATACACTCTGCACTCATAGATGTGTAATTTTATGCTGAAAGCAATTCTTGCTTTATTGATGGCTCTGCCATATCATACTTATTTAGCAGATTATGTATTTTCAGGATAGTTCTGCATTTTTGTTCAGCTCTGATTGAATTTAGCCTTAAATTTGATGATATCTTACATTTGATCCTATCAGATGTAACTTCTATTATATTCAAGCACATGGCTCAACTCACGCACAATGTGACTGTTTATTGGCTGGTGCATCTGTAGACAAGCTGTAACTTAAATCCATAAGTACACCTCCGGACGTATACTTAAATACTAAGGCCGAATCATGACCAAGAAGCTTTAATATTTAAGGAATGTAACAAATTTATATGAAACGTTTTTTTAGGCATGTAAATATCTAAGACCATAATCTTTGTAAAGTCCATTCCATTTGGTTGACTTGACCTTATGTACATGTGCTTGTATGCTCAATGCGTGAAGTGAAGCGCTTTACTGATCTCACTGCCGATAAGACTAGTGATCTATGGATTACAGCACAAAAGGTTGGTCATCAGCTTGAGAGCTAGCACAAAGCATCATCACTAACATTGGGGATGCAAGTAAGAGTCAACCTATTTGCTTGTATTTGTTTGGGTGCTCTTTGTTTGTGCTGCTAATATGTGGATACTTTCTTAACAATACTATTATATTAACTACAATATGTATATTGTGTTTATTTTCATGTCTCTTTCATAATATCATAGAAGAGTTTTTATATGGAAAACATGTTTAGTCTAGTGACATGGCAAGCACCTGCCATGTGATTTAAACTTTATTCTTTGATTTTATCTTGCAAACAATGAGAAGTAGGTTAGTAAAGAGTGCATTAAACTACTGTGTGCACTTTTTCCAAAAAGTAAAGAGAGTTGCTTTCAGGAGAAAGAGTTACTTTGCCTAGTTGATCAAAACAGATGAATTACATTGAAAACAATTTTCAAAGTGAAGGGAGGTACTTGAATATTTTTGTTATTTTCAACGAAAACATTTCCATTTGCTATTTCTTTTCTTTTTTAATTGTGGCATTTGCTATATCTTGATAGATATTGCTTCATATTTTGCCATACGTTTTCAAAAGATGTGACAAGTGTCCTTTCCAACTCTAGGATGGACTTCAAGCCGGGCAAAGTGTGCCTCATGTTCACATTCATATCATTCCAAGGAAGGGTGGCGACCTTGAGAACAATGATGATATCTACGAGGCTGTAAGACAGCAAATCCCTTTTGGCTCTTGCAGTTGCTTCACTATCCTCTTACTTGAACCCTTATTTATTATATTCATCATTGATTGTGTAGATGGATGACAAAGAGAAAGAACTGAAGAAAAAGCCTGACTTGGATGACAGAAGCCTTGAAGAGATGGCACACGAAGCAGAAGAATATAGAAAGTTGTTCTTATAGATGCTAAACTTGTAATTTGCCATGCATTATCGGATAAAATGGTTATCTTAGCCAAGTTGGAATTTATGCAGCATGATGTCAGTAACTTGGGAACTTAATCTTATTGTAGATGAGAGCTGAGAGGAAATGCTTTTTTCATTTCGTTTATGTTTGTATGAAAAAAAATATTGGTGAATAGCTTAAATACCTTTACTTTAAGTGGAATCAATATGGAATATGCATG
The DNA here is from genome assembly GCA_030763125.1 of Hippophae gyantsensis. Lineage (NCBI taxonomy): Eukaryota > Viridiplantae > Streptophyta > Magnoliopsida > Rosales > Elaeagnaceae > Hippophae > Hippophae gyantsensis. The sequence goes on along the minus strand of CM061037.1, from coordinate 13,087,666 downwards.
CGGGTGAGGATCAGTTTATTTGGACATGCCAAGGCATTCATTTTCACCTTTTTTGTTTTTTGTTTTTGAGAAAAATGTTATAGAATTATCTTAAATAAAATCATTTGTGTCGTTTAATTTTTTAAATTAGAAATGATGTTATTTAGTCCATTAATTTTACAAAAATGGTCAATTAAGAATAAATTGTATTATTTTAATGATTTTTCTATGAAAATATTTTGTTTTATTAAGTGATTAAATGTTATTAAAATATGAGTATTTAATAATAATAAAAATATAATTTATATAATAAAATTTATAAATCTTCGTTATTAGTATTTGTTAGTTGATATTGTTTTATTAAAATTTAAAATATATATTTAAATATTTTTTTATTTAAATTTTATTATTATTCATAGTTTTTTAAAAATTATTTTATATTAAATTTTATTATTGTTATTGTTAAAGATTTGTGTTATAATATCGTTCTAATTATTTGATGGGATAATAATATTTTAAATAAAAAAATTATTAAAATAATATAATTTATTATTAATTTATTTTTTTTATAAAACGAAGTTATTAAACGACATAATTTTTAATCTAAAATATTAAACTGTATAAATAATTTAATTTAAAGAAATTATGTATCCCTCATCATTTTATTTAAATATGTTGTTTTGTACGTGTTTTTACAGTGAGTCAGTGACCTATTTTTGAAGCTAGTTGAGCAAGTACTTTAAAAAAAAAAGGAAGAAAAGCTATAATTGATATTTAATGCAATAAAAAAGTCTTACTTATATATAGATACGTAATTATTTAAAAAAATATATATTTTCTAAATAATTTTAATGGATACAATTGTATAGGAATATGAAAGTTAGATACAACCTAACGTGCCTTTAATAGGGTAATTAATACAACTTTAAATTTTGGCGCAGTTTAATTTTTAGGTAAACTGTACCAAAATTTTGATTTTTAACCTCGTAGAATTGTAGATACTGATTTCATTGAAGCTTTGCAATACAATGAAGTTCATGGACGTATTTGAAAGTTTAGCGAAAGTTGTTGAATAAAAAAATTTGATGTTCGTCCAATAAGAATATAAGATAAAGTCAAAAATGGAAATCTGGAAACTATTTCCTTTGGTCTTTCCCAGAATCTTGTGTCTCATTTCACCTTCCAGCCCAAAGACTCCGAACTATCTCTTCCACCATTAACATTAAGGCAAACCACAATCCGATCCAAACACTTTTATTCACCATTATTGCGTATTTTTCCCTTTTTAAATTTTTAATTCAGTTGAAATCCCATTGTACAGATGGCATTGGATCACTATACCTTTGGGCCATACAAGATAAGCAGCACGGAAGTGTTCTTCACCACTCCTCTCTCATTTGTTATGGTTAATCTCCGCCCGGTTCTTCCTGGTACGCACTTAAGTTTGTTTTTTTTGAAATATCATTAACTGAAAGTAGTAAAAGAATGAAGGGAGATTGGGATCCTAAATTTGCATGTTATGGAAAGGTATAATTGCCCTTATGTCATTCAATTGATTGAGATTCTCCTACTCTGTCTCAAGGTTTTTTTTTTTTTTTTGGTGTGAAAGTATTTGGTTTCATTTTTCCACACAAAAATTTCCATACGCGTGTTGACCTACAAAACGAAAAAAAGAAATAACTTGCAAAATACTTTTTTAGGCTGTATTGAATTTTTAGATCCTAGATAATCAGAACCGGACTGAGGATTAAAATTCAAAACCCATGTGTTCCATACCTAGCAAAGCTTACAAATTGGAGTACAAATACAATATTATGATACAGAATTAAGTCACTGTGATAGAAGGGGTTCATTGAATTGCACAAAGTAAAGGAATTTAAAGGTCAATTGATTATCTTGCAACCCTTTTCTCTTTTTCTTTGATCAAGTAATGCACAAAAAGAAGAAATCGTCACATACCCTTTTGGCATCATCCCTCCAATGTTTTATATTGAAAAACATTTTTCTTCACAATTTGAAGCATATATCAATCTATATGTTATAATCTAAAATGACTTCACAATTACTTTATCATTCTATATTTTTAACTTTACATCTAATCAATGACTAAAATGTAACAACTTGATACATTTACCACTACTCTTTTCTATTAGATGAGTTCTTATTAAGAATAGTTGGTTGTTTAATATAATATGCGTTCTTGGTCTTCTCGCCTTTTTAGTATGGTGAATTTAATTTTTAATCCACTTCTCTTCTTTTCTTTGCAGGTCATATCCTTTTCCTTTCCTTTTCTCTAAACAAATTTGGTGTTTGAGCTTGAGGATCAGTAAGCTGAAATTTTGTTTTGGTGGATCATGTGTTAATTAGATAGTATGATGCAAATGCTTTCACAAGCAGATAGACTTGCAGAAACTCAGTTGGATGAACCAATTTGTGATTCTGCACACTCCTTGCAGGGCCTGCATGGTATAGAAACCAATCTAGCTAACCCGAAATTGAATTCCAGCAGCAGGGTCAGACTCGTCGGTCTGTAGCCCAGCTGATTCTTTTGATAAGAATAACTGAATAAGTTCTTAGAGCAAAAATGCTTACAATATGATGGAAAAACTACTTTATGCTATGGATAGCTTTCCTTTTGAGTTGAGAGTCTGTTTTCAAAACTAAGTGCTTTGAATAATGGGCTATAGACAAGCATATGTGTTTCCATTTGGAATTACTTCTACTTGAAGCGAACTTAGTAATATGTATGAGAAGTACTTTCAAATTTTTAGGAAGCACTATAAGTGCGCCTAGGAGAAATAAGCAATCCTTAGTTTAATATAAGTAGTTTGGATGCATGTCCATTCATAAATTAATTATTAAAATGCCACGTAGAATTACTTTTAACAATTTTATGACAAACACTTCAATGCTTTTCTTTAAATTTCTTTGAGCCAAACCACTTCATTTCAAACTTCTCTTGAAACTACTTCCAAGCGAACTACATCCAAATCAGCCCTACAATTAACAAAATGAAAACTTTGGACAAACAACAGTAAATAAGTAAAAACGAAAATAAAACAGAATTAACTACAGAAGCTTTATTTTAGTAGCATAATATTCCTGCATCACTGCACTAATAGTTGTGTAATTTTATGTTGAAAGCAATTCTGTGCGACCTTATTGATGACTTAGCTATATCATACTCATTTAGCAGATTTTTAGGATAGTTCTGCAATTTTGTTTGGCTCTGATTCTACTTATTCCTTAAAGTCTTTGACTATATAAACATTTATCTTATCAGATGTAGCTTCCATAATAGTTAATCACATGGTTCATCGTACACACATGGTGGAGTTATTGATTGGTGCATCTGTAAACAAGCTGCAACTTAACTCCATAAACACCCACCTTGGGTGCTACAAATAAAATTTAATATAAAAAATATCATTGGTTGATAAATATCAGTTAAAAAAATTATTAGAGGATTCACTCTCAAACATCTTTTGGACGTATATTTAATGAATAAGGCTGAAGCATGACAAGAACTTTAAATAAATAGAAATTGTAGCAAAGAAGCGTTATTTTGGCATGTCCATATGTAAGACCATGATCTTCGCGAAGTGTGTACCATTTGGTTGACTTAACATTATGTACATGTGCTTGTATGCCCAATGCGTGAAGTGAAGCGCTTTACTGATCTCACTGTCGATGAGATTACTGATCTATGGATTACAGCACAAAAGGTTGGCCGTCAGCTTGAGAGCTACCACAAAGCAACTTCGCTAACATATACAATACAAGTAAGCCAACCAATTTGCTTGTATTTATTTCGATGCTTTCTTGTTTGTGCAGCTAGTACGTGGACACTTTTTTAATAATATTGACAAAAATATTTATATTATGTTACTTTCATGTATTTTTATATATTGATACTCCTTTTTTTTATACTACTCATTTATTCAATGATTTCACTTTTAACTACTCCTAAAAAACATGTTTTCACTTTATAAAAAATATATGTACACAACATTTTTAAACAAGAAAAAAAATGTTTTTTTTATGAAAAAAACATATGTACACCTACATGAAAAGGTTAAAAATGAAACTTCATATGTAAAAGGGGTTATGTTATACAATTAAACCTATTTTGATACCAAAATTTTAAAAAATTATAAAAAATAACACCTTTAAAATTTATAATAACAAAAAATAACACCTTAATAACATTGAACGATGTTCAATTGAACGGGTTTTAATAATTGTAGTTTAATTTAAATAGTATTTAATTGAATGACATTTAAAATAAAATTACTTGTTAGATTTTTTGAATTGTGAAAATGTATGAAGTGGACATTAAAAATGTTATTTTTATGGTTATAAGTTTTTAGTTGTTATTTTTGTTATTTTTCTAAGAATTTTACATGTTAAGCATAATGACATTGCAAGCACCTACCATGTTATGCAATTTTAAATTTTCTTTGATTTTGTCTTAGAACTATGAGAAGTAGGTTAATAAAGAGTGATTAAAATAGTGTTTGCACTTTTTCTAAAAGTAAGGGAAGGTGTTTTCAGTAGACTGAGTTACTTCACCAGTTTGATCATTAGAGATGATATCATTATAGAGATTTTCAAGTTGGAAGGTGGGAGGTACTTGACTTTTTTGTTATTTCCGGTGGAAACATTTTCATTTGATAGCTATTTCTTTACATACACAAATGCAGCACTAAATTTTTGTCCATATGTTCCAAAAATATGTGACGAGTTGTGTCCGTTTCAATTCTAGGATGGACCTCAAGCTGGACAAACTGTACCTCATGTTCACATTCATATCGTTCCACGGAAGATTGGTGACTATGAGAACAATGATGAGATCTATGAGGAGGTAAGACGGCAAGTCTGTTTTGGTTCTTGCAGCTGCTTCCCTGTACTCTTGCTTGAACATTTTAGGTATTATATCCATCATTGATTATGTAGATTAATGAGAAAGAGAAGGAATTGAAGAGAAAGCTAGACTTGGATAAGGAAAGAAAGGACCGATGCCCTGAAGAGAGGGTGCATGAAGCAGAAGAATATAGAAAATTATTCTTATAGATGTTAATAAACATGCTATTCACCCTGCTGTATCTTATATAATAACGGCTTTCTTAGCCTAGTTGGGTATATACACCTATTGTCTGGAACTTGGCCTTATTGTAGAATGCAAATGAGAGCAAGTGTTGTTCTTCTTTCATTTGTGTTTGTACGGATACAAAAATTATTGATGAGTCTTTGAGTCAAATTCTAATCATTTTATCTGATAGTACCTTTGTGTTTTCTAGCAACCAAAAGAGGATGTAGATATCTAATGAGTCAAATTCTCTTTGGTCATAACATATACCACCAGTATGTGACAAATATGTGAGCAAAAATGGACAAACAGGTATGCCCTTGTTAAATAAATAGTAGACCTTATGACCATATATTTGCCAACTACTGGTGGAGTACTCAATGATGCGACAAAAGCAATACAAGTGATCCTGAGTGCTAGGGAGCAAGTTTATCTCAACTTCATCATGAGCAAACATTCAAAGATACGGCAAAAAAAGTGGATCACAGGAAGACAGCTCTATCAAATTTAAGGCAACGGAGATTTCAATACTAGATTGGCTTAATAAGTCTGATGAAGGGTAAAGTTCTACATAGACTCAAGTCTTGAGTTGTAGTTGATAGAAGTCAAAATGGAGCAAACATAAAAAAGTTTGCCATGTTTTTTAGCTTTAAATGGTAAAAACATATGGAACAAAGGTAATTGTAAGGTTTGCCATGTTTTTAGCTTTACTTCACTACAATTTTGAATTTTTGATACATAAGCTCAGTAATCAAAAACTAAACCGAAATAAATTGCAGTTGCTAAGAACTGTTGTGCATAAAAGGATACAGGTAAGCCATCATAAAGATATGTTTCTCAATTCACTATGGCAGTAGAAGTAGAATGTTTATCAAAAAATTGCATTTAGTGACCTGCAAAGTAAAATTTGCCTCCCTTGCTTGAAAACAGGGTAGTCGATTCTTGTCAGCATGTACTTGCAGAAATATTTGGCAAGTAACAGTAGATATACCCCCAAAAAAACTCATAAAAGAGGTGGGGAAGTTATAAAAAAAAGATGTTAATCCTTGTGTAAAGCATCCTCAAGTTATAGTTCTAACCCAGTTCGTTTTCTGAGTAAGGCAGCAGCATCAAGAGGTGTTTTGCATTTTCTCTGCAGTTCCTCGAGCCGTTCAATATTGAAATCATACCTGTTGAACAATTTCCTCTGCCTATTGAGGAAGAGTCTTTTCATCAAGTCTACATAAGTTGGGTCTCTTGAAGTGAATAAGAAATATGCATAGCCTATGACTATACCAATTGATGTGGTGAAAAATGCAATGGGTTCCATTACATCCCATGAAAACTCCCAGAAGGTTAATCGAAAGAAAAGCAAAACTTGCAGCACAGATAGCACCAACCCAACCCATAGAATGTGTTGTACCTGCTTTCGTGCCAGCATATCTATTTGTTCCTTCTTCTCCTGCAACTTTTTTAACTCATCCCATACAGGATCATCTAAAGGGGTCAGAGCTAGGGGTACTGCCCTTCTAACTAAATTGAATACCTGAACATCAGAATAAGGAACACCACCTATCAATATAAGAATATAGAAATAGAAATTTAATGCACTCCTAGAGTTCTCCGTTTGCTTGCTTGATAACTTAAGTTCATACTTTACATTGTTATCTTTTCCAAAAGTCAAGAATATAAAATATATTGAGCAAATGAAAGCACAAACATTCGAAAATTCAGTTCTTGCTGCATTTGATAGATACAAGTTAGGGCGAACCAAGAACTCTAAATGGAGGTATCCAAGAACAATTAGTTTGTATAGGGAGAACCAAGAGCTGTCTGACTTGCAGCTCACAGAAACTAGCTGATTTTGTAGGTTTCAAAGCACATGCAGCTTGCAACCAACCACATGTATGAAAATCAAAACATGATAAACAACAAAAAATTTAGGCCTGTTGTCTACAAAGAAAAATAAGCTATGATGCATAAATAATACAAAGATTTCAATTTAAGGTCAATATCTTATTTCATATCTCCTTTCCCTTATGAGCCCGACCAATTCAACCCAGAACTGTGCACACTTAAAACACTCACAGCAATGAAGTTGGGGAATAAAGAAAGAGCAAGCAAATAAAAAAACATAATATATCAATCAATCACTTTCTACAGCTTACAGCTAATAATATTTTAGTGCAAGCGAAGTTCCACTTGACAGAAAACAAGGACATCAATAGGCTTTCACGAATTTTATAAAGCAGGGTCCCAAACAGAGCACACATAAAAAGAGGTGGGGCAAGTCACAAATTGCTTGCAAAAGAAACAAACAATTGGAACTGAAAGTTGGAGAAACAGGAAGACAACCTGTACCTTATCAGGATGAAGAAAAACCTTGTCACGGAAGAGAAGAACCACACCAGCTTCATCAAGCACTCTTGCAAAAGTAATAGCCTCTTCTAAAGATCTGGCAACCCCAAAAGTCTCACAAGCTTCAAGAAGCTCATTGTAGTTTATAGCCTCTTTGCCTTCCATCCCAAGCTTCATCTTCAAAGACTCCACATTCACCAACCTCATTAGCTTCTTTGCCTCTTGAAAAGATATTACCTCTCCTTCAATCATTCCTCTTTGGCCTCCATTCTCTTTACCCTCAAAACTCGAATTTGATTGCGCAGATTTTTCTGAAGATTGAGATGATGAAGACGCAGAAGAAGAATCTGATGATAGTAGCCTTCTTAATCCAACGGGCAAAAATGCAGGGAAACAAAGGGTTCTAGTTTCTCCACAGTCACTAGTGAGCACAGCCCTCAAACCCCATAATCTGAAACAATTTGGGGAGACCCCAGTACTAAAGTTTATCCCTTGATTGCCAGGTCCAATAATCAAAGCCTTGAAGCTTTGCTTCAGCACCGGGCCACCACAAACCCACCAGGTCCTCCACATTTTTTTCTTCTTCTAAGTTCTTAATATGTGCAAAAATTGAAGTTAACGCAAATAAAGAAAAAATAATTAAAACCCACAAAAACTAATATCAGTGCGTCTCCTACAGTATAATGTGTCCTTTTAATAACACATTTCTCCTCGTCCTTCTCCTCTAAAATATGGAACAAGCTCTAACCCTAAAAGTTAACATAGCCATAACAAAGTACCAATTACTAAAACAAAAGTAGGATTCTGAGATTTGATTGAATGATAAATAAATAAGGAAAAGTATGTTCCGAATGGGGGGGAGACATTGTAGTGAATCTTAATTTAGTAAGATGAATAAGATAATATAAAATTAATGACAAAGAAGATAAGCCATTCATATTTTACAAGTGAGATTTTTGGTCTTGCACGATTAGAAGACTAACGTCATGGAAACGAAGCAAATACGGACCCGCCAAGCTCGTTTGTTCAGGTATTCTTTTTATCCTTATCTATTTTTTTGTCTACCGGTCTTTAACTTGTGGAACTTATTAAGGTTATACATCAAGTTCTAAAGACCAGTAGGATTGTTTTTTTTTTTATCTAAAATAACCTTCTTTTAACTCAAAATAACCAAAATAATAATCTTATATTAAATTAGAAAATATGTAAATTAATATTAAATGATATTATTTTTAGAGGTGTTAATTTTATGATTTTATCATTTTTTTATTTCTTTATTATATATTATATATTATAAATAAGATTAAATGTATAAGAAATACACTAATTATGATAAAAATTATAAAAATTTTTTTTTTTTAATAAAATACTATAAATTTATTAATTATAAAAAATATTAAAAATCTAAAATTTTAAAAACTATATATATATATGTTTTATGTATGATATTATGTAATATTATTTATATTATATTTTAAATTTAAGGTATCTTTATTCGAATAGTTGTTGAGATTGGGTTGGGACTTTCCGAATATTTTTTCCTTTTGGTTTACGAAGGAAATCTTTCAACAGCAACTTTGAAGGAACAAATTGGAAACACAAAAACCGACAACAGTACAACTTGGAACTCCACGAATTTCAAACACGCCTTTCTTGACGCTAGAAAAGGAAGTAGATACATATTGAAAAAAAGAAAAAGCAACTTTTAATCCCCTAATAATTTAATTTATATATTTTAATAGAGTAATTATTTAAGTAAATTATATTAATTTTATAATTTAAAAGTAAAATTAATTAAATTAATTTTTTAATAATTAAGATTTTTAAAATAAAATAAAAATTATATATCTTATTTATAAAAAAATATTAAAATAAAAAACATTCATTCTTTCTCCATTAGTTAATTAGGATCAGCAACCTGTAAATTTCTTAGTGAAAATTAATTAAAACATTGAATAATTATTAGTTATTTTTAGAATATATTCTTAATCAATTAAATTAATTGTTATTATAATTAATTATTAGTTAATTATATTTTTAAAAAAAGTTATTACATTAACATTATATTGATTTGGAATATTAGATGTGATCTAATAATAATAAATAATTCTTAATAATCATTTAGTAAAGTAATAATGGGTAAAATTAACTTTATCTATCATGTTGTTGGGTTTGGTACAATAGATATTCATGTTTTGAAATTGAAATTCATTTTTACTCGTATTTTAGAATAATTCTAATTTAATATTAATATTTTATAAATGATGCTAAAATTTACAAAAATAAACGGCTCACGTGACAAAAAAAAAGGGAACAATTTGGTCTTTTTTTTCTTTTTCTTTTTCTTTTTCTTTTTTCATTTCTGTTTATGATCCTCTTTTGGCTCCTACTCTCTGTGTTTTTGTTCTTGTTTATTTATGGGTTTTAGGTTCCATTCGCCTTATAGGTGCGCTTTGATGAAAGCATATCATATGTTTGTCAAAATGCCCCACAAAAAACAAAATTCATGAAATTAACATCTGTATATCCCATGCTTATGGTGCTGAAATCTTCACAATGATTTTTATGTATTTGTAGATAAATGATTAAAATTGGAGGATATCGATCTTAAAAGACATAAAAATATAATTTCAATCGAAATAAATTACTAGTGAAGAATATCAATCATTAGTGGTTGAAAGAAACTGATGCAAATCACTTCTTTCACCCTTTTCTTTCCTAACTCTCTCATCACCTATTATTCAATTCCCAGTCAATCTTCAAATACAACATCTAAGAATTTGTTGCAAAAGCTACCACCATCACCTCTACTATTCTCCCCTTTTTCTTTCCCAGTAATTACCTACAATCCATTATGTGCTAGGCAATCATCTATCATCTATTGGTTGTGCTTCAATGGTGTAAGAACTATGAGTGTTGGCTATTTTCGTGAACAAAATATTTATCTGTAAATTTGTTTTTAGATCTGTTATCAAGTCTATCAAGAAAAGTCATGCTTGAGTTCCAAATAATTGTACTTTAGGTATATCTTTGATAACTTGACACATAAGATTATATTTATGCATTTATTAGCACATGTTTATAAATCTAAAATTATTTTTAGTGCTAAAATATGGAATAAGATATGCTAAAAGATATTAAATAATATATACTCCAAAATAAGATATGTTAAAAGATATTAGATAAGATATATATGCTCTAAAATAAGATATGTTAAAAGATATTAGATAATATATACTTTAAATTATAGTTGAAATCTTTAGCATAAAATAAAGCATAAAATCTATTTTAAAAGATATTAGATAAAATATATTTTAAATTATAATTGAAATCTTTATTATAAAAGATAACATAAAATCTATTTTAAAAGAAATCTATTTTAAATAAGAGTTATCTTAATTAATGAGAATTATTAATCCTATTTGTAATAGAAAAGATATTTATTAATTACATAGGATTAATGGTTTTAATTTTTCCTATAAATAAAACTCATTGCTAATTGTTTCAATTAACCAATACAAGAACATTCTTCTAATCTTTTTAATTTCTCTCTCTTATTTTACAAATATAAGATCATAATTCTTTAGGCTTCTTTATTTAATTAATCTATCAAATATTAGTGGTTATATTTGATTGATTAATAAGCCTAATTATTTTTATGATATTTTGATATTATATTCTTATGACTTCTTCTTTATTTTTGTTCTTAAATTGTTAGATCAAATAATTATTTTTGTCATATCATAATTATTTGATTTGATTATTAATCTTTAAAGAATCTATTTTTATTTAACTTATATTTGATCTTTTTGGTCTAGGATTTGCTAGTTGATTTAATTTAAATGACAGGTTTTAAATCATCTAGTTAGAATTATTCATTATTAAATATGTTCTAGAACACACACGGACACTTGTATTTTTGTGCTAATTATTTTACAGTTACTTCGGGAACGTATCTGATTGGCGGGAAGCTTATTGGAACGTTGGTCTGGAAACCGCTCACGCTAATATTGGAAACTGTGAAAACAGAACAGGGGCTCGTAAGTAAAGTACATTGAGGCAGTATCCTAGGGAGGGTAACATAAGATCGAGTTTGTACTTAAACATTTGATTTTCATAGTGGAAAGTTAGGTAATCCGATGGACCGGTGATTTTCCTCTTAAGTTATGGTTATGGCCTAGGTTGTTTCCACCTAAAAATATCATGTGTTATTATTTTATTTTTACACTTATTTTTACACACGATTGCATGTCTGGTAAGTTAATTAGATTCATAATTTATAAACTTTCAAATGACAATCATCTATTGGTTGTGCTTCAATGGCAATCATCTATTGGTTGTGCTTCAATTTCTCCAGACGAGGGAACAATGGAAGTCATCAACATAATAAAAATGTATACATTTCTGGGGGGTCATAACAGGCTTCTTAAAAAATCTATAGTTGTATTCAAATATAAAAGCTCATTGATCATCGAGTTAACCTTCTCACTTTACTCACCTTTCCTATTCAATAAAATCGAAGTGTCGTGCTATTTTTAAATAAAACTTCAGAAAGAAAGTAGAACAGACCTGAACATGAAAGTTGAAAAAAATAGAAATTAAATCTTCACTTGTGACAAAAATGAAAGATATATTCTAAATTCACCTCTATTATTCCAAGCAGAAAAAGTATCAAAGCTCTAGCTGCAAAAACCAACAGCTAAAAATGTACACTTGAGAATAGTCAGATATTTTATCTTTAAAAATGATCACAATTCACATCACTGACTACATTTTTTTCCCTTAGAAAGTGTTTTAATCAAGCCTTTTGTAATCTTCCAAAACCAGAAAAAGTTCAATGCTGCTAACATAGGGGGCACCACGAGCATGCTGTAAAAACCAAAAGAAAATATTGTCTTCACCTGAAACGAAGCAAAACATAGAGATTTCAAACAAAGAGATCAGCATTCACATGCATAAAAAAATTCCTCAACAGTCTACTTGGAAGTTGGAGCTGGTTACAAAATCGATTTCTTATTAAAAAGGACAAAACACTGCACTACTAAGATGCTCATCTAAGTCCTTATATGAGTAGAAAATGGACTCACCTGATCAAAATGGGCAAGCATGTGGATGAAGAAGAAAATGAAAAGAAGCACTCTTGCAATCTGAGAGAATTGAAATTCAAAGTCCCAATCACTAAAAGAACAGAGAAATAGATGAAATTTCTTCACCACATGCATGCAACTAAGAAATTTTCTAATTTTATGGTAAATTTGATAAATGAGATTTCAAATATGTTAGACATACCAACCACCCAAAGAATAATGCAATGCCGTTAAAGGTGTAATGAATCGAGCTCTTCTTACCAGCAACATCCAAGTACCTGAATCATCATTATAAATATAAACCAAATTATGGTAACTAGGAACATGAAAGTATAGATTTCTTTGTTGCTAACTTTACCATCTTAGATTAACAAATGGAGTGGTGCTTTCAGTGAATAGGACCATGAGGATGTAAATCTGGGCTTTTCCACTCAAAAGAGAAAGAATAATTGAAAACATGGATAATCCATGGTGTAAAACCTGGTAAAAGCAATAAACGTGTAATTAGTGTAACTATTATGCTAATTTTGATTAGCTATTGATTATATATTCAACTTAATTTAAAAAAAAAAGAGTATCATATTCAATTGATTTACAAATTGCATTATTGGCAAACTGAATCCATAATGAATGAAGGAATTACCACTTCCATTCTATATACTTACATATTCCAGACCGCCTAAAGCTGGGAAATTCCAGAATATCATTGCCAAGTCTGAAATGAAGTAACCAGTGGAGAACTGCACTAAAGATGTGAAAGCAAAATAAAAATAGATTCAGGAAAAAATGTTCAATAACCAAAAAAAGACGAGCAAACTGCATACGGAACCGTTCAAATAATATGAACAGTAAAAATAAATTACTTTGAAAGGTCAGCCCAAAACATTGCATATTTTGCCAACAAACATAGCTTTGCATTTGGTTAGATCTGGTCTACCAAAGGAGGGGAAAAAACAGACGAATTTTTTAACAAGAATTTATAAAAAAAAAACTCCTTATTTGGTTAGGGATCACTAAACAACTGTCGAATGTCCCTATGGGTGAGTGAGTTCAAGCAGATTATAGCAGAAAGGAAGACAATTTTTGACACAACCTGCGAGTTCAACTCAGACTGTTCACTGCTGCTGCTTTGCATAAATCCGTGTTTGGCTTGAAATAGGGTACAACCAGTAGTGGATCCAGGATTTTAATTCAGGTGGGACACCATATAAAACAATAAAAAAATAGTATTACTTGTCTTTCAGTTACTGCTTATTTCTTATTGAAAAAAATATGTCATGTGTATCTCATTTGAATATATATAAGTTCAAATTGAGTTTATAGTGTGTTTTGAGTGATAAAAGTAAAAATGAAAATTCAGAGGAAGCACATACTAATTTTATGCATATAATTTGTCTACAAATTCATAGATATTACACCCAAAAATTTTGCTATTAAAAGGTGAGAGGGGGTCATTTCCCCTCCGTTGCACATATAGATGTGCCAGTACATCAACTTAATTCAAAAAACAAATTGGACATTTGAAATCTCTTCTCAAGAGCTGAAACAAATTAAACACTTCACATTCTGACTACTTACTGTTTGAACTAGAAACTATACTGAGAAAATCTAGTGATCGATCATTCTTTGTGTACTTACCCCCATGATTCTATTTGATAAAGTGGATGTTCTGTCAACAATTAGCTCATCTCGAGAGTCCTCATGGAATAAATCAGATAAGATTAGGATGTAGAAAGATGTGAAGGCTACAATAATAGCATGAACCGTTGAGAATCCTCTGTTCACAAAAAGCCATTAACCGTTATGCCAAGGAAGAAACAGAAGTTGCATTATGACAAACTTAACATCAGGCAAATCACCAAGTATTTCCACCTGTTGTTCCATTCAACTTTCTCTGCTTTGCTTAGTTTCCCATATGTCTTAAAGCAACGAAGGCTAAATAAACCTGTTAATTTGTAAACCTTCAAGAGCAGATATACATCAACTGAAAAATTCTAACAAAATCGAGCATTTTTTTTTTCTGCCCGTAGCTGTTTATACAGGCAATCAAACTCGTTTTCCCCTTAGGAAACATAAAGTTGAAGTATGAACTTTCACATTTAGCTGAATTATTAAAAAAATTCTTTTCTTTCCATATTGCGCTAGGGAGGGGGGGGATCCTAACTTGGGAAAAATTTATTGTGACTTCAATCTTAATGCAAAATTTTACGATATCAATGATTCAGCACTCAGCAGTTCCTTACTTTCTTGTACATAGAGAAGCAATTATAATATAATCTAACCTAAAATAATCAGTAGCTCTCTATAATGGAGCTGAATTTATAGAAGAAGAAACACTTACAATGCTACAGAGAACGATGCCAGAGAAAACAGATGCAAGGAGAGGAAACTCTTTGCCAGATTCATGATAGCCAATATTGGATTCAAGAGAGAAAATTCCCAACATTTGGCCTAGGTTTAAAGACCCCACAACAGCTTTCCCAAATTCAAAATCGTTATCATACATATACCAGATTAATTAGCTGCAATCCAGTTCTACTCGACTACAAAAAGAAACGAACTAAACCCAACAATACTGAATCACAGTACGAAAAAGGCTCAAAATAAACAGACAAAGTTATAAAAAACTACTTTGAATATATAGAAAAATTCGTATATATTTAAAATTCAAAGGCAAAGGTACTTACTGCGTGTATACGTATATATGCAATAACAGCAAAAGCTTCTTCCTTCTCTCGCCTTTTCTTATTGTTGTTGTTAAGGGCTGAAAAATCAAAGAGAGAGAGAAGCCGACTAGTCAAATAATTAATTATTAAATAATAATTATAATTATTAACTAATAGTTGAAGCTCTTCAATTACATTGAATGATGGGAACGAAAGGGAATTAAAATAAAAGGGAAAGTGAAGAATATGAACCATTGAAGTGAGGATTGGCATCTCGGAATCATTCATGGATATGTATTCTTTATTGGTTTAACATTTAATCAAATTTATTTTCAAAAATTATAATTTTGATGTACCCCACTATTGTAGATACAGAGTTTAGTTATCGGTGGCTGTTCGTAGTTTACGAACATGACAAATAAAATTTGAAAAAATTTATGGAAAATTAAAAAAATAATATTTTTAAAATTTATAATTATAAAAATACTATTTATTATATATTTTTATTAAAAAAATTAGATATATTATTTTATTTTAAATATCTTTTAATTATACTGTTCATATTAAATTATAATGTATAATATTAAATGCAATCTAACTCATTAAATAATATTATAATATTATTTTTATTATTATAATTTTTTTTTCAAAATTTTTTTTGTTGCAATCAAAAGTCGTCGGTATTCCAGATTAAGACGCTTTTGTCCATTAAAAAATTAGTCCATCCCTTAAAAAATTTAATTTTAATTTTATGACTTGCCAATTGCATGAATCTGAAAAATTTTCGTTTTCACTTCTCATGTGGAATTACGTGCAGCTGAAAATTTATGTTTGAAACAATTTTTTTATTTAAAATTATTTGTTGATTCTAATATGGTAGTAACTAAGATATGAATTTTTTTTATTTGATATAAATAACTTGCTAAATGTAATTTTTATTGTTTAAAATGTTAAGAATATATATATATGTGTGTAAATTTAGTTATAAACATGAAAATTATAGTAATTCAATAGGTAACTTCCTTTTGATCATGGATATGGAAATTAGACCATCAAAATTTATCTTTCTTTGTCTATATATCTCCTTTCGTTTTCCATTTTTGAGTGAATTTAAAATGAAGTTGCATATTGAAAACATCTACCTTTAGTATGTGGGAATAAGAATCTACAAACTTTTGACCAATTACCATCTGGTCTATACCCAGAAGACACTTGCAGGCCTTTCCAATAGTGAAATTAAACCAAATTACTTACTGCCAAAATTTTAAAAAAGTGCTATTGAGTGCAAAATTACATGTTATTAACATTTCTCTCTTTTTTTAAAAATGGTCTGATTATGAATAAGAAATCACTAATGGAACAAGGTAATCCGATTCTTTTCAACCAAGCAAAAAATAACCCTAATTTATGATTTTTGGCTTACATACATTGCCATTCAAGGAGGTGCAGACTGGGTTTTTGGAGCCCATTTGATTTGACGGTTCTTCTTTCTTTTTTGTTTTCTTAGTTTTAATTTTAATTCTGAGCTATTTTTGGTTGTATTGTTATTGAACTTCCTTCACTTTCTCTCATTCTATGCTAATAACACCGATGAATTAAATCTATTCATGTATATCATTTACTAACATTCCCGCTATAAATGATCTCTTTAAGCAACCTTTGGCTTATTGAAGCTGAAGTCCTCTTTAGTGTTGATTCTTTAGTTTGTATCGTTATTCTTTTATTTCACGTGTTTTATTATCAAGTCTTTATTTAAGGTAGTTTGGCGGTTAGGCTTTTACTATTTCTGGTTTCTTCTCAATGAAATTTTATTCCTTACTTCAGAAAGGAAAAAAAAAAAGAGATGCCTTACTCACAGATCAAGCAGCAATCTCTTATTTATCATAGACTTGTTAGTCCACTATTGTTTTTCATGTCAAGGTTTATAAAAGTGGGAAAAAAACAGGACCCAAGATCAAGAGTGGCAAAACAGCAAACCATATTTACAAGCATTCTGGTTTATTTCTGTTCATCACCAACCAAGTGGAAGTAGACTGTGTGCTGCCATGTTCGTCGTCATCATCTAATAACCTCCCTGAATATATGCATTCAAGCGGTCTAGCTCCTGCCGGTGCTCACTGACCACAGCTCGAACCACATCTCCGATGGACACCATTCCTATCATTCCTTTGTCATTGATTACTGGAATGTGCCTGATACGGTTATCTGCCAGGAAAATGCAAAATACAAACTCATATATCACTATCCTTTGCTAAGCAGAAAAGAATGATATGATTTTATGAAGATGTAGTTTACCAGTCATCAGTTGCATTGCCTTCAAAACTTTTGTGCCAGGAGTAACCGTAATAAGCTTGTTCTGCAACCATCACTCAACAGCATTTGCAAACAATCAAGTTCTCCATATATAACACAAGGTGGGTTTTATAGTTCCAGAGGAAAGATTATAAATGAACTTTTGTATGTTATACCTCTTCGGTCATGATGTCCCCAACTTTTGTTGACTTGGATGACCTTCCCTGCACTATTATCTTCCTGAGATAATCTGGAAATATATGTTGAGCAGAAGATATCAGTAATGGGAAGATGCTGCTTATGTTGCTTACGGAACTATGCAAATGCCATAAGTTGAGACTTATAAACAGAACAAAATATCAATCGAGCATAAGAAGGAAAAGAACTATGATGAAGTTGCAAGTAGAAACATATTTTCTTGATAATTGTACCATCAAGGAAACAGAAAACAACAATTAAAGAAAATAAAATTTGAGAAATGAAAAAAGTTCAAACATTTATTTGGCATAATAATATTTTTTTCGCAAATATTACAACATAATGACGTGATGAGCTTTGCTCTACCAAACACCTAACAAATCATGAATGTTAATTCTTTGTAGAGCGGTGTTAGAAATACTATCACTTTCACTTGTACCATTCTTTAAATAACACGTGAAAATTTACTTCTTTTTACACATTAACCTCCCTTAACAATATGCGAAAAGAGAGTCTAAAAGGAAGTAAAATTTACAGTGTCACTTGAAGAATGATGTAAGTGAAAATGATAATGTAATTGAAAGTATTCCTAGCACCACTCTTCTTTGTATTACCAAAAGGATAGTAAACACTTCACACTATTACCTCAGTATTTACTATTAGTATTTACCTCTCTCTGTTATGATTCCTGCAACTGAGTCCTGCTCTCCAGGTTTCACCACAACCAGAGCTCCAACATTGTGCTGGGTCATCTACAAGAATAATTGATTAGTTTATGAATTGTACAAAAATAAATTAAGGTCCTGTTTGTGGGTAAGTACTGCATACCGACTTGACAGCATCATAAACAGTGTCATCAGTAGTGCACCAGAGCCACGAACCATCAGCACCTTTACCTTTGCCTTTCAAGATGTCTGCAATTGTGGTGCTCTCAAAGCCATGCTCTTCCATGCGGGCAGGCTTAGCTGATTCAAACCTTGAGAAGATAACAGGCTGCAGGAGAGGACTCACGACACGCATTCGTTGCAAAATTGCATTTTTCACAATGCTTCCACGTGACAAGATGGCTTGATATGCTCCTTGCATTTTCAACTATGTAAAAAAGACAACTGTATCAAATACTTTACTCCAGCATGTAAATGGTTGATTTAGTAAGTGACTGGAACTGAAGTCATAATGTTAACTCCTTGCACAGATCTGAAAACCTTAATCACTTCCCAATAACATTTTTTTTTATGTACAAACTACAAAGTCCTAAATATTACTTTCTTACTCACGTTAATCTGGAATCTTATAACTTCAGTGCCAACTGAATAGTGGTCAATAGATTATCCAAGGTGGTAATTCAATCATTTTCTTGTCCTTAGGCTCTTCCGTGAGTACTTATTTCTCTTTTGTAATTTTCTTATGTCAATGTTTGGAATAGTACTTTTGCTTTACATATTTTTCTTTGAAATTAAATATAATTTCAACCCACAAAGTAACGTTATATTCTAAGGTTTGATAGCTTACATAAAGAAAAAGAAAAACAGGATATTCCAATTTGAACGCGTAGTGGTTGTTGAATAAGACTCCTTAACTTGCTAAAACTATGGACCTGAAATTCCATTCTAGTCCAGTAAATTCTATACATTTAGCACCTATATCTCAAAATAAAATTAGTATTTTAATACAAAGAAGTGCAAATGAAGTTACTTGTTGGAAAATGAAAAGGACCAAGTATGTTTCAATAGAAATACTTTTAAGCAAATTATACAAGAAAATACTAGTTGAAAAGGTTGGACGGAATAAATAAATAAAAAGTGGGTGGAGAGTGTGTTAAATATAATAAAAATCAAAAAGTCAATCTATCTCAAATGATCTGGATTGGTAATTATAACCCTGCCTGCAAAATATATGTTTTGTAGGCCAATGAGGATTTGAAAGGGTCAGTTGAGATTGTAATATTTAATAGTGCTCAT
Organism: Hippophae gyantsensis; assembly: GCA_030763125.1. NCBI lineage: Eukaryota > Viridiplantae > Streptophyta > Magnoliopsida > Rosales > Elaeagnaceae > Hippophae > Hippophae gyantsensis. Next base: position 13,068,057 of record CM061037.1, on the reverse strand, counting down.
TTTCCAAACCTTTTCCTTTGTGAAGTTTAATACACAACATTAACTAGAGAGATTAATAAACATTACAGGGTCTCTTTCACAGTTTTGGGCAACAAAATTAATGGTCAAAAGTTGCAAAAGTGTTATCTGTCATAACATGTACACAAATGAATTCAGAATCATCTCATTTTTTTTTAGTTCTTTTCATCTTTGTATGTTTAGAACCCATCCTATTTAGATTATTAAAAAAATCTCGAGATATTTGTTTTTATTATTGTTTAAAAATAAAAAAGCGTTTGCAGAGAGATTAGTATATACAGCTCTCCTATACTATCTCAAACAAATCTCCCTCATGGGCATGCGCCAGAATCACCCATATTTAAAACAGAAACTAACAGATGATGCAGTTTTCTTAAAACCATTTTGGATGCATCCTCCAGTTTAAACAGAAAGCTTTATAATATATTTTCTTTAATGAAAAAAAATGGAATACCGAAATGATCGAACCGACAATCAGATAAATATTTGTAAAATCTGAGGCAGAGATTGGGTAATTAACAGCCAGCAAATGCACACTAAATGATCCAGCTGGATCAGATATGTAACAAGGAAGTACCACCACATCGATCACATGAATTAAAAAATAAAGAGACACAAAGAAACAAAAGGAAATTAGAAGAAAACAGAGCATCAATCTATTAGATCATTTCCAGTTTAGTAATGGTTGAAGTGTCCTACGGCATTCATAAAGGCAAAGGAATAAGATAATCATCGTAAAGTTCAGATGTTTAACTCTAAGAAGAATTAAAGTAAGAAGTAGAGTACCTGAGACCTGAGTCAAAAGAAAGAAGAAAATTGGGGGCAGAGAGATGGATAAGGATTAACGAACCCTAGTCACTAGAGCAGAGTCTGAACATATGAAGACCTAACAACTTATTTTGACGTTTTGGTAATTTATTTTATTTATAAACTACTTTTAAAAAAAAAAATAAGAACCGGATAAACTCTACTAGGGGCATTATTATTATTTCTTTACTGGCGGCATTATTCATGCAAGCGAGTTAATATTCTTCCCTAATAACATTATATATCTTTTTAATTAAATATTAAATATTTATATTTTTTAAGAAAATAAATACACCAAATTTATATTTTATTAACCTAAAATATTATTGCATTACTTACTTCGATAATTTTAATTTACAATTTAATTTTTTCATTAATAATTATCTTAATATCACTATTATTTAATAAAATTATCCTAGATAAAATATTCTTCAAATAATAATAATTTATTTTATTTTAATATCATTATTCTATTTCTATGATAATTATGTCACATAATATTAAATTTGTTACTATGAAAAGAATGAAAAAAAAACTTCAAACTTATAATCAATAAAATATTATTAATTATATTTAATTTATATATATATATTATTAAAAAAAATATGACATGTAATTTTATTTTAAATATCATTAAATTATATTTATTTTAAATTTAACTACAATCATTTAAATTATTTAATATTAAAAATCATCTAATTGAATATCGTTCAATATTATTAAATTTGTTATTTTTATTGTTATAATTTTAAGAGTTTTATTTTTTAAAAATTTTCAAAAAAATTTTAAAAAATAATAAATAGTATCTTTTATGGTTATCTTATTTTACTATTGGAAATAAAATTAATATATTATTTTATATTATATTATATTATTTAAATTTGTTTAATATTATTTGTTATTTAATTAAATATGATCTTATTTTTATTATTATAATTTTAAAGATGTTATTTTTTATAATTAAAAATTTTAAATTCGTTTAAATTTGAAATAATACATATTCTTGAAATAAAAAAATGCAATGAAAAATTTATTATTAGATCAAGGAGATCTCATTGTTACATAGCTCAAGTCGAAGAAACATGTCAATTAGACATACTGGCAATCTCACTATCAGGCATAAGTGTTCGAAAGTTGTCATTGTATACTCTTTTGGGTCAGTAGGAGGCGGGGGAAGAAGAAGGAGACTAGGCAGGATCTATCATTAATGAATTCCTCGTACATATAAGATCTATCAAAAAGATACTTCGAGATCAAGGTATATTAGCTAAGAAGACCCTGGACATGAGAAGGAGCAAATATTTAACAAAAACTCAAGGATCAATTGGTGTATATAAATTGAATATCATAAAAATAATATTATTAGTATAGAATGGGTTAAAATTTAATGAGTTTAATATTCAAAAAGATTATATAATTAGTGTTTAAATTAAACATATTTAATAAATGATATTTAAAGTGAAATGTTAAATGTTAAATTAAAATTTTCATATATATTAAAAATGTAAAGTTGAATTAAATACAATATTTATATATATTGGTATAATTTCATCATGAAAAACTAAGAATAAATCAAATCAACAACTCGTACCAAAAACTAATGGGTTGAAGTTTTTATAAGTTATGAAATCATTTAAAATGTATACTTTATTTTTATAATTTTTAAGTTATATGTTTAAGTTATTATATTTTATCAAAAGTCATACTTAAATAATTTATCTTTTAATTTAAAAGTTTTAATCTATTCTAAATAATCTATTTTAAAAAATAAAAATAAAAATAAATATTTTTTAAATGTATATTAAAATTTTGATTTTTAAAATAAAAAAAGTAAAACAAAAAAAGTTACTAACTTTTTTTTATCTAAATGCTGCAGTTAAAAAAATTAAAATTATGAAAAAATGTAAAAAATAAATAAATTAAAAACACAAAATTTAAGTTTTACATTCTAAATATAAATTGAATATTTCTTTAAAATTTTGATTTTTTTATTAATTTTAAAAGTTTAGATTTTTTTATTTTATTTTTTAGAATTTTAAATTTATCATTTGAAAAACGATTGTTCCGAGTAAATTGAAACATCTAAAAACTAAAATACTTTAGATGAGTGATAGAGAATTAAAATATACTTTTTAATGAATTATAATACCTTAAATATATATATATCAAAAATTAAAATATTAAAATGTATATTTTAAAAAATTATAGGTAGAAACGTTAACCCAAAACTAATTGTAATCCACCTTTCTTTTTATATTCTATTTGATTTAAGACTTTTTTTTTTCTTTCTTTCAATTACAAAATTAATCTTAAACTTTCCCAAATCTTTTTCACAACATTATATCTCCTATCCTTTCAACTTTAACATATTTAGTTAAATTTTCTACTCGTTATTTTGTTTTAAAGTAAGTCATCAAAGTGTAATTTAAACGTGCAAGAAGAGAAAAAGTAGGTCTTATGTCAAACTCCTCTACAATATATATATATACCTCAAACTGAACTCAAACCATGATTTTCTACGTGCCAGAGTGAACGTAATGCCTTGAGCCAACAGTTCGTTTAAATCGAATAATATTTTGTGGCAGTTCCAATGCGACTTGAAACGGTCAAAAGATTTAAGTTTAGTCAATATTCAAAGTTTCAACTTTGCACGGGTTTTTCTTTTCTCTTGCAATTCTGGGTAGCAAATGTTCAGTTCATCACCAAGCAATGACTATTCTGCCTCAAATTTTTCTTAATCATTCTTGCCCTTTTCTGTCATGTTCCATATATTTTATTCTATAATATCATATCTGCTGAAATTAACTTAAGAGCAAGCTGATGGGTATCAGATTCGCTTCGTCTTGTTGGATTTTGATTCATTTTCTGCTACATTTAACGCAACTCTCTTGTCTCGCCAAATCCTTACCTCCTATGCTGTTCCTGCAAGTCCCTCCATCTCATGGACCAATTACAACCGAATTAACCATTCAAATTTAGTTACTTTCACTGAAGGGTCAAGAGTAAAATTCATTCTTTCTAGAACATCAATAGGTCCAGTATTTGCCTGTGGTTTCTTTTGTAATGGAAACTGCACCAACTACCTATTTGCCATTTTCATTCTTTCCAGTCCAAACCATTTTGGAGACAATGACTTGGATATGGAGCCACAGATAATATGGTCAGCAAACCACAACGAATCCGTAGGACTAAATGCAACTTTGGAGCTCACAACATCCGGTTTAATCTTAAAAAATTCAGGTGAAGTTATAACCTGGAGGACAAACACAAGTGGTTAAGTCTATTGCAAGCTTGAGCTTGACTGATATGGGAAATCTTGTGCTCTATGTTAAGAATGATGCTACAATTTGGCAATCTTTTGATCACCCAACTGATGCACTTCTTTTTGGGCAAAAGTTAATGCCAGAACAAAAACTAACAGCTAATTCTTCAGCATCAATTTGGAGAAAAGGTTTATTTTCGTTCTCATTCACTATCAATGATGGGCTGTTTGCGTTTGTAGAGTCTAATCCTCCCCAATTTTATTTTCAAAAGATATATTATAGTTCAGATGGTTCCAAAAGACCAAGATATGTTGATTTTTACAATGACACTCTTGGTTTTTATTATTCATCCTCGGGTTCAAGCAATCGAGAAAGAGTTTTGAGCGTTCCTGTAAAAATTTTGCCAGATGGATCAGCTGATTAATAGAGATTTGTTTATGGGCTTATCTTGGTGGAATGTCAAGTAATGGAGTTGATCTTTTGGAACTTGTTAACTGTGATTTTTCCTATGGCTTGTGGTAACTATGGTGTAATTGTCCAGAAACTGAAAATGGGATCAACTATTTTAAGCTAATAAACTACAGAAAACCAGATTTGGGGTGCTTGGAAATCACTCCTTTGTCCTGTGAAGCTACTCCATATCATAGATGGGTAGTGTTAACTTCACTATCCATAATATTCTTATAATTCTGATATTATTTTGTGTGGGGTTTTGATTGTCTATTTATGTTAGAATTTCAATCAATATGAACTTGATTTGTTCGCTAAGTCATATATGTTTGAGTATATATTTTTTTTCTATTTGTAATATATAAAAAGATTTTTTTGTGTACATATTTTATGTTTATAATCTTTAAAGAAGTAGTATCTAAAATTAAGTTGTTGAATTCATCTTTTTTAAAGAAATAGATTTTTTTTTGTGTACGTACTTTGCAATTAGCATTTAGATTTGATGAAAATTCGAGACTTGAATTGTATAATCCATCAATCTTCGAATCTTTGAGAAAATAATAATCACTTTGAAGGAGTTACTCTTCATAAGTAATGTTAGAGTTATATATAGACGTTGATAAGAACCCTTAAACAAAATCATTATCTTTGTCCAATATATTAGCATAAAAAAGTAAGTGACTTAGCATGCAGGGTTATTTAAGTCGCCAGAAAATGTAAACCTAAAAAGAGTCCAAGTATTTAAAAACGAAGAAGATAGATTTATGATAACTTTGAAGAATTACTAATTTAATAAGATTTATAGAAAATATTTAAAGAGAAACGGAGATTCTTTATTAATGAAAGGGATGGAATATACAAGTATACAACCTTACATATATTAATGTTACATTGATTAACGTTATGTCTGAGGTGTAATAAAGCAAGTACATTACAAGACATATTACTATTTGTTGTTATTTAGGTCGCGAGAAACTATAAAACTAAAAAGAATCCAAGTATTTAAAGACGAGGAAGATAGATTTGTGACAATTTTGAAGAATTACTAGTTTAATAGGATTTATAGAAAATATTTAAAAAGAAACGAAGATCCTTTATTAATGAAAGGGATGAAATATACAAGTATATAACCTTACACGTATTAATATTACATTGATGAATGTTATGTCTGAGGTGTAATAGAGTAAGTACATTACAAGACATATTATTATTTGCTTTAATATACTGCTATTAATAGGTCGTTTATGATTAAAGAGATCATAATCAATTTTTACATTTTAGATCGTGACAATCGTCTTATTTACATATTGTTTATTTTACATAATCAATTGAACAATACAGTTAGTTAATAATCAATATATCTTAAATATTTATATTGTTTATTTCAAATAGATCATCAAAATTACATTTTTTAATTTATTCTTTAAATTTGGTTGATGAAGGAGAAAAACAACAAAAGATTATGATTAATAATATTTTTATGATAAAATTATTCGAATCGTTTGTACACCTTGAACATATCAAATAAAAACTATTATTTAAAATTTTGGAGAGAAAGAAACAAAAGATTCAACCTTGATATGAAAATAAAGGACGGAGGAGAAGGTTGAGATGTCGTTCATGAAGATTATGTTAACTTGGTCTAACTGATTGAGTTGGTGGGAGTGCCATAAATATGGTGATGTGAACTTTAAAATCATACTCTACTTGAAGCTCTAATTCAATTGTTTAACAGTTTAACAAATTAAGGATTAATTTTTAAAGCATTAAATTTGTTCTTTCAACAAAAGTTACATGTGTATCAAGTATGGGACAAAATATAAATATATTAATGATAATCGCTATAAAAATATTTATGTAAAATTAAATTTAATTTTTGGGGATAAATTTGCAATTACTCAAACAATATATGTAGATATACGACTAGCTCGCATGATATAATTTTCACTAAATCTTAAATACATAAAATTCGGTTATATTTTCATAATTTTCGCAGTTTAAGTGTCTGAATTTACAAAAATACAAAATACGATAAACTATAGACGCCTCGAACTTTCTGGAATAATATAACAACGGTGAAACCTCAAATACAGTAACATAAACCGTAAAGCAGAACTAACCTTCAAGGCAATCGCTCGATAAGCGAGAGAGTGAGAGAGACAACAATGGCGGTCAATCGGATTTTTCGCGCTCTCGTTTATGCCTCGAACAATGGCCCTTCATTCTCCGTTCTCTTCAGCGAGCGCCTCAATCAATCCATATTACTCTCATCAACAACAATATACTCCAACTCCGTAACCAGAGCATTCTCTTCTCGCTGTTTTTTCACTCTTACTCCAAACCTTCATAGCAGAGCACTTTACATTCCAAAGAAGAGTAGATCATTTAGTTCCACCGAACCCACAAAAGTCAACACCAAAGTAAACTTCTCACTTCCAGATTCCGATTCCGACGATGAAGATACCCAAAATAACATCCCGAAAGAGATAGACAAGTCCAAACTCCCACCTCCTTACGACCCATTTAACAAAAAACCGGTAATTGAGGAATCAGCTGATCCAAAAGACTTGCAAGAAGTTTTTCACAAAATGCGCTCAGAAGGCCTTTTCAATAGTGCAGTCAAGATGTTCGATGGATTGTCTAAAGACGGTTTAACCCATGAATCATTAGAGCTCTTTGCCCAAATCAAAGATAAGGGTCAAATGCCTGATGTTGTTGCTTATACCGCTGTGATTGAGGCCTATGCGAATGCGGGACAAGCAAAAGAAGCTCTGAAGGTGTATTTGAAGATGCTTGCTTCTGGGGTTTTGCCTAATGCCTATACTTATACTATTCTTGTTAAGGGGCTTGCTAAAGATGCTAAGTACTTGGGTGATGCTAAGAAGTGCTTGTTAGAAATGATGGGCAAAGGAATGCGACCAAATGCTGGTGTTTATACGGCGGTGATTGAGGCTTTTGTGAAAGAGGAAAAAGTAGAGGAGGCTAGGGAACTTCTGCAGGAAATGAAAGGTAAAGGATTTGTGCCTGATGAGAAGAGTGTTAAAGAAGTTTTGAATAGTAAGAGAGGACCATTGTTTAGGAGTGTTATGAACATTCTCTTTGGAAAATAGATTATTGGGCTGTTTTGTTATGAATTTTTCGAGCCTTGTTTCATTAGAGAATGATTATTGCTTGTGGATTATGGGTTGGGGCAATTCTTCTGTGTGTACTTTTGATAGGTTAATTGTAGTTTAAAGCACTCATAGTTTCACTTTATCAGTAATAAAATTAATTTTGTTTTATGGGCTTTCAAGTTCTAATTTTGATTGTAAAATAGTAAAAGAAATTAAAATTCAAGATTAAAATGCAGTCTAAGATGACACCATGACCATGATAGACATTAGATACTAGACGTTGAAGAATTTTATCAAATTCTAGTTAGCTGTATCAATTTCACATTCATAATCCATGAAGACTTGAGGGTTCATGAGCTGCACTAGCGAAATTGTGTGGAGAGGCTTGCCTAGCAATCTTCTGCGAGTGAGAAATTGTTGCGACATTTGTTTCATTGTTTGTCGATGATCTGGTTTAAGTGTAAGCATGCAAATGCCAGAATAGCTACAAGAACAACATAATGCACAAGTAGTTGGCTTCTCAGTGGAGACAAGCATTGATCTAGTATTAAAGCCAAATACAGCTTTTACATAATAAAATTGTTCATGTCATTTTTAGCTATGTATAATCTAAAAAGAACTCTAGCTGGGTGCCTGGTTCTGGAATTCTGACCCATTGAAGTCTTCCCTGCTTGTGGATACGTCACCTTCACTTTCTGTGCCATATGAGATGACACTTATCGACAAGAATGTGGACTTCCGTTGAGCAGGTTATGTTATAAATTAACACTTTAGAAGCGAAGATCGGGTCTAATTTTAGTTGTATAAATTAATAATAATGGATAATAGTAAAATAATAAATAGTAAAAAAATAAATGACACACAATGATTTAAGTGGTTCAACTTTTCAATGTGAAAAGTCTATTCTACTGATAACGGTACATCGAGAAAAATCCACTAATAATCAAATAGAGATACAAACACCAATCTTCAGAGATTCACAAAATTATACCAAAATCTAAAATACACCCACAAAATAACTCATTCTAATTTATTGATAATATGTAGCAAGATAAATTAACAAATTTGTTATTAAATCAAATATTACCATACAAATGAGATGGAAGATAATTAGCGACAGCGGCGACACGAAATTGTCAAAAGAAAACATGGAAGCAAATCCCAGAACTCTTCTTCTTCTCTGTTCTGCAATTTAATTAAACAATACTGCTTCTCTTCACTCTCTCTTTGTTTCTGCTCTCTATCTTTGGCGGCTTCTGCTCTTTTTCTTTTGGATTTAACAGTTGCCAACTGTTGTTCTGTTCTCTATCTTATTTTCCCAACTATAGTTCATCTTCTTGCAGAAACAAACACACATATATATAAGAGTTGAGGGTTTAAGAGCAAATGGGTTTTGGGCTTTGGGTTGGAAAAAATTATTTTTGGGCCAATAATAAATAACAAATCTCCACCTTGGTTCAAAATAGAAAACAAGTTCTTTAAATATGAAATTTCTCGAATTATCAAATAACCGTCGTCCAAAGCCCCAAAGGGTGATCATCTTCTACAAATACCAATCAAGTCCAAGCAATGCTTGAACTTGCTAAATGGAACTGGTTTGGTTAACATATCAGCTGAATTCTCTGTAGTGATTATATTATTAACAACAATAGCACCCTGAGAGACAATGTCACGAACAAAGTGATATGTGACATCAATATGTTTGGCTCTTTCATGATACATAATATTCTTGGTCAAGTGTATCGCACTCTCACTATCACAAAATACAACAGAAGTATCCTGCTGTAAACCCAAATCACAAACCAAACCTCTACGCCAAATGACTTCTTTCACTGCTTCTACTGCTGCCATATATTCTGCCTCTGTCGTAGAAAAAACAACTGTAGACTGTAAAGTAGCCTTCCAATTAATGATACAATGAGAAAGAGTAAAGACATAACATGTCAGAAATCTTCTTCTATCCAAATCACTAGCATAATCGAAGTCCACATAACCAATAACACTGCAACCAGTATTAGAACTCCCATCATATACCAAACCAAAATTAGATGTATCTCTCAAATACCGAAGTATCCATTTCACTGCTTGCCAATGACCCTTACCAGGATTACCCATGTATCTGCTGACAACATTAACTGCATGTGAAATGTTTGGACGAGTACAAACCATAGAGTACATCAAACTACCAACGGCACTAGCATATGGAACCTGAGACATGTATCGCTCTTCTTCTTCTAACTGTAGTGACAAATCCAAAGAAAGCCTGAAATACGTAGCTAACGGTGTACTCACAGGTTTAGAATCTTTCATACCAAAGCGTTTAAAAACTTTTTCAATATAACTTTTCTGAGTCAAATAAAGCTTGCCCGCTTGTCTATCACTGTAAATTTCCATGCCTAAAATTTTCTTCGATGTACCCAAATCTTTTATCTCAAACTCACTATTAATTTGAGACTTTAATTTATGAATCTCAAACTTATTCTTAGAAGCAATAAGCATGTCATCAACATAAAACAACAAATAAATGGATGAACCATCATGAAATATTTTATGATAAACACAACTATCATAATCACTCCTAGAGTAACCATGATCAATCATAAAAGAATCAAATCACTTATACCACTATCAAGGGAATTGCTTCAACCCATATAAAGACTTTTTCAATAAACAAACATGATCTTCCTTATCTGGAACAACAAACCTCCCTGGTTGATGCATATATATTTGTTCTTCAAGCTCACCATGTAAAAAGGCTGTCTTGACATCAAGTTGTTCTAATTTCATGTCAAATAATGCAATCATAGCAAGTAACACACGAATAGAGTTATGTTTCACAATAGGTGAAAATACTTCATTGAAGTCAATACCCTTCTTCTGACAATAACCTTTTGCAACAACACGTGTCTTGAACCTAGCTACTTTAACCTCAGGTATACCTTCTTTTTTCTTGAAGACCCATTTGTTTCCAATAATCTTTTGGCCTTTAGGCAGTTTCACCAATTCCCAAGTATGATTCTTATGAAGTGATTCAATCTCTTCATTCATAGCAACCAGTCACTGAACAGACTCATCACAAGTGACAGCTTCATGATAACTAGAAGGTTCATACACCTCAATAGACTTTGCCACAAACAATGCAAAAGAAACTAAGTTAGTATCTTCGTACATCTGAGGGCATCAAATCTCTCTTATTCTTTTACCCTTAGCAATACTATATGGTTGCTCATGTTGCTCTTCTCTTACATCATGAGCAGAATCATCTATCTCATCCACAAATGGCTGATCTGAAGTGTCCTCTTGCACTTGACTAGGAGCTCCACTCTCAAGCTTCACCTGCTCACTAACATCGTGGTCTTTATCTGCAACAATAGACTCTTTTTTCTTTTCCAACATGGAAAACTCATCAAACTTAACATCTCTGCTAATCAAAAATTTAGGTGACTTGGGTTCAACACACCATAATCTATAACCCTTCACCCTAGAAGGATACCCTAAAAATATGCATTTCAATGTCCTAGGCTCAAGTTTACCATCATTAACATGAGAATAAGCAGGACAACCAAAATTTTCAAATCAAAATGATCAGCAAGAGTACCAAAGAATACCTCAAACGGAGTCTTTAACTCAATTGTAGTTGATGGAGACCGATTCACTAAATAGCAGGCATGGTTACAAGCTTCAGCCTAAAAGGATTTATCCAAGTCAGCTTGAAAGAGCATACAACGAGCTCTTTCTAAGAGGGTCTTATTCATACGTTCTGCTACTCCATTTTTTTGTGATGTATAACGCACAGTGTGGTGTCTCACTATGCCATTCCTTTCACAGAACTCATTAAACTGATTGTCACAAAATTCCAAACCATTATCAGTCCTCAAATGCTTGATTTTCTTGCTTGTTTGATTTTCTATACAAGCCTTGAATTTCACAAATTTTGAGAACGCATCATTCTTATTATTTAGAAAATACACCCAAACATGACGAGAGAAATCATCAATAAAAGTCAACATATACCGGGCACCACCCTTAGACACAACACAAGAAAGACCCCAAAGATCTGAATGAATATAATCAATAGTACCTTTTGTTTTATGGATGGTTGTACTGAACTTGACCCTGCAATGCTTTCCATAAATACAATGCTCATAGAAATCAAGCTTTCCAGTTTTCTAACTATAAAGCAAATCTCGTTTGCTCAAAATAGACATTCCTACTTCACTCATATGCCTAAGTCGCATATGCCATAATCGAGTAGTGTCTGAATCTTGATCTAACGAGGACGAAATTGATACACTGCCAATAAAGTACTACCCTGAAGCATATAGAGGCCACGTGACAATTGCCCTCTAATAACAACAAGAGCACCCTTACTAACTTTTAAAACTCCACCTTCACCTACATACTTATAACCTTGTGAATCAAGAGTACCCAAAGATATCAAATTCTTTTTCAAATCTAGAATATGGCGAATATCTTTCAAAAGTCCTAACAATACCATCATACATCTTAATTCGGACAGTACCAATACCAACAACCTTGTAGGACATATTGTTTCTCATCAAGACAACACCCCTATCAATAGACTGATAAGAAGCAAACCAATCTCTACTGGGGCACATATGGTAAGTGCAACCCGAATCAAGAATTCAAACATCTCCAGGAGAACTAATAGATACTAATATAACATTTTCACCATCGGAACCAGAACTATCTACAACACCAGTAACATCATTAGTACTAGAAGACGTTGTGACAGATTTTCCTTTACCTTTGAGTTTCGGACAATTTACTTTTCAGTGCCCTTCTTGATAGCAATAGTTGCATTTATCTTTTCTTTTTCTAGATTTGGATCTAGACTTGCCTCTATTATTGCTTGTGTCTTTTTCTTGATTTCTACCTCTGACAAATAAACCACTGTTATTATCATTACTGCTTATAGACACCTTTTTCTTCAACTCTTTGGAATTCAAAGTTGCTTTGACATCTTCCAAAGAAATAGTGTCTCGCCCATATAGCATGGTATCAACAAAATGTTCAAATGAATGAGGTAATAAACATAATAAAACTAAGGCCTGATCCTCATCGTCAATCTTAACACCACCATTTTTCAGATCACGAATAATTTTAGTAAATTCATCAAGGTGATCGTATAAAGGTGTACCTTCTGACATTATGAATGTATACAAACGCTGCTTTAAATATAACCGACTTGTCAAAGACTTGATCATATACAAATTCTCCAAGACTTTTACCCTTTAGGAATGGTTTAATTTGGTGATAGTATACTCTTTAAATCTAATGAGCTAAAGTGATAAAGATTAGGCTTATTTTTGTCTTTTGTGGTGATTAGGAGATTATGCATCGTAGATATCATCTTTTAACTTGAAATACTTGTGTCTTGGACACTATCATGTTGGGGGAATTATAGTAACTGATCCATAAAATAAATATAAAAATGTTATTTATTCATTTTTTTAAAAACTAAGTTGTTAGGGTGTAAGTTAATTATTCTCTTACATGTTATATTTGGATCTTGAGAATTTCTTAACTCGATGCGTTTTCATTTTTGTTAAAACTTTTGAAGAATTGATGATCGAGACGTCTACAATGAATATGTTTTTTTATATTTAAGTTTGTTGACATTGTGTTGTAATGATACAAACAGTTAATTCGTTGGTTTACAATTGGATGAGATCTATTTTATATGACATAAGATTGTCGTTATGATTTATAATTACAAGTTCAATAGGCACATAACAGTGACTTGATAGTCTAACAGGACCTAATGATTTTACTTCTAATAAGAAACTCAAAACGTGTTATGTTATTTACAAAGTGTTTATTATTTATAATTACATTATCACTTAATTTCTTAAATTATATGAGAGATTTGCAAACAAAGGAACTAATAAAACCAAAACAAAAGTATACAAGGTGTGAACAAACGAGGTGGATGAATTGTATCTCTCAACTATTCTTGATGTATTGTTCTTCTACCCGGAAAATGGAGGATATAATCTACTACTTGTTGACTTTTAATGGTAATATCTGACTTTAAATGGCTAGATTGGTTCAGAATTTTGTGGAACAATAGTGGGTTTGTTGAACTGGAATAAGACAATTCTTAATGACTAAATAATTTACCAGAAAATTATAATTAATTAGGTACATATATATATGACTCTTCAGTCTTCCTACACAAGGAAACTCCATTCATTGCAGGCTTTTACAACTGCATATAGAATCTCTCTCACACATACATACAATAGTTCAAAGCTTGAGTTCTTGATGTTTAAATATTTTGAGTTTGACACGCATACGTGATCTGAAAGAGTTTTAATATGCTTGCAAAGTAGAACAGGAAGAATGTATGAGTTGGTACACCTATCTAGATATTCATCATCCTAATTGGCTTATTGAATTTCGTACGTCTGATTACTTGACAAAGTTTTCCCATCTTACGCTAATTGTTGCTTCATCGTCCTAGATATTGTTGCTTCTTGCAATAAAATAATATATATTATGGATTTAATCGGCAGTCTTTTTAATTAGCATACAATTCTCTTGCGGATGAGCCAATCTTCAATCTTCTTTTTTTCCATTCGGGACCCATCAGAAAGATGAAAGATTGTATTAGTATTATAAAATAAAAATAAAAAAAGCAAAAAAGATTCAACTTATGAGATTTGGAGAAGCCATAGTATATTTTTAAAATAAATAAATAGTCTAATCATCTCTTTATACTTTTTTTTAATCTCTTTCTTTAAAAAAAAGAAGTTTATTTTCTTTATGTGTTACATTCTTTAATAAATTCAATAAAATAACATTTTTTCATTTATAATAATAAAATAATATTTAAATATTTTTAATTTTTAATTTTTAATTTTTAATTTTTAATAAAAATATATGAATTAAATATAAAAAATATTATTTTTATTTTTAATATATATATATTTATATTGATGACGTACATTTTCCTCCAAGACCATTAAATTACAGCCTTAAAGAATTTGAATATTACAAACAGTGACACCAAAATGTCCAAAATATACTAGTTGTATTCTCAATTCTATTTTAAACTTCAACAATAATACAATTTATTTATTTTTTTACAACTTTTATCTTGACAAAAAAACTATTACATACGGGAAAACTTTAGAGTTTAATTCTTATGTGTTATTTTTGATGTATTGTGTTGTTAATATGCATGTAATAAATACATGAATAAAAATAAAAATAAATGTGAATTCTTGTTACATAAAAATTGGATATTCTATCAACATGTTTGCAAATTACTAGCGCCACAAAGTTACATGCCAAAAGTGATATTATAGATGAAAATATTGATATAAGTAAAATTAGCAAGAATTTAATTTTTAAGAAAATTTTGAAGATATTATTAATATTTATAGTTATTTAAAGAAAATCTAAAAAAATATGAAAATTATTACTAAAATTTACAAATATTTATAAAATTTTGATAAATATATAAATAAATAATAATACATTAATTAAATTAAATTTATCATCTAAATAATATTTATTGCATGTAAATATCAGCAACCACATTTGATTAACCATTGATTATCCTCAAATTTAAAAATAACATCATTAAATGATAAAATAATGTTATTTTTGGTGCATATTAATATTTAAAATATAATATTGTGAATGACTACGAAATATCTTTGACAAATTTTAAAACATTATGTATGTAGTTAATTAAAAACATCATTTTGGGAGAGACGTGGGATTATGTCAAGGTGTATGTTACATATAGAAATAATTATAACAAAACACAATTAAAATTTTTATTTAATAAATATAAACATAAATTATATAATACAACTTTAAATAGAACGAGAAATGTATAATAAAAAATAGATGAAAGGAATATATAAAGTTACTTATAATACAAGTATACATAAATGTTTAATTCTTTATATTTTAATTAGATTCCAACTTTGATCGTTTGTTCAAATGTTATTACGATCTCAGTTTTTATAAAATAAAACATAAAAAGTTATTAGCTATAAAATTAACTAAAATATATCACAAATAATAAGACATTTTCACTTATTTAAAAAAATTATAATTTTATAATTAAATTTTTCATGGATATTTGCTACCAATCTTACCGATATATTCTATATTTTTCATTATATTTGAGAAAATAAAATAACTGAATCGAAATCAACAATCTCAATATTCATACTGATATGTATTTTTTTTAATGTTATCGATATTTTTAAAGAAAACTACGTCTATCTTATTTCAATATTCATATTTTTATTTTATCAATATATCAAAAAAATTATTGAAATATATCACATAAATAAATGATCTCAATGAAATATAAGTACAAAAGTAAATTTATATTAGAGTAAAATGTCGTAGAAATTACTTAGATTATATCAATTATATCGTTTAATTATTTAAATAAGAAATAATATTATTTAATTATTTTATTTTATAAAAAATAAATTAAAGATAAATTATATTATTTTAATGATTTTATATTAAAATATTATTATTTTTTTATCAAGTGATTAAATATAATTAGAATACAAGTATTTAATAATAATAAAGTCACAATTAGTATAAAAAATTCCAAAATATTTGTTTTTAATATATTTTATTAACCATTATCTTATTTTATTATTTTATTAAAAATTAAGATATATATATTTAAATAAATTTTTGTTTAAATTTTATTATTCATAAATTTTTTTAAATAATTTTATATTAAATTCACGTTTATCTTTGTTAAAAATTTATACTTTAATTAAATTTTAATCACTTGATATAAAATAAAAAATTTTAATAAAAAATTATTAAAATAATATAATTTATTTTTAATTAATACATTTTATAAAAATAAATGAATAAATAATATTATTTTTAATATAAAAAATTAAACTATTCAAATAATATAATATAATGGATTTTTATAACATCTTATCGTATATAATAAACACACAAAATTGTTCAAATTTAAATTCAGAGAAAAAGTAAAAACAGAAAACCAAGTAATAGGAATACATAAATAAATATTAAGACAGAGCAATGGCACAAATATTGTCAAAATATTGTATTTTTTTGATAATTATCAGTATATTTTATTATTATTTCTGTTCTGTTTATACAAGAGTTTACAATATATGTATATAAGGAAAACGAAAATTAAACAATAACCATAAAACCTGCACATCCAGGTTTTATGGCTCCACTAATATTATTGTCTGCTCCATGTTTCACTCCATTGATCATTTGTGTCTGCCACTGTTATAGCACACACCAACACTCTTCCTCAAGTTGGTGCATATATGTCTCTTATGCCCAACTTGTCAAGTGAGTTGTAGAAGTTCCTTGCGGAACCTGATTTTGTGAGTATATCGACCAATTGATCTTACGATTTAACAAATGGAAGCTTAATAATCTTTTCTTCAAGATTCTGTTTGATGAAATTCCGATCCACTTCAACGTGCTTCGTGCGATCATGTTGACCTGGATTGTGAGATATGGCAATGGCTGCTTTGTTATCACAAAATAAGTTCATTTCAGAGTTAGGAGCAACACCAATCTCAGTTAGAAGTTTTTTCAACCAAAGGAGCTCACATATTCCCTTGACCATTCCTCGAAATTCAGCTTCAACACTGGATAAGGCAACTACATTTTGCTTCTTGCTTCTCCATGTGACAAGATTGCCCCCCACGAAAGTAAAGTATCCAGCAGTAGATTTCATATCCTTCATATTCCCTGCCCAGTCTGAATCTGTATATCCAAGGACTTCCAATTGACCATTCTTTGAAAACATAAGTCCTTTCCCAGGGGAGGATTTTAAGTAACGAAGTATTCGCATGACCGCATCCATATGGTCTTCACTTGGGCAGTGCATGAACTGACTCACGACACTCACAGCATAAGCAATATCAGGTCGAGTATGAGATAAATATATGAGTTTACCTACTAACCGTTGATATCTCTGTTTATCTGCTGGTACTTGGTCCACATATTCTCCGAGTTTATGATTTTGAACCATTGGAATATCGACAGGTTTACAATCTAGTAGTTCTGCCTCTGCTAGTAGGTCCAGAGTATATTTCCTTTGGGAAAGACATATGCCTTGTTTTGATCTTGTTACCTCAATACCTAAGAAGTATTTGAGCCCTCCTAAGTTGGTCATTTCAAACTCATTTGAGAGTTGTTCTTGAAGCTTAGATCTTTCTTCTTTATCATGCCCTATAATGCTCATGTCGTCTACATAGACTATAAGTACATTATCTTCCCTAATCGATGTTTTAGGAAAAGAGTATGATCAGAGTTGCTTTGTTGGAACCCATATTTCTTCATTGCTGAACTCAACCTACCAAACCACGCTCGAGGTGATTGTTTTAGTCCATACAATGCTCGTTGTAATCTACATGCAGTTTCTTTTCCTGATGTAACAGTATATCCTGGTGGGATGTCCATGTAAATCTCTTCTTTAAGGTCACCATGAAGGAAGGCATTCTTCACGTCAAGTTGGTGCAATGGCCAATCTAAATTTGCTGCAAGAGATAACAAAACTCTCACAGTTTTTAGTTTAGCCACAGGTGAGAAGATTTCTTGATAATCTATCCCATGTTTCTGTGTATATCCTTTTGCTACAAGCCTCGCCTTGTAACGATCAACTAACCCATCTGCTTTATACTTAATGGAGAAAATCCACTTGTATCCTACCATCTTCCTCCCTTGAGGCAACTCGCTTAACACCCATGTGTTATTCTTCTGTAGTGCCTCAAATTCCTCTTTTATAGCTTGAGCCCATTTTGGATCAGATAAGGCTTCTTCAATGCTACTCGGAATTTGACACGAGGAGAGTGTTTGTGCAAATGCCCTGATAGGTTCTGATAACCTTTGAGTAGATACATAATTTGCTATTGGATACTTGGGTTGTCGTTCTTCTCTGCAGGGAGTATCGATTTGGAGGTTTACCTCGATTGTGTCTGAAAGGTAAAACATAACCAACAGATGTATCTATAGCATTAGTCTGTAAAGGTGTGATAGGATAGCTTACCTCAGGAGTGTTCTCAGCAGGAGGATCATTGGGTACTAGAGAATGGAGGGGTACATCAACCACTTCATCTTACGGAGATTCAATTACTACTTGGCTTCAGTTCTTGGAAGTTTAAGCTCGGGTCTAGATACAGGCTCCTCCATATTATTGGCACGATCCGAGTATGTTGGACTCGTGTCTAATATTTCAACATCAAGCCAATTTCGTTCTTCACCATAACTCTCCTCCTGAAGAGTGTAATTGGATACTGGTGATGGGAAAAAACATTTTGATTCGAGGAAAGTGACATCCATGGTAGTATAGTTTCTTTTAGTAATTGGATCATAACATCGGTACCCCTTTTTTTGTACACCATACCCCAAGAATACACATCGGACAGCACATGGATCCAACTTAGTTCGTTGATTTTTATGGAGGTGGACAAAAGCAACACATCCAAAAATTCGGGACGGAAGCATCAAAATAGTAGGCAAAGGAAGATGATCAGATAACACCTTTAATGGAGTCTGAAATTGTAAGGTCTTTGTGGGCATTCGATTCAGTAGATACAATTTGTAATGTGATATCACTCCGGTATTTATTAGGCATATGTGCACCGATTAGTAAGGCAGAGCCGTTTCTAAAATATGCCGATTTTTTCTCTCCATGATCTCGTTACATTTGTGGGGTTTGTGAACATGAGGTTTCATGGAGAATACCATGGTTGTCAAAGTATGTCCGGAATTGTTGATTAACATACTCCCCTCCATTATCAGACCTAAGTATCTTAATTTTTCAGAAAATTGTGTTTGAACCATGGTGTGAAACATGTGAAATGTAGCAAATACTTCATCTTTATGTTTGAGAAGGTAAAGCCATGTCATTCGTGTACAATCATCAACAAAAATAACAAACCAACGATGACCCGATGACGTAATGACCGGGGAAGGTCCCCAAATATCAGAATGTACTAACTAATGAACTACCTGCTGATTTATGATGAAACTACCATTTTTTGATTACTGATTTGCAAATTTGTAGATTTCTTTGATTCTTGATTTACGAATTACGGTCCGATTTCGATTTACGATTTCGATTTACGATTTACGATTTTTGGTGTGGCTACTTATTGTAGGCTGAGTTTTCATTTTTTGAGTTCGATTTACGGTTTATATTCGACTCTTGTAGCCGTTTCAAACAAGAACATGTGCAGCTCAGAAATGAAAGCAAGATAGTTATTTCACGTTTATTTGTTCAGAAATTCAATAGAAGATTACGGGTTACACTTAAAAAAAATATCAGCATACAACTTACAAGGAGTCAAGGGATTCGCAACACCAACTCAACGAAGAACCATAGAAAGAAGGTCGGACCCATTTGGAAACCGAGTACTCACAGCATCCGTTGGCGCAGTTCCTTGGAAACCAAGTACTCACAAGCAGCCGTTGATGCAGTTCCTGAGAATAACAGAATAGGTGGTGCTGTGTTCTTGAAACTACCATTTCGAGCAGAGAATGAAGGAAAAAACCGATATGAGGCAGTTTGCGAGAGGAGAAGAGCTGTTGCGAAGAAGAGCGCCACTGCGAAGAATCTGAGAGAAGAGGAGAAGAAGAGGGCTGCGAGATTTTGGCTGAGGAACGCAGACGGAACTGCGCTGAGGAACGCAGGGAAACTGCGCGACTTTGGAAGGAATTTTTTTTTTCTCTGCGCTCGACCAATCTGCTGAAATCACGCAGGAAGAAAGGCGCCGCTGCGAGAGAACAACAAATTAGGGTTAGGGTTATAAGTTTTTTCTGTATATTTCATTATTATTTATGTTCTGTTTATACAAGAGTTTACAATATATGTATATAAGGAAAACGAAAATTAAACAATAACTATAAAACCTGCACATCCAGGTTTTATGATTCCACTAATATTATTGTCTGTTCCATGTTTCGCTCCATTGAGCATTTGTGTCTGTCACTGTTATAGCACACACCAACAAATATGACTCAAAAATGATGTTATATATGAATCACTTTTTTTTATTTTTAAAAATCTTTCATGTTGTTTGTCAGTCGTCTCTCTCTCTCTCTGTTTTTTTCTTTTTTTCTTTTTCCTTCCTCTCGCATTCTGTCTCTAGGAAATCTAACCGTTCAATTTTGCTGGTGAAAAAAATAGTGTTTCCTATTGTAAGGGTATGTCTGCAAGATTACTGTGTCATATTAGATTTTAGTCTAGTAGTGTATTTCTTTACCTCAATTTACATTTAAGGGTAATTTTTTTTCTTTCTCATATTTAGATTTAGATTTAGATTTGATGGTTTTTTGTTAGGTATATTAAACTCGAAGATTAATTAAATTATAATATGCTAAAGATTGTCATTCTTTCAGGTTAAAAATTGTTGAAAATTAATTAACAATTTTTAAAGATGTTGTCAAGTAGTTGTATCTCCTCCTGAAGAAGGCATTTGACTAATTGGGAATGTCATCTTAACATCTATACATCTATTAATGCTAACTAAACATATTCATGATATACCATATTAAAGCAAAGACGGAAAGACCCAAAAAGATATAATAAAGAAGATAGGAAAATTAAGAGCAAAAGTCACGTGACTATCTATCTGAAAGACGGATTGATATTTTGTTATTGGATAATCAATATTATAATTATATTCACAAAAGCTTCGATAATGTTTCTCGTATCATGGTTATTATTAATCTAAAATTAAATATATATATTAATATTTTAAATAATAATAAATATTAAATTAAATTTATAAAATACTATTCAATTATTATATTTATAATTTAAATAATATATGTATCACAATTAACCTTTATAACTTTTTAAATAAATATTATAATTGTTAAATTGTTTCAAAGTTATTACTAACATAAGTAATGATTATTAATAAAAATTATTTAAATTCTTTAAAATAATTATAATTATCAGCGTAATCTACATCGTGGTCATGTCTCATCCCTAACCAGGAGCTTATCAGATAAATTAATAAAATTTAATTATTTTAAAAACATGTCGCATCAACTTGTAATATAGAAAAATAAATTACTTAGAAGGATAAATTCAGTTTAAATTATTGATAAATAAATCATGAAATAAGGCGCTATAAATGAGCCAAAAATGAGAAAATTTGGAAGGAAAAAAATTTATATTAATTATTATATTTTGATAATTTTAAAAAAATATTATTAATAATTAAATAAAATATGATTTAAAATATATTTATATAAAATAATATTTTTTACGTTATATATAAAATTAACTCATGTAGAAATCTATTAAAGCTGGGACAGCCTGGCTTGGCTCCTGCGGCGACATACTGTCCGCAACAAAGTGAAGCAAAGACCACATTCACATATCTCTGCCACATCACAAAGGTGAGTTGTCTACAATTTCTACAGTTTTTAAAGTCTCATTAATCTCGTTATTTATATTCAATAACCCAACCTTTTTCACCAAAACAATTTCCCCTTCACATCTTTCATCTTCTTCTGGGTTTTCAGCAAAGAACCAAAGGAACACAAAAACACTTCCTTTGGTTCTTTTCTTTTCTGCCATAATTCGTCCTTTCATCTTCTGGGTTCTCAAGAAAGTGCCAAAATAAGGCGCATAAAAGATTAAAAATACTATCTTTATTAGTTATGGCGTTGTTAGCACAGAGTTCAGTAGCCTTAAGCAGGAGTGAATCTTATGGGGGTTCTGGAAATTATTATCACTTTATGGAGAACAACAACAACAACAACGTTAACTATTACAATATGAACAATACCATGATGGAGAAGAGACAGGTTTTCCTTAGAAGCTATCAGTTCAACAGAAAGAAGAGCTTGGCAGAGAAAATCAAGAGATCTTTGATTAGAGTGAAAAGAGTCATTTGGTTGAGGCTTGGTTCTGCTCATAAATTCGGGAAGTCACTCTGTTTCAGATTAAGATATGGCCTTTCTTACCGGAAAAGAAAATTTCTTCGCCTCTTTAGACGCTACCGTCTTCAACATAATTGCAATAACTCTTACTGCTTCTGGTATAATTTCTTTTGATTTTTTTTTTTTGGGAATTTTTTATGTGTTTTCTTCCTTTTATTTCTTTTTTATGATAATTTGTAGAAATTAGTACCTTGGTGTTATCTGACGCAATCATGTTATGATTCGGCGAATTTTTTAAGGACAACTCTGTTTAACACGGCTTTCAAATCGTGATAATAAATCGGATCCACTCACCTTTTTTCTTACCCACATTTTCATTTATTTTTTTTCCTAGAGATAATAAAAATAGATTCTATATATGTAAAAAGAAAATTATATGAGCAAAATGTATTTATTTTTTTCATATATTTATCATTAATTAGGTTTTATAATAATTAATGAATGATTTAATTTATTTTTATATAATGATGGATCCGGTGAAAATATAAGGAGATTATAAAGAGATTTTTTTTGGGTGATATAAGTTATTTAATAAATAGATATTTAATTATACTTCAATCAACGTGAGAATGTCTATAAGTGAAAAATGAAGTGGATTCCGATATGTACATGGAAGTGTTATTGTTTTTAATAAACAGTACTTTATATTAGATTGTGCTTGAACTAACACCGTCATTTATTTATAATTATATCATTACAATATAAAATAATTAATTAAATGAAGCTTATTTAATTTGTTTATGAACTAAGCACTGTAATTACACAAACTGCAGATGTCTCTGTTTTCTTTGGAGCGGTTGGGTTTGCAAGTTTGGAACCCTCTTCGAAGGGGCAAATGGGAACTTGGGAAGGGAATTCATTTACTTGATAGTTCTAAACTTTGAACAATTTAGGTTCGGGAAACCAAAAAAGTCAAAACAATTTCAAAGCTTCAAGTTTGAATGAAAGCCTGTAAGTAGGAAGTCATACGAGGGCCGTCGTGAGTCATGACTTTGTAGTTATTATTATTATTATTCATTTTATATAGTTGTATTAGCTTTTGAATATTGATTGCTAATTAAAGGTAGTGATTGTGTTTTTTGAACGTGAGTTCGAGTTCAGCTCTCATGATTTAAAATGATAGAGTATATTGAAAGTGAAATTTATATGGATTAAAAAAAAAAAATTATCGGTACGACATTTTGTTGTGTTTGTTTAAAGAGAATGAAATGAATTAGAATTAATTCCTTCTATTTGTGTGTCTAATTGAATCGAAAAATAAGTTAAAAAATGGAATCGATTCTTAAAAGAGAAAAAATTATCACAATTTTTTTGAATCATGATTTCATTCTCATTTCAATTTTTTTTTTGTTTCAATTTTACCTGATCTCAAATATAACCTTAAATTCAAATCTTAAACCCCAAAACCTAAAACCCAAACCCTAAATCCCAAACCTCAAACCTTAAACCCCAAATCCTAAAACCTTAAATCTCAAATCCTAAAATCTTAAACTCTATTTAGAAAAATAATAATTTTAACGTTAAACCTTAACTCACACATGTAATCCAAAACCCTAAATCCAAAACCCTAAATCCAAAATCACAAATTCTTAATCATTAAATCATAACTCTCAAACCTCAAAACCCTAAACCCTATTTAGAAAAATAATAATTTTAATAATATATTTTATTTTTAAGTAATAATTATTTAAAAAATAATGATTTCAATAATAATAATGTATTTTGTCTGACGATAAAATAATAATTAAATGATATTTTTAAATTTTACTGAATATAGAGTTATTAAGGTAATTTACAGTTTTTTTCATTTCATTCCAATGGTAAACCAAACACTGTAATATTGATTTTTTTTTTATTCCAAGGATCAAACCAAACAACATTGTTTCATTTTTATTTCATTTCGATTTTGATTTCAATTCTATTTTGTGAATCAAATGTCACATTTAAGTATTATTGTATGAGTCCTTTATTCCTTTACTCTTGTATTTGGAAGCTTATAATTTGCTTTCTAGCTTCACATCATAAATTATATATACACACTAAAGATATAAGTCTAAGCATTTTAATAATAGATTGCTATTAGTAGATGTAAATTGTAACATATCTAAATTTTAGAAATTTTATAACTAGCTTGAGTTATTTTCCAAAATTAATCAATCTATAAAAGACAAGTTAGAAATGGGAAAAAAAACTACCAATTTTTTTATTTGCATTATTTATTCGGTTTTTATTTAATAAATTTTAGAGTTGATACTGTTTCGGATAAAAGTCAAACATAGAACAATGAGTAATTAATTTATATATTTATTTAATTAAATTATATATTAATTAATAATTAAAGTTTATTGATTTTTTGCATATGTATATATAAATTTTTTTAAAAGTTAAAAAAAATTGTTTTTTTGGTATATTTTTTAATAATTATTTTGAACTATTACTAATTGGTAAAAAACTAACTCTAAATCGTAATAATTTTTGAACGATTTCGTATACATATTTTATAATTTCATTCGTTGATAGTTATATTAATAACCGTATCTATTTGTACTCATTGTTAGTAGAATCAAATTAACATAAAAATTGGATCACCAATGTTCAAAATATAACCTTGAATTAAAAAAAATAGTAAAAATTCAAACTATGACATTTATATTTGCAAGAGTGACTCCATCTAGAACTCGGTCTCCCTTGAGTTGTCGACCATTGATAATTAGATTGTATACGAATAACAAAATTTATGTCATGACTTTTCAGTGTATTTAGTATAAGAGTTGGTGATTTCACCAAAATTTTTGATGGGAAGGTGAAAAACATAAATAATACGTATGGGTACAGGGTACCTTACCATTAAATAGGAAAATAATTAATTTGGTAAATTTTACAACTACTTCCAGCATTTCACATCCACCATATTCATATTTTATAAGATGAAGCAAACTTTATGTTATTATTAAAAATATTTTAAATGAATTTTAATTAACATATAATTAATACAAAATGATTTTTTTGACAATTTTTAAATTTAATAATAAATAGACCGTGCCAATAACTTCATCATATTTTATATTAAAAGCATGGTTAAAATTACATAAATTTAAATTTATATAAATTATAATGTAATATGCTATAAAATTAATTTTAAAATAAAAAAATTCATTATTTTTTTAAAAAATTAACCACATATCAGCTTATAATTAATAATGTAAAACATTCATCTTTATAACGAATTCTCAACTTAATGTAATAATAACCGTACAACTTAACGAAAAGCATCAATTTTAATTTATAATAATTAATATAATAAATAATTGTTAATTAAAATAATAATTTTTAAAATTTATAATTATTTGACTGGATAAATACTTTTTCTTATTAAAGAGCTTTAGGTAAAAACGTCTATGAGATTGCAGATAAGTGCATTGATTATATTTGTGATTTCCCTGAAAGCCCTGCAGAAGTTTGTTGGTGTTTTATTTTTCCGTACTCTCTATATTAACCATGACCTGACAAACCGTCCAGTCAATTTATGTCTTCTCCTTTTTTAACTCCCGTAAATTTAATATATTTTTTATTCATAAAATAAATAAGTAATAAAAATAATAATTAAATTAAATTTAGAAGAAATAATATTTTTTTATTATAATATTTAATTTTATCATTAAAATTTTAAAAATTAATAGTATAATTTTTAATTTTTAATTAAAATAGAATAAAAAAAATTATATTTTACCTTAATATTTTTAAGAATTAAAATTTAGAGTTTAAAGATTTAAGTTTTTATATTTTTAAGTTTAAAATTTTAAATCTCTATCAATTTAAAGTTTAAGATTTGAAAATTAAATTAAAATAATTTTTTTTTCTGATGAATATGAAATGAATTAACAATTTTATTAAAAAATAATGAAATAACAATTTTATCTATTTTAATAATTATTTATATTTTATTCTTAATTTTTAACACAAACATAAAAATATATATTTTATTATTAATCATAATATTACAATTAAATTAAATTAAATATAAGTTAAATTTAACAAAATAGCTTTAAATTGTTGTAGGTCAAAGAACACAATTCGTAATAAGGATGTCATTATTGTAGGCAAGGACACAAATCATAATAAGAATGTCCAAAAGATAAATATTGTTATAAATTTGAAGTCATTCTTACAATTTGAAAAAAAAAATAAATTATAGATAATTGATTATGTAATAATTTTTGTTAAAATATAACCGTTCATTATTTTTTTAAAACAATAATTAATATAATTAAAAATAATAATATTTTTAGTACCAATTATTTATTATAAAAATGATACTAACATCTTGTAATTATTTTTATAATAATTAATCTTATTAATAATATAATAATTTTTTCATATTAGATAAAAATTATAATTAAATTAATTAAAAAAATAAATAAAAATATAAAATAATAATTTATAATATAATTTTAAAAATAAATATGAAATATGTATAACCATCCTTCTTAATATTAATTAAAAATATTATATTTTTAAAATAATATATAATTCCTTGTAGGTGTGTAACATAACATTATTATTATTATTATTATTTTATTGATTCATAAAATATATTTTTTTAAATAATAATTAATTTACATTTAAATATGGTTGTGAGGTCACAAATCTTATATTTATTTTAAACTTAAATTTAAGTTATATATTTTTTATTATAATTTAATTATATTATTATTAAAAAATGAATGCACATAAATAATAATCGTTTATGTTTTAATTTTTTTAGTTAAAACTTATTTAAATTAAAACAATATCTATCTAATACATTTAAAAAATAAATGAAATAATTATTTTTATTATTGTATAATCACTTTTAATACTAATAAAAGTAAACTATTACAAACATAAATATAAGACTTAAATATCATTTTTTTTCAATAGGTAAATAAATATATTTTTCTCTATAAAGTAACATACTTGTAAGGTTTATAAATCTTGGTTATATTTCTGAATAAAATATCTAAATATAATTTTAATTTATAGGTAAGTCTTTCAAGAATATTTTTCAAACCAAAAAAATTATCAAACTCTAACAAAACATATCATGTATATATCTTTTTATATATATATGTTAGATTTCATATTAAACACATAGGAATATTTTGCATATAAATCACTTGATCGATCGATTAAGGTAAGTCAATTGATTGAATCGATCTACCATGATTAAAAAGTCTCTGATTTAATTTTTAATTAAGGTAGATCAATCGAGATTTAATTTTTGATTGATCGAGCATTAGATCAATAAAAAATGGGCATAACGATTTACATATCTTGAGATTTATTTATTAATATCCTAGATTGATTTGATCGATCAATCAAATTTGACCTAAATCGATTGAGCAGTTAGATTTTAAACTTTAACTAAATTTTTACTCAAACCAATTTGTGTTGTTAACATACTATACTTATTTTTTAAAGTTCTTTTAAATATTTTTTAAGGACAAAATTGTATTAGATCTTTGACTTAGGGTTTTAACTTATTCTATTTAAACAAAATTAAGATTATAATTTTCTCAACCATAATTGAATCAATTTTTGTATTTTAAGTTTTTCTCTAAATCTGTTTTACACAAATTATTCTGGTAAATTTTTTCATTAGTTAATTTATCAAACATTTTGTGATTGTGTTTGATGAATTAACAAGCCTACAATATTTATAATATTGTGTTTTAACATATATTCTAAAGTTATTAGTGATTTTGATTTATTTTATATTATGTTAAATCATCTAGCTAGGTTTTTTTTTATTATTTTAAGCTTCTTTAGGACACACATTGCACTTATATTTTTGTCCTAATTTTTCAAGTGTTAGCTGAACGAGTTCGATAATTCGTGTGACTTGAGTTTATTAAAACGTTACTCCAGATCTGAACACCTTACTTGTGAAATTTGTAAAAGGAAACAGATGTTTGTAAGTAAGTTACTTGGAACATTATCTTAGTGGTAGTTTGAGTACTAACTTTTTAATCAAATATTATTTTTATAGTAGATATTTAAGTGGTTCGATGGAATGATGTTTTCTTAGTAAGTTATTAGTATGAATTAGGTTGTTTTCACTTAAAATTTTCGTGTTAATTTAATTTTTTATAATATTTTATTTATATATGATTACGTGTCTAACTGTTTGTAAATGTACATTCTAGATTTTGTATTTGTGTTTTTTTTCTTTTTTGTGCATAAATGTACATAATATATTAAGTCTAAGATAAATGATATTATTGATCCATTAACTATGATTAATTATACAAAATATTGGTAACTATTGATTAAAACATTAAAAGTTTGTTAACTCATTCAAACTTATAATCAATTCTTAATGACATTAATTTTGGGTCAAATTTTGGAAAAATACACCATCTTTTTGAAAAATATTTACTTTTTTACACAATTAACACTGCAAATATTCTTTAAAGATTGTAATTTAATACTACAAGTCTAATTGGAGCGATTCATTAGGTGAGGTCAACTTCCTTCATTCGAAATTAATGAGACTCGCCTATGTTAAACCCTCAACTAACATTATTTTCTATTTGTCTAATTTGGTGCACTCATAGGGAAACGAAGGTTGTTTCAGTTGGGTTCTTGAGAGTGACTTTCTATTCTTCTTCTTCTTCTTTTTTTTTTCTAAAAATAAATTTATTGTATTATTTGTGTAAAAAAATAAAAAATATTTTTCAAAAAGAATTTTATCACTACAAATTTGACCCAAAAAAAATGTCATTTGTACCTCGTTACATTTTTATACAATTTAATTATAATTAACGAATACCCTTCGCCCTTCATTTTATGTTACGAGAACTCACCACAATAGATTTTAGTTGACCTTCTATTTATGTGAAAATCAAGTTAAGAACTTAAGCAAGATAAGTGTTAGTAAAGTCTCAAAGTTTCATACAAACATAAAGCGTGCTTGACTTAAATATTTATCTATCTTTGTACAAATATGCCAGGAAGGTGTTTTTTTTTTTTTTGCTTTTCCTTTTGGCTAAGGAGGCTTTAAATGATTTTTTTTAAGATTAAATAATATTTTTATATGATTCAATTTTATGATTTAAAATTAAAATTCGATGAATTTTATATTTAAAATATTAAATAAATCAAATATTAGATGATTAGATAAATCAAAAATGATTTATTATTATAATCAAGAGGTGAGTGTAGTTGAAGTAAAAGAGTTTATTTTTAGCTACTTAGGAGGAGATATAAGGGGATCTATTAATAAATATGTAGCTTATTGTAAATGAAGACAGACAATAGCTATAATAGAAGGTGTATTTAATATTTGGTGCAAAGTCAACCAGATTAAATTACTTAATGATACCTGTACCATCCAAAATGAGGAAAATGAAACATGGACAAATATTATTTATTTGACTTATGAAGATCCCAAAAAGGCCAGCTGATAATACGAATCTTGCTTAGTAAGTTTATAAGCATAAAAAATTAATTAATTTCGATCATGTTTATATGTTTAATTTATAAATTAAAACGGTATATCTTTCTCCAATCAAAACAAATATACATGGAGGTCAGTTTCATTAATGAGATAGTACAAGTACTAAAAACCCACAAAAGATGCAATGCTGTGTTGTTGTGGTTTGTTTTTAAGTAAATATCGGGTAGGTCTATTTTTATAAATGATTTTTTTTTTAAACGGGCGATAAAGTGTTTTTCTTAATATTAAATTGTGAAGAGTATAGAGAGATAAGAAGAAAGAATGATTTAATGTTGTATTGGTGTGTCTTAGAATGTACATGGAGAACTCTATTTATAGAGTTGTAACAAGTGTAGTACAAATGTAGTACAAGTGAAATAGTAAGTGTAGTACAAGTGAAATAGTACAAGTGTAGTACAAGTGAAATAGTAGAAGTGTAGTACAAGTGAAATAAATATAACTTAACATCCCCCCTCAAACTCAAGTTGAGCTCAAACTCAAGGAGGAAGAGAAACAATCAACTTGAGTTTGGAAACTAATTCTTGAAATCTGCCTGGTAGATGAGATTTGGTGAAGATATCAGCTGTTTGATCTGTGGAGGATATTGATTTGAGACAAACAGTGTCTTGAAGAACATGTTGACGAACAAAATGACAATCAATCTCGATATGTTTTGTTCGTTCATGAAATACATTATTGTGAGCAATCTGAATAGCACTCTGATTGTCACAATATAGGATAGTTGCATTTGATTGGAGAACACCCATATCAGCAAGTAACCAACGGAGCCAAAGAAGTTCTTGAGTGGTGTCAGCAAGAGCACGATATTCAGCTTCGATCTTTGGATCGAGAAGTGAGAGATTGTTTCTTACTTCGCCAAGATATGAGAGAGTTTCCAAGAAAGAAACAATATCCAGTAGTAGAACGACGATCAGTTGGGTCACCTGCCCAATCAGCATCAGAGTAGGCGGAAAGAAGAAGATTAGACTTGTTGGAGAAGTGGAGACCGTGAAACATGGTGCCTTTGATATAGCGGAGAATGCGAAGAACCGCAGCATAATGGGTAGATCGTGGAGCAGACATGAATTGACTAACCAGATGAACAGCATAGGCAATGTCAGGACGAGTGACTGTGAGATAAACAAGACTGCCTACTAGTTGTCTGTATAATGTGGCATCTGAGAGAATAGTACCATCTAATGGAGTAAGTTTGACATTGGTTTCTAGAGGTGTTGATGCAGTTTTACAATCAGTAAGGCCAGCCCGATTAAGAATATCAGAAGAGTACTTTGCTTGAGAGAGATAATATCCTTGAGAATCAGATGAGATTTCTAGGCCCAAGAAGTAGTGGAGACGACCAAGGTCTTTCATTTCAAATTGATGGCTCAGAAACTGCTTGAGATCAATAATTCCATTAGAGTCATTTCCTGTTATGATCATATCATCTACATAAAGGAGTAGAAGTGTTACACCAGTGGGAGTCTTCCGAATAAAGAGACCGGAGTCATAAGAACTGGAAGTGAAACCAAAGTCAGTAAGTGTAGAGCTGAATTTGGCAAACCAAGCCCGAGGAGCTTGTTTGAGGCCATAGAGAGCACGACGAAGTCTGCATACTTGATGAGGTGAATGAGTGTATCCAGGAGGAGGTTTCATATAAACTTCCTCAGTTATTTCTCCATTGAGAAAAGCATTTTTGACATCCATTTGAAACATGTTCCAATTTCGGGCAACAACAACAGCAATGATACTTCGAACAGAGGTAAGGCGAGCTACAGGTGCAAAAGTTTCTTCATAGTCGATTCCATATTCCTGTGTAAAACCCTTTGCAACCAGACGAGCTTTATATCGTTCCACAGACCCATCTGAATGAGTTTTGATTTTGAAAATCCACTTACAACCAATCAAAGATTTATTAGATGGAAGATCAACAAGATCCCATGTATGTGCTTTGGTTAATGCCTGTAATTCATCTGTCATAGCTTGCTGCCAATGAGGATTAGAAATAGCTTCTCTATAGTTTTGGGGTTCATGATGAGACAAAATAGTAGAGAAACATTGGTAATCACGAAGATGAAAAGGAAGACTACTTACACGAGTAGAACGACGAAGTGATGACTCTGGACAATCAGGTAGTTGGTCTTCAGAAGATGTTGTTATGGTAGGATCAGCAGAAGGAGCAGACACATCAGGAGAAGCCGTAGTAGACGATGGTGAGGGTAATGGAGCAATGTCAGGAGGAAATAAATCAATAGTTGGGTCATTAAAAAATGAGAGTGAGGTAGGAGATGAGACATGAAATGAGGAAATAGAGGAAAACATTTTATGTTCCCAAAAGATGACATGACGAGAGATGCGCAATCGTTTAGAGATAGGGTCCCAACAACGATAGCCTTTGTGTTCTATTCCATACCCTAAGAAACAACAAAGGCGAGCACGAGGTTCTAATTTATTGCGTTCATGAGGGTGAAGAAGAACAAAACAGGCACAACCAAACACTTTGAGCAGTTCATAAGATGGAGAAGTACTATAGACGCTCATAAGGGGATTGATTGTGAATAATAGGCATAGGAACACGATTGATGGTATAAACAACAGTAAGAGTCGCTTCACCCCAAAAGCGTTCAGACAAGAACTAGAAATGAGGAGAGTACGAACAAGATTAAGAATATGTCTGTGTTTTCGCTCAGCTCTTCCATTTTGTTGAGATGTGCCAGGACAAGAATATTGAGAAACAATCCCATTTTGTCGAAGAAAATTTAAAAACTTTGTTTCTTTATATTCCATAGCATTATCAGCTCTAAGTACTTTGATATTTTGAGAAAATTGGGTTTTAACCATTTGGGCAAAATCATAATAAATTTTGGGTAATTCAGATCTATGTTTCATGAGAAAAATCCATGTGAATCTTGAATAATCATCAATAAAAATGACAAAGTAAACACATCCCCCCATAGTAGGATGTGGGGATGGACCCCAAACATCAGAATGAATTAAGTCAAAAGGGGAGACAGAAGTAGAATCACTTTTATTAAAACATAAAGCAGGTTGTTTTCCCAATTGACAAGGCAAACAATTTACATTATCAGAAATAGAAACAGATCCTAATTTACCAGAAGATGCTAAGGGATGAAGACGTCCTATAGACGTATGGCCTAGACGAGCATGCCATAGGTTGATAGGAGTAGTAGGAGCAGCAACGGAAGTATGAGGAGAATTGGGTAGATGAAGGTCGATAAGTTCAAATAATCGTCCAACCTTACGGCCTATCCCAAGGATCTGTCCTGTCTGTGGATCCTGCACATGACAACCAGAAGAGGAAAAATTAATAGTAAGACCAAGTTCACATAATTGACCAACAGAGATAAGATTTAGAGTAAGGTTGGGAATATGAAAGGTGTCAGAAAATGATATAGAAGATGTGGAAACTTGTCCTACAACATTAACATGCATATGTGAACCATTGGCAGTTTGAATTAAAGGTTTGGAGATGGAAGATTGTGTGGGAGAGAAGATGTGAGTATCATGAGTCATATGGTTACAACAAGCAGAATCAAAATACCATAAAGATTTACCTGATGTGAGAGACAAGGCAGTAGAAGGAGGATTACTAGATTGTGAGAGAACATGTTTAAGAAGACCTTCAAGTTCTTGAGTAGAGAAGGTAAATTTGTCATGATTATCCTCAGAAACAGCAGCAGTGATAGATGAGTTACTATTGTTACCTGAAGCATGTTGAGAGGGATTCCGAGAGGGATTCCGTGAGGAATGTTGAGAGGGATTCCGTGAGGAATGCTGAGAGGGATTCCGAAAGCAATCTCTGTTAAAGTGTCCTGGACCCTTCTTGTGACAATATATACATACCCGAATGGGACATGTAAGAAGCTCATGATTGGGGTTGTGACAGTAGGTGCAGCCTTGATGTTTGAAGTCCTCTTTTGAACCTCCTTTAGGGCGATAAAAGGGGGTGGTAAGAACAGAATCTGTATGATGAACTTTGAAAACCCTCATCCGAGTTTCTTCAGAGCAAAGCTCTCTACATTCTGACGATATCTAAGGATGGAAAAGGACTCCGATGGAGTAAGGAAGCCCGAATGTGTTCAAATCGATCATGGAGAGCCATGAGAAAAATAACAAGACGCCGGTGATTACGGTAAGTTGCAAACATCTCAAAGATCAATCTTGTTCGTCCAAGTTGGTTCAGAGAGAGCGAGTTGATCCCAAATAGTATGCATTTCAGAGAGAAATTGGTTAATGGTTTGATCAGCCCTTTGGCGTTTGGTATGAAGAGTTGTTAGAAGTTGATATTGGTTGGCCAAATCTGTTGTAGTGAAGCGAGCCTCAAGAAATTCCCAAACTTCTTTGGCAGTGTCAAAACGCCCAAATTCACCATGGATGGAGGGTAAGGTGGTGTTACGGAACCAGGTAATAATTTGATGGTGTTTACTCTCCCAGTCTTCAAGGTGGTCAGCAAATAAGGAGTTGTTTTCAGTGGTTTCTTGGATGGGTATAGAGATATCACTAGTTATGAAACGCCATAGCTTGCGTCCTTTCAAGAAACTTTTCATTGCTTGTGCCCAGGCTAGGTAGTTAGTATCATAAAGGGTGGTAGAGATTGGTTTTGGGACATCATTTCGATCCATTTTAACGAAATAATGGAGGAAATGTAAAGCAAATATATAGAAACAATATAAAGGAGATATCCTTAAAAATAAAAAGAGGAGTTGAAAACAAGCACAGGCAGGGTTGAGGTGAGCCGGGTTGGAATGAGCCGAGTTGAGATGAGCCGGGTTGGAATGAGCCGAGTTGAGATGAGCCGGGTTGGAGTGAGCCGAGTTGAGGTAAGCCGGGTTGAGAGTGAACCGAGTTAGGGTGAGCCGGGTTGGCTGGGATGAAGAGAGGCGAAATTTTGATAGAAATTTTAGAGGTATATGAGAGGCTCTGATACCATGTGAAGAGTATAGAGAGATAAGAAGAAAGAATGATTTAATGTTGTATTGGTGTGTCTTAGAATGTACATGGAGAACTCTATTTATAGAGTTGTAACAAGTGTAGTACAAATGTAGTACAAGTGTAGTACAAGTGAAATAGTAAGTGTAGTACAAGTAAAATAGTACAAGTGTAGTACAAGTGTAGTACAAGTGAAATAGTAGAAGTGTAGTACAAGTGAAATAAATATAACTTAACATAAATAAAGTAAATAATATATGGGTAGATATTATAGTAGAGTAATGTCACTTAAACTTCAAGTTAATTATATGTAAATAACTTGTATTTTGCATTTGTTATTAATTGAGAAGTATTAGGACATTGGATGCATGAAAAATTACAATTTAATTATATTGCAATGTATGATTTTTTTCATATATCTTAAAAAATATATTTTTTTGAATATTTAAAAATATAGTATATTTATATTTTTTAACATAATTTTGTTAAAAAGACGATTAAAATAAAATAATGTAAATAATTGAATCAAATCAAAATAAAAGATTATTTGTTAGTTATGGAACAAATGAACTCTTCTTTCAAACGAATAAAAATTAGTATTGTTTTATATCTTAAATTGTGATTCAAGCTATATTTAAAAAAAAAAAACTAAGTTTTAGTTTTCTTTCTGAAAGTTTATGATAATCATGATATTTTAATTTTAAAAAATTAACTTAATCGATAGAAATATTCCTTTTTTTTAAGGAATTAAAAAAAAAAAACTGAAAGCACACTCCCAGAAATTTATAGTTGAATGCAATAAATTTTTAATCAAATTCGGATAAGTATGAAATGAAGAATGATAGTACAATTGAATTTTATTGGGCTAACAATTTTGTTGAGAAATGATTTGATATTGGGCTCAAACTTATAGCACATTAAGTCGAGACTAATATAAATATTATTTATATTTAAATAATAATTAAAAATAAGTAATCATTGATTAAAAATTATATTTAAAAAATATTAATTTATCAATTATATTTATTTATAAATAGTTAGATGTTTAATGATGATATGAATAAAGATTAAATTTAAAGTTATTTTAATCTTTTTAATATATATTTTATTTTTTAAAATTGTGTCTTTAAACTATTAAATATGTTATTTTATCATTTGTATACCTATTATATCAGGTCTTCTATTATGTCTCCTAATCTTAAATTGCTAAAAAGACAAATACTTTAAAAGGCATGTTTGTTATATATTATTAAATATTATAATTGTATAATTTAGAGTCATATATTTGGTTATAAAATTAGAATGTATTGTATAGTATAATAAAAATATAATTATATAATTTAATACAAATAAAAGATATGGGTCTAAACTGGACACACATTTTTATATGTTTGAATTTTTAATTATAAATTATGTATTTTAATCTTTTATTTTTTCTTAAATTAAAAATAATATATATTTTATATAAAATAATAATAAAAATAAAAAAATAAATTTTATAATAAAAATTATTTTAAATTAAATTAATTTATTAAAATATTTATAATTAATTTTGTTTACCTGTTACCAAATATTATATATTAATTATAATATAATTTTAATATAATATATATTTAATTTATGTAATATAGTATTCCAAACATTCTGTTAATGTTTAAAAAAAAATTTATGGCCGAAATGGATGTAGCAGCAGAAAATGGATTCCAAGATTAAACACATGCAAAGTACTCTTTATCAATTGGGAACAAAATAGACCAGTAGTTCATAATCTTGACTTGATTGGACTAATCTGTGTTACATGGATAAAGCAACAAAGTTCACAACTAAATACATTCCTCTTTTTACCAAATAATTGGGTTTGATTTGCATTCAAACATGGACAACAATCATTGCACATGCATCCAATATTTTCTTTATAATTTCCTAATCATCCTCTTGCATTTTAAAATCCGACACAAGCAGAGAAGGGATTAAAATTCACTAAGGTGGTCACACAAATGGTGGTACCATGTGTTAGAAAGTAGAAATTCAGTGCATCTCCGACTCTTTTAATTCTGCATAAAGAGTATATTGAGTTAAAATAAAAGTGAAGCCATGTGTTTAAAAGGAATCTAAATACAGGAAGTCTGCAATCTTCATGTTTTTCTATGCCCACCATTTGTTTGAATAAATGCTAAAACCAGTTTCTCTTTGTATTTTTGCACAAACCCATTGCTTTATCTTTCTTTAGTCTTTACTAGCTCTAACTACTTTTGGTAGTTGAACTTCACACATTTTTAACACATTGCTAAACCAGTAGCCTCCAAGATCCTCTATAACCAATTTTATTCTCTGTTCTCTATACAATTTTCTTCAATTCTACAAATGGGTTTGCAAGAGATTATCGGGGACGTGTGAAATGTCAGTATGAGAAGTTAAATAGCATGAATAAGAAGTGAAGAAATCAATATTTGAAGAAATAATCAGAAAAAGAAATAAACGTTTTCCTTCGTATATTTTCTTTATTATGTATCGGGTATTTACATTATTTATATAGACAAATATTAATTATTATTTCAACAACCATCATTATTGAATTACATGATTTACAGTTGTTTGGTAGGCGCCGTGTATATTGAGAGGCGTTTGGCGTCGGTGTAGTATTTGTTGAATGAGTTGCAGTATTTGTTGAATTCAACACTCCCCTTCAAGTTGGTGCATAGATGTCTTTCATGCCCAACTTGACTGAAACTTCTGTGAATACTCGATATGAGACTGCCTTAGTGAAGATGTCAGCCAATTGATCTTCTAACTTAATTTTTGGTAATTCCAATGAATTTTCTTCTAACTTTCCTTAATAAAGAACCGATCAACTTCAACATGTTTTGTACGATCGTGTTGAACTGGATTATGAGCAATATCACATGCTGCTTTATTGTCACAAAATAACTTAATTGATTCTTTAGAAGGATATCCCAAATCTTTCAAGAGAGATTGTAACCACAAGGCCTCACAAAGCCCAAGTGTCATGCCTCTGTATTCAGCCTCTGCGCTTGAATAGGCAACAACATGTTGTTTCTTACTTCTCCATGTTACAAGGTTTTCCCCTACAAAAGTGAAGTAGCCTGATGTAGATCGCCTATCATTTATTAATCCAACCCAATCAGCATCAGTATATACTTCTATTCTTTGGAACTCTGAGTTTTTAGTGAACAATACTCCTTTTCCAGGAGCAGACTTTAAATACCTCAAAATACGAATGACTGTATTCATATGTTATTCTCCAGGATTATGCATAAATTGGCTGACAATACTTAAAGCATAGGCAAGATCTGGTCTTGTGTGTGCCAAATACATCAACCTTCCAACAAGCCTTTGGTATCTTTCTTTATTTGTTGGAACTTGATCAACCTTGATACATAACTTTAATCCTTCCTCTACTGGTGTATTAGCTGGTTGACATGCCGACATACCAGTTTCTTTTAATAAATCTAAGGCATACTTTCTTTGAGATAAGAAGATTCCTTCTTTTGATCGAGAAACCTCAATCCCAAGAAAATATTTTAAGGAACCAAGGTCTTTCATTTCAAATTCCTTGGACAAATAACTTTGGAGAGCTTTCCTTTCTTCAAGATCATTTCATGTTACTATCATATCATCAACATATACAATAAGTGAAGTGATCTTACCATACCCTTTTTTTAGAAATAAAGTATGGTCTGAATTGCTTTGCTTGTAGCCAAATGCCTTCATTGATTTTGTGAACCTGCCAAACCATGCTCTTGGGGATTGTTTCAATCCATATAGTGATTTTTTTTAATTTACACACCTTTTCATCATGGATTTTGGATTTCTTGATTCCTGGTGGTAA
Source organism: Hippophae gyantsensis (assembly GCA_030763125.1). Taxonomy (NCBI): domain Eukaryota; kingdom Viridiplantae; phylum Streptophyta; class Magnoliopsida; order Rosales; family Elaeagnaceae; genus Hippophae; species Hippophae gyantsensis. Next base: position 13,029,162 of record CM061037.1, on the reverse strand, counting down.
ATCCATGTAGACTTCTTCAATTAAATCTCCATGTAGAAAGGCATTTTTTACATTAAACTGATATAATGGTCAATCTAAATTTGCAGCTAGAGATACCAAGACTCGAACAGTATTAATTTTGGCTACAGGCGTAAATGTTTCTGTATATTCGATCCCATATGTCTGAGTGTATCCTTTTGCCACCAATCTTGCTTTATAGCGTTCAATCATACCATCTGCTTGATACTTTACTGAAAAAATCCATCAACATCCAACAATTTTCTTTGTTGGTGGACGATCGACAAGTTCCCAAGTTCTATTTATTTCTAAGGATCTTAGTTCTTCATTCATAACATCTTTCCATTTTGGGTAAGCTAAAGCTTCCTGTACACTGTTAGGAATAGATACAACAGATAATTGATTCACAAATGATACGTTTGATTTTGACAAACGATGTTTAGACATATAGTTACTCATGGGATATTTGACTTTACTAGAAATTTCAGGTTCATACATGGCTTTAGGAATACCTCTGTTAGGACGTGATGGAAGTATTTTTCTGGCTGGTTCAATAGTTGGAACATTCTCTGCAAACGATTGGTTAGGTATATCAGCAGTTTGTGGAAAAGGAAACTCGTACTCACTTTGTGGTAGTAAGGAACTTGCTTGATGATTTTGAAGTTGATGAGGACTTGATTCTATTTCCCTTGAGTCTTTTCTATATTGAGAGTTATTACCATCTGAATTCAAGATATTTGTATTTTCCTCACATATAATTTGTCTTTCTTCATAAGGAAACAATTTATATGTAAGGGGCTGAATTTCAACATGGTTGTACTCCCCCTGAAATTCAGGTGTAGATGAGAAATACATTGTATCTTCATGAAAAATAACATAAATGGTGGTAATCATTTGTTTTGTAAGAGGATGATAACACTGATACCCTTTTTGTTGTATGACATATCCCATAAAAACACAACGTATTGCTCGTGGATCCAACTTGCTATGTTGTTGTTTATATAGGTGTACAAATGCCACACAACCAAAGACATGAGGAGGTAAATTGGGAACACTTGGTGCAACAATTTCTTCAGTGATGGCTTGTAGTGGTGTTTGGAAGTTAATGAGATTGGAAGGTACCCGATTGATCAAATATACAACAGAAGTAATTGCTTCTCCCCAATAAGATAATGACATATTAGCTTCGATCAATGAGGCACGGACAACTTCCAACAAGTGTCGATTTTTTCTTTCTGCAACTCTGTTTTGTTGAGGTGTATCAACACAAGTAGTTTGATGAAAAATCCCTTTTGTTTTAAGATATTCTTGAAGCTCAGAACTTTTATATTCTCCTCCATTGTCACTTCGTAGAACTTGAATCTGTGTTTTATATTGAGTACGAACCATTTTATAAAATTTTCTAAATAATACGTTTACCTCACTTTTAGATTTCATTAAACAGACCCAAGTCATTCTACTAAAATCATCAATAAATGTAACAAACCAACGTGATCCTTCCAAAGTAGAGACTTTGGAAGGACCCCATACATCAGAATGTATAACCATAAACGAAAATGGACTTTTATTTAAGGTTACAGGAAATGAGGAACGATGACTTTTTGCTAGTTCACAGACATCACACTTTAAAGTAGAAAGATCTAAGCTCAAAAATAAACTTGGAAATAATTTCTTTAAATATCCAAAAGAAGCATGACCTAATCTCTTATGCCATAGCCATATATTTGATTCATCCTTTTTAGATCCAGTTGCTACCAATGCATGATTTGTTGAATCTAAGTCCAAATAATACAAGTTTCCTTGCCTAACACCACGACCAATCGTTTGTTTTGTTTGAATGTCCTTGAACACACAAAAGTCAGGCCAAAAAATAACAAAACAAGATAAAGCAGTGGTTATTTGAGAAATAGATATAAGGTTATACTCTAAAGAGGGAATAACTAGTACTGAGTCTAAATTCAAAGTACTAGTGAGAGATAAAGATCTTTCCCCAATGACTAGGGTTGTGTTACCATTGATAGTGCAAACAGTTTTATGTGAGGATGGTTTTGAGATTTGTCTAGAATCGAATGTCATATGATCAGTTGCACCTGAATCAATTATCCATGTATTATTAAAAACAGGAGAAAAAGCTTTAAGCATCTTACCAACATTTGTTGAGGAGTTTGCAACATGATCTTTTGTTGTTTCAGCAATGGTGGCAGTAGACATCTGTCGTGGATTTTTCTTCCGAGAGTCACGGTTGTGATCCCACCAGTCAGGATATCCCACAAGTTCAAAACATCGTTCTTTAGTATGACCCTTTTGATGACAATGGGTACATTTAAATGATGATTTATCAGTCACCTTTCGTTCTTGCTGATTGGAAAAAGAATGATTTTTAGATATCACTACGGAAGCGTCAACATCTCTAGATTTTTCCTTCAATGAGATTCGACGTACTACCTCCCGTCGAATCAAGGAATAACAACCTTCTAAATCTGGGATAGTTTCTTTTCGCAAAATTTCTCCACGAACCTGCTCAAACTCATCATCTAATCCAGCAAGGAAAATATGTATCCTTAGTCTTTCAATAGACTCTTGATATGATATTAGATCATGAGGGTCTTTCATAACCACCTTATCACGATGGTCTAGCTCTTGGAAAATTTCAGTCAACTCTCCATAATACTCTGAAAATGATTTTCCATTTTGTCTAGAAGTAAAGGCTTTTTGGTTTAAGACAAATACCTGTAATTCGTCACTTCCATCATAGAATGCTTTTGCCAAAGCACCCCAAATTTCAAGAGCAGTAGGTATGCGTAAATATCGCTTCATGATTTCTGGACTCATTGACATAATTATCCATCTCTTCACTTTTTGATTTTCTGCATACCACTTGTTATAATTGTTTGATGTTTTTTCTGGTTGCAAATTTTTGTCATGAATATAAGAGAGTTTTTTTCTCTCTGCAATATGCATTTCTATTATTTGAGACCAAACATCATAATTAGTCTCAGTAAGAACAATTCTAGCATTAAAAATACCTTCAAACTGAACAGATTGCACAACAACTGGATTTGATTGCTCCATAGGTAATGAAATTATACCCTCTGTCATGATATTATGGTAACCAAACTAGAAAATGGTGTAATAATTTTAGGACTAAATTTTTGTTTTGTTTTAAATATATATTTATACTAAACCGAATAAAAAACCACAAAACCGATTCAAAATTGATTTAAAAACTTAAAAAAACTGAACCAAACCGGTTTTAGAAATCTAGAACCGGAAAAAAAACCGGGTTCAGACCTTTAAAATAGACCGAATCGATAAAAAATAGAAAAACTGTGAAAACTCGAGAAAACCGTGTTCAATCGAACCACTGGCCAGACCAACCTGAGCCGAACCGAGGTACGGGCTGGCTACGCCCTCGAACCGGACCGAGCCGCGCTGTGCCGAACCGAGCCGAGCCGGATGACACGTCATCATCTTCAACTTTCAGACGGCGCGTGGGGAGCGTGAAAAATGGGTCCTTTATTTCAAGAGGCGCGTGGGGGTGCGTGTGGAGCTTTTCTTCTAATCTATTTTTACCAAAATGTTCAAAATTGTGTTTAGAGTAATCTGGTAAAATTAGGTGGGACAAATACCGGTTCAAAAATGATGTTTGTAATTAATATGTGTATGTTTGAATGAGAATTTTTTTTCACGAAAAGAAATATTTTTAGAGAAAGAAATCTCTGTTTTAGAGAACAAGAGTTTCAAATTTGTATAAAACAACGACTTGGTTATGATACCATGAAGAAATCAATATTTGAAGAAATAATCAGAAGAAGAAATAAACGTTTTCTTTCGTATATTTTCTTTATTATGTTTCGGGTATTTACATTGTTTATATAGACAAATATTAATTACTATTTCAACAACCATCATTATTGAATTACATGATTTACAGTTGTTTGGTAGGCGCCGTGTATATTGAGAGACGTTTGACGTCGGTGCAGTATTTGTTGAATGAGTTGCAGTATTTGTTGAATGAGTTGCAGTATTTGTTGAATTCAACAAGAAGGTGGGAAGGCCTAGAAGGCAACAATAGGTGAAGAAAATGAATGGAAGATTTGAAGAGTCTTCGGTTATCTCGATTGAGGAAGCTTACTTTGAAGGTGTTTTCTTTTATGTTCCCAAGTAGGATTGCCAAGATATATACAGAAATTGTTAAAAGAATGAAGATTGATGATGTGCATCCATCTATCATCTTCTCCACTCAATTGGGGCTTCCAGTTCTGTCTCATAATTCATCTGTTAAATGTAGGAGGAATGTCCTTATGTATTGATAGGAAAAGTTGGAAACTTGACTTGTTTCACTGAAATATGTTTCATACAATTGAAAGATTAGTGAACTTAAATTTCTAATTCTTGATCTTTATCCCAACTAAAAACTTTTCTTAAATCATTACATTATTTTCATTTTCCACTCTAATGTTGATGTTTTGTCAATTTTTGAGTGAAAAACTGGTTTAAAGCCTTTCTGAGTCTTGATGCAGTAAAGGGTTTTCACTTGTTCTGATAGAAAACTGTTGGGAAAATCGGGTATATTTTCCCTATTCTAAGTAGTAACTATTCACTTATGATTTAAATGAATAGAACTCAAACTAACCCGACAAAATAATGCTATTGGAAATATAATGCTAAAATAAACTAAAACAGATATTGAAACAAAAATATTAAAGCAGAAAAATAATAACACCAGAAATTTAACGAGGTTCGGTACAAATGTTACCTAGGTCCTCAAGGCCGTTGACCACTTCCACTATCTCCAAATGGATGAACTCCAAAATTACAACTAATTGGGCAAAATTGAGCTAATCAATTACCCTTACAAAAGAGAGGAAGATTTACAAATTTTGGGATGTTTACAAATGGTGAAGGAAGGCTTTATTTATAGCCCCAAATCCAACACCCATCTTCATTCCTAACCAATGTGGGACTTTTCTAATTTGCTCACTAAGGAGCTATATAACAAATCTCCACCTTAGCAACTTAGTAATATTAAATGATTTCTTTAATTACTAGATCAGCGACGCCAGTGCCAATTCAGATTTGCAGGATGTTAATCAAGTCCAGACAATGTTTGAACTTGATTGCTGTTACCACCTTGGTCATCATATCTGCAGGATTCTCTGTCGTACTAATCTTTTGAACTAGTACTCCACCTTCTTCAATAATCTCTCGCACGAAATGATAACGAACGTCAATGTGCTTTGTACGTGCATGGTAGACTTGGTTCTTTGCTAAATGAATAGCACTTTGACTATCACAAAATACCTTAATATGTTTTTGACCAACTCCCAAGTCTTCAAGAAAACCTCGTAACCAAATAGCTTCCTTCACACCAGAATCGCCATATACTCTGCCTCTGTAGTAGACAAAGCAACTATGGACTGCAAGGTAGACTTCCAACTGACTGGTGCTCTAGCAAGAGTAAACACATAACCAGTAGTTGATCGACGTTTATCTAAATCTCCTGCATAGTCGGAATCACAATATCCGACTGCACATTGACCAACAATATTATCCTATTTGAAATACTAAACCAACATCTACGATTTATAATATACCGTAGAATCCATTTCACAGCCCAACCAATGTCCTTTACCAGGATCATGCATGTACCGCTACAAAGACCAACCGCATGTGAAATGTCAGTCTCAGTACACACCATTGCATACATCAAGCTACCAACCGCATTTGCATATGGTACCTTTGCCATATATTCTCGTTTCCGCATCATTTTTAGGAGATAATTGAGCACTAAGCTTGAATTGAGGAACTAGCGGAGTACTTACAGGTTTTGTCTGTTCATTCATACCAAAACGTTGTAGTACCCTCTTCAAATATTGACTCGGGTCAAACTAAGCTTCCCTTCTTCCCGTCTCGCTTATCTCCATACCGAGAATCTTCTTGGCTTCTCCCAAATCTTTCATTTCGAACTCGACTTAGTTGAGCCTTCAACTTCTCAATTTCGCTTGGCTCTTCGATGCAATCAACATATCATCGACGTACAATAGAAGGTAAATGAAAGACTCATTTTGTAGCTTGATAAAATACACACAATGATCATGTGTGCTTCGTGTACTTCGTTGCAACATAAACCGATCAAATCGTTTGTACCATCGCTTGGAGATTGCTTCAATCCATACAATGATTTGTTCAAATTACAAACCCAATTCTCTTTACCAAAGAACATTAAACCCTTCTCGTCCGAGACATATAGATTTCCTCTTCTAAGTCACCGTGTAGAAACGCGGTTTTCACATCAAGTTGAACTAGTTCCAAATCAAATTGTGCTACCAAGGCCAACAAAATTCTAATGGAGGAATGTTTTACAACTGGAGAAAATACCTCATTATAATCGATTCCCTCCTTCTGAGCGTAGCCCTTAGCTACCAACCTTGCCTTGTAGAATAATACCATCTTTATTAGGAAATCCATCTTTCTTTGCATACACCCATTTACATCCAATTTCCTTCTTGCCCTTAGGTAGTTGTGTCAACTTCCATGTTTTATTCTTCTGAAGAGACAGAAGTTCTTCATCCATGGCTTCCTTCCATCTTTCAACTTCAGAGTTTCTGATTGCTTCTTTATATATGGAAGGAACATCATCATGCACAACCGAAAGTGCACACCTTGTATTCTTAAACCGAGCGGTAGGTCTTCAAAATCCTTGTATCGGCAGGTACCTTGACATTTTGTCGTCGTGGCCTATCATCTGCGGTTTCTTCTTGTTCTTTGTGGAGGCTCTTGGGTTAACACCTCTTCATCCGATTCATCTTCTCAATGGAGGATCACACGTCTTATCTTCACTAACTGGATTAACAATTTTGCTTTCAAACTCCACTTGTTTTGGAGTTTGCTCCACCTGCTCTAAAGTGCCATCAATCTTCTTAGTTACCTTTTGCAACAAGGCAGATTCATCAAAGGTAACATCTCTGCTAAAGATTATCTTTTTTGTTTCAAGGCACCATAGTCGATATCCCTTAGAACCAGAAGGGATCCCCAAAAAAATAGCTTTCTTGGCTCTTGGGTCCAACTTTGATTCTGTTACATGGTAGTATGCAATTGAACCAAACACATGTAAGAAATCGTAATCTCTAGCAGGTTTTCCAGACCATACCTCCATAGGCGTTTTGCCTTCAAGAGCAGACGATGGTAAACGGTTGACGAGATGACATGCATACGTCACAGCCTCAGCCCAATACTGCTTGCCTAAACCAGCATTTGACAACATACATCGAACCTTCTCCAGCAAAGTCCGGTTCATACGTTCTGCAACTCCATTTTGTTGTGGTGTTTTTCGAATAGTGAAGTGTCGCACTATCCCTTCTTCTTCACAAACTTTCATAAATGGATCGTTTGTGTACTCAAGCCATTATCGACCTCGTGACGCTTGATCTTTTTACCACCGAGTCTCGATCATCTTCTTCCATTTGAGAAAAATTCCCAAAGACTTCATCCTTCTTCTTCATGAGATACACCCAAACTCTTACGGAAAAATCATCAACGAAAGTGACATAATAATGTTTGCCACTCATGGATGGAGTTCTTGTTGCCCCCATACATCAATATGGATGTAATTCAAAATGCTCTTTGTATTATGGAGAGCAGTGCCAAAGCTTACTATTTGCTGCTTTCCCAATACACAATGCTCACAGAATTCTAACTTGCCGGTTCTCGCACCTTTTAACAAGGCTTGCTTTACTAGAATCTCGCAAAGCTTTTTCACCAAAGATGTCCCAAACGCATATGCCACATCTTGGTAGTTTCTAAATCTCTTTCTTCCTCCGAAATCCGCCGATGTCGTCCCAATAACCGTACTACCAAGGTAGTAGTACAAGTTATTCTTCCGAACACCTTTCATCGCCACAAGTGCTCCAGAAGTAACCTTCAATGCCCCATTTTGTATGGTTATAGTGAAGCCTTTTGATTCTAAGACTCCCACAGCAATGAGATTCTTCTTCATATCTGGAACATAATGAACATCTGTCAAGACCCTGGTTGAGCCATCTTGATTCTTCAAACGAATTGTACCGATTCCCAAAACTTTGCATGGATAATCATTACCCATGAAAACAACTCCACCGTCTAGTTCTTCAAAGTTAAAGAACCATTCCTTGTTAGGAGACATATGGAAAGTACATGCTGAATCAAAAATCCAATCACCAGGATGAGATGTTGTTGACGAACTAACCAATGCAAAATCTGAATTTGAATTGCTTTCTACCACACATGCATCGATTGTACAGACTTTTCCTTTCTTTTGCAAATGGACAATTTTTCTTCCAATGGCCTTTCTCATGACAAAAGGCACATTCATCTTTACCAAGTCTTCCTTTTGATAGAGATCTACCTCTCCTTCCTTTCTGTTGTGTTTGCGTACGTCCTCTTATAGACAATGCCTCTGCTGCTTCATTCCTGCTTTCTCTTTTATCTTTCTTTCTAATTTCATAACTATACAAAGCAGTACAAACTTCCTCAAAAAATACTTTATCCTTCCCAATGAGTAAGCTCGTAATAAGATGATCAAACTCATCAGGAAGGGAGGCTAACAACATCAAGGCTAAATCTTCATCTTTAAAAGTTTCATCCATATTTAACAAATCTGCTACTAATTGATTAAAAGCAAGAATGTGGTCGTTTATTGTAGTACCTGGAAGGTATTCAAACCGAACAACTTCTTCTTCAAATAGAGCCGATTCTGTCCACTCTTCTTCATGAACTTGTTCTCCAACGCCTTCCACAACTTACTTGCAGATGTCTCCTTCATGAACGTATACTTTTGTTCTCTTGAGAGACACGAACGGATTGTACCACATGCCAATCGGTTGATATTTTTCCACTCTATTTCATCTGCTCCATCTGGTTTCTCTTCTTCAATAGCGATGTCTAGACCTTGTTGAAACAGAGCATCTAGAACTTCGCCTTGCCACATGCCGAAATGACCGGTTCCATCAAACTTCTCCACCTCGAACCTTGCATTCATCACCATAGTTCTGCTTGACGTGGATGACTGGCCTTTGTTTGAAATAAATTTTTCTTCCGCCATTTCTTCAAATTACAACAACTAGCAACTATATTCCAATAGCAAACAAACGGAATACAAACAAATGCCTAGGTAGAAAACCTTCGACTCTGATACCAAAAACTGTATTAATTATCAAGAAGGGTTGTTCATATTTTATTCTGTCTTTTTATGAAACTAACTTGTTTTTCTTACTTGATTCATATCGTTAACTTTTACCTCCCAGTTAACTACATGCAATAATATCTTACTAGGTTGTCTCATTTGAATTTATAAATGAAACAAAGCCTAATAACTTGTTAGGAATGAGTTTCCAACCCAATGTTAATTTATTAGAAAGAATAATCTATTTTAACTATGTATATAATTCTTCTTTATATTTATCGAATGTGGGATTCATTCACACACTCAACAAATAGGTAGATGCTTTAAAAGTGAATCTCTTTAGTCCCACAAAGTGGGATTATCCGTTATGAGTATGCTAATTAAACGTTGTGTTTTTCTGCAGCCCAATTGAAAAGATAATTCCATCAGGCTTTTGGCGTCACTAAACAGCAACAAATTTGTTGATAAAAAAGTAGTTTTATCCTTTTCTTTAGCTCAAGACAAAGGTAGAGACTTCTAGTAGAGCTAAATAGAAAAGGGATTATTTGTTAATTTCTCAAGTGCTTGATCTTGACACATTCTATGAAGATCAAATGAACAAACATGTTATTTCATTCTCGTGTCAATAAAACACTGCACAAAAGACGTCTTAAATATTCCAGCAAATCACAGGCAAAGAGTGAAAATAGTTGCCAATATAAGAAATATATAGTCAAATGCTGGAAGAAATTAACATGATAACTGCAAGAAACAAACTATACAATGTATATTTAAAAGATTACAGGCATATGAAAGTGGCCCATATCGTGTAATTCAGTTCCAACGTTCCTCACATGGCCTTTTATGAAGACTTGAAGTCATAAGAAGATTAATCAGTACTGAAGGAGTCCACCAAAGCTCTGTTTAGAGGCAAATCTAGCCATGAACAGCGCATATGACTCTTTCAAGCTGAGCTGTGGCACCAAAAACTTTACTCTCACAATATCTTTGGAGCTGCTCTTCTTTCCCTTCTTTGCCGATCGTCGAATAAGCCTTGGAGATGTAGACTTTTCTTCACATATCTCCGGCTCTTCCTTGATAGTTGTCAGCTTAGATTTGAGTATTTCTTCTATGTCCTTCCAAGAGTCTGTTCTCAAATTTTTCTTGCCTGTACAAGGCACTACCCTTAACAATTTTCGATAGGCCCTCCTCATTTCTTCATCTACAGTACCAAAAACAAAAAATCTTACTTTCAATTCTTAGGCTTGTTTGTTCTAACCAAATTAATTTCCTTCTAATCAAACAATGCTTAATGACATCTTGTGCCTATATAGACCTTGATTAGAAGAGTGAAGGAGGGTTCTAGGAAAGTGAATATGGGATTGTATTAGTTGGAAAGGAGGGCCAGACGGTGGCTACTACCCTAAAAAAGTTTTAAGTGTCTAGGCCTCTTTACAGCGATGGTTCAATTATAATGTTCATTTGTTTGGTGAGTTTTGTACATAAATTAAAGCTAAGTATGTCCCTCCTCAGAGACATAATGAATAATCAAGCTTATGTTCCATTCAAAAGTGTTGAAAGCTTAGATTTGGTATCACTTTTCTGATTCTTTTTCCAGTTTAAAACGATTTCCGCTCTGTCATTTATAAAAGTTACAAGATAACATAAACATAGCAATGACTTTTGTAACATATTTACAAAGACCCTTTTAATTTGGTGGGTTCCCATACAAAAGTGTTAGAGATAATTGAAGCAAGAAAAATAGCATAAAGAGAAGCGTCTGTTGAATCCCAGCAAAATTGTGGAGACATCTAATATTTTTCTCAAGGGCTCATTTGGATTTGCTTCAACAAAAAAGTGATTTTAATGTTCGTATGAAGGGGATGCATGATTCTTATGTGACATTAGTTTCAAAAGCAGAGGATGCAAGAGCTTTGCATTAAAAATTTTCTTTGCTATCTGCATATCATACTTGCACTATTTGATACTTCATACTTGTCTGTGTCATGAGAGATATTTTACAATTAGCATTAGCAAACACTTAATAAGTTTTTGCCTAATATTAACGTATAATATTTTGTTTGAATAAATAATAAAAATTAATTAGAAATACTTCGTTCAAGATTTTTGAAACAACTAAAAACTTCCATAAGTTTGAAAAATTAGAATCACACTATTTCTTAATTTTTAAAAACAATATTTGTAAGAAAATAAAAATCAATTTTTTTTAGAGAATATATTACAATAAATAAATAGAAATCCTGTTATCTTTATTAATATTAGAGTAATATCTTATGTTTAGAAACCTAAAGTATTAAGATGTAAGATAAAATTACCTAAATCAATAACAAAGAGGCATTCATGCCTATTTTTGTAATTTTGAAAACTTAAGGAGTGGGGTAGTAATTTTCCAATAAATGTGTTTTTATTCGCTCAACCTCCATCGCTCAAGGTGCTCCCGTCCCTCTGTTGTTGCTGGAAATCTTAGAGACAAACCACTCTACCCTCATCTCAGCTACCATAAGATTCAGTCTATAGATTTTTTTCTTTTTTGTCCACCATTATGTGACATTCAGATCTGTATTTTTCAATCCATTTTGTTTTTCGATTTAATTAAGAATGTCTCAAACTTTAATCCAAACTGTGAACTTGTAATTTTTTTTATACGAAATACTTAAAAATTTAGACTTAATTTTGAATCTAAAAATTAATTTGTAAGTTAGAAGATTGCCTAGACTTATAAATAACATTATTACTTTATTTATAAGCAGTACTGCTACCTTATTCTTAACCAACGTGTAACTTAACAGAATCCATGATTGTAATAGAATTAAAAATATTGTATATTTTAGAATTGATTAATTTAGAGTTCAATCATACTTGGTTTGGATTTTAGAGATCATAATTTTTTTAAAATACTAATTAATTTTTATATTTGAGCTCTCTCTAGATACCATAAGTTTGAGATTTCATATTTGATTTGGAGTTGTTTTCATATTGAACTCTAACTGGAATCTATATGCCAATGGCTTTGGGAAAGTTCGAAGAGTAGAGTATTTCTTACCTTCAGTCCATTTTGGCTGGAGATTTCACATAATTCCTATATTATCTTGTCATTGCTTTGGATTAAGAATGTTAAGTACACCACTAAAAAAATATGTACAACCATTGAATTAAAGGAATGAATAGCATTGTACTCATTTTAGGCAGTATTTTAATGATTGTGACCAAGGGATCGAGAAATTAGTCTGATCCATGGTTGATGGTTGTAGAAATCTTGAGCACAGGTCATGTCTCATGAGCACCGCGAACAACTTTTGGTACCCAGCTCGAGTCATGACACGACTAGGAATTTCAATTTAATAACTTTTTTTTGGAAATAACACTAATCCACAAGCTCTATATCATTTTATTTCTATTAACAAACTCTATATCTAACAAAACATTTTTTATCCCACGTTGCGATTATCTGACTTGTCGCTTTCCCTTATATCTAATGTCTATTAATAAAAGTTTTTTACTTTTATACTATGAGTCAATCATAAACTGCCACCTAACATTTAAGGATGAACTTAGCTTAAAAAGTAAAACATTATCTTATATTGATAGGATATAAATTGATACCTTATCTTTACAAAAGATATATAAAAATATTGTATTTATTAAGAGTATATCAAAAGTATATTTTTTTTTAAAATGATACCTTTTAGTCCAAATTATCATTTATAAAAATGAAAATATCACTAATACTCTTAACATTTAATATATTTTCACTTATTTTTCAGATTAATTGACGACATTAACTTTTAATTTAATGATATACTTTTCTTTCTATGACTATAATACCAAATTAAAACTAAATGTTTTACGATACTAGTTGTTACTTCTTACAAATTATTATTTAAAGAGAAATCTTTAAATTTCTTATTAAAATATTATTTTAACTTTATATTTTTCTTATGTTTATTTTCATATAGACTTGTAATCAATTTCTTTGTTTTCATTTTTTATTTATTAATGTTATAAATATTATAAGCAAATATTTAATCAGTTAAGATTCTTATTTAATTTAGAATTATAATTATCATATATGAATTTAAAGGATCCATCACGATCTTTTCTTTCATTGTTTGTATTCTTTTGTTACACTTGATATGTTTCAACTTACTTAAGCCTTAATACTCTTTTGATAATGGTGAAACTTTTACAATCGTACATAGTACGGTGTCCCATATATCTCATATCTACTAATAAAGGTCTCTTACTTTTATACAATGAGTTAATCATAAACTACCACCTAACTTTTAAAAATGACCTTGGCTTGTGAAGTGTAACATTATCCTATATCGATAGGATACAAATTGATACCTTATCTTTACAAAAGATGTATAAAAATATTGTATTTATTAGGAGTATATCAAAAGTATATATTTTTTTAAAATGATATAATTTAATCCAAATTATCATTTATAAAAATGAAAATATCACTAATGCCTCTAACATTTAATATATCTTCACTTATGTTTCTGATTAGTTAACGACATTAACTTTCAATTTAATGATATACTTTTCTTTCTAGGGCTCTAATACCAAATTAAAATTAGATGTTTTACGATCTTAGTTGTTGCTTCTTACAAATTATTATTTAAAGAGAAATCTTTAAATTTTTTATTAAAATATTATTTTAGCTTTGTATTTTCCTTATGTTTATTTTCATATAAACTTAGAAGTATTTGTGATATTAAGATTTTTTTTTAAAAAAAACCACCTATGTATTCCTTACTAAAGTAAGGTACTAATGATATATTTTTATATAGTTTTAATATTAATCTATATCTTTGTATAAAACTATTGTAATATACAAAACTTTTTCCACCTTGTATCTATGTTTTATCTTTTTCTCTCTCCTGTCTACTTTTATAGAACTCCTGTCTCATTCTGGTAAATAGTTCGATGAGAATTTTTAAATTATTTTATAGTTTAGTCCTTATAAGTAGGAATGAGTATTTTTATTATAGATAAATAAAACTGTGATTAATTATAAAATTTAATGATTTTTAACTGAAAATAACTATAACTGATAAGGTGTAAGACGTGAATGATTATTCTAATATCAAAATTGTAATTAATTAAAACTAAATATATATTAATATTATTTTTTTACATGTATATAATTACATTAAAAAAATACATTTTTCATAATAAAATATATAATATTTAAGATAGATTGAATTTTATTTATTTTTACTTTTATATCTTTTATTTTACTTAAAAATATGTGTTAAATATTTAAAAAATAAAAATTTATGTCAATATTTTAAATAATATAGTAGAGTAAGATTTAATTTTTTAAAATTAAATATATTTTTAAATAAATGATAAAAAATAAAAAGCTAGTTAAATTGTAGTAAAACTACTATCAATTAATACAGTGCTTATGGTTATTAATATATCCGTATAGTCGCATGTTTCTACTTATAATTAAACATTTTTTTTTTCTAACTCTTTTACTGCAATGACGCCTCTGCAAGGACTAATGCTACATATAATTGCACTTTAAATGGAGATTGGAAGGTCGTATTACCTCGTCGTGGTAGACAAAGCAGATATTTTTCCAAATTCAGGACTCTGGAGCAGCAGTAGCTATCTTGTGCCTCGAATGATTCTGAATTCGATTCGATTAGAGAGGCAAAAGTGATGCAGAAGATACAGAGCTGCATGAAGAAATTGAAGATCTCTAAATTTTTTCATAGTTTTCTCAACCAAATTCGAACACCAGAAATCTCAGATTGGTTTCGCATGGTCTTAGGTACTGCGTTAAAGATGAAGATGGTAATATATGGCATAGGCAGCATCGAATCATATGAAACGCCCCGATTGCAGCTGAACCTTGCAATGTTATTGAAAAGAGAGTATAGTTAAATTGGTGACAAAGAGATATTCGATCCTATTCTGTCTGCCACAGAGTCTCGCATTTTAGAAGCTATTGGTTGTTCCGTGTTATCCATAAATGAGGAAGAACAGACTTCCAGGCCAACCTTGTTCTTCATGCCACATTGTGAAGCAGAGTTATATGACAACCTTTTGCAGGCCAACTGGGAATTGGGGCTGTTGAATCACGTAGTATTATTTGGGAATAGTTTTGAAGCGTACAAGCAGTGTGTGTCTACATTTAGAAACTCGTCCCTTTGAAGGTTCAGCTCGGCATATATTGGCTACTCGAAAATATAAAGATGAATTCAAGATAGAGACAGTTTCGGATGATTATTTTAATGATTTTCACGATATAAGTAGGCATTTTTTTTTAGCCCTGGTGCTGAGCAACAGAGATGTAATTCTTGAAATATTGATTGTAGAATGTAGGGAATTTCTACAGTACATGTTAAACCAGTACTTTCCATGTTTAGTGGGTTTAACAATCTTTTTAAGTTATTTCCATTGAAGAGGAAACAAGGACTTGTCCACTTCGAGGCTTTTTTTTCTTCCTTCTTGACTTTTCATCTTAATCATGCATTTTATATGCACTGCTGCATTGGTTAGTTTTTCACATTTTTAAGGAGCTGAAGACGTCATCTTGTCTTAAACTGAATCAATTTTGTACCTGATTAAATAGTTATATTAGCGGTGAATTGTGATGAGTACCACTAGTTGTACTAGAAAATGGTGGTAATTAAACAGCTATGAACGTGTTCAGGTAAACTAATTTCCCAAAAGTGGCCTACGTTACTAGTAAGATACGTATTTTTAAAAGGAAGAAGAGTGTAAGCTTTAAATTATATAGTAAAAATTTATAAAAAAAAATTAGATAATATAAATTTATTATCTTTATAATTATAGTTATATGATATATTAAATTTATGATTTCCTTATAAAATATATTTTCCTTAAATCTTCCTTTTTAAAACATGTGAGAGTAATTTTACTTGTTTAAGTTTTTAATTACTTTGATAATGGATTGTATTGATCTGAAAATAATTTCTTTAAATAAAAATAATTTCTGGAGAATAAGGAAAAAAAAATTCTGTTACTATCAATCCGTCGTTAAGCTATATCGGTCCTCTTCCTCCACATAAATGACCATTGCGGAATCGACACGTAATCTATTTCTTCAATGATTACAGAATTTTTTAAAAATTAATTTTAGTTTCGTCAAAATCTGAGAGAAATGCACCACCTTTCAATGAAATGTGTTCTCTGATTACTTTGGCTTTATAATAGAATTATAGAACTTCAATTCATCTGTTGTCTCTGGCTTTCATCGACAAAAAAAACTTCAATTTCAATCCAAATTCTTTTATTTACTTCTGCCTCACGAATCTAACATCTTCTATCAGATCGGCATAATAAAATTCGTACCTTCTAAAAATTCCCATCCCTTTTTTGTAATATACATTCGATACTTCACGCTACACCTCAATTAAATTCTATTCCTGAGCTGAGCTTCCTATATTTTCATCTGAAATTCAAGCTTTCTCCACCATATTTACAAAATTGGTCTCTCTTTTGGGTTTTTTTTTTTTTGGTAATATAACATTTGACAAAGGTTTTTATAGTCAAATACCCATAAATATATATATTGATGTCTGTATCTGATAAAGATATCTCTAGAGTTAGTGGCAGTGGTACTAATGGTGTAGATGCTGTTGATGGGGACGATGAGAGTGGTGGGGTCCATTCCAGAGAGGATTACAGAAAGAAGAAGCGTGGTGGAAATGGGGGTAAGTTTTCAAGAAATTTGGGGAAAGCAAAGAAAGTGGTCCTACGTTCATTCACGAGGTCCAAGAAACAAATCCCCACAAATATTGAAACTAGGGCTTCTTCTTCTTTGTCCGCTTCTGCATTAAGTATTGCCAATTTTCAGGGTAAGAGAACTTGGGGTGATGATGGTGTGGCTAAAGGTTGTTACTTTTGTTTCAGGCAACCTCAAACTTTGGAATCATCAGTTGAATCTCCAGTTAGCGACCCTAATGATCCAAATTACACTTCTGATATGCTGAAAGTTTTAATTGAGAAGAATGATTTCTATTCCAAAGAATGCAATCATCACCTAGATATTGATAGTTCACATCGGAAAGACTGATGGACATCTTTGATCAGTTCGAATATTGCTGTTAAAGAATGATTTCGATTATTGTGATCGATGATGTTGAATGTTGGTAATGAAAGTTCTTGTTGTGTGGTTATTCTCTAGGAGAATACTCTATGTATGAAAGTTGAAAGAGGTTGAAGAACTTTCATTTAAACGAGAAGGATCAATAAGTTTTGTCAATTGGGAAATTTGTTGTCCTGTGATCCATTGGGTTGCTAAATATACTCTGATTGGTTATTTGGGTTGTTTTTGTTATAGAAGATGAAACTCTTCGATAATAGACATGGTTTAATAAAGCCAAATGTATAGATTCAGTAACAAAAATAGGGAAAGAAAGAGTCAATGTATAGTGTGGCATTCCGATCTGAAGAGGTTGAAGCTATATGAATTTGATATTCAATTGCATATTTAGTTGATGCCAAAAAGTCTACTGAACTTAATGTGTTTTATCTGATGATGAACTTAATGTAGGAAGGCTGATACATGTATGAAAGTTAAGTTGATTATTCTTTCAAAAGATTAAGTTATTGGAAGAAGAGTTAACATTGCTATATTATTTTGTGAAAACATCATCATCTTCTATTTTTTGAGACTTACACTCCTAAATCTCTACAACGATTGTCTAAAAAATAGCTGGTCTATTGATTACTCGACATAACGTAGAAGATGAAAATTTTGCCACTACAGGAAGATTATTTTATAGTGTAAACTTATCTTTAAAGCCTTGAATAACTATGATAATTTCTGAAACAAATTTGAGCTATGATCTGACCCTTCATCTTTGATATTGTGATATGTGTTTTGTTCAAGAAAAGTTATACCTCACTGAAAATTCATGTAGTATTGTGTATAGCATGAAATGTGTTGGACTCTTCTATGAAATCCCTAAGAATGACTTAGTTAGTATCAGAGGACTTTGTATTTAAGGACCTTTATAATCTCACCTGCACAACCACATCACAATTCACAAATGATCCTATAGATTATAGAATTCCATTTAGTTAATTTATTTTTGTCATTTATTTATGCTTTATAGCCCAAAGTAGTTATATAATTTACATATTGTGTTCAATCTAATGTTCACTGAATTTTGAATACCTCTGTATCTGTCTAATGAATTTCAATTTGATCATCTATCACAGAAAGATTAGAGGAAACTCTTAAAGACAAGTTAGGTATCACAAATGAGCTTGGATTGTAAAGGACTCACAACGTCATAATCACTTATTCAGTGCTGTGGATTCACGTTCGTATTGGGCATGCAAATGTGGTGTCCCATATCCCACCCCTTAGTTTAATGAGTCGGTATGTATGCCAAATAGATTGTATATAAAAAAAAGAAGGATCTTTGGAGCATTTAATTTTTCTTAGAGGAGATTGACACGGGATCAGGTTAGGCTGTTTTACACCTCTGAAATGATGCAAGTCAAAGTCTACTAATGTGCCATTTCGGGGAGGATTTTTTTTTTTTTTTGAACCCTTAGCTCAATACTTTTCAATATTCAGTCCCTAAATTCAATTCTATTTAAAATTGAACACATGTTTAATAACAATGTTCATAATTGGGAGACATTTGGAGGGTTGTTGGTGGTTTGGAAATATTCTCTTGTCGGAGCTTTTGACAATATTTTGTATTTTAATGTATGTAAATAAGAAAATTTATCTAAACGTGTCATGTTTAGTATTCACATTATGTGACTTTTGTTTAGAGGCTTAATGAGAATAAATGTGGATCCAATGGTTGTATCTCGTCCGAACTCTACTAATATTTTTTTTTATTTTTTTTTATTACGTGTACAAGATCTCTTTTGTTGGAATTTTAGCTAAATTCGTATTTCTTTTAATAACTTAACTACACAATTACTTGTTTAATTTGAAATTAGATCTCATGATTATTATAATGTTATAATAGAAGATAATTCTACTGATTTATACAGTGATTCGATTGTTTTTATTAAAATCTCTTTATTATCGTTATTATAATAATGCATTATGATATCATAATAAATTTTATTATAATATTAAATGTCATTAATAAATCTTTTTGTATTGAATCAATATTTTTTCAATCAAGTTAATATTTTATTATAAATTTTATTTTTTTATCAAAATTATTTTAAAATAAGAATTTTTATTATTATAATATGGTATTATTTTATCATAATAAATTTTAATAATATATTTAATATCAATGTTAAACCATTTTATATTAGAAAAATGTGTTTTCATGATTCAATATATTTCCATGAATTTTATTTTTTATCAAGATTATTTTGAGATAAGAATATATTTTCATGGTAAATTTTACGCTAAAAAAGTAAATAATATTCAGGTTTTAAGTAAGGATAATTTTTTTCGGAGTTATACGTGCCTGAACTTGTGAAATTACACATAGCTTAAAAGAATGACACGCATTTCAGTACATTTGTATCTGTAGCCACGTGTCAGCAAAAGATGATATACTATTGGGCAATGACTCTCTAATAATTCTTTATGTTAAGGCCGGGAATACTCGTTTCCGCTCAATAGCATTTTTCCTAAACAAATTAATACCCACAGAGAAATATTTGGAAATAGTTGAGATAAGTAATATTATTCTCAATCTTAATGTCATAATCCAAAACTTTTATATAAAGACGCACCTAACAAGGTTTTTTGTTGCGGTCAAATATCCAAAAAGGAGTCATTTCATCACGTGAGTTACTTTTTTCTTTAATTTGTGTCCTTATTGTCATGCGAAACAGTTCGATGTGTTAATTATCAGCAAAACAAATAGAGAAGAAAAAGGTAACCTAAGTATGGAACGAAGGACCCTTTGTTTTCTTGTTATAAAAAAGAAAAAAAAAAGAATTTATGTATTGTAACACATATGTCATTTATAAGCATAGGTTTTGTGAAATTTTTTTATCGTTAAAGATTCTAATGATTTTGAAAGAAATATAAAATGATAATAATGAATATATTTTTTTATTTTTTTACTATAAAAATATATATAACACCTATTAAATATGTATCGAAATTATATAAATATGTGTTTTTATTTAAACTATCAAAGTGCATACTACCTGAGATTTTATATGCAAAGGTGATACAAATCGTTAAGGTATATACCAATCTGTTTACTTAGGTCAAGTGCCCTCAGGTCTTGGTCGAATGTGCAAGTTGTTAAACAAGTGTCATCTTTATCATATGAGCGAGGTACCGATCACTAGGATCGTGTGCTTGTTACTTGGATTATACCAAATATTAACTCTCATATTCCCTTGATCAAAATCAAGGGAATAATGTTTTGTTACTTGATCCTCATATAATTAGACTATTATGAATATAAAGTCTGACACAATGGATTCTTTAATAGATAACGACCTCATCATGCATGCTATGTCAAAAAGAACTCTCCTAGTTGTAAGATTACCATGTCGTTAAGAGCATATTACCATAATTAATCTGGGTTTCAATGGGTAAACTCTTCAACTTTCATCCTCTCTCATAAATAGTAAGAAAAAATCACTTTTTACTCTTCCAAGTAACTTAGAAAAATTGTTTTTAGAGGATTTCAGCCTACAAGTTATTTTTATATTGTCTTTTTCCTTCGTCAACCTGTTTGAGAAATACTTGGCGTGGATTTTAGTTCGTCTTGAGTAGTGACTTTTGTTGAAAAGCAGCCCATCTTTTATTCACCAGATCGTTCTTCCTCACACCTATGACATACAAATATTAGGTAATTTTTTCCTCTTATTTCTTATTAACCATGTCTCTTAAAGTAAAAGATGTGGTCCCTTCCCCTTCCAAAGAAACACCTCCAGGTCGTACCAAGAATGTCTCTTTAATGATGAATCCTCTTTGAGAAAGATCTCATAATTCAGGTTGTTTAGCAATGAGCTCATCACAAGCTAAGCGACCTATTAAAACTTCTGGAGGTCTTGAAAGGAAGCCTAGTATGGGTGAGACACCTGCCAAGGAGAGCATCCTTGCTTTCCCCGCTTAAACTAGATCTTGTACTACTTCTTCCTCGTCTTTAAGGGGTCCAATGCTTGTTATTAAGATCCCTGTACCTACAACTACGAAGGTACCCTGTCCTAAGAAGGAGCGGAAGAACCGAGGTGAAACTACCCGTAGGACCAAAGATGAGTATCAAATAAAAAAGATGCCCAATGTTCTTTCCACCAACGACTTGATTGAGATCATGCATAAATATGAAATCCTACCCCGTGTAGGTCTGATTCCAATACCCCATCACTTATGTGACACCAACGATCCTCTGACGGGGTGGTGGATGATACATTTGACACCCTTCAAAATTAAATTATAGTGCCCATTGCCCATAATGATAGCTCGTTCCCTCCATACTTTTGATATCAATCCCACCCAAGTAAATCCTAATGGATGGAAGAATCTCTTGTGCCTCTTCCTTACTACTGATGAGCACAGAGTGTTCTGACAAATGATGAAATTCGTTGCATGTATTGCTTGAAGATAAATGACCTAGACAAAGAAAAGGCATACATATCATGTGTTGTTAGGCACGAGTTGCATCTGAAACTCCCCGATAGTACTTCGGGTTAGAAAGATAAGTATTTCTATATTATTGGGGATGTTTGGGGTAACAAGGTTGATTTACTAGTCTGATATACTTGGAACCACCATTAAAGCACATCTCAACCCTATGCAAGTGAGTTGATAAAAAAATTGGGTCTAGATGGTAAGGAGAAGGTTAGAAGGATAGAGATGTAGAACATCTCGAATGAAGGATACTAGGAAATATTGACTGTTGCTCGTATGAAAAAATTCGAGGGTCTAGAGGGACTATTTAGATGAGTATTCAGGTCATTATTTTGTTATGAGGTAAATACTAGTTGTAACACAAACTATTTTACTAATTTTTTTCTACTTTGATTTTTTGTAGGTACGGACTACTCGCACATCAACCTTGAGGACTTGATAGACATTTCTGGTGTCCAAGACCTGACTTTCACATACCCACGACTTATCCTCATGTCACCATATTTAATTGAGGACTATACCCCCTAAGAGGAGCTTATTGAGGTCGCTCCCTCTCTTACAGTGTCTAACAAAATGGCCTCGTCTTCTCTACCTCCCTAATTCGAGGCCATAAAAAGAGGAAGGCCATAGAGGAATATACTCGTAGTATAGAGGCTATGGACTTAGTCGACTTTGCATTTGACGAAGTTATGTTAAAGAATGTCATAGTGCTTGATACCCCGGTGATGAAGGGGTCTTTGTGTGACCTGATTTGAAAAGGAATCTTTATCATCACTTTGGTAATGATGCTCAGAGACCAAGGATTAGAGAAGCTCACAAAGTGAAGGGTGGATCCAATGGGGAGCTAATGGCTAATCATCTTATTAAGGTGAGTTCACATATGGTAGGGAATGTTTTTGTTTCTATGATATTTTACTAACTTTTCCAATATTTACAGGCCATGTCTCTAGTTAGGGAAAACGAGTTGTCCCTCAAGGCTTATAAATGGGAGATGCAAGCAAGTCCCTCGTAAATTCAGAAGTATCATAAGGTCGTAGAGGACACAGACGCCCTCATTATTGAATATGGGGCAAAGTTGTAAAAGATGGAGAGAGACCTTTTGGATAAGGCCAAAAAGCTAAGAAAAGTGAACAACTATTGTTTCGAGCAAGGCCAACGGGCAAACCAACTTTGAGCAAATAGTGAAAGAAGCTAAAGAAAGGACTAGCTTGTTAAGAAACTAGATGAGCTCGCTTTCAGATATAGTGAAAACTTTGAAAGCATAGTGCACCAAAGCTTATAGAAATAGAGTAAGTTTTGTGGTAAGTGGTCTTAAGATTCAAGCAAAAAAGTTATTTATAACAATTTCTTATTTTACATTGATGTGAGCTTTTCAAAGTAGCTAGTCTAAAGCTCCCCCAACTAGTACCCTGTAACCTTTTCCTCGTGGTGAAGATGCCTTACTTGAAGGATGCTTTGATTGTTTTTAAAAACAAGGTTGATTTCCCATGAGAGTTTAAGGTAGCGTTTGAAATTAACATTTTTTGTTTATTTTCTCCAAATAAATTTTTGCACGTCTACTTCTAGGATTCTTGCTAATATTTCAACCTTTATCCATTTAGAAAAATAATTAGTTGCCATGATTAGAAACTTTCTTTAACCTCGGGCAACGACAAATTCTTACAATAAGTGCTATTTGGACCACTATTTAATTTTTGGATTTTGTCATGATTTTGTGTACCTTATCTTTATTCTCTAGCAATGTATTGTGGATGAGGTACTCCAGGTACGACTTTAGCTAAAAGGTGTGTGTTGAGGAGTTGGTGTTCGTATGATTTTTGTTCTTGCTTTCCTCCCCCATTATGATTGGCCCTACCAAACAAGATACATGGATCACCCTTTTCATTTAATCTGGATGCTAGAATAGCTAAGGAGTTTGCATGTGCTTTCCCATTAGCGGTATTTTCTTGAGTTCAAATGTTTCAAAAGCTATCCTAGCTTTTTTCACCTCCTGTACATAAAGCTTCATCCTTTCTTCCTTGGCTTCAAATTTATCGTTGACTTAGTTTACTATAAGCCTTGAATCTTTATGGATAAACACCCTGTTAGCTCCTAAAATCGTTTATTGGTGTAAAGCCAAGAGAAAAGCCTCGTATTCAGTGGCATTGTTAGTGCTTGAAAAATGATACAGAGTCATTGTTCTATTAAGCCTTCTATTAGGGTGAAGAT
The DNA here is from genome assembly GCA_030763125.1 of Hippophae gyantsensis. Classification (NCBI taxonomy): domain Eukaryota; kingdom Viridiplantae; phylum Streptophyta; class Magnoliopsida; order Rosales; family Elaeagnaceae; genus Hippophae; species Hippophae gyantsensis. Next base: position 13,005,223 of record CM061037.1, on the reverse strand, counting down.
GACTATTCCAATCCCTACACCCTTTGAATTGCTAGCCCCATCAACATATGCCTTCCAAAGATCTAAAATTGGAATTGTTATTATAGACACTACACCATAATCTCCTACTCATGTGCAGACTCCTGAGTTCATTCGATGATGAAATCTACAATATCATGTCCTTTGATTGCTGACAAGGGCTTATAATGTATCTCAAATTCACTCAGCTCAATAGCTATTTGAGAAAGGCGACTCAATTGATCTGGCTTGCCCAGGATATTTTTCAAGGGATGCAATGTGAGGACAATTACCTTATTTTGCTCCAAAGTAGTGTTTAAGCTTACATGCCGTCATTCTTACGGTAAATGCTGCCTTGTCCAACAGAGGATACAATTTTTGTGCTCCCGTCAAGGAATGACTCACATAATATACAAGGTTTTGTTTTCCCTCTCTATCGACCACCAATAAAGTGTTGGCAACCTTGTCTGTGAAAGACATATACATATGTAGCACCTCGCCTGCTACAAGATTGGCCAAAAGAGGTTCCTTCCATAAATAATCCTTGATGGATTGGAAAGCTCGTTTGTAGTTTGAATCACATACATATTCCTTGTTTTTCTTCAATAATTGAAAAAAACGATAGACACTTTTCGGTACACTTTGAGATCAAGCGACCGAGTGTAACTATACAACCCTTTAGCTGTTAGACATCCTTAAGGCAACTTGGAGATCTCATGTTTATCATAGTCAATATTTTGTCAAGATTGGCCTTTATTCCCCTTGATAATACTAAATACCCTAGAAACTTTCCCGAGGCTACACCAAAGACACACTTCTTTGGGTTAAGCCACATCTTGTAGCCCTTTATTGCAAACACCTCATTCAGATTAGGAATATGGTCCTTGGTGCACTTTGTTTTTATCATTATGTTATCCACATAAACTTCCATGTTTTGGTCGATTTGACCCTCAGATATTTTATTGATCATCATTTGGTAAGTAGCGCGTGCATTTTTTAGATTGAAGAGCATCCTTGTGTAATAATAGGTCCCTTCTTCCATGATGAAAGTTGTTTTTTCTTCATATTTGGGATGCATTTGGATATGCTGATAACTTGAGTGTGCATCCATAAAGCTTATTATTTCAAAACCAGCTATAGCATGGACCAATTGATCAATATTAGGCAACGAGAAACAATCCTTTGGCGTCATCGTATTAAGGTTTGTAAAATCGACACATATTTTATATTCTCCCCCAGCTTTATGAGCCAACACCACGTTGGATAGCCAAGCTGGGTAAGTAACCTCGTGAATTCAACCTACATTTTTTAAAGAGTTGACTTTCTTCTTGATAATATAGCTTTTATCTTGAGAAATCTTCGTTTTTGTTATTGAACTGGTTTTCTACTGTGATCGATACATAATTTGTGGGAAATTATTTTTGGATAAATGCCAGGCATGTCTTCTAGTTTTCATGCAAAAAGGTCGATATTATCTTCGAGGAACTCAATGAGTGCAACTCTTAACGAATGGGCCAACTTAGAGTTAATCTTCATGGATTTGTCCTCTCCTATCTCTCCTATGTGAATTGTTTAATACTCATCGGGGTTTACCGCTATGGTCTATCTCCCCGTTCGTGGTATCATCCCCCCATTCAAATGGTCCCTATTCTTTGATTGCTACTTGGATGTTGAGGATAATGTACTTTTCATGACAAAATTGTAGCAACTCCTCGCCTTGTTCTGCTTTCCTATTGTCTCTCAGATCCCCTTGATGGTAGGATACTTGATGAGCTGATGGTATGTAGAATTGACTACTATCATCTTATGGATCCATAATCGACCCAAAATTTTATTATAAGACGTTGAAGTATTCAACACCATGAAATTTGTAAGGATTATTGCTCCTTCCATAGAGACCGATAAACGCATGGTCCCTACTGACATGGTTACATTGCCATTGAAACCCATTAATGGGTTTTATTGTTGCATAATATCTTTAGAAGATAAAACAGATAAATAAAATAAATCTGAGGAACTGTCATTATCTACCAAAATCCTTAGCACCCTACAATGTACAATTTTGACAATAATGACCAGAGGATCATTATGAGGTGAGGGGACCTCTCGTCTTTCAAAGGTTGGATACATCTGACCCTCAGGCTTTAGACTATATACCAATTGATTTGAGTCCCTTGCTTCCTGAGCATACCTTTTTTCTGGAGTTACTGGTATGACTCGACATGGTTGACCCACCATGTATGGTGTGAATTATACAAACATCTCTTCGAGGGAGCTGATCAGGTCTCTTCGTTCCTTTAGGAGCCAAATTTGAGGGTGCTCTACCTTGATAAGTAGGGTGATTATCGCCTTGGTTTTCTTACGAACCGCTATTCTTATCAACTATATCCTAAAATACACTTCCACGAGTAAATGTTTGATCTCTAATTTAAGGTGTCTATAATCTTGGGTCTAATGACTTGTGTCCTTGTGAAACATACAATATTTGTTAAGGTCCCTTAGTGGAGCTTTCATAGGTCGTGGCCAATTGAAATTATTAATACACTCAATGAGTTGTATAGCTTCAACTAATGGGATACGTAGTGAGAGATATCTAAAATGAGACAATCCTTTTCCCTAAGTCCCTAGCCTTCCTTTAGATTTCACCATATGCTTAAAACGGGAAGGGTTAGGACATATTTCTACATAAGGCCTTTTATCCTTCTCCCTTTCGGATAAGGTAGGCTTGGTTACTGCTTTACTTACCACCCCCTTGGTGGATTTCATTCCTCTTTTCATGTTGAAATTTTTTTAGGCCTCCTCATAGACCATCCTCAAGGATTGGGGGTGGTCTTAGTCAATTGAATGAATAGACCTGTATCCCGTTTCATGCCTTTATAGAAAGTTTCAATGGCTATGGAATCAGGACATTGTGATATCACCATATTTTTCGTCTTGAATCTCCTCATATAAGCTTTAAGGGTCTCTTTATCTCTTTGTATGATTGAGAATAAATAATATGACTCCTTCCTCACTAGCTTATCGCATGTGTAGTTGGTAACAAATTCCTTTACCAACACATCGAAGCTTTTTACACTTTTCGGTGGTAGCTCCATAAACCATTGTTGTGTTGTTTCTTGGAAGGTAGCTACGAACAATTTGCAGTATATGGCTTCTCTTTTGTCCTCAGAGAGGCTCACATCAGCCATTGCCATTTGGAAGCAAAAAACATAGGCCACTGGGTCTTTCACCCCTTTGTATGAGGAACATTTGGATGTAGTGAATTTTAGCGGCGGTGTCATTGGTTCCAAAGCATTCGAGAAAGGTGAAGTAGACAACTGATCACACACAGTTTCAATGTCGTTATAAGGCTTTAACTTCTCCTGCCCTTTAAATCAATCATCCATTTTGCCTTACATTTTATCCTCAATGTCTTTGAGTTTTTGTTCTAAGATAATACTTGAACAACCTGGTGGCGTTGAAAATCCCATGACAACAGCATTCCCTAAACCTATATGTGTTGGAAGCAAATGGGGTGCCTATTGTTCCAAAGGCTCATGAGTCGAGATATTCATATGTGTAGGTCTTGGAATGAGATTTGGGGTTGGAATTGTAGATGGGTGTTGTTTTACAACTCTCTTAAGTCATTATGGATAGGGAATACATGAAACACGCCTTCTTCTTGAGGGGGGAAGGTAACTGTACAAAATAGATGGGATAGGAGTATGGAGTGAACTCTTAGCCTCCGAATATTCCTCCTGTACCAACCTATATCTAAGTTTATTATTTTTTCTTTAAGACTCAGTAAATTCTTGTTGCAACTCAGTTATCTATCTTTGTAGACTCTTTAGCATGGCATTCTTCTCAAGAGAAGTGATTTTAGAGCTATGGCTTATTGAACTTGTGGGACGTTGAGTTGTCCCAATTGGTTTAGATGTATTGTGATTAGGTGGGTGTCGACCGCCTTCGTTGAATGAAGGTTGTGTGTTACCTAATTCATGATCACTGTTCAATGTCCTAACTGGCAAAAAGTGATGTATCTAGTTATTGAGCTCAAATTCTAGATTTGGGCGTGTGAGACTATTTATCTACCCAGTATGTGATGGTGGGTTGTCCATTTTAAGTGTATGCCCCTCAATTGTTTGGAGAAAATTTTGTATGTTAGGGATTCTAATGATTCCAGAGAGAAATATGAAATGATAATAATGAGTAGATATTTTATTCTTTCCACTATAGAGGTATATATATAATATTTATTAGACATGTGTCGAGGTTACATAAGTAGACGTTCTTATTTGAGCTGCTAAGGTACATACAAAATTGTTTTTTTTAGAATCAGGTCGTTGTCCTTAGGTTGTCATATACATAATGTCTGAGGTCTTGTATGCAAAAATGATCCAAGTCATTATAGTGTGTACCAGGCCATTTACTTAGATTAAGTCTTGATCGATTGCTTCCATAGATCAAATTGTTATATACGAGCTATTAAACGAGTGTTATCTTCATTATATGAATAATGTATCTTAGGTTATTAAGATAATGTAACTATTATCCGAATAATACCAAACATGTTCTTTCTGGTGTCGACGATGAGATAATATACTGTACAATTTAGTATGTATCGGAGAGTCCACACATGTTTAAAAATTCTTCATTATACACGTTAATAATCGTTATTAAGTTATGTTAATTTGTAGCTTAAATTTTATTTCTGTTCAGTTATCTTTACTTGGTAGTAACTTTATGCATTCTTTTCCCCTAATCTAACATTTGGCTTCAATTTTAATTTTTGTTCGGGTTTAAAAAGCATTAAAATATTTTGCCCCAAGTTATTAATTAAAGAAAAAAAGAAGAATTAAAATAAAGGACAGAGAGACCACAGTCTCAATTTTGAGGTGGCTTCCTATGTTTGCAAGAGGTTGTCATCGCTCGAAGAAAAATAAAATTGATTTTTTTTTCATTTATTTTCTTTAAAGAGTCAGACATGGTCCAATTGCATAAATTGACGGGTGAGCGAGAGTAATTATTTTCGATTAATAATTATTTATTATAAATTAATAATATCACGTTATTTATTTAAAAATATTTTTAATTTTAAAAAATTAAATATTAATTTAATTCTTAATTTATTATATTATTTAAAATATTAACATTAATTTTTATTTTTTAATTATTTAACACATATTTTTAGATAAAATAAAAAATAAAATTTAATTTAATTATATAAATTATTATGTGTTTTATTATTAAAATTATATTTTTATATAATTATTTTAATTTTAATATTATAACAATTATTTTATTTTATATTTTATCACTTATAATTATTAAAAAAAATAAAATTAATCAATTTTTATAAATAATTATAATTTCAATTATTTACTGCTAAAATATCCCACCCAAACCAACTGAAAAGTTGTCAAAACGAAGCGCTATAATATGATAATCTTGTGATACTGTGAAAACAGGATAGGGGAAGACGTCCACGTGACTCCCATAAGGCCTTAACGCATTTCTTTGTTGTTATTCGAGTCAAAGGCATGGCCTTTTCCTGTTTTCTTTCTCTCTTTTTCTCGCGTAATCTTAAGCCTAAACCCGTATGTATATTTCTGTCAATTTTATTTTAAATATAATTTCTGGGTTGGATTTTGTTTTTTATTTACAATATAAAACCTACTTGATTCTAATTGGAGAAATCTTTTCTAGATCTGTAATGAATAAAATATATATATTCTTTGGCTATAATGGGTGTAATCAACTAACTTTTTAAATCTATTTTTAGAAACCAAGCCAACCCTTCAAATATTTGGTTTCTTAATTAGCTCCAAAGGAGTGACTTTCTCTGCCTTGGATCCTTGTCTACTAGAAAGTTAATATATTTGAGTGAAATCACTGAAGATATCTGTGTTTATAACTACCTGTATGTATACCTTTGAGGCTCGAGGAATTGAAATTATATAAGAAGGTTCCTTATTTAGCTCTGAGCTTGAAGGTTGGGTCCATGGATAAAAAGAGGCGGTGACTGAGATAAATGGTTTTTTTTTTCCTGATATGGGTTTGTAAGGGTTCAGTTTTCAATTTTGGGATCTCCAAGTTCTAGTTCACTTGCCTATCGTTTCAGTTAGGCCACACTGTCTGAGAGACTGAAATAACTGTGTTCTGCTTTCTACAGCTTGATAAGGTTAGACTCTTCTCAATTCTTTGCTTATTTTGCTTTTTCAGTTATAAATATCCCAACTTTACATTTAAGAGTCTATGAAATTGTTTATGGTGATTGTTTTGTGCAAGTCAGTTCCTTTTTTTCTTTTTTCTTTTTTCTTTTTTGGGTTCTTCTTTCAATGTTTATATGCCTATGTATGATAATATGATGCCTGTAATAGTTGTATGGTCGCGGTATTGTTGGAGTTTGGTTTGTCTTTTCATAGCAGCTGTCCATAAAACAAAAAAAATAAGACATTAATTTTGTAGGTGACATTACTCATCATCCTCTTCGAATCGTTTGTGGATTATACAAGTAGAGGTTAACTCAAGGATTAGTTTTAGTCTATAGAAGGACTTGTGACTTCGTTTAATTTTTTATTTCTTAAAACAAATAAACGAACAAAAGTGTTATTCTTTAATATAGACCAATAGTAGTTTTTTATTTTTAATTAGTTGTCTGTTCCTTGATCAGCTTGTAAGAATTATGGATTTGAGAATAATGAAAGAGGTCTTCCTTCCATTTCAAATGACCTTTTTCGGTTACAATCCTCCAAATCTATGTTCATGTTTCTCAGTTTCACAAAATTTCTGTTAACACCTTGGTTATATGCAGCTTTTTATAAATTGTATATTAAAGATAAGCCAACCCCTTTTGTGTTCCAAGCTACAGAGAGAGTTCAATCTGAAAAGAATGGCTTTTTTGCTGAATAAGTTTGAAAATACTTGAGAAAATTTCTGTCTATTGAACTAAAGTAGAGCAACCTTTCAAAATATTATTCTTTTGATGGTTTAAGAAGACCCAACTCTATAATCAAAACCTTTTGGTTTCTTTTCCTAAGCAGTCTACTGAAAACTAATTATATTTAGGCTATCTCCTTGCTTTGAAGCAATGTATTTATTCTTGCCGGAAACCCCCCCCCCTCCCTCTCTTCTTTAATGCAATTTCTGCCTAACATTTTCTCTTTGCAATAGTTAATCCAGGGGTCCAATCAGCTCTGGATAACTATGATCATAATTAACCTTCCTTAGAAAATATAAGGATCTAATATTAATACGATTAAAAGTCCTATTAATCATTGTGGAATAGTTCTGTCCCAAGCAGTTGGTCCGGCTGTTATTCCCAATATATATATATATATTCACATATATAAGAACTATTTTCTGTATAACAATTTAAGATATTTCCTTGACTTAATTTCCCAAGTATAATTAAGCATTTTGATAGTTGATTAAAAAAAGTAGCATTAAAGATTAATAATTCATTATTAATGATATTATGTTGATGGTTAGTTTAAGCATAAATTCTACTGTTTTAATTTTAAATTTTAAATTTTAGAATATCTAATTTTAATTTTCCTTCTTCTTCATCACTTTCAACATCATCGTCTCCATCTTCGAAGAATAAAAATATTATTAATAGTGAAGAACTCACAATTGAATTTTTTTCAAAACAAATTGATAATTGGAGGATCCCAGGATTTACAAAGATTATATTTATAAAACAAAAATGATGAATCTTTTCAAAACCGATTACATAATCAAAACTGTAGAGAGAAATATCCAGCTCTCTTCACTTTTTGAAACAATTGAATTATTTTCAAAAAATTCATTACAAAAACATATTGATAAACACTTCAATTATGTTCATATCGGGTTAGTCCAAATTTGATTAAAACCCTTGACCAAAGAAGGTCTAAACACATCAATTCTAGCAATTCTTTGAGATGCTAAATTTAGAAATTTTCAGGATTCTTTGTTGGAAACAGTTGAGTCGAGTCTCTATTTGGGACCAATATTATTTGATTGTTTTCCTAACTTTATAGTCTCTTTAAGTAACCAAAACATCACGAAGTCACTTATATTACAAATCCAAACACAATTATGATATAATCTCAGGATCAATCCCAATTGTGATAATATTTAGAGTACATTACAAAGCAATGGTAGTTGTGATAATATTTAGAGTGCATTACAAAGCAATGGTATCTGTGTTCAACACTGGACACATTCACCATTTCAAAAAAGGAGAAACATTCCTCCTACAAACAAATCTTTCAACAAAATTATTCCAAAACCTATTACATGGAACCAAATTACCTTATCACATGAATAGCTTTTTGAAGGTGTGACTCAACCAGAGTTAGAACCAACACAACTTGAGCAAAATACCCAACTCAGAAATATTATCTCAGACCTATCCTCTCTCAACCTACCACTTAAAACCAAACTTAGGCATTTTACATCAGACTTACCTAGACCAAAACTCAAAGGAGTAGACTTTAGTACCTCACCCAATCTACACCAAAGAACAAAACCAGGAGATGAGTAATTCAACTCCAATATCACCAACTGCTTCAGCTTTAATTGAAAATATAATAAATCAGGAGTAAGAGTTAAATGGATTGGATGAGGAACCAATCTTGTTTGACATAAAACTATTGCGTTTAGATTTTGATCAAAAACACAATAACCACATTAAAGAATGGTACCTTGCTAGGTGGAATGAAGAGAAGTGAGCTTCCCTCTTCCGAAAACATGAAAGGTATATTCATAGAAGCAAAACCAATCTATTATTCTTTGATTGGCTTGAAGGTTATTACAAAGCCCTTAAGTGGAATTATCCATTTGCTCAAGCCAAAACCCCCAAGGAAACCAAAACTGTTGAACCAATTAAAACAATTGATATGGTCAACACAAAAAAGAAAACACCTACATGGGAAACCTTGCATGGTATAATCGAGGCTGAAAACCCTCAATTATGACTAATTACTTTCTCATATGATCAAAATAAGCTTGAAGCTTGTCCCCTTAAAAACCCACGGGAAGATCAAGCCACCAACCTTAAAAATATTGTTTTACAAAACAACTTTACGAATATCAACCTAAGTTCCTTAGGTAAACAACTTACCAGGATAGAGAAAAATCAAAAGATTGATATTCCTTCTACCTCTTATAAAATCGTTGATAGTAAAATATAAAACCCTATCTTCAAACCCATCTAGGTCTTTAAACCAGCCCAAGAAGAAATATCATTTAAGCTTGAGTTACTTCAAGCATTTAGAGATCTTCACAAGGTCTAAGTAGAAGTAGCCAACTCAAACTCCAAAATAGGTCTATTTGTCTCTGGTCGCCTTAAACACCTAAGACCCCACAAAACCCATCTCAGAGTATTAGTGTCTTAACCAATCGAGACCCTATTGTCTTTGATGAGGAAGCCTTTCAGGAACCGTCTCTTGAACAGACTCCTTAAGTTTCAAAATTAATTTGCCAACAACTAATACCAGTTAGGTCTTCACCACCAGAAATGAGTACCTAACCAAACTAGGTTATCTAGCCAAAATATAACGCCTCATCTATCTAAAATGGAACATAGATGGTATGACGGAACATCAAATTCTAAACACATTACAACAAATGATTATGGCATCAAATGCCTACAAAACTCAGTCTGGAACATTAGACAAAGCCGTTGTAGAACTTTTAATAGCTGGCTTTTCTGGCCAACTAAAAGGATGGTAGGATCACCACCTTTCAAAACAACAAGAGTAAGATATTTTCAATGCCATTCTGACGGGAGAGTATGGAGAAACTATACTAGATCATCACTGAGAACCCATCCAGACACAGTCTTTACATTACTTTTTACAATATCACATCATTTCATGGGAGATTCCTCTCATTTGAAAGACAAAAACGTTGATATTCTCTCTAACCTATAATGTAAGAAGATGAGTGGTTTTCAAAATTATAAAACCATTTTTCTTAGCAGAATCATGCTCAGAGAAGATTCAAACCAACCCTTCTGGAAAGAGAAGTTCTTAATAGGACTTTCTCCACTTTAAGAAACAAGGTTAGAAACAAAATTCGTGAAACTTATGGGAATCACATCATCCCTTATGATTAACTAACCTAAGCTGAATTGATTAGTTTTGCAACAAAACAAGGACTTCAGGTTTGTCAAGATTTGAAGATCCAAAAATAGATGAAACATGAACTCAAAATTTCTAAAAAGAAAATTGGATCGTTTTGTAAACATTTTGATAACTCTCTCCCAAAAATCAAACACTGCACTGGAGATTGCACTAAGAAACTTGTTTCAAAATCTTACTCAAAACCCTATAGAACATTTTCAAAATATAGAAAGCCTTATCATAAACCCACCCCATAAGGAATTTTATTCTAAATCATATAAAAGACCTTTCAGGAAGCCTTCCAAAAACCCTTCCAAAACCCTTGAAAAATCCTTTTCAAAATTAAAAGACTTAAAATGCGGTAAGAAAGGCCATATTGCAAATTATTGTAAAATGTTAAAAAAATTCACAATTTAGATCTTGAAGAAGAAACATTACAAAAAATCTCTGACTTAATGGTAGAACCATCGTCATTATCATCTGAGTCTGAACTTTGGACTGAGGACTCTAATGATCAAAATCCACATGTTGATGAGTTGTTTACAACTGACTTTGAAACTTGCCATTACAAAAAGATCAACATGCTTAACAAAGAACTCAGTCAACTCCTTGATATGGTTCTTAAATTAAACAACCCTGATCTTACAAAACAATATGTGGAACATACGGCTAACGCCATGGCTAATGAAAACCCACAACCAAAACCAACAGAACTTCCCTCAACCAGCACATACCTATACGACCTCACTACTATCCTTGATAGGAAGAAGATCAAGAAGCCATAAAGTCATATCCAAGACTTACAGGCTGAAATAAAAACCATTAAGCTAGAACTCCAACATCTTTAGACAAAACAGAAAGAAGATTCTCGGAAAATCCAACTATTATTTCCTAGTCAAAAAATTGGAGATTAAGAAAACCAATTACTTGAGTCAGATGAAGATCTTGACCCAGAACTGGATCCACAAGTCTTACAAAACTTTGAAAAAGCTCTAGCAAAATATTTACTGATTTTACGAGAAATTACTAATCAAAAGTACAGGATCATTATTACTCTTGTATTTCCAGATGGATCAAAACTAAAGACAATATCACTCTTTGACACAGGTGTTAATCTCAATTATATTAACCCAAAACTTGTGTCAACACAATTCCATCAAAAAACCAACGAGAAACTCAATTAAGCCAACAGTTCAAAGATGAACATCACTGGCAAAATTGAAATTGGTATTCTTAACAAAACCACTCTAGTCAAAACCCTATTTGCCATGGTATCTGATATTAGCCATTCAGTTATACTAGGTACACCCTTCATGAATATTATCACCCCTTATGTGGTAAAGTATGACAAAATATCTTTTAAAAACCAAGGTGAAACTCTCAGTTTCCTCTTCTTGGATGAACTCAAAACTATGAATCTCAGCATCATTAGAGCTAATACTATTTACCAAAATGAGATTTGAACTCTTATCAAAGGTAGAGAAAAGGACCTTCTCCATCTCAAGCAAAAAATTCAATTTCACACCGTTGAAAGAGAATTACAAAAAAACGGAGGTAAAACACCAAATCTCTAAAATTCAAAACTCTTTTGAGAAATAAGTTTGTTCTGACTTACCCAGTGCCTTTTGGGATAGAAAAAAACATATGCTAGACTTACCATATGAATCAACTTTCCACGAAAAAGATATTCCAACAAAAGTTAGGCCAATTCAAATGAATACTGACCTAGAACAATTTTGTAGAAAGGAGATCTAAGATCTCTTATCCAAAAAATTAATTTCAAAATTCAGATCGTCGTAAAGTTGTATGGCATTCTATGTCAATAAACCAGTTAAGATAGAAAAAGGAACACCTCGACTGGTCATGAACTATAAACCTCTCAACAAGGCCTTGAAATGGATTAGATATCCCATTCCTAACCAAAAGACCTTCAAAAACTCCATTCATCATCAATTTTCTCAAAGTTCGACATGAAGTTAGGTTTCTGGCAAATCCAAATCGAACCTCATCACTAATATAAAATGGCATTTATTGTTCCCTTCGTACAGTATGAATGAAACGTCATGCTCTTTGGGCTTAAAAATACACCTTCTTAATTACAGAGGATTATGAATGGTATTTTTAATCCTTATTTAGAATTCTGCATTGTGTATATTGACGATATACTCATTTTCTCAAAATCAGTCGATCAACATATTCAACACCTCAAAACCTTTTATCAAATCAAAAGGGCCAGATCATAAATCAGATATTTAAATATAGCCCATAGTTTATCTCTAGGTTTTAGTGATTGATACACAGTAATTAAACATAATAAGGATTTAGGAAACAAGATCTGGAAGGGTTACAATTTTTATGCTTCTGGGAGTCAAGGAAAACCAATTTCAGCCAGAATTTTCTTGTTATTTTTTTAAATCCAAGCAAATCAAGCCACTTATTGGATTGGTCACATATATATGTATTTGTATGTATATATATATCTATATTTTTTTTTCTAGACAAATGCATCAAAGGGTCTCTTTTATTGTGCCAGTTAGAGTAGTTTAGTCCCTTTGTTATTTTTTGTAGTAATTTAATTATTTTGTTATGAAAAAATGACAACACACTTAGAGAGCGCGGGACGATAGAGAGTTGTATGTTGCATTTGGGAAGGATGAATCGCTCCTGTAAAGGAATCTATTGATGCTTTCCCAATTGGTTGTATTTTTTTTATCACTTTTGTAGACATTGTTGTCTATTGGTAAATACAATATATAAAATTGATATTTTAATAAGAGTTGAAAAACATGAGAAAAAATAAAAATGAAATGAAAAAATTGATCACTTGTTCTTATATGGTCACTTTTTCAAGACAAATGGACTAAATTGCACTTCTTGACATAACTAAGGGATTGTGCTACCGCCCACCCTTGTATTTAGAATACCGGAGCTTAAGTTATAATTTCATTTTTCTATCTTGAGCCCTTGGTAATAATTATTTTATTTTCATTTCAAAAGCACATTAGCCGAAATTTATGGTTCTGCTGCCTGTATAGATACTCATAGTTTTATGATGACCATCAGCTGATGGCTATCATGAAATCCATAATAGTCATTATGATGATTTAAATTCTATGGAACCAAATCCTGGAATCCTAAGAGGTTCTTATGCTATCTTTTTTTAAATATTTTTTAGGGGTTATAATCTGCTTATTTTTCTTTCCAGTTCCGGTGATAATGTCTTCATCAAGACCTGCCCAATCTTCCAGCAACCAATCAGCAAGATCAAGGCACAGTGCTAGGATCATTGCTCAGACTACTGTAGATGCAAAGATACATGCAGATTTTGAGGAATCCGGTAGTTCATTTGACTATGCAAACTCAGTACGTGTCACCAATTCATTTGGTGCAGATCAACAACCTAGGTCCGACAAAGTAACCACTGCTTACCTCCACCACATACAGAAAGGAAAGTTCATTCAACCATTTGGGTGCTTGCTAGCCTTGGATGAGAAAAATTTAAAGGTTATTGCATATAGTGAGAATGCCCCTGAAATGCTGACCATGGTCAGTCATGCTGTCCCAAGTGTTGGTGATCACCCTGTTCTTGGCATTGAAACAGATATAAGGACTATCTTTACTGCCCCAAGTGCCTCTGCACTGCAAAAGGCGCTTGGATTTGCAGAGGTTTCTCTCTTGAATCCCATCTTAGTCCATTGCAAGACCTCTGGAAAGCCTTTTTATGCAATAGTACATCGTGTTACAGGAAGCTTTATCATTGACTTTGAGCCTGTGAAGCCTTATGAAGTTCCAATGACTGCTGCTGGGGCTTTGCAGTCTTACAAGTTAGCAGCCAAAGCAATTACCCGCTTGCAGTCTTTGCCAAGTGGGAGCTTGGAAAGGCTTTGTGATACAATGGTTCAAGAGGTTTTTGAACTTACAGGTTATGACAGGGTAATGGTCTATAAATTTCATGATGATGATCATGGGGAAGTGGTAGCTGAGATTACAAAGCCCGGTTTGGATCCATATTTGGGCTTGCATTATCCTGCCACAGATATCCCTCAGGCTGCACGATTTTTATTCTTGAAAAATAAGGTCCGAATGATTGTTGATTGTAATGCACAACATGTGAAAGTGTTTCAAGATGAGAAACTTCCATTTGAGCTGACTTTGTGTGGCTCAACATTAAGGGCACCACACAGTTGCCATTTACAGTACATGAAAAATATGAGTTCAATTGCTTCATTGGTTATGGCGATAATAGTCAATGAGGGGGATGATGAGAATGAAAGCCCTGATACTGTCCAACCTCAAAAGAGAAAGAGACTCTGGGGTTTAGTAGTGTGCCATAATACAACTCCAAGATTTGTTCCCTTCCCTCTTAGGTATGCTTGTGAATTTCTGACTCAAGTATTTTCCATCCATGTGAATAAGGAGTTTGAGTTAGAGAATCAAACTATTGAGAAGAATGTCCTCAGGACCCAGACACTTTTGTGTGATATGCTGCTGCGAGATGCACCCTTGGGTATTGTGTCACAAAGCCCAAATATAATGGATCTAGTGAAATGTGATGGGGCTGCCTTATTATACAAAAGCAAGATATGGAGATTAGGACTTGTTCCAAGTGACTATCAGATTCATGAGATAGTGACATGGTTTTCGGACTACCACATGGATTCCACAGGTTTGAGTACAGATAGCTTGCATGATGCAGGCTTCCCTGGGGCTCTTTCTCTTAGTGATATAGTATGTGGGATGGCAGCTGTGAGGATAACTTCCAAGGACATTGTCTTTTGGTTCCGCTCTCACACTGCTGCAGAAATCCGATGGGGTGGTGCTAAACATGAACCTAGTGAGAAGGATGATGGCAGGAAGATGCACCCAAGGTCATCATTTAAAGCTTTTCTTGAAGTTGTCAGGGTAAGGAGCTTACCCTGGAAAGATTATGAAATGGATGCGATCCATTCTCTGCAGCTTATCCTGAGAAATGCGCTTAAAGAGGAAACACCAGAAACAAATGCCAAAGCAATCGAGACAAGGCTTAGTGACCTGAGAATTGAGGGAATGCAAGAACTTCAAGCTGTGACAAGCGAGATGGTCCGCCTGATTGAGACTGCCACTGTTCCCATTTTGGCAGTTGATATTGATGGTCTTGTTAATGGGTGGAACACAAAAATTGCTGAGTTAACTGGTCTTGCTGTTGATGAAGCAATTGGAAAGCATTTACTCACATTTGTGGAAGATTCTTCTACAGACATGGTGAAAACAGTATTGGACATGGCATTGCAGGGTACCTTTCTGTTTTTGTTTTGTTATTCAAGAATTTTAGATTTTTAATACTGCTAAAAATGGTCTTATGCTTGCCTTTACATGCATTTGTGTGCACATTGCAGAAAGAGCACTAGTGTATCACATGTATAAAGAGAAATTTTCACTGCCTTTTTAACTTCCTTCTCTCTGTGTTTGTGGGTGGGTGGGGGGGTTTGAGGTGGAAAATTGGTGATGTATGCTCCCTTTTCAGAAGCAGAGATGTCTGAGTCTGAGGCTTATCTTTTCAATTAGTTCTCAGCATTTTTCCTTTTCTCAAAAAAAGTTCTTAATACTATTTTCCACATAACATGTAATTTCATAACTATATTATTATCCTTTTGTTACTTTGGTTTTCCGACAGGCAAAGAGGAAAAGGATGTCTATTTTGAGATCAAAACATACGGGTCTAGGGACGACTCTGGTCCCATTAGCTTAGTAGTAAATTCTTGTGCAAGCAAGGATCTTTCTGGAAATGTTGTTGGGGTGTGTTTCATTGCCCAAGATATTACTGGTCAGAAAGCTGTGTTGGACAAGTTCACTCGAATTGAAGGTGATTACAAAGCAATAGTGCAAAACCCAAATCCTCTAATTCCTCCAATTTTTGGAAGTGATGAATTTGGCTGGTGTTCTGAGTGGAATCCAGCTATGGTAAAGCTCACTGGTTGGAAACGGGAAGAGGTAATCGATAAAATGCTTTTGGGAGAGGTATTTGGGATCCCAAGGGCATGCTGTCGTCTGAAAAATCAAGAAGCTTTTGTTAACCTTAATGTTGTACTTAATTCAGCCATGACAATCCATGAAAATGAAAAAGTTCCTTTCGGCTTTTTTACCCGGAATGGAAAATATGTAGAGTGCCTTCTCTGTGTGAGTAAAAAATATGATAGAGAGTGTACAGTTACAGGGGTGTTTTGCTTTTTACAACTTGCCAGCCAAGAGTTGCAACAAGCACTTCATATCCAGCGCTTAACAGAACAAACTGCTGCAAAGAGGCTGAAAGCATTAGCTTATATAAAGAGACAGATCCATAATCCATTATCTGGAATAATGTTTTCTGGGAAAATGATTGAGGGTACCGAATTGGGAGAAGAACAGAAACAGATTCTGCATACTAGTGCCCAGTGCCAGCTTCAGCTCAGCATGATTCTAGATGACTCAGATCTTGATAGCATCATAGAAGGGTACGATAATGTCCTTTAGTTACAGAGTAAACTTCCTTTTTCTGAATGATGTGTTAAAATCTATTTATCTAATCTGATTTCTTAACAGATACATGAATTTAGAAATGGTTGAGTTTACTCTCCATGATGTGTTGGTTGCCTCCATCAGTCAAGTGATGACAAAGAGCAAAGCAAAGGGAATTCAGTTGCTCCATGATGCAGCAGATGAGATGATGACCGAAACTTTATATGGTGATGGTCTCAGGCTTCAACAAGTCATAGCTGATTTCTTATCAACGTCAGTCAACTTCACACCAAAAGGAGGCCAAGTTATTATTGCAGCCAGTTTGTCCAGAGATCAACTAGGACAGTCCGTTCATCTTGCCCATCTGCAGTTAAGGTACTACTTGATGCAACGATTCACGCTTTGCCTATATGTACATGTCATGTGTATGTGGATAGATTTTCAAACTCAAGACGTGTTATCTGGTACCAATGGTTGAAGATATTTGTAATGTTATGTTTAACTGTAACTACTAACCATGTTGCTTCTTTAGACAAAATTGTCATTCCTTAAATTTTGGGAAACAACATGATCCGTTGTTTTAATTTCTTGATCAGGATAACATACACTGGTGGTGGGATTCCAGAAGCATTGCTCAACGAGATGTTTGGAAATAACGAGGGTATTTCTGAAGACGGGTTAAGCCTGCTCATCAGCAGAAAACTGGTGAAGCTTATGAATGGGGATGTGCAGTATTTAAGGGAAGAAGGCAAGTCAACTTTCATCATATCGGTTGAACTTGCTGGAGGTCATAAGTTGTAGAAAGAAGCAACTTTTGAGGAAAAACTATGCATAATATTTACTTGTACAGTTGGAGTGTGAAGTTGGCATTTGATGTCAATGTACTTTCCCCCCCTTCCTGTCTGATTGGTATTTGCTTGAACCTGTAAATATGCCTGTCTCATGGTGTTTTAATGTCCACAATGAGTGCTTCCATTTTCATAATGCTCCCTTTTTGTAGTTCTTGATTTAATTGTTTCTTCTTCCCAACACTCTTGTCCCTGAAAATTGGAAAAAGAGACCTTTTTTTTTCTTTTTTTCTTTCTTTTTTTAATAATACTATACAACCTTTAACATCATGGGCAATAAGTTCTAGTTGAGAAACGATCACCCCTATCTTCCGGATCTTGTCAACACCCAGAAGGCAATTACTTTTTAGTTAAACAGAAGACACATTCTTCTCAAAAACTAAAAGGTATCTTGAGCATCATCATCATATAAAGGTATCTAGGAAAAAAAAGATAAATTTTATTTTAAGAATGGTATATATATATTACATTTTTGTACAGTTATTATTTTTTCTTTTGATTTGATAATTATAATTTTTAATTTTCTCATTTTATTTTCCTTACTTTTATCCTTTGTTTTTTTAATTTTCATATATTCAGTTTAAAATTTAAAATTAACTTAAAACTAAACTTAAAATTACATAAAAAAAGTAATAAATTGTAAGGAAAAAAAATAAAGTGACTATGGAACTAAAAAGAGAAGATTAAATTACGAAAATAATAATAAAAGAATAAAAGTGTAAGATATAAGAGAAAAAACATAAGAATCAACACTATAGTTAACCCTTATATTTTATTGATTTTATATAAAAGGGGGAGTTTTTCTGTTTTATTTATTTAATTTTTATTTTGTTTGATAATATTTTTATTTATTATGTATAAAATGAGTTACTTTCAATTAAGTGGCTATTATTTATTTGACATTTTTTTATTTATATTGTTAATGACATTAAACTATATTTTGTTTTATTTATATCACTTATCTATTACATTTATTTTATTTATAATATTATATTAATCAACGACTAAACGTCTAACCATGTAAATTTAAAATAAATTTATATATATCACATTATTCATATAGAAAAATTTATCATATATATTATAATATAATTAATTCATGTTATTAAATAGTCTCACAATTATTTTAAAATCTCATATTTTAAATTCAAGATTTAATATAATATTAACATGTTATTTGATATATATAATATTTTATTATTTTATTACATGTAAAATTATTCAATAATAATGAAAACTGATATTTTTAAAACAATAAATAATATCGTTAGAACAAACTATCTACGTTTAAAAATAGAAACTTTGCTTTGAATTATTGCTATAAAAATAAGATAAAAGAGAACTAAATTATGAGAGCACGTGCACGCCATGTGTCCCAAACCAAGTCATTTATTCTTGTTAAATCTAGTCTAATCCAGTTAAATCTCAGCCCAAAACATAACAATTTAAAGGGCGAAAAACAGAAAATTCGCACGTAGTAGAAACTAGAAAGGAGAAAATAAAGCAGAAGGGTGGACCGTGGAGTTGAAGTAGCGAAGTAATACCCTAATAGGCTTATGCAGAGGAGGCTGGCCGATACATCTATCTGAGATATTAAGGTTGTATTTTCTCCCATAAGTTTCGAAGCTACAAATCGAAGAATATCAAGGTTCTTCAATTGTAAAGTTGTGAATTATAAAATATGGAGATAGAGAAGATTACATTCTCAATGGAG
This sequence comes from Hippophae gyantsensis, assembly GCA_030763125.1. Classification (NCBI taxonomy): domain Eukaryota; kingdom Viridiplantae; phylum Streptophyta; class Magnoliopsida; order Rosales; family Elaeagnaceae; genus Hippophae; species Hippophae gyantsensis. Next base: position 12,986,099 of record CM061037.1, on the reverse strand, counting down.
AATCCTCCGCTTTCAGTATTAGCCGCAGCGAAGATTGCAGCCATTTCTCTGGCCACTGACTCCTCTCTTGCTCCTGATTCTCCTCCTTCTTTCCATTTTTCAAATGGGTATTTACTTACTTCGATACCTTTTTCTTCTGTTTTCCTGTTTAACAATGCCTTTTTTTTCCTCTTCTTTTTCTGACTGATTCCCACGCAAAATTGTTCAGCTTGATTACTTTTCTCTCTCTCTCTCTCGCTCTCTCTCTCTCTTCTTCCCCTTTTTCTCCATGATCTCAAACTCATATGGATTCTGGTTTTCTTGTTCTGTTAAATGAACCCAATAAGTTTTTTTCCTTGACAATGTAATCAAACCTTCGTAATTGGATTTAACAATTAGAGGTGTAAATTGAGATAGATTTTATTGAGATTCATGATATAATCTATTAATTTTAAAAATATATTTCATATTGTTTCCTTAATTTTTAATTAATTGAGATGATAATAAAATATACTAATAGAGATATCTTATTTGTTAATAATGGGTTGAATGGGATAATTAAGAATAAAAAATATAATACATGTTTATTTATAACTTAAGTTTAATAAAATAAAATGATACAAATATATATTTAAAGTTATCTCCGTTAGAGTTATAATCTAAATGGTATTTAAATAAAATGAGATGATATTTAAATGAAAAGAGACAATATCTTAACATGAGACAACCTATTTTATATCTCTATTAACAACTATTTGTATTGCTTTTGCTATGTGATTGTATATGATGTTATGTTTGCAACACTCAACTGAGTGTTGATATTATAGCATTCCTCTTAGTTCTTACGGATGCTTACCTATCATTCATGGCGTTATCTTCAATTTTGTTCTATTACTGTTATCTACTTCTTCCTTAGATGATACTTTAAATTAATATGGTTAATCACGAAATGAACTTCAGTAGTGATAATAGATGCCTTTATCGCTTGATGCTCTAGTTGTTTCTAAGGTTTTCTTTTGGTTTCCTAATGCTTGGTGCTAAGTTGTTTGGGGGTGGGGGGGCACATATATTCCATTGGTTTATTTCATTGTGTAACTAGTAATTTGTTACTATTATTTTTTAATGGAACAATTTGTTATTTCTACTCTAATTTTCCTTGTGAGAAAATCACTATACAATTCATCTATTAACATAGCTTGTATTTCAGGCTCAAATTGCATGGAACATATGTACTTCTTCGTTACGTGGGTAGGATTGCCAATTTCTATGGGCAAACCTCGTATGAATCTACACAGGTGATTTTCATTCAATTTCTTAAGGATGACAGTTTTTGTTGTTACATGATGTTTTATTTGTGCTGATTTTCCACCTCTTACATCCTTATATCCTTGCCTATGTTTGCTTCCCTTCCTTTCCAGATTGATGAATGGCTGGAATATGCTCCTATTTTCATTTCTGGTTCTGCATTTGAAAGTGCATGCAAATATGTGGATGAATATTTGGAAAGCCGTACATTTTTAGTTGCTCATTGTTTGTCAATTGCAGATGTAGCAATCTGGTCAAATCTTGCTGGTAAGCTTCTCACCTACCTTGCTATCCATTTTATATGATAAAGCACAGTTGCAGATTACTTTATCTTGATTTATGATTTTAGGTAGTATTACTTTTGGTCAATGGTCTATTGCCCTGAACAAAACATTTTTGTTGCACATTGAAGAGTTTTCTGGCTATCATCTGGGATAGTGATCCCTATCTCAATGCCAGGTTCCTGAACTAGGTTCAATGAATTATCACTGGGTTAATTTGAATTTCAACTTGTTTAGAAACTTTCAATTAAGGTTATATTTCTCACGGGTGTGGAGATCAAGATGAAATGTATCAACTTTTTATTTTTACTTTTTCTTAATAACTTTCTAGTGACTGTCATGATTTAAAAAAAAAAAAAAGAATCTCAACTAGTCTTTGGATTACTGGTGTTACTCCTAGTAATTGTTATTCTAGCATGATGTATGATTGAGCATCAAAAAGAAGTTTCAACTGCAACCATTGTTTGAGATTCAAATTTTGAAATTTTCTTAACCGACGGCTTTCTGGGGACTTTTAATATGTGACGATTTGCAGGAATTGGGCAAAGATGGGAAAGTTTGAGGAAGTCAAAGAAGTACCAAAATCTTGTGCGATGGTTCAATTCAGTATTGGCAGAGTACAATGATGATTTAACTGAAGTTACCACAACATATGCTAGCAAAAGGGGTTTGGGAAAGCCAGTAGCCAAATCCAAGGAGCAATTGGTTGCCAATCAATCATCAAAATGTGCAAATGTGGACGTATCCGAGAAGTGTAAAGCAGGAAGTCGACCTTCATTTGAAGTAGATCTTCCTGATGCTGAGGTAGGAAAGGTGAGACTGCGTTTTGCACCTGAACCCAGTGGTTATCTGCACATTGGACACTCAAAAGCAGCACTCTTGAATCAATATTTTGCTCATCGATACCAAGGTCAAGTTATTGTGCGTTTTGATGATACAAATCCTGCTAAAGAGAGCAATGAGTTTGTGGAAAATCTTTTAAAGGATATTGAGACTCTAGGTATCCAGTATGAAAAGGTCACATATACTTCAGACTACTTCCCTCAGTTGATGGAAATGGCTGAAAATTTGATTAGGCAGGGTAAAGCATATGTTGATGATACACCACGTGAACAAATGCAGAAAGAAAGGATGGATGGTATTGAGTCGAAATCCCGAAACAATACTGTCGATGAGAATCTTAAGTTATGGAAGGAAATGATTGCTGGATCTGAAAGGGGTCTGCAGTGCTGTCTCCGTGGTAAGTTGGATATGCAGGATCCAAACAAATCACTCCGAGATCCAGTATATTACCGTTGCAATCCTGTTCCCCACCATAGGATTGGGTCCAAGTACAAGATATATCCAACTTATGATTTTGCTTGTCCATTTGTTGATGCTATAGAGAGTATATCACATGCTCTTCGATCAAGTGAGTACCATGATCGCAATGCACAATATCACCGAATTCAAGAAGATATGGGATTGAGAAAGGTTCATATATATGAATTTAGTCGGCTGAACATGGTTTATACACTACTGAGCAAGCGTAAGCTTCTATGGTTTGTTCAAAATGGGAAAGTTGATGGATGGGATGATCCTCGTTTTCCTACAGTGCAGGGAATTGTGCGTAGAGGCCTGAAAATCGAAGCACTTATACAATTTATTCTTGAGCAGGTAAGATGCTAGCCCTTGTCTCAAAACATCTCCTAGATGTCTTTAAAGTGAGATTTTAGTATTTAACTTTCTGGATTTTGAGAGATCATAAACTCATGAATCTTTTATCATGGAGTTGGAAGATCCATTACAGTAGCCGTGAATCTGTGATAAGTATGACCATAACACCACATGTGCTTGGGTCCTTACTTTCATGTGGAATGAAATTCTTTTCTTTTTGTGAATTTATTTTCAGTGATGCATTCAAAATTCATTTCTCTCATCTTCCCCATGTTGAAAGGTTTGGTAACCGATTTTAACTTCTTCTTTTTAATGTTTCAGGGAGCTTCGAAGAATCTTAACCTCATGGAATGGGATAAGCTCTGGACCATTAACAAGAAGATAATTGATCCTGTATGTCCTAGGCATACTGCTGTCATTGAAGAGCGACGGGTGTTGTTCACTTTAACTGATGGTCCTGAGACGTCATTTGTCCGCATCATTCCTAGGCATAAGAAATATGAAGGTGCTGGGCAAAAGGCTACAACATATACAAGGAGGATCTGGTTGGACTATGCTGATGCTGTGTCAATTGCAGTAGATGAGGAAGTCACCTTGATGGATTGGGGGAATGCCATAGTTAAGGGAATTGAGAAGGACCAAGATGGAAAAGTTACACAGCTGACTGGAGTTTTGCATCTTGAAGGGTCTGTGAAGACTACGAAGTTGAAGCTCACCTGGCTGCCTGAAACAAATGAGCTAGTTAACCTTTCATTGGTAGAGTTTGATTATCTAATTACAAAGAAGAAGGTATGTGATGATGACTTATTTATAATATGGTCAAAGCAAGTTGTGCCTTGCAATAAAAAGTTACCCAATTTTTTATTATGATTGTTGTTTTCATGAATCTTTTTAATGTCTATTTTAAAGGGAAATGACAACTTGTGGACTGAGGCATTTTTCCTGAAAACTTTTGAGTAGTTTGCAAATCAATATTATTTTACTTATCAGAAGGGACATTTGGACTAGAGTGGTATATCTGGATATTAAGTGAACTTCACACAAAGTTTTCTAAATGAAAGTCACTTGCTCATTTTCAGCTGAATTCTTTGGAAGTTTATTAAAATAATAATTGAACTTTGTTGGTGCTATTTATTTATGGTGCAGCTAGAAGAAGATGAGGATTTCCTCGACGTAGTTAATCCATGTACTAAAAGAGAGACTGTAGCTGTTGGCGATTCTAACATGCGGAATCTAAAGCATGGAGAGATATTGCAGCTTGAGAGAAAAGGATATTTCATATGTGATGTTCCCTATGTCAGACCTTCAAAGCCTGTTGTTCTGTTAGCTATCCCAGATGGCAGACAACAGACTGGCTTGAAGTAACATTTTCTCATCCAACATAACCTCATTCATTAAGATGCCCAGGCATGTCCGACTACCTCAAGAATCGTCTAATTGAATCATCGACCAAATGTTGACTGAAAGTCTGAAACTTTTCATTTTTCTTCAAGTTGAGCAGTATTTTAAATCCAAAACCTTAACATATCATGCTTTTAGTTTCAGTATTTTCTTCTTGACAAATGTGTATCTAGTAGACTAGTAGTATGTGGTTTGTAAAACGAATATTGGTTTGCTTCTCTACTGTCTATTACAATTTACAACTACACAAGTTAGAACAAGCAAGTGTAACGAGCCGAATTTTGTTTTAAAATGTGTTAGAGAACATTCAGTTCTAGCGCACTTGGGGAGAGAAAGCAATGCCTTAGATTTATCCCTTTGGTCCCAAGAGAGGGATGAGGCTAGATTAGTTGAAATATGGTTATCGGTTCAAGGGTATAAGATGTCTTTTTTTTCCAGGGTAAGATAGAAAAAAGGTGTCGAGTACCAGGTTCAATGGTGTTGAAGTAGCTCATGCCCATACTCCCAAGAAAAGCATGAACAATCTTAAACAAAAGGGTATTTGAATTTGAAACTGACATGTGGGTAGACCTAGGGGTGTGAGACAACTTTCTCTAAGGAATTTGGCAAACTAGTTCTGTAACTTGGGGAGAACGGATGCTTCCTCACAAAGGGTGTCGTATGAAAGTGCAATGATATGCATCAAGAGACATTTTTGGATTCTTATCCATTTCCCATAATAACCATTTTTATGTTTTAATGTTCATTCTCTTCAGGAGGAACTCTGCTAGGTCCTTTTTAGTTTTGTTCAACGTTCTACGGTTTGCAAGAAGCTTATGTTTATTATATAGAGTTGGGAATAATCAATTAAGTATAAAGTTGGGAATAATCGATGAGTATAAAGTTGGGAATAATCAATGAGTATAAAGCTGGTCTTAAATCATAAAACATATGAAATATGAAGATAGAATAAGTGAATGAAGAAAAAAAAAAGTATGCCTCTTGCTGGAAAAAAAAATTAAAATTAACATATATATCCTTTATCCTCTGTTTATTGGAATCACAAATCCCATTTAAATTTGCATAACAACAACAATTAAGACAAAATAATAAACTCCAAGTAGTCCACACATGTACTTATTTCTTGGGTGCAAACTTGGACTTGATTTTGACAACTTCTTTGGTACCAATCTGAAAAGCCTTAGTCAAAACATTGTCAGGAACTGGTGGATTAGCTCCAAATAATGTGGTAGCGATCAACTGAGTACCAGGCAGTTGGCTATTAAAAGCAGCAATAACAGATGCTACAGCTTTGCCATTATTCTTTTGGAAATGAACAAGACCTTTTGGGAATACAAATATTTCACCCTTTTTTATTTTCTTGGAAATCAAGACATCTGAAGTAGTAATGAAGCCAACGTCTAATTCCCCATCAAGCACAAACACTATTTCTGTGGCTCTTGAGTGAATGTGAGGTGGGTTAAGCCCATCAGGTGCATAGTCAATTCGAGATAGAGAGACTCCAAGTGTGTTTAGGCCTGGTATTTTCTGCACATTGGCTGCAGTAACTAGTGAACCAAAGGTGTTGTTTGTGAGTCCTGGTTTGGCTAATCCAGCAAAGAAGAAGTCCTCTGCTGTTATGTTCTCTTTGCAAGGGAATCCATTTACTTTAATACCTGTCTCAAATTAAATCTTTGGGTTAAAATTTTATCATTTTATTAAGAAAATTGAACTTGATCGGCTCAAATAAAACAAATAAATATTTGATAATAACAAGGAAAAAGTTAATGCTTTTTGTTTTTTTTTTTTTGTTTTTTTTTTTTTTAAAAAAGGTAAAGTTTTGATCTTTCTGTAATTATTGAAGCTGGGTTTTTATAAACTGTTACTTCTGAGGAAAAAGGGGTCAACAAACTCAACCCACAATCATTGAGTTAAAAATAAGAAGAAAGAAAGTGGGTTTCCATAATCAGATTACATAAACTTCAATGTTTCACTTATATAGCATAATTAAGTAAATATCGTTAAGTGACTCTAAGGTACTGAAAAAGAACAAAATAATGAGATTAATGAATGAAGGAAAAAATGGGGGAGTTAAAGAAATGAAGAAGAAGAAGTACCAGAAGAGAGATCAGCGACACAAACATCTTGAAGCAAGTCAGGATCAGCAAAAGAGGTGCCTAATATCGCTGCAAATGTCATGAGATACAGTGTCAAAATAGCAGCCATGGTTGTAACTGGAATTGTACAGAAGGAGAAGAGTTCTGAAATGTGGGATTTAGTTGGTTTCCAGAGATGGGAATGAATAAGAATTCAAATATGCTAATATTTATTTATAAGAAGAATATTTAAGACAAGACTTTAAAGCTTGGGACATGTCTGAGATATGCTTATACCCAAAGCAAAGTTAAGGGTTTAGATCAAGTCTCTGTCTCAGTCTAACTATTCACAGAAAAAAAAAAAGCCCTATGGCTGCCTCTATTTTGGGTACTTGTGGATCATTTCCAAATTAATGCTTCTTTTCTAGCTCCCATTTCCTTTTTTTTTCCACTTTTCTTTCTTCATGATGAAACTGCTTGGGAAATTTGCCTTCCGATTTTTGTATTTACTATTAATAACATGAACATTAAAATTAGGTTATATATCTCCATGATTAAAAAACAAACCAATAAAAAATATTATTATTTTTTAAATAACTACGCTAAACACCTAATTAAGAATTGTAAACGCTGACTTTCCAACAATTAAAATCTTTTAAAACCAGAACATGTCTCTACACAGAGTGTAGATTAAAGATTTATATATCATAAATATTATAAAAAATAATATTATTTTTTTAATTTAAAAAAAGAATAAAATACGATCAAAATTGAATTTTTACGAGACATTGATGATTAAAAATTTATTATTTAAAATTCAAGAGATATACGGTTATATTCGTATGGATATAATTTTTTTATAATTTTATAAATATTATATATAAAATTTTATTTATTGAATATTAAGTTATGACACGTACGCAGATGCGGTACATGCTTGGAATATAAAAAAAACTTTAAAAATTAAAACAGAGTTAGATTTCTCTATTCATGAATCATCCTGAAATAAGAGCCGGATGGTAAGTGGTTGCTGTTTCACTTTCTGTACTTTAGGATTGCTTACCACAATTGCACGTGTGTCGATATTGTGTTATTCGTTTTTTTTTTCTTATATATAATTAGTTTATGTTTGATAAATATATAAAAAAAAATCTTGTTTTTGTTGAAATTTTGGTGGAATGTTGGTCAAGTTTGAATTAGAAAAAAATACAAAGCTTTATATATACATATATACAACCTCCTACCTAAGATTATTTTTGGTGGGTCTCACACAACTACTAATTAATCTAGATATACCTGTGATTTTTTCCCCTCGTATGTCTTCTACCATGTATCTTGAATGTAGCGGTGGTTATTCCAGTAATCAGTTGGTAAATTTTTCATTTACGTTATTATTTTTAAGTATATATTATCGAATTATATTAAGTATTATTTGATATTTTTAAAAATCTTAAATGATATGATTTTTTCGTAAATAAAATACCAATTTTATCTATTGGTAAATATTCAAAAACAACAAAAATAATAATATTTAAATTTATAATTATAAAAATTGTATTATTTCTATTAATTTTATATATTTTTATTATTAAAAAAATTAAATTTATTATTTTATATTAAACGTTTTTTAAGTTAAAATAAGATTATTTAATTATTAGTGTTATTTTATGTAATTTTTTTAATTTTATTTGATAGTTTAACTATGATATATTCTGTCGTTTTCAATTAAATTGTGTCAACTTATTAGTAATATATTGTTAGAGTCTCAATTCAATCCAGAAACGTTCATAAAATCATATGAACTCATAATTTAAATGCAGCGGAAACAAAATTGGATTGAAAACATACCTCCTGCCATTGATCAATTTTCAGCACTTACACGGGAATTCCAATGGATTTTCTTTTGATGCTTTCACTGGTTTCTCACACTTATTCTCTGCGTATTGATGGTGTAATCAATTGTTATGCGATTAATAGTGAGAGGACCCGATACTTTATTAAGGTTCTTCCATCAAGAACCTCGTCGGCTGAATCGACGCATTTGCCCGATTTAAACCGAACCGCTACCACGGCCACTAACGTTGCACCACTTTGATTTACATTCTCCCACTTGGTGCAAACGTTAAGTGAAATTCTCTTGAGTAACAAAACACATGAATCATAGCGATAGGTCCTCTAAGAGCGAGTATTATCTTCCATGTATTACAATGTATTTAGTTTCTCAAGTATTATACTTTATGTAGTAACTAAACTTAATGAATAAATCCTATATTTATTCTTGGTCCAATAAAATATATATATTTTCTCAAATAAATTAAGGTGCACATGAATATGAGAAAATATCACAATATATAAGAGTTTCATTAATAAATTGTATATATACATTTACAAAGTGGAACCAATTCCCATTTTCTCTATGTGATCCTTGAATTTCATTGGTGGCATGCCTTTAGTCAAAGGATCAGCAATCATTAACTCAGTGCTTACGTGCTCAATGACCACTTTCTTTTCCTTAACACGTTCTCTTATGGCCAAGTATTTAATGTCGATGTGCTTACTACGACTACCACTTTTGTTGTTCTTAGCCATAAATACAGCAGCTGAGTTGTCACAGTATAATCTTAATGGCCTAGAAATAGAGTCAACTACTCTAAGCCCGGAAATGAAACTCTTTAACCATACACCATGCGATGTGGCCTCAAAACATGATACGAACTCGGCCTCCATGGTGGAAGTAGCAGTCAAGGACTGTTTCGCACTCCTCCAAGACACAGCTCCACCAGCAAGCATGAAAATGTAACCAGATGTTGATTTTCGTGAATCAATACAGCCAGCAAAGTCCGCATCGGAGTAGCCAATTACTTCCAATTCATCGGTTCGTCTATACATGAGCATATAATCCTTGGTTCCTTGTAGGTACCTCATCACTTTCTTTGCAGCTTTCCAATGGTCAACACCTGGATTACTCTGATATCTCCATAGCATCCCAACAACAAATGCAATGTCGTGCAGTGCAGCACTGAGCATACATCAGGCTTCCAACAACTGAAGCATATGGAATGGTTTTCATTTGTTCTCTTTCAAAATCATTCTTTGGGCATTGGTCCAAATTGAACTTATCACCCTTCACAATGGGAGCAACACTTGGTGAACAATCCTTCATCCGAAATCTCTCTAAAACTTTGTTGATATAGGTTCTTGAGATAAACCCAAGACACCTCGAAGTCTATCTCTATGGATCTTAATCCCAATGACATAAGATGCCTCACCCATATCCTTCATATCAAAATTTTTAGAGAGGAATTGTTTTACCTCGTGTAGCAAACCCCTATCATTGGCTGCAAGCAAAATATCATCCACATATAGCACCAAAAAAACAAATCTTACTCCCACTAACTTTCTGGTATATACATTGATCCATAACGTTCTCTTCAAAACCAAATGAAGTGATGACGTTATGGAATTTCAAATACCATTGACGGGAAGCTTGCTTTAATCCATATATGGATTTATTAAGCTTACAAACCAAATGCTCACCATCACTAGAGAAGAATCCTTCAGGTTGTTTCATATAAACCTCTTCCTCTAGGTTACCATTAAGGAAAGCCGTTTTCACATCCATTTGTTGCAAATCCAAATCAAAATGGGCAACCAATGCCATGACCACACGAAGTGAATCTTTCTTAGATACAGGAGAAAATGTCTCCGTGTAGTCGATTCCTTCCTTTTGAGTGAATCCTTTGGCAACGAGTCTTGCCTTATGTCTCTCAATGTTGCCTTTTGAGTCTTTCTTTGTTTTGAAGACCCATTTACATCCAATGGCTTTCACACCATCAGACAACTTGACGAGATCCCAAACTCGGTTAGATGCCATAGAATCCATCTCCTCTTTCATGGCATTGTACCATAAGTTCGAAACCTCGTAACTCATGGCACGTGAAAACGTCTCAGGATCATTTTCGGCTCCAACATTATAGTCACATTCTTGTAGATACACAACATAATCATTAGGAATCGCTGATTTCCTTACTCTAGTAGCTCTTCTTAATGTTGCATCAACATTCTACTGAGAAGCAAGATCATGTTGTTCAACCGGTTGTTCAACGGTTGTAGGCATCTGTTGAACTTCAACATCTCTTGGATCGGGATCAATGACTTGTGGTACTTCTAAGATCGGTTCTTCAACATGCATTTGTACTCGAGGCATGTTGTTAACAATAACGATCACCCATTACTTGAAGTGGCATATTGAGCATCCGAATGATCTTTCAACCAATGCTCGGGATCGATCGCTCCCACTAATCAAGTAATTCTCAAGAAATTTTGCATTTCTTGATTCCACAAACCTAGTGTTGTGAGATGGACAAGAAAATCTATAACCTTTAGACCGTTCGGCATATCCAATGAAATACCCACTAATGGTCCTTGGGTCCGACTTTTTCTCTTGTGGATTATAAATCCCGACTTGAGACGGGCATCCCCAAACGCGCATATGTTGCAAACTCGGTTTCCAACCTTTCCATAATTCAAATGGTGTCTTTGAGACGGCCTTGGTTGGAACTCGGTTTAATATATACACAAATTGCCTTTAAAGCTTCAATCCACAAGGATTTAGGAAGATTGGAGTTGTTAAGCATACTCCGCACCATGTCCAAAAGTGTTCGGTTTCTTCTTTCGCTATACCATTCAGTGCAGTGAACCAGGCATAGTGTATTGGGCAACTATCCCATGTTCTTGAAGAAACTTAGCAAACGGACGGGCGCTTGTCCATTCTCGGTGTATCTACCATAATATTCACCACCTCTATCGATCTCACAATCTTTATTTGCTTTCCACATTGTTTCTCTACTTCAACCTTAAAGCTTTTGAAGGCATCCAATGCTTCGCTCTTATTATGAAGCATATAGAGATACATATATCGAGAAAAATCATCAATAAAGGTGATAAAATATTTCTGACCTTGAATGTCCATGTCTGGACAACATATATCCGTATGTATGATTTCTAATATGTTTGAACTCCTATTGGCACCTTTCTTTGACTTGTTAGTCTGCTTTCTCTTAATGCAGTCCACACATGTCTCAAAATCAGTAAAATCTAGAGTACTAAGTACCTCATCTTTCACTAATCTTTTAATTCTTTCTATGGAGATATGTCCTAATCTCCTATGCCATAACGTAGAAGAGTCATCGTCAATAATACACCTTTTAGTGCCAGCTTGAACATGCATAGCGTTATGAGTGGCATTATTTCGTAAATTAATGCAGTAAAGACCATCAGACAAAATACCATTCCCAACACAATCAGATTTATTAAATAAATTGAAAGATGTTTCTGAAAAGTGAAAGGAATAACCATAAGGTACAAGTCTTGAAATTGAAATCAAGTTTCTAGAGAAACTTGGAACATAAAAGGTCTTTTCTAATTTTAAAATAAAACCACTATTTAAAATCAAACTACATGTCCCTACGGCCTCCATGTGAGCCCATCTTGTTCTGGGATAAGATGTATTGCTCACTTCCCACTGGCTTCCTTAGATTTTGCATACCCTGTAAGGAGTTTGCAACATGGATTGTAGATCCAGAATCAATCCACCAGGTGTTAATATTAACATTAACCATATTAGATTCATAACAAACAAACGAGGTTGGATTACCTTTATTCTCAAGCCATTTCTGGAATCTGATACAATCCTTCTTCATGTGTCCCTTCTTTTTACAAAAGAAACACTTGGATTCTTTCTTAATATCAGCTTGAGGTGGAATTATCCCTTTTCCTTTATGCTTGTATTGAGATTTTCCTTTCTGGTACGTTGTAGCCAACATTGCACTTTCACCAAATTCCATAACAAGCCTCCCTTCCTCTTGAACACACATGGTCATTAGTTCATTGATTGACCATTTATCTTTATGTGTATTGTACGAGATTTTGAATGGCCCGTACTGATGTGGGAGAGTGTTAAGAATATAGTGCACCAGGAAGGATTCCGACATTTCAACCTCGAGATGCTTAAGTTGAGCCGCAATGTCCCTCATTTGCATAATGTGCTCGCGCACACCTTTCACACTGGTGAGTCTTACAGAAGAGAACTTCATAATAAGGGTGCTTGCTAAAGCCTTATCTGAAGTGACGAATTGATCATCAATGGCCTTTAGCAAGTCTTGAACATTGGTATGCTGATCAACGGAACCACGAATACCAGCAGAGATTTTAGTCTTAATGAACATCATACTAAGGCGATTAGATCGTTCCCATTGTTCATAAAGCATGATATTCTCTGGAGTACTGGTTTGAGTAATTTTAGGTGGTTCGTCTTTCCTAATAGCATAATCAATATCCATCCACCCTAATTGAAGGAGAATTCTTTCCTTCCATATTTTATAGTTATCTCCTTTCAGATCGGGAATATCACAAATGGATATCGAGAAAAATTCTGAGTTGAGAAAGGCTGCAATTAAAGATTATATGCTTATTAAAATTTGAGGCCTAAACTATAGTCATTCTTTACCAATGTAAATCATGAATAATATGAATCTAGTGACATAAAACTTGCTGTGGGCTAAAGTTTTAATTCAATTAAATTCATCCTAATTTTATAATAAAACTATCAAATTATGTTCTTTTTCCTAATTCCTGTGGGTAAATTAGAAAATATAATTTGATATTATATCCTAATTAATCACACAAAAATATAATAAAAATTCTGTGGGATAAGATTTATTATATCACATATGATTAATTATAATTAATATTTATTTTCTAAACGTGATCCTAAATAAACTTTATTATAGTTTTAATTAATTAAAGATCTTGTGGCTACTCCTAATTAATCAAACTATATGAATCACTTAAATATTAATTAAATTCTTATGCTCAATTATTGCATAAAACCATAAGCAATATTAATTTAATATCAAATGTGCAAATATTATTTATCTTAAATTGCATATATGACAATAAATTATACAAGCAAAATTAAATAATATAAGCACTAATTAAATCTATAAGAGCTATTAAAAAAATTAATTTAATTATACATAAATTATTTAACTAAATTTTATATGTATAATTAATTGCAAAATTTATACATATAAATATACAAAACAAATAATTTAAGCATAATGTATTTAAATAAAATTTTAATGTGTCCAAAAATTATTTAAATAAATATAAGATGTATAATAAATATTATACATATGATAAACATAAATTAAAATTATATTCGAAATTTATTTGTATTTTTTTTTTGTTTAAAAATCAAACTCGGAATATATATAAATATAAGTTTGATACAAAATAAGCGAAATATATGTTGCAGCCCACTGGATGAGACTAATCAAAATTACACGTAGGATCCGTGTTCGAGTCCCCCAGACAGCATTTGTTTTGATTTTTTTTTTTTTTTTTTTTTTAAATAAAACTTCATCTTCAACCTCTAGCCGGGTCGATCCGACCCGTTTTTACACTAACGGATACCCGGCCGTATCTTTCTATTCCGGCGACGGAATCCAACGTTCTTTTTATCAAAATTCTCAGAATTCAATTTCCAAGTGATTCATGATCTTAATTTTAAGTAAAAACTTTATTTTAAACAAAATGTTAATTAATGAAGAAAATAAATACCCACGGCAAATTGAATTTATTTTCTTCATTGTTTTTCAAGTTTAATTTTACAGAATCATTCAAAAATCAATATTGAAACACTTTATAATTTCCATATGCATCAAAAACAATCGATATAAAAAACCCAAAATTTCAGTTCTCGTGAAGCATAGCAAAACAGAGTTGTTTTCAAATGGCTCTGATACCAAATGTTAGAGTCTCAATTCAATCCAGAAACGTTCATAAAATCATATGAACTCATAATTTAAATGCAGCGGAAACAAAATTGGATTGAAAACATACCTCCTGCCATTGATCAATTTTCAAAGACTTACACCTGAATTCCAATGGATTTTCTTTTGATGCTTTCACTGGTTTCTCACACTTATTCTCTGCGTATTGATGGTGTAATCTGAATTGTTATGCAGTTAATAGTGAGAGGACCCGATACTTTATTAAGGTTCTTCCATCAAGAACCTCGTTCGGTTCGAATCGACGTGCTCGACGATTTAAACCGAATCAGATTACCACGGCTCACTAACGTTGCACCACTTTGATTTACATATATTACTAATTGTGATAGAGTAAAAGTTTTCCAAACGAGCAACAAAAGTCATATATTCGGCAAGCTATTGATAATATATAGCATATTAGTAGTAGTAGAAAAGTTCAGCTTTGAGATATTTCTAAAAGGTAAAAATGGTGAGAGGCCATGATAGTACGTAAAACTTGTCATACCAAATACTTGGTTTGCTTTTTATTGTAATTGGTTTGACTGTCTTTTTCTTGAATATTGTAAATTACTAAATGCATGTTAAGGCAAAAATCATACCAAAATCTCCTCATGAAGTTAAACCATAATTTCATATAGAAGAATATTATAAGGTTTCTGAAAAACACACTTGGGACTCCCTTAATTAAGCATCATCGATAATCAATTATTGTACTCTTCATTCCTTATAAGAAAGGTGAATAAGAGGTCAAAATAGTGTCATCAACGTTTCGGAAGAATTTAGGAAGACTGTTGCATATTTCCATTTAAAGTAATTGCAATTAATTTATTATTTATAATTAACTAAACCTTATGTTTAGAAAATTCAAGTCAGTTTCTTTTCAAAAACAATCAATATTTAAGCATATAAATTATTTATTGTTATTACGTGATACTTTAAGTTATTAAAATTTATAATTAATATAATTATTTAAAAAAAATACCTAATAAAAAACAGAAAAAAAACAATTTAACTTGTTAGTAGTACTCTAAGAGTAATTAATAACATTTTTAAAATTTAACTACTTTGTTGAGTTGGTTGTTCATGTTTTTCTTACAAAAAGTAATTATATTGTGAATTTTTTTTCTCTCTAGTGAGTTTATTTATTATAATCAAATGCATGCTTTTTTGACAAAAATAAAAAAATAAAAATACATGCTTTAATATTATATGACCAGGAAAAAAGAACTTAGTTGTGTAACATGATTTAACTGGTTAATAGTGCTGAGTAATTAATAACATTTCTAAAAGTTAACTACTTTGCTGAGTTAGTTGTTCATATTTTTCTTACAAAAAGCTATCTCTCTAGTGAGTAACATGATTTAGTAGTATATATATATATTTTTTATAAAGTATAAAACATAAGTTTTTTAAGGGATTAAAAATATAATGAGTTGATTAAATAAGTCACATGAAAATAGAAGAAAAAAATTCTTACTTTTTCTAAATATAAAAATAATTAATTAAATTATTAAGTACTTTTCAGTTTCTCGAAGGTGACCGTAAGTTACTTTAGTCGACGTTAGTGAGATTAGATTATGATTGTTTTATAGGTAATAACGTAGACGAGCCACCAAATTAGAGTCATGAAATAAAACTAGCTAGAAAAATAAGGAGAAAGATTTGACCAACTAATTAATGAGCTGAAGCCATTGAGCTTGATACATGCATGTTGGGGGCATCCAGAAAAAAATATTACGAGGTGATTAAAGTGTAAGTTGTTTTAAATAAAATATAAAATTATATTTAAATATTTAAAAATTAAAAATATATTATACCAAAATGAAACAAATGGACCTCAACCTTAAGGATTGTAGAGGTACTTCCATCAAAAAAATTATTGTTCAAAAAACCAAATCTTACTCTGTCATTAAGATTATTGTGAACCAATATGAGTCATCATAAGAATCTATCATCAACCTCTATTGTCAAGTATTATGCTAAGGAGCTACCAAATGACGATGAAGTTCTTGTTGTGAAAGACATGGAAGTTGTCTTCAAGAGAGATGACTCTTTTACAAGCGATTATAACCCTGAAGAAATTTATTGCTTTTAGCTTTACATTAAAGAAATCATCCAAATTTCAAAGCAATGTCAATGCTAATGTGGTCAAAAATGAGACATTTCAAGATCGGAGTCATAGTCAATCTTTGGAGTAGTATTCTAACACAACAGTTCTGAATAGTGGTAAAGAAAGTAGTATTAAACAAAACGGCTCAATCGGTACATTAGTTTTCTCCTTACTTGATAAATCTTCTAATCAATCAAAAAAAGGTTTTCTATAATTGATGATGGAAACAACAACTCTCTAATTGTAGTGACATTGCAGAGAGAACCGATAATACTAAGTTTAGTTTCTATGTTAATAAGAGAATGATTTGAAGTTAGACCTGGTTAACCAATATCTTGTCCGATTATACGATCAAACTGTGAAGAGACGTGTTTCCTTTGACAGACCTCAGTGTATATATATATTTTTTATATTATAAATAATATATATTTTTATGTAATATATATATATTTTTTATAAAGTATAAAACATAAGTTTTTTAAGGGATTAAAAATATAATGAGTTGATTAAATAGGTAACATGAAAATAGAAGAAAAAAATTCTTACCTTTTTCAAATATAAAAATAATTAATTAAATTATTAAGTACTTTTCAGTTTCTCGAAGGTGACCGTAATGTCACGTCCCACCCAAACTGTCCCTAAAAATCCAAATAAATAGTGGTTGCCTAAAGGATCTAGGCTATTCTACATGGAAAGTTCTAGAGTTGCCTAGAGAAGTCTAGAAAGGGCTAGAGTTGGACGGACTCAACTCAAGCTTGAAGACCCTAGATTGTTCCAGAGCACACTGGAGGGTGCTAGAATGGGCTGGAACGTTCTAGAATGCGCCGGATGGTTCGGGAAGGATGTGGAAGCCGCTGGAAGCTTACGGAACGTCCCGGAAGGATGTAGAAGCTGCTGGAAGCTTGCGGAACATCCCGGAAGGTGCATGAAGGAGCTAGACAAACCTAGAAGACTCTAGAGTTGGCTAGAAGATCCTAGAGCCTTGTGGCACAATGTACATAAACCTAGAACCTTCTTGTATATTCTAGGCATAGAATTATCTAGAATGTGGTGGCATATTCTTAAGCTTAGAAGCCACCCTATAAATAGACCACTTGGTCTTCATTTGCATTCATCTTGGAAAATCCTTGGGAATTCTTAGCATTTGTATCATAAACTCTCTCTAGAGCAATACAAAGCATTCTTTGCAAACTCTCTCTATTCTCTTTGGAGTTACATTTTCGGATTCAAAGGCAGGCTTAGTGCAACGGACGGTGCTAAGTGCCGCACGATCGATACTTGAAAGATTAAGGTCGTGACAGTTGGTATCAGAGCAGGTTAAAGTGTCTCTATCTTTGGCAAAAATGAAGAACACCGCCCCAGCTACACCAAGCATGGACGTTCCACCCATGGAACGTGGCCGTGAGGAAGTGCGGAAAGCCCCAAAGGAATCTCGAGCCAAGTCGAAAGACTTGCTTTCTAGCTTGGAAGCACGAGTGGGAAGTGCGCAGGACAGATGCCCAGGAGGCATTCGACCGGGTTGACAACTTAGAAGAACGTTGCAATGGCTTGGAGGCCGAGGATGTGGAAATCCATGCAGCGGTTAAGATGTCACTCAACGAGCTAGATGGTGGATTGAGGCAAGAGATTGATGGGTTAAAGGCGGAACTTGCCAAGGTAAGGGATCTTGTCCAAAGAGAACTCACTAATGTATTGCATAGAATGGAGGATATGAGTGGTGATCTAGTTCTATGTAAGCGGGCTATGGCCGCGGGGACTAGTGCAACCACCGTCAATGAGGCTAAGAGGGTGGACGTTCCCAAGCCCAAGACCTTTAATGGCGTTAGGAACGCCAGGGAAGTGGACAACTTCTTATGGGGGCTAGAACAATACTTTGAGGCTACTGGCATAACGGACCATGCCAGCAAGATCCGAACTGCAGCCATGTATTTATCCGACACTGCGATGTTGTGGTGGAGACGGAGGCATGGAGACGTGCAACGAGGGGTTTGCACAATTGATACCTTTGATGACTTCAAAAGGGAGTTCAAGATGCAGTTCTTCCCCGTAAATGCTGAAGAGGAAGCTAGAGGACGATTGCGACGGTTAAAGCAAACGGGTAGTATAAGGGACTACGTGAAGGAGTTCACAACCCTGTTGCTTGAAGTTCCTGACACATCTGACAAGGATGCCCTATTCTTGTTCATGGATGGGCTTCAATTGTGGGCTAACCTTGAGCTCAAGCGACGTGGTGTCCAAGACTTGTCTTCGGCCATTGCGACTGCGGAAAGCTTTATTGATTACTCCACAAACAAAGAGAGCTCCAAAGCCACAGATAAGAAGTTTGTTGGAGGAAAGAGTGGGGGAAGCCATGGTAAAAGTCAGGGACCTAAGAACCACAAAGATAGCTCCTCATTCAAGCCACGAGACAAGGGGAAGGAGAAGGAGGATCGGAATGCCTCAAAGCCCCGTGTGACGTGCTTCATATGCGACGGACCGCATTGGGCACGAGAATGTCCGAAGAGGAAGGCCTTGAGTGCCTTAGTTGCTTCCACTCATGAGCAGGATGGAGGCGAGTCGGACGAAGGTGCAAAGATGGGTTCTTTGCGCCTACTTGGTGCATTGCAGAGCGCCCCGAAGACCCCTAAAGGTTTGATGTACGTGGATGCCACCATCAATGGGAAGGTCGCCAAAGCATTGGTCGACACAGGTGCATCGCACAACTTTGTTTCAGTGGAAGAAGCAAAGAGACTCGGCCTAAAGGTTGTCAATGGAGGGGGTTCTCTCAAAGCAGTTAACTCAGCAGCACTGCCATTACATGGAGTCGCTCGAGGAGTTAAGGTCAGTCTCGGTGCTTGGACTGGCCAAGTGGACTTGTCAGTGGCGCCTATGGATGACTTCTCTATTGTATTCGGCATGAAGTTCTTGGACCAGGTAAGAGCTTTCTTGGTGCCATGTTCAAACTCTATGTGCATCATGGATGGTGCGAAGGCATGTGTGGTACCGACGGAGAGGACCATTAGACCTACTACCCAAGCTCTCTCGGCGCTTCAATTCAAGAAGGGGTTGAAGAGGGATGAAGAGAGTTA
The DNA here is from genome assembly GCA_030763125.1 of Hippophae gyantsensis. Classification (NCBI taxonomy): domain Eukaryota; kingdom Viridiplantae; phylum Streptophyta; class Magnoliopsida; order Rosales; family Elaeagnaceae; genus Hippophae; species Hippophae gyantsensis. Next base: position 12,966,389 of record CM061037.1, on the reverse strand, counting down.
TTTGGCCATCCTAAAGGAATACGATGATGAAGAGGTGTCACCAAAGCCAAGCTTGCCAACGGAAGTGCAAGCTGTCTTAGACAAGTTCCAAGAGGTGATGCCGGAGGCATTGCCAAAACGGTTACCTCCAAGGAGGGAGGTAGACCATGAAATAGAGTTGGAACCTGGTACCAGGCCACCAGCAATGAGCCCATATCGGATGGAAAACTCAGAGTTGGCAGAATTGCGGAAGCAAATCGATGAACTGCTGGATGCTGGCTTCATAAGGCCCTCCAAAGCCCCATTTGGTGCCCCGGTTCTCTTTCAAAGGAAGAAGGATGGCTCGCTGCGAATGTGCATTGACTATCGGGCTCTAAATAAGATCACAGTCAAGAACAAGTATCCTATCCCACTTATTGCCGATTTGTTTGATCAATTGGGGAATGCAAGATACTTTACAAAGTTGGACTTGCGGTCGGGTTATTACCAGGTACGCATAGCCAAAGGGGATGAGCCCAAGACTACATGTGTAACCAGGTATGGTGCCTATGAGTTCCTTGTTATGCCATTCGGTCTCACAAATGCACCTGCCACCTTCTGCACTCTTATGAACAAGATTTTCCATCCCTACCTCGATCGGTTCGTGGTAGTATATCTTGACGACATTGTGATATATAGCCGGACTTTGGAAGAACATCTAGAGCATTTGAAGAAGGTGTTCGAGGTCCTAAGGGAAAATGAGCTATACGTCAAGAAGGAGAAATGTTCCTTTGCCCAAGATGAGGTGATGTTCTTGGGGCATAGGATAAAGGATGGGAAATTGATGATGGATGGAGCTAAGGTGAAGGCCATCCAAGAATGGGAACCTCCTGCCAAGGTTCCCGAGTTAAGATCTTTCCTTGGATTGGTAAACTATTACCGAAGGTTTATCAAGTCCTACTCAGCGAGAGCAGCCCCACTCACTAACCTCCTCAAAAAGAACAAGGCTTGGGAATGGACAAGTGAATGCCAAGCCTCATTTGAAGACTTAAAGAAGGCCGTTAGTGAAGAACCGGTGCTTTGTCTTCCAGACCCCTCCAAGACATACGAGCTGCACACAGATGCTTCAGACTTTGCCATTGGTGGAGTATTGATGCAGGAAGGGCGTCCGATAGCTTATGAGAGCCGCAAGCTGAATGACACTGAACGCCGCTACACAGTGCAAGAAAAAGAAATGACAGCTATCATTCATTGCCTAAGGGTGTGGCGACACTACTTATTGGGTTCTCATTTTGTTATCATGACGGACAATGTTGCAACAAGCTACTTCCAGACTCAAAAGAAGTTGAGTCCTAAGCAAGCTCGGTGGCAAGATTTCTTGGCGGAGTTTGACTATAGGTTGGAGTACAAGCCTGGTAAGGCCAATGTGGTGGCTGATGCGCTGAGCCGCAAGACGGAACTAGCAGCCTTGAGTAGGCCAAGCAGTCCTTTGCTGGATAGGATCAAAGAAGGGTTGAAGCATGATGCCCTTGCCCAAAACCTCCTTGCCCTCATCAAGGAAGGAAAGACGAGAAGATTTTGGCTGAGTGACGGACTACTCTATGCCAAGCAGAATCGAATCTTTGTGCCAAAATGGGGGAGCTTAAGGAAAGAGCTTATCAAGGAGTGCCATGATTCGTTATGGGCTGGACACCCAGGAATGAGGCGTACCCTCGCTTTGATCAAGTCCATCTACTATTGGCCTCAACTTCGGGACGATGTCGAAGCTTATGTAAAGACTTGTCTCGTATGCCAACAAGACAAGATAGAGCAGCATGCACCCGGAGGCTTGCTAGAACCGCTGCCTATTCCAGAGAGACCATGGGAGAGCGTCTCTATGGACTTCATCACTTGCTTGCCAAAATCTGAAGGCTTTGGCAGCATTATTGTGGTGATTGATCGCTTCAGCAAATATGCGACGTTCATACCTGCCTCAACGGACTGCACGGCAGACGAGACGGCACGTTTGTTCCTTAGGAATGTTGTGAAGTATTGGGGAATCCCATCCAACATCGTGAGTGATCGAGACCCACGATTCACGGGGAAATTTTGGACTGAACTATTCAAGCTACTGGGATCAGACTTGAATTTCTCTACCAGTTTTCATCCCCAAAGTGACGGGCAAACAGAACGTGCCAACGCATTGCTGGAGTTATATCTTAGGCACTTTGTTAGTGCCAACCAACACGATTGGGCGAAGTTGTTGGATGTAGCCCAATTCTCTTATAACTTACAACGGAGTGAGTCTACCTCGAAGAGTCCATTTGAGATCGTCATGGGACAGCAACCCATGACTCCTCATACCTTGGCCACGAGTTATGAAGGGAAGAGCCCTGCTGCCTTCAAGTTTGCCAAGGCATGGCATGAACAGGCGGAGTTGGCCCGAGCTTATCTGAACAAGGCGTCTAAAAAGATGAAGAAATGGGCTGACAAGAAGAGGAGGATGGTGGAGTTTCAGGAAGGAGATTTGGTCCTGGTTAAACTATTGCCCCAACAGTTCAAGAGCTTGCGGAAGGTTCATAAGGGGTTAGTTCGGAAGTATGAAGGACCATTTCCAGTCCTTAAACAAGTCGGTAAGGTGTCTTACAAGCTACAACTCCCTCCGAAGCTTAAAATATATCATGTTTTTCATGTAAGCATGCTAAAACCTTATCATGAAGACAAGGAAGATATGAGTCGAGGGGAATCCAAGAGGGCGCCTACCGCAGTGGTAACCTCCTTTGACAAGGAATTGGACTCAATCTTGGCGGATCGCCTGATCCGGCGTAGGGGTGTACCAAGTTATCGGGAGTACTTGGTCAAATGGAAGAACGCTCCGAATGAAGAAACAAGCTGGGAACCTGAGGAATCTTTGTGGCAGTTCAAAGACGACATCGAGAGGTTCAAGCTTGAAGGCGCGACGAGGGCGTCGCGAACTTAAGTGGGGGAGGGTGTCACGTCCCACCCAAACTGTCCCTAAAAATCCAAATAAATAGTGGTTGCCTAAAGGATCTAGGCTATTCTACATGGAAAGTTCTAGAGTTGCCTAGAGAAGTCTAGAAAGGGCTAGAGTTGGACGGACTCAACTCAAGCTTGAAGACCCTAGATTGTTCCAGAGCACACTGGAGGGTGCTAGAATGGGCTGGAACGTTCTAGAATGCGCTGGATGGTTCGGGAAGGATGTGGAAGCCGCTGGAAGCTTACGGAACGTCCCGGAAGGATGTAGAAGCTGCTGGAAGCTTGCGGAACATCCCGGAAGGTGCATGAAGGAGCTAGACAAACCTAGAAGACTCTAGAGTTGGCTAGAAGATCCTAGAGCCTTGTGGCACAATGTACATAAACCTAGAACCTTCTTGTATATTCTAGGCATAGAATTATCTAGAATGTGGTGGCATATTCTTAAGCTTAGAAGCCACCCTATAAATAGACCACTTGGTCTTCATTTGCATTCATCTTGGAAAATCCTTGGGAATTCTTAGCATTTGTATCATAAACTCTCTCTAGAGCAATACAAAGCATTCTTTGCAAACTCTCTCTATTCTCTTTGGAGTTACATTTTCAGATTCAAAGGCAGGCTTAGTGCAACGGACGGTGCTAAGTGCTGCACGATCGATACTTGAAAGATTAAGGTCGTGACAGTAAGCTACTTTAGTCGACGTTAGTGAGAATAGATTATGATTGTTTTATAGGTAATAATGTAGACGAGCCACCAAATTAGAGTAATGAAGGTAAACTATCTTCAATAAAACTAACTAGAAAAATAAGGAGAAAGATTTGACAAACTAATTAATGAGCTGAAGCCATTGAACTGGATACATGCATGTTGGGGGCAGCCAGAAAAAATATATTACGAGGTGATTAAAGCGTAAGTTGTTTTAAATAAAATATAGAATTATATTTAAATATTAAAAAAATAAAAAATATATCATGATATAAATTTAATAAAAAATAAAAAATTATAATATTTTTTTTTTCAATTAAACACAAAACTTTCATATAATATTACAAGAGACCTAAAGTTAGTAAAACTTATAATAAAAATTATCTAATATAAATAAAATATAAAAATATAATAATTTAACCAATATTAATATCATACATGTATAATGATTAAAAACTAAAACTAAACAAAATGTATAAAGAATAAGATTAGAATGTTAAGGTTGATAGTATATATATTTAAAAATATATATAATTAAAAAATAAAAGACTAATAAATATAAATATTTTGTGTGTGTTTGTTGCATATGTTTTCTTTAACCGATAAAATGAATCGGTTTTATAATAGTGATAAAAATGAATAAAAAACTATTAAAAAATATTAAAATTTTTATATTGAAACATTTCAAATAAAATAAAAAAATTGATAAAATAAAATGTGAAATAATTTAATAGTAGAGAAAATAAAAATTTAGAGTTAAACAAAATATGAGAAACTTTTAATATATGAATGAAAAACTTTAATAGCTTTAGTTTTAAGTTTATCACCATGTTTTTTTTTATTTTAATTTTTATAATGTTTGACACTTATATTTTATTATTATGAATTAAAGTTAAATATATGAAATATTTTTGGATTACACGGTATGAACTTAAGAAATATTTTTATATAACAAATATTATTATAATTTCATGCGTACAATTAATTAATGTTTGACAAATACATGAATAAAAAAACTTATATTTAACCATTTTACTCATGATTCATTTATATCACTTTTATTTGCATGTCTACTAAATATTTTTGATAAATATAATAAAATATGCACATAAAAAATTAAACACATTATATCGTTGCAAATAAAATACTTATTTATTTCAAAAGAGATTAAATTTATAAATAAAATTATAGAAGTATTGTGAATATATAGAGAATATAATGGATATTTTGAGCCATGATCATAAATTTATAACATCCTATAGTAAAAGCGCTTTCTTTCTTCGTGTACCAAAGCCGCATTTATTTTGTAGAAAGCAAAGCAATATATATAGGGCAGACAACTAATTGCAATTTCAAATACTCAATTAAAGGTATTATGACCAGGACACTTTCTTCTTAGGTTGGTGGATCTTGCAGATAGGTGTTTTGGTCATGGGCTTAAAATACACCCTTGGATTGATTTAGGTCTTTAAATAATATAATTATCAATTTTATATACTTTTATTTTGTAATTATAACAAGTTTATTAAGTTTTATAATTTAAAATTACATCAATCACGTTCAACTTTTTAAAAATTGATTATTAGAAAAAAAAATTCCGATTCCCACACCCTCTCTCCATTTCTTTCTCCCTTTAGTTGATGAAGTAGAGCAAGTTCAGTTAGCTTGTGGTAATGCCAATAACGTCAAGAAAGCATGTGATAATGTTGTTAATGAGGTAAAGCACGCATGTATCGATGATATTAAAAGGAAGATTGTATGTGATGTCACATGTGATAATAATGAAATATGTAAAGGCTAACAGAAGAAGGTGGATACTTATGTAAGGAGTGTTGGGTATTGAGTTAATTAGCCTTGCTAGCAAGATACGTATAGTTCATGGATTGGTTGGAATTGTGTATAAACCAATATGTTGTAGTTAAAAATTTATTGATTGAATGAAAATCTCATATACATTGCTCAAACTCTCTCTCTCTCTCATGGCTTCTTCTTCGTTTTCTTTATTATTCTTCATCTTATTTATTCTTGCAGTTCTTGAGCTGCACATTGTGTAACAATTCTTTGTTTTCTTTATGGTATCAGAACTTGAAGCAAGTAGCTTCTATACAATGGCTGAAGATCCTAATATAGTACTTGTGAGTGTTCCTCGACCAGTTGATCAGTTTGCCATGGCTGTAGGTGATCATAACATCGTTAGTTTTCAAAATTAAGTTGTAAGAATGAAATTAGTTAGAACAAATTATATTGTTTGGAAACATCAAATCATGAAAAGTTTATACATCTTTGATTTAAAACATTTTCTTACCGATGATGAACCTTTAAGAATCTTGCAAAATGGAGATCTAAATACCTATTATAAGTCCTGGAGCAAACAAGATCGAATGATTAGGAGTTGGTTGATGAACTGTATTAGCCAAGATATTCTTAAATTGATTTCTGGTTTTAAAATAGTTAGAAAAGTTTGGAAAGATTTTGAAAGATACTTTTCATCAAATTCGAAGGCAAAGATTATTCAATTTATTAGACAAGAACTATTAAAGATTAGCAAAGGTAGTCTAAGTGTGAATGATTTTGTGTTGAAACTGAGGGACCTAGCAGATCAACTAGAATTTGTTGTTATGCCTTAACTAAGGAGGACAACCTACTGTATCTCATCGCAGGTTTAGACAGGGATTTTGAGTCCGTTGTATCAACAATCTCAGTAAGGATACAAAATGAAGTTGTTATTGTTTCAGATGCAACAACTTCGTTGCTTGGACATGAGAGTTGGTTGTCTTCAAGGAACTTAGTAAGTGATTAGTGCTCCCTTCTGTAAATGTTGCTCAACACAACAAAACTGCTATGAATGTGGTTCAATCATCTCCTTCAGCCAAACGTCCAGACTTTAACACAATGACTCAAAATCCAAACTTTATGATCAATTTTGGATCTATGCCAGGTCTAATCATAATTTTCCATTTACAAATTTTAATCCAAGAGGTATAGATCAAGATAATGGTATAGGAAGGTTTCCTTTCAATGGAAATAGATTTGTAGAAATCAAGGACACCTAGTTTCACGATGCTGGTATAGATTTGATCAAAATTTTCAACCTCAAGCACAATAAATCATGTATGTATCTCGTGAACGTGGAGAGAGTTTTGGACTTCATAGCTTGGGCCCTAATGTTGATCATCACAAAAGATACCCCCTTATGATAACCATAGGAACCCTTCTTAAGCTTAGTCAACAACTTGTTCAAAGAAGCATTTTGTTCCTCGGCCTGTCTCGCCCATTCCTCAGAAAAACTGACCCGTTCTTCGGCTAATCGGGTATGCACTTTGGCTTCCTTGGCCAAGTTATCCTTTTTAATAGCAAAAGCTTATACAACCTTAAAATTTTGGATAAGATCTACCATATCGTTACTCAAATCAATGATTTTAGTTTCTTGTACCCCAAGAACCTTCTCATTCTCTTTTAACATCTTATCTTTCTCCTGGAATACCCCTTGAAATTGAGGGACAAGTACTTCAATCTCATAAATATAGGCACGATATGCATTGTTGACAATGTCCCCTCCCTTGACAACAAAATGGCTCAATATTATATTTTAGCATTTCACAAGTTATGCAATTTGTTATTTCCAACATGCTTCTTATAGTCATCTTTCCGTAGGTTAGTCCAAACTTCTTCATAGTTTCTTGAATTCAAGCTCCTTCTCGTTCACTTCTAAAGTTAGGATATATATCCAGTAACATTGATCAATGCGATGTAATCCGTAAATATACAGATCGTACAAGTAATACAATATACCTAAGTACGGATATCGATACCACATGGAGTTATATAACTTATAAATGAGTACCAATATAATTATTAAGAATACTATTTGAACAATAAAAAATTAAAAAAATAAATGACAACTAATTTTAAACCACAAAACTCAATAATTATGAAGATATATGAGAAAACGATTTAAGAATCTTTAATTCCTTAATTTTTTGAAATATAAATCACTAAAATCCCCTTAATATAATCATCAATCAATTATATGATCAATTAAATCTAACCTAACATACATTCATCTCTAAATATAACACACATCATATAATAATTAATATAATTATACTATCATGTAAATTAAATTGCATATTAATTATTAAGTTTTTTCATTATAGATTATACATATAAGATTGGTTACACACGTTGTCCATATATTGGTTGAAATTGTGTATAAATCAGTATGTTCTTGTTTCACATTTTATTGATCGAATAAAAATCTCATATACATCACTCACACTCTCTCTCTCTCTCATGGCTTCTTATGTGTTTCCTTTATTATTCTTCATCTCTTTTATAGCCATTCATAGCGTGCACATAATTTTTTTATAATGTATAAAACATATGTTTTTCTTATGTTAAAAAATACAATGCACATATATTTTTTATAACACGAAAACATGTCTTTTAATGGTCAAAAATGAAACATAGGTCAAATGATTAAAGAATGGGCTCACATGAATCATGACCCGCCATGAGGCCATGATCAAGAAATTTAAAATAAAGAAATAAGCGGTAATCCAAGAAGTTTCGATCCCTTAAAAAGAAATTTCATTCATTATAAGGCAGATCAATCATATGCATGTTGTCCGAAATCCATAGAATTTCAATAGAAACAGAAAAAAAATGGAAAAGATGTGTCTATTAACGAAACCAGTAATATGTAATTGGCACAGGACATGACTAACATTACTTGAAAACTACTTCAAACCATTAGGTGTTACCAATAGTCTCTACAGGAGCATAATCCATCTCTAAAATGATGGAAACGAACGCGGTCCCTTAAAATTATTTCTCTATTGAATGCTCTCGAGACAAATTTGGTAAATGAATGACAATCTCTACAAACTCTTAGGTTCTTTACAATTCTTAAGCATGTTCCTTCTGGAGTTCTTGCAATCCCAAAAGCAATAGCCAGCTTCTCACTGTGATAGGAAATACTTTCTGGACACCCCTCACTGGTGAATCGAGTCATGATGTTAATATTAGATTCTTCTTCCACATAACCAAGCAGAGCAATCCTATGAATTATTCCCCTCAATTCGTGATGGATCTCATTGGTATCTGGATGTGACTTGTCATCCACAACAAACTTATGAACTTGATTGTAAACTTCAATCCAGCTCCAACCAGGAGTAGTCTTAATTGCTTGAGTTTTCATAAATTTTCTTAAACTAGCAACTCCTTCTGCATTGTTGACTCCAACATAAATAGAAGCAAGCAATATGCAGTCACCGGCATTTGTTGCTCCAAGCTGGACCAGATTTCTCATTGCAATTTCTGCTATTTCCACATTCTTATGAATCTTGGAAGATCCGAGCAGCGTCCTCCAAAGAACTGGATCTTCATGGAAAGAAGATGTCCTTATTACATCAAGTGCCTCTTCAAGCTTCCCAGCTCTTCCATGGAGATCCACCAGGCAACCATAGTGTTTAATCCCTGGTTTGACATTGAACTTGGATTCCATCGTGTGGAAATACTTGACACCCTCTTCAACCAATCCTTGGTGACTACATCCACATAACAAACCAAGAAAAGTAATGGAATTTGGATGAACTCCAGCCATTAACATCTGCCCAAAGAAGTTGATTGCTTTGCCACCGCAACCATGCACTCCATACCCAACAATCATTGAATTCCATGTAAAAACATCCCGTTTCTGCATCCTTTCAAAAACAGAAAGAGCAGCATAGAGGTTGCCACATTTAGCATACATATCAATCAGAGCATTCCCAACATAAACATTCCTCAAGAACCCTTTTTCACCAGCTATACTATGCATTTGAACTCCCATGTTCAGTGCACCCACGTGAGCACAAGACGAAAGCAAGCCAACTAATGTGAACCCATCAAAACCCACATTCTCATTTCTCATCAGATAATAAGTCCTCAATGCCTCCTGGTGAAAACCCCCCTGTGAGTAACAAGAAATCATAGAATTCCAAGAAACCAAGTCTCTTTCGGGCATATCATCAAACACCTTCTGTGCAATCTCAATCAACCCATTCCCTGCATAAGACCTTATCAGATTGGTGCAAATGACAACATCTCTATCATACCCACATCGTATAACAAACCCATGAACCTCTTTACACTTTTTCTCCAGCTTGATCTTCTCACACGCCTTGAGCACAAACGAGAACGTGAAAGTATCAGGGCGAGACTGAGAATCAGTTGAAACCATATCATTGTAGTAAAAAACAGCAATAAGAGGAGATGGGCTCTGAGAAAAGCCTCTGATAATGGAATTCCAGTCCTGGGTTTGTGGGTTTTGAATGAGACGATGAAAGACAAGCTGAGCATAGGATAAGCAACCAGAAACTGAGACAGCACAAAAGTTGAGGATTTTGGAGGAAATGGAGGGGTGATATTGGAGGCCATTGATAATAACGTGTGCGTGAATCTTTAGAAGCCTTTTGAGGCTGTTGCATCCTTGCAAGAGAGTCAAGATTGCTTTGGTTTTGGGGGTTTGGACTGCATCGTACAATACTGGTTGATTTGGCATTTACAACATAGACAATCGTTTTCGGTGGCTTTTCTATTACTAGAAGTAGTATTGTATACTACGGCGTCAGCCGTTAGTCACTAGCAAATGAAAAATAATGCTACCTCAGTGGGAAATCAAAAGAAGTGGGCAAACTTCAAGTGTCAAAGCCTTACTTAGTGACTGAGGCGGATTTTTGATGAAAGATTACAAACAAGCTGTTTATTGCAAGTTAATGAATTTAGATCAAAATTGACTAAATTGACTTCCATTTATTTGTTTACGAGCATTTCGACTAACTAGTTAGTAATTAATATTATGCATCTATCATGTGTTACGAGTTTATTATATTTTATAATAAATTAGTTATAAATATGTTAAAAACTTACTAAGTAGTTATAATTATTTTCATTAGATATAAATAACAATAAAAACATATATAATATTTGATACATTTAAAATTAAAATTTATGTTTATAACACATGATTAACGATAAAAATATATTAAATAGTAGATATATTTTATTATTACTCATATATTTTAGACATATTATAACTAAATAAAAATTTTAAACATATTTATAACCAATATTATACATAAAAAAAACATAAAACATAATTAATAACATGAATAAAAATATAAAAATATAACTAATAAATATTAATAATATATATATATAAGCATTAAAAATTAAAAATAAAATAAATGTATTAAAATATAAATAGTAAGATTTGATTTAAGATTTTAAGCTGAAAATTATATTTAAAAATATATATTATTAAAAAATAATAAAATAATAAATACAAATACTATTTATTTATTTTTTGCATTTGTTTTTTTAACCAACAAAATGAACTAATTTTATAATAATAATAAAAATAACAAAAAATTATTGAAAAAATATTAAAAATTTTGTATTAAAAAATTTTAAATAAAATAAAATATGAAATAATATAATATTAGAGAAATAAAAATTTAAAGTTAACAAAATATGAAAAAAAATTGAATATATAAATAAAAATTTTAATAACTTTAGCTTAAAGTTTATTATGTTTTTTTAATAATATTTTATATTTTATTATTATGAATTAAAGTTAAATATATGAAATATTTTTGTATTACACTGTAATAATTTTACATGGTCAATTAATTAATATTTGATAAATATATGTACAAAAATATATATGTTTAATTATTTTATTTACAATTCAATTATATCACTTTTAGTTATATTTTTGTTAAATATTGTTAATACATACAATAATATATCAAAATATACTAACAAAAAATTAAATACAATGTTGTTAAAATATTTATTTAAAACTAAAAATATTAGGAAATAACTGGTTAGAGCCAAATTTATATCGATGAAATATGTATGCTTCTAGCAAGGAAATGGGCATAAAAATTACAATTGCTTCCAATCCACGTCAAGTACAGAAAGATGGCCGTGGTCCGTGATAGATATAGAATGCAATCAAGAATGTTCTTCAACTCATGCTTTCAGTTTACCATGGTTCATTCTCAAGATGTCCGCCTCATAAAAAGGAAAAAAAGAAAGTCACTGTCCAATTAGCAGCACATTGGGCCAAATTAAAAGTTTAACTGGTTCAACAAGTATGCTGAGCCTGGAAAGAGAAGAAAAATCTAAATTAAAAACGAATTCCTAACTTTAGAAGATATGATCGAGTTCTAAACTGATCAAAATGTATCTGGCTCCCATCAGTACTTTCAAAGTTATTTTGCCAATCTTACTATTTCTTCGTTTTAGCACCACTTGATTTGACTTTTTGTTGTTAGATTCTTTTGCACTGTTCTCCAATGTTTCCTGCCACATTGTCGAGAAGAAAATCAAAGTTGGTCACAGAAAAGAGTACAGACCAATAATGCTGGCATATAGATATCTCGAAGAGCAAATTGATAATAAAATGGTCGTATTAGGGGGTTTACCATAAATTAAAAGACCCATCAGAACTACACACAACATGATGTTTTATAAAACTCAGCTAGCAATAAAAGCAGAGCTACCTTTAACGCCAAAACATAAGAGATGGAACCTGTCAACAGAGTGACCTTTAATGCCCAAACATGAGAGATGGAATGGGGAAAAAACACAGATTGGCTCTGAAGATCACCAGGGTTTCTAGCTTCGGGCACTGAAAGCATACACCTCTTGATAGAGGCAAGCAGTGTTTCAAACCGTTGAAACAAGTACGTAAAAACAACGTTGGAATAATATTTTTGATAGTTTGAAATAAACTGTTTGGATTGAGTCGCAGAGTAGGTCGTTCTCTTTAAGATGTTTTACGGTTCTGTCTAAATTTGTGTAAGTAAATACAATCCCGTCGTTCTTAGGATAAAACAGTCCAAAATCTTTATTTTTTATCTCAGAATTTTATTGCACTGATGAAGACAGAAATGATATACCTATAAAATTTTGTTGTTCGAAAAACTCAAAAATAATTTAGGATCTTTTTTTTTCTGAGAGAATTTTTTTCTTAGTGAAATGAATTTGTAAATTATTGTATTAAAACTGAGAGCTGAGACCTTCTATTTATAGGTTTCAAAAATTGTGTGATCATTATAATAATAACGATAATGTCTGAGGATGGAGAACATAACAATCATTTTTTTGAGTAAAAGAAAATAACGGTTATTTTTTTGAAAAAAATATAATAACTATTTTTCTGAGTGAAAAAGTATTTTAAAAAAAATAAAATACTACCTCACACACACGCACTCGACCGATCAAACGTACGATAACAGTGCGCGTTTATGGTATCACATTTGTCTAAATCCTCTTCCCTTCCACAAAAATAAGTAACTTTTGGGACCCAAATTCAATAACCAACTATTTACTATTTATACATCTTTTAAATTATGTAAATAGCAATGTTGAACGAAGGCAAACAATTGGTTTTTCTTATTTTTATAAAAATTCATTTTTGTCAACACAAACTTAGATCTGATACCGGCCGGCTCAGATTGCCAATAGCATTGAACCTGAATGAATTGGAAGCTTCCAGAGATATCATCTTAAGCTTGTTTGCTTGTTTTGGAGAGCTAAGCACACATTTGCTTCCCTGTCATTCAGCGTGTCATGCTAAGCTGTTAGGTCTACATTTTTCTGAGATTCATAGGTAAAGGGATTTTTAATTTATTGATTTCTGCATAGAAGCTTAAAATAAAAGAGCTTATGGTTGGAAGAATTTTCTGGAAAACCTTTTCAAATTATAAGATACTTATGGTTACTGGAAATTCCACTGACAGGGAAAGATAAGAGAATAAAATATAACTGAAAATAAAGGAGTGTGTAAATATCAAGCCAGTAGCCACCCACGAGCAGAAATATTCTCTACATGCTCTTAACCCTCATTATAGAGATGATGAGAGCTGTAAGAGTTTTAGATACTTACTTAAAACGGTTCTAAAATTTCATGGACATATATATATTAAGCATAAAATGCAACGAGTTCCAATCATGAAGACGGAAAGTTTTATGCACACAATTGTCTACCTGAATCATCATGAACAAAGTTGATTACCTCTCTCTGCTTATGTTCTCAAGTATTTTTTTTCAATGGAACCATGTTCACGAATGAGCTTCAAAGCTGTCAGTCCCCCAATCCCTGCAGCAGATGTTCATGCAGAAAGCAAGCTATTAATATTTTTGGCACACTACATACATATCTTTCATAGTTATTATTGGATATTAGTCCTTAATTCAAGGAATAAAACAAGTACCTTAATTCAAGGAATAAAACAAGGACCTTAATTCAAGGAATCCTTAATTCAAGGAGTAAAACAAGGAATCCTTAATTCAAGGAGTAAATCAAGGAATGCTTAATTTAAAGAATAATTGAAGGAGTAAAATTTCCTTATAAATAGCTATACAATTGTAATGAAAACATGAAGAAAATAATACAAACTAGAGAACTCTTTTGTGTAGAGTTATTTCTTGTTTTTTTTCAATATGGTATCAGAGCAGGAAAAATAACTTGCTTCTGCTTTATTATTATCTTAGCATCTTCAATCTTTGAAATGGCTGAAGACAAGCAGCTAGGATCAGAAGCTGAAAGTTCATAAGTGTTTTCCTTCATGAATATGCATGAGGTGGATGTCAACCCAAATCAAAGATTAAGCTCAGTCTTGTTGAATGAGTTTAATTACTTGCCTTGGTCAAGAGCAGTGTCTCTGGCTCTAGGTAGAAGGTCCAAGTTGGGGTTCATAAATGGAAGCATCGAAGTACCTGATGTTTCCTCACCAACCTATGAATCCTGGCTTAGTAAGGATCAGCTGGTTATGTCATGGCTCCTAAATTCCATGGAACGTAAATTAGCTGAAATATTCGCCATTTCCGACCGCATACCAACTATGGGAGACGGTTAAGTATGAAATGTATGGCACCAAAACAACGCCGCACGAGCTTTTCAATTAAAGAAAGACATCTCAGATCTACAACAAGATGGCAAGCCTTTTGTACAACTCTTAGGAAGCATGAAAAGCATGTGGAATGAGTTGGAAATATATCGTCCTCATACAACTGATGTAGCTCTGCTACGAAAGAGAGCGGAAGAAGATAAGATATTTTAACTTTTGTCCAGTCTGGATTCAACATATGAAGATATACGATGTCATATACTCATGAATACTGAACTTCCTTCCTTCACCAATGTATGTGCGACAATTCAACGTGAAGAAATAAGGAGGAAAGTCATGAACAAGGGTACAATGGCTAGTTCACCTGAGGCAAGAGCCTATCTAACCAACGAGAGGAAGTACAAAGGGAAGCATCCAAACTTGAAGTGTCAACATTGCAACCATACGGGCCATGTTAAGGACACATGTTGGACTCTACATCCAGAATTAAAACCTGATTTTATAAAGGATAAGGGTTTATAGAAAGTGAATCGTACTGGACACCGTGTAAATCATGCTTTTGCCTCTACCTCTAATGGGTCTGATCCATTCAAGAACTTCACAGTGAATCCAGCTGAACTCATGAATGAGTTTATGTTGTATCTTCAAAGCAAGACAGGAGGAGCCAGAATTGACTGTGTGGATAGCATAGAAGAAGGAAACTCAACAGCATTGCTAGGCAAGTTTGCGGGCTTCTTGGCAGATACAAAACTCATACCACAAGAGGACATGCAAGGTATTATAAAATCCTTTAAGCGCTTCTTAAAATAAATATGTTGCATGATTTTTGGGTTGTAGATTCAGGTGCCACAGATCATATGACAAACCATGTGTCAAACTCTCATAAGTTTGAAAAATTAGCAAATCCTTCTCAAGTTTCAATTGCAAATGGTGAGAATGTAAAGGTTTTAGGAAAGGAAAAAATAAAATTAATGTCAGATGAAATCGAGTCGCGAGTTTTATATGTACCTTCCTTTCCTTTCCAACTTAAATACGTAGGAAAAATCACAAATACCTTGAATTGCTTAGCCATTTTTTCTCCTCACAATGTCATTTTTCAGATTGTGTCACCAAAAAGACGATTGGTGAAGGGTTTTACTTAGATGGTCTCTATTACATATCCAAGAACAATCCTGCAGGGTTTCAAGCCAAGTTTAATCCTATCCAAGATAATCAATTGTGGCATCAACGTTTAGCTCACCCTTCTCTACCAATTTTGTCAACTTTATTTCCAAACTTAGGAAATGATGAAATTGCATGTGAAACTTGCCACTTGTCTAAGGCCACTAGATTGCCTTTTAATTCTTCCTTGTCTAGGGCTAGTAAGTGTTTTGAACTAGTTCATTCAGATGTATGGGGACCAATTAATGAATCTTTTGATGGTTATAAGTATTTTGTGATTTTTGTTGATGATTTCTCTCGAGTCACATGGTTATATCTTTTAAAGTCTAAGAATGAAGTTATGGAAGTATTTAAGGACTTTCATAATCTTGTTAAAAATCACTTCTCTTCTAAAATTCAAACCTTAAGGTCTGACAATGGCACTGAATACATGTCCCATATCATGAAACAATATTTGAGCATTCATGGCATTATGCATCAAACAAGTTGTGTTGGCACACCTCAACAAAATGGTGTAGCTGAACGCAAAACCGGGATTTACTTGAAAAAATTAGAGCATTAATGCTACAAATGAATGTACCAAAGAGATTCTGGTCCCAAGGGTTATGGCAGCTGCTTACATCATCAATAGATTACCCAAATGAAGTCTTGGATTTCAAGTCTCCCTAGAGGTCATGAAAGGAAGGAAAATTAACCTTTCACACCTTAGTAGTCTTCGCTGCATCTGTTTTGTACATATTCAATCTCATCATCGAGATAAATTGGATCCTAGAAATTAAATGTATTTTTCTTGGTTATTCATCTACACAAAAGGGTCATAAGTGTTATGATCCCCAACTTAGGAGATTAATTGTGTCTAAAGATGTTCGGTTTTATGAAACTAACCTTTTTTTCAACAAGTCACATGAAATCACAAGTCAAGGGAATGGCATCTTGGATGTGTTTCCATTACCAAGAATTGAACTTGAGGCTCCACAACAACAAGATCCCAGCCATGTCAACATTGATGCATCTCTCACTGAAAGTAACAATGAAGGGTCTCATCTTAATGGTACACTGCATGAAGATGGTGATAATCAAGATGATCCTCACAATATGGTACAAGATGTGAACGAGTGTGAGATAACTCCTTCTATTCCACGACGTAATCCAATGCGTGTTAGGCAACCTCCCACAAGACTTCAAGACTTTGTCACCTACAAACCCACACATCCCATCTCAAATTATGTGTCATATAAGAGAGTGACACCAACCCATGCCGCATTCCTCAGCACTATATCGAGTTACAGTGAGCCTCAAAACTTTCATGAGGCCAGCTGCTAAGAGGTGTGGAAGGAAGCCATGCAAGAAGAACTTAAAGCCCTAGATCAACACAACACATGGAGCATCACCAAACTTCCAAAAGGCAAGAAAGTTGTGGGTTGCAAATGGATCTATAAGCTGAAATTCAAGTCAGATGGATCAATTGAGAGGTATAAAGCAAGATTGGTGGCTCGGGGATTCACTCAAACATTCGAGGTGGATTACAAAGAAACATTTGCACTGTTGCAAAAATGAACACGATAAGAGTGCTACGTCTCGTGGTCGTAAACAAGGGGTGGTCCATGTACCAAATGGATGTGAAGAATGCATTCTTGCATGGTGATCTCAAAGAAGAAGTCTATATGAAATTACCACTGGGCATCCTCAAAGCAATGAATCTGGATTTAGTGTGCAAATTGCACAAATCCATTTATGGTTTGAAAGCAGTCCCACGAGCTTGGTATGCCAAGCTAAGCTCAGTTCTCACTAGTGTTGGTTTCAAAAGCAGCAATGCTGATTCCTTACTATTTGTTCGCACAGGAGCTATGGGCAAATTGGTTGTGCTGATTTATGTAGATGATCTGATAATTACAGGTGATAATGCTGACGAGATTTTCAACCTGAAACAGTCCCTCAGACAAAGGTTTGCAATTAAAGACCTTGGGATATTGAAGTACTTTCTTGGTATAGAAATGGCAACCTCGCACAAAGGACTCTTTCTT
Organism: Hippophae gyantsensis; assembly: GCA_030763125.1. Taxonomy (NCBI): domain Eukaryota; kingdom Viridiplantae; phylum Streptophyta; class Magnoliopsida; order Rosales; family Elaeagnaceae; genus Hippophae; species Hippophae gyantsensis. The sequence goes on along the minus strand of CM061037.1, from coordinate 12,948,663 downwards.
AACCAAAGGAAATATGTCCTAGATTTGCTTAAGGAAGCTAACATGAGCGATGCTAAACCAACCATTACCCCTCTTGACAGCAAGCTCAAACCTAGCTTGAAGGGCACGCCACTCATGGATATAAGTTATTACCAGCGACTGGTTGGTAAGTTGATCTACCTAACAATCACCAGACCTGACATCACATATTCTGTAAGTATTGTGAGCCAATTCATGCACTCCCCGACATTTGAGCATTTGACCCTTGTTAAAAGGATTTTACGCTACTTAAAAGGATCAGTGGGTCGTGGTATTATCATGAAGAAGAATGACAACACATAAATCATGGGGTATTGTGATGCTGATTGGGCAGGGAATGCAATTGATCGCAAGTCCACCACTGGCTACTGTACATTTGTCGGTGGAAACTTGGTCACATGGAAGAGTAAGAAGCAAACTGTCATTGCCAGATCAAGTGCCGAAGCTGAGTATCGTGCAATGGCTTCAACTGCGTGTGAGTTGATATGGCTTAAAGGTCTTCTGTGTGATTTAGGTATTCCTACAACTCTTCCTATGTCCTTGTTTTGTGACAATCAGGCAGCTATGCATATAGCATCAAACCCAGTGTTTCACGAGAGGACGAAACACATTGAAGTTGATTGTCATTACGTTCGTGAACAAGTTCAATCACAGGTAATTCAGACACATTATACAAGAAGCTTCGACCAACTGGCTGACATCTTCACCAAGCCCTTGGCTTCTCATCAGTTTCAACGACTTTTGTCCAAGCTTGGATCCATAAACCTTCTGGATCCAGCTTGAGGGGGAGTATTGGATATTAGTCCTTAATTCAAGGAATAAAACAAGGACCTTAATTCAAGGAATAAAACAAGGACCTTAATTCAAGGAATAAAACAAGGAATCCTTAATTCAAGGAGTAAAACAAGGAATCCTTAATTCAAGGAGTAAATCAAGGAATGCTTAATTTAAAGAATAATTGAAGGAGTAAAATTTCCTTATAAATAGCTATACAATTGTAATGAAAACATAAAGAAAATAATACAAACTAGAGAACTCTTTTGTGTAGAGTTATTTCTTGTTTTTTTTCAACAGTTATCTCTAGCAAAATAGGATTAGGCAAACTGGATTTAAAAATCTCAAATAGCTCGTACGCTTTCACTATAATCACATTTTGAGAAAGAATGCACAAGTTAATGAAGTGATGAGCCCCTCCAAGATCTAAAAGAACCTAATTTATCAAAAGAATGAAACAAGTTAAGCAACTGTGACAGTTTTATTGGTAAGTGTCGGAAATTGTTATAAAGCTCCTTATTTTAAGGAACAAATTAAGGAATAAAACATATAACAAAACATAAAGCAAAACATGGAGCTTAATTCAATGAACCATTAATTTAAGGAGTAATTCAAGTAGTGAATTTTCCTATAAATAGATGTGTAATTGTAATAAATTAATTGTTAGGAGAATTACAATTTTAATTCGAACTTAATCAAGTTCTAAACAGCGGAATTAAACTTATTCTCCTTCTTTGTGTGAATCTTTTAGGAAACAAATAAATAGAGCTTAAAATCAAACATGCACAAAATCAACACAACCAATTTACGTGGAAAAACCTTCCCAATATAGGAAGGAAACAACCACGGCACTCTTCTCCAAAACTTCCACTATCAAGAAACAATTGTACAACAGTTCTCTCTAGGTAAAACTAGAGGTAAACAATCAACAACATCATCAAGAATACACTTCTTAAAAACTAACAATTATTTCAAGAAAATTGAGAAATCTAACTCAATTCGTAGTCAATGTTCACTGCTTATAATTTATCAAACCAGTGAGCCAAATCAAAATCCCACCGCACAGATTAAAGAGTCTTGAGTCATGAACTTGCCTGCAAAATTTCAGCTTAATCGGACCACTAACGACCTTCGATCAGAGCACTTGATTAAGACTGACTGGAGAGGAAAAAACTGAAAACTGAGAGCAGTTTTTCTGCAACAGCTGCTGTTTTTCTGCACTAGTTTTTCTCTGCAGAATTCTTCACACAACAAACCCTAAGTAGGTTTATTAATTAAAGCAATGAAATGACATAATTGCCCCCTTATTATTCCATGGGCTTTTAAGCCACATAGGTTTCATTTGGGCTCCTCCAAATAAGAGGAAAACTCAACATTAATCAACCAAGTGTTCATTCCAATTGAGAGAAAAGTTTTGTGAAAGAAAATTGAGAGTAATTTTCTTAGATGTAATTGGGTTGTAGGTTGTGAGTTTTGAATATTGTAAACACCTTATGTAATTTATCTTTTTTTAATAAAAAGATCTGCAGCAAGTCTGAAGACGTAAATAAGATTGACCGAACTCCGTTATCAAATTTGTTTGTTATTTTATTTATTTTACTTTTTTATAAATCTAATTTATCGAAAATTTGTATAATTTTTTAACAATAAGTACATTTGCAATATCAAATTCCATCACTCGGATCCATTAAATGACAAAGAAATCTAGGAGCTCCAAATGTGCGAGAATCCATATCTTCAGAGGCCACAGCATAAACCTAATTAATAAACATGAAAGCGAAGTTTTAGGAGAGAAAGATATTATTTTGTGCATTAATTAAATTAATTACTATGGATATATGCTTCCTACAAAAACTATCGATATAATTACGGACAAGCTGTTAAAATTCTATAAATTCCAGTACGGTTCAAAACAATGGATTCAACAACCGCCAAAATTGTGTCAACTGAAATCACAAACAGTCTTGAAAACATTTCAACAGCACTAATATTCCTCAAAAGGGATGCACAAGAAACAAAGTGAAATTCTTAGATACTATTGTCAGAGAAAGAACATTGTTTATGGTACCGGAATAAAGCATAATATTAATATTATTTATCTTGGAGAATGCCTAGATACACAAGGTAATATAGCATGAATCAGGAAGAACACACTTGTGACATGCCTTTCCGGATTTGCAAAGTGCAGCACATTGTGCTTCAGCTTCTGAGAGAGCCTGTGAAAACCAAAACCCTCCACTAGAACATGAGCAATAGATACCTGAGTACAAATTAAAGTAATTTCAGTCACCTCAATCACAGGGACACCCATGAGTCTTTAAATTCTTTTGCAGTTCTCATTTTGCTGTTTTGTCACCTGAACAAATAAATATATTCGAGTACACCGGTAAGAAAAAACCAAATAATAAACACTAATTTATGAAGAAATCAATATTTGAAGAAATAATCAGAAAAGAAAATCAATATTTTCTGAGTATATTTTCTTAATTTGTATCGGAAATTTACATTGTTTATATAGACAAATATCAATTACTATTTCACCAACTACCATGATTGAATTGCATGGTTTACAGCTGCTTGGTAGGCGCCGTGTATATTGGAAAAAAAATGTTTGGCGTCGGTGCAGTGTTTGTTGAATTGTGTTGCAGTGTTTGTTGAATTCAACACTCCCTCTCAAGTTGGTGCATAGATGTCTTTCATGCCCAACTTGACTGAAACTTCTGTGAATACTCGATATGAGACTGCTTTAGTAAGGATGTCAGCCAATTGATCTTCTGACTTAATTTTTGGCAATTCTAATGAATTTTCTTCTAACTTTTCCTTAATAAAGAACCGATCAACTTCAACATGTTTTGTACGATCGTGTTGAACTGGATTATGAGCAATATCACATGCTGCTTTATTGTCACAAAATAACTTAATTGATTCTTTAGAAGGATATCCCAAATCTTTCAAGAGAGATTGTAACCACAAGGCCTCACAAAGGCCAAGTGCCATGCCTCTGTATTCACCGCACTTGAACGGCAACAACATGTTGTTTCTTACTTCTCCATGTTACACGGCTTCCCCCTACAAAAGTGAAGTAGCCTGATGTAGATCGCCTATCATTTATCGATCCAAATTTCAATCAAAGATCAGTATATACTTCTATTCTTTGGAACTCTGAGATTTTAGTAAACAATACTCATTTTCCAGGAGCAGCCTTTAAATACCTCAAAATACGAATAACTGCATTCATATGTTGTTCTCCAAGATTATGCATAAATTGGCTGACAATACTTAAAGCATAGGCAAGATCTGGTCTTGTGTGTGCCAAATACATCAACCTTCCAACAAGCCTTTGGTATCTTTCTTTATTTGTTGGAACTTGATCAACCTTAATACATAACTTTAATCCTTCCTCTATTGGTGTATTAGCTGGTTGACATGCCAACATACCAGTTTCTTTTAATAAATCTAAGGCATATTTTCTTTAAGATAAGAAGATTTCTTCTTTTGATCGAGAAACCTCAATCCCAATAAAATATTTTAAGGAACCAAGGTCTTTCATTTCAAATTCCTTGGACAAATAACTTTGGAGAGCTTTTCTTTCTTCAAGATCATTTCCTGTTAATATCATATCATCAACATATACAATAAGTGCAGTGATCTTACCATACCTTTTTTTTAGAAATAAAGTATGGTCTGAATTGCTTTGCTTGTAGCCAAATGCCTTCATTGATTTTGTGAACCTACCAAACCATGCTCTTGGGGATTGTTTCAATCCATACAGTGATTTTTTTAATTTACACATCTTTTCATCATGAATTTTGGATTTCTTGATTCCTGGTGGTAAATCCATGTAGACTTCTTCAATTAAATCTCCATGTAGAAAGGCATTTTTTACATCAAATTGATATAATGGCCAATCTAAATTTGCAGCTAGAGATTCCAAGACTCGAGCAGGTGTTAATTTTGGCTACAAAGCAAATGTTTTACGTGTAGTCGATCCCATATGTCTGAGTGTATCCTTTTGCCACCAATCTTGCTTTATAGCGTTCAATCATACCATCTGCTTGATACTTTACTGAAAAAATCCATCGACATCCAACAATTTTCTTTGTTGGTGGACGATCGACAAGTTCCCAAGTTCTATTTATTTCTAAGGATCTTAGTTCTTCATTCATAGCATCTTTCCATTTTGGGTCGGCTAAAGCTTCCCGCATTAATCGTTAGGAATAGATACAGAGATAATTGATTCACAAATGATATGTTTGATTTTGACAAACGATGTTTAGACATATAGTTACTCATGGGATATTTGACTTTACTAGAAATCTCGTGTTCATACATGGCTTTAGGAATACCTCTGTTAGGACGTGATGGAAGTATTTTTACATTTGGTTCAATAGTTGGAACATTCTCTGCAAACGATTGGTTAGGTATATCAAAGACTTGTGGAGAAGGAAACTCGTACTCACTTTGTGGTAGTAAGGAACTTGCTTGATGATCTTGAAGTTGATGAGGACTTGATTCCATTTCCCTTGAGTCTTTTCTATATTGAGAGTTATTACCATCTGAATTCAAGTTATTTGTATTTTCCTCACATATAATTTGTCTTTCTTCATAAAGAAAACAATTTATATGTAAGGGTCTGAATTTCAGCATGGTTGTACTCCCCCTGAAATTCAGGTGTAGATGAGAAATACATTGTATCTTCATGAAAAATAACATCCATGGTGGTAATCATTTGTTTTGTAGGAGGATGATAACATCGATACCTTTTTTGTTGTATGGCATATCCCATAAAAACACAACGTATTGCTCGTGGATCCAACTTGCTACGTTGTTGTTTATGTAGGTGTACAAATGCCACACAGCCAAAGACATGAGGAGGTAAATTGGGAACACTTGGTGCAACAATTGCTTCAGTGATGGCTTGTAGTGGTGTTTGGAAGTTAATGGGACTAGAAGGTATCCGATTGATCAAATATGCAGCAGAAGTAATTGCTTCTCCCTAATAAGATAATGACATATTAGCTTCGACCAATGAGGCACGGACAACTTCCAACAAGTGTCGATTTTTTCTTTCTGCAACTCCGTTTTGTTAAGGTGTATCAACACAAGTAGTTTGATGAATAATTCCTTCTGTTTTAAGATATTCTTGAAGCTCAGAACTTTTATATTCTCCTCCATTGTCACTTCGTAGAACTTGAATCTGTGTTTTATATTGAGTACGAACCATTTTATGAAATTTTCTAAATAATACGTTTACCTCACTTTTAGATTTCATTAAACAGACCCAAGTCATTCTACTAAAATCATCAATAAATGTAACAAACCAACGTGATCCTCCCAAAGTAGAGACTTTGGAAGGACCCCATACATCAGAATGTATAACCATAAACGAAAATGGACTTTTATTTAAGGTTACAGGAAATGAGGAACGATGACTTTTTGCTAGTTCACAAACATCACATTTTAAAGTAGAAATATCGAAGCTCAAAAATAAACTTGGAAATAATTTTTTTAAATATCCAAAAGAAGCATGACCCAATCTCCTATGTCATAGCCATATATTTGATTCATCCTTTTTAGATCCAGTTGCTACCAATGCATGATTTGTTGAATCCAAGTCCAAATAATACAGGTTTCCTTGCCTAACACCACGACCAATCGTTTGCTTTGTTTGAATGTCCTTGAACACACAAAAGTCAGGCCAAAAAATAACAAAACAAGATAAAGCAGTGGTTATTTGAGAAATAGATATAAGGTTATACTCTAAAGAGGGAACAACTAATGCGAGTCTAAATTCAAAGTACTAGTGAGAGACAAAGATCTTTCCCCAATGACTGGGGTTGTGTTACCATTGGCAGTGCAAACAGTTTTGTGTGAGGATGGTTTTGAGATTTGTCTAGAATCGAATGTCATATGATCAGTTGCACCTGAATCAATTATCCATGTATTATTAAAAACAGGAGAAAAAGCTTTAAGTATCTTACCAACATTTGCTGAGGAGTTTGCAACATGATCCTTTGTTATTTCAGCAATGGTGGCAGTAGACATCGGTCGTGGATTTTTCTTCCGAGAGTCACGGTTGTGATCCCACCAGTCAGGATATCCCACAAGTTCAAAACATCGTTCTTTAGTATGACCCTTTTGATAACAATGGGTACATTTAAATGATGATTTATCAATCACCCTTCGTTCTTGCTGATTGAAAAAAGAACGATTTTTAGATATCATGGCGGAAGCGTCAACGTCTCCAGATTTTTCCTTCAATGAGATTCGACGTACTACCTCCCGTTGAATCAAGGAATAACAACCTTCTAAATTTGGGATAGTTTCTTTTCGCAAAATTTCTCCACGAACCTGCTCAAATTCATCATCTAATCTAGCAAGAAAAATATGTATCCTTAGTCTTTCAACAGACTCTTGATAGGATATTAGATCATTAGGGTCTTTCATGACCACCTTATCACGATGGTCTAGCTCTTGGAAAATTTCAGTCAACTCTCCATAATACTCTGAAAGTGATTTTTCATTTTGTTTAGAAGTAAATGCTTTTTGGTTTAAGACAAATACCTGTAATTCGTCACTTCCATCATAGAATGCTTTTGCCAAAGCACCCCAAATTTCAAGGGCAGTAGGTATGCGTAAATATCGCTTCATGATTTCTGGAGTCATGGACATAAGAATCCATCTCTTCACTTTTTGATTTTCTGCATACCACCTGTTATAATTGTTCGACGTTTTTTTCTGGTTGCAAATTTTTATCATGAATATAAGAGAGTTTTTCTCTCTCTGCAATATGCATTTCCATTATTTGAGACCAAACATCATAATTAGTCTCAATAAGAACAATTCCAGCATTAAACACACCTTCAGACTGAACCGATTGTACAACAACTGGATTTGATTGCTCCATAGGTAATGAAATTATACCCTCTGTCATAATATTATGGTAACCAAACTAGAAAATGGTGTAATAATTTTAGGATTAAATTTTTTCTGTTTTTTTTTTCTTTGCTGTTTTTTTTAATATATATTTATACTAAACCGGATAAAAAACCATAAAACCGGTTCAAAATTGGTTTAAAAACTTGAAAAAATGAACCAAACCGGTTTTATAAATCCAGAATCGAAAAAAAAAACGGGTTCAGACCTTTAAAATGGACCGAATCGGCCAAAAATAGGAAAAACTGTGAAAACTGAGAAAAAACGGGTTCAACCGAACCGATGGCCGGACCAACCTGAGCGGAACCGAGGTGACCTGAGCCGAACCAAGGTGCGGGCCGGCTATGCCCACAAGCCGGACCGAGCCGTGCTGAGCCGAGCCGAGCCGGATGACACGTCATCATCTTTAACCTCCAGACGGCGCGTGGGGCGCGTGTGGCACGTGAAAAATAGGTCCTTTACTTCAGGCGGCGCGTGGAGGCGCGTGGGTGGCTTTTCTTCTACTCTATTTTTACCAAAATGTTCAAAATTGTGTTTAGAGTAATCTGGTAAAATTAGGTTGAAGAAATACTGCTTTAAAAAGGATGTTTTTAATTAATATTTGAATGGGAATTTTTTGTTGCCGAGAAGAAATATTTTCAGAGAAAGAAATCTCTATTTTAGAGAACAAGAGTTTCAAATTTGTATAAAGTAACGACTTGGCTTTGATACCATGAAGAAATCAATATTTGAAGAAATAATCAGAAGAGAAAATCAATATTTTCTGAGTATATTTTCTTAATTTGTATCGAAAATTTACATTGTTTATATAGACAAATATCAATTACTATTTCACCAACCACCATGATTGAATTGCATGGTTTACAGCTGCTTGGTAGGCGCCGTGTATATTGGAAAAAAAATATTTGATATCGGTACAGTGTTTGTTTAATTGTGTTGCAATGTTTGTTGAATTCAACAATTTAATCACAGCTCATACTAATAGCTCAAGAATCCAATAAATCTAGAACAATATTGCTTAACTCACGTGACAAACCAACGTAGGATCTACCATTCATTTAAATTTGTACCATGTACACAATTTATATGAATAACTCTTACCTCATAATCTAACTTGTGTGTATTTATACAATTCAAATTAAATAATTTATTTTGATATTATTTATTGAAGCTGAGTTGAAACCCAAGAACTAATCAATGGTGTGTACGAATTTTTCGTTATTAAAATATAAAAAATAAATTAAATATATAATTTTTATAAATTAATATATGAAAGAGTTAGGTAATAAGAATTACAAACATATAAGGTACAATAAATTATAAGACGAAATATTAATCTAATTATCCTGATTACGTCGAGACAAGTTAATCATTATCTGAACCAACTCAAACACAATTCTTCAAAATTTAATAAAGTTGGAGATCAAAATGGTACAAATTATATAAAATGAGATAACATTGAAAGTTTGACGACTATCCTTACAAAAAAATTGACGATTAAAATAAAGTGAAAAATAATAATAAAACAAAGTTATATTTAAGTCTAAATTTCAAAATTAATGAGTAAGTTGGATTTTTTTTTAAGAAAATTATGGCATAATCGATTAGGATAAAGAATGAAACACATTTAAACAAGCGCTTATTTGGACACTTGGGCACTTAACCGAATAAAATAATTTAAAACGCTGCAGTTTTTGATGGCGAAGATTAACAAGCTGTTACGTCAAAAGATTAATACGGCTCCAAAGGCATCTGACATCTATCGATGGAAATTATGGAAGCCGTTTTCATGTGAAAGCTTTAAATCTAAAAGCTTGGCTATATAGCAGCTCATTAACATGACGGACTCAACCTGTGCTAAAGTCTATACATGTACAGTGATACAGATAAAATTCCCAAGTAGTTTTCGACCTTAAAATTTTTGTGCACATTCTGTTGATATACTTGTCATCAGCAACAAAGCTAAAAATACTTTTTAACAAGACTAGAATATTTTATTTGCATTTTAATTTAAATAATATAAGATTGTTGAAATGATCACAAGTAGTGACCACCTCATACATAGGTTGCATACACACAATGAGAGTGACAAATTGAGAGAAACAAAGTTGACAGAAAGAGATGGTCATTTAACCTAAAACCATGAACGTTATAAACAAGGTATCTTTTGAGCTTATATATCCTATGTATCCACCTTTACTCTACCATTTCTCTTTAAATTGCCTCCTCCTGTCTTAAACATTCAAAATTCATCATGACCGTAAGTCAACACACCAAATCCTTTTCTGATCTTTTTCACATTTTGCATATCTCTGCCTATTGCATGTTGTTGTGAATTAATTCATATATCTTTTGTCCAGGGACTTGAGGAGGCCAAGCCAAGCCACAGTTTCTTTGGCCTAGGGACCAAAGTTAAAGGAGGATTTAATGCATGCAAATTTATTTTTGGTAAGTAAACCCCATATATATACTAGATATCTACTTTAGCTATGCTTATGAGTATGTTGTCCTCTCCTAGGTTTTTTTTTCATATATTAAGATCTATTTGGTTATACTCTTGAAATTTGTAAAAGCACTTTTGATTTAAACATGGGAATTTTTTCCTTATGTGCTTGCACAACTCAAAAGACACATTTTATACTTTTTGACAAAAGCACAAATTAGGTTTTTTTTTCTTCCTAAAATTGTTTTTGACTAAAACCACTTTTAATATAAACACAAGAAAATTACCCTAAATCTCAAAATGATAAGTTTACTTACTTCGTGTATACACAGTGTTGGTGGCATTTGACAACGTCGGTTTTGTGGCAAGCATGGTCAGCTTGGTGTTGTACTTTCTAGGGGTGATGTACTTCGATGTATCCAATGCTGCCAATACTCTTACAAATTTGATGGGAACAACTTTCCTGCTTTCCATCATTGGCGGTTTTATTTCAGATACCTATCTGAGCAGATTGACTACATGTTTGATTTTTGGAGCTATTGAGATATTGGTAAAAGAAACTTACCTCACCTTACAAGACTTGAAATACAAGTTTGATCATGTATGATCTTTTGTTCGTTATCATTGTATAAAAGTAAAATATTTTTGACCTGTTGAACTACTCTTTAGGCATGGATGCTAATGACAATTCAAGCTGCTACCCACAAATTGCATCCAAAATTCTGTGGCAAGTCAAAGTGTGTAGAAGGTGGTACAGCAGCAATGCTATATATATCTTTATATTTGTTGGCACTAGGTTCGGGCGGTGTTAGGGGTTCACTTCCGGCGCTTGGTGCTGATCAATTTGATCAGAAGAATCCAAAAGAAGCAAAGGCAATAGCAAGCTTCTTCAATTGGCTTTTGCTTAGTACTACAATTGGAGGAGCTTTGGGAGTTACTGCTGTTGTGTATGTTAGTACTAATGTAGGTTGGTATTATGGATTTATGATATCAACTATAGCTACCTTTCTTGGATTTGTTGTTCTTGCTCTTGGAAAGCCTTTCTATCGCACTCGAGTCCCAGGAAACAGCCCCATTTTAAGGATCATTCAGGTCTTTCAACCTCTTTATCTCTTTATAACAATCACACACATAGACACACAATACTATCTGTTTAGAAACTCAACATTTTATGTAATTGTTTTGAAAGGTTATTGTTGTGGCATTTAAAAATCGACGTTTATCACTACCGGAGAACCCTGATGAACTATATGAGATCAGTGAAAAAGTTTATGAAGAAGAAAGAGTTGCACACACCAATCAGTTCAGGTAATTAACATTATGCCTCCCTAAAATCTAATAACAGAGAATTGAATACTAAAGATAACTAAATTGTTCAATTTATTGAATCAGATGCCTAGACAAAGCTGCAATTCTTCAAGCAAATTCAGAACAGAAACCATGGGTGGTATGTACAGTGACACAAGTAGAAGAAGTGAAGGTTCTAACAAGAATGCTTCCGATTTTAGCTAGTACTATTTTAATGAATACATGTCTAGCACAACTCCAAACATTCTCAGTACAACAAGGGCGTTTCATGAATCGCCATCTAGGCTCAATTGAGGTTCCAGCACCATCAATTCCTGTAATTCCATTAGTTTTCATGTCATTCTTGATACCATTATACGAATTCTTATTCGTTCCTTTCGTTCGAAAATACACCAAACATCCAAGTGGGATTACACAACTCCAAAGAGTGGGAGTTGGATTAGTACTCTCAGCCATTTCAATGGGTATAGCAGGCATCGTGGAAGTGAAAAGAAAGAATCAATTCTATAAAGATCCACTTCATCCTATAAGCCTCTTTTGGTTGTCCTTTCAATATGGTATATTTGGAATTGCTGATATGTTCACTCTTGTTGGATTATTGGAATTCTTTTACAAAGAAGCACCAGCAGGCATGAAATCACTCTCTACTTCATTCACATGGTTATCATTATCTTTTGGTTATTATTTGAGTACTATTTTTGTGGATATTATAAATTCTGTGACCAAAAGAATTACTCCTAGTAAACTTGGTTGGTTGCATGGATTAGATCTCAACCAAAACAATTTGAATCTGTTTTATTGGTTTTTGGCAATACTAAGCTGCCTTAACTTCTTGAACTATCTGTATTGGGCTTCTTGGTATAAGTATAAATGGGAAGAGCCAGCTGAGTTGAAAGAAACAACTTTTATAAAGGAAAATGAAAGCATTCAAACTGGTGAAGATAAGATGATGAATGGAGTCTCTTTGTCAGGCAAATTAGAGGATACCAAGGAAAATGAAGCAAGTTAATGAAGAAAACCTCTTATAGGATTTGTCTATAAAGGACATTTGATGTTTGTTCTGTTTTGGTGTGTTAGTGCAAGTATGATTTGGGCAAGCCTAGCTAATGATGGACAATGTGGATTTTCTCTTGTAGTTTTTTTAATTTGATTTTAAATTATATATTATGATTTTGGAGGTTGGCTATAGCATAGAATTTACAAGTATATCTTTTTTCTTTCCTTTTTATTTTTTTCCTCTCTAGTTGGCTGCTAATATTTATAAATGTCGCCCCTATTGCTTTTTTTATTCTTTTTAAAGAGGTAATAAAGTCTTCTTTTTATTAAATAAAAAAAATATTATAAAATCATATTTTTAAAAAATATTTTATTATCATATATAAAACACAATATTTTTAATTTTAATAATAATTTGATTCAAATTAAATTTCAATAAATTATAAAATCTACCATTTTAAATCTGAATTGAATTCGATAGAGTTGTATATTTTTCGATCAAAATCTAAGAAATAAAATAAATTTTTAGATTTAAATTAATCAATTGAATTATTTATCCACCGTTAGTCTCAATTAACTTTTTAAATTATACGCATTTGTCTTCTTGCTTTCAAGTATAAAATGGGAAGGTTTTTTTTTTATTACAAGTATAAATGTGAAGTTACATACTTAGAAAAGAACACTTGAAAAAAAAAAAGCAAGCAAGCATTCATACTATTAATCCATATAAAATTAGAGAAATTATATATTGAAACTTAACAACTGATGATATGGTATTCTAAGTAATTGAGGAGGAAAATAAGTGTAATAGTTTTTTTTGGAAAACACAAGAGTCTATTACTTTTCTAAATAAAGAAACAATAATATTAATGGAAATCGCTACGTTATTTACTCTAAAAATAATGTATAGTTTCTCATAAAATGAATGGAGTCTCTTTCACGAGCAATTCAAACTTCAAAGGATGCCAAGAAATGGATGGAGGAATTACTAATTAGTTTGAGAGTAAGATGACTTTTTAGTTGATAATGTATTGAAAAAAATATTTAATATTAATTAAAAAATATATTAATATAATATTTATAAGTATTATTTCCTTTTACATACTGTATAAATTTTACGTTACTTACTTTTAGGAAGGAGCCACAACTAGGTAAGAGAGATCACATACCCCTTCAATTTTAGGATAAAGATTTTTTTTTATTGTATTTATAAATATATTTCTTTATTTTATAAAAATATATATAGTGATCCCTCTCAAATTTATTATATGGATATTATTTTTTATTTCCTTTTGTTATATTATATTAAATTATATTTATATTATTTATATATTTTTTACTTTTATTATACTATTATACATTTTTTACTAATTTGATTTTAATAGAATGATAAATGTTTAACATCTTTTAATAAATTTTAGTAAAATTACATTAAGTAACACTTAAAACTTATATATAATAACAAAAATAACATTCAATAATATTGAAAGGATTTAATTGAACGAAGTTCAACATTAAATTAATTTAAATGATCGTAATTAATTTAATAATAAAAATATATGAACTGAACATAATAGGTGTTTTTTTTAGTAGTTACGAGTTTTAAAGTTATAATTTTATTATTTTACTTAAATTTATTAGCTTAATTTTTTTAGTTTTTTTTTAACATTTTATCTCTCAAACAATTTAACCATTATATGGTATAACACGTATAATTATATAAATATTTATTATTATTTATACCATGTAATATTAATTTAATCGTAAATAATATTAACAAATTATAATAATTATAAAATAGTTTAAATTAAATTAAATTAAATTTTATATTGAATATTAAATAAATTTAAAGTAATGATTAAAAATAATTTATTAAAAATATTTATTTAAATTATTTGTACTCACATAATTGCATAGATTCAATATAAAGTTAAAAATATATAAAAATAATTATCACATATGATTTAATAATTAATTATAAATAAATGTTAAATTTTATTATTTTAATTAATAATTATTTATTATATTAATTATAAAAATGTTCATATATTAATTATTTGTTATATCTCATTAATGACTTCACACCATCGGAGATCTTTGTGTGCTTTCTCGGGAACACCCTTATATATATATATATTACTATTAGACCTATAGATTCCTTTTAAATAAAAAAGTATATTAAATATAAATCTAAATTTCTTCTTCAACGTACTCTCCAAATAGAAATAGAATTAAAGAAACGGGTACTAAAAATTACAAAGATTCCCTCACTATTCAACATTCATGTGATTGTCCACTAATTCCCATGAAAAAACATTTCATAATCCCTCATAAATAAGTAAAAGAAACATTAAAAATAAATTGAATAAAACGTCTAAATACGTGGATGTATGTTTTGCGTGTAGCTAGGGAAGATCAGTTTCAATACAACGGAGGTGTATTGTTTTATTGGCTGAACCCTTGCTCCCTCACTTTTAAAAAAATTATGCCTTATTTTTAAAATATATAATAAAGTATTATTTAGATTAATAAATATTTAATATTAATATAATATTTTAAAATAAAATAAATATCATATAAAAATAAAAAAAATAAACTTATATAATTGATGATTTGTATATTCTAAAAATAATAAATAACCTTTTTTTTATATAACGGTGGTTTTATAGTTAAAAGTAAATGTATAAATCATATTAATTAAATTTATGAGATAATCTATTAATTTTTAAAACATATCTCATCTTGTTTCACTTAATTTTTATTAATATGATATAATAATAAAATGGTACTAATTAAGATCCAATATAAAAAATATGATAAATAATGATTTATAATGTAAGTTTAATAAGAAAAATGATACAATATATATTTAAAGTTAACCATATTAGGGTTATAATTTAAATAAATTAAAATGAGATAAGATGATATTGAACTGAAATAAAACAATATTGTACTATGAGTTCATTATAAACACTAAATGAGTTATTAGATTAAATAAGACTGTTAACTTTATATTTCTAGTTAAAAGCTTCTTGGTAAACATATTAAATAAGTTAAATGACACTTAGTCCCCTAATTATTATAGATTTTACAATTTAATTTCTTAATTTTTTTCCCTTATGATTTAGTCATTTAATTAATAAGATATTATTTTTATATTAATGTATAGTTAATAAAATTAATGTATAGTTAATAAAATCAAAATAAGTTAATAAAATTAACGAAGATTACAGCATTACTTATTTTTATATTAATGTATAGTTTCTCTTGATTTATTTACATATAAGATATTATTTTTATTAAAGAATAAATAATATTTGATTTTATGATAATTTAATTATTGGATTTTTTAAATGGAATATATTAATATCTTTTTTTAAATTAAGACACTTTAATAAACTTATTGTTAAAATTTTAAACATATATTTTATTCATTAATTATTAATTTTAATTTTTTTTATATATTTTTATGTGAAAAATTTAAGGTGGATAAAATTTAACCTTCATAACACGAAACTTTTATTAAAGAGAAAAAATGCATCAAAAATTTAAGGAAAAAAAGGTGATTAAAAGTATAAAACTAACCTAAAATAATTAAAATATTTACAAATATAATAAGTTCATAAAAATATATAAATTAAAAATAAAATATTATCTTAAAATATCAAAATATGTATGTAATTCATAAAAAAAAATTATCACAATAATATTGCACCTCCTCTTTGTACAACACACATACGACAAGTGGCGTTCGAGGAGTACAAATATTCATGCAACATAAATATTAAGATAAATTAATAAAAATATCAATTAAATAATTAAAAAATTATAAATTTATAATTTAATTTTATTAGATGGAAAAAATATTAATTTAAGTGCAATAAGTAAGATACAATTATTATCTATTTAATTTACAGTAAATTATTAAATGGAAAATATAATTAAAAAAAATAACTTGCAATAATTTAATAATAGCTTTGTAAATGAATATGTAGATGATATATTTATAATTTTCAATTAATTCATAAATTAATAAATCCATCGCTAAATTATAGATTTATAAATATATCAATTTTTTCCCGTAGTTTTTGAAGATCCATCAAACATATGCTATATTTCTCACATGCTAATTATACTTTAATGATATTTTTATTTTCTTATAAAATTAAACGATATATAACTTTTTAACACTGTCAGTAATTTGATGATAGAGTTCTTAATTTTCTTATATATTAAAAATGAAAATTGTTTTTATTACATTGTGACGCATAAATAATTAAATATAATTAGCAAGATAATATATAGTTCGATTTATTTCATATCTTATATTTCTAATTTAACATGCAATGCAATTGTCAGTAGCTAATACTTAAAATTTAAGTATACGAGCAAAGGTTCGAAACTGGTATCATAACCAAATAAAAAAAGTTCTGAAATAATTTGACTACTGACGAAACCAGAAGGAAAAATCTCCCCCTTTTTTTTTTACAATTTCGAAGATCCGCAAAGCAAGCAAATATGTTGGGGTAAGGTGGATATATAGAAATTTTAGATTTTTAATTAATTCGCAATTAGATTTGATTCTTATAATTCATTATTATTAATATGTATATTATAATCATTCGACCTAATTTGATATATTATATATTATATGTATAGATTGATTCACGTTACTCATGTTAACGTTACTCTGTATAATCAATTAAATAATATTTTTTAAATATTTATATAATTTTTTATTAACATAATTCTTTTAAAGAAAAACTAGGTTAACTAGTATTCCATACACTTAAAATTTAAAACTATAATATATTATATTTGAATAATAAAATTGTAATTTGACTTTAAGAATTAACAAATAATTTTAAAGCATAATTTATTTATAACTAATTTAATTAATATTCTAATATAAAATGTATTTATTATATATTATAATATATGTGATAATATAAAATATACCTATATCTTATTATCTTATAATAATTTGACTTGATGTATAATATTAATAATAATTTTTACTATGGATAATTTAATGTACATAAAATTATTTTCTTAAAATATAAAATTTAAAAAAATATTTGTCCAAAAATAATTCGGGTGAGATTTATTATATATTATTATGTTATTTTTTTCAATTTTACTAAATATATATTATATTATTATATAAAAATACATGTTGTTTGCAATTTTTTTTTTCATGAATATATCATATGAATTAAAGTGTAAAAGATAAGAAAGCAAAAACTTGATGAAGTTTTCCGCGAGAAGTTTTGTGGAAAAATTTATATAAAATAATACCGTAATGACGTTAAAAGTGATTTAATTGTTTGGAATTTATATTAATAGATTTAATAGGTTAGAATTCAACGGGTTGCGTTTAATATAAATTTTTATATTGAAAATATAGAAACATGGTATAATAATATTATTTTTATTAATATAAATTTAAAATAATTACAATATTTATAAATTTTAATTTTAACTCAAATCTTATATCTCTTCCAATAAAATATATGTCATTAAGTCACAAATTCGATCATAATTTAAAAAATATTATATACGTTATTTATTATATTTATAAAGGTGTATAAAATATTCGATCATTTTATCAATTCATAAAATAACTCCATGTCTAAAGAATTATAAATATTTTTTATCGGATTAGATTTGATATAAATTTTTAAAATTTAAAAGGTGTCGATTCGATAACGAAATAATATTTTTAAATTCACATATATTAAAGCATAATATTTTTTATATTTGTTTATAAATTTTATAATTTTTTTTAATAATTTTATTATATTCTAATACACACAGCATCTATCATTTTCAATTTTTCAATTTTATGAATGAAATTATTTAATGAATTATTTTTTATTTATTTTTAATTATTTGTTAGTTCTTAAAGTCAAATTACAATTTTATTACTCAAATATAATATATTATAGTTTTAAATTTTAAGCTTATGAAATCCTAGTTAACCTAGTTTTTCTTTAAAATAATTATGTTAATAAAAAATTATATAAATATTTAAAAAATATTATTTAATTGATTATACAGAGTAACATGAGTAACATGAATCAATCTATACATATAATATATAATATATTAAATTAGGGTCGAATGATTATAATATTCAAATTATTAATTATTAACTTAAAAATTAAATCTTAAAATATTACAAATAAAATCATCTTAATTTTTATGAATATTTTTGCCAAAAATAAAGGAAATAAAGGATATAAAAAATAAAAAAATAAAAAAAGTATGATTTTCGAGATTAGTGAAAGAAACATGTGATTACTAAAATATCTTATTATTAGATTACAATATAATTTATCATGCTATAATTTACTTAATTTTTAAAACTTATGCTTATTACAAAATTTTATTACTCTTTTTAATTTTTTAATTTTTACTTTAAGAATTTAGATTCTCTAAAATTTATTATTTTTTCTTACTTTAAAATTGACTAACAATTATGTTAATAATCGATCTAACTCTCGAATGAATTAGAATTAAATTATTAGATTTAATTTATTTATTACATTATAATAATAAAAATAATTAAATTAAATAAAATTAATATTATTGATAATTTTTCACATAAATATTTAATTCTAAATGTAATAAAAATTATAACTTATTACTTTAAATACAAAAATTAAGAATTTCAAACTAACTTCGTAATCTAAAAATCAACCAAATTAAATAAAGAACTAATTATATATTTAATTTAAGAATTAACATATTTTGATATTTAAACATAAAATTAAATATATTAAGAAATTAAAATTTTAAATTTTAATTATATCATATCATAATTTAAATTAAATTATAATTTAAAGTTTAAAATTTTGATTTGTTTAGTCGGACGTGAAATTCAACGTATATTAAAAATAATTAAATAATACATAATTGTTGAGAAAAGAAAAGGACAATAAATTTTATTGATTTGATGAAAAAATAAAGTTAAATGGATCAAATATACCAATTGTTAATCTTGTTCTTTAATTACTCTTCAAAAATTATTTAAAAATGTTCCAAAATAATTTTTCATGGGATTCTAATGCTGTCTATGTTTAATGGGTGTTGTTTAAGTATTTATAAGAAAAAAATAATTTTTTAAGCTTAAAATAAATCTGGACCATTGGATGGTGTAAAATGAATGTAGATTTGCTACAACACGTGTGCTAAAGAGAGAAAAAGTTGGTCAAATAGGTTAAAATGTGTCAGAATGTCTTTAAAGTAAAAAACTCACGCACACAGTCTAGTTGTGAGCAATGTGCAAGTTTGGACTAGGATATGCACTTGGTTAGAGTTGTCAAACGACGTGATGCCATGTGTCATGCTGTATGGAAGATTTGTAGCATACAAGCTTATAGGATGATGACCAATTTTTTCTTTATAAATTTATTTACGGTTCTTTCTAAGTTAATACACGTGATTAAAAAAATATAAAAAATCAATTAAAATTATAGAAAATTTCTAAAAGTTAAAAAAATTATTTGTAATAAATACAAAATAAATAATTTTAATTAATTATAATAATAAATTAACAATAAAAAATAAGTTTAATTTGTTACTTTTCACAATAATTTTGAAATCAAATAATGTTGATATATTCAAAGAGGAGGAACGAGTTTTTAGAAATTGTAAAGGCATCGTTCTTTTATCATCACACAATTTTGTTATTAACTTTCTATCTTACAATGTAAACATTTAGTTCTCGAGATCTTGATATATAAAAAAAAGTAAATATAATGATACTTGTGCTATCGGATCGAATCGGTTTAAATCGATAAACCGATCCAAATTAGACCAAATTGAGCAGTTTTATAAATGAAACGGTCCATTCTGATCCGTATTAAGTAAAATCGATTTTAAAATAGTCCGGTCCGATTATAAAATATTATAAACCAGTCGAATCGGACCGGATCGGATCGATTTTATTAAATAAATAATTTTTTTATATAAAATATTATAAACCGGGGTATATATATATATATATATATTTTGTTTTGTTTTCGAGTTAACGCATTCAGTCGTTAACACTTAACCCTAACCTTATAAATCGAAATATCATTTCCTCTACGTTTTGCGTTCACCACTTCGTCGTCTACGCTTTGGGTATGGCCGTCGTCGCTTCCACCAACAGCTAGCCACCGTTCCTCGTGTTGCTTCCACCAGCAGCTAGCCACTGTTCCTCGTGTTGCTTCCACCAGCAGCTAGCCACCGTTTCTCGCATTGCTTCCACCAAAAGCTAGCCATTGTTCCATGCGTTGCTTCCACCAGAAACTAACCACCTCTCCTCGCATCGCTTCCACCAGCAATTAACCACCTCTCCTCGCGTCGCTTCCACCAGCAACTAACCACCTCTCCTCGCGTCGCATCATGTCATGACAACCATGGACGAAAATCACGAAATAGGTATGTGGTCTACTACTTCTGGTAGTAGTTTTTTCCTGAATAAACTGAATGGTAAGTCTGAACTCTGAATAGTATGTCGTTTTTTTGTTAGTCTGAACTCTAAAATCTGAATGGTATGTCGTTTTTTTGTTAGTCTGAACTCTGAAGTTTGAACAATTTTTTTTCACAAAGTTTAATTTTTTTAAATGGTGGAAACTAATTAATACTGTTAGAACTTATAACTTCAGTTAAATTATTCGTACGTTACCCCTCTTTTAAAGCTTAATTATTTTGATTAAGTTCTCTTTATATATTAAATATATATAGTTCATTTTATTAATGTTTGATCATTATGAATTTCAAGAGGTACAAGTTTACCCCCGAGAATAAAAAATCTATGTCATCAATTTGTTCATCTACATAGCTCATTTTTCAGTTTAAGCTAATTATAATCATTAGGATACATTCCACCTTTCTTATACCCATCATGATCTTCTGTTAGAAGGTATAGTTATTTTTTGCCTGTTGGATCCGATTCCAATTCCCATCAAATTGCTATCAATATTTGTTTGATCTAGAAAGTTAATTAAACTTGGAGCTCAAGTTCATGTCTTATTGATGGTCTGGACTCTGGAGAGTATTCTCAGGGTTGGTTCTGAGTGAACAACAACCACTGTGGAGTGTGGAGTGTGGATTCGTTTAGATAATAAATTTCTCTTATAAAAAAGTCACAGATTTAAGGGCATTTGTAACCAATATATATTTATTTATTTATATGTCTATTCCACTACATTTAAAAAGTGTTTAAACAATTTATCTTAGTATAATCACAGTTCACAGAATACATTGATCTTTACAATTAAATGTGTTTTTTTATTAACATGATTTGTTAATATAAGTTTTTATATATGATTTATATATAATATGTATTTTTCTCATAAAATATACATAAATTGTGGTATTTTTGTTTTATAGGTTCTTTTTAAATCATATTAGTTCTTAATTTTTAAAATGTACATAAACAATGTTTAAATTAATATTGTTATAGATTACATAAAGTTTCTGAATACCAAAATGTATTATTAATTCATTAACGCCTGATATCATATATGCAACTATAAACTAAATATTTATGCAGATAATTATATTTTAAATGTAATTAATCCACAAAGTTAATAAATAATAAAAAACAAAATTTTTATTAGCATTCAATTGTACAAAATTACCATCTTTGTAATGTAGTGGCACCAAACATTTTGTGAAGCCCTCAAATTTAAGATAATGTCCTGGATTGTTTCAGTGTGAGTCGTGTAAATGCTATTTAAAAAAAAATTCACAAAATGTTCTTCACTATAGGTTTATTTTATAATTAAGCTTAGCTAAAAATAAAAATAAATTCTTTAAACTTTCTATAATCTATTAATTATGTAAACTTCAAATGTTCTCGCATATATGTGAAATGTCAATCTTAAAATATTATTTGTTATACTTTGGTGACTGATATTATGTTAGTTTTGAAATGATTTTTGATTAAGTACAAAAAGTAATATTTTAATATATTAAGAACATTATGTACATAGTTTATTGGACCAAGTCACTTTATAGACTTTACTATGTCTATGATTGAAGACATTGAATCTGAAATTCATCCGAATGAAATGGAAAATCCACCATAGAATTTATGAAGATGTTAATTTTGTTTTATTGTAAAGTTCATTAAAGACATTACAATGATCATTGATGATTAATAATGTGTAAGTTTTAAATATTATTATCTAAAGATATATTGTTGTTGATTGTGAGTTTGGATGTTTGTATATGTTTAAGAATTCTTTGTAAACGAGATATTTGGAATTCATTTCTTCATGTCTAATTTTTTTTATTTTAGATTTTGATAACATCTTATTTATTTATTTAACAATAATATCTATCTATGTATGATTATAAATGAGCATCACATTTTATTGTATCATATTAAATTATATCATATTAAACTGAATCATATTTATTTATTATTAATTGTTAAAAACTGTTAATCAAACCGGACCAAACTGTTCGGTTATAACATTTTAGATAGTCGAATGGTCCGGTTCGATCTAATCCGGTTTCAACTATATGAATAGTCTAATTTGATTAAATTTTTTTAAGCAAAAACTGACCAGACAGGACCATGGATACTACTCTCTATCACTAAATTTAGATGTAAATAATTATGAATATTTATAATATTTATACCATATCAATTACATGGTCCTCGTCTGTGAGTTAGTGGTTCTTTTCCATTTTTCAAAATAACTATATAAGAGAAAAAAAAGAATACCAAGCAAGGGAAACAAGATCATGACTAGATCAATCCCTAGTCCTTGTAAATTAAAAAACTATCCTAGAGTTACCATACCTTTAATTGCTATATATGTTCATTACCATAGGAGAAAAAAACTTCCATTAAATGAATGGATAAAGTGTAATAAAAAAAATCAATTGGTATAGAAAATGCAATTTCAGTGAGCCACTGAAAAAAAAATCATTGAAAAAAAAATCAGACACAGACAGTGAAAGCACTTTGTGCATATTTTCAAAATCTTAAAAAAGAAAAAACCTGCGAAAAAAACAGAATTGTTGAAAAAAAGAGTCAATCAACTTGTGAGTTGTGACAAACGTATAGTTTTCCCATTACTTTCTAGAATTGTCAGTAAAATTATATATGTGGCCTACTGTCAACAATCAACATCACCCACCAAAAATTTTCACTAAATTTTTTTACAAAGGTATATTAGAGATTCTATTAGGAAACAGGGATCTCATACTAAGATCAGTGATATTTTAAATATTTTTATTATTAAAAAGTTAAATTAATAATAAAAGAATTTCTAATAATAAATAATAAAATAAAAATATTTATGTAAAAGAAAAAAAATAAAATATATAATTTTTTATGCTAAATAATGATGATAGAGTGTTGTAATAAAAAATAATTATAATATTTTATATTTTTAAGATTTAAATAATTTTTTTAAAAAAATTAATAATATTTTAATAGAATAAAAACATAATAAATATGTTATTTATGATTAATTTAAATTTAAATATAATCGTTAAAAATATAATTTTTATTATTTTTTATTTTATATTTAAAAATATAAATCTTTATCCATCATTTTAATATTTTTATCTCTAATCAATTAATTTTACGATGAATTTGCCCTCTCATCCCAAGCCACTACGAAATTCTTGAGTAAATTATATACAGCTGGAAACTTGATCCACCAAAACAATAGTAATAGTACCTACCGCACTTAATAATTATTGAAGTCTAAAAGTTTAGAAGTACCCTAAAACCCCACGTTAATTAATTCATTTAAATAGTTCCACTTTCCATCACCAGAAAATGTAAAGTAAGTCTTTAATAGTTTCAGACTCTCAGTTTCAATAAAATAAAAAGTTTTTGTTTTTCTAGAGAAACAACTTTAATATTATGTTATTAGGTAAAAAAAAAAATATTTTTTATAATAGTTAAAAAAATAATTATGCAATAGTATTATCTCTTTTTCCAAGACTAACCAATGAAAAATGAAGGAATATATATATATATATATATAAAAGAAAAACACTGCTTTTGAAATGAAAACCCACATGGCCACATGCTTATTTCCTTTCTCTCATAATATCTGTGGGTGACAATTTATCTATGTTTCTCCACTCTCATATAATATTGATTTTCTTCAAATATATATATATATATACTATTAGTTTATTTTTTTTTTACTTTTTAGATTTCATAAAAAAATTATTTTTATTTATGTAATAAGATTCCAAATTTGAACTCTGTGAATAGACTTAAAATGCCCGGCAAACAGTGCTCTCTAGTCTGTACAGAACTTTTGCTCGGGCTCTCTGTCTCTCTCTTCTATCACATATTTGTCGTCATTTTCTTTCATTTTGAACTCCCAAGCTTCTTTATTTATTTATTTATTGAAAAACTCCCAAACTTCAAGCTTGAGAGATTTTCCAATAAATGCATTTGAATCTCTGTTAACAGAAGTTTCTTAATGCAGTTCAAATTTTTAGTTAAATACCAATCGAGGCTGATTTAAAGTTTGGCCTTTTACATATTCTATTTATTCTTTCAAGACTTGGGTAGTGGATTTGAGTTAGAAAAGGGTAAATGATGAAGTTTCTGTGGGTTGGTGTTTTTCTGTTGCTTGTTAGCAGCAAATGGGTTCGTGGTTTTGTGGAGTTTAGTCTCAATGAAACAGAGCTGTCTTTTATTGAAGGTTATAGCAATAAAGATTCCATAGCTCAAAGTAATCTGTTGATGGTGGGGCTTACCCTCATTAATGGAGCTGGTGCAAAACAAGCAGGTCCGTTGTTATTTTTATTTAATTTAATTTTAATTTTTTTGGGAAGATTTATTTTTATTGTTGTTTCTGCAAATTGTTTCCTTTTCTTTTTTAACCTACATTTCATTTCAGGGTGTTTAAGCTAGATGCGGCTTGAAAATAAACATTTTTCTTTTTCTCTTTTCACATTTGAGGTTTGGAAAAGAATAGTAGCTCAGTGTCTTATTACTTTGTAATTCTCATTATTTAACTGCTAATGAAACTGATTACCTTTTGTTCAAATCTTCATTTAGATTTGGTTTATCCGCAATTTTTTTCCTGCATAAATTCATTTTACATTTAATATTGGTTGTTCATTTTCTACGTTCTTACCTTATTATTTTCAATTTGTATTCTTTATGTTATTCATTTCAATCCAGATCATACGTCATCAAGTTCTCTTAATGATGTTGTCTCAATTTTATTGTCTGGAATCAATATTTATTCTAAATACTGTGTTTTTTTTTTTGGTTGCATCTCTTTGTTTCTATGTCTGTTTCTCTACAGCCATCTATAACTCTTATATATGCCAAATTTTGTGTTTTGTTCACTTGGTTGATCTCTCTCAATTGTTAATAATACAGAATTTGATATTATATGGTTTCCATTATGAGATTTGTCTAATGTTAGTCCTTTTTATATTTCACTTGTATAGTATGCCTGGATGGAACTTTACCGGGGTATCATATGCATCGTGGATATGGTTCTGGAGCAAATGGTTGGCTTATTCAATTGGAGGTTTGTGGGATAAAGCAGATGCAAAAGCATCAATCATTAGGCTTAAACAGTGCAACTTGCATAGTGTCATCTTCGATACTTATTTTTTGTATGCTTGAATAATTTGCTTGCACAAGATATCAATAATTACAACTTCTAAACTGAAATGCAGTACTCACACACCTGAAAACTTGAATTCTTAAACATATTTTAGATATTAGAATTAGAACAAGCTGATTCAAAAAAAAAAAATGCGGCATAAGATTTATTTCATCCTTCTTCTTCTTCTTTTTTTGAAAGATTTAAAACAAAGTATGCTAGGTGCAAAAAAGCTTAATGAGAAATTCTATTATGCTAATTGATTACAATCTTCTTAAACTATTAATTCAAATAATAATAATATTAAAAAAAAATTGTGACAGGGTGGTGGATGGTGCAATAATGTCAGAAATTGCGTTTACCGTAAAAAATCAAGACGAGGTTCATCAAAGTATATGGAAAAACAAATAGCCTTTACTGGAATATTGAGTAATAAACCTGAAGAAAATCCAGGTTTGATTTGAAGCTTTATGTTAAATAATCAAAAGGAGAAAAATTACCAATACTCTCCTCTCCAATCATTTACTTCCTTGTTACTCTCTTTAGCTTCCTTGATCATATTTAACTCATATTTTTTTCAGACTTTTACAACTGGAACCGAGTGAAGCTTCGTTACTGTGATGGTGCTTCTTTTACTGGTGACAGTGAGCATAAGGTTTTTGGCATTTTCGTTTCATCTACTATTTGTCTGTGCATAGTTGCTAACCTGGTTAAGCCCTTAGAAGAAAAGGTTGAGATCTTATAAGCATAATGCATTATTCCAGCTTGAAATTGTTTCTTAGTTAGTACAGTTTCTGTCTGTAAAATCAATGTGTTCGTCATAAATGGTTATTATCTCTTTAGAGTAGACCTTCTTAACCTGTTTGGCTCTGCAGTAGCTGCAGAATACATGAAATGGACATTCCCTTAGTTAACTATGTACACGACTCGTCTAAGTATGGTCATTTTTCTTCAGGCTGCACAATTGCAATTTAGAGGGCAGCGTATATGGTTGGCTGCAATTGAAGATTTAAAATCAAAGGGAATGAAATATGCAAAACAGGTTTTGTTTTTGTTTTTGTTTTTTAAAATGTTAAGATCTTTTCTTTCTCTTTTCTTGTCCCCATTCCTGCTTTTGGTTCTTTATATCACTATGTAATCAGAACGTACTAAATGGTTGTTAATGCATGCCAGGCTCTTCTTTCTGGATGCTCAGCTGGAGGTTTAGCATCTATTTTGCATTGCGATGAATTCCGAAACTTTTTTTCAAGGCGTACTAAAGTAAAATGTTTGAGTGATGCGGGTCTATTTCTTGATGCGTAAGTTATTATTTTATCACACTTTGGTGTCTCCTGCATCACTTTTATACTCTAATATTACTATTAACCGCATCTCCTAGTTGTTATACTTCCAAAAAATTTAATTGACAATCTCGTTTGGAACTTTAGGAAGGATGTCTCTGGGGGACAGACTCTTAGAAACATGTACAGTGGTGTGGTAGGCTTGCAGGTAATTTTATATTTTGAAGAACAATTAATTTCTACTCACGAAAAATAACTATGACCTTCCCTAAATTCCCATGATGTCAAAATATTAGACTAAAGTATTGGTTTGTTGCTTTTGAAGTAAAATTCAAGACCATTTTCTCTTCACAAGTTCTAAAGGCTGCAATTATTAGAAACTTGAATACGTTTGTTATTGCTAATAATTTTTCAAACATTTTGCAATGTCCGTCGAGTCAGTTTGTCTTGGCATTAGGTTCTATAGAATAAAACAGTTAATTTATAAATATTGCAGGGTGTGAAAAAGAATCTGCCCCGTATCTGTACTAACCACCTTGATCCAACTTCGGTAATCCTTTTTACTCTTCTCCATCATATATATGATTTCAAGATAGGTGGAAACGCACCACATTTTTGTTGTTTTGTTTAAAACTGACTATGCACTCTCTCTTTTTCCTCTTGTTCAGTGTTTCTTCCCGCAGAACTTAATCGGTAGCGTCAAGACCCCACTTTTTATTGTCAATGCAGCCTATGATTCATGGCAGGTAATCCTTCTTCTTTGTATGAGTTCACCTGAAGTCACATGACATGCAACTTTCTCTTATCAGCTCTCACCTTGTAAGGCATTTTATTGTGAATTTTTTTTTATATGAAGTCCTGTTTTCACTCTTGAAAATCAGCTTCAAACCAGTTTAGCTCCACCATCAGCTGATCCAGCAGGCTATTGGCACGGTTGCAGATTAAACCATGCAAAATGTAGTCCATCACAAATTCAATTTCTGCAAAGTAATCTCATATGAATAAACTCCTTTTAGTGATTTTGTAAAGATCCATTAAGTACACTTCTTATTATTATTATTTTAAAAGTATTTTGTATATCTTTTTTGATTTTTTGAGCAGGATTTAGGAATCAGATGCTGAATGCAGTCAAGCGGTTCTCTATGTCGAAACAAAATGGGTTATTTATAAATTCATGTTTTTCTCACTGCCAAACTGAAAGACAAGACACCTGGTTTTCTGATAATTCTCCTGAAATCGGAAAGAAGGTGAGCCTCATCAAACTGAATACTTCTAATTTTCACAAAGGCTAATCAAAGTTCTATCAGTCTTCTTTTTTATGTATGAGTTATGACATGGTTGCAAAAATTACAGACTTTCGTCCACTAAAATCATTTCAAGCAGTATTTAAGGTTTCATTTTGCATCAACCTTGTGACAACTGCATATCTTCTAATACATTTTGTATCAACCTTATGAAATACATGCTTGTATCTTTTTTTGACAATTGCATTTTGAGACAATTTTCTTCTAATAATTGCCGATTTAGCAGAAAAAGTATCTAATTGTATGTTTTTGACAACATGTAGTCGATTGCTATTGCTGTTGGAGACTGGTTCTTCGATAGAGCAGGTGTTAAGGCAATTGATTGTCCATATCCCTGTGACAAAAGTTGCCACCATCTGGTTTTCAGATGATTCTGCCTCTCATAGACATCCTCTCATTGAATTACTTGTATCTTTCTGCCATTGGAGAAATGAATTACAATTCAATTAGAAATGAATAGGAGAACAAATAAGAATGAAGGCTGCTGAGAAGTGCAAATATGCTCAGTCTGCAGTTCGCATTAATTTAGCAATATTTGGTAAAATCTCTTTACTGTTCTGTAACTGTCCTCATAAACTCATTCTTGTATCAGTAATTATTTCTCTGTTTTCACAAACTTATTGTTCAAATCTTGTCCAAGTGATTGATTCAATGACATTTTGTTGAACTGTTGATTCCCCAGATCTCTTGAATATATTGAGTCATTGACAACTTCACTGTCCATGTTAGTAGTCTATTGATGTTTATAAAGCTAGAATTTCTGACTTCATCCTCAGAAACTGTGGATTAATACTCAAATGTTTCTTTTCCTTTTAGCAAGATTAAGTTTAACATTCCAAAATAAAAGTTTTGATTTAGTTTCAATTTCCTAACTATAAATTTTTTTCCTATCAATTTTACACTCTATATATTAAATTCTACTACAATTATGTATTTCTATTGATAATTTGTTAAATTTGGACAAAATAAGTCATGAGATTATCATATGAGACAAACCTTTTCCTCAAATTCGATAAAAAAAATTCCAACTCTAATGATTTATTTTATCAAGATTTAACATCAATATTAACTGAAATACTTGATTGATATAAAATTGAATACGAAAAATATCAAATTAATAGGAGAAAAAAACCTAAAATAGTATTCTTATTGCCTTATAACTATAGAAAACAGGACTGTTTAGTGACTTTCATCTTCAAAAACTTGCATTAAATAAAAAAGAAACTGTAACAAGTATATGATGTGGAACATTGCCTTATCATCATCTGACATTAAATAACAGTAATGTTATATACCAAGTTTTATATTTTCCTACCTAAGGTTAAGTAGTAGAATGTAACTGAACAACTTTACCCAACTTCTTTCTGCAACTGTGAGATCTTACATATATAAATGATCTATATGTACGTTAATTGATGTCCATTTATTAACATAAAACTCTGGACATCAAGATATATTTTTCTTACTAAACTTCTGTTGATGAAGCTAAAACTGCTTTGCACAACATAGCATAAGAAGTTAATTAAAGCCAGAAATTGGAGTTTGACTCCTTATGCTTGAAAACTTTTCAGTCGCCTTCTAGTACAATTTGTTCCAATTTCAATCCCAGAATGTATTAAAAAAAAGCTAAAGCCCTTAGTTTTTTTATTGAGAAGTACTTTTTATATAGTTTTCATCAACCCTTTTAGATGATCTATTTTTGTTCTCCGTTGACAAAGTTGGAATCTGACAGTAGTGGTTGTCTCTCAAGAGCTTGGCTGTCTTTCTTTGATTTTATATGCACCACAATAAAGCCAGATTTCTTATTGCAATATTATCTGGATTGTTAATAATTTAGTGTCAGAAATCTTATTTTGCTAATCTGTACACTATTGAAATTCATTCACAAGCAGACAAATAATATATATGTTAAAAGATTTGAATTGAATATCCTACCATCATGTTACCTTCTATATTTCTCAAAATATTTTAATGTTACAAAAATATCTGAATTCACATCGAGAAATGATTTCAAATCAATGATGATCAATGATTATTGCAAAATTAATGGGAGATACTGATGAGTTCTTAGTCAATAGCATATCCATCATGAGGAAATAGAAAAATACAAGTGTTTGGTAATTGTTGAGCTAATCTCCAAAGGACTTAAGATAGAGTTGACGATAACACTCTCAAATCATACACAATTATAAAATATATGTATAATATAAAATTTGTATGAAAGAATTACTTAATTTAGATACTAACATTCTATTCAATGGAAAAGCAAATAAGAGATATATTATAATTTGTTATTATTGTGGTGGTTATTTATACAATTTTTATGCCTTTCAACATGTTCCAAAAGTAGTGAGGGAATCAAAAATAGAATAACTTCAAAGAATTCATCTCATGTAGTATTCTCTTTTTTAGAGCCACTAACACTTCCAACAAATTTGAAGCGATATTTTTTGTTTCATCGTTAAAATATCGTGGCTTTCAGACTAATCAAAAGACACAAGCGATAGCCACCAATTTCGGCCCCAACGAACTTGGGAAAACTGTGACATTTCTTGGCGATACTCATTTTCCAATTCAGTATAGATTTGATATGTACATTTTTGAGTTTCTTTTCAACTAAAATAAAAAAAAACTATACATACATATATATATATATATATGTATAATTCTACAGTTCTACATGT
Source organism: Hippophae gyantsensis (assembly GCA_030763125.1). Classification (NCBI taxonomy): domain Eukaryota; kingdom Viridiplantae; phylum Streptophyta; class Magnoliopsida; order Rosales; family Elaeagnaceae; genus Hippophae; species Hippophae gyantsensis. The sequence continues at coordinate 12,917,316 of CM061037.1, read as the reverse complement.
ATAAAATATCTAACATTTATGAATTCTTTTCTTTTCAATTGGTTTATGAGAATTTGCATAACTAATTTAACTGTAGCTAGTGTAATTTAAATCAAAACAAGAATGATTGGTTTATATTGTTCTTATTCATTCATTTCAAAACTTCATGTTAAAATTGTGCAACTAAGTCAGAGTGGGTTACACTATGAGAAAAGATACATATCTTTTCTCATTTTTTTAGGAAGAAAATTTTAGATATAAAATATGTAGAATTATAAACAAATTCATGCACAAAATAAAATTATGTTATGTGAATTTTAAATATTAAGTTTTTTAATACTTTAAATTAATTATAAATTTAATAATTTAAACATATTTACATTCAAATAAAAAACATGTATCCTCGTTATTTAGTGAAAAGCGAACAATAATTGTGAATTTTTTTACTATATTTTTAGTTCCCCAACATATAATCTTAAGTCCATCACTAATATGATAACGAATAAAACTAATAAAATAACACAAATAGCAAGAACTAATATCAAAACACACAATTTTACTTTATCAAAAAATGTGATTTTATAAATTTATTCTTGTTTTACTCACACTTATAAAAATTATTTTTATTAGAATGTATTTTTATCTTAAATTCTCACCATTTTAAGTCTGAAAATACATTTTAAGTCTGAAAATACTCATGAGATTTGATTTAATAAAAAAACAAACTTTTTTAGGTTAAAAAATCATAAAAAGCTATTTGTTATGTCTAAAGATTCTAACAAAAATTAGTAGTATAATTGTAAATTTTAATTTTTTTTAATTTTTTGTTATTTTATAATTTATTATTATTTTTAAAATAAAAAGAAATAAAAATTATTAATTTTCTAAAGTTAATGCGTAAAATATATATTTTTAAATAAAAGATCAAATAATTAAAAACTTTACGTGTTATAAAATATGTCCAATTATGCAATGATTTATAAGAGCTTGAAATTTTGATGTAAAATAGATGACACGAGCTTCAAAATTAATTGAATTTTTTCAATGCTCTTGACTCACAAATTCAATGTTCAAAAGTGTTGATTACATGATTTTGTTAAAAGTTATAGGTTGTCCGCAACAATATTTAAAAACAAACACAACCATGTATATAAATAAAATTATTTTTATTATTTTTATAATAAAAGTATATAAAATATCTATTATATTCTTATAATTTATTAGTCTAAGGTGACATTTAGTTCATAGAATGAAATCGAAATCGGAATGAAAATAATTTTGTTTGGTTTGATCACTGTAATTAAAGAAGTAATTAGTATTGTAATATTTGGTTTACAATTGGAATGGAATAAAAAACATTGTATATTATCTTAATACCTCTATTCAATAAAATTTAAATAATATCATTTAATTATTTCTTTTTCGTCTCACAACATACATTATTGAAATAATTATTTTTCTAAATAATTATTACTTAAAAATAAAATATATTTTTAAAATTATTATTTTTTTAAATAGGGTTTAGGGTTTAGGGTTTTGAGGTTTGTGATTTGAGATTTAGGGTTTAAGGATTTGGGATTTAGGGTTATATTTGTGGGTTAAAGTTTAGGGTTATATTTGTGGTTATATTTGTGGGTTAAAGTTTAGGGTTATATTTGTGGGTTAAAATTATTATTTTTCTAAATACGGTTTAGGGTTTAAGGTTTTAGGATTTGAGATTTGGAGTTTAGAGTTTAAGGTTTAGAGTTATATTTATGGATTAAGGTTTATAATTAAAATTATTATTTTTCTAAATATGGTTTAGGGTTTTAGGTTATATTTATGGGTTAAGGTTTAGAGTTAAAATTATTATTTTTCTAAATAAGGTTTAGGGTTTTGGGATTTGCGATTTAGGATTTAGAGTTATATTTGAGTTGGAGTAAAATTGAAAAAAAAATTTGAGATGAGAATGAAATCATGATTCCTAAAGGGGGAGAAAGAATTCTAATTTCTTTTCTTTTAATAATCAATTTCATTCATAACTCATTTTTCAACCCAACCAAATACACAAATAGAAGGAATCAATTCTAATTCCTTTACATTCCGTACAAACAAACACAACATAAGTTTCAACCCAAAAGCTTAATTCTATTAAGATAAAGAACTCATTTCAATCATATATCCAGTTTGTTATTCATTTTTTTTTCAATATAAGACTTATTCGAATACTTAACAATTTCCTTAAACAAGAACACATCGTCTTTTAGACTCGAACCATGTTATTATACTAAGGATCAGTCCTTTAATTGCATCCTTCTTAATCATACATTCACAAATGCACCAACTTGATAAAAAATGATTAAAGAATCCATGCTAAGTTAATTAATTTTCAAAAATCTAATAAATCTATAACAATATGACACAATTTTCATTACGATTTGATAGAAGTCCACCATCCGTTCGAATGTGGACCACGTTTTTTGCTTACGGGTTCACTTTCATTTTAATGATCTAACTTATGTGCCCACACATTGCAAATTACATCTTGATTTTGATATCACTTGGTAGAAATTTATTACTTTAATAGTATCACCGTTTCATTTTTTGTATCATTTTTATCCATATTTTTAATGTGGTATCTTAGTGGTACATCATTTAAAAATAAGATACTAATTTGATATAATTTGTTATTTAATTAAAGATTTTTCACATTTTTAGTAATATATGTGCGATAATATGTTGATATTTTTAAATAATCAATTAATTAAATGATATTTAGAGGATATATTTTTTTAAAATAAAAATACCACTAAGATATCATTTCAAAAACATGGATAAAAAATATACCAAAAATAAAATTATAATATTATTAAGATAACGAAACCTAGTTTGAGTTTATAATCTAAAATGTTAATTTATTAAAAAAATGTAACAAATTTTAACTATATAACTAATTTATTTTCTATAGTTTTTTAACATGAGATTCGTTTATACTTATTTAATTAATTAATTTTATTATCATTAAATTTAAATAAATTTCTCATTGTTTAAAAAAAAAAATTTGACTATAACAAATACAGCGTTAGTAATATGGCTTCGTACATATTCTATCCATAAAATCTCCCAACAATGATACTTCTCTGTTATTATCATCAACAACCAGTATTGTTTTCATAATCGTAATCATTATTTACATTGATTTCAATCCGTAATATCTAATAATATGATCCTTTCCCTAGAATTAATTTGTATCGAGAGAAAAAATACTAAAAATTCCAAATTCAGAATAATTAATTTCCTTTAGTAAGTATATAAATAAATTAATTAATTAAAATTTTATTTTTACTTACGTATATTTAAAGGATTTGAAGTTATGCTCCCAAAATACACACAATAAAATATATTATTGTATTATAAGATAATTAATATAAATTAATCTGTAATATTTATTTTTCTTTTCCAAACCCTTTGGATTTTTAGGTGATTTCATGCAAACACAAATAAATATATATAATTATATATCTTATAGTTTTTTTATATAAAAAGAGTTAAATAAATAAAATAAAAACTTGGTCAGATAGTCTTCATAGAGAATGCTACTATCTGTGAACACAAACAAACAAAAACGGTGGCTTTTGTCTTTGTATGAGAGAAAAGGAATGGGCCTTCCCTGGGCTAAGATATATTAATAAATAGACATGTTTATTAAGAATCTTCATATTCTCTATTATTATTATTATTTTTTCAATTTTCTTCTATTCCGTGAATACAACATAATATTTAATTGAAATTATTAATACCAATATTTTTGTCGTTTAACTAAGATAATAAATGGCAGAAAAGTCGCCATGTCTAATTTGATTGTTTACTAATATTCTAAATAACGTATATATTTCTGATCGAGGTAGGGACAATTCGTTAATCAAGTTTTTTGTTTTGTTTCCAATATTATTTATTTTCTAGTTGTAAACTGTTACACACGGATACACCTACAAACATAATGTAAATTCGGACAGATTATTCGGATAAAAACTCATAATCGAATAAAAATTAATATACTTATATACATATATATTTAAAATAATTATATAATTAACTATTTTGTAGCGAATGTTTAAGGATATAACTACAGATATAATTAATTGTTAACTTTGACCATATATAAAAATTTAGGATTTGTTTGATATAACTTAAAAATTATGTTTTTGGGTGTTTGAATATGTTTTAAAGTTATTGTTTTCTAAAATACATTATTTAAGAAAAATGAGAATAACTTGTGTTTTCAATGTTTTTAAAAACGGGTATAAAACACGGAAAACAAATTGTGTTTAGGTAGGAGTGAGAGCTATTTACGGAATTTTTTTCGTTGTTTTACGTTGGCGTGTTAGAATAACTCAGTGGCTATAAAATATAAGAACTTTATTCCTTTTTATGGTACGATGGTCTTGCCTTTTCTTGTTAATATATTTTAGTTAAGATATGGGATATATATTAGATAACATATTCTTTTGTACATTTTAAGTTTTATAATAAATGTATTGAATATAACATAATATAATTAAGACGCATAATTTCTAATATGGTTGGTTCATTAATTTGATGACAATCCCAAAAATAAAAGAATTTCCCTTATATATTTTTTATATTATTCAAATGTTTTACTTTATTTATTGTAACTAATACATTTTTCAATAAAAAAACTACTTATTATATAAGTGAATTTAAGACTTTTTAAATGGATTTCTATTGAAGTTAAATAGAATGAATGGTAAATAATTCAACTTATGATAACCTATTTTTTAAATGGGTTAGGTTTTGAATAGGGTTAAATATGTTATATTGTAAACATGTTGATTTATATACAATCTATTTAACAAAAACTACATTATAATAAAAAATTTAATATGAACTCGAGTCTTTTAAATGAGTTTATGTTGAGGTTAAATAAATTTACTAAATAATTCGTTGTTTTTAAAAATTAATTAAAATTATATTATTTTTATGATTTTTTATTAATAGATTATTTTTCTTATAAAGTAATTAAAATGTGATGTATTCACATGAGTAAAATTAAATTTTAGTGTAAAATTATTTAAAAAATCAATAATAATACTGTTATAATAGAAAGTTATTTAAAAACATCTTTAATGTAATATTTTTATGATTTTGGTTCATTTTGACTATTAATTTTGAAAATATTTAACATTTTTAATTTTTTTATAATTATTTATAAGTTTATAAATTATTATAAATAGGAATTAGAGGAAAAAAGGTGAGAAGTTAAATTTAAATAAAAATATTTTAATAACAAAATAATTTGGCCAAACAGAGGCAATTTTGAAGTATATTTTTGTAAATATGTTTAAAGTTTAAACGTTTAAACTGTTGATTTTTTTTTAAAAAAATTAATAATAAAAATTTACTATAAAAGTAAGTTTAAAAAACAATTTTACCAAGCAACATGACATTCATGTTTTTAACTTTTTGTTTTGCTAAAAACTTTTTAAAAATATTGACCAAACACCATGCTTTTAAAATATATTACAAATTGTTTTAGAGTTATAATTTGAAAACAGTTTTTGAGAACTGTTTTCTAATCATATGGCCAAACCGGCCCTTATATCCTGCTTCTAAAAAACTGATTGAAATTTAAAATATTCCAAGTCCTTCGGTTATATTTCTCCCCTTTATTTTGGGTTTTTAGACCATCAAAGCATTTAATAGAGAGTTTTTAAAATAAATTATTATATAATCATTATTATCTATAGTATTATCTATGAAATTAATATTTTAATAACATTTAAAATAATATATGAAAAAATAAAAATAAAATGAAAAATTAGTCATTTGTTAGTTTTTGTGCTATAATATATTTTCAAAAACAAAAATATTAAATTACTAAAAAAAAAATAACAAAATGTATAAATTATTCAAAAAATAACCAAATGATTAAAATGATATTATTCACGTAACTACTAGATTTGTTATATCACTTATCTTAAAAATTATAAGTTTAATTGCATAGTATAATTATTTCATAAAAGAAGTTTCAATTTTAACCAATTCACACGGTTAATATATTCAATTTTTTTTATGTAATAAGTTCACATATATTTTTTATAATAAAAAGAATATATATTTTTTTATAAATTTAAATATACCCACATATAATTTTTATAACCTAAAAACAAAAATAAAATATGTTGAATAAATGTTTTAAATACAAATAACCAGGATGGAAAATTATAACTCAAAGGATGAAACGATAATACCATTAAATAACCCAACGTGTAAATATTTTAAATTCAACTCTAATTTTAAGTTAAATTTGAACAAGATTATTAATAGTTGAAATATTTGACAAATAAGTTCCTAAAATCATTAGATAGAGCAAAGTTAAACACTTTGAATTCTAAGAATGGCAGAGTCAGAATCAAAATATAACCAAATTTACATGCCTATTTATACTTGGAATGCTAGATTCCTTCCTTGATCAACTTTATCCATTTACGTCGAATCATTGTGATTTTTTTTTTACTTTATTGCTCAATTTTCATTCTTTTTCCCTGTTGTATGAAACATGATTTACCCATGTCCTTGTGCACACAAGGGAAGATCGTGATAAATTCACGTACTAAAAAGCCCAAAAAGAATTATCAACATCATCTCAGTCTCTTTTGCCATACACATAAACAAGAAATTTCCTATTATCTCATCTGATGAGATTTGAACATCTGGCCTTGGAAGGGACTCATTCTCTGTTGTTTTGCTGACACAAGTAGTAAAAAGATTTAGGCCCACAAAAGGGAACTCATCCTCTTGTGATTATGGTATTACAAATCTTGTCACCTCCTTCTTCACTTCACTGTTCAGCTCAATTTATATCCTCATTTCCTTCTACTGAATTTGCAAGTTTTTTTTTTTTTTTTTAAATTACCCCTTATCATAATATGGCTACCCCAAAAATGGCTTTTTTGAATTGATCTTACATGTTATGCCCTTCAGTTGGTATCAAAAAGTTGTTTCTCAATTTCCTTTTTTTTATATTGCTCTCTAGGTGTTTGTTATAAGTTCTCTGTGATGACTTTTTTGTTGGTCTCTTTTATGTATTCATTTGGTTGAAAAATAGAACTTTATAGTTACATGTATCAATTATGAAAGTCGATAAGAACAATATGCTTTATAATACAAAAGATTAACCGTAAAATTTATTTTAGTATTTTTTTTATATCAATGTGGGACTTTCAGTTTCTCTGACAATTTACGAGCTTTCTAAAATTAAGTAAACTAAGAAAGGAAGGCGACCATAATTTCTTGTCTTCAAACCATTGAAAGATGGAATCTTAAACGTATAGGAATTAAGTTACTTAAATATTCTATTATCGTAAAAAAGTGAGAGTGAAAAACATCACCATCTCTATAGGAAACAATGATAGACCACCATTGAAGAAAAATGGCCCCCCTGAATTCTCTGTGTTAATTGTGTGTATATTTCAACGTGAAAAGTATCAAGAAACAGAATATTAAAACTATTTGGATATCTATTTATTTTAGGGATTTAGTCATATTTTTAATTTTGAAAAGGTAATGATACTGGTTTAAACGTCTAATAATTTCCTTTTGAAAACCTGTAATCTTTAATTTATTTTCTTTCTTTAAAATTCCCTTTCACCACTCTTAAGTCCTATGTATATATATATATATATTTTAACATCTGAAGTACTGAAATTTCAATTATTCTATCCAGAAGAACAGAACAAAACGATATATGTATAAGGATAAGTCTAAGTACTTTTCATGTACAGAAGTATAATGAACATAAAATCAGATAATAAATTACAAATAATTAATTTGAAAAGCATGAGGTTGAATTTTTGTATCACACATTTATAAACTTAGAAACTCATGTCTAACTTAACACAATAAGATCTCATTGAGTTAAAGGTTACATAGATTTATAAACTGTTCAAGATCTTTATTCCTGACCGATGTAGGACTTAACAGCCCCTCTACATCGGCATGGGCGAAGCTCGGGATGAGTGCACTGTTAGGCTCTTGGGCGCCGATGGAAGCGAAGAAGCCAAGAGCCCGACTTTGATATCAACTTAGAAACACATGCTTAGCTCAACTTAATAAGATCTCATTGAGAAGGATAATAAACATAAAATCAGATAATAAATCACAAACAATTAATTTGAAAATCCTGAGGTTGAACTTCTGTATCACACACATTTACAAAATAAAAAAGAAGAAGAAGAAGAGAAAACTCTATTCAACACACCTGTAACCTGAAGATGTCTTTTCTCAATCTTTCTCAAACGCAACTCTTGAAAAGTACTTGATAAATATTTTTTTCCCTTCCTTAAATAATTAGAAAGCTGCAAATGTTGAATACAGACTAAAGAGTTTGTCCAAAAGCTAAAGCAAGTCTCTGCAGTTCTTTTGTACATAGTTCTGAACCCTGTAAAGCTTGTTCTAGATGTAGATTCTGATGCCAAGTGGCACTTGACCCATTTGTTAAGAAGTTTGATTCTGGTTTCACATTACTGTACATTGGATAAGAACTTTGGTTTCCCATAAGAAATGGGCTGTGGAGGTATTCTGACCATTTAGTATCTTCTGGGTTTCCCTCTAATAATGAATTAACTTGAACTTCTTTGTCAGGTTTTATAGTTTCTGTTAGTCCCCAAGAGAAAACAGTTGTATTATCAAAGAAGCTACTGTTGCCGTGCAGTTCAACAGTACTATTGCTTCCATTACTGTTACTGCCATTATTGTTACTGTAGGTGTTAGCTTCCCAGTTTTGAACTCCATTAACATCACAAACAGTTGAAGGGTTTTCAGAGGGAAGACTAACGGAAGGCTTTACACGTTGATTTGCAAAGATAGAGCTTGACATGGATGGAAGTATTGATTGAGTCATATTAGAATTGAACTCAGAAGCCATTTCAGGAGACCTTGAATTCTGAATGAAGCAGAAATTTGAATTTTGATTCAGGGCAAGTGGCATATCAGAACCATAATTTGATTGATGAAAATTGAAATACCCAGCTAAATCAGAAGGCCTACAACTGCTTTCATGTGAGGGCCCTGACCTGTCCAAGAAGAACTCATGGGTTGGAGGAGAAATTGTCAAACTGTTGCTGCTGTTATTGTTCTTAATCTTTGAAGTACTAGAAGAAACTTCCATTGGATTACCCTCCATACAAATTGTAGATGGTTTTGAATTCACTGCCTCAGTGAGATTCAATTCATTTGAACCAACAGAAGCTTTCTCGTTGTTTTTGTTGGTAATAAGCTGTTTCTCTTTGTTAATTTCAACCTCAGAAAATGGCTTGTGAGTATTTGGGTCAATGCCTCTTTGCCTGAGCTTCTTCTTAATGCAGGAATTCCATAAATTCTTTATCTCATTATCCGTTCTTCCAGGCAACTGAGTTGCAATCTGGGACCATCTAATAAAGCAGCATAAATAAAACAAAAGAACCAAGTATTTACTGCCCAGAAGAAAAAGAAGCTCTTTGAAGACAAAACACAATAAAGACTACCTGTTGCCAAGAACTGCATGAAGTTCTATTATCAAATTCTCTTCCTGTTGTGAAAATGGACCTCTCTTCAAGTCAGGCCTTAGGTAATTAATCCACCTCAATCTGCAACTCTTTCCACACCTTTGCAAACCTGACAATTGAATTGCACATTTGTGTATAAATGTTAGTCTTATTGCCTTCTAGTAATATATAAAGTCAAGTCATTTAATAGTCGTAGTATACCTGCTAGTTTAGGGACAGAGCTCCAGCAACCATGTCCATGTTTAGTAATATAATTGAGAAGCTTCTCATCTTCCTCAGGAGACCACAACCCTTTTCTTAGCTTCTGCTTGTAGCAACAAGAATGCCTCCCCATCTGGAGTCCAACCCACCTGTAACGCTGGCAAGAGCTTTTATAAAATAAAAAAAGTGCCAAGGTTCGTATAGAGAGTAGAAACCTAATGTCAATGGTCAGCAACAAGAGAATGATATGGATTTAAAGAAGTGGGATGATAAAATTGTGAAGAAAGAGAGAGAAAGTTAAAAAAATGAAATAGCAGGCTGTTAGGAAATCAAATTTATAGGAAGAGGCTCAAAGAGAAAAGTCACATTCCAGAGGTTGATTGGGAGAGTATTGTTTTGAATTTATATAAGAGAGGGGTTCATTTACTTATTTATTTTTCTTTCAGAGGATGATTTAAGTCAGCGTAAGGGCCCATCTTATGGTAGGTTCCATCATTAGTGAACGGTGCAGATGTAGCTTGATGCTTCCAGTAAATGAACAGGATTAAGATGTGGAAATAGAGCTCTAATAAGTAACAAGTATTCGGCTTGTTTTACCTGTTGTTTAAGGTATTAGAATTTAAAACTGGAAATTTTATGAGAGAAATTCTAGGCAAGATTCATTGCTTACATCTTTTTTAAGGCGTCTCATAATTTTATCATAATACATGTACAAGACCAAAGGGGAATAAGAGAGAGCTAGAATTGAATTAAAGAAAGAACTGAAATAAAAAATAAAAATATCTAGTATTTTTTATTGTTATTTTTTGTCTAACAAAAAATCTCCCGATAATAATATATTTTTTTCTTAAATCATTAATAATTATAAGGTTATCGATCCAGTGTAAATCTGATTATTAAGATTTGAATCTCTAATCTATTCTTCAAAAAATAAGGATATATATTATATATATTTAATCAATTAAATTATCAATAAAAATATCTAATATTTTTTTCTTAACAAAAGAGTAATATTTGAATGATCAATAATAAAATAGAGTAAATGATTGTGTCTTAATATTTACTTAAACCATGATTTTTGTGCTTTTTTGTGAAAGATGTTCAGTTGATGATGAAATTGGACTGTGGATTCGAGAATTTATCACGAAAAGATCATGTAAATATTGTAGGTGACGAAAAACAAATGACCCATGTAAAAGCATGATTTTCAAGAACGAGAAAAATGGTTTCTTTGCATCTCTTTTTCTAGATACTAGATAGTATGTAGTTTTAAGTAATGAGCCAATTTTACAGTCAAATAAAATAATTAATAAGGTCACGTGTTCATGTAAGAATAAATAACAAAAACATCTCATTTCTTCCCCACGACAGATTGTAGCGGGGTTACATGGAACTGCTAAATTTTATGAATAATTAATAAAGTGAATTTACTTATATTTTTTTTATGTATATTATTATATGTATCATTAATAAGTTTTTAATATATAAATAAATTAAAAAAATTAAAAAATAACCAAATATTGAAATATTAAAGTAAAATATTAATAGTAACTAAATATTAAAATAAATATTTTGTGAAAATATTTTATAATTTTTAAAAGATAGAGTTTTAAGAACATCTTAATCACTTAATAAAAAAATATTTTAATAAAAAAATTATTAAAATAATATTATTTATTTTTAATTATTTTAATTTCTCATAACTTAATGATTAGAAAATCTAATGGATTAAATACACACTTTTCTCTTTAAAAAAAACTTTAGACTTTATCGACCTTATAAATTTTTTCTGGATCGGCACGGTTCCTTCCAACCGACTACTCTAAGATTCTTGACCCAAAAGAAAGCACAAGATTTTGAAAATAGAAAATTTCTCGGGGAAAAGCAACTAACCATGAAAAGTAAATGTGACTAGATATAGTATATACTGTAATCAAATGAAGCTAAAATACTTTTTTTTTTTAAAAGAAGAAAGTATATGACATATTGAATACTTCATTAGTACTCTCTTTTATTGACTAACTTTTGCTGAGTTATTTCCCAATTTATATTGCCATATTTTTCTTTTAGCTTTTTGGGCAATTTCCCCAAAACATGATTACATCAAAAAGTTTCATAATTGAATGCAAAACGAATAAACAAATTCAAAATATGATTAAGAAATACTTCTAAAGTATTCATCCTCTCTTACGAATAGTTTATACAAATTCCACCGATTATTTTAAGGACCATCTTTTCTATTTTCAATTTAAATTTTTCTTAAGAATCTTTTACACATAAAACCTCACTTGATATACATAACAATGCTCAAACTTACACTCTCGTGTATATTAATAAAATTGAGTTATCAACTCGTCAAACCTATTTATGAATAATTTTTTTCTAATTTTATAAAGTAATTTTTTTAACTAAAAATTTAAAATTGTATCTCTTAACTTTGTCTACGTAGATTCACATGAGATAACTCATTTAATTCCGTAATTGTGTTGATAGATGTAAAAATATAAATTTAAATGTTTATTTATATATTAATATGTGATTTATTTTTTTCACATAGATATTTGATGATAGTGTTCTTATTATGTCTTGCGTATAATCGTAAAAAAAGTTTTGATATACGGGTGAAAAATTATACTATATAACAAATATAATCTGGGATAATATGAACAAATTATTTATTTTAGTGAGATTTTTTAATTTAAAAAAAAGCCTTTTACATGTTGTATGAGTATTGCTATGCTAAAAAAAATTAAGAAGTAATCTGGCATACTCTTCATATACAAATACGACAATCACAATAATGTAGTCTTTTTTTTCTTTTTTTTATTCATTTGTTTGCTAAACAATCACAATAAATTAAATAATGTAGTTGTCCTTACATTTATTATAAAGTTGAACAAAGCCAAATTTGGATTTATCATTACAAGTTAATGGAATACAGAATCTAAAACTATTAGTTGCAATCATTTAAACTGTTGATTATAAATCCCTTCAGTTCACTTTCTTAATTACCCTTGTGTATTTATGGACAAAGAAAGTGATATGTAAAGAACATATATAAATTAATTTTCTTAGATGATGCGCTTCTACATAAAATATCGATACAAGACTGAAAACAAAATATAATATTGACATATTTTTTATTTTATGTAGAATATAATACTAATAATAAAGGAAATTATCTGACCTTTCACATCGCTTAAGTCCTAATAATTAATGTGAAATCTAGATGTGGTAGTTGATATCAAAGATGTTATTGTTTCTAATTTGCTGAGCTAACAGTCATTAATTGAAGAATAACTTAGGATTTTTTTATGATGAGTCGGAAATTACCTTATCCTAATATTGGGTAATTAATTCAATGATGAACAAACACTATTAATTACATAATTTTTTATACATTTTTTACTTCATTATTCCTAATTTTTTTAATTTTCATAGATTTTACACTTTAATCTCTATCAAACATAATTTAAAATTCATGGATATCCATGTGAGACACTTAAGTATTAATGATTCCTGATCAACTTAGAACACATGTTTTTTTTTGTTATTCTTAAGTTTCGAACATAAATCCCGACTCTTAAGACCTTATTAGTAACTAGATGTTACCATGTTATTTCCTAATAAAGTCTTAAGGGTTAAGATCGTGGTTTAAAACCTAGGAGGAGTAAAAGAAACATGTGTCCTAAGTTAATCAGGTACTATCAATGCTTAGGAATCTCACGCAGATATTTAGAGATCTTAAATAGTGTAAATTTTAACCAAATTCAAACAACCTCTTAGATATTTTTTTTAAGATTTAGTCCCTTAATTTTTACAAATTTTATACTTCAATCTCTTAAATTTTTTTCCTTTTAGGATTTAGTCATATCACTTTTAAATTTTGATAAAATCAATCCATTTTAAAATAAAATTTATTTAATCTAACTTTAATTTTAATTAAATAAAATTTTAGTGTTTGTTAAATCCTTCTTTTGCATCAAAAGCTATACTAAAAATACATATGTGTACACTATTAACTATGATTTTGTGTCAAAGCAATATATAGGAACCATCTAATACATATTTACTTATTTGTTTTATTGGTCGAAGGGTCAGTGATTTGAAATTCTTTGTTTTAAAAGCTTATAACTAAGGATTTTAAGTCTGGATTTTGCTTAGAAAAAAAGAAGTTAGAATATGTTGTGTGTATAATTTAAAGATAAAGTTAGATTAAACAAAAAATTAAAAATATATTGATTTTATAAAAATTAAAAAGTTAGAGATTAAATCTTAAAAAATAAAAATTTGGAAAATTAAAGTAAAAATCTTTAAAATTTAGAGAATTAAAGTATAGAATCTATAAAAAATAGGGATTAAATGTTAAAAAAATTAAAAAATTAAAATGTAAAATTTATAAAAATAAGAATAATAATAATATTCTTCATCCTAAGATCAATTTCGTACACATTTAAAAGAACCGTTCTAATTTTCTCGAATAGGGAAGTTTTCACCATTGACTTCCCAATTTGATTGAATGATAATTGGGCAAATTTTTGAGAAATATTTTTCTTACCAAAATTATAAACAGTCAAATGAGTTCATTGTCAATATTGTGACAATTCTAAGTCTCAAGAGTATATAACTAGCTTTCATATTACTTAAAATTTGGTGTCCTTACTATTCAACCATTTTTTTTAAATAAATTTAAAAATTTGTAATAAAAAATAACATATCTTATTTTAATTTTATATATTTTTATCATGTAAAAGAATCAAAATCATTATTTTACATTCAATTAAATATTAATTTAATTAAATTATAATTATTTAAATTAATTTAATATTAAATACTATTTAATTAAATTTCATTCAATATCATTATAAATTTTTAATATATTAATTTATTTTATTTTATATTTTATTTTTCAAAACCATTCGATCACAATGATCTCTAGTGGTTAAACCATTTTGTATTTGAACACCTTTGTAAAATTATTTTTCTTTTGGCTGTACTAGTTACTGATAAAGCTGCAAGAAAAGAAGTTAAACCATTTTGTATTTGAACGCCTTTGTAAAATTATTTTTCTTTTGGCTGTACTAGTTACTGATAAAGCTGCAAGAAAAGAACAGAGTTGCTAATATAAAAAAAATAATTGATTCTTTGTACCTCCAATTAGCTTTATAAAATGTAATATATGAAAAGCCAAAGGTGACAATTAGGATATTATTGGTGCATGAATAAATTATGAACAACAATTAATTTTATTTTTTAAAAAAGGTGTTGGCAATTTCTTTCTTTTAACACTTTTTGAGTTTGGAAGTTGTAAGAATATCTAATTTAAATATTAATTAAATTAACTAGCTTAATGACAATATTATATTTATATATTTATTGTATATGCATGATATTCAGACTAGTAAATTCTTCCTGATTAATTATTTAAATTGTTTCCTTTGAACATGCCAAACTTTAGAGAGAAGTATCATTTGATTATTATTTACAAATTAGAAGATCATAAGGTATATTTTTTGGGGGCCAATTTTGATATATTGAGTTTTGATCATTATTGAACATAATTTTTTTTTCTCTTTAAAACTCTTCCTTTCAATATCTCGCTATCATATTGTCTCATGTTTCTCTATTCTTAACCATAATTTAAGATATATTGTGCATCCATTTCGATATTGATATCAATACAAATTTTAAGAAATTGATAATATTTTCTATAATTTTTTATAAAATAAAATTGTTCATATATTTATAAATATAGATATTTTAATTCTTAATATTAATCATTATATTTAAATTATTTCTAACTACAAATATTACTTAAATCAAGATAAAATCCTTTTGATTACATTATTTTCACTTAATTTTGTATTTTATTTTAAGTATAGTTATTAGTTTATTGATAAAATTATTGTATCGGATACAATATTATTTAATTTATTTTATATTAAGTTATTTAATTTATTTATGTGAATTTTTGTTAATATTAATAATATCTTTTATATTTTAATAAATTTAAATTTTTGATATATTTATAAATATGAATATTTTAATTATTATTAATATTATTATTATTATTATTATTAGACTATACATAAAACACTTTTGTATGTATATTCTTTCATATTTCTCTTTGTCACAATACATGTAACGTACTCTTTACAGTAGAGCATCAATAATGAATCCTTGCACGAGAAAATATAGTAAAATAAATGTAATAAATTATAAGACTAATAATTAAAATGATCACTTTGAACAAAATAATAATAATAATTAAACGATCACAAATAACAACATTAGTACCTTTATGTGATAGCTTGTCTGCTATTATAAACATTGTTATGTCTTAATTCATACATCCTAATAGACATAAAATATTAAATGAGAAGATGCTTGAAATATCCATGCCTCATCATGAGTCTCCAACGCTTATCTTATTGCATCATATTAGCTGTTCTATTAAGTCAGCTACAGAAACATAAGTATGTTTGTTATTTTAACCTGCATGTGATATAAAATAAAGAATAGGTAAATCTTACCGTAAGAATATAAATCACTTTTACTAGAAATCACTTTTTTTTAGTAAGTAAAAAACATGTACTTGCTGTCATTTATTCATTTTCCGGTGAATTGAGTATTTTAACAATTCACCAAAAATGGTATATTCAGTTAAACATTGCTTATCTTTACACAGATCACTTGTGTTCTGCTCTGGTGTTCTGGTCTCTTAGAGTCATTTTTTACAGTCTCCCTAAGCTGCTATAGAAAATTTAAATAGCCTCCATTTTCAGGAATAAATCTGTCGTCAAATAATTGGAAAGCTTTAAAAATCTTGCTTAAATGCAACACCTATACGAATGAAGGTTTCACCTTCTTATATTTTTTTTAAAAAGTGCAACACATGTACTTCCTTATACGATGTAGAATAGGGGGAAATAAGATAGAACAATGAATTGGACATTAGAGATTTAGACAATTGGATGTACAAACATCTCTCATGCTAAAGAAATATGAAGAATAAATTACAATTAAGATATTCTATTTTTCCAAATAGGTTAGCATTTTGGGTTGGAACCCAAGACTCAACAAGTAGTATCATAACCAACGAGAAATTTACATTACGTGTGCACACACAAAGTGGATTTCAAGGTGAGAGTGAATCGACTAGGTGGTACACATAATCTAAATCTAAATGGATGGTAGGTTTTCTCTTGGATGACGATGAGAATTGTGCAAATTGTTCGAGATTTATTTGTATTATTAAGGTTTGATTAAGTTGATATGGGTTATTTAACCATTTTTTACCATGTCTCTGAACTCAATGGAATATGAAAGCTTGTTTAAAGGATACGATTAATTGAATGGTCTTTGGTATTAGGAATGGTTGAAGTCTAAAGGAATAATGTGTTATCGTTCGAGATGTGTTGTTAGATGTGTGAATAAATCCCACGTAGAAAAATATGAAGAGTAAAGTGAGATGAATTATTTCTCCTAATAAATTAACATTTTAGGTTGAAATCACAAACTTAACATAGACAATAAAATTTGAATAAAGAAATATATAAATGAAGAAAATTAATATGCCTTACAATCAAGGATGAAAATGAAAATGTCGACGATATCATCAACAATATCACTATTTTGCACATCTCGATATCAAAAAGTGATATCTATATATTTTGACTAAATTATTGTGAAATTGTTGAAAATGTCAACGAATTATTGCTTAAATATTGTTTTCGTTAAATTATCATTTAAATATTTTTTTTTGCTAAAATATCCTAGATATTGTGGATATTGTCACTAAAATGTCGACAAAAAAAACAACATATCAAAAATATCAATTCTTGGTAATATTATTTTTATTTGATCACATGGCATGACTATTATGTCTTTATAGATAACAATGTTTCATATTCAATCATTGAATCTTAAAAATAGAGTTTTGGTGGTAGTGAGTTTATTGTTTAGTAATTATTTTTAGTTTTAGTGAGTTTGATATTTGATAATTGTTGTAATCATTGCATGTATATTTTATTTTTAATGTTTTATATCAATATATGTTTATTGCATTGAAGGGTAAAACTTATTATGTTCCCTAACTATAAGTACTTTTAAAAATAAATAATCAATAAATTTTTTTCATACTAATAATATTTATTTATAATAATTAATAAAATTAGATAATTTATTTAATTATGTCAAATATTTTAACTACTTATTCTATAATATTTATAAAAAAATATATTTTATTATATAATATTTTAATTAATTTATTAATTAATATAAATATAATAAGTATTTAAAAATTAATTTATTAAATAAAAACCAAGAGGTATATATATATATATATATTTATTGTTCATACTAATAATATTTATTTATAATAATTAATAAAATTAGATAATTTATTTAATTATGTCAAATATTTTAACTACTTATTCTATAATATTTATAAAAAAAATATATTTTATTATATAATATTTTAATTAATTTATTAATTAATATAAATATAATAAGTATTTAAAAATTAATTTATTAAATAAAAGCCAAGAGGTATATATATATATATATCCTAGATTTGCATCATTATCATCTTGGTTTGTATTAATTGTTTTAGTTAAATTTAAGATCAGGATATTTACCTGTTTAGATAATACTAGTTAAAATACTTGCACGTGAATTGTTACGCTTTTTTTTTTAAATTGTTAATCTCTATAACATGTTTGAAATAAAATAAATAAAATTTTTTAAGCTCTAAATTAATTATGAAAGTAAATTCATTATTAAACATTTTTTCGAGTCATTTAGGGGCTCATTATGGTAAAAATATCTGTAAACAAGAGTTTACATGCATATAGAAAATTAATATGATGAAAGGCATTGTTAATAAAACTGAGTTTTAAATTGTGTTTAAGGTTGCATAGTTTTTTTAATGCTAATATTAAACACTTTAATATAGTGTATCAATTAGTAAAATATATTTCTTAATATTATAAAATTCTTTTTATTTAAAGTTTTTGACTTAATTTTTTTGAGAAATTTATATATAGCATAGATATAGATTTTTACTTGTTCACTATTTAATCAACTAATTAAATTCATTTTAATTAACTTGTTCATCATTTAATCAACTAATTAAATTCATTTTAATTTGTTCACCATTTAATCAACTAATTAAATTCATGTTTCTTTTATTAATTCAAACTGCGGTAAACCGGCTTGGTCTTTGTTTCTTAAGCATGTTTGGTGACTCTTAATCCATCACAAAAGCCAAGAGGTGATTAAAGGTTGGTTTATGTTTTAATGGCTTGGCATGATGGCATCCATCAAAAAGGACACTTGCTTATTACAAGCAGACCAAAGGTTTGGGACAAAACTAATTCATAATGAATAATAAGACTTAAAGTTTTGTTAATAGTAATGCTGCTGAGCTGGGATTTTTTTTTTTTTTTTAGATGATGAAATATATTCAAAATACTTAAGAAGTTACTATTAGGGATTGGTTGGTCCCCTAATTAACTGTTACAAGAAAAAAAACATATAGATTACGTTAAAAAAACAGATTGTGGGGCTTTGCCTGTAAGTATAAGTTTAATCCATGTAGGACCATAGATTTAGCTTTTTAATTAACTAGGACTGGCCAACTTGACCCACTCTAAAGTGCAGATAAAGAGGGATTAATTTGGGTAGGAAAAATCTATATATTATATTGAATTTTTTTGGAAATCGAGAGTTCTTAAATCTTAGATATGTATATAGGTGTTGGATACATTTATTATTCTTAATTTTCTGTAAATTTCGAACAAAGTAAAATATTTAAATATCCATTCTCGTATCATATTCATACCATATTGCTCGGATATTACTACATAATCAAAACTTTTGCAGCATAAAAGTTGCAGTGCATTTACACATTTTATTCAAACAGAGAAATTAACCCTTCATGTCTTTTTGACCATCTCATAAAATTACTGAATTTTAAAGTTAAATTTCCCATTGAAGACAGTATCTATCAATGTTAAAAAGACCAAAGTGAAAAATATGAGTTAAAGTTATTTGATTAAATCAGAGGTCGTGAAATTAATTAAATTTTCTATAAATTAGATTATAAAAAATTAAAAATTGATAAAATAACATACAAATTTGATAACGAATTCGATCAATTTTATCTACATCTTCGGACCTGTTGCAGATGTTTTTACTAAATATATATATATATATATACAAAGTATTTACAATACTCACAACTTATAATCCAATTACATTAAAGAAAATTGCTCTCAATTTTCATTCACTAAAATATTTTTTCTTTAAGTTTTTCTCTCAATTGGATGATTTAAAATACCTATTAGGGTGTTCTATTTATAAATGCAGAAGCCTCTCTTCTACATGTTTTGTTAACTAATTCTTAATTG
This sequence comes from Hippophae gyantsensis, assembly GCA_030763125.1. Taxonomy (NCBI): domain Eukaryota; kingdom Viridiplantae; phylum Streptophyta; class Magnoliopsida; order Rosales; family Elaeagnaceae; genus Hippophae; species Hippophae gyantsensis. The sequence continues at coordinate 12,897,179 of CM061037.1, read as the reverse complement.
TCTTTCTTTCTTTTTCTATAAAAGAATGCACCGTCCATTAAATTTTATTGAATTGTTGACTTAACAATCACTCTTTTGTTTTATTGTCATTTATTGCATCGTTTGGTGTATGTAAGTTTGACCAACAATCTCCCACTTAAAGAATAATTTTAATTTGTCTTTACTCCTTGATCAATGCATTAACTTTTCTAGTATTGTTACTCTAACATACCAACTGAAGTTAAATACAACTTCAGTTTGTCAATAGTTATCGCTTTTGTCGACATATTCGTTGGATTTTTGCTTTCTTGAATCTTTTTCAGTATTAACACATTATCTTCCAATAGAGATCTGATGAAGTGATAACGAAACCCAATATGCTTAGTTCTAGATTGAAATGTTGAATTTTTCGCCAAGTGTATCGCACTTTGACTATCACTGTGTAGAACATTCTTCTCCTGATTGAATCCCAACTCAGTTAACAAACTTTGAAGCCATAACATCTTTTTATTAACTTCAGTCACTGCTACATACTCAACTTTTGTAGTGGATAGAGTGACAATATTCTATATTTGTGACATCCAACTAATAGTTGTAGTTCCAACAGTAAATATATAACCGATGGTGTTTCTTCGGTGATCAACTTCACCTTCAAAATATGAGTTTATGTAGCCTTGTACTTTTACCTCTCCTTTAATAAATTACAGACACTTCTCTGTGGTGCCTCGTAGATACCTCAAAATCCACTTGACTGCTTCTCAATGAGCTTTCCCTATATTTGACATAAACCTACTAATAACTCCCACTGCATGGTGAATGCTTGGTCTCGTACAGACCATCGCGTACATTAAGCTTCCAATAGCTAAGGCATAAGGAACCTTAGCCATGAATTCTCTCTCTTCCTTCGTTTGAGGGGACTGATCCTTGGATAGGCAAAAGTTATTGGCCAAGGGTGTACTAATTGGCTTGGCGTCACCCATGTTGAATCTTTGCAAAACACAGTTGATGTACTCTGCCTAAGATAACTGCAAAGATCCTCTTTTTTTTATCTTTTGTGATTTGCATTCTAAGAATCTTTTTTGCTAGACCCATGTCTTTCATGTCAAAATCCTTTGACAGTGGTTGCTTCAACCTTTTGATATTATCTATATATGAACCTACTACTAACATATCATCAATATAAAGTAGTAAAATGATATAACTAGACTTATATATCTTGAAGTAGCAACAGTGGTCGACGTTGCACTTCTAGAAACCTTCATTGTGCATGAAGTTGTGAAACTATTTGTACCACTGTCTTGTGGCTTATTTCAAGCCATACAAACTTTTCTTAAGTCTGCACACCATGTTCTTCTTCCCTCTTTCTAAGAAACCTTTTGGCTGGTACATGTATATCTCCTCACCTAAGTCTCCATGAAGGAATGCATTCTTCACATCCAACTGTTCAAGATGAAAATCTTTAATGACTATAATACTAAACACTGATCTTATAGTATTAAGCTTCACAATATGAGCAAAAATGTCGGTGTAGTCAAATCCTTCCTTCTATTGAAATCCTTTAACAACTAGTCGGGCTTAATATCTCTTAGAACCATCATGATCCTCTTTTACCCGGTACATCTATTTGTTGTAAAGTCCCTTCTTCCCCATGGGTAACTCAGTTAGTTCACATGTCTGGTTGGAGATGAGAAATTTCATTTCTTCTTTTATGAAAGCTCTCACTTGCTGGCATCTCGAGTCTAACAAGCTTCATTATAGCATTCAGGTTCTCCACAATCAATCAGGAACATATAGTTCATGTATTTCCTGTTAGGCATATGACGTCGAGAAGACATTCTCAATACAAGAGCTGGAGTATGAGGCTGTGATGTGTCATACTATCGCGTACTACTATATCTAACGAGTTCCTCTAGTTGATGGCTTATTACAATTGGTTTCATTACGAGATTATCTGTGACATCATCTACATCTGCAAATATTGACACTACTACAAAAAGGTATTTTAAACTTGGTTCGTTGGACCGACTTTAAATGAAATGACTTAAAATTTAAAGTCGGTTCAATGCGTGAACCGACTTTATGTTTAAATTCAGTTCATGCGGTGAACCAACTTTAAATTTTTAATTTTTTTTACAAAATTTACTCATTTTTTATTATACTTAAATTAAAACCTGTATTTGATCACTAAATAAAAGTAGGAAAAAAATCTGTTTAACAAATAGTTTAAATAATACAAATAATTAAAAAATAAAATATTAATTAATAGCAAAAAAATTATCATGATGTTGTTCTATGTTATTCAAGATCATTATATTCTTCTCCTAATGTTATAATACAAACCTACATATATAATACAAAATATTATACACATAATAATAGAAAAAATATGAATAATAAGTGCATAGAATTAATAAAAATACTTACAAGAGTAAATGAAGTGACAAAATGAAAGAAATGAAAGAAAAATGGTGTTTTGTAAGTGAAAAATGGGTATAAAAAATTTGAGTATTTTGCTCAAAATAATAGGAGATCTAAAAGATTAGTTAGAGAGGAAGAAAACCCACTAACTGGTGCTGGAATTGGTGGTCGTAGGTGGCCAAAAAATGAGAAAGAGTGGAGGAGAAGTGGAAGAGGTTTTGGGTTTTTGAGAGTTATGCAATGCTTGGAATAGTTTATGTCTGGGGAAGAAAGAAGAGAAAAGAATTTATCCACATGTATAGCATCGGTTCTATGTTAGAACCGATGCTATCCACGTAGAATGTAGCGTCGGTTCCAGGTGTCAACCGATGCTATCCACGTAGAATGTAGCGTCGATTCCAAGTATCAACCGATGCTACACTACGTGGATAGCGTCAGTTCCAAGTGTCAACCGATGCTACGCTACGTGGATAGCGTCGATTCCACATGTCAACTGACGCTATGCTACGTGGATAGTGTCGGTTCACCACGTTCTACGTGGATAGCGTCGATTCTACACCGCACCGACTTTAAATTCATTGGTGTCTATTTTATGACTATTCTTATACATCACCCTTTCGTTAAAAATCACATCTCTATTACGGATCACTTTCTTGTTTTTGTCATCCCAAATATAGTAGCTAAACTCATCCTCACCATAGCCAATGAAGGTGCATTTCTTGGATTTGGGATCAAGCTTATTCTTTCCTTGAGCACTGATATGCATAAATACTACCTAATCGAAAACTTTTAGATGTGATAGTTTTACCTCTTTACCTCTTTTTCCTCAATATCTCCTCTAGTATTCTGTGCTCCAATGGAACAAATGGTCTTGATTGATCAAGTAAGCTGCCGTGTTAATTGCTTCTTCCTAGAACTGCTTTGGTAGACCTAAATATATACGAATTCTTCTGGCTCTTTATGTCAACGTTTGATTCATACGCTCAGCTATACCATTGTGTTGAGATGTGACTGGCACAACTCTCTCCATTCTGATCGCGTGCTCATAGTAGAAATTTTTGAATTTGGTGTCTTCATATTCATCATCATTGTCGGTTCCAAGATTTTTTATCTTCAAACTTATCTCATTTTCAACCTTAGCTTCCCATCTCTATAAAGCCTCAAACACTTCAGACGTATGCTTTAAAAAGTAAAACCATACCTTTCGAGAGTGATCATCGATAAAAGTCATGAAGTATTGTTTCCCACCAATATATGAGACGGTTGTTGGTCCCCAAACATCAGAGTGAATGAGCTCTAGCATTTTCCTTCTTTGGGGTTGTGCGACTTATCTAAAAGCCGACTCTCCTTTTCTTTTCAAGTATGCAATCTTCGCACATGTCTATCTTCACTGACTGTAGATCTAGAAGTTTTCCCTTTAAGTGCATACTTTTCATTTCTTTCTCACTCATATGGCCTAGTCTCTAGTGTCACATATTTTATGTTTCATTGCCTACTATAATTGTGATCGAACAACGTGCCCCTGTTGTCATGTAAAGAGTGTCACTCTTCTTGTCTTAAGCAACCATCATTGCACCTTTTGAAATCTTCCAATCATCACCATGGAAGATCATAGTGTAGCCTTCACTAGCCAACTGCTCTACTAAGATTAAGTTCTTTCTTAGGTCGAGAATATGTCTGACATCCTTCAACTCTCAAAAAGACCCATTCAACTTAATTTTCACTACACCTTTGCCAATAATAGCACATAGTTGATCATCACCAAGATATACCTTTCCAAGGTTTCTAGGGACATATTTCTTGAAGAAGTTTTTGTGTGAAGTACCATAGAACGATGCTCCAGAGTTTAACACCCAAGATTTTTCCTTGCTCTCCAAATAGCATATCAATGCATCATCTCCTCTTGAGATGGAAGTAACATTTGCCTCTACCTTTGCTTCCTGGTCATTCGGTGCACTCTTGCCCTAATTTTTGTAGTGCTTGGTTCTCCCACAATTCTAACACTCGATATTCTTCAAGCTATGAGAATTATTGTGATTCTTGGATTTGGACCTCCTATCCTTTGATCTATCTCAGTAGTTTATTCTGCCACGTCCATTCCCTCTGGTTGAATTTCTTCCTCTTAAATTTGTATACAAAACTGAAGAGTTGATGATTCACCCGACTCTCTAAATCGGATCTCTTCATTGAGAACCAGATCATAAACATCGTCAAATTTCAACTTTTTGCTTCCTGATGAGCTACTCACAACAATGATAGTAGCATTCCAACTTTTTGGTAGAGAAGACAAAAGTATTAATACTCGTACTTCTTCATCGAATTCAATTCCAACTGAATCAACTGGGTTATGACTGTGTTGAGTTCATTGAGATGTTAAGCTACAAATGTGCCTTCCATCATCCATAAATTGAACAAATGTCTCATTAGGTGCACGTTGTTTGAAGCCAATGACTTTTCATACATATTGGAGAGAGTTTCCATAAGACTCGTCATGGTCTTTTCCTTTGTTATGTTGAAAGCAACATTGCTAGATAGTGTCAATCGAATAACTCCGAGAGCTTATCGGTCTAGAAGATTTTAAACTTCTTCTTTCATAGCTTTCTGCTTCTTCTAAGAGAGGTTGATACAGACTTTTTTGATACAAATAATTCCCTATCTACATTTTCCAAAATTCAAAATCTATACCATCGAATTTCTCGAGTTTTACCTTTCCTTCATATACGGTCATTACTCTAACTCAAATTTAACTCCCTCTGGATTGTTTCTGACAATTCTTGCGAACCACTATGTATTAGAACACCTCCGTCGACAAACCCATATCGCTAACAAATTTTACTATTCATGTGAATAGTAACCTTGTGAAAAATTCATAGAAATCACTATAAAATGCTCTGATACTAATTGTTGGAAAATTACAAAAATTTTCGATAAGACATATTTATGAGAAAACAAAAATAGATAAAATAATAAACAAATTTGATGACGAAGTTTGACCAATTTTATTTATGTCTATAGACCTACCACAGATTTTTCTATTAAAAGAAAGAAATTATACAAAGTGTTTACAATACTCATAACTTACAAACCATTTACACCTAAAAAAATTGTTCTCAATTTTCTCTCACTAATTTTTTTTTTTCTAAATTTTTCTCTTAATTGTATGATTCAAATTAAATACTTATTGGGGTTCTCTATTTATAGATGCAGAAGTCCTCGTTCTACATGTTTTGTTAACTAATTCTTAATTTATTTTTCCTTTTTTTCAACAAAAAGATATATTGTTCATTCAATTTTTTTGAGTTATTTGTTTGATAATTATTTTTTTATTTTATTGTCATTTATTGCACTATTTGTTACATATAAGTTTAACTAAAATGATATCTTCTAATAGTTTTCAGATTTCATATTTACATAGTTTTAAAACTATTCTAATCTTTTACCTAAAAAAGAAGAAGAGAAGAAAAATACTATAGTTTTCAGCTTGGCTGCTGGAAGAATGTAATCAAACAGTTGTAATTATACAGTTGGTGAGCCGGGTTTTTTTTTAATCATAAAAAGATTGATACTTTGCATCAGTTAATTGTTTTGGTTGAGATTCACTTGGCAGAAATCTTTTAGGTAATTTTAGAGATATTTCTTAGAAAAAATCAGTCTTGTCAGAATAAAATATATATATATATACCTTGAAGCTTGACCCACAAAGGGACAGGCTTTAATAACTATCAGTTCTGGTTTAATAATTTTCATAATTAAATGGAAATGTCAATCATAAACATATCTTTAAATGCATCATTTGTAAAGCAGAGTCCTATAACAACGGTGCTTGATGGGAAATTTACCAAAATGCGGTGCGAAAATAGATTTGGAGTATCATAATCAACAAGGGATTTGAAATAATGGAGGAGACATAACCATATGCCCTTGAAAGATAGAAAGGCCTAGATCTCATAGGGTTATCCTTAAACGTAGCCTTCTTTCAATAAGCTAATTCCAGGAACAGACAATTAATTGACAAGAAATGCAAGTATACATGACATCTATGCTAAAGAAGTTACACTTCTTTTTTGAAATTGATATTTTCAGTAGCAATCAAGACTAAAGGCAAGGTAATTAAAATTTTTTATTTACCATTTATTGCTCAAGTATTTTCAAAAATAAAAACTTTGTTTTAATCATAAACTTTTTTTTTCGAATAGATAATTTCATTAATATCAATAGTTAAAATACAAACTTCTTCGACTTTAGTTATCTAAAGATATACCATATATATATATATTACCTTTGAAATGACCTTAATATATTATAATCAATTGGCCCATTAATGCTAGTTGGAAACATAAGCACATGGCTTTCTTTTGAGTTAAATCACAACTAAACTTAATTATCTTTGTCACGTAAATGAGTGAATCAGATAGAAACATGAGCATCACTATCATGACATTTGCTTACTCTATATAGAACCTTAAGATCTTAATAACAATCATTAAAGTTAAAAAAACTGTTCAATAATTTTCATTAATGACCTAAAATATCAATATTATTTTAATGAGTTTAGCAAGAGCAAGAGTTTCAACCTCTTGTTTTTATAGAGTTGGAGAGAAATTAATTAAACAATATAAAAATTAGAGGAAATTATAAATTGACTTTGTTAGGAAGGCAACATTATAAGAAAGACTTATAACAAGTGATTTAACCCCATTATCAACTATAAGATTATATAATAAAGTTTGTCTGGTTGAAATCAACCCTTTGTACCCCTCCATATTTCAAATAATGATATATAATTAGCTTTTGCTTTATAGTGGGCAAATGATAGTCAACTTTCTTGCCTCATTTGCATCATTACTTTTAATTTTGGGGGAGAGCTTATGCCCTTAAACTCACTTTTTAGGATTCTAATAAAGGGTGCCCTAAACTTTAGGTCTTCTCAATCAATGTCACCTTAATTATAAACAAGTCATAATTTCGTTACAACTTGAAGTATAACAAACTTTGATTAGAGGTGTCTAATCAAAGTCATAAAAAGAACAGCATACAATATAAGTAGGAGTTTCATTATAGACATTTCAATATCTAATCTATCATTTATATCCTTATAGATAGGATAATTATCATTTTAGATGAAATAAATATGAACATTTTTAATAATATTTTATTCTTGAATAAAAATTCATTTTTTTTATTTATATAACTATTCTATTGTAGTTATTTCACGATTTTAATTAAGAAAAAAAAAATTTTAAATGGCAGATTTATGCATTCTATGAATAACCAATTCTTTTATAAAATCTCATATTCCCTAAACTAACCCTCGTATGTCAAACAGCCAATCCTGCCTTGCCAGCTTAGAAACTAGTTGTGTCCTCAAAACAGCTTAAACTTATCCCTACATTGTGGGAGACTATATGCTATAATTCTTTGAAGGATATCTACATGAATTAATAATTTTTTTATTGCCCCTTAAATTAACATGATTATTCCACTGGTTAATTTGTAGAATACATGTTTGTAATGATCCCTAAGAGAACTGCTGAATTCATCATGATGTTCTAAGCTTCATTTCACATGTGATAGTTGTGGGTCAATTTGGTAAAAGTCATTTACAAATTGTCTAAGCTAATTCTGGTCCATTTAATATTGTCTATATTTTACATTCACAAAAACATGTGAAAGGCTATTAGGGGATTTCTTATATTACTAAACTGGAATGCTGTAGTTTCCTTCAGCTCTTGGAAATGTGGAGCTGTGAAAATAATATATAGTTGATAAAAAACATGTAATATGATATAATTTACCCCATAACTTTTGTTTTAAGTCACAGTTTTTAAATTATATAAAATATAATTAGATCTTTAAAAAAAATATATATAATACAAAATTATAGTAATTAATTTAACCATTTATATAATGAATTAAGAGACTTAATTAATATTTATAATTAACACTCTCAATCCTTAATTTAAATTACAAGTTAGAAACCACACAAAGTAACTTTAAATCCTAAAAAATTTGAGAAGGCATTTGTTGGTTAATTAAGAATACACGACACATTATTCTATAATTATTATTTTAATTAATAATTATCTATTACATCATTTGATTATATCATAACTTATAACATAAAAAATTATTCATATAAATAATACAATTTATATTAGCATCATTACCAAGTTGACAAATTGTATTACCATAGTGACGGGTAAGAGGATTTATTTGATTTTTCTTAAAATAAAAAATATTTGTATTTTTTTTCATGCATTTGTAACTTTATAATTTATTTATTTTAGAATGCGAAAATTAATATTTTAAGATTTAGTGGTATTAGAACAAATTCTATTAGATTTATAGAGAATGAAAATTTAATAATTAGAAACAATGGTTTTGGTTTTGTGCATTGTCATCATGGTTAGTAATCATATAGTTATATGTTTACCTTATATAAAGTGATTAAGTATCATGTTGTAATCTTGTGAACCTAAATTGCATTTTGTGTCTTAATTACGTTACATATAACACAAAACAATACCATTTTTTTTAGTTCCAATAATAAACACTGATTTTAACCGTAAAAAAATAGAGAAATATGAACATTTAACTTTAAGTTAATGATATCACAACCTTACCCACTTAAATACAAGAACGATGTTAAAATGACATGATTGTCACCCTACCACAGGCTAACAAAGAAAGAAAATATACCTACAAATACATGAATACTTAAAGAGCCCAATAAGAGCTAGCATAAGAAAATAAAAAGATGAATTTTGGTTACATCCAACTCCAAGTACATACTCCAATAGATATACATCCATCAAACTACAGGAGCTAGGTGCATGTAGAGGTTTTGTTGTATGAACCCAGATTGGTATAGAACTTCTTTATTTATAAGATTAGCCTACAACTAAACACATAATATCTAACTTCTAGCATGAGTTTGCATTGGAAAATTCTACTAACAGCCCACAAAATCCTTCAAATACATACCTCTAAATATACATTTCTAATAATTTTAGACATTGGGATATGTACTTCGAGGTTTTGTGGGATTTAATTAGAATTGACCGTTTGCATTTACTGGGTTTAAATTTTGAGCACATCTATAGCCCAACAGTTAGAGAGACTGTAACCTTATTTGTCTCTTGCAGAAAATAGGGCCTGAAGTCCAACCTCAGACTAAAATAGACTGCAGTCGGTGGACATGGCTCGATATATATATTTTTTATAATTCAAAGGAATAAAGAAAAGTAGTGTTACTGACTCACTGTAGGGTATCCCACGTGGTGATGCATTGCACAAAGGAGTTGCTTTTATGGTGGGCCACGAAGGCCCATATTTCTTAATCTTCATATATTAAAGTTGCTAATATTAAATTTCCTGTTCCTTCCAAAAAGAAATTGTCCTTTTCTATTAAGACTATTGTATTTGTATCTTGGTCTTTAGTTTTGCTTACAACTTATATATTTCAAAAAGCAAAGAATGTATAGATATATATCTATATATAAAGTTTTTAAATTCTAATGATGATTGTGGCTGCTAAAAATAATTGTCCTAACATGCTAATATTATTTTATTTTTATAGAAGATATCATAATAGGTACATATTTTTTAAATCCTACTATAATAATAAAAAAATCATATTATACTTTATTTTTTAAGAATTTAGTTTGGCTTATTATTTTTAAAAACTATGTCGATATTATGTCCAAAACTGAATGAACATTAGCACCCTTTCTCCCGAAGAAAGATAATGTTTAATAAAGAATAAAAGACCCACTATACCTCCAAATGAGAAGATAAAATCCACTAATAAATTGCCTAAACCCCAACCTTGTCATATGGGATACACAAGTGGTGTACAAACTCAATCATAATTTATATAAAATTTCGACCGTTAAAATCAAGTCTCTGGTCCACTCCAAATTAAAGTTTGACAATTTGCAATAGCAACTTGATCATTTTATATTGAAAACATCATATTAATTTTTAATTTTTTGTTTTAAGGAAAAAGCCTTAGTGGGAATACAGATTACTAATGTTAATTATTTCAAGCATGCCAGATCATATGAAACATTGTTCAGTCTTTTGACAACCTGTTCTTCTTTTTTGCGTGAGTTTCTGCTTAATCTTCTTCGTCACTAAAATAGCTCCATTTGGGCTTTTTGGGTTGTTGCCTACTTTATCATTCTTTTCCTTTTCTTTTCTTTCTTTTTTTTCTTTTTCTCATCAGCTTTTAACATTAAAAGGTTTAAAACATCTCAACTACTTGAAGTTTCATTTCTACTCTTGAAAATTTTAATGGCTTCTGAGAGTACTATTCATGAGGTTTGTTCCTGTACTTTCTATTTTGATTTTTATTCATTTTTGTGATTATTTACTTCAATTCAGTATTAAATCATATGATTTTTCCTTTCTTTTGCTCCCACCCCCCCTTTTAGCTGGTTTTGAGTTCAGTAAAATCATAACTAGACCTAGTTGTTAATTTATTTATTTTTTGAAATATATAACCATTTGTGATTTTGTTCAGACTTGTGTAGTTACTGAATATGAAGTATTTGGTAGTGATCTATTCAGTAATCATAAGTGTCGTGGTGGATTTCATACAGATTTATAATATAACAAAACGCTCACAGATTCTAAGTTATATGTTATATAGTATATGGAAACCTATGACTATTTTGTAAGTTGAATCTTTGTTGGGAAACTCACTTTTCCAAAAATTTATACGAGTAAGACTTACTTACAAATATTTACTATATATTATGCAATCAAATATTTGTATTTTATTGAGTTTATTAAGATTTGAACGTCTAACCTGTAACTCTGATTTCAAATTAAAAGTTATTGTTAAATCAACTCTTCTAAAAACTAAACCTAGTGAAAGAAGAACCGATAATACTTTTATACACCTATCAAATCAGAAAAAAAAGAAAATAGTTACTGATATAATACTGTGTTGGCTGTTGAATCAATAAGTTGGTGTCTTGTTAATTTCTGTTACTAGTTACTGTATTTCCTCAATCTCCAGTTTCTCCAAGTTTGTTTAGCATATGTATATATATATAGACCTGGTAATTCTTGTTTGATTATAGTTATATTTACTTAGAGTTGTTTAACTTTTTTTAATATCCTGTGCAGCAAGTTCAACCAAATGTTAATGAAGAAGAAAAGACTACAGTTCAAGGGAGTGTTTCATCAACCAAGGAGAGTGGAGAAGAAAACTCCAAAGCTGAGGACTCACCTATTGAGGCAACAGCTTCAACTGAAACCAGAAATGCAAAGGATAAGCAGAATGAGCCTCCTGCAGCTGAGATTTTGAAGGTCGTTGATGCTTCAGAATTGGATGAACCAAAAGCAGAACCTGATAGTTCTTCAGCATCCAAGGAAATTCCAGAGACATTGCCATGCCAAACAATGCCTCCCTCTGAGATTGTGAGTCAAGAAGATAAGCTTATTGAGCCTCCTGCAGTTAACATTGAGAAGGCTATTGATGCACCAAAATTGGATGTTCTACTGGCAGAAGAGAATGTTGTTTTGAATGAAATTGCAGAAGAAAAATCCATAACCGAGAATTTAAAAAGTGTACGGGATCATTTACTTGAATTTGAAGGCTTAGAAACTAAGTTGATAGAGCCTCCTGCAATTGAGGTTGAGAAGGTTGTTGATGCACCAAAGTTGGATGTTCCACTGGCAGAAAAAAACGTTGTTTCTAACAAAGTTGCAGAGAAAGAAAATTCTTTAATTGGGAATTTAAAAAGCGTACACGAGTCGTTACCTAAATCTGGAATCTTAGAAGCTAAGCAGGTAGAAGCTCCTACAGTTGAGATTGAGGAGTTTGTTGACGCACCAAAGTTGGATGTTCTACTGGCAGAAAAGAATGTTGTTTCGAACAAAATTGCAGAGAAAGAAAAATTCATAACTGAGAATTTAAAAGGCATTCAGGAACCTTTACTTGAATCTGGAGGCTTAGAAGCTAAGCTGTTAGAGCCTCATGCAGCTGAGGATGGAAAGATTGCTGATGCACTAAAGTTGGATGTTCTACCGGCAGAAGAGAATGTTGTTTTGAAAGAAATTGCAGAGAATGAAAAATATATAACTGAGAATTTAAAAAGTGTACGGGATCATTTACTTGAATTTGAAGGCTTAGAAACTAAGTTGATAGAGCCTCCTGCAATTGAGGTTGGGAAGCCTGTTGATGCACCAAAGTTGGATGTTCTACTGGAAGATGAGAAAGTTGTCCCTAACAAAGTTGTAGAGAAAGAAAAATCCATATCTGAGAATTTAAAAATCACACAAGAGCCTTTACCTGAATCTGGAGGCTCAGAAGCTAAGTTGATAGAGCCTCCTGTAGTTGAAGTTGAAAAGATTGCTCATGCTACAACTTTCAATGCTCTGGTGATGGATGAAATCGGGAAGGAAAAGAAAGAACCCATTAATGAATCAGAAATACCCATTGCTCCAGAGTCAACAACTGGCACTATTAAGAGCCTAGCTGAGGATGTATGCAACAGTGAGTCCATAGAAAAAGAAGAGCCAAGAGAACCATCCAACGAGGTTCAGGGAACAGAGCAAGAGGAGCAACTAAGGATGATTGATGCTCTTGAGCCATCAGCTGAAGCCACTGCGAAACCAAAGAAGCAATTGGATTTAACTGCTACCCAAGAGTCAGAAGTGAAAGTAATGAAAGAGCTTGAAGACTTGGAATCAAGATCAACTGAAGTAGAGGAACAAAAACCTGAAGGTGCAGAAGTTGAGGAAAGCTCGGGAAAACAACTGGAACATGAACAAGCTGAGGGAAAAAGTGACGAGCTTGAGTCGGAAGATATAGAGAAGGGTGAAATTTTGAAAGATGATGGATCTTTGGCTGATAAGGTGGAACATTCTGCATTACAAGAGGTCATAACAAGTAATAATGTTGATCAGTCTAGTCCTGTTGAAATTTTAGAAGTTTCAGTTGATCAGAATGCTGAAAGTGATCCAAAAGATGAAGGGACTTCTCCTAGTGTCATGGAAAAGCCTGTTGCAGAGGGAGAAAAGAAAGGAATAGGCAAGGCTGACACAAAGAATGTGGAGAGTGACAAAAATGAAAATAGTAATGCAATAGCTCAGGATTCAACTCAGACATATATGGATGAGAGCATTAACAGATCGGTTTCTACAAATGAAGTAACTGAAAATTCAATTAAGGATACTGTCAAAGATGATGAGGCACCAACCCTGACTGAAAGCCAAAGGGATCAGCAGACCCTGACTGAAAGCCAAAGGGATCAGAAGACCCTGTCTGAAAGCCAAAGGGATCAGAAGACCCTGTCTGAAAGCCAAAGGGATCAGCAGAAGGAGAAAAAATATGATGAAAAAACTGAAACTGCGGTTAAAGGAATACCATCAGAATATCAGCAACCTGCAGAATTGAAGTTAAAACAGGAAACTGCAAAACCCAATGCACCAAAATTAGAGGAAAAGAAAGTTGAGAATGCTGCAAAGTCGGATTCAAACATAGAGCTTCTTGCCAAGGATGGCGATAGTACAAAACCAGATGAAACAACAATTTCTGCTGAAACTAACAGAGATGAGCACAAGGAAGAAAAGCAAGATGAAGGAACTACTGTTGTTCATAAACCAATTAAAGAAACTGAACAACCTTTATCTGAAGTGAAAGAAGAGAAAACTGCAAAGAATATAGAAGCACAGAAATCAGAGAAAGACGCTGAGAAATCTGATGGACTTGAGTCCTCTACCAAGGATGGTGATGGTCTAAAATCATCTAAAAACCTACCGAAGGAAATCCCAGCAAAGTCTACTCAGAAGCAATCAAATAGCATTATATCAAAGGTGAAACATTCTCTTGTAAAAGCAAAGAAAGCTCTTATTGGGAAATCAAACAGCTCAAAAACTATAGTCTCCCAAGCGAAGAGTGATATAGAAGTCAAATAATGGGGGTAATAAATTCTCAGATAATGTTCATATACTAGTGTTTGTGGATTCTGCTTGCTTTCAGTATTGGTTGTTGGTTTGTATTTTTGATAGTATAGGATATAGAGGTGTGCATATAGTTCAATAGTATTGTATTGCTATACTCAACATTGTAAAACTAGAAGAGATTGTTATTCTTTTCCCCTCTTCCCATTTCTGTCTTTTTTATTGTATTGATTTATATGTTGTATTGTTTTGTGTGGTGGTGCTTTGATTCTTGTATAATTATGAACAGAAAAACTACATACAAAAATGTTGTAATCAAATTTGTTACATGAGTTGTGATTCTTAGATTGCCTTAGAAGGGATTGATTTAGTAACTAACTAGCATCAGTAGTTTAATATTTTTCCCTTACATTTTTGCATCTACATTGCGCTTCACTTGCGTAAACAAATGACATTTTGAAAGGAGGGACAAAAAAGAAAGAAAAAAAAATCTAGTTGGAGAAAGAATAGAGATTCTACAATTTGGTCAATTCAAGAATTGGAAATAGAAAACTTGTATTAGTATTGACTATTGAGTGAAACTTCATCCACTTCCACTGCACTTTATAAAAGGTCGTAGAATACTGCATTGTTATTGTTGGGGGGAGGGAGAGAGAGAGAGATTGCAAATGGTGCATAAGAACAAGCTTATTTCATTAAATAAAAGAATTGTTATGAAGACTGGAACACACAATTTAGTACATAATATGGGTAAAATGAACTTGTACATTGCATTAAATGTAAGGCTAACTATGTCAATGTACAAATGCAAGATATCACCTGAGCCTTTGGACGATACCAAAATTTGTACATTATGGGATATGGAACTAGTATATTCTAAAATTACATTAAGGTTGTCGTAGTAGATGTCAACCTCATCACCTCAAGTTATTCTTCATTCTATTCTCTAATCTCAATTTGCCCATTACAATTTCCATACCAATAGGTTGCAGTACCGATTAGCCTCTTCAAATCACGAAGCAGAGAACTCGTTGGAAAGGTTAACCTGAGTATAAAAGTCAAGATTAAGTTCTTATCTCTTTCAATATTGAAGTTACAGAATTTGCTTTATGCTGCATGCTAGTATGCATGTGTGGATGAATTCATGTGTGTTTTCCAGAAAAATGAAAAAGATCGGAGATAGGTTACTCACTTGCTGCTCTACTAGGCACAACATCATTTCTACTGGCAGAGCCAGAAGCTCCGCTGCCAATCACAACTCGACCGTTATTTTGCTCCAATGTAGAATGCTGAAATCCTTCATTTATTGCTTGCCGCTGGCATCAAAGAAAAGAATTGGACTTTAGTTGTCATGATAGGATGCAACCTGATAAACTACACAATGAACAAGCCAATGAAGACATTAGAAAATCCCCATGCTTCCGAATTTCAGTGAATTTAAGGGAAGATACATTCCTCTTTAATGAATGCAAAACTTATAATTGTAAATTTTGAGAAAAAATTTCTCCTAGGATCTCATTTTATGCATGCAATCTTTTTTAATAAGGTTTTCATGTTAAATCATTGTAACCTGACATATTCATAGTATTGTAAGCCCATTTTGTCAACAGTATAGACACATATCTGTTCTTGCCGAAAATATTACTCGTAGAATACAAATGAACCTATCTAACCGTTGGATCCATTAGAGGGATTATGTTTTGCATTGGATCTTTTGAGGTAGAGGGCAGAGCTGACTCAACATTTTCCATAGAACCACCTATGACACAAGCATTCGGACCTGTAGATGACTTTACGAAAGGCCCTCCCATCACAGGATGCAAGGGTGCACACTGCATTTGCATCGGAAGTCCTGTACCAGGTCCACCAGGGATTCCATACACTTGCAGATTAGATCCAGTCATGCCATGTAATACATTATGCCCTGATATAGGTGGACGAGGAAAAGGTGTTCCTTGCATAGGTGGCACCTGAATCATGGGATAACTGGACCCACTGTTCATATCAGGCATATACATACCATAACCCATACCCAACCCCATTCCCATTCCAACACCCATAGGCGAGAAATGAGACATATGAGGTGCATGCATGTGTTGCATTCCTGTTGGTAACATAAATGGTGGCATATATAAGCCAGTTCCCATTGACATAATCTGCAATAGAGATTGAAAATAGTGCCATATTATAAATAGATATTTATTTCTAAGAAATAAAACTAAAGATGAATCAGTAGAGTGAGGGAAGAAAGAAACAAAATTACCTGAACTTGAAGTTGAAGGGACTTCAGATACTCGATAGCCTCATCAAGCATTGAAGCTTTGTCCACCTTATAAGTAATTATTATAATGTCAACCAAACCAATACTATAATATACCAACCAATAGAAACTAATGTTCAAAAAATTAGCCTTTCTAGACTTCCAAAACTTTCAAATTGTAACTGGATTTCAAATAAACATTGAAAGTTAAACCCTTGCCAGAGCTTTTAAGTTATAGCCTTCGTTGAAGTGGATAGATTTCTACCAATTATCTCACCCTCATAAAGAAAAACTTCAAGCCTAAGTATCTAAATCCTTGTTTTAGTGAAAAAGAAATTGGGAGGTTTAGTAATTGAATTCTTGAAAGAAGAAGAAAAGTCGCAGGAATTTACGAAGATCATTGAGAAAATTTAGAAATTCAAGAAAAAGATGCAAACCTTATTGCAGTTTGGTATGAGTTCTTGTAATGCACGCATTTTCTCATTGATCCTATCTCTTCGCCTCTGTTGTACACAGAAATCCAAAGACAGTTCCATTTTAAGATCCAAGTTATCAGAAAAAACAAAAGAAAATATCTCATTAATTATCAAAGAAGAAAAAAAAACACAATATATGTAAAATGATATTAGCCAAAATGGTCTCCTCTACTGAATAATTAAGCTTACCCTTTCAGACAAATTATGTACTTCTGCTGCTCTGCTTCTCTTGGAACCTGTAGATCGAGATGGAGCTCTTTTCTTCACACCAACTGATTCTTCCTCAGCATCCTGCACATTATAGGTTATCTTGGTATACAGAGCCGAGCAAATGGAAGCATTACTCGAAAATAATGCAAAATCAAATATTTAAACTCACTTCACTATGGCATTCAGACTCCTCTGTATCTCGGCCTTTTCTCTTCAGATCACGTGTTGGATCGTCTGATGTTCTCTCCACACTATTTCCTGAGCAAACAGAAGAAGAAGCAACTACAGGCTCCAATGCTTTTTCAGTATCCTGTGGTCCTCTAATTGCACTTCCACAGGGAACTCGATAGGATTTCGTATCATTCTTTGAGGCATTATCATGGCAAACTGTCAATGACTGATTAGCAGCGCATGGTTCCTTGGAATGCCTAGCCTCCATAGGTATCAAATCAACACCTGATGCAACAACTTGGCATTGGGAACTATTTTGCTGCAATGAATCCTTACTTGCAATAATGGCTTCTGACCCAGGAGGATTGTTACTAGCAGAGGTATCCTTACCAGTGTTTGCAATCCTCTCTTCACTTGGCAAATCTGTGCGCATTGTCACACTCGCATCAGCATTCTCAAGATTAGATTTTAAAAGAGCCACAGGACGCGAGAAATGGGAGAAATTTATTATACTGGAACTACTTCTAGGCGGTAGAGGATCTTGGTTCAGCATCTTTGAGCAAGGAGATCTTGCCGCAGATGGAACACAAGCCAAATCATGACTAAGAACATGATTAGCAGAACTTCTCGCTTTACCGCCAATGATATCTGAAGCCCCCGATCTAAGTGATGGAAAGGATGATTCACATTGGTGAGATGAAAACGGATACAACTGACTACCACCAATTCTAGGTCTAGTAACCTCGGCATGACCTACTGAAGTAACCTTTGACGCATCATGTACAGAATTTGTACTGGAGTTCCTACATAGTGGATTACATCTACTTCTGTCCATTGGTAAAACATTGCTAGTAGTGGTTTGCTCATTTACAGTGACACTAGATAATTCAGGCATGAAATCAGGACAATATTCTTGCTGAAAAGTATCATCAATTGGATAATTCAACCATGGCATCATATCTTCATCTTGATTCATATCAATTTCATCGGATGGCACGGACGTTGGGAGTTCACTGAAAACAGAATCTATATTCTCAAATTTTCCTGTCTTTCCAGTACTGCCATTTCCTACGTCCGTATCTCTACTCCTGGGGTTATATGATGGTAAAGAATGAGATGGTACGCTGCTATAACTTGGGCCTTTCCTGGGTCTACTGGACTGACCTTGCATCATAACCTGACCCTTTTCCCATACAAGCTCAAAAAGATCATTCTCAGGTCTGCATAATTGAAAGAAACAAGAAAGAAAAGCAGAAAAAATACCAATTAGGAAATGTAATAATAGAACCCATTGATATAAACAAATAAAGTTGGAAAGATAATAAAACTGAGTGAAACTAAACTTACTCAAAATCTTGATTTGAATCGAGCTTCCTTTTAGCCATTCGGTAAAGCTCAGATAAAGGCATGGTTATGAGTTGTGGAGTTACTGCTTGTTACTGTAGAATTTCCCAATAATGCGAGAACTTGGCCTTGACTATTATTGGAAGCTTCCACACATTCCTCTTAGCTCCAATGCTCAGTTCAAAATACCCAAAAACAAGAGGAAAAACGAAGCAAGTGTTTAGACATGAAAAAGCCCGACCAAAACCCCACTATAGGACAAACCCAATTGAACTAACGGGGATAAAAGAAAATGCCATTCCTTTTACAGTTATATTTCACAGAATAAAATCTCTTTAAATACTAAAGTCCTTATCGGGAAGTTTTAAAAAAATATATAAAATTTAGTTAAACAAGTATCGTATCAGTTAAACTAATTGTTTAATGGCTCCCTAAGATCTCCATAAACCCCTAAATTAAGCATCTTTGAGTTCAAAAATTAATTATTTTCCACTTTCCTCATCATTATTAAGAAAACACAGAAAAACCCAGATGATATTTTTATAACTAATTAATAATTCTTACGGCTGACACTTGGATTTCATTTAAAGAACAACAAACATCTTCATAATCCAATACTAATTTTGTAATTTGCGATGTAAATTATCATAAATTTAAAAAGAAGAGCAACGAAGTTTGGCAACCAAAAACAAATCAGAATTTCCTCGAATTAAGTCAAAGAACGCTAATCCACATGCATAAAAAATGTGAAATTGGGTTGAAAATTAGAGTAAAGTTCCCAAAAGTAAATTCTAAGAGTTTGTAACTAAGCTCGAAGAAAGAGAACCCAATTGAGAGATAAAGATAGGAAGGACCCAAATGGACGAAGAAGACGGCGAAATATTTGCAAAATTGCCCACAGAGACACAGAAAAGTTACTGAATTTCAGCTCATGCCATTAGCTCGTTATTGTTTTTTTTAAAACAGAGTAATTAGTTCAACTACTTCCGTTGAATTTCATTAGCCAAAATAAAATTCCTTTTGAATTTTAGTTGGTCTGAAAATGGGTAGCAGCGTATCAAAATTATCGGATAATTTTGAATTCGATTAGATTAAATTTAAAGATATTAATTAAAATTTTATCCCCAAACTTATTAATATTAAAATTTATTTATAAATTATTATCATGATTTAAATAAAATTTTAAATTTTAAATTAATATTTTTATAAAAAATATTATTAATTATAATAACAAAAAATATTTAATTATTACATTATTATAAATATTTATATTTATATTTAATTTTAAATTAAAATAATAATATAATACAATTATAATAATTCGTTTCCAAAGAATTTAAATTTGATCAAACTATTAAATTTATAAATATAATTTGTCGGGAACATTTAAAATCAAATTAAATTTTTTAATTTAAATAAATTAATCAAATTATTTATTTTATATTCCCACGCATCCATTTATTTGTTGTAATCCAACGGTTGTCTTTAAAGTTCTATGCTTCAATCATCAAACTTAAGAACACATGTGTAGAAATAAAGAAAAAAAAATACTTAAGCACACACAAATATATGGAATTGTTATAATTAATTCTTAACTATATTCTCCAATAATTAAATTACTTTTTCTCTTTGATTTTTATTAGATATCTATTTTTTAAAAAAATATACATTGATCTTAAATTTTATTAATTTAAAGTACCACATCATTATATATATTAATAATAATAAATAATTTCTCTTCCTGATAACGCATAATTGTTATATATTTGAAAATAAATTTACATTTTTAAAAAAATATTATACTTAATATTATTTTTATAGGTAAGTAACTTACTAATAGAATTTTCAACATAACAGGACAAGATTGAGAATCTCTTTTTTGTTTTTCGTCTACGATTTAGAATTTATCTTTTATTCTTACTTAAAATTTTACAAGAGCATATTAAAAATTCTCATAGAGAATGGAACCCGTAAATGAAGAACAAAAATTCATGTAATATTTTAAATATTATTTTTTATTTTTTGAATTTTTATTTTAAAAGAAAAATTATAATAGAAGTAAATAAAAAATAATTTGTAATGAAAAATAAAATTTTGAATCAATAAAAAATAAAAAAAATAAACAATATTTATGTAAAAGGAAGAAAAATAAAATATATGTAACAATAAATACATAATCATTTTATATTAAATAATATTGATATGATGTTGTTATAAACTAGTTTGAAATAATAACAATAAATTATAAAATAATTATAAGATTTTAGATTTTTAGAATTTAAATAACTTTTATAAAAGAAAAATTCTTTATGTTTTATAGAATAAAATATAACTAAAAGATGAAATATAAAACATATAATATATTATTTATGGTTAGTTTAAATTAAAGTGTAATTAAATCTATAAAAATATTAATTTTTTATAGATTTATTAAAATATAATATATAATTTTTTTAAAAAATAGAGAATACAATCTTTATCCTTATCTTAACATATATTATAAAATATAGTTAATTATTTTATTATTTTATTATCCCATTATTTTCTTTAAATTTTTAATTAGGTAAAAGATACTAGAATTTGAATAATAAAAAAACATGACATGATGCATATAAGACGTACAAATCAGCACCACATGCATCAATAATTAATAATCCATCAAGAATCAATAATTTCCTATACTTCATGTTAAAGATAAGTGGTAATTAACATGTATATTTGTTTAATATTTAATAAATAAATAACATATAAAATTTATAAGTATATAATATTTATGTTTAATTTTCTAATTTGTTGTGTTGTATTTATATATGATTAATTCAAAAAATAATTAAATAAAATATATTAAAATAAAAAATAATATACATTTATTAAATATGTTTATATCTATTAAAAAATTGTAAATAAATAATTAAATATTAATGTGTAAATTGATTTAAATGATATTAATATTTAATTCATATTAAATTTTTTTGCTAAACTATTGAATCAAATTCGTGTCATAAATTGTAATTATAATTGAAAGTTAACATTGATCGTTGATCATTTGCCTTGTACCAACTTATAAGATCGAAGATGTTCGGTGACCTTATTCTCTGTATTTGAAAGTAGAGTACAGCCTAGTATCTTTCATTATTTGTATATGTTATCTCTAAAAAATTGCTATAGATTTGGATTTTGTAGTAGTTGTGGGCTTTCATGTATCCCTTAGGGAACACAACAATATATATATATATATATAAAAGATTCAAATTTGAATTCATAATAGAATAATATCGTATTATTTAAACTATAAATCAATTAAAAAAATTTAATATCTTAATTTTACTTAAAGGTAAAAATTTTATAAAATTTAAATGCTTGATATAATTTATTTCATATTGTGGTTTTTCATTTAAATATTTTCAAGTTTCAAAGTGCAAATTTTGTTTGGAGGCGCTATTTATAGGGCGGTAAGTTCTTGTATTTTATTAAAGATATCAATATATAGTTTAAACACATTATGAGTGTGATATCTATACATTTACAAAACAATATTATATTTATAAGATGTAGTAGTTTTTTTCACGTTGGCCATTTTGAATTTTTATTGTAGTTTCGTCCCTACAATATCATATCTACAATCTAGTATTTTGGAGGAGTTCTTTATTTTCTTCAAACTCCTGAAGTCATACTAGCTAGTACCTAGGGTTTGAAAATTGTAGTGTTGTAATTTTGCCCACCTCTGTGGGTAATTATATTGCAGAAAAAAAAATTGATTTTTGAGCTGTTTGTGAAAATGCCTTCGAAGGATAGGTATGGGGATTACACCCTCCCTCTTGTCTAATCTTCCAATCCAAATTACTTAATAATTTATGCAAATTTTGTATGTATTTATTTATTTATTTATAAAAATACAACGTTATGATTAAAATTTTTTTTTATTTAATTATTTAATAACTATCAAAATAAACAATACAGTTATATTTATACTTTACACACTGCATTTAATATTTATTAAATATAATTTTAAATTTATCTTTTTCTACCACATAAAATTTGTCAATTTTAAATTTAAAATATATAATTAAACATACGGCTTACCGTGAAGAGGGGATCTCACCCAAAGTAGAAAATTCTTATAGAGAAATTAATGGTCGTATAAATGAAAAATGCTAATATTACGTTCATAAATTTTTATTTATTTTTTATTTGCATCTCTTGTACTGTAACATAAGTTAAAATTATTTTAAATATTAAAAAAATAATTTATTTTTATAGATAATTACACATATTAGGTAAAAAACGATATATGGTCAAAATAAAGTATAAATTTGTATGTCATTAGGGCTTATTATGTAACAAAATATGTTAATTAAGTTACATTTTTTTAACTCAAATTTTCAAAATAAATATTATTTGATAATTAATTTTATTTTTAAATTTAAAATCATATTAGAAAGTGTATCTATTTTAATTTTCACATACTTATAATATTTTTGAAATTTAAATTTTTTATAAAAACTATCGTTACAAATTTCTTTTCTTCTTTCATTAGAAAATAAAAAAACATAATTTTTTATTAATAGAGTTTTTATTAAATAAAAACCTAGATTCAAACAAGAAAACGTAACTTAAAAAATAAATGAGTTATAAAAGAAGCCCTAATATTCCTCAAATTTGCGTAAAGCATTTGTATAATCAGAAGTGTTGAATATTAAATATAAATGTAATACTTGCGTGAAGCATTTGTATGATCAGATGTGTTGAGTACATTAGATATGAATGTACTTCAAAAACCGTCTTAAAAAGAAAGAAGTTAAATGGAAGCAAATTTGCACTGATTAATAGGGTACGTACCACATGTCAGAATATTTTTAAAAGTTGAATAATTTTATTATTTTTTAAATTATTATATCACATGATATATTATAATTAATATAAATATAATTGTACGTATAAAGTTGCCCCATTAACATTTCTCTTATAAAGAAAACAAGAATTTCCATTAAAATATCAACTCCATTTTGGTTCATTTTCAATAAAATCTTAAAGTAAGTGATTTCACATGTCCATTAACTATTTCAACTAAAAGTCTGAAAAACTTACATCTTCTAACTATTTATATAATAATTTATTCCACTTTCACAAGGAAAAAAATAGTGTATTTAAGTTTATTAATTATTTTATTTTCTATTTTTTTTCCAGATACTTATACAAGGTTGAAATGAATAATTCAATAAAAAAATTTAATTACTTTGTCAAAAAACATAAGCAAAAATATAAAAATAATATCTTATTTTTGTAGCACCTTTTTTTTAAAATAAGTATACTAAATTCTTTAAAAACAAAAAAAAAATAGTTACAAGATCTAACTTTCAAATAACGCTTGATCTATCTAAAGAAAGTTGATGAAAATATAAGAAATAGAAATAGAAATGAGGATAAAAGCACAAGATATATATAACATTTATTCCTATTTTAATTTTCAAAAATTTCATTTATTAGAATTTATAATATTAATATAATTGATATGAATGTTAATTACACGTTGAAAAAAATAAACCTTATTTTTTAAAACTAATACTAAAACTTAAAAATACTTATATATTTTTATTAGATAATAAAAATTGAGAGTTAAGACTTCGAACTAAGTTCTTACGTACTTTAACTATCACATTTTATCTTTTGTTTTTTTTCTTTTTAATACTTTTTTTTTCAATATTCTTTGGGTGATGATACGTCAGAAATAACAATTGTTATTATTATAATAATTTTTTATTAATAATAATATTAAAGTCTAATAAATGTAAAGATATAACTAATAATTCATGTATTTTTGTTACGACATTAATAAAAATTGTTATAAAATTACCATTATTCAATTTTTTTTTTTATAATAAGGTCAAAGTAGACACAATTGATAACGTACTTTATATATTAGCTACGTTA
Organism: Hippophae gyantsensis; assembly: GCA_030763125.1. Classification (NCBI taxonomy): domain Eukaryota; kingdom Viridiplantae; phylum Streptophyta; class Magnoliopsida; order Rosales; family Elaeagnaceae; genus Hippophae; species Hippophae gyantsensis. The sequence goes on along the minus strand of CM061037.1, from coordinate 12,872,474 downwards.
AATCCTTACAGTTATATTTTTTTCCAAGTTAGACATTTATTCTCAAGTTATATATCTTTTATTTTATGACTCTCCATGTTATCTCTAAATTTAAAAAGGCATTCTTATCTTATTAAAATAAATATTTTAATTAATTATTTTTAAGTTGATAATTCATGAATTTGTCAAGTACAAAATTATGTGATCACAAATAAAATAAAAGAACACGAACATTTACATTATATTTTTTAAATTAAAAAGAATGAATTTAGTCGACTTTTTTTGAGTTGGTAATCTATGAACCGATCACAAATTCCATATTAATAAAATATTATATGTTTACAAATAAATATACTAAATACGATATTATTATTAAATAATTCAACACAACTTAAATAAATTATCATTCATATATTTGATACTAAAGAATTACCTCAGTACAGAAGTTAGATTTTGGGTCTGTACGTGGATAAACAACAATTAGAAGAACAAAAGGTATTTATAAAATATGTTATTATTATATAACAATTAATATAATAAATAATTATAGATTAAAAATAAATTTTATTATTTTAATTAATAATTATTAGAAGAATATTGTATTTGCTACGATGATAAATATTGAGGATGAACAAGGACCGATAGTGGCCCAAACAACTGGTATGGACAAATGTACACGTGGACCCTTGCTGAGACTGTAAAGGATTGCATACCATTCTATGTGGGGGGCCCTCCATAACTCAAGCATCTTTTTTTGTTATCCTCACTATCTGTCTGGTTCATGAACATAACGCTATCATATCCAAGAGAACCAAAGGGGAATGTGATTAGGTACTACTCAATCTCAGCCTCTCAAGCCATTGAAAATGCATGGGGCTTTTGAGTCCACTGAATTGACTACACATATATAATTAGTGTGTTTGGGCAGGTTCGTATTTTTCATTTTGTATTGTGTGCGTACTTACCCCACGTTTGGTTGGAGGGAATGGAATGGAATCAGAATTGATTCCTTCCATTTTGTGTGTTTGGTTGGACGGAATGGAGGGCGGAATGAAATCCGATTACTAAAAGAGAAGGAATCACAATTCCTTCTCCCACCTTTGGTAATCATTATTCCATTCCCATCTAAACTTTTTTTTTTCCAATTTTACCCTCACTTAAAATATAACCTTAAATTCAAATCTCAAATTCTCAAACCCAAAATTCTAAAACCCTAAACCCTAAACCCAAAATTTCAAAACCCTAAACCCTAAATCCAAATCCTAAAATCCTAAAACTTTAAACCCTAAACCTCAAATCCCTAAACCCTAAACCCTAAAACCCTAAACCTTAAAACATAAATCCCAAAACCCTAAAACATAAAATCCCAAATCCCTAAACCCTAAACCCTAAATCCCAAATTCCAAATCCTAAAACCCTAAATCCTAAACCCCAAATCCCCAAATCCCTAAACCCTAAACCTTAAAACATAAATCCCAAAACCCAAAACCCTAAAACATAAATCCCAAAACCCTAAACCCTAAACCCCAAATTCCAAATCCTAAAACCCTAAACCCTAAATCCCTAAACCCTAAACCCTAAACCTTAAACCCTAAACCCCAAATTCCAAAACCCTAAAACCCTAAACCCCAAATTCCAAATTTCTAAAACCCTAAACCATTTTTAGAAAAATAATAATTTTAACCCTAAACCTTAACCTACAAATATAACCCCAAATCCTAAATCCCTAAACCCTAAATCACACATCCCAACCCTCAAAACCCTAAACCCTATTTAGAAAAATAATAATTTTAATAATATATTTCTTTTTAATTAAGTAATACTTATTTAAAAAAATAATGATTTCAATAATGTATTTTGTGTGACGAAAAAATAGTAATTAAATGACATTATTTGAACTTTCAGCATGTAGGGGTATTAAGGTCATTTACAGCTTTTTTCATTCCATTTCAGTGGCAAACCAAACATTATAATCCTGATTCTGAGATTGATTCCAGTGATCAAACCAAACAAAATTGTTTCCTTTTCATTCCATTCCATTCCGATTCCGATTCTGATTCCGATTCAATTCCACGAACCAAACACTACCAGTGTTTATATATTAAAATAACTATTATTTTTAATCAAATTATTAATAATAATAAGAAGAAAATTTAATAATTTTAATTAAAAAATAATTTTGGATCAAGCCCACGAACACATTCTATGTTTTTAACGTAAAACCCTCCATGCCTTTTGACATGCATAACATAATGCCATGTGTCGTCTATAAAAATGGAATGTTAAGCTAAAGGATAACCAATTTTGATGTATAGTTTCGATAGATAATAATTTAGAAATATAAATTTAAATGAGTAAAATAAAGAAAAATAAAGATAAATTTTAATTTTTTTTTATTCTAGCCATTCCTTTCACATGAACTATTAGTTATAATTCCTCAAATTGGGTACCGAGCAAATTGGCAAACTCTGAAAGTAATTCACAACGGAACAAAAGAATCTCAGAAATCAATGAAATGGGTTTCGATTATGTTTTTAAAAATGATCCAAAATCACTTTAACATAGTTTTTGTTGAACCTCGTTGTTAAGTCTCACATCGTTCAAGAGTTAGTTAATAGTATAGTTTATAAGTCTGAACAATAGTCTTTATCCTTAAAATCGCATTTTCGAGGTTGAGTTGGGTTTGGGTTCTTTAAGTTAGTATCAGAGTTAAGTTTTTGGCTTCTTCGTCCTCCATCCGTGATTCAAATATGTAAATTTGGACTCATTTCAGTCGATGTGAAAAGAAGATATTAAGTCTCAAATCAATCAAGAATTAGGCAACAATACTGCTTATAAATCTGAACAATCTTTATCCTTAAAAACGTGTTTTCGAGATTGAGTTAAGTCTGTATTCTTTAAATCTCATAACTAGTTATATGCACCATATTTAAGCTTTAACACCAAAGAAAATACAATAACACAGCTTCCGTCTAGTTTCTCGTGTAAAATGAATGTCCAGAAAATCATATTAATAAAATAATAATAATAATCCATTTATTCTGCATAACTTCTCACAATTACCATGCCTGACATATGTGCCTCTGTAGCATGTATCCTAATTAAAGAAGTTGTAAAGTCTGGCTTCTAATTACAAATGTGTGTTAGCGTAAGAAGAGTTGTTATTTAAAAGAACTTCTCACATCCACAATATTTATTTTGCAACAAACTCCTGAACCGACGTATATAAGTATTAAGGTTCTGCTATAATTATTAGTGTTAAAAGAGTAAAGAAATTGTTAAGTACATCTCCATCCGGTTTAAGCTTTTGATGGATTTAGATTTCGATAACTTCTTACCTGATATTGAATTTGTATAATAACTATCGATATCAATTAAAAAATTTAAATTTAATTAACCCGGTAAAAAAACAAACGAACTTATTCTTAAAGAAAATTTAAATAATAATGATACTTTACAAAGATAAAATAACAGAAAACAATGTTAAAGAATATATTTTTTGTAATAACTAGTGCCTGATATGTTTACAATTAGCCTTAATGTTATCCTAATTGTTATAATACAACAGCCTTAACACATTGATCAGTGAGAAGCAATATACTATTATTAATCAAAGTAATCTTCAAGTAACCTTAGTCCTAAAACGATTAATTAATTATGCATGGAAAAGTCAGCCTAATTAAGCATGTTGGTTTAACCTGAAAATCGTCTTGTTACTAATTAAGTGGAGACAAAGGTGCTGATAAAATCATAAGATAATATAAAAAAATATTGGGTGACCCTTCTGAAATAATGGAGGTTGGACTGACCTGATAAAATAATTTAATGCCTTGACTGCGGAGCCTTATTAATTGGACCCTAACATGAATCATGATTTTACAGCACTAACAGTATCAGTTTGTTGTATACCATTGTTTTTTTGCTTCTCTGCAATCTGCACATGACTGTTAGACCCATCTAACATGCAATGATATAAATACAATACACATTGAATTTCTCTCGACAAATTTACCTGTTAATTTTTTTTCTCTTTTTTTTTTCTTTTTAATTCTCATCTTCTTATAGTAAATTTAGATAAATTAATAAATATATTACTAAATTATTATAAAAATTATAAACATATTATCTGAACTTATGAGTGATAAAAATAATACTCAAATATTATTATTTATATAAACCTATTATTGAAATTTTTATTATTAATATAAATCTATCACCAAACTTTTTATTATTGATACAAATTTACGATTAAACTCTTTACAATTGTACAAATTTATTATCGAAAATATAACGTAACTATCAATTATATTTGTACCATTAATTATAATTAAATATTAACTTTATTGCTCAAAAAATTAGATTATATATTTATAATTTTTAAAATATTTTCACGACATATTTGTTAATTTATTGGTAAATTTTAAATATTGCTTATAAAATTTAAAAAGATAAAAGGTTATTCATCTGTTTGCTAAGTGTTTCAGATGAGGTGTATCAAAATTGCATACTCAGCTGCATAGGAGGAGTCAATTGGGTGTCAACATTTGGGTTGAGATATATATACATTGTGATAAAAAAAAGTTCTCGTAAAACATTTACATAAGTAAAACATGTGATAACAAAAAGCGTTTATTTTTCTAATTGTATTGATTACACAATAATTATATTGTACTTTAACAGTTTTAAGTACGGTTATGCAAGAATGTTTACCAAAAGTAGGACTTTTAAATACCTTTATTCTACTTAATATATTCTTTTCATTTTTTTAAGTTTATGAACACAAGGTATTGGCTTTAAACACTAAAAAAGAGGCAGCTACAGAGAAGAGAGGAGATAGGGTAAGTGACCATATATTATTTAGTCTGTGAAAGCATATATCATTTGCTCAGGTTCATAGAGGGCAACCACTTTATATTATATTTTATCAGTGCCCATATTGCTCAGTTGCACAAAAGTGCTAAAATAAACCAAATTGCATGTAGTAAGCTTTGCACTGTACAAATAATAGGAAAACATCAACAAGCGTGTGGAAGGTGGTACTACTATGTCACCTGGACTTATGTTAACGACTTTACAAGTAATTCTTGACAGCAGAATCATAAGAATATAAAGAGTGTGTTTCCAACTTGAAGATTGTGTCCAACACATATCAAAGTAACTTTATTTTTTTTTTAATGTTTTCAAAACTGTGGTAAATATTTATAATACACAAAAACTTCTTATTTGCCAGTTTTACATACAGGCTATATATGAAGATTTTTCCTTTCAGAAAGACAAAACAAACTTATGCTAGCTAGAGCCCAACTGTATAGTGTAGTACCTGTTATTGGTGTGGTATAGTATCATATGATTTCAGGATGCAAAAACAAGATAGAGTAGACGAGATATCGTCATAGATATGCTAAAATTATCTTGATAATTAAGCAACTTGATCAGATGATGTAATGGCAGATCAGATCGATACAGGTCAAAAAAGCATCAGATTTTACAGATTTGGCAAATGCAACTTGTCAAATTATAATTCCTAATACCTTAATAAGGTTAGTAAACGTTAAGAAGTTCGTTCATCACTCGATCCATTTTTCAGGCCCAACTTTTAAAATTTAACAATCGACCATGCATGGGTTTGATTAAATAGCCTACATTTCTTATATTAAGTAGGTTATGAATGGAAAATATAGTATTTTAAATGAAGAGAGATATCATATAAATAATAAAAAATAATAATATTTAGTTTTTATTGAAAAACACAACCCCTAGTGTAAAAGCAGGTGGTGTCCTATCTAAAGGGCATAGGTTTGAATCTTGGTAGCGTGATTGTACACAATTGTTCCATTTGTTAAGGGATGTTTTAGAAATCACTTCCAAAAATATCTGATTTAAGATACTCATAAGTTCTTGCCGAAAAAGATGAAGTTTATAAAAAAATTTATAGTCTTATTTCACGTTGTTTTTTTATATTATTTAAAAGAGTTATAAATAGTAAAGAGTTGATTATTAGGATTGGGTCTCAAGGGGTACCCACTTTTGTAAAAAGAGAGAAGATTTAGGCAAATGTAATACTACACGCACGCGCGCGTCGTCGTCGTCATCCGTCCGTTACTCACAAAAAATATCTGTTACTCGTCTTTACTCAGAAAATGACTGTTACTCTTCATTACTCAGAATGGTCGTTACGTTCTCCATCCCCAGACATTACCGTTATTATCATAATGGTCACACGGTTTCTGAAACCTATAAATAGAAGACCTTAGCTCTCAATTTCAACACAACAGTCTACAATCTCATCTCACTACGAAAAAAAATCTCTCTGTAATTCTAAGTTATTTTTTCAGTTTTTCGAGTAACAAAATTTTCAAGTGTAGCATTCCGTTCTTCATCAGTGCAGTGAAGTTTCGAGACAGAGAAAAAGATTTTGGATTGTTTTATCCTGGGGACGACGGGGCTGTGTTTGCTTTCACAAATTGGGCATAGTCGCGAAACGTCTTAAAAAGAACGACCTAATCCGCAACTCAACCCAAGCATCTCATTCTAATTTATCGGTAATATTGTTTCAATATTGTTTTAATAAATTTGTTTCAACAGTTCTGCTAATACATGGGACAGTTCTTTGGATAGTGACATCACACTAGGGTAGATTTAAAAAAAAAATACTAAAGGGGAAGTAATAAGTGCTCTGTGAAGATTCTAAAACACATATCCAGAGATTATATTCACTTAGAAGCATTTAGGAAAGCATCCTTTAGGATATAATAAGGTCCCCTATGTGAGAAAACCCTTGAAAATGCTCCATCATAGGCTGCAGGGTAAAAGATAACATAATGGTACTCTATAGAGTCAATTTTTTGTCATTAAAAGAAAAAGAAGATGGATGGTCATTTCGTCGTGTTATTAAGCTGTGACTACACTATGTTTTGAAGCACGAATGAAAGAACATGCTAGCTATTCTAATCTTCAGTCAATTTTACTCCTAAGTTTATACTTTTTGTTGCAGTAAAGACAACAATATCTTCAAGACTATCCCTCTTTATTTTATAAGGAGTAAAAGAAATTAGAAGATAATTTTTTTGTTTTAATTGATAAATATATAAAATTATTATTGGATTTTTTCCGGTATCTTAAGTTTTTCAAAAACTTGATTTTTCAATAAATTTTAATATGACATAACTTTTGAAAGAGTTGATTTTTTAATAACTTCTAACATGATATCAGTATTCAAGGTTTAATAATCCTATTTATTGAATTGCAAGGGTTTCGAGCAAACATTTATGAAGAATAATAGATATATAAAAGTATTATTAACCTTTTACTCATAAGCTTAAGCTTTTGAGAGGGTTAGTAACTAACTACAAACATAATATCAGAAAACATTTGAGAGTGTTGATAACTAACTACAAACATAATATCAGAATTAAAAGGTCTTGCGTTTAAAATTTAATAAAATCGATTGTTGAATTATAAGTGTCTAATTTATATGATGTATAAAACCAACACTTATAAAAAAAATGATAAATATATAAAAGTATAATTGATCATTATATCAATGACTTAAACTTTAAGCATAATTGATTTCTCAATAACTTATAACATTATCATTATTAATATTTTTCATTTTTTTTACCTAGCCTATCTCTAATTTTTTTTTTTTCATTTAACTTTGAGAGATATTGTGATATTTATTTACTTCTATCCAATATAGACTTGATCTAGGCGTTTACTAACATATTAGGTGAGAGATGAGAGAATTCTCATAATTTTTAAAAAATCAGTATTTTATTTCTATTATTTTTAACTTAAGGAATTTAGTCTTATAAATTAAAAAATATGTATTTTAATCCTAAAATTGCAAAACTGTATTAGACTTATTGCATTTTTTAAGTATTTCGGTTGAAAAACATGGAAGTAAAAAATCTTTTGTACAAAGCTATGAGACACTAGTCCCCTTCTCCCATTCATCAGAATTCAAGTTCTCGGCGTGTATCTATGGGGGCACTTGTTGATAATTTTGATTTTTTTTGTTATAATTATGTTTTTTTTAATGATGGTTTCGATTAAAAAGCCACTAATGCAATCGATAACAATTTTTGTTTTCTGCTGACGACAACAACAATCATAATAATTTATATTTAGTTTGATTATGCATTCTAATTTCAAATTATTATTTTTTTTCGAAAAACACAAAAATGGAGAAATGTTTTGGTAACTATTTATAGTTCATAGTCAGTTGCATTAGTATTTCCCTTGAGAGAATCTTTGTACTTGATTTACTATCTATAGGAAAATGTTTGGTAGAAGATCATTAAAAATTAAAACACAGAAGTACTGAAACTAAAATCAGGCTACATTCTGCTATCTACTCCTGAAAAAATTTAAAATCAAAATCAGAACACATTATTTAAATGTCCTCGATTTCAAATCACTAAGGAAAAACTCATAATCATTATCAAATGGCCCCTATAAATTAACCAAGAAAATCACATTTCAATGATACAGTGTTGAATGCTTTCTGAGTTCTCATCATCATGAAATTTCTTATTTGTTGTAGCTATTCAGATTAGCATGGAAGGAATGGAATGATTTCTAAAACCAAAACATTATTAAGAAGAAACAGGGCTGTTGGTTGAACCAAGCTACAAGTTTTGAAATCAAACATCCCAGAAATTGATTTCAATGGGCCTATCACCTATGCCATGCAGCATATATGCTTTACCATGAGTTTGTCTTTGCACAGAGAAATTACTCTTGGCCTGATCAACTTAATTAACCATAAAAAGTTTTCAGAGAAACAGAGAGAGAGAGAGAGAGAGTGCAAAACCACTCTTAGAGAAGAGTGTTAGACAAACAAGAATATTAATTTCATCATAAAATTTATCAATAACTGTTGAACAATCTTAGTGCTTATAATATAATGTACTACAAGTGCACCACATGGTCTGCATCAAATAGTCTTTAGATAATGAGTTCTGGTGTCACAAGAAATATCACTGATCATGTCGCTTCATAATTCATATACAAATAAGCTATATGGATTTTTACGAAATTGGTACATTTTAAGTAATTGTATACTAATTTTGATATACTTTTTTACTCTTATTCTCAACTAGTACATTTAGAGTATTCTTATTTAAGTTATTGATAATTATTTTAGTCAATTTTTAACAATAATCTCAATGATATAAAATATTTCATATGTATTTAAAATTTATCAAAATGATTATCATTAAAAATACTTGATGAGAATAATGATAAAATAGAAATAATGATACCTCAAAAATACCAACCCTAATTTTGACCCATCAAAGTTCCCTTTCGTGGTCTTAAGAAGATTCACGGGGTTTGGTAATTGCATAATTGGTATACCACATTGCCCAATATTCATTAAGTGTACAAAAAGAAGAAAATTAACTGAAATTAGATTATTTTAGGACACTGAAGACCTATTTTGTAATCAGTCCTATTTTTAAATTTAATTTTTTGAACTCAAGTTTTTAAAATAAATGTTATTTAATTCTATTTTCAAATTCAAAATCAAGTTGAAGTATATATATATATATATATTTTTACACACATTTTTTATTGTTTGTAAAACTAAAAAAAGTTTTTTTCCTCTTCTAACTGAATTAGAAATAAGAAACTAGTTTCAAATACATAAGTCTGTTACAAAACGACTTTGGTGCAAAGGTTTATTTTCTATAATTTTTTCAAGTTAGTAGAAAAAAGATTAACAATTGATTATCTCATTACTCTGTAAAAAAAACGGTCATCTCAATGGTGAGTGAAGGCGTTGGAATTAATTGCATCTATGAACAATATTAAAAGCACTTGAGGGGGAAAAAAATATTTTATGGGGAAAAGCCACATAAAACATGTTTTTGTCTCATGATCAGACCAATAACATCCCAGATGCATAAGCTATAGCAAAAATCGATCATTGCCTCTTACTACAATTTCTCGCAAAAAATTTCAAAAGGCGGCTTCATAGCTGTATGACAGTTGCCAAAAGTCCTTAATTGCTCTTTATGCTCCAAGGAGCTGTAACTGGAAGGTTCTTTAGTCAAAATGCAATAGCAAGTTACTCATTGTGGGGTCATGAGTGTGTTTCTTCAACTCCAATGTTCAGAACTTCTCATCAGTCTGATACATCACTGAATCTAAATGTCATGCCCTCTGAACAAGGAGCTCTGTTATTAACGTTAACGCGACCATATCCAGCTATATCCAGTCTCCTTTCTTACACCATTCGCCTCCATCAGCCTCCAAACTTCAGCAGCTTTATCCAACCTTCCATTACGTGCATATATGTCAAAAAGCAGTACGTAATTTCCAGGGTTATCTGGTTCCAACTCAAAAAGTTTTTCTGCAACTTCCCTGCCCATTTCAACATTGTTATAATTTCTGCAAGCCCCGAGCAAAACTCCCCAGACTGATGCCTTAGGTCTTATTGGCATTGAATTTATGAACTTCTTATCTTCAACTAATCAACCTGCACGACCAAGCAAGTCAACCATGCAAGTATAATGCTCGTGCTCAGGGGTGATAGCGTGCACTTTGATCATAGAATCAAAGTAGAAAATTCCTTCCTATACACTCTCAGTGTGGCTATATGCTGACAAAACAGAGACAACAGGTGATATAGTTAGGTTCCTTTCCCATTCCTAGCATTTTTTTAAACAGTTCAATAGCTTGGCTTGCATCGCCATGCTGTTGGCAAGCTGCGATTATGGCAGCCCAACAACCCACTTTAGGAACCTCAGTTTCTTCAAATACATGAAAAAGCATCAACCAGCCTCCTACATTTTGCATACATTGTAATTAAAGAACATGTGACACGTGCATTACTCGGAAACCCAGCTTTTATAATCTGACTGTGGATCAAAGTTCCCTGCCGCAATGCTACAAGGCCAACTGCAGCACCAAGGACAGAAGAATAAGATGATTCATCAGGTCTTATCCCTGCCCTTCTCATGGCCCCAAAATAATTACACGCACCCTCAAATTTCTCATTACAAATGCATCCGTTTACCATAACATTCCATGTAACAATGTCTCTCACATGTATGCTCCAAAACAATTCAACAGCATCATCATACAGCCCACATTTACAGTACATGTCCTTCAAATAAGCCAAGGTTACCAAACCATGCTTGATAACGATGCCATGAACTAGTCTGCCAAATCCTAGGGCACACATATTCTCCCTGAACAATTCTCTGAAAATGCCAATAGCTTATATCATAAAGTCCATTTTGTAAGAAACCAACAATCATAGAATTCCAAGAAACGATATTTCTCGGGGCATTTCATCGAACACCCTCTCAGCAAAACTCATATTGGAGAACTTGGCATACATATCAAGCAATGCACTCCCAACAAAAACATGTCGTAGCCAAGTTTACAAATCAAAGAAAGCGGTTGTTGCCCATGAGCAACAATCATGGTGTCCGCACAAGCTGCAAAGTTGCAGACAAAGTGAATTGATTTGGTAAGAAACCAGAACACATCATTTGATTAAAGAAAGTCAAAACTTCAAAGGGTTTGTTGAAATGGGATAGTTGAGTGATGAGAGATGTCCAAGTGACAGAGTTGGTTGGGACTTCATGGGCAGTTGAGAACAAGAGCATGTTAGAGTCTCAATTCAATCTAGAAACGTTCATAAAACCATATGAACTCATAATTTAAATGCAGCGGAAACAAAATTGGATTGAAAACATACCTCCTGCCATTGATCAATTTTCAGCACTTACACGAGAATTCCAATGGATTTTCTGTTCGATGCTTTCACTGGTTTCTCACACTTATTCTCTGCGTATTGATGGTGTATCTGAATTGTTATGCAGTTAATAGTGAGAGGACCCGAGACTTTATTAAGGTTCTTCCATCAAGAACCTTGTTCGGTTTCGGAACCGACATACGGTTCCGACGAAACCGAATCGTCACCACGGTTCACTAACGTTGCACCACTTTGATTTACATTCTCCCACTTGGTGCAAACGTTAAGCGAAATTCTCTTGAGTAACAAAACACATGAATCATAGCGATAGGTCCTCTAAGAGCGAGTATTATCTTCCATGTATTACAATGTATTTAGTTTCTCAAGTACTATACTTTATGTGGTAACTAAACTTAATGAATAAATCCTATATTTATTCTTGGTCCAATAAAAGATATATATTTTCTCAAATAAATTAAGGTGCACATGAATATGAGAAAATATCACAATATATAAGAGTTTCATTAATAAATTGTATATATACATTTACAAAGTGGAACCAATTCCCATTTTCTCTACATGATCCTTGAATTTCATTGGTGGCATGCCTTTAGTCAAAGGATCAGCAATCATCAACTCAGTGCTTACGTGCTCAATGACCACTTTCTTTTCCTTAACACGTTCTCTTATGGCCAAGTATTTAATGTCGATGTGCTTACTACGACTACCACTTTTGTTGTTCTTAGCCATAAATACAGCAGTTGAGTTGTCACAGTATAATCTTAATGGCCTAGAAATAGAGTCAACTACTCTAAGCCCGGAAATGAAACTCTTTAACCATACACCATGCGATGTGGCCTCAAAACATGATACGAACTCGGCCTCCATGGTGGAAGTAGCAGTCAAGGACTGTTTCGCACTCCTCCAAGACACAGCTCCACCGGCAAGCATGAAAATGTAACCAGATGTTGATTTTCGTGAATCAATACAGCCAGCAAAGTCCGCATCGGAGTAGCCAATTACTTCCAATTCATCGGTTCGTCTATACATGAGCATATAATCCTTGGTTCCTTGTAGGTACCTCATCACTTTCTTTGCAGCTTTCCAATGGTCAACACCTGGATTACTCTGATATCTCCCTAGCATCCCAACAACAAATGCAATGTCAGGTCTGGTGCAGACCTGAGCATACATCAGGCTTCCAACAACTGAAGCATATGGAATGGTTTTCATTTGTTCTCTTTCAAAATCATTCTTTGGGCATTGGTCCAAATTGAACTTATCACCCTTCACAATGGGAGCAACACTTGGTGAACAATCCTTCATCCGAAATCTCTCTAAAACTTTGTTGATATAGGTTTCTTGAGATAAACCCAAGACACCTCGAAGTCTATCTCTATGGATCTTAATGCCAATGACATAAGATGCCTCACCCATATCCTTCATATCAAAATTTTTAGAGAGGAATTGTTTTACCTCGTGTAGCAAACCCCTATCATTGGCTGCAAGCAAAATATCATCCACATATAGCACCAAGAAACAAATCTTACTCCCACTAACTTTCTGGTATATACATTGATCCATAACGTTCTCTTCAAAACCAAATGAAGTGATGACGTTATGGAATTTCAAATACCATTGACGGGAAGCTTGCTTTAATCCATATATGGATTTATTAAGCTTACAAACCAAATGCTCACCATCACTAGAGAAGAATCCTTCAGGTTGTTTCATATAAACCTCTTCCTCTAGGTTACCATTAAGGAAAGCCGTTTTCACATCCATTTGTTGCAAATCCAAATCAAAATGGGCAACCAATGCCATGACCACACGAAGTGAATCTTTCTTAGATACAGGAGAAAATGTCTCTGTGTAGTCGATTCCTTCCTTTTGAGTGAATCCTTTGGCAACGAGTCTTGCCTTATGTCTCTCAATGTTGCCTTTTGAGTCTTTCTTTGTTTTGAAGACCCATTTACATCCAATGGCTTTCACACCATCAGGAAACTTGACGAGATCCCAGACTCGGTTAGACGCCATAGAATCCATCTCTTCTTTCATGGCATTGTACCATAAGTTCGAAACCTCAGAACTCATGGCCTGTGAAAACGTCTCAGGATCATTTTCGGCTCCAACATTATAGTCACATTCTTGTAGATACACAACATAATCATTAGGAATCGCTGATTTCCTTACTCTAGTAGATCTTCTTAATGTTGCATCAACATTCTCCTGAGGAGCAAGATCATGTTGTTCAACTGGTTGTTCAACAGTTGTAGGCATCTGTTGAACTTCAACATCTACTGGATCAGGATCAACAGCTTGTGGTACTTCTAAGACTGGTTCTTCAACATGCATTTGTACTCGAGGCATGTTGTTAACAATAACGATCAGTCCATTACTTGAAGTGGCATATTGAGCATCTGAATGATCTTTCTCAGAACCAATGCTCTGGGATCGATCGCTCCCACTAATCAAGTAATTCTTAAGAAATTTTGCATTTCTTGATTCCACAAACCTAGTGTTGTGAGATGGACAGTAAAATCTATAACCTTTAGACCGTTCGGCATATCCAATGAAATACCCACTAATGGTCCTTAGGTCCAGCTTTTTCTCTTGTGGATTATAAATCCTCACTTCAGACGGGCATCCCCAAACGCCAAGATATATGTTGCAAACTCGGTTTCCAACCTTTCCATAATTCAAATGGTGTCTTTGAGACAGCCTTGGTTGGAACTCGGTTTAATATATACACAGCCGTCTTTAAAGCTTCAATCCACAAGGATTTAGGAAGATTGGAGTTGCTAAGCATACTCCGCACCATGTCCAAAAGTGTTCGGTTTCTTCTTTCTGCTATACCATTCTGTGGTGAACCAGGCATAGTGTATTGGGCAACTATGCCATGTTCTTGAAGAAACTTAGCAAACGGACCAGCGCTTGTCCATTCTCGGTGTATCTACCATAATATTCACCACCTCTATTTCATCTCACAATCTTTATTTGCTTTCCACATTGTTTCTCTACTTCAACCTTAAAGCTTTTGAAGGCATCCAATGCTTCGCTCTTATTATGAAGCATATAGAGATACATATATCGAGAAAAATCATCAATAAAGGTGATAAAATATTTCTGACCTTGAATGTCCATGTCTGGACAACATATATCCGTATGTATGATTTCTAATATGTTTGAACTCCTATTGGCACCTTTCTTTGACTTCTTAGTTTGCTTTTCCTTAATGTAGTCCATACATGTCTCAAAATCAGTAAAATCTAGAGTACTAAGTACCTCATCTTTCACTAATCTTTTAATTCTTTCTATGAAGATATGTCCTAATCTCTTATGCCATAACGTAGAAGAGTCATCATCAATAATACACCTTTTAGTGTGAGCTTGAACATGCATGGCGTTATGAGTGGCATTATTTCGTAAATTAATGCAGTAAAGATCATCAGACAAAATACTATTCCCAACACAATCAGATTTATTAAATAAATTGAAAGATGTTTCTGAAAAGTGAAAGGAATAACCATAAGGTACAAGTCTTGAAATTGAAATCAAGTTTCTAGAGAAACTTGGAACATAAAAGGTCTTTTCTAATTTTAAAATAAAATCACTACTTAAAATCAAACTACATGTCCCTACAGCCTCCACATGTGAGCACATCTTGTTACCGGATAAGATGTATTGCTTACTTTCCACTGGCTTCCTTAGATTTTGCATACCCTGTAAGGAGTTTGCAAAATGGATTGTAGATCCAGAATCAATCCACCAGGTGTTAATATTAACATTAACCATATTAGATTCATAACAAACAAACAAGGTTGGATTACCTTTATACAATCTTTCTTCATGTGTCCCTTCTTTTTACAAAAGAAACACTTGGATTCTTTCTTAATATCAACTTGAGGTGGAATTATCCCTTTTCCTTTATGCTTGTATTGAGATTTTCCTTTCTGGTACGTTGTAGCCAACATTGCACTTTCACCAAATTCCATAACAAGCCTCCCTTCCTCTTGAACACACATGGTCATTAGTTCATTGATTGACCATTTATCTTTATGTGTATTGTACGAGATTTTGAATGGCCCGTACTGATGTGGGAGAGTGTTAAGAATATAGTGCACCAGGAAGGATTCCGACATTTCAACCTCGAGATGCTTAAGTTGAGCCGCAATGTCCCTCATTTGCATAATGTGCTCGCGCACACCTTTCACACTGGTGAGTCTTAAAGAAGAGAACTTCATAATAAGGGTGCTTGCTAAAGCCTTATCTGAAGTGACAAATTGATCATCAATGGCCTTTAGCAAGTCTTGAACATTGTTATGTTGATCAACAGAACCACGAATATCAGTAGAGATTTTAGTCTTAATAAACATCATACTAAGACGATTAGATCGTTCCATTGTTCATAAAGCATGATATTCTGCAGTAATCTTGGTTTGAGTAATTTTAGGTGGTTCGTTTTTCCTAATAGCATAATCAATATCCATCCACCCTAATTGAAGGAGAATTCTTTCCTTCCATATTTTATAGTTATCCCCTTTCAGATCGGGAATATCACAGCGGATATCAGAGAAATTTACAGGTTGAGAAGCTGCAATTAAAGATTATATGCTTATTAAAATTTGAGGCCTAAACTATAGTCATTCTTTACCAATGTAAATCATGAATAATATGAATCTAGTGACATAAAACTTACCTGTGGGCTAAAGTTTTAATTCAATTAAATTCATCCTAACTTTACGATAAAACTATCAAATTATGTTCCTTTTCCTAATCCCTGTGGGTAAATTAGAAAATATAATTTGATATTATATCCTAATTAATCACACAAAAATATAATAAAAATTCCTGTGGGATAATATCTATTATATCACATATGATTAATTACAATTAATATTTATTTTCTAAATGTGATCCTAAATAAACTTTATTATAGTTTTAATTAATTAAAGATGCTATGGCTACTCCCTAATTAATTAAACTATATGAATCACTTAAATATTAATTAAATCCTTATACTCAATTATTGCATAAAACCATAAGCAATATTAATTTAATTTCAAATGTGCAAATATTATTTATCTTAAATTGCATATATGACAATAAATTATACAAGCAAAATTAAATAATATAAGCACTAAATAAATCTATAAGAGCTATTAAAAAAAATTAATTTAATTATACATAAATTATTTAACTAAATTTTATATGTATAATTAATTGCAAAATTTATACATATAAATATACAAAACAAATAATTTAAGCATAATGTATTTAAATAAAATTTTAATGTGTCCAAAAATTATTTAAATAAATATAACATGTATAATAAATATTATACATATGATAAACATAAATTAAAATTATATTCGAATTTATTTGTATTTTTTTTTTTTTATTTAAAAATCAAACTCGGAATATATATAAATATAAGTTTGATACAAAATAAACGAAATATATGTTGCAGCCCAATGGATGAGACTAATCAAAATTACACGTAGGATCCGTGTTCGAGTCCCAGACTGACATTTGTTTTGATTTTTTTTTTTTAAATAAAACTTCATCTTCACCTCTGTGGTCGATCAGGCAGTTTTACACTAACGGATACCCGTAGTATCTTTCTATTCCTGACGGAATCCAACGTTCTTTTTATCAAAATTCTCAGAATTCAATTTCCAAGTGATTCATGATCTTAATTTTAAGTAAAAACTTTATTTTAAACAAAATGTTAATTAATGAAGAAAATAAATACCCACGGCAAATTGAATTTATTTTCTTCATTGTTTTTCTAGTTTAATTTTACAGAATCATTCAAAAATCAATATTGAAACACTTTATAATTTCCATATGCATCAAAAACAATCGATATAAAAAACCCAAAATTTCAGTTCTGGTGAAGCATAGCAAAACAGAGTTGTTTTCAAATGGCTCTGATACCAAATGTTAGAGTCTCAATTCAATCCAGAAACGTTCATAAAACCATATGAACTCATAATTTAAATGCAGCGGAAACAAAATTGGATTGAAAACATACCTCCTGCCATTGATCAATTTTCAGCACTTACACGAGAATTCCAATGGATTTTCTGTTCGATGCTTTCACTGGTTTCTCACACTTATTCTCTGCGTATTGATGGTGTATCTGAATTGTTATGCAGTTAATAGTGAGAGGACCCGAGACTTTATTAAGGTTCTTCCATCAAGAACCTTGTTCGGTTTCGGAACCGACATACGGTTCCGACGAAACCGAATCGTCACCACGGTTCACTAACGTTGCACCACTTTGATTTACAGAGCAAGCTATAGGAATTAAGGAGGTTGGTGAAAAGGAAAAGGAAGGAGGTTATAGGCGTTTGTAACAAGCTGGGTGTGAATTTGGGAGACATGTTTAAGACTTTTGGCTTGGATGACAAAATTGAGAAGATTATTGAAAAGTGTGGGTGTGGAAACTGATGAGTAATTGTGAAGAGTGTTCCTGAAAGAAGTAAAATAAAAGCACACATTTCGATTGGCAATTGGATCGAAGTGAAATTTCATAATACCGCAAAAGTTAGAGGCCTAACTAACACCCTAAGCCAGACTAATAGGCTACAGAAGAAGACCGAAGTGCAAGTAAAAAATAGGCATATACAACATAGTAGTATTTGACATGTAGTATAAGACTCAGATTTCTTTACAGTTCCTTTATTGCTTATGAGATTAACATAATGAGTTGCTTGATTGTTAAGCCTTGTTTCCTCTAGCATACGTGGAAGTTCATTCACATTTCAATTATCTTTCATGGTGTTATAGTTTATTTGGAACGGGACATAATTTGAAGGAAGTGAGTTTATAATAAACTGCACAAGAAAATTCTCATCCACGTTCAACCCCAAAGACTTAAGTCTTGCAGCTACGACAACCATCAAAATTTATGGAGGTTAACGTATCCATTAATGTCCCAACAAGAGACTTGTTAGAAGTTTAATTAGGAAGATCTTCCACAGATTTCAAGAATTCTTTTGTAATTTCAACTTTAGAAAATGTGGACTTGACCTTATTTGCTATACTCATTCGCATAATTATTAGGTGCTTCTGTTCAATCATTCCTGGAAATTATGGTAAGTCTTTTCTCCCTTAGCCTTAGTATATATTTATGGTCCCGTATTCTACTACGAGAAGTTTCATAGATTATATCTCCAATCTGAAATACGATAACGAGTTTTTTTCGCCTTCTTCAAACCTCGAATCTAGTACCGAACTTTATAAATATGTAAGGCTTAAGGACTAAGTCCTAAGGTCGAGGCTTGGAAAAAACGAAAGTAACTTGTTAACATACTTCATATTAGAGATAGAGTCTACGGATGTTCTCACGATAAAGTACGAAGCCCATAAATATATTCTCACATTTATTATATTAATTAAATTAATAAAGATATAATAAATATCTTAAATAAATCGGATAAAACATTTTTTTATTTTATTTATTTAGCAATCATTTACATAATGATAACATCATTCGACGTATAAATAACATAATTATTCAACTCATTTCATTTAATTCATTCAGTAAAAAAAATATTTTTATTTTCTTACATTGTTAAAATATATATTTAATTATGTCGTAAAAATAATAAATATATATCTTTTAAGTAAATTAAAAATAAAACTATATGTATAAAAAATATTATATCATACTATTAAAACTATATAATATATTCATATATAATCATTATTAATATGCGTTTACTAATGGGCGATAATGTAAGTATCACACACCATGTTATAATTATAATATATTATCATTTTTATAATTTACCCATAAATATTATAATCATAATATATTATTATTTTTATAATTTATCCACAAATAAAATTAATATAACAAACACATTATATATATATATAATGTTATTTATTTTATCAATAAAATTATATTTATCCATTAATTTTATCATTTTTAATAATTTAATTCTTTAATAAAATTTTCATAATTTTTTATCTACTAATTTTTCATATTTAATAATTTTAGTTTAAATTTAAAAATTAGATTAAATTATATTGTATTAATAAGATTTAACGTATGAAAAAAATTATTTAATTAATTAACTTTTAAATTTTAACATATTTAGAATATCTTTAAATTTACACTTAAATATACAAAATTTGTTGAAAAAAATTATAAAAATTTGTTAGAAACCAAAATATTAGAAGTGATAAAATTAGTAAATAAAAAGTGTAGCTCACGAATAATATCACAAGTAAATGAAATTGTGCAATAAATCATACAAAAATCATTAGTTCCTTCATTTATTTTAATGAATTCTTTAACACGTTAAAAATAGTAATAGTCATTGTCTAAAATATTATTTACATGGAATAAATTATAATAATTTAATTAATTTAAAGTTAACTACGGTTGTAGTATAAATATAGTCATAAATTTATCAAATTACTAAATGTTAATATATATATATATATATTGAGAGAGTTAATTACTTAATTTGCAATTATATTCAATAATAACGTATTATTTGCGTACAATATTTCATATATATTAAATAACATATAACAGTATCATAATATACAATAAATATTAATTAAATATCTTATATATTAAAAGTTTTAATGTTTATCTTTCTTCTTCTTATTTATCTCTTTTCTTTCACTACATCAATAAATATCAAAATATTCATATAATATATATATTTATTATAAATAATTATTTTATATAATTTAATTACTTTTATTACATTAAAAATGATAATTTATATAATTTATGATTACTCGTTTAACGAGTGTTCGATCAATTCACTTACGAGTATATCATTTTTTTAGTTTTATACTCATTATTGGTCGTTCTCCACTTTTTTATTTTTGTTAATTTTTTATACTAATAAATATCAAGATATTAATTATCTAATACAATTATTTTTATTACATTAAATGTGTCAATTCATATTATTCATGATTATCTATTTAACGAGTGTTCGATCATTCTACTTATGAACACATCATTTTTTGTTAGTTTTTGTTAATTTTTTACATCAATAAATAAAAAAATATTCATATAATAAATGAATTTTCACTTTTTATTTTTTTTACATCAATAAATACCAAAATATCTATATAATAAATATATTTTTATGAATACTTATTTTTTATAATATAATTGTTTCTACTATACTAAGAGTTTCAATTCATACCCTCAATAAATGTCAAAATATACATATAATAAATAATTATTTTTTATAATGTTATTATTTTTATGATATTAGGGATAATAATTCATGCATTTCATTACTACACATTTAAAGAATATTCGATTAATTTATTTATGAGAAGATCATATTTTAGTTGAATTAAAAAATTTCACATAAATATCAAGTCATATATAATATCAATTAAAAAAATATTTGTATGTCACAACAATATCATGTTTTGTTTAGCTAATCATTTTTGTATGTCATATATCATATAAATTAAAAAAGTAAATTAATATACATTATTTTTTATTCAAATATGACACAAAAACACAAAATAAGTTCGTTCAGGTAGTATTTATCGTGTTCAGGTTGCATTACTTTTTTAAATAATAAAAAATAATAATTGAATAAGTTCATTTATACTGTGTTATTATATTTTATTTGTTTTTAAAATAAATTTATGCAAATTTTGTCAATATCGTCTCAAATCACTCGTATTTGTTCATATTTGAATCGTATGTCGGCACAATTTGTACCTATTACTCATAAGGTAATATTGTATGCATAAAATAATGTATCAATGTTAGATTAGGAGTTAAATTAAGGATATAAGATGTTAATAATTGTAATACTTAATAACATAGATAATTATATTATACCATATAAACTAACGCTTTCATGCATATAATTGTGATAAAAATTACCAAAATAATTATTATCATAAATTTATTTTTTATTAAAGTAAAAAAATTAACTATTTATTTTAATATTATTACTCCATACTAAAAAAAAATGCAACATTAATTTCACATATTATAATAAATTCAACTAAAAAACTAGGTATCAATGTACGCCACGTTAATACTAAAAAACTAGTTTTGTAATTGTTTATTTAAAAAAATCGATAATTTATATTTGATAAATATATAATATTATTAATAAATAATTATTATTATTATTGTTTAAAAAATTATTTTAAAAAATATAATTAAATATTTTTAAATATAATTTTTCTTTATTATATTTTTACTATACTCTTAAAATAAATAAATAATTTATTTATAACTTTAGTGAACATGAAATAAACAATAATTATTATTTTATTAATAAATAGTTAATTAATTTATTATATATATATATATATATAATGATAATTAGTTTATAAACAATAGATGTAATACTTTATCATAATATCATATAATTTAAATATAAGTGATATTTTATTTAACAAATAAATAAAATATAATAGAATTAAACATATGAACTTAACACATTAAACATAATTTAATTCATAATAAGCATATTTATGAACATATTTTTTACTTAAAAGTAATATAGTTAGGTGATTATTTTTTAATTTATATTATAAAAATAGATATAACATAATCTAACATAAAAAACATGATTAGTTTGATATAATTATAACTCTTAAAATAAAATTTAAGGTTTATAATGTAAAGTTAATACAAATAAAATTATTAAATATAAATTTATAATTATCAATTATTATAAAAATAGTTTGAGATTTATTATGTACAAGGAAAAAAATTAAAATTAAACCTTAAAAAAGAAAGAAAGAAAAGGAAAAAAGAGGAGCTTGGATAGTGACCAATGTTTCCATTTAGGAGGCTTTTATATATGAAAGAAATTATTCATCCTATTAATTTCTTGATCTTATTTTAATTGAGATATATAATTTAGATTTAAAAATAAATAACATCACCAAGCATATTAGCTTGGATTTTGATGAAAAAAATGATCAAGCAAATTATTTGATTATTAAGAGGGAAAAAATCCCCAAATAGTCCAAAAAATAAATATTTTAGAATTAGGATTCTTATTTTTGGTTTTATGATCCAATTTTACTCTTCTTGAAATTGGCTAATTTTTCCTCTTCTTTTAGTGTTGATGCAGTCTAACCTTTTTCTAATTCTTTTGTGAATCAAGGTTTGTTTGTATTTGCTGAGTTTTTTCTCATCGAAGAACCCTTATCTCTCTATAAGTTGATTGACTTTTTGGATATCGTTCTCTGGTGTATATGTGTTTGGTATAATGTTGATTGACGATAGGTATCTACTCATCTGGATGATCTCACACTTAAGATCAAAGAGCTCATTAACGAAGAGCAAAAGTCAACAAAATTAGTGATTGTTACTCGTGTAATCATTGAGAAATTTGTGAATCCAAACGCTTTGTTGAGAGTTTCAATATGTATGGGCAAAGTGGGTATTGAACTCAAAGCTTTTGATCGTACTATGTTTCTCTTCTACTTCGAAGAGGAGGACTTGATGTTAATAATTAATAAAGCTCTGTGAAACTTCAATAATTCTCTTTTTCTGGTGAAGATTTTAATCAGGTATGTGCTCCTTACAATTGCATTTTGATTTCTCACCAAGTTTGAGAAAACTTGCTACAATGTTGAAAATATCTAGAAAGTTTAACGCGGTTCTAGAATTAAACTAAGCTTCTATAATTAATAGATTAACTAGGTATGTGAAAATTTGTTTTAATTTGAGTCGTGTTTTATTTTCTGATGTCCAAATTTCTTTGATGATCAAGTATTTGGTTCAAGAGTTGTATGGATTGACTTGAGGTAGGAGCATCTATCTTATTTTTGTTTCCATTATGGTATCCTTACTTATGATACTAGGGCTTGTATGACTAAGTAGGTTGAATGTGACCTTTAGTGATAGGCATGTTAATTTTGGGAATTGATTACAATTTGATTTGAATCTTAACACTTTTGTGTATGTGAATGGTGGACCCGGTGTGTCTACTTCCCAGGAATTAGTGAGAACATTATAAATAGTATTTTTGGGCCAATGATAACATTAATGATCCTAATGTGGTCATCGATGGTCTAATGAAAACTAGGATGGGAAATGTGTATAGATGGCATAAAATAAAATGGATAATGGTGTAGCTAGAAACATTGTAAATAGTATTTGTTTTAGATGTGTGTTTGCTTTTTGTTAAGAACCATTTTAAGGGTTGTATGGTCTTTGGTGGTTAATGTATGGTTTACTTATTTTGCTTACATTTTTAAGGTGTTTGTCGACCGTTCGCATCTTATAAGGCTTAGTAGGGTACTAGATTTGTTTCATCTTTATAGGTGAGATGATAAAACTATTTATGTGTTCAATTGTATTTATATTTGTTTGTTTGTCTTGAGTAATAATTTCTCTATTTTTGACAAAAAAAAGAGAAATTATTTGATTAAAAAATAGATAAAATAATACTTATAATAATTATTTAAATTATAGTTATAAAAATAATATTTTTTTATTTTTAAAAATAATAATTTTATGATAAATTCATATATTTTCAATTATAAAACTCAATTAAAATAATTAATATTTTAACATATTCTAATAAGATATTATTTAAATTAAATTATTATTATTTAAATACTTTTAATATTAAATTTTTTAATATAATATCAATTACTATTTTTATGTTATTTTATATAATTTTAAAATAAAAAAAATTAAATTACTGATCTATAAAAATATTATTTATTACTCACAAAATATACTGATAATTAATTATTTTATTTTTTATTTCTATTAAATATTTAATATTTTAAAAAAATTATACTAATGTCTATGTTATCACGAGCTAACCAATCAATAGTTTATCATTCTTCGTTTGCACGATCGAAGGTCGTAACTACAATTTACATCAATCTGTACTATGATACGTGGCAGCCTACCATGCGTCTGTCTAATAATTTCAAGCACTGCCCACGTCACAACGCACTTTTTTCTCGGTGGAGGCAACGCCATATATGGCAAAATCAAAATCCGTCTTTTTTTTCAATGATTTTTTTTAAATAAACAAATTATAAACGTTTAGACACATTGACGGTGACTTGGTGAGAGTAATTGAAGCCAACTTGCCAATATAAATTGTTTAAATTCAATATTTGACCCGCAACCCTATCCCATCTTTTCTCTCAAATTGATGAAAAGTCATTATTAGTTACCATATGCATGAACCGATTTTATTTTTAATTTTTTTATTAACTTTGATTGAGAGATATTTTATAACTATATTTAGGAAAATGATTTAAAATATTTTTCTAAGATATTGGTATTTTTTTACTTTTTATTTAATTATAATGAATTTTTTTCTTATAATTAATGTACTCAATAAATTAGAATTTTAATTTTAAAAAAATTAAATTAATTAAATTTTAATATGTTATTTATTTTTTATTTAGATTTAAGTAAACGATAATTTTTAAATTTTATGTAAATATAAATACTTAAAACTTTTAAAATTTTTCATAATTTTGACACATAAATATAAAATTAAAAATGTTAAATTAACAATTAATTAATAATAATAATTTAGAACATCACTACAAAAATTTAAAAAAATTATTATTAAAGAAAAATTTAAAATTTAATTGTAGAAATTAAAAAAAAATTACAGATTGAATTGTTGAAATTGTTTTTTAAAGATTTAAATATAAACTTAAACAAAATTTAGAAATTAATTATACACTTTTATTTTTATTTTTTATTTTACTTAATTTATTATTTATTTATGTCAGTATTCCAATATAATTTACACATGTTTATTTAACATCTAATTCACATCAGATGCCACGTATACTTGGAAGTATTATCTTGGGTGATGATAGTCATGTTATGTTAGTATGAACGCAGGACAATGTATTCTTCCGCGTAAACCACGTGGTTTAATAGTAAAGTGTGAATATTTTTATTTGAAATTATGTAATTATTTATTAATTAAGATAATCAGCAGCACATGGAGTCATAGAGGTCGGTTTCATACGTGCAAAGCTGGCGCACCTGTGTACTGAGCTGTATCAGATGAAATTTTTACTATTTTTTATTTATATATGTTTTTATTTATTGAATAAAAATCCTTATATTATAATAATTTTTTAATGTGTGTATTTTTTTTTTACATATTTTCTTCTATTTATTAGAATCACACGTATTATTTTAAAAGATAAGTATTTATATAAAGCAAATTCATTTGTTTTCTTTAATAAATAGGAGCACTACTTAAAAGATTATTTCTTAAGTCATGATATTTAAATATCTCAAGGGGATTTATATTAAAGAAGAGTATAATGTATAAATTTAAAAGTAGAAGAGGAACTTACGGTGCCTTAAACACTCCTAAACAGCTTTTTGTCCATACTCTTTATTTACACCACTCACTGAATCATATAAATAGAAAGAAAAAAAAATAAGGGTTAAATAAGTACATGAAATTATAGCCAAGATAAAAAAAAAGTATATTTAAAATAACGTGCAACAAATTATATTATATAACACCTAATGATTAATTAATAAAAATTAGTTTAATTATTTTAATTAATAAATAATATTATATTAATTATTATTCTACAATAATTCACTATAAATAAAAATGTTCGATCATATTATATCATATATTTAATATTAATTAAAATATAAAAAAATTATTGTTTATTTAATAATAACCAGATATAATAATTAAGAATACAAAAAATCAATATTATATTTTTTATCCGTCTATTTTAAGTTAATTATATTAATTATTATTTTGACTTGAAGTATACGCTAACAATTTTAAAAAAACTACATTAAATAAACGCATAAATGACGTTGGATATTAAGTTATTCATATTCAAAGAGCAATAATAATTTTATAATAAAAATAATATTTTTTAAAATCTATAATTATAAAAATATGTTTTAAATACAATTTATATATTTTTATTATTAAAAAATTATTTTATTATTTTATATTTAAAAACTGTTTAATTTATTTAATTAAATCTCATCTTATAAATATTGTTTTTATTATTATAAATTTTAAAATATTATTTTATTAATTTTTGTCCTACTCAACACCAAAAAAAGAAAAGAAAAAAGAAAAAGAAGAAGAGTGTATGAGACTATTATACTTGCAAACAATAGACGATCAACAGGTGGGATTCTTACAAGTTCTATAAATATCACCCGCTGTCTCTAGCAGTTTCTTTAAGCTTTGAGACAGCTAGTTAACGTTTTACAAGTGTTTTGTCTTCCTCAGTTCTGAAAGACTTGTACTAAATCTTTATCTTTCAGGAAAAAAGTTTAAAGAAATCTCGAGAAAGTGACTGTAAAAGATGGCCGATGGAGGAACAATGACTTGCATAGACATCCTCGTGGCTATCCTCTTGCCTCCACTCGGTGTCTTCCTCAAGTTTGGTTGCAAGGTCATTGATTATGATTGCCTTAATTCTCTACATATATATATACATAGTTAGTTAGTTAGTTAGTTAAAAGAAATCTTTATTTTATTTTATCACTTTTAGAATTTGATGATTAAGCTAACAAAGTAGTGTGGGTATTAGTTTGCAGTGTGAGTTCTGGATCTGTTTGTTGCTGACTTTGCTTGGTTGGCTACCTGGGATTATCTATGCAATCTGGATCCTCACCAAAAAGTGAAAGCTTACCTTTCTGTAACTCTTATATATGTAAGTATCCCAACTACAGTTTTGATATTAATAATAATAATTTAAAAAAAAACCAACAACAACAAAACAAACACAAAACAAAAAACTATGATGTAATGAAAGTTTGTTCACTCTGGTTGTTTATGGTTTGCAAAATATTACTCTTTACCTTTTAATTTCTTCTTTCTCTGTAGAAAAATTACATCACTATATTTGTTTGTACTTCAGGAAATAGTATATTTTAATTTGAAATGTTTCTTGAATTATTAACCTTGAAACGTTTCGAAATACAGTTTTGAAGGAAAGTATTGTTTCTTTGAGATTTATAATTTGACTTCTACGAGTTTATAGCAAGATCTGTATTAGATTTACTCTTAAATTTAAATAATATTTAACTAATTTTATGCTAAAGGCTTCCTATTTTTGTCTTAAGATTGTGAAACTGGAAATTTTATTAACAAAGAGGCTGATTTAATGTATATTTGAATATCTATTAAACATATCTTATGAGTTGTCATGTATATTGACATTTTTTTTAATTTACTTGTTCAAACGGTGACACACTAAGTAAACTAAAAAATTCATAGATAATCAGCTTTTAAGGTTGACGTTACCTGAACTTAACTTCATTTTACATAAATTTATCTGAATTTTTATCTTTACACATTATAATTTAACTCTTAAATAATTCTTATTTATAAATAGGATAAAAGTTTTTGGTATATATCTGTAAAGAGGAAAAAAAAAGCTTTATTAATGTTATAATGGTTTTTTATTAATAAATAATTTTATAATTTTTAAAATTTTAAAATTTCATAACATTTACATTAATAATCTTTACTCATGAATATTATATGAGTAACGGTATTCCTATACACGGCACATTGTAATTTAAAGTTATCCTTTGATAGAATTTTATCGTTATTTTATTCTAGCAACTTATATAAAAAAGATTATTGTCCTTCCTCATACTCATCGGTTCAACTTTGTATAATTCTTAAAATAACAATATTTAATTAGAAACTACGTTGGAATAAACATTATCCATCTTTAATCCTTATCACTTTTCGTTTTCTGTGGACAGGTGGACAAATTAAAAGGAGTTGATTATGTCAAGGGTTTTATAGCTTAATGGATATTTATTTATTTGGTGGAGCCACATGTATTGTTGATTCTTCATTTAGTGTTATCACTTTGTCAATGTAACTTTATTTTTATTTTTTAAAATCTGTTTATTTGCTGTAAAGGTGGGTTGTGTCTTTGTGATTAAGATTAAGATGATGACAATGTGAGGTTAATATATTTTTATAAATATTCTTACGTGTTTCTTAATCCATTCTATTTCTAGAGTGATTAATTCTGATGTTCCAATGGGTAAATAAAAGCATTGATACCTTGAATAAAAGATCGACACCGAATACATATTTTCGTACTCTATATCCATTCTTTGATTAACACGTCACTGAAAAAAATAACAAAAATAATATTTTAAAATTTGTAGTAAAAAAAAACATATTTTACGTCCATTGTACATGTTTTAATTATTTAAAAATAAATTATAATCATTTAAATTTATACTAACCACTTACAAATTAACTAACTAAAATGCAACAATGGAATGGAGAAAGGCACTTTGTATCTTACCTGAAGCACTTTCGTGTATGAAGCTCTGCTTTATTTGGTTGTAATATTTCCCTGTACCGTCTCTATTTATTCGCAACTTAGAGCTAAAGAACAAGTCAGGCCGGTACCTATCTGGTGCGATTGCCTAATAGTGAAAGAGGAAAGGAAGTAGAAAAGAGTGGTAATGTGGGTGTCAAAATACATGTGCTTTCACTTTCCACTGGTCATCACTCTCTTTTCACACAAGCTGGACATATGCTCGATTAAGAAAGGAGGAAGAAAACACATACACAAACTGGACATATGCTCATATTGCATTTGCATATATGTAAAAGCACAAAGTTCAAGAAAAATACAGAGTTCTTCCTAATCCACATCAAGAAAGAATATGATTATCCACCCCTTACCCCGCCCCAGAAAACCAAACAAAAAAAGACGTGAAAAAGGTAAGACACAAACAGATGACGCTTAGAGGAGAACACACTAATTTCTATATTTAGAGACACTCATAAAGAGGACAACGATCCATGATTTCCATATTTCCTCTCATCCTTTGAATTGCCATTCCCTTCGACACATGGGGCAATGTGCTTGAGAAGTCTGCGAATTCACCCATTTTAAGATGCAATGAAGATGGAAAGCGTGGTTGCATACACCCCAAACTGCAAGATCAAACACTTACCGATGAGTAACACAACTTTCTCGCAAAAGTTTTAGGAATCATCAATTCACCACTAAAAAAGGGCGGGGGAAGGTGGGGGTCTTCCTTAGAAGTATGTAAAAGTTATAATGAAGAAAAGACCATGCATCCAAAAGACGAATTTTCAGCATCTAATTGCATAATGATGACCACATCCTGAGGTGTTCAAGATACATCTAGATGACTTGTCCCTACATAGAAAAATGAATGCAGTAGAACCATATGTAAGGGGTGAGAAATTTATTGAAGTTGCATTCTGTATTCATATACTAATTTGCAAAGGAAACATTTTAAAACACTTTCACCCCACTTGGAATAAATACTAGATAATCTTCAAAGATGTACTCACTGACACTGAGTTGTTGACCACCTTATAAACAATGAAAAGAGGGGTAAAAAAATTACAACCTTAAGGCCTAACCTTAAAGTAACCTTGATAACAGAATTTAAAGTGTGTTAAACTTAAAAATGTAGTAGTATAACTAAAAGTCTAAAAGCCTAAAATCTTTGCTGCTCTTAAGTAATAAAATTATCTTTAACCAAGCAGGCTCGTTCTAGATGTCCCAAGTACTGGCACAATAAACAATCATGCTAGACCTATAATCATGCAAGTTATGCCTCATTCCATGTAAAGTTTTACACCTTGCTTCAGAGAAAAACATCTAAAGGGCTATATATGTCTTTTAACTCAGATTTTGTGAATCATATATTTTGTACGACATTGTTTCAAATTTTCGAAAGCATCTAAAACTAAACTATGTATTAATTGTGATTGAAAACTCATGCAACAGTCTTTTTCTTTTATTTTCTAGGAACGCAACAGTCAAACAGTGGAAAAGAAAATGGCTGGATCAACACACAATATGGAAAATTCACTATTACATCTGTTAGCAAGAGGAGGTAATCCAATAATGTTAGTTAGTGAAAACTTACTCAATGGGCAATCATCTCCTGGGAGTTTACAATCAGGACAACAACCATCAAATGCCATCCTACAAATTCCACAGGTTTCATCCTGTGCATCCCAAGTCCATGAAGCGACAGCATGCCACCTAAAAGTTTACATTGAGGATATAAATTATGGTTCCAAAGCAAATTAAACACAAATATGTTAGAAAGTTATACCGACATGCTACCGGAAGTATGGGGAAAAAAAGAATTGAAGCTAATAATCATGCCAATTTCATATGGAGAATTCTAAATGGTAATCAAATCCCAGAACAAAGCAAAGTTGTCAGATAAGACATCGACAACACCTGCATCTCCGGATCCATTTGAAGTCACATATCAGATCCATAGGAAAGAAAGAGGACATACTCTGTTTGACAGTCAGCAGATATTCCAAAAGAGCATTTGGTCAAGGGAAAACTGTTTCGAAGATAATCTACAAAACGCCAAATTAGTAACAAATACAATTAAAGAAATTAAAATCCCTCTACGAAAAAAGGGATTTCTATTAGAATTTATCATAAAAAAGGTCTCATGAATCATGCCATAATTTTCTCCTAACCCACTTATATAACTGTATTCATGTTTAACCACCTTCACGTTGTTAAAAAAAACATATGTTTAACACATTTATAAATATGAGTTAAACATATATTCATCACTTAACGTTTGAGAGAGATTAAAAATGAAATTCTATCTATAAAGGGGATTATACTATGCACTTAAATCATTTTCTCCACAGTGTTCATTACAGGCAAAGTTATAACCCAATCACTGAAGGAAACTATGTAAGAGCAAATGGAAGATATAATGAGAAAGTCACTCTCTTCCATAAACTTATACAGGCTTCTCCATTTATATATTCAAAGATCCCTAAAAATGATGCATATCAGTAACTTTGGGATTCTTCAAACCCACCCTTATAAGTTCTTCTTAATGAAGCAAATTTAATGTAATGAAGCAAATTAGCATAAATTTAATGTAATGAAGCTTCGAAAAGCTCTACCAGAATAAGAAGTCATAGATATATAAACAAAGAGATGAGAACAAAAATTATAAAGCAAAAAAAAAGGTCAAATTATTGCCAGAAGGATACGTAGTATATTGACCTTCATCGTGTTCCTCTGCAAGACCAATAACCCAAATGTCAGAAAAGTCTATAACTACATGTAACTAAACTCACTTGTATATCCACACATCGTCGTAATCCTGGATTCACAAATTGAAGGCAAGAGAGATAAAATAAAATGGATTGAAATCGCGTTCGATTGCGTGGAAAATAGAAAGACAAATATCACGAATAACTGCTAGGGCAAACTCGAATGGATAAGGACAAAAGCGGAGTGCCAGTTTTGCGATTGAAAATAATAATTGGCGAGGAAACAAGGACTCGATTGGTTGTAAATTGAACTGAAACCCTACAGTATTGCGAGCGACAGTTAATTCAAAGTTTACGACAGAGGACAAAGATGTTACCTTTGAAGTTGAATGAGCAAAGTGTGGGCAACGAAGGGGGTTAGGGTTTGTGCCTTTACCAACATCAATCAGGCGACTCAAACTAAGGTTTTTATCTCTTTAATCTTATTGATTTTTTTCTTCCTTTTGGCTCTCTGTTTGTCCGTGAAAGTTCCTTCAAAATTTTCTGTTTCCCTCCATAAAAGGTTAACTTTGTTCCCTTTTTTATTTTTTTTAATTGTTTCTAAAATAATAATAATATCTTTAAAATTTATAAAATAAAAATACTAACTTAATAACTTATATACGTTAGTAAAACATTAGAGGATTTTTAATCTAACGATATTTAATGTAAAAAAATTTATTATTTTTACAATTATAAATTTTAAAATTATTATATTTATTTTTTTCTAATAATTATCCGGTACTTACATAGAAACAAAGATAATTATTTTAATAAATATATATTTATATTAATTGATTTGTAATGAAATGATATATATTCTTTATAAAAATCTGGAGAATGATAACGAGATAAAATTGATAACTAATAATTCAAATTTAAAATGAAAATTTTTCCAATCTTTCTTATAAGAATTATGTACTCATTCGATCATTCGATTCTCCAACAAAGATGTAAATTGCGTTGTTTGCTGCTTTAAATTAAGTTTATTGAATTATTGTATTGGACTTGAACCCTCATGTGATTAATTCTATCATAGATGTGCAATTGTGGATCATCTTATGTACACATATTTATGTTTGAAACTTTGAAATTTGTATTGCCAAAAACAAGAGTGGATGCTGACGCTGCACACTCTTGTTTTTGGCATATATATATATATATATATTGTCATCTCTAAACAGTAACAAAACAGATACACAAATCACTAATAGCAAGCTTTTTTCGTTTTGCATATATTAATTTACTGCATTATGCTAAAGCCAACAAAAACAAAATTGGCATGATTTACAATTAATATATAATATATATTAATGTTGGAGATACATAATTAACAGCTATATATAACAATCCTGTATAAAATAAGAACAAAGATGGAACAGAAAACAAATCTTATCATAAACTCACAAACCAAAAGTAACAATAAAGTTGCAACCTTTCCAACAAAACATACACTAAGATTTTCTAAACAGGTCTTAATTAATTTCCAGCTGAGTCCACTGTCATAGTTTGGGTTTCAGAAAAATCGGATACAATGTTTCTATGAATCTTTGCAATAAAGTCATCAGCTTTCCGATTAATGGCAGGATCAGCTACCCATTTATCTCTGTCCTCGTCACTATGCCAAACAGTTATTGTATTCACAGCATCATCTATGTAGTACTGATCATCCCTTCTTGGAGGCTTTAAGAATTTGAACAAACTGCTGAAAACAGAGACGGAGCTAGTAAAATGCTTCTTTTGTTTTTTGATTCCTCCCATAAGTAATAAAAAGTTCAGTTGTAAAATTAGTTAAAACTCGCTTAATTGGGTTCTATTGGTGCCATGGAGTTAAGTATATAGCTTATTTATAGTGGGTGGTAGTTACCTTTGTTAAGATATTTGATACCAACTAGACTGGAGAGAATCTAAATACCAATATGGATGGTAAAAGGCATTTCTTGTGATTAAATTAAAACTTAATAATGTTATCTGCCGGTTTAATGTCATATTAGTTACTTCTATCTAAAAAAATGGAAAAAAATGCTACTATATATGACTCAAGAATATTCACGTTCAAATAAAAAAAATATGTATGATCTACTTAATATATATATATAAAGATTATAAATTATTAAAAAAATACCACAATTTATAATAAATAGATTTTTTTGGAAGAAAATAAACAACCATATTACATGTACAATTCTCATATGATGCATAGCTAAATCTTTATTTGCTAAATTTATAGAATGCATAGCTAAATTTTATGATAAAAGTTTGTTACATGCATCATGCATCGATGATATAAGGATTATAAATGTTGGTTATTTTATTGATAAAATATTTGTATATAAACTTGTATTTAAGCTCGTTATTAAGTCTATCAAACAAAGTCATAAAAATGTCAAAATTTTATATAGTTGTACTTTAGGTATATATGTTATAACTATGATACATATGATTACATTCATGCATTTAATAACACATATTCATAAATTTAGAATTCTTTTTACTGCTAAAATATTTTGAACTTTAATCAATTTATGAAATTACCACTTAACCTATTCTTTAAATTGTTTCATTGTTTTGAATATATATTTTAAATTTTAGGCTAAAATGTAAAATAAGATATAAGTTAAAATATAGATTAAAATATTAGATAAGGTATAACCTAAGTTATAGGCTAAATCTTAGTCTAAAATCTACTTTAAAAAAACTCTTCTTTAAATAAGAGTCTTATTGATTAATGAGTCTCCTTTAAGAGAACTATTCTTTTAAATACGAGTCTTCTTGATTAATGAGTATTATTAATTTTATTTGTAATAAAAATGATATTTATCAATTAAATAAGATTAAAGGTTTTAAATTTTTTTTATAAATAAAACTCATTATTCATTATTTCAATCAATCACACAAGAGTATTTTTCTCTTCGTCTTAATCTCTCTCTCTCTTATTTTGCAAATATAAGATCATTATTTTTTAGGCCTATTTATTTGGTTAATCGATTTGGTGGTTGTGTTTAATTGATTAATAAGTCTAATTAGTTTATGATACTTTGATCATATGTTCTTATAACTTCTTCTTTATTTTTGTTCTTGAATTGTTAGATCACATAATTGTATGTGTCATATCATAATTATTTGAGTTGATCATTGATCTTTAAATAAATTATCATTAATGAACTTGTGATTAAAATGATTATTTTAGGATTGATAGTTGATTTTGATTTATTTGATATAGTTTATTAAATCATTTATTTGGGACTATTCATTATTAAGTCTGTTATAAAATACACATGGATATTTGTATTTTTATGCTAATCCATTATTAAGTCTGTTATAAAATACACATGGATATTTGTATTTTTATGCTAATCCTTTTAAAATTGATTCATGAACGTATATAATTAGCGAAAAACTTATTGAAACATTGTTCTTGATACATCTCATGCTAATATTATAAATTATGAAAATAAAATAAGGGCTTTTAAGTAATGTACATTGTGATAATATCCTAATGAGGGCAATATAAAACCAAGTTTATACTTGAATTTTTTTTTATAATGAAAAATTAGGTGGTCCGATGGTCCTCTTAAATCATGATTGTGACTTAAATTGTTTCAACCTAAAATTATTATGTGTTATTATTTTATTTTCGTACTTTATTTTTACAAGCGATTGTATACTTTGTTTAAATTATTAAATTATAAATTAATAAAAATTAAAAATAATTTATTTATTTTCTTTTAGATTAATTAAGTACTTTATAAATTTGATTAAAAACAACCGATTATTTAAAACTTATTGATAAAGATGTGAGGTTGTACTCTAGTTTTTAGCTAGTCCTAGAAATTAGGTTTATACATATATAGAATAAAGGGAGTTACTGTTGATATTAAAATCTCCATGATATAGAGAAAGATATCTAGGGACTTTAAAAATTAACGAAGAATAAGACCCTTGTCAAATTAAGAGTCAAAAGAGGAAGAACCTTCTCTTCCTTTTTGACTAGTAAGTTAACGTAATTAACAATTGCTACAGTTAGCGACTACCAATTAGAAAATGACAAAGCTACCACCAAAAGGTTAAGCCACATTTTCCACAAAATGACGTTTCTAATTAAATTGCTGCAGATAGTAGCAAAATTCTGTGCCTTGGTTCAATCTATACTTTGTGGATTCCCGTTAAAAAAAAAATATTTTTCTTAACCGACTAAATTGGAGAAAATAGTAAAATAAATATTGCCATTGTGGAAAATAGCCTATATTCCATTTTTCTAATATAAGTAGGGGGCGTAAATTCGAATTTAGTAGACTAATCTAAGCCTATAACTTTGGATTTGGGTTCAACTCGATCCTGACACATATATTTTCATGATGGATCGGATAGATTCTTTAAATTATATGTTAGTTTAAAGTTCAATACTAAAACATTCTAATTGGTTCGTATCTAATTTTTTTAAATTTTCATTGATATAAATCATTACTTTACTTTAACGTATAAAAAATAATTATATTTTATAAAATTAAAATTTCATTTACACTTCATATCATAAAATAAATATATATAATTAAGTCTAATCTTAAAATTAATTGGATAAGATTAAATTTGAATTATTAAATATTAATAGAGTTTATGTTAGATCGAACTAAATCATTTCTTAAATAAAAACAATGAAATTAGCTATTTATCAACATGTATTTGATGATAAATGTGATTATCATGACATGTTTAATATTTAAAATTAAATAATAGAGTTGTAAAGATTTAAACATCATAATTTCTTTATAATATTATGATAGAGTTTATTAAAAATTAAACTCTATAAAAATTATGAGTGGTAATTTATGACACGATTCGATAATATGACAAGAGTTTAATCTAAACACAAAGTGATCCAATATGATATAACACGATCCATTTTAACCTACTTATTAATACTTTAATAAAATATGACATGAATATAAACCAAGTTGACTCGAATGAATTTATTGAGTTATATTTGATTAAAATAACATATTTTATTTAATTTTTTCGAATTAATAACACGATAACCAAGCGAGAGACTACCCACACTAGAAATGACCTAACATTATAAAATTATTTTTGTTAATAGATAGACCTAACACTTTTCATTTATCAAATAGATTGACACGATTTGATATCCATAACAAGAACATTGAATTATTGGATAATTCAACATTTATTTTACATATCATCATGAGTTTATAGTTAGAGACGTAAAGTGTGTTATCTTATCTCATCTTATGTATCATTTAATGTTTCTAATGAGTTCATGATATAATATTATCTCATTTTATTTAAATATCATATCATTTATATTAGAACTCTTATGAGCTTAATTTTAAATATATATTGTATCATTTTTCTTATTAAACTTATATTATAAATAATCATGTATTATATATTTTTATTATTTTGTATTATTACTTATCTTATTTAAATAGACAAATAAAATATCTCAATTAATATTATCTCATTACTAATTTATCTTATTAAAAATTAAATAAAAAAATATAATATATATTTTAAAAATTAATAATAAATTTTATTAATATCTTATTTTAATTTAAAATCAATCATAACAAACATCCCATTAACTTTTTAATTAGTATCATAATTTGAGCAACTTTAGATTTTAAATTTTAAATTTTTAAAATATATGATTTTGTAGAAAAATTTTAAAATATATAATTTAGTCTTAAAATTTTTAAATTGTATAATTTAATCATTAAATTTTTAAAATTTTATATGACTAATTAATTCAAAACTTTGAGATTTTAAAGTTTGATACTAAATTATACAATTTAAAATTTAAAAAACTTATATTAGTTTTAAAATTTTAATAACTAAGTATAAGTTTAAAAATTTTAAGAAATTAAATCTAAATCTTATCAAAATTTGAAAATAAAAACTATAATTAAGCACATTAAATAATATTAAAAATGGCCTAATTATTCAGAAAAAGAATAATAATGCATTTAAGGTATTTAATTAGAGACGCGAACATCACAACCGTTGCGTGGACCTGATTGATTACTTTGCTGATTTTTAATCTTTCTTTCTTTCCATGATTCTTTCTTTCCTTCTTTCTTTCTTTCCATGATTAAGAGCTAGATGGAATTCACTGAATTTGTCAGATTATTGGGTACTTAACTATTTAAAAAAAATAAAAATAAATAAATAATTCATAATTAAGTAGATAGTAGGGACAACTGGAAAAGGCTATGTCCAATAATATACACTTCTTTAATACAATAAGGACACACATAGAAGTTTCCAAACTGATCAAAGAATTATTTAAAGGATGAACAGGCATATTATTGGCTACTTAATTAATTAATTAGAAAGTTAGGAGGGATACGTATAAGAAAAATAAATATATTCTTTATATATTGAGTGCTTGGCAGCGTGTTGGAAAATCTTGTACCGGAATACTCAGAACTTATTAAGCTATAATATCGCATACATATTTATATGCATGTGCTGATACTTGATAAAAAAAAAATTCCATATGCCGATTATGAATAATTAATTATCAAATTATAGTATAGAAGATATTGCAATCATTGAATAGCATTTTTTTCCTTGTGAAAATGGGAACCTATATCATTGATATGTAGAAATGTTTTGTATTAAAAGGTTTTTATGAATTTAAATGATGTATTAGTTTGTGATTGTTTTTTTAATTATTTAATATTAATAAATATAAAAATTATGAAAGTTTCCTATTTCTCATAGATAATTAAATCTTAACATATTATTTACTATATATAATAGTAATATTTATTAATTTAAGATATTAAATAATATATAAATATTTTAAATAATATATTTTTTAATAATATCAAATTCATTTAATGTATTGAATGTTAAAATAGATTGAGAAATTTAAACACAAAAAAATTGATAAAAAAGCAAGATCTTGATTATTAATTTTTTTGAAAAACAAAATACTACTTAAAATTTATAAAAATAAAAAAATAACACACATCAATTAATATTTATATTTACGTTATATATTTTTAATATTAAAAAATGTTCAGTTAATCATCTCATATTGGACGTTGTTTAATTTGAATTACAATTATTTAAACTTATTTAATGTTAAAATTCGTTTAATTTGATTTCATTCAATATTATTAAGATGTTGTTTCATTGTTATAAATTTTATGGTGTTATTTTGTGTATTTTCTTTAATTCCTTGAAGAAATAACCTTAAAAGTAACTTTGTTTGTATCATTTGGACACTTCATGATTAACTTAGTTTTAGAAAAAAACACATAAATCATTCGATTGTTAAAATTATGATACTTTAATAACGTAATTTTAAAGTTATATGATTTAATTTTCTATTTTTTCAATTAAATATATCATTTACAGCCTATAGCATACTTAAACAATTTTATTAGATTTCATAAATAACTTTACAGTTATAACATAGCAGCCTGAGCATACCCCCTCATTTTAATTGCGTTGATATATATTTTCTTTTCGACATAAAACTTTTAGAAACAAAAGAACTTTCTGTAAAACTCTTCTCAATAATTCATAGAAAGAGATATTGTATTAGATATATAAGATACAAAAATGTATCCAGGTTTAATAAACCTTGAGTCTGTAACAAATTAACTTTCTAACAACTTCTATAAAACTAAGTGCTGATGTGGCTATAGCTTCTAGAAGATTGATTAAGTGTGTGAACACTTTCATCTCCCCTCAAGCAAAAGGGTTTGGGAGTTAGACAGAGTTTGGACTTCAGAGTGAGAAACCTTGAGCTTGGTAAGTGCTTAGTTAACAGATCTGTTGTTTGATCTTCATTGGCAATATAATGAAGTTGAAGACTCTTTTTGAGGACTAGATCACGAATGAAATGAAGATAAATGGTTATGTGTTTTGTTCTGGCATGAAAAAATGGGTTAGCTGCCATATTACTTGAGCTCACATTATCATACCACAATAGAGGAACTTGTTGAATAGGCACACATAATTCTTTGAGGATATAAAGGGTCCAAACAATTTCTTAGGCTGCAATCTCCATTCCTCTATATTCTGATTCTACACTGCTTCGAGAAACTATCTTTTGTTTTGTGGCTGACCAGGAAACAAGGTTTGGACCTAGATATAAAC
The DNA here is from genome assembly GCA_030763125.1 of Hippophae gyantsensis. Taxonomy (NCBI): domain Eukaryota; kingdom Viridiplantae; phylum Streptophyta; class Magnoliopsida; order Rosales; family Elaeagnaceae; genus Hippophae; species Hippophae gyantsensis. The sequence continues at coordinate 12,832,592 of CM061037.1, read as the reverse complement.
AATAGCCACTAGAGCTCCTTCCATCATCTGTGTTAGTGCCCTAGTCTGCATCAATAAAGGCCTGTATATCCAGATTTTCTGATGTTTATAGCTTCAAGCCATCTTGCATAGTTCCTCTTAGGTACCTCAAGATTCTTTTTACTATAAGCCAATGGGCTGTTGTTGGCTGATGCATAAACTGATAGGCTCTATTTATAACAAAAGAAATATATGGTCTTGTGAGAGTAACATATTGCAAAGTACCTACTACATTTCTGTACTTCGTTTGATCTTCAAACAACTCACCATCATACTTTGATAGACTCTTTCCAATAACTCTAGGTGTTTTGGCTGGCTTACATTCTAACATATTTGTTTTGTCAAGTAAGTCTGCAACATACTTGGCATGACACAAATGAATAGAATCTTCATCATATGAAACTTCAATGCCTAAAAAATAAGAGAGTTTGTCCAGATCTCTCAAAGTGGTATGTAACTTGTCTATAAGCCTTCGAATTTGAGCTGGTGAACTTCCAGTAATAAGAATATCATCAACATAAACTAAGACAATTAATGTTGAAGTTTTACCAAAATAGAGAAACATAGAACTGTTAGATCTTGAGCACCTAAAACCCCAGGATTGAAGAGCATGACTCAATTTAGTAAACCAAGCTCTTGGTGTTTGTTTAAGGCCGTAAAGAGCTTTCCTTAGTCTGCAAACTTTATCAAGGAACTTGTTATTTATAAAACCTGGTGGTTGAAACATAAATACCTCCTCTTCAAGTTCTCCATTGAGGAATGCATTTTGAACATCAAGCTACCTTATATTCCATCCTGAAGATAGAGCAATCGTTAGAACAATTTGTATGGTTGTAGGCTTTACAACATGACTAAAATTCTCATAATAGTCCAATCCATATGTTTGGTTATACCTCTTTGCCACCAACCTTGCTTTATACCTTTTTATGGATCCATCTGGTTTGTAATTGAGTTTGAAAACCCATTTGTAACCAATTACATTTGCATTAGTAGGGATATCCACTAGATCCCACATTTCTATTTTTTGCAAAGCATCATATTATCTATTCATTGCTTCAGTCCAGTTGGGATCCTTCAAGACTTGTTTGTAAGTTCTTGGCTCTGTCTCTCTATGTGCTAAGAAGACTTTCTTCTTGAAAATTCCATGTTGAGACCTTGTAACCATTCTTCTTTTTGTTTGAGTAGGTTCCTGTATCGTAGCAAGTGTTTCAGATTGTGATATAGCAGTAGGCAAAAGAGTAGAACAATTGGGTGGTTCAGATACATGTAAATCAGAAGCAACAACGTGTGGGGAAGAATTGATTGATGGAGTAATAGGAACATTTATAAGAGTATGAGTGAAAGATTCTTGTGCAATAGGAGGTGACTTTGTAGAATCTTGTGTCATAGGGAATATATTCTCATAAAACACAACATGCCTAGTGACATAAATTCTTCCAAAACTGGAATCTAAACAGAGATACCCCTTATGATTTTGACTATACCTAATAAACAAGCATTTTTGAGATCTATATTGTAGTTTGTGAGAGTTATAAGGTCGAAGAAAGGGATAACACAAACATCCAAATACTTTCATCATATTATAATCAAGAGCTTTATGAAAAAGTATAAAGTAAGGGGATTCAAACTCCAGTAGTTTTGATGGCATTCTATTGATCAAATACACAGAAGCTTGGAAGGCATAAACCCAGTATTTTTTAGGCATAGAAGCATGTGCTAGAAGGGCAAGACTAGTTTCTACAATATGACGATGCTTCTTTTCTACCTTGCCATTTTGAGCAGAACTGTAGGGACAAGAAAAACGATGAGAGATGCCACATGAACTTAAGAACAATTCAAAAACTTTAAATTCACCTCCATTATCAGATTGTAAACATTTGATCTTCATGCCAAACTGATTTTCAACTAGTCTTTTAAACTGAATGAACCTATTGAGAGCTTGATCCTTCGTTTGTAATGAAAATAGCCAAGTAAACCTATTGTAATCATCTACAAAGAGAACAAAATATCTTGCACCAGAAGTAGAAATCATAGGAATAGGTCCCCAAATATCAGTGTGAACTAATTCTAAAGGTTGAGAAGCTCTAGAAGTAGACAATTTGAAAGGAAGTATGTGACTCTTTGCAAACTGACATGATTAACAAATTGACCCTTTATTTAAGGTAGTAAAAACATTACATTGTCTCATTATTCTCTGAACAATTTCAAAAGAAGCATGTCCAACACAACTATGCCATAGATCATTGTCATTAACAAGTGAAAAAACAACAAGATTATTATTATTACAAGTAAGCAGGGGATTAGAAACCTCTTTGTCAAAAGCTACTGGAAACTTATAGAGTCCATTCTCAAGTTTGCCTTGAGCTAGAACCTTTTTCGTAAACCGATCCTTCACAAAGAAAGAATTGGAATGAAACTCAACAAATGAATTGTTATCAGAACAGAGCTTGGCTACACTTATTAGATTGGTAGATAGAGAAGGAACATGAAGCACTTTCTTAAGAGAGAACACATGAGATGTAGAAGGAAGAAAGACAAATCCAACATTGGAGATAGTGATTTTCTTACCACTACCAACATTAACACGATCTTGTCCAGTGTAAGGTGTAGTGGTAGACATGTTTCCAGAGTTCTGTGTCATATGGTGAGTAGCTCCGGAATCAAGGAACCATGCATCATCACTGACTGTATTTGGAGATGCTACCATAGCAGAGATCTGATTTTGATTAAATTTCTGATTTGTTGAGTTAGAGGCTTAGAAAAATATGTCAAATCCGTGGTAACAATTATGGATACTATGTCCAAATTTGCCACAAAGCTGACATTGAGGTTTGTTGTTGTTATTGCCTCTTCTTCCTTGATTGCTCCTTCCACCATGACCACGTCCTCTAGTGTAGTAATGGTTGTTATTCTACCCTGAATTCTTATTTGAAGACCTTTGGAAGCCTTGATTATTCTTAGGATAAGACTTGTTTCCAGCATACTTGTTTTGCACAAAATTAGCTGCTATATTATATCCTTCTTCAATAGAATTCTGATGTTCAAGACGATGCTCAAAAGACATGAGCATACTATGAACTGCCTCTAAAGAGATCTTATCATCTATGGCATTGATCGATGTAACAACTGCATTGTAGTCAGTACCAAGATCACTAAGGAGATTCATAATTTGATCCTGTTCAGAGACAGGTTCTCCTATTGCAGCCAAACTGTCAGAAACACCTTTGAGCTTCATGATATAATCAACCATTGACATAGAATTCTTCTTCATTGTTTTCAATTGCAGTCTCAATTGAATAATTTTAGCTCTGGAGGAGGAAGAGAAGATCTGCTTAAGAGCAACCCAAGCCGAATAAGAGGTAGTATGGCCAATAATCTGAGCCATAATTTCTGGGGTGAGAGAAGAGTAAATCTAACTCAAGATCATTCGATCTTGTCTTCACCATAAAACAAATTTTGGATTGAGATTTCCTGTAGTAGCAGCAACTGTTGGTGGACAGATCGAGATTCCTTCGATGAAATCCTCAAATCCATTGGCAAAAATCACATTATCCATCTGAGATCGCCAAAGAACATAGTTCATTCGATCCAATTTCATAGGCAGGGCATGATTGAGCAAATGCAATGTTGGAGAAGAGATCGATCCTGAAGCTTGAGAAGTTCCAGATGAAAAAGTAGTGGATACATACGAAATAGTAGCTGTCATGATCGGACGCAAAGAAGAAAAAAAATGTAAGAAAAAAAGAGAGAAAAAATTGCCTTTGATACCAAGAAAACTTTTAGAAACAAAAGAACTTTCTGTAAAACTCTTCTTAATAATTCAGAGAGAAAGATATTGTATTAGATATATAAGATACAAAAATGTATCAAGGTTCAATAAACCTTGAGTTGGTAACAAATTAACTTTCTAACAACTTTTATAAAACTAAGTGTTGACGAGGCTAAAGCTTTTGAAAGATTGATTAAGTATGTGAACACTTTCATCGACTTTATAGATTCTTAGTATCAACTGATCTTCATGAATAAAATTCATTCATGCATTTCAGTGTAGACGTATACCTCGTTTTGTTCATTTATGGATATGGTTATTTTGCATTTTAAAGAATTGTATGCATAATTGCACTATCTACCAAGCATATATTATCATTCTCTTCAAAATAAATTGATTTGATTTAAAGATCAATTTATTTTCATATACAAAAATAATGTATTAAATAAGATATTATTTCTTATTTAATATTCGATGAATATAAAAAAAATATAACATGAAATTTCATTTATTATTAAATATTAGTAGATCATTTAATCATTGAAGTTATTGAATAGAAAGATAACAACTTTTTAGATCTTCAAGGTAATATGAAAATATCCAATGATTGGTTGGATCAGATATTTCAATAATGGGAAAATATTTGGTTGATCATTATAATCAACAAAGTTTGTTTCCATTTATTTCTTCTTTCCTTTAGTTGAAGCTCGGTAGAAATCTTGCTTTCATATTTATTTCATTTTAGTGATACTTGAAAGAAATCTTGATGTTTGGATGATGTGTCCACCATGCTTTTCTTTTGCCACGAATGTCCATTTCTTTGTCCACGACGGAAGCTATTAGATCCAACAATATTTACTTTATCTAAAATTCCAAATTTTTTTTATAAATGATTAAAATTTAAAAAAAAAATTAAAACATTTTAAAGTATAAGGACGTATCATGAAAATTTCGTGTGAAAAATTGAATTGAACAATAAAAATTTTAAAAATATATATATGACTTGTTGAACCCTTGCTACTCATGTTGGATCCTTACTGTGGCCTCATTAGACCCTTGTTATACTTCATCGAGACACCAACAATGGTGGTCGATAAGGTGCAATTTGGTTCTATAAGAGGCCAAAAATTCTCCCATTTTCTTACACAAATTTTTCTCTTTTTTCTCTTTGTAAAATTTTCTCTCTAATAATTGGGGTTTATGGAATATTTCGAAGCACGTTTCAAGGATAAATATCTAAAAATTTAAGAGACGTTCATATAGAGGTTTTCTACTCAAGCTTTTTATTCCATGTATTATTTTTCATAAAGTTGTCATACATCGTATGTTATGAACGAAAAGGAAAATTAGATGTCATGATTTTATAATTAATGCTATAAATATTGTTTAAAATAATAATATTTTTTACGAACATTTTATATGTACATACATGAATTTTTTTGAATAAAATGAGTCTTGAGTTTTGATATAAAAAATTACATATATGGCACCTGTGATTTTTATACAATGCATCATAAAAATAATTTTATTTGTGAGGAGTATACCTATATGTAGAGTTGTTAATAAGGTGGGGAGGAACTAGAGACCTCATTCCCATTTCCCATTCAAGATTTAAAATTTATCCCTTATTTGAACTTAAAATATTTGTGAGGATATATCAAAAATCTTAATAGTAAACGAGGACCTCAAATGAAAAACGAGAATCCAAGTAATATTTTAAATATTATTATTTATTTTTATTATAACAAAAAATTATGAAAAGATTAAGTTAAAAATAAATATATTATAATGAAAAATAAAATTTTAAGTCAATATATAATAAAAAATAAACAATATTTATGTGAAAGGGAGAATAATAAAATATATGTAACAATAAATACATAATATTTTTATACTATACAACATTTATAATATCTTATTACAAACTAGTTTGAAATAATAAGAATAAATTATAGAATAATTATAAGATTTTATATTTTTAGAATTTAAATAAATAGTTTACACAATTTTTATAAAAGAAAATTTATTTATATTTTAATAGAATAAAAAAATAAATTAAGGATAAAATATATAATATATAATACATTACTTATTAATAGTTTGAATTTAAACTTAAATAAATATACAAAAACAATTTATAAATTTATTAAAATAATGTATATAGTTTTAGAGAATGGGACATGAAAGCAATTTTTGTCATATTCCTAAGCATTAATAAATATTACTGATGTGTTAAGTTTACAAATTAAACTTTAATATTTCTTGTAATTTTATGAACTACTAATACCATATAAATTAAAGGGTTTATTTGTCTAGTTTAGGAGATGTGTATGAGTACACTCATACTACTAACCCATTTATCTAATTTTGTTTCTATCTCTTTTACAATTTAAGCTTAAAAAAACCAGATTTATAATTATCTTGTACTTTGAATTCTGGTGGGACTTCTAATCCCCAAATACAACCCTTATTTCATTTTTGAGTGATTGTCTTCTTCTATCTATGGTATCAGACTCTCTTGACCTTTACTTATTTTTCTTCCCTACAAGGATTAGATATTCCTTCTTAGTAAAGAACTAAAAATGAAATTGGTTTTATATATCATTTGGAGTCATGATTTTTGTTTCAGAATCCATCTCAGTAATTATTGTCATATCATCGTATTTTTTGTTTATACAAAATTTGGTATTATAATGTTTTTCTAATTCTTCATTAGTTAGTATTAACAAACTAATTAATTTTTCTATATTTTTATTTTTGGGTTCATGAATTGTTCCTCTAATTCTTTTCTATATTCTATTAAATTAAAATTATATATTTTTCTTCATTTTTTGAAAGCAGGGCATATAATCTCCTAAGTAGTTCTATTTTTAGTACTTCTAGAGGATCATATTTATGACTTATAATATATTTTTATTTCTATGTATATTATATACATATTTTCTTAATTCTGTAAATTACATATGTATATATTGTTGAAGTTTATTATAAACACATTCTTTTATTTATTTTTATGTTTCTATTATACCTTGTAAGTATTTTGTGCTTACTTCTTGGACTAAATTTATTTTCTTTGTTAAAATCTTCAAAGTTTTTATTAATATTGTTTGGTTTTTTTCTACGGTTACTAGGCTTCCATTTATTTTTAATTATATATTTTTTAATTTATCTTTAAATATTATTACTTTCCTAATATGACATCATAAACTAATGACTTCATTACTTGGACTTCATCTTTTAGTTTTTTACTTTCTTCTTGGTTAGAGGTTTCTTTTTCATAATCTATAAAAATAAATCTTGATATATTATTATTTTTAACAATATTAATTTTTCTTTCTACTATCAGGGTTTTTTCCTTGATATCTAAGTGATATTCCTCTGGTATTTAAAATTCTGTTAGTATTTTTGTTTTATTATTTATCCAAGTTATTGAAAGGTTTTGTCCATTTCTATAAATTCATTTTGTTCATATATTGAAATATTATGTCTGTTTGTTAAAGAATACTCCACTAGGTAATGTATTGAAAATATATTATTTCATTCTTACATTAAATCTTCTCTTTTAAATTCATAAGCTAGATTTAATACTTTGTTTAATTTTATATCATGGATATTAATAGAAAACTTAGAATATGATATAAATTTTAACTTTTGGTATCATAAGTTACCATAAATCATTTCTAGTAAAACATATTTCTTATTTATTATTTTCTTATTTAGTAATGTTATTTTTATTGGTGTATCTATTCTTTATCTGAAATGAGTCTGTATTAATATTTAAAATTTCTCCTAAATAAATGTATCCAATTTTTTGTTTATCTTTTTTAGAAATTTTGGATAATTTATTCAATATAGTTTTCTTGTCAATTAATAGTATATTATATATTCTTTTTGTATATGTGATATTAATACTCATTTTTCTATTACTTATTCCACAATAAATTATATATTTTTTGTGAATAATTTTCTTAAAGATGAAAATGATGTATCTTTAAATCTATCTATTTTTTTAAGATTTAATTTAATTTTTTTAAATTTCTTCATTTTTTTTACTTATTACTATTTCTTGTGAAAATTATCCAGAGATGTGTTTTATTTATAATTATATTATTTTTTAGTTGTCTATTATTTCTTCTATTTTATTTATGAAATGTTATTATCCACTTTCATTAAATTTAACGTCTATTATGTTTAGGAGGTATTTTTTAATTTTTTAAAATCTTAAGATCTTTTTGAAGATACCTTTAAATTTGAGAATATTTTTTTTATGTTTATTCGTTATCTACCACAAAGCACAAGATTAACTCCAAATATATTTTAAATTTTCTATCTCATTATTGTTGTTGTAGAAGCGTATTAATGGCATGAAAAGTGGATAATATTTTCTATAACATATCATTTTTAATAATTGTGTCTCCACACAATTGTAAGTGAGAGCTAATTTTGAAAAAATACATAGTAGTATTCACTAACACTAATTTAGAATCTTATAGATGCAGAGGCATACATTCATAATGAGCTTTTGGCAGTATGGCCATCTTTTAATGATCATATCGCTTTTCTAAGGCTTCCAAAAGGCTAATCTTTCAACGCTAAATGTTAGATTTTCAGTTTTTCATCGAGGTAATGCATAAAAAAATATTAGTGATTTTGCGCGCATGATTTATAAAAGCATAATTTTCATCTTTAATTATTTCCCCCAGTTTGTTGGCCACAATGTGAACCTTCTTGACGTTAAGAATCTATGGCAAGTAATTGTTTCCCATAATGTTAATGGCAGGAAATTTCAATTTTGTAAGACCTGTAAATAATATATATATATATATATCATGTTTAAAATTTGCTTAAGTTTTTTTTTAACATGTAATACATATATATTGAACAAGTAAATAACATATTTTAATCAATAGATGTTATATTGTCCATATATAATCTTTTTAACGTGTACAATTAAATACTTTCAAAATTAAACAATAATAAATATATCAATAACACATTTTTTTTTAATTACAAGATACATATTTTTATCAATTAAATATATATTAACTATTAATAATATTTAATATTTTTATAATATATAATACTTAAATAATATTTTTACTATATTTATATTTAGAGATAAATATTCAACTGATCCACTAATTATTACGATTAAAACACTTATATTTAATATTTTTTGTGACATGTTAGTCCATTAATTTTAAAAAATTAATAATTTAATTCATTATTTTTAAAAAAATGATAATTTAATTCACTGATTTTAAAAAGTAAATTAATAGTTTAATTTATTAATTTAAAAAAATGATAATTTAATTCACTAGTTTTAAAAAGTAAAAGTTTAATCTCAAATTTTAAATTTTTAAATCTATTTTTTTATAACAAAGTTTTTATATAAATATTTATTGAATCACTTTTTTAAAAATACTAATAAACTGAATTGTCATTATAAAAACTACACGATATGAGTGATTAATTCCAAAATGCTATTGGATCTTTCCCATCATCTGTTTTTGTTTTACGGCATAATATACACAATATTTTTTTAAAAAAAATTATATAAAATAATATTTTTAAAATTTATAATACTCAGTAACATTAATCATAATTTAATTGATTAAAATTTAATATAATATCATGTTTCATGATATAAATAATATGATTACAAAATAATTTATATATATTTTTAACATTTTTTATTTCTTTTATGAGCAAATCAACTAGGCCTCGTACACCCCCAAATTAAAGCAAGTAAGCTTTTACTAATCGTGAATGAAATTAGAAGGTATTCATCTTAATAATACAAAAATTGGAATAATTAACTGTTATTTACTTTTAAATGATCAAAATAGGTTTGAAATAATTAGTTCTCAAAAATATGTCAGCATGAAAATCTGAATGAACGAGAAGAAAAAAAAATATTGTACATAAAATAGTATTTAATTATTACAGAATGTGCATGCACGGTATACATGAATAACAAAGAAAAAAATAAAAAAAATAATAAACTTATAAAAATGTTAAAAATAGTTACTCTATTATCTCATAGTACTAAGTTTATAAAATTGTAGGCAAAAATGTAAAAAAGAAAGACAAAAAATCATTATATCTTACCTACCCATATGCATATATCATTTATAAGCTACTATTTTTTTTAATATTAATGTTATCTATTAAAAAAAACTATATATATTATTTATTTTTAAAAAATGATACTATTTATATATTTTAATTATGACCGATCCTCACACATTCTACGTATTCAAAAAGATTATATATGATTGAGCTACAAATTTATTCATAAAAATTTATTTTTTAAAATGCACAAATAATGCTTACATCTATAAATAATAACAAAATATCATTTTTAAGAAAAATTAAAATAGAAGATCTAAAATTAAAAAAAATTAAAAAAGATCATTTTTTACGAAAAATTATTGAAAATAATATATAGAAAATTTATAATAATAAAATATCTTAATAATATCATTAAATAAGATATAAATGATTAAATAAATATTTAATAGTTCTAATTAATGAAGACTATATTTTATAAGCGTTATACGTGAAATGTAAGGACTTTTTTTTAGTAAAAATAAATGTTGTTTCACATTTTTTTTTATTTAATAGAAAAATAGACCGTTGGCTTGGCGGGATTGAGAATATTTTTTACACACACACCCCCCCCCCCCCCCCCCCCCCCCTATTTTTTTTTTAAAAGATTATAAGACTCGCATTCCATTTCTTAGAAAACAAGTCTCTATGCTCTGTGAAAACCAAGCTCTCTCTTAAAGAATATAAGACTCGCATACGGTCAAAAGTCCGATCTCATTGTTGAATCGAAGAGGAATTGGAGCATAAGGTAATCGATCTTTAGACACCGCTCCTTTTGCGTTGAATATTTTGGGCGTAAAATCTTTAGTCCTTTCAAATCTTGTTATTATGATTTCTGTTTCTCATACTACTACGCCTTTATTAAAATTAAGATTTATGTTTAATACCGTGAGTTTATTTGATTAGTTAATTAATGTGGTAGTTCGTATATAGATTCATATAATGGCACGGAGGAAATCAAGAAAACCAACCTTTTTCCCTATAAATAAGCTTCCGAACGACATATTTATCAAAATTTTGCTGAAGCTTTGTACGAAACGTATAGTCATTTGTAAATCTGTATGCAAAGATTGGAAGAATGTAATTTCGGACCCTGAATTTGCTAATGTCCAACTTGTTCATGGAAAGCCATATCCTTTGGTCCGTATTTTGTCTAATAATTACGCTTCAAGAACCCTTTACTTGGTTGAGACTGAAGATGCCCATTGTTTCAGTTTGAAAGATCCACACAATTTTCCCACTAAGATAAAGCTTCGTTCGAAGTTGAAGATTCCTGTTTTCAATGCCCCACTTGCTATGCTCATTCAAAACCAAGTCACCGAAAACAAGGCTATCCTGTTGGACCCAGAACACCACAATTATCATATAATGAATTCCTGTAATGGGATACTTTGTATGTGTGATCCAATTTATAATAATCCAGCTATTATTTGCAATCCAGTCACAGGAGAGTTTGTGAAGCTACCACAAACTTGTATTGAAGAAAGATTTTTTCCATATGCTGGTTTTGGCTACATTCCTAAGGATAATAAATATAAGGTCATAAGAGCCTCATTTGATTCAATTCATGAATATAAAGAAACTGAGATTTATAAGCTCAGTTCAAGTTCATGGAGTACTAAAGTTGCTGGTGTTGTAAAAGCAAATTTTGAAATAGTACCTCCTATCTATGCCAATGGAGTTCTTTACTGGTTTCCTAAGTATCCCGATCAGGTGTATAAACTATATAAAGATTTTTACATAGTTTGTTTTGACTTGGACAAAGAAGAATTTTGCTCACTTACCATGCCACCTCTCCGGGACTGGCATATTGAAATGGGCTTGTCAACAATGTCCATGGGAACTCTAAGAGGATATATATGTGTATTACAAGTTCCTCCATATATAGGAGGATCCACTGAAGTATGGGGACTGAAGAATGATGGTGTCAACAAATACTGGGATAAAATGTTCGACATTGAAGTAAATTTTTTTCCAATTTGGGAATGTTATGCACTCCAGCCGATAAGTGAGTTTAGGGATGGAGCACTCTTGATGTTTGAGGGTACACACGACCGTCTGATTTACTGTAACCCAGAGAACAAGGAGCAATTCCTATTTCTCAACCTTCGTGGTCCTCAATCGGATTTTCAAGTCATTGCTCATGTTCCCACCTTTATCTCACTCAAAGACATTATGATGGGGAGTAATAGGGAGGTTTTGAACGTCAATTCAAGGTAAAAATAAAATAAAAAAATAAAGTGAAAATGCTCATTCTTTCATTTTTTTGCATTGGCTGAGTGGTTTGTCTTGTTTTCTCTACCTTGAGATTCTTGTTATGTCAATAGCATGTCAGTAAATAGGAGGTGATTGATATAAGAGTATTTTGCTAATGTAATTCACAATATTTCCCTAGCCTCCTAAAAAGTTAAAATTGCAGATGGAAACAAATTCTTAGATGCCTATGATCTGTCAAAGACTTGTTAGGATTAGTTGATATTTTCTCATTGATTCTTTAAAACCAATCTAGTTACTTTTTTTGTTGTTATTGTTTACTCTTTTAGGATTCAGCTTCAGCCTAATGTTGTACGTTTAATGTTTTGAAAGAAAATGTCATGAACAAATGGAAAATCATAGTGAAAAACGAGAGCAAACACAAATCGTTGCTGCAATATGTTAAAACATGTATTATTGATATGATGTCTGATGCAGGTGTGGGGAGAAGCTAAAGCTAATTGGAGAGAAAAAACTAGTGTTTTTAAAGGTGGAGGTTGTCAATACTATTGTTAACGAAGAAGATTCTGAAGAATAGAAAGCACTGGCATGATCGTTGTGGTGTGACCTACCTAGCAATAACTAGCTGTTCTTTTTTGTTGGACTGTACCTTTTTGGCTAATGTGTATACCATTCATCTATTGAACATTTTGCTTGTTGAAACTTGAAATAACGAAAACATTGTTTGTACTTGTTCCACGGGTAAGGGCATAATTATGCATTGATTACTGATTATATAGGCAAAGCATTGGATTCAGTACCATAACAGTATTCAAGTTAAGCTTTAAGAGTTCAAATTTAATGTACTTGTTTAATAAAAAGTTCCAATATTTTAAATTTTGAACAGTAAAAGCAAGATTTGTCCACTTTCTTCGAACATGATGCTCAGGGCATTTTTGTCAAATAACTGTTTGTGAACCCCCAGAACGCACACACAAACACTTATTAGTAACTAGTTCATAGTCTGAAAACACACTCCTAAACCTTCATTATTTTTTCTTCTTTTTCTCTATCTTCCATTATCTTTCTCATTTTCATTTTTTTCTTTCGAAAAGAAGAGGGTACTTACCTTCATTCTTTTTTCTTCTTTTTCTCTATCTTCCATTATCTTTCTCACTTTCATTTTTTCTTTGAAAAGAAGAGGGAACCCCCCAAAAAAACAAGAAAAAAAAAAGATCCTAATTTCTGGATCCATTCACTACCCAAGAAGCACTCCTGAGGCATTTCTTCAAATGTGCTTCCTGGGTCTCTTTGGTTTTGCTTTCTTTTTTAGTTTGATTCTGCCAGGCAGCTTTAGCTTCATCTCCTCACTTTGCCCTTTTCCTTCCATCTTTGATAAATACATATAATGGTACCCAGATAAAAATAGCCCAAAAAAATGGTATATTGTTCTCTTATATATCTGATATAAAGGGCACACATAGAAAGCGTGAAACTGGTAATCATATCATTTATTACTGCCAAAAAGTTATTTGACAAAAATGTCCTTCATCTGGACATTATGCAAAACAAGTGTATAAATCCTCAATTCAATTATTTCTCCTGTTCAAAATTGATAATATTAAAACTTTTTGCTAAATAAGGGTATTAAATTGAAAATTAAAATCTTTTGAAAATAATGATGAAATTAATTACCAGTTACTTAACTTGGATCAGATAATATTAATTGCATGTGATGTGCAGCACATTGGCTGCATGAAGTTTCAATTACACGACTTAGTTCAAACAAATACAGCCGTTTGAAATTGACGAGTCATGTATGAACTGTACCCCTTAGAAGTTGCTTATAGTTTGTTTTTAAACATGGATCGCAATATACACGTGGAGTCCAACAAATGTATATCCTAATATATGCTAGGCATGCTCAAAACCCGAATTTTGAACAAAACAAAAACCCAAATTTTGAACAAAACAAGTCATCTATGAACAAAATAAGCTTATGGGTTCTTTATCCATGCACGAGTAGAAGGATTTTAGTTGATTCAGGTTTGAAGCGATAAATTTTTCATTAAGAAAATATCAAAATATCCTTAAAATTTGTATTTTCTTTGTAAAATGTCTCTAATAACATTAAATTTAGAAGTATTATAAAAAAAATCTCAATTAATAATGAAATTAACTTTTCCTTCCAGCACTTTTTCAAAATTTTCTAAATTACCAAAATATCTCTTAAAAATAAAAAAAATAAAAAATATATTTATTTATTGTGTTTAAAATGTGAATAAACATAACAAATTAAAATTTTAATTAAATTAAAATATCTATAAAAAATAATTTTATATTATTAATTTTTTTCCTAAATTAATAAATCATATCATTTACTATCTACTAATTTTTTAAAAACTATTTATTGGTTTGATATATTATATAAATTTTTTTTTCTCTTATTGTTTACATTTATTAACTAAAAAATTAATTAATCTATTAATTAGAGCAAGAAAATAAATTTTTTTTTTGACAATGACTAATGAAAAATTAAAAATTAATTTTTTTATTCACTTAAACATAATTAAAAAATTACTTACTATTCATATAATTAAAAAATTACTTCTTATTCAACAAATAAACTATGTGTTTATAATAATTGACATTTTTTTATAAAATGAGATAATTATAATTTATTCAAGTAAATTGATCCATAAATATTAATTTTTGTTTTAAAATTTTATTTTTTATCATTACATTTGGAGTCACATGTGATTAAATTTAATTATAATTGATATTTAACCTTTTTAGAAAATAAAAAATTAAGGATAATTAAATAAAATAATATTATTAAAACTTATAACAATAAAATTAATACTCTAATATTGTGATTCAATAAACAGAATTCACTATTAAATAGATCTAAATAATTGTAATTTTATTTGAAAAAAGCTAATTAAATTATATTAAATGTAAAATAGTAGACTGAATTTTTTAAATAGTAAATATATATAAATTGGATATAATAGGTGCTATTTTTAGGTAAAGTTTTATAATAAAGTTAAAATTAAAAATTAAAATTAGTAAATTTTATTTTTTTTTTGTTTTCTCAAAGACTAAAAATTAATAACTTTATTACATGTGATCATTTAAAATAAGTAATAAAAAAATTTATTTATTGTATGTTTTTTAATTTTTAATTTCTAAATTTATAGCCCCTTCTACGTATATATAAACATAATTTATGTACATATGTATATTTATTTATTTTAATTTTTATATCGGAGAAAAAACTATTTTTATTTTATTAATTTAGTATAATTGATATTACAAAAATTTCTTTAACATTATTAAAATTGGAATTTTTTTTTGATATTTTTCAACTTTAAAATATTACAAAAATATCGTTAAATAATTATTATATGTTAAAATTGGAAGGCATATTTGACATTATTAAAAAATAAAAAACTAGAAATATTTGTCAAACATAAAAAATATACCAATATTTCCCATAATTTATGTCATGAATTTCAACCAATTATTTTCCGCACTTTGTATCTACTAATCTTAAAAAAAATGTATTCATTGATTCACATATTATAAAACACTCTACACAAATGCAATTCTATGTCGAGACTCCTACAATAGTTATTTATCGATGGCCAAATTGAATCAAAAATTAATATTTGGATAAGTTCATGAAAAAAGAAAATTCTCTTAATTAAATCAATTCTTTAAAAAATTTAAATTATTTAAAAAATGATCAATATTATTTTTATACATTTATCTTATCATGAATGTTACTTTTATACTTAATACTTAAAATTCAATAATTTCTAATAATATAAATATAAAAATATACTTGAAGCATGTTTGGATATGCTTATTTTAGAAGTACTTTGAAGAGAATTTATTTAAGGATCTGTTTGAAACAGCTTTTACTTTTGGTTGAAAATAATTCCAAATGCTTAGAGTTTGACAATCTCTATGAAAATTGATTTCAAAATTTTAAGAAATATTATTTGTGATTTTAAGAAAAGTAAATAATCATTACTTTTAAAAGAAGTATTTTAGAATGCATGATCATTCCTTAAATTAATTCTAAAATACCACTATAAACCACTTCTAACATCTTATATCAAGAGCCTTAATGCTTTTCTTTAAACCAATTTTAACTAAATCATTTCTAAAATAAATACATCCAAATAGGTCCTAAAATGAAGTGATTTTAAGAGAATCATTTAATTGTTTGGAATTATAATATTAGAAGTGATTTTGAATAAAACTTTAATAATTATTTTTGAATGAGATTAAAATCACAAATAATATTTATCAAACTTTTGAAATCACTTCTTATGGAGATAACAAAACACCCTGAACGTAACTTTTATCCATTTGAAAGTATTTTCAACTAAAAAGATAAATGGTTACTAAAGGACTTAAGTTATTGCATTCTAAGGTGTTTTACCGTTTGTTTCTTATCAACCTATGAATCAAGATAATAAAAGTTAGGAAAAACGTATACGTAAAATACAACGTAAGAATAATATTATCGATATAATTAAATATATTATTTAGATTGAATTGTAAATTAAGTCGTTTTCTTTAAGACATTTTGCGACTTTACTTAAACTTGTACAAACAAACACAACCTCGTCGTACCAAGATAAAACAACTCAAAATCTTTGTTTTATATCTCAGAACTTCACTGCATTGATGAAATCTAAAATGCTACACCTTCAAAGTTTATGTTGCTTGTAAAACTCAAAAAATAATTTAGTTTTTCTTCTTTGATCTGTAAAAGCTATTTCTAAATTAATAAAACTAAGATTATTTATAGTTTGAGAAAATGTGTGACAATTATAATAAACAACGATCATATCTGAGTTGAAAAAATAATGATCTTATTTAAGTGAAAAAATAAAGACCATTTCTTAATAGAAAAATAATGATCATATTTGAGTGGAAAAATAACGACCATATTTAAGTGAAAAAATAATTTTAATAAAAAAACTCCAAAAAATAAAATGTCACGCACACGGACTCGACCGGCAACGCGCACGTGAAATCACATTTATCTAGATCCTCTACTTTTTCACAAAAATAAGTAACCCTTGATATCTTAATCTAATAGTCAATTTTTTTCTATTTATACATCTCTTAAGTGATTCCTAAGTGATGTAAAATAACAATACTAGACAAAAATTTAAGAGATTAAAATTTGACACATTCTCTTCATTTGTTTTTATTGAAATTCACGTTGGAAACGGTTTAATTGCATGCTAAGCTTCTAGACGATACTAATAACCGAAACAGTAGTGATTATAGTGTAAGGACTCATATAATATAGTACTAATGATGTTCTTATACGTTTTTGAATATCTGAGTAATGGGATAAGCAGAAGCTATAAGCTAAGCAGCTTCAGCAAAACCAACTCGGAGATTACCATAGTCAAAAACAGTGTGATATGCCCCCATAAATACATCTCCAAGAATCCTGCAACCACAAATTTTTTATTTGAGAAAAATCTTTACGAAGATAAGCAGTTTAAAGATTTATTTGCAAAAAATCATAGGAGCTTTCATTCATTCAAGACTAAGATGACATACCACAGAGGACCACGGGTAGGAGGCATGTCAAAAGCCATGAACCCACTGATACAGACTGTAGCAATGTCTTCTTCAGTTTTCAGAATGTACTGCAAAACATAAACAAAGGGTTACGGGACAATGAGTAGGTTAATTCTCAAAAACGAGAAAAAAAGGAGGGTACGTTCAAACCAAAAAAACACTTTCTTCAAAAAAAAAAAAAAACACTTTCAAACCAAATAAATGAACTTTGCCAGACGTGCTCTAAGGGCTTAGAAATCACATTATTTTTGCTTACTCACAAAAGAAAAAAAAATAATGTGTTTCTTCCTGATAGCACTTTCTTCTAAAACTACAGGTTAAAACCACTTTTAGCAAAATCACAAACAAACAGACCCATAGTCAGATAACATTCTCTTTTTCATTTTCTTTTCTTCCAAGGTTTGATGAGTCATGATCATCCAGCTTTAGTTTGAAATCAAACAATCAAATTTAGTGTGAATAGAATTGAAGTACAAGAAAGATTTGCTATATCTAACCTGATCAGGAGTGAGAGTAAAGGGCTTATCTCCTATAGTAAATGTAACATTCGGCATGCTTGAAATGTTGTTGCAGTCAATTACTGATTCTCCTGATGGACTAGGCAGGCTCTCACACAACTGTTAGGAATCAATAACAATAAAAGCTTAATGCAACAGTAAAACCTCATTTTTGGCATCAGAAAATAAGACTTAGTTTTGACCCTCCCGCTACTAGGGGGTTTGGAAGTTCACCTCAGTTACATGGTGAAATACTTCATCCTTTGTTCCCTCCTGTTTTAGCTGATTCTGAAACCAAGTCACCAACATCTCACAAAATGTGCACAAAGCACTATCTTTTGCTGAAGTTCCATCCCTGTTTTCTCTCTCGACCACTGTCTCAATCCCTGTACTGCATTTATGTGGCTTCAACCATCAATTTCTAGTATTATTGAAGCAACTCCCTAAAGTGCATCTTAAGAATTTTACTCAGACTTTCTGAAAGTTACTTAACATCTTAATAGTCCAAGATACAGATGATAAACCCTTTTTTAATGAAATTAATCAATTATGCAGTAATAACAAGAAATTCAAAAGGCGAGCAAAGACAAGAAATGATCTCATCAAACAATAACAACTTTTTGTTACCTTACATACTTTTCCCCGTTGAAAGCGCATAATCCAAGCTGGGAACATAATTGGTTAGGTTGTACCTGCAAGCCATAAATAAATATATCCTTAATTTCAATTATGCATAACCAAAACAAGAATTTTGATAACAGTATTAAAATGTAAAGACAAGAACCTACTCCTGATGCAAGCAAATCCCATATTAGGTCTCCATATTCATAAATAACTTCCTTGCATTCATTACTCACTATTCCTTCAGCTCCAATGGCGTGATTGATTTCAGTTACAACAGGCTGCAAAATGGCCAATAAAAATAGTTATTCAGGAAAAATAACTAAATAAGATGTTTTATTAAGTTACAAGGGCCGTCCCAAAAACAAATATAAGTTCTTAAAAAGATTAAAGCCCATACTGTTGGACCAGCAAGCAATGATGTTCCTGAATCCACAATAGCAGCACAACCCTTCTCACAAACACCTGATAAAATAATATTAAGCTTCAAGTTTTATAAACAAAAAATCTTCAAGTTTTATTTGGGAATTGAATAATTAATGATAAAAAAAGATAACCAAATCCTACGAATTTTCAAGAAGTTGTGAGATCACCTGTGGACTGATCACCAATTAAAATATCTCCCATTTCAATCTGAAAAAAAATGGAAAAGATGTTTGGTAAATTAAACAATTATTATTTCCATGGAAGAAAAGAACAAATGATGAAAACAGTATGGTCAGTAACACCAACCTGCCAGTAACCCTTTTTAGTGACAGGAACATATGTATGGTTCCCTTTGAAATGCTTATAATCAATACCACCAAAAACAATCTCACCTCCCACTTCTGCTTCTGGATCACGGTTAAGCCAGAATGAGAATACCTCATCCTTTACGAGATCTTGCTGCACCATGTTGTACCTTGTGGTATTGAAAATTTATAAAGAATTCAAGACCAGTGTCTACTAAGCTTCGTTTTAAAGATGGATAGTTTAGAACTAAAATTTTACTGAAAGCTTAGAGAAATGAAATACCACACTGGTGTAGCATTCCCAACTGAGATTTCTTTAAATCCAAGTCCAAGTATTCCATCAAACTTTGCCAACACAAATGTTAGACTTTTTTCCCGTTGAGCTTCAATGAATACCTAAATATATAAAGAATAAACATAAATAAGACATCCACGTATCCCAACACTGCAGTCAGAAGAAAATAACTTCATACTTGAGACAAATCAACGAAAGAACTCACCTGATCTTTTACAACAAGATCACCAACTTCAACATTGTCTTGGCTAAAGAAACCAAAAATTGATCCAGATCCATAATTTATTTCACAAGATTTTCCTGAGTAACAAATCACAACATTTTCTTTTAACTCAAAATTCATAGATGAAACATGACTTCAAATTTTCTAAATCTAGAAACAGGACTTCAGTAATATAAATAAAGAACTACAAATGCCACAGAATTGACAACCTTACCAATTTTGTTATATGTGCTGGATCTGCTTGACTTGTACTTAGTATGGAAATAGCAAGCAATCTGTGAGGTCACTTGCATTAGATGATTGAATTTTTTTAAGTAACGAACGATGTCAAATATAATAAGCCAAAAAAATTAGGGCAACTTACAGAAAAGTAGCATTTTGATGATGGTACCCAAAGATTGGAACTGCCAGTATCAAAAATAACAGTGAAATTTTGAGGTGGGGAACCAATACCAATCTCTCCATAGTATTGGGCATCCAAATAGTTGCTCAGAGGTACTATATCTTCATCTGAATTGCTTAAATACTTACTATTCCAAAGCTTTTCTTCCCTTGCTGCTCTGGCAGTTTTGACACTTTGAAGATCAAGAACACGCTTCTTCAAACCAATTCTCACAAGACCATTAGAAGAAGCACGAATAAGTGAACCTGTTAACGCCCATAAATAGATTGCCGCCAAAAGATATTTATGCCTCATGTTTAGAGAAAAGCCCTGTTCACAAGGACGAGCCAGAGTGAGGTGGATAATCATTTACATTTACAATTGCACATCAAGCCAGGAATAACTAGAAAAAGAGAAAATAATGTGCCTTTAAAGTTCTAATCCCATAACAAAATATGCCTAATGAAAGCTCATTCAAGTTAATCTTTGCATTATGACGAATTAAAAATTCCAACTTTGAGATAAGCTGCAAGTAGTTGGGGTTCAATTGGTTCGAATAAAATTGGTAGCAGAGGAAGAGAGGCTCAAATCAGAAGTTCAGTGGGAAACAAACACTCAAAAAGCTTGTAAAAGTAGCAGGGCGTTCTCATAAAACTAAACTTAAATGGACTAAGATCAACTTCTAAAGTATCAACTTGGTGGATTTGATGGCAGTACCATGTATTATATTTAGTTCTAGCATAAATTCAAATAAATCATATGCATACCTTAAAAACCCAGAAAGAAACAATTACTATAAGGCACAAAACTAATAGTCTAATACCTACCGCTCAAAAGATGACGAGCTCTAGAGAAGACTATCAACATATACACCAAACCCATCTCATTCATTAACAAGCAACTAAAAGATCATTTGAACTCGTGGATGACAGAAAACCATTTGGTTTCGTTAGTATCATTAATCATTAATGACCCATACCCACAACTAGAAAATATAACCAAGATGAGTAAGTGAAATTCTAACCTTGGAAAACTTTGTTTTTGCCAAAAAGTAGACTGGTGAAGATGATAAAGCTAGCAAGAATGTCCATTCTGAGAAGTAGGAAGCTGCTATTTATCAAGGACAACTACCTCTTATGAAGTAGATGGATTTGCAAAAGCACAGAGGTCCACTTGTCTATTTGTCTGCTTCCACATAAATATATATCTCTCGAAAACTCTAATTTTTTATATTATTTTATGTTTTTATGTTATTTTTAGAAAAAAATATTGTATGTCGATTATGCTGTCTTTGAATGATCATTTGAACTCGTGGATGACTGAAAACCATTTGGTTTCGTTAGTATCATTAATCATTAATGACCCATACCCACAACTAGAAAATATAACCAAGATGAGTAAGTGAAATTCTAACCTTGGAAAACTTTGTTTTTGCCAAAAAGTAGACTGGTGAAGATGATAAGCTAGCAAGAGTGTCCAGAAAGATGTCAAATCCTGAGAAGTAGGAAGCTGCTATTTATCAAGGGCAACTACCTCTTATGAAGTAGATGGATTTGCAAAATCACAGAGGTCCACTCGTCTATTTGTCTGCTTCCACATAAATATATATCTCTCGAAAACTCTAATATTTTATTTATTTTATGTTTTTATGCTATCTTTAAAAAAATATTGTGTGTGAATTATGGTGCAATCACTTAAATTTTTATTAAGAATGGATTTTATTGTCTTTTGTTAAGACAAATTGAGAAGTTCAATTATTTTGGGTTTTTCACATGAATTTAATGGTAATACCGTAATACTTTAATACATGTAAAAATGCTAGGTAATAATTTAACATCAAAATTCACATTTAAAAATTAATATTAATGTTTTTGTTAAGTAAATTTTTCATCTACAAATAATACTTGAACTTACTATCTTTACTTTATTATGAGATTTTTTATACTATTTAAACTAATAAATTATTGATAAAAACTAATATTAAATTCACTTCTTAGTAGAACTGACTTAATATCCTTTACATTATAAAAAAATTGAAAATGTCAAGTCACTTTTTTCTTAATGAGTTTTCTTTTTATGCATAAATAATTTAATTATTTAATTAATTTTATTTTTAATGTTTTTAATAAAAAATATTTTTATAATATTAAAAAAATATTTATTATTTAAGTTATAAGAAAAATGAATATATATTTTTTATTAAAAAAATTAAAAGTAAAATTCTATATATAAAAGAGATTATGAGATATAATTGAACTAATAATTTTTACATTTAATTTATAATAATTTTTTTTAAATATTTTAAAAGAAATAACTACATTACTTATAAAATGATAAATGTTTTATATATTTGAATAAGCAATGTGTCTTAATTTTTTTCCCCCTAAAATCAGATACATTCATTAATTTGTTTTCATTTTTAGTTTCAAAATTTAAAATTTGAAAACGTTTTAAAAGTAAAAATGAGTTTTGAAATAATTTTTTCTTTTCTTTTTCAAATACTCAAAACTTGTAAATCAACCGTATTCAATTATTTAAAAAAACTGTATATTTTAAATTTAAAATGTATTATAAATAATAAATACATTATTACTTATAAATATAATCAAATCTATAAAACTATAATTAATAATTATAATATATAATAATACTTATTTTTTTTATTTTCCTCTTCAATAAAGTTGACTTATTTTTATAATACTTTTAACATAATGATAATTATAATATTAATTGATATTATTATATAATAAAATTATTATTACATCATAATAATAATATTATTATTATTCTAATTTTATTTTAAATAATATTATATATATTAAATTATTATAGTAATAAGTAGTTCTGACATCAATTAAGACCAATTAAATTGATATTACAAATTTATCCCGTAGATATATTTTTTTTCTTCCTCCTATCATTCTTCCACATCGGCGGAACACCCTGGAATCATGATGACTGATGTCTCCCTTTGTTAAATTTATCCCCGAACTAGGCTAATACTTTTTGTGCGAAAGCAGTGCCTGATACATACCCACCTGTAGATTCTTGCTTTGATCACTGTCGATTTGGTACGATCTGCCTTCTCATCTTCTTCTTTCCCCTCCATTTACCTTTTTATGCTGAATTGTTTTCTGTAATTTCATATTCTTCTTTTTATGGAAGGGAGTGACTGGGTATAAATTTTTCCAAAAAATATTTTGTTGCCGTAAATCTGTCGACGTCATTGATTACTACCTTCTTACTGGCACTCTTCATTTGTAATTTTCGCTGCTGTCAAAGTACTCTTCTTTGGTTCTTTCATTTTCCTCTTTTCTTAATTAAATACTGTAACTGGTTCGCTTCTACGTCTCCGGACTGAATTGAGTTCATTCGTTTCTGGTATGTATTTTTTACTGTTAAGGTTGTAATGTTATGCTTCCTTTCTATCTTCGTTTTGACCTATTTGCTGATTGGTCTTTGAATATGTTTCGTAGTTTCTGAAATGTTTTAGCACGGTTTTTGATTGTCCCATGAATGCTTAAATTTCCAACTTCGTTGTTTAATTTCTCTTATTTATAGATTTTGTACTTCTGTGGGCAGTGAGCAGGATTGAGAAATGAATTCTTTACATGACCTCTTTTTTTTTTTTTCCTTCTTCCTGAGTTGCCATCCTACTCTTCGATCTATATAGTCTTTCTTAAAGTTACTTTGAGTTTTGGGATTCTAGAGCTGTTGCATTTGATTTTAATTATCGCGGTCACTTTCTTGATGTTGATCATTTTTTTCTGGATTACTTACCCGAAGTTTGGTGAAAAAAGTTATTTCCATACGGCTGTATGCATATAGGCACGTAGCTAATGAGTCGTGAGCAATATATTGCAACTCAGCTACTGCTTTTCCTAACAGATTAAACTTGTTCTCTTCATTAGACTAGAACTACTTACATCCCTATTCAGCACTTCCAAAATTTCAAAAGGGAAGTCTAATCTCCAAACGTTACATTCAATGCAATTAGTAGCAAATTTAGATACTGAACAAGCAGCCTTATTTGTCCTTCAACACCTATATTGCACAGATTCCTCAAGAGAACCCATTCAACTTTTAATCTCATCAACTAAGACCCTAGCAGGTGCAAGATAACAACCGTTATAATCAAATGCACAACCTGCAAAGAGTCAGTTCTATCATAGAACATCTATGCTGAAACTTTTCAGTAAGTCTGCACATAGAGGAATTAGCATGCTTTTCATTGGGTAAGCCTTAATAGCAACAAAGACACCTTCAGAATCTCTAGCAACCACCTCCAAACTGGTAACACCAAGTCTTTCACTAAGAGCAGCATCAGTATTATGCTTTTTCCAAGCACCATTCTGATTTGAGCAACTAGTTTAACACATATCTGACTTTGCTTGGCTTTTCCTGTATTCATCATCATCAAAACAAATTCATTTCACCAACTCCACAGCACCCTTGACTTCCTTCCTCTAACATGCTCCCATTGACAGACATGGATAGATAGCATCTGGGAAGCATGTTTTCTCTGTTTGCCATACATGAGCAATATTGGTTAGGTACTGGGAAGAGCTTTAAAACTTCTTCCTATTTTGGTTGTTCATACCTTATGTAACCACTGACTTCAGTTTGTTAAGTTTTTATCTTGGTCCTCTTTGGTTCTTGTGTTGTTTTCTTGAAGGATAATATTATTTAAAATACAAATAATACTGTCTTTCTTGGTTTCTTTTTGTGACTGGTAAGAAAATCAATCTCTGAAGGATCAAGAAAATCATCAACCAAACCAATTAGGTAAAT
Source organism: Hippophae gyantsensis (assembly GCA_030763125.1). Lineage (NCBI taxonomy): Eukaryota > Viridiplantae > Streptophyta > Magnoliopsida > Rosales > Elaeagnaceae > Hippophae > Hippophae gyantsensis. The sequence continues at coordinate 12,807,345 of CM061037.1, read as the reverse complement.
ATAGTTTTAATCCTCCTGATATATATGGAGTTACAAGTTCTATTTTATTCCATAATTCGATGTTCTCGATGAAACTTAAAACTGTATCCGTTTGGAGGTTGCCTCTCAAGTGCTTGAGAAAATGATGCAGTGGAGAAGAGCTGAATTATATCACAATTGGAAATTGATATCTTTCTTTCATCTTCCTACAAAACTAATGGGTTGCATTTGCTTAAAACTCTATTGTTTCTGTGCTTAACTGAGACAACAATGTCTCGATTTTTTTTTACATGTTCTTCATTTATCTATGTTTCTTTTGGTATTATATAAGCTTCAATACATATTCATGTTTTAATTAGCAGCTTCTCTAACGAACTAGGCTTGTTCCACTTTTGAGTGAGCTAAGGTCATAAAGGTGCTGGGTCTCTTTTAGTTTGGTCGTCTGCATCTTTGGGTTATAAAGGAAAAGCGAGTGTATAAATGGCGTTGAGGCGGCTTTTAGGTTTTTCTGATGGTGAGTTGATGAGGTCGGATTCAAAACCTTGTTCCAGACTAATGAGACAGACTGCTGGAATTTTCACTGTTGGTGGAGCTTTGGGATTCTGGATCCTTTGCAGATTGCATTATGGTTTGTTTAACCTTTCTTCTCTTGTAATTATCAAATCTGCCTATCAATGCTCTGATGTTTCATGTTGAATTAAAAGTAATTATCAGCTATTCAAACATTAACTTTTATCAGAAAGTTACAATATTTGGGATTTTGGCTCTCATGCAGGTCCTAGAATAACTGTTCCTCGGAGTCTCCGATGGGCAGCTTGTGGAGCTGTGACTGTGAGTTCAACCTCTGCTTTGTTGGTAAGGTTGTTTAGTCCTGAGTGTGAACCTCAAAATATAGCTGCTTATGACAAAAGAAGATAGCCTGCAATGTTTATTGAGGCTAATTAATGTTATTCGTTAGCCATCTTAATCTTAATCTCTTATGGTCCAGAAATTTTGAGATATACCCAGGAGAACTGATATATTAATGATACAATTGCTTTTAATAGGAATGCAACTTCGAAGTGTATGTTTCTCATGTATCAAATGTTAGTTCATTAGAGAAAAAGCGTCAAATGTTTTCTATATGCTTGCATTTGATCCTGTGAGGTACAAAGAGGAAATTGTATTCCATTTACTTTGATAACTTGGTAAAAAACTCAGTTGCTATTAGCCTATTACTAGGCCAGTACTTTTGTATTTTTATTCTGGGCTTAGGAGAAGCTTATGAATAATGGTTCATAAGGAAAGTATGAAACTACTTCACTTGCACAGGTACGCTTTACACTGACAGGTCTTTGCACGTGCTATAATTTTTTCCTTCCTTTTTTTTCTTTTTTAAATGGGTAACCTATTACTAGATCACATTTATTAATACCATATCAATATTTCCATTTTCAAAAACTCTATATTATTAAATTGTAAGATAAAATATTTAATTTATGTGGTAATAGTGTTTTCTACTTTGGTTCATTATTCACATAATATACCTTCCAAATAATGATTCACTTATTAAGATGATTTCACTTCTAATCCCTCAAAAACAACATATGTTTTTTTATGTTATAAGAAAAAAAAAATATCCTCATCATGTTTTTATGAAGGAAAGCTAACAATATGATAATTAATCGTATATTTTTTTTTTAAAAAAGGGCATTAAATAAATCCATGATGATAAATTAGGGATTCATAGAAGAACTAAATCTCATATAACAATTAACATATTTTTTTGTAGTTAAATAGAAAAATACATAGGGAGAGGGATAGGGGCGAAATACAGAGCAGTTTTATATGTAATAACTTGTTGCAACTTGTTGTAGAACAAGAAGTTATGTGGGAGCTATTTATTAATCGACGGAGTTGGGTTTTTTTTTTCAATATATTATTCTGTACGACTCTTAATTTATTGTAAATAGGCTTCTTTTTTTCCGAACAAATAGTAAAACGCAACACCTGTAATTTGTCCCCCTTGCTTGAGTGGACTCACTTCATAAAAGACAACTTATAATTATTTATAGGTATGCCAAGGATACATACTTTTACGCTCAAAAATAATTATTTAACGTGTCTCATTGGATTCATAACAAAATATTGGATGAATATTTTTCGAATAAACATGATGTAATATGTTCTTTTAATATAAAAATAAATCTAAAATTTGATTTAAAATAAAAACACCATCAAAAAATATATAAATATATAAATACGATTAAGTTTGATTTTAACAACTAATTTATTTATATTTATATTAAATTTACTATTAATATTTTATGGTATTAGGAAAGAATCAAATAATATGTTAATATATTAATTTGTTGGAAGATAATATTGTTGATGATCCAGATGTTCTGCTATCTATACAGGCGTTTGACTAAATAGGTATTTAACTCTGAAGCCTTGGCAGCCTTAATTAAGTACTTATTTTTCCTTATCTTAATGTACTAATTATTAGAGGGTGTTGGAGGTGAAGAAGAAGAAGAAGAATATACATGATATTATTCAATATGGGAATGTATTTTGTCAATTTTTTTGTTCATCAAAATAATGTAATAATATATATATATATATATATATATATATATATATATATATATATATATATATATATATATAGAATTAATTGGAATTTACAATAAATGTGTATGCATTGGTAACATAATTGTCGTACATTTGTTGAATAATATAAATTTTGTGATATATTTATCAGTTTTTTTTTCCAAGACTATTATTGAAGACATTTTTGCTATTATTTTTGTCCCAAAAGCGTAAATTTGTACAAAGAATTTGTCCTAAAACATTTACGGTGATAATTTTTTTAATTATCAAATATTGTTTTGAAATAGAGTATTTGAGGCAAAAAAAAAAAAATAGATTTGTCCCAAAAGAGTAAGTTTTTAAGACAAAACATTTGTCCTTTATCATTCTTTTTTTGGACAATAAAAATTCATGCATAAGAACAAAATATTTAGTCTTTAAAAATGATCTCAGGGTCAAAACATTTAGGACAAAACTCTTGGTTTTAAGGACAAGAATTTCGTATGTGAAACAATTGCAAGCATTTCATTCCATTTTTTTGGGACAAATTTTATGTCATTTAGGGACAAAACTAATTGTATTATTCTTTTAGGACAAAATCATATTTTGTCATTGTAAAAATTTCTAGGACTTCATTATTGTGACAAATAGATAGATAAAATATTTTGTCCTTGAATCGTTTTTGTTACTTTTAAGGATAAATTGTTTTTTTTTTGTAGTGAATTTTTAAAAAATTTATAACAAGATGTTAAATACTTATCACTATTCTAATTAATACAAATTTTATAATAATAGAATAAAAGTAAAAAAAAATATATAAAAAATGTAAATGAGTAAGTAGCATAACAAATAAACTTGAAAGGGAATAATGATATATAGTTGTGTGAAATAAAAAAAATTATATTTATAAATGAAGAAATTAATTTTATCAAAAAGTTGAAGGAGCACGCGACTATTCTCACTTACATGTGGCTTCGTCAAGGGTCTTGGGCACAACAATTCCTCTTGCAAAGAATTATTGTAGGACGGTAGACATAGCATAACTTTTAATATGTTATGGTACTCGGTTACCGATTTACTTGTCCCAGATCAGTTCATCATGTTGATTAGTTTTGTAACGCTCGAGTATATCACATAGCTGTGTGGGTTATCATGCATGCACAAGTGGTTGTGTGATAATACTGAGCATCTTCAGGTCTGACTTCCTTGCATATTACTGTTTTGTAGAAAACCAACCTAAAGGGGACTTCAAATATTTTCATTACTTGCTTCTTTTTGTCTGTGCTTTTATTGTTGAGAATTTTTCTAATTTTTAATTTGTACTACTATAAAAATGAGTATTTAAGTCGATACGTAAAGTCGGTTAATATGGCGAACCGACGCTACATTCTACGTGGATAAATTCTTTTCTCTTCTTTCTTCCCAGATAGAAACTATTTTCAGCGTTACAGAACTCTAAAAAATCGAAAACCTCATCCACTTCTCCTCCACTCTTTCTCATTTTTTGGCCACCTACGACTACTATTTCCAACACCGGTTAGTGAGTTTTCTTCCTCTTTAACTAATATTTTAGATCCCTATTATTCATATTTTTTTTCTGTTATTATGTGTATAAATTTTTGTATTATATATGTAGGTTTGTATTATAACATAAGTAGAAGAATACGATGATCTTGAATAAAATAGAACAAAATCATGATAATTTTTCTACTATTAATTAATATTTTATTTTTCAAATATTTGTATTATTTGAACTATTTATTAAACTGATTTTTTTTCTGCTCGAATATAAGTTTTTATTTGAGTATAGTAAAAAATGAATAAATTAAAAAAAAAATTAAAGTCGATTCATCGCGTGAACCTACTTTAAACTTTAAGTCGTTTCATTTAAGGTTTAAAGTCGGTTAAAAACCAACTTTAATATCCCTTTTTGTAGTAGTGTTGGTCCCTCTGGGCTCTAGCAGGATTGCTTCAGAGTTTTAATTGGTTGGAGCATATCATAGTATGTACATCAAAGCCTTCTTTTGATCAGGGACTGAACGTTTAATGAAAGCTGTACTTCACTTTCAAATGAACCTGATTGTATCAAAATTGTTTTCCATATATATCTCCTTGTATATGTGAGAGAACCCTAACAGTTTTACTAGCAGAATGATTTCTTCAGTTACATTCAAATCATAAAAGGAGGATGCTTATTTCAAAGTCAAGGAGCTTTCAAGTTGCACAAGATTGAAGCATGCATATTTATCAGTTATTAGATTTTGATTCAACGAAGTATCTTGAAGTATGAAAGGACTGTCCTCTCGTGGGAAGATGTTGGTGGAAGAAGCTGAATTTTGGTAGAATGGAGTTAGCTCCAAATTTCTTTTTTCTTTTTCTTTTCTTTCTTTTTTTGTTATTGTTCCTGCTGTTACTGCTACTGTTGCTGCCAAAGGTTATATTTTGAGACTATATATTTGTGTACGTGTATTTAGCAAAAACATTTTAGTATAAGAATATTTCAATTAAGAACCGAATAAAATAATAAAACATAGTGGCAACATTATAAAAACTTAGTATAGGAAGTGTTATGTTATTGGTAGTTAATTTTTATTAAATAAATTATATATTTTAGTATATAAAAAAATAAATTATAATGTGACACCACTTTTACATGTCAATTTTTTTTTCTATCATTGTGCTCTTAGTAATTATCAAATTAATTTGTAGTGGTGGTTTAATTACTAGTCTACAATCTACTTAACATTTTTTTTATTTAAAGTTAGATTCGAATATACCAATTATCATTTATATATATATATATATATATATATTAAAAAAAATTGTAATTGTGTGTATAATGTTGTATTTTAATTGTGATAAATTTCCGAAATAGTAAAAATTCACTATTCGGTGACTTCTGAAGAAGAAAGACTTCTAATTATGAATGATCACGAACGGAGAAGCCATTTGTTTTTTTTTTAAGTAATAATAAAGATGAAAATTTTATTTAGATATAAATATATTCCCTTCAGATTTAGAAAAAAAAATTAGTAGATTTAGAATCCTAACAAATTTATAAATTTTAATAATTTTTTAAATATTCTAATATATATTTTATTAAAATTTTAATTTTTTCATATAATATTATATGAATAATGCTATTTTACAAATACAAAAGAAAAGTTTAATTTTTAAACATATCAAAATTATAATTAAAAATATAAGATTAATTAATATTTATTTGTTTGTACTAGATTCTTTTCATCTTAATACTTGTACGAATCAATTGATACAATGATTATCATTAAAATCTTAAAAAAAATATCCAATTATACTTATTATTAAAATATACCATAAAATTATTCACGATTAATAACATTTTATTATTATTTACGTATTTATCAACTTTTATCATATTTGTCATCTTCATAATCATCACCTTATCTAACTAATATAATGGTTCTCACGAAAAATATCAAACTCAATAAAAATAAAAATGGAAAATGAATTTTTAGAAGAAATATGACCAAATTATGATAGATTAATATAAACAAATTGATAATAAATTCAAATAATAATTTTTTTATAGATCACGGACAGGTAAAGCTAACATACAAGTATTTGAAGTTTCAGCGTGAAAAAAGTTCTTTTAAATTTCGTAATTTTTTCTCTTTCTATTTCTGAGATGTTTTTTTTTTCAGTGAGTTATGTTTGAAATTTAAATTAAATTGATGATGAGAGTATAAACTCTAACTATAAACTCTGATAGAAGGAAAAGAAAAACTTCTATTCTCGTCGAGGAGATGCAGATTTAGCTATGAGTGTAGGTTAGGAGTGGACATTTTTTAAAAAAACCGAACAATTAATCCGAGTTTAAGTATAAATCCAACCTTTATAAATATGATTAGTACAAAGAATTCCAAAAATATCAAAACCAAACTTATTTGGATCGATTGGAGATCCAAAAAAGTAAAAAAATCTTACAAAATCGAACTTCTACTTCTAATACATATTAGTTTTTTAAATATTTTTCATATATAAAAAACCATGTATATAACATTTAAATTTATGTATTTATAGTAAAATTTATTAATTATAATTACAAGAAAAAAAATAAGAATTATGTATATATAATTATTAAAATATTATAAATATTTATATTTATTTTTAAGTTAAAATCGTAATATGATATAATTATGTTATGTATAATATTTTATAAAATAAAATATGTATTTATTTATAATATAATAATATTTTAATCGGGATTGAATATAGTGAATTATAATATCTTATCAATTTGAATTCAAAAATATCGTATATTTTTTAATTTAAATGTGATATAAATTTAATGAATTGAATCAAATTTTTTAATTTAGTTAGATTAATCTAATTATTTATTCATTCTTAATTTAGACATAATAACACATTTATATATTTAGTATTAATTTTAACATATTTTAATTTTAAGAATATTAAACCTATATCCAACTTAATATGATCACGTATGTTAAGGGTCAAGGATCATGGGTCGTAAAGTGCTATTCGTTTAGACTCACACTCGTGGCATGGCATGTTAAATAATTATTTAGTATAAAAAATATTCAAATATTAAATTTAAAAGAATGTATTATTATAATTTTTTGTAAAATAAAATAAATATATTTATAAATATGAAAAAAAAACTTATTTAAAAATTGGGGAAGTCTCGTGTCCCCTATCAACTGTCCTGGATAAGTGTATTACTGATAAAATAAAAAAGCTACTTATAAATTATTTTTCATTTATATAGTATATGCCTAAAAGAAATTGGTCACATCTGTCACACAATATTTGAAAAGAAAAGAAAAAATTGCACGAAACTTTTTGTTCTATTGTGAGCAAATCTAGAAATTATATTATAAAATAATATTATTTATTTTCAATTTTATATATATATAAAAAAATTTATAAAGTTTCAAAAACTTGATTATTAAAAGTAATTTAAAATTTTAATAACAGATATAAAACTGATCAAAATTTGGGTTCAATTAATATTAACGTTATGATGATAGGAGTCACAACTTTTATTTTACGTGCGAATCATAGCGACTATTGTCTATTAGAAAAAATGTTTAAAAGTTTTGGGACTCACTTTTAAATATTTTATATACACAATAGATTACAAAAGGTCCAATAGAAGCCCATTTTATTGATTCATCAGAATTTTAGGTCCTTCTAAGCAAAAAGGTAATGATCACATCTCCATCTCGCAGTCATTACAGTACAACGTGGCGAGAGATAACTGGCTGAAGTGAATATTTAGATTTGCCGCGCTTGGGGTCAAACCCAAAACCATGGTAACCCGCTAACCCCAAATAATAGTTTCGGAATTTGGCATATTTACGCCCGCGGCTCTGATTATTCGAACCACAGCTGTGCCTTAGCAAATGTCAAGGTTATCTCTCTCTGCGTGACATGTAGCTGCCTGAAACACATCCACTCCCACTAAATAAAGACAAAAAAATATTATAATATATTTGCTTCAATAAAAATCCGATATTTACGCGTCTGTCTATGATTTGGATACTTTTTTAACCCTCCGATGACATCCAAAGCTGAACTAGCGCCGTCAGATTGGATCACCTACTTGTCATGTGAACAAAAACAGAGTACTCTGTTCTGTCAACACTAGAGAGAAGAGAGGTTCGAGAAGAAGATGAAGAAGGGATTCCAAGTGAGCTTGTAACTGTAACTGGGTTTTGTTAAGAACCTGATATCTCTTTGTTTCTCGAAGGTTCTTGAAGGTCTTCTACGTCGGTTGGGATTTGTTTTGATTTTGATTCAAAACATGCCTTGTTGATCTCATGCTGTTGTTTCAGGTAAGAAGCCAAAGACTGCTCTTTTTCTTCCATGTTTTGTATGAATCGATTTTCTTATTGCTAATCTCTTTTTGTTAACCCCTTTGAATGATTTGCATGTTGTTTTTGGGCTTGAGTAGGTCGGTCAATTATTTATTATTTGAAAATCATCTTACTTTTATTTGGAAACATTTAAGATGTGGGTCAGTACGAACTTGCTTTGAAGATGTGAATTCAAAGAAGTGGATTAATTTTTTAAAAAGAAAATCTTCGTTTTATTGCATATTTGTTCAACTCTGCGTCTTTCTTAATTATTATTTATCCTTTAATATTATTATATGTTGGTTGAGAGTGACAGACCATTTGCATGATTTTTTGTCTAGCAGTTTTTCTCATTTTCTCTTTTTTCTCTATCTTCATAATGGTCGGATAGCTGGGTTTGAGCTGGGGTTTAGGAAAAATATTTGCCCAAATTAGGAATAATTTTTTATTAGATTTTTCTCTGAAAAGACAGTAACTTTTGTTGGTAGAAACTTTCTTGTCCTGTAAGTTGGATTAAAAATTCAATTTTTGAAGTACTAAATCGTCAACTCTTTATTGTGCTATTGAAGTTATTATTTATTTATTATACTTCTCTTGGGGAGACAATTGAAATTTAATTCATAACAACCATCTTTTCACATGCAGCTCTGAAGATGATATAGCTTTCACTGCAAGAACAGTACACCACTCATCTTTAGCCTTAGGTTTTGATTCAGTGTATACCGATAAGATCAGATCCTTAACAATCACTTTTGGATAAAGTATTTTCAATTTTACCATGTCCAGTTCAGAGAAATCATCGTCATCTTCGGCTTCATCATCGTCATCTTCATCTTTATCCTCAATATTAGTTCACGAGATTGACCCTTTATTGAAGGATTTGAACGATAAAAAACAGAGTTTTAGGCGCAACGTAGTGTCTTTAGCAATTGAATTGAAGGAGGTTCGGAGTCGTTTGGCTTTTCAAGAACAAACATTTGCTAAGGAAAACCTAACAAGACAGGCATGTGATCTTTGTTTTTTGGGCCTCTTTTGGCAATTTTGCCATTCCACTTTTTGGGCCTTTTTGTCCGGGGGATCATTTGGGTAATTTATCTTTTTTCCTTGGAACTGACTACTGAGTGATTTTTTGATGTTTATTTAGGTAGCAGAAGCAAAGGCTAAAACAATGGAAGAAGAGATTGGTATGATGCAGAAGAGACTTGAAGAGAGGAACGAGCAACTTCAAGCTTCAGCAGCTAATGCTGAGAAGGTCCCACTCATATCCCAGTTTCTGATATGAAAAGTTTTGCTTGCTTTTGAGTTTAATGCATGATTACTCGTTTCCCAGTAGTTGATTTGTACTATTATTTAGTGTTTTATAGGTGCTTTTAGCTTTGTCATGATGTCCTAATTATGATAATGCTTTTCTGAAGTATTGTGGAAGTGTTGTGTCTTATTAGCTTTCTACCTTTTCTAAGCGGAACCCACCGGTGGAAGATAAATTGGTTATGATAGTTTAATGTAGTTTCTCTACTCGTAGGGTTCATTTTTTTGGGGTGATCTTTGCATATATATTAAGATTTATCTTCATTTTTTTAATCAAATCACATGAGTATTTTCCTTTTAGAAAAGATATTGTTTGTGGTTTAAATTGTTTTGAGACGTGAATATGTAGCTACTTCTAGTAGATGCTTGTAAAAATGATTTATGTTACCATATTGGGAATTGATATTTTTAGACTATCCTTATTTTTTATTTTGGTATCCTTTTTGATCTCTAGTTTAGAACATATCAAATATTTCTATTTAGTTTATTAAGTTTGGTTAATTTTAACATCTAAGCTACCTTAATTCCTTGAGATTACTTATAAATTTGAGTAAAAAGTATTTCATTAGCTTACATAAAGATATTTTATATGTTTCAGTTGAAAATAAGGGTTAAAAAAAGTACCAAAATAAGAAATAGTAGTACAAAGTTACCAATTCCACCATTTTGATGAAGTTAATGGCAACTTTAGATAGTTGATTTACAATTATAATATAACATGATTTTGGATTTAGATATATTAACCTTAAGATTGTTAAATTTTTGAAGGTCAACTACGGTTATGTAAGACTTAGAAATGGGTTCAATATGTTATAAGCTCTAGTATCAATGTACTATATTGAATTTACAAAAATGTCCATTTTCCTTTTTGAGGTTTTTGTATACTGCTACATTTGGACTTCAATTTCTTTTAAAACAGAGTTCCATATGAACCTGGGTTTCAAATGCTAGTGATCAATTTTGAAATGGATTTTACTTCAATAAATAGACTTCTAAAAAAATAAAATCCAGAATACAAGTTGCAAATTGCTTTTGCTTCCCAATGAGACCTTTTAAAAGCGCTTTGGACGGTAAAAGAATGCTTCCGGACTAAAAATTAAAATGTTAGTTGGAAATGCTTTTAGGGTTTAGAACGCACATTTTGTGCTTACTGACATAATTTTCTTTTCTTTTCTTTTCGAAATCACTTTTAACACTTTACAAGCAAATGGATTCTAAGCAATTAGGAGATTCTTTCTGATTGAGTTATTGGACAATTTGAATATGAGGCCATTAACTTTTGTAGATGGCTCCCCATAACAGAATTGGAATAAATTCAAAGTTCAATAATTTATAACTTCTGTTTCTGAATTGGTATGGTATGCTTCCATGACTAGGGTCTCTAGATTCTTCATGTATTAAATTTAGCTTTTAGCACACATATAAAACAGTTTATGCCAGCTAATTAGTTTTTTCGAATAATAAATTTTCACTGTAGTGAACTGTCAATAATTATATGTTTAGGTTTACAACACTGACATTTTTATTATGTAAAGCAGTACCTCAGGGAGTTAGATGGTCTTAAATCACAGCTTGCATCCACTCAAGCTACTGCTGATACTAGTGTTGCATCAGCTCAAGCAACACAAGTCCAGTGCTTGACACTTTTGAAGGAATTAGATGAAAAGAATCTTTCATTAAAACAGCATGAGGAGCGTGTGGCAAGGCTAGGAGAACAATTAGATAAACTGCAAAGGGACCTTCAAGCAAGGGAGTCTTCCCAAAAGCAACTTAAAGAGGAGTTTTTGAGAATTGAGCATGATATAATGCAAGCTGTTGCTGAAGCTGGAGTGAACAAAGATTGTCAACTACGGAGGATATTAGATGAGGTTTCTCCAAAAAATATTGAGAAGATTAACAAACTCTTGGTTCTTAAGGATGAAGAAATAACAAAACTTAGAGATGAAATCAGTGTTATGTGTACTCATTGGAAGCTCAAAACTAAAGAATTGGAATCACAGGTACAGACAATCTGTTTTACTCTTTTTTTTTTCCCTAGTGTGTTTATTTGTGGTTGCTATCTACTTTCCTTGAACAGTTAGAGAAGCAACGGCGAGCTGATCAAGAGCTTAAGAAGAAAGTATTAAGGTTAGAGTTCTGTCTTCAAGAAGCTCGTACTCAGACACGCAAACTCAAAAGGGTAATCATCACTCTCCCATTTGCTCCATGCTAACTTCATTTTTCATTTGCATTCTTTCTATTAGAATTCACTAAAATAAATCTTGCTTGCTTACAATGGTCAAATATCTACTCCATTAGGTTGTTAAATAGATCACTAGTGGTAGACTAAGCATCTGTTTATGCTTCTCAGACCTTATGAAAGTTCTTTGAATCAAACGACAAAACATTACTATTAGTGCTTTTAAGACTCGGAAAACAAATTATTTTTCTTCCCGGCAGAAACCCAAATAATGTGCTTTCAGAAACCACTTTTGACTGAAACAACTTCTAATAGAAAGCACAAGCAAACACACGGCTATTATTTGTGTCAATAGCCTTACTTCTACTTTGTAGAGAATTTGAGTTCAATATACCTTGCACAGCAGTTAACAATGTCACCATCATTTGATTTAACTCTATTTATTTTGACAGATGGGTGAACGGAGGGACAAAGCTTTAAAAGAGCTTAAAGATCAGCTAACAGCAAAACAACAGGGCAAAGCTGATGAGGCTGAAAAACAAAAATTCTGGGAAACTTCAGGGTTCAAAGTTGTAGTTTCAATGTCCATGTTAATACTGGTTGTCTTCTCTAAGCGATGACATAAATCATTCAGTGGATTTATCATCAGTTTTTAGCTAGTGTATATATATAAAAAAAATCTATCCTCAATTTTGTGTTTAGCTTAGTAGGTCTTGGGAGTAAATGCAAGAGGCTCATTATAGCATTCACCTCCATTTGTATCATTAGCAAGTTAAACTAAAAGGTTAATAACAATTTGCATTACAGCTACCTTTATATAAATTGTTATTTAAGTACTTACTGAGTGATCTCTATCATGACTCTAATGTCATGATCAAAAGTCTCTAAAATTAGCATCAAATGTCAGCATTTGGTATGGCAGAATTGTTGTCTTCAGCGGTGTCGCTCTGCAGTTTGACATTCAAAGCATCAATGTGATGTGAAGGTGCTTAAATGGCTTCCAGTGATATCTATTGTGATGAGATTTTTTTCGATACTCATTCAATTTATTCTTTAACAATTAAATTGTATTATCTCTTCAATTTTTATTGGATATTTATTTTTTCAAATAAAAAAGTTATAATAATCTTAAATTTTATTGATTTTTTATCAAGCATATAATTTTTTAAATAAAAAATAATTTTAAATTTTATTAATTTGAAGTAACAAAATAATTTCTATTATGGAGAAATATGTTCTCCTTGACAACCTTTTATGTTCATTAGTCACCTATTTGATTCGATATTATTGGGTATACACCCAGACATTTTTACGTCTAACTTTATTTTATTTATTGAAAACATGTTCCCCCCTCTTGTTTTCACCGTCTCACCTAATCTATGAACTATTTTGTAATTGTGTTTGTTTTTAAGCTTATGAAATCTTGTATATAAGAAAATTTTAAGCCAATCAATTTGTCTTCACTTTCAAGATTTAAAAAAACTAGCGTAATATGTTATTTTTCGACATTGGTTTTGATTGATGGAAACCATTTGTTACCCAAAAAAAAAGTCAGACAATAACTTTGAAAATATTGTTGACTCACAATAAGCAGTGGACAGTTCAAACAATAGAAGATAAAACCTACCATTTCATTCCTAACGCAAAATCAGTATTAGAGGTTTCAATAGTCCAGACCGAATATGGAAGCTCAAGCATATTGAGATGATTACTTTGCATAGAACTTGGTATTTATATATAATCTCATAGTTACACTTACACCACAACGGTGAGATTCGTTCCCGAGGACCTGAGCACCAAAATACGACCTTAAAAAATGAAAGCACCAAAATATGACCATAAAAAATGGAATCATCAAGCAATATATTATCATACCCACCATCAAAATTACAAATCTTTAACTGTCCATACATCCTCTAAAAGCACCATTCAATGTCCTTAAATTGTCCACACATCCTCTACAACTAACTACAAATACATTAGCTGGATACATTTGCCTAGCCAATCATAAGCTTACTCTGTGAATGGAACTTTTACAAAAAAATTATTTCTATTTAAACATTTAGTGTGGGAACACAACTATAACACATTACAACAATCCATTACAACAATCAGATACACGTGAAGAATCATAGATCCTCTATTCCTCATTAAACCTCATTGCTACAATAGCTTTTCTATTGCAACCCAACATTAGATATTGAAGTAGTTGTCATATTCCAACCAGCTCACTTCCATCTCATTGGTGTGGCATGGTGATGGCCAAGTAATTGCGGGACATAGGTGCCGCACTCAAGACTTATAGAAGTTGTTTCTTGTACCTTTAAGTCAATATAGTACTAACTGTACACAGCTAGGCAGGCAGCAGTATACTATCAAGTTATAGCCCAAGAAAAAAGCTTCTTACCATTAGTGTACATGAAGATGCTATTGTCTACAAGTCCAGCATAATATTCCTAGTAACCAAGGATGTTACTAGAAAGACGCATCCAATAAAGGGTTGCAAAGCAATGGCTTCAGAATAAGTGCTGTTGAAACCAGGAGGACTATAAAATCCAGAGTCGGATGAGGTTCCTGAAGCTGGATTGCTGCTATTAAACACAGAAGTAGTGTCAGAACTGCAAGTAGGGATGGAAATATACCAGGTTATTTATCTAGTAAGCACTGTCAAGGAAGAGCTGTTTGAAGTCATCAAGCATAAAAATTTACCCAGATGAGCCTGTCCATGCTGGTGATGGTATTGTGGGAGTCAGAATTGATGGTGATGCTGACAATGGGGATGGCTTTGATGGTGTTGTTGATGATTGTGATGATGATGATGATGGGTAGATGCAAGAACCAGTACCTGTTTGAACATTGAGCAGGTCTTAGATTAGATCCTAAATGCAATTAATGATATCTACCATGTCTAAGAATTGAAAAAATAACAATGAACTATCGGATATTACTTGGATTAGCATTGACTAATGTGGCAGTCCCTCCAAAGTCACAGCTAGTTGGTGAAGGATTCTTTTGGTAATAGCTATTGAATGCATACGAGGCATGATTTTGCAAAGTATTTGGATTGTAACAACTTGCACCTTGTTGAATCTGTGAACAATCTGCTCTTGCTCCACATGCATAGTCCAATGATGTCTGAAGAGCTGTTTGTGATGCCCCAGACTTGGCAACACACCAGCTCTGCCCTGGAGCTGCAGGAGAGTTCGTGGTTGCAGGAGGTGCCACCGGGTTTGTGACCGGCATTGTGGGGGGAACATTTCCAGGAGGGGCTGGATTTGTTATCACAGGGTTACTAATAGGCTGTTGGCCCGGAACAGGGTTAGTTGGTGGTACAGTGGTGGGAGGGGTAGAGGGAATTGTCACTGGTGAAGTGGGATTTGGTGTAATTGTAACTGGATTTGTAGAGGGAACAGTGACAACAGTTGGTGTTGAGTTATCTGAAGGAGTTGTGCGAAAAACTGTTGTTGTTTGGTTGATTGAGTTGTGCAAACTAGTTTCAATGTGTAGTTTGCTAAGGAGTTCTCTTCTCAAAGAAGGAAAGGTTTGACCATGTTCCCAGTTGAGCTCTTTTTGAGCAAAATCTTCTATAGAAGCTACTTCTGCATATAATCCAACAACCCTATTTGAAATTTCATAATTTGTTTCCAAAGCATTCGAAACCTTGTCAGAAAATTCAGTCACTTCCGTAACACTAAGAACAGATGGGCACTTGATAATGAAGACAATAGGAACACTATTGCTAGGGAGAAGGGAAATAGCAAGGTTGGCTTTTTCTATCAACAGCTGGACAAAACTATCACTTATGCTAAACTCTCCATCAATAATGGCTTCTAAAATGACCGAGGAGTTCACTTCCTTGATGTAACTAAAAACTCTATTTAAGTTTCTTAGATGTGCTTTGCTCAAGTGTTCCAACGATGTCAGAGAAAAGTTAACAGAGACTTTAACTTGGCTTTCAAGATTGAAACTACTTAGGAGTGAGCGCATATACATCAAGGTGGATAAAAGATTAGGTATCTCAACTTGGTTAGTACTCTCATTAATGCTATTTATAATGATACTTTTGATGTTTACGTGAGGGAGAAAGGCTAACAAATGGGTTTTAACCCATGAGATAGCAGAAGATTTAGACTTAACTACGTCGCTCTCATTCAAGTAGAGATCTACAGAAGCACCAGTATTTCTTAGAGCACTTAAATCCTTATGATCCGCGACAAAAACCCTAATCTGAGATGGGGAGACCTTATTTTGCTTGAGGAATGATATTGCTCCATCTAAAGATAACGTTTTAGTGATTTCTGCAGCATTATATGAGAAACCCACAAGAGTTCCTACAAATCGATAGAAAATTACATCACTCTTAAGTTCAAAATCTAAAGGTAACAACTCAAAATTAACCAAGAGTCAAGAGATCTACATCCAAATTCTTACAAACAAGTAGAAGGCAAGGTAGTAATAAGTTCATAGAAAACTATAAAGCGCTTTTGAATAATATGGTTACTCACCGGAAGTGCAGATGGTAAGGAGAGACAAGAACAAGAAGATCCATTTAGAAGCTTCAGTGGCCATTATAACAAGATTTTTTTCTGGGATTTAGAAAGAGATCCAAGAGAATTTTGTCCCGAGTCATGTGATGGGGGTGTTTAATATTAAGATAAAGGGGGTGAATAAAAGGAGCAAAAGAAAAGCAAGTTAAAAAATAAAGAAAATATATTTTGAAAAGAAAAAGTATATTTATAGTTAATTATAAAAATAATAAATTATATTATTTTAATTAATATTTAATTGCTGTATTATTTATAATTATATTACAATTTATAATATATAAAAATATTGTTTTTTTTTTCTAAAACATCATTCGTATTCTTAAAACTTTATTCACAAAAATAATAGTTTTATACCTACCTAACTCAAATGTTTAACTACAAAGAAAAAGTTTAATTTAAATATCTTATACTAAAATCCTGTCAATAGCCTTAAATGTTGAATTTAAACTAATAAATCTCGTCAAACGTTGAATTTCGATCCGCTAAACGACATTTAATATTATTATATATTTTATTCTTATTATTTGAATTAATATTGGATTTATTTTTTGTTAAGATATTATTTATTATTTTTAAATTATATATCTCATTAATTAAATTAATTTTTTCTGTCAAATTGTTATTTGATATTTGTTTTTTTTTAAATTATATTAATTTTAAATACTATATTATTATATATTTTAATAATAATAAATAGTAAATAAGATGGGTTTGTTTGGACACCTTCTGTCTGTAGAAAGAATCGAGATCAGCCATTCAACCATGCTTTTGTGCTTTTCTTTCCCTTTCCCAGCAAAGAGAATAAAACTCAAGATATACAGTAACTCTTCTGCTTACTAATAGAGCAAAAGTATCATTTAAATTTAAAAAATAGCAATTACATTTTTTATAGTATATTATGACATATTAATAGCTTGGAGGTTTTGCTTTCCTATTTCTCAAAATAGGTGATTTTTTTTATTTTACTTTTTTGCAATTTCAAAATAACCTAGGCGGTTTGTTATAATTTTTTTTTTCGCAATACATACATTATGGGTGTTTATTGGTATTGTTTTTGATTTGGTTTGATTTTTGGATATTTTTAATTAAAAAAAATATAAATTTTTTAATATATTATTAAATCGATCCGGTTTGATTCGATTAGTTTAAAAATTAATACAAATCGAATTAGACCGTTAAAAAAACGATTTTAATAAAATACAAACCGGATCAGATCGTTTGATTTGTAAAATCGTTTATGGACACGCCTAACATACATCACCAAGGTTAATGTCTCTAAAATGGCATGCTCAATTCTATTGCTTTCTCTTGCTTTTGAGAGTAGTATTTCCCTTTCTGAATTTTATATTCAAACTAGTAACCTCATTTCATCATATCCTCTTATTGTTTGTTCCTACTTGGAGCTACCCATTATTTACAAATAGAAACTGGTATGGAACTTGGTATCCTCCTTCTCTTCACCATGGGATCTTCTTGTATGTCACCCATAATATGGTTTGATAGTTCTTGTTCTCACATATTCATGTGTAGCTAAAGCTTTAATTTATTCTCATACTAATTTAACCTCTTCTCATTAATATTTATCTGCACTCTTTGATCTACTAAAAAAAGAAAAAAACTTCTTATAAGAAGGAAAAATTAAACCAGGGACATTAATTTTTCCTTGCCTAGATTAGATTCCCTCCTTATATTAGCTTTTTAGATGCATGTCTTTAATATGGTATATACAAAGAAAGCTTCTTGGTTTCTTAAGTTCTACCCAAAGATATGGTTTATTCGGGTTTTATTCTAGCAGCTACTAAAATAATTTTTTCAAATGCTACCTTTACAATCCAAATGGTTGAGGAAGCGGCCTTATCAAGTTCCCAACTAAAAAATAATATACTGTTTTAAAATTATCTTGTATTAGTTAAATCTTCGGTTATTAAGTCTTTATGTAGGATAATTAATACTTCAAATTTTAATTGTATCTTTATTTTAGAGACTAAAGTTAGTAGTAATTATTGTGTCTCTTCAATAACAATTAAGTAATTTTGATTGTTTTTGTGTCCCTGCCTTAGATAGTGCTGGACGTATATATATCATGTGGAAATTAGGTATTCGACTTTCTGTTTTGATTTTGATCAACATGTCATTGCTCTTAAATTTTTAATTCACTTTTCAATAGAATGAAATAGAACTTATTTTGGTATTATTTTCCCTGTTATGATAATCTTAAAGATGACATTTGGACATATTTCATATTTTATTGCTCTCATAAGTGCTTCTAATGGTAATTAGATGTGCATAAGAGACTTGAATGCATTCTTAGATCAAAGTGAAAAAAAGAGACTTATAACTGTTATCTGAAAAAATTAAAGAAATTCATGTACGAAGATTAAGTTATTAATAAAAGAAAAAGTAGACATAATATCAAATGAAAGGTTGATAGAACTCTTGTTTCTCTTATATGTATTAATCTTTTCTTCCGTATTTTTGTAAATAATTTATAAATTAAAGTTTCGAATCATGCTCCTAATCTTTTAAATCTACTTTTGAATTCTACTAATAAATCATTTAAATTTTATGCAACTTAGAGCATAGATCCATCCTACAAGAATGTTATCAATTGAGATTCTTGATATTTGATCTAATTTCTATTTAAATTCTATTAGCTAAAGATTTTAAATTGTAAAACAAATAAAAATTTGGCTATGGTGAGGAGAGATTAAAAACTACTAAAGATCTTCTATTAAAAGTTTAAAGTGTTCTTATAATTGATAAAATGGTTTGCTTGTAAATCAACTTTTAAAGATTATTATTGAGTATCAAAATAGAATTGAAAGCATTTCAAAACAAAAATCTATAAAAATTTGGTTACTTGAAGGAGACTATAATACCAAATTTTTTCATACTTCAACTTTGATTAGAAGAAGAAGAAATATCATTCTTAATATCAAACATATTGATGGCATATGGTTTCCAAACAGACATGATATGGATTCTTGATTTATAAATCATTTTAATGATGTCTTTAAGTCTTATTTTGATGTTTATGTTTATTGAATTAATAAATTTCCTTTTCTTTAAGTCCTATTTTGATGTTTATGTTTATTGAATTCAATGTATTTCACTTGAACATAACATCGATCTTTGTGTATTTTGATGAAATAAAAAATGTACTAATCAAGATGAGTTCTTTTAAGGTTCTTCATCCAACTTTTGTTTATACAAATTATTGAGATATTTTTGGTGAAATTTTGGTAAATCTTATTCAAGATTTTTTCAAAATATAAATAAAACTTTTATTATTTTAATTGATAAATTCAATAATTCTTATCAAGTTCACCAATTTCGTCACATTAGTCTATACAATGCTATTTATAAGATAATCTCTAAAAAATTTCCCAATAGAATCAAGGGTTATCTAAATAAATTTATTTTTTTCCTTTTCAATTGGCTTTCTTTCCAAGTACATGGATTTCTAATAATGTCATTATTCTGTAAGAAGTTGTTCACATTATCAAAAGAAAATCCATAAGAGGTGATTTAATGAGAATTAAAATAGATATGCAAAAAACTTATGATTGTCTTAACATTATTTTTATTCTTTATTATTAAATAGTATTTCTTTTGAAAATATTATCCAAAATAGAAGTCTAAAACAAAGTGATTATTTATCTTCTTATTTGTTTATTATTAAAGCGTAAGCTTAAAGTAAATTATTTATTTTTATGAAATTAAAATTACCAAAAATTCTCTTGATATTTGTCATTTATTGTATGTAAATAATTTAATTCTTTGCGGGAAAATATGTTGGAGGTTAATATTATTCATTTATAATTTCTCAAATATTTTGCTTGGTTAGTATGAAAGATTAATTCATCCAAATTTTGTTTTTTCTATTCAATAAATGTTTTAGACATCTAATATCATGATATCATAGTTTCAATTTTATTTAGGTATTCTAGATGCCTCAATAGTATCAAATATTTTGATCATAATCTTTTTCTTAACAAACAGAGAAGTAGAGAATTCAAAAAAATTATTAATGCAGTCATTTCAAAAACTGATAACTGGAGCTTTCACTTACATTCAAAAGATGGTAAAGTGATATATATTTAATTTGTTATTTTATCCTTATTAACTTATTCTATAAATACTTTCAAATTTTTAAAATGCTTTGTTAAAAATGGTGATGCTATTATAAGAAAATTTTAGTGGTATTTAAAATTTGAGAAAGATAATTTAAGATTTTTGACATATAAAAGTTGGAATCAAATTTGTCTTTAGCATGAAGTTAGACAATTTGGTTATTTCAATTAAAAAATTATTTATCATCACAGAAAGTTATAAAAAATTGAAGCCTATATAAATATTAAAGATGGTAAATTGATTGATATTTGGGTGACCTTTAGATTCCTTGGACTACTGATTTTAGGACACATTCTCTTTTAATTTATCTCAATTAATTACATCATTGTCCTATTAAAATTCATTATCTCTTCAATGTTCATAACAATGGTTGAAAATTTTCGTTTGTTAATCATATTTGGGATGCATATGTGTTCTTTTCTTACAAGACTCCATCCCAATTGAAAATAAAATAGAATTTTTGGTTTTGGATAACTAATTTTGGAGAGAATTTTAGCATTAAGTCTGCTTACAAAGAAATAATTTCAATTAAAATCTCTGATGTTTGTTCCTCTTTTTAGAAACTAATTTAAAATTTAAAAATTTATGATTTTCTTTAAACGTTTATTTGGAAACTTTATTCTAATTGTCTTCCTATCACATGTAACATTGTTTTAAGGATTCTTTATGTGTTGTGTCATTTATGTCACATTCATCTTGAAACATTAAATCATTTTTTCTTGTCAATGTAAGGTTATCTATTTCATTTAGGTTCATTGTTCTTTTGCTTCTAAATTAAAAGATTTTTTTTTTTTTTGGACGATCTTTTCATGGAAATCTTCAAATCTAAAAATGTTTTATTCTTGTTGTTTTTAACTCATATTGAGTTCATCATTGTTATCATATTCAATTTAGATTTAAGTTTTTAAATTTTAGAATTTTTCTTAATTTTAATTTGAAAAGTAACTTTTTTTTTAGACTTATAACGGAAGATGTCTACCACCACCTATTTCTTGAAGGAAACCATCTAAAATGCTTTTCAATTTTAATAACGTTGTTTTCAATACTAGTCTTACTATTATAATGATAAGAGATTTTAATGGATAAATCATAGTTTCTTTGAATAAATATTTTTTGGATAATAGTGTATAATTATGTGAAATTAATGCTTTAATTTTCTCTATTAAGGTAAATTTAGAAAAAAGTTCAGAACTTTTTACTTAAGTAACGGCAAAAATATTATAAATGTTTTAATGTTTGATGGTTTTCGAATTTTTAATATGTTTGCAAGGAATATGTTAATACTATTACTCATTTCTTAACTAAATGAGCTTAATTTTGTTGGATGTTTTATTTGAAGTTATATTTTATTTTAATAATTTTTTGTTATAATTTATAATGATTTTAATTATTAATAATTTTTTTTAAGATAAAAAAATATTCTGTGATTTTGCTTCAAATTTATTAAAGAAATTTAAAAGTAGAGAGTATCCAACCCTTCTCCAACCATAACAAACAATAAGAGTGGAGCAGTCCCCTAACAAAAATAAAATTAAATAAATAGAGTGAAGCAATCTGCCTAATTTTTTTTTAGATTAATTAAATTACAATAATTACCCAGTGGTTGCTTAATTTCCTTCTCTCTCGATATCTCTCTCTTAATGTCAGTTGGTCTAGTCCAGTAAAGTTGTTAATTTTGTCAGATAGAAATGGCCTTTTTCAGTATAGTGCAAGGAATGTTTCATACCTAATGGCTGCATGGCGTGCAAGGAATGTTTCATACCTAATGGCTGCATGGCGTGCAAGGAATGTATCGTACTTAATGGCTGTAGGTTAGAAGGAGCGTGGGATGAGCGGGGATGTGCTGTAGGTGATAACCATTACCACTTCAAATAAATTTTGTATGGATTTGTATTAAGTGATAATTTTTTAACATTTAATCATATTTTTTATTTTTAATATTTTTTTTAAAATATTAATATAATATTTATTCCAATAATATTATTTAAAATATTAATTTTCAATCTTAAACTATATATCATGTATATTTAAATAAAATAAATATATATATATATATAAATAGATAAAATTCAATATAAATATTCAAAGAGTTATATGTTTTAATATTAAAAATATTTTTTAATTTAATTATATTTATATAAATATATAATATTAATATAATATAACAATAATTATTTCACCCATATCTATTCAATTATAATTTAAACAATTTTTTTAATTTTTATAAATAATTATAATTATAATTATTTATAATTAAAATATCTATCCATACGTATTTTATTTGGTACGTATTGTATTTGGTTTGTATGCTTCAATATCAATAATTTATACAACTAAATAAACAAATAATTTTAAATCTTAACTATAACTAGAAAATAAAAATTTCTATCTAATTTTACAATTAATTAAAGGAAAAAGGTTTGCAAAATTGGGTACTTTAAGTTTTAAATAATCATTATTATTTAGAATATAATTTTTTTATCATATTGTTACTGTGAAAGAGGTCATGGAAGGATAAAAAAAATCAAACTTTAATAAAATTTATAATAAAATATTATTTTTAATACATATAATTAAAATATTATTATTTAAGTGAGGTTAAAACGGATATTAAAATTAAAAATGAATAAAAAAAATGATACACTAAAATATTGGATTGTTATTAATGAGAGAATAATGAATAAAATGATACTTCTATCAATTATTAATAAAATCATGATAAGTTATTATAATAATTTTATTATTATTTAAAATATTTAAATATAGGGCTATCTGTTAAATAAAAGTTCATCCCAGAGATAGTAATACAAATTTATGTTTTTATTTAAATAATTAATCATATTAGAGGAAGAGATAAAGAAAACAATTGAAATCTACCGGTGAGGGACCCATAGAAGAAAATCTTTCATAGCATAAAGTAAATTAAATACTTAAAAGACTTTAGAAAAAAATAGAAGATAAGTGGCTAGGATTTCAACCCACGTGAAGGAGACTTCCATTTACCAACAAATTAATTGGCAATGAATTTAATGATTGAAACAATTAAAAGTATCATGTGATTTTTTACCCACCATTAGTGTCAATGTATTTGCTGGACTTAAGCATAAAGTTTTTTTTCAGCTCGTCTGACATTAGAGAGTTTTGGGAGTGAAAAACGAATAAGGGAAAATTTGTATTTACGGTAAGCTAGTTTAACTAACAAGTCGCATAAGGTGTGTATGTTTTTCTAAGTGGACCATGGGCTTCTCTGAGTAAACCCCAGCCCAATATGACATACATAAATTTCTCATGTTTTGCTAGTATTCATTCACTATTCATCCGGTCTCTCTAGCATCTCTCTTGTTCTCTCTTCCCGGGCTCTTTCTAGTGTTTAGGAGTCCATTGCTGCCCTAGGTTTCTTGTTCATGGTTTATGGTACTTGAGGTCTCAATTTTAAATAAGATTTTAACCTGGTGAATATATTACGATAGTTAGAATTTTCGTTTAAACATCAAAAGCGTTTTTATTGTTAAAGATATTTACGTATGGGTTCTTGGTATGTGGGATCTTGTCCAACATCTTACCAAGTTACACGTATTTTTTTGCGTTTTTTCAACCTCGAATCTATGACTTGCTTATTTAGCCATAAATTCATAGAAATCTGATACCCATCGGGACATGTCCTAATAAGTATCAACTTTTATGAATCTGTATACTTAAGGATAGATTATAGGTTCGAAGTTGAATAAGAATGAAAAGAATACGTATAATCTGATAAAATATTGGATAAAATCTCTAATACTAAAGATTTCACGTTAATATATTACGATAGTGAGAATTTTCGTTCAAATACTATATTATGATGAAATTGATGCTAATAAAATAATATCCATAACATCAATTGAAACGTATGATGTTAAGTTATAAGGTTTATATATATAATGAGAATTTTGTAGTTACTTTATTTTTTTCATGTCGTGGAAAAGACATGTTCAAGTTCAAATCATTGAGCAACTTGTAAATTAAATAATAATAGCTATATAATTAACTAGAATTTGCAGGGTATCTTCCGATGTGAGATGAGGTAATATATATAATTAACAAGAATTTGCAGGGTATCTTCCGATGTGAGATGAGGTAATATATATAATTAACTAGAATTTGCAGGGTTTCTAGAGCATTATATACGTAAAATAGAAATTAAAAAAAAATACGAAGTTGAAAGTTTAAATTAACAACGTCATGGCCGCAGGCTAGCTAGCTGGGAAGTGATCAAATTCAAGGTTACTATGGAATTATGGAAGTGTTCAAACATAGTGCTCTGCAACTATTGTACACATTTTAGTTTACAAAATAAAATCAACCAAAGTATATCATTTTTTTAATTTTTCTTCAACATTTCTAAAACTACAAATACCCAATGAATTTAAACTGTTATCTCCATCTCCAACTCCAATTCTCAATCAATACTACTTCAACTTCTTTTACTAGTGATATCATCTCCTTCTTTTTTGTTATATATGTCCTTAAATCAATAAAATGAGATATTTAGGTTCTGAATTGAAGCTCCAATCTCTCATCATGTTCATGTTAATAACAATATCAACGATGGCTTCTCTGTCATCAGCAACTCTCAGAGTGGGTTTCTACCGACCCAACTTGTCCAAATGCTGAGGCTGTTGTGAAGAAAGTCGTGAACGAAGCCATGACCAAAAACCCTGGCTTAGCTGCTGGTCTCAATTAGGATGCATTTTCACGTTATTTTGTTAGGGTATGACGCTTTATTTTTCACTAATAAGTTTCTTGATGATTTGTACGTAAATTACATAAAAAAGGGAAGAGAAAAATAATGACATCGGAATTTTGGTCCCGGCGGGGCTCGAACCCGCGACCTTCGGCTCATAAGACCAACGCTCTAACCAACTGAGCTACGGGACCAATAGGTGCGAATTTTATTCAAATTTAATATATATGATTTAAATGTTCAAATTTATTGTAAATCACCGCAATGAATAACTTGAGATACATATAATTTTTAACATTTATTTATTTATTTATCAATATACTTATTGAACTTTTTATTAATAATTTAATTAAATTTACATAATTATGATTAAATTATCATATTTGTTCATGAATGTACTAATGATATATATTCACATATCATTGTATATTTTAAGGATGTGATGTATCTATACTAGATTCAACATAATAAAACCCAACCAAAAAATAACATTCAACTAACAATTCAAATTTAATAGGTTTTGAAATAATTGACTAAACAAAAGCTAAAATTGAAGATAAATACAACAAATTGTTTCATGTGATTTGCAACATGTGATAGTTCTTACAAAGTTAGAGACATAAAATATTCAATGCCTTCAAATAAACGTGATAGAAGAGTGCCATTTAAAAATGAGTCTTCCTAAAATCTTCCTCCACCTTCATTCAATACCATACAACTTCAACAAAAGGCCTTAATTTAAATGAAATAATAACACTTTTTGATACCCATTCCATTGATGTGTCACATTATTCTTCTTTCTTCGATCATTTGTATTTGTTCAATTCAATTCATTCACAAAAGCCTTCAATAGATATTGAGTTTGCTAAAAAATTGAAGAAAAAATATCCTCTTTCTTCAAGTAATGGAACAAATAATCTTATTATGCTTCTTGAAGTGCTTACACCAAGGAGACTTGATAATAACTATTATATTGATGTGAAGAACCATCATGATTTATTAACATCTAATCAAACTCTTATGAGTAGCTATGCAACAGTTAGAATGGTGAGAAACAATGATAGGCAAGGTGTGGCTTGGACTAATAAGTTTGCAATAGTTAGGGTGAAAGTGTGTTACATTGAAGTTCTAATTGAAACACAAGGTGAAAATAGGAAGAATTGTAGGGCTCTAAACTAAATAGGTCATTTTTTATTGATTTTTATGGGCTTAGAAATGGATTGGTTTATTTTTTTTACATTAGTTTATTGTTCTCATTGAATTCAAGTGTACATTTTTTTATTATGTCATTTATTTCATTGAAATTCAATAGTAAATGTATTAATTATTTGAAATTTAATTCAAATTTTAGTTTGTTCCGTGGGAAAGTTGCTTTAGTGTTTTCTAGACTCGTAAACAAATTTGTATGTGCTTCATCATAAAAGCACTTTCTCTTTAAACTATTTTTAATAACGAAAGTTCAAAGTTACGGATCTAGTTAACTTAAAGAAGAGTTGAATAAGTAATTTTTTGAATTTAACCTAATTAAAACTCACAAGTAGTCAGATATATAATCATGTGTAATTAATATAAAACAAAAATAAAGAAAAAATTTCATACTATATTTTAAGTGAAAATAACCTAAGCCACAACAATGACCTAAGAGAAAAATTACCGATAAACTAGATCACCTAATTATTTATTATAAAAATCAATGTTTAATTACAATGGCCAGATCTACACTATCATTTATAGAAAAATCCCCCAATATAACCTACTTATAAGCTATTACTTCTTTTATAGTCTCTACAAGATAGATATATAGATCCAAACCAACATTCTGATGTCTTGAGTCATACGAGCAATCAAACATGTTCAACAAGCACCTAAAAAACCAGTACAAATAACACGAGTGTAAAGTATGTCCTAGAGAAAATTCAATAATGAAAATCCTAGCTAAAAGATTCAAGAATACATTAGTAAAATTAAATCATCTAGTAAACCCTATAACAAACAGATTAAACACAAATTTAATAAAAATAACTTCTTTAAAATTAAATAATTATATCAAATAACTATGATCACATACAAAATTATTTGATCAAAACATGCAAAAATATAATTAAGAAGAAGCTATATGAACATGAAATCATAGTATCATTAAACAAATAGGTTTATTAATCAATCAAATATAACCACGTAATGTTTGATAGATTAATTCAAGAAAGAGCCTAACAAAATATGATTTAGTTTTTATAAAGCATTTTAAGAAAGAAAGCACACAATAATTAGAAAATAGAATAAATATGGTTGTTTAAAATAATGAACATTAAGTTGTTTATATAGGGGACATGAAATCCTAATGCTATGTTAAAGAGAAATTTCTATTATGTCCATTAAACAAAACCATAGAGAAATAATAAATACGGGTATATTGCTAAAATAATACTTTAACTTGAGTATACAAATAGGTTTTAACTTGAAACCCAACTACCCGATCAATCCAGTTTAGGCTCGATCAATCGAACTAATAAGATCAATCGATTGAAACCCTTTTCAATTGATCCAACAAAGATTAAAAAAAACCAAGACTGTGTAGATTGAACACGTTCAACCGAACCCAACTTCAATCGATTTACCTCAATTTGTAAATCAATTCGAGAAGATATAGATCGTACATGATCGATCCACGATTGTTCTACTACTTTGATATAGAGTCGATTGATCGATCAGTATATATATCAAAGTTCCTAAATATATAATATTTATTCTAAGGTGTTTAAAAACAAGTATATTCTTAAAACATATTGACATAAAGCTTAAAAGTTTCTTCGACTTGAATAACAGACATGAAGACACGTCTAAAAATTAGGTATATTTAAATGTTTTGTTTACGAATATTGTTAACGCTCATAAACCTTACGAATAAAAATACAAATAAACAAATGCTTAATTTGTTACCCTAGAGTTTTCTTAATGGTTCACACTTGAGAATATCCACCTAATACTTTTTTTTTGTTGATCAGTTGTTTAGTGCTATACCATCTTGAAGACTTGAACAATTAACAAAAAAGAAAAAAAAGTACTCTTAGGGTCACCTAACATGTGTTTGTGTTGAAGAGACACTTTAATAACTTTGAAACAAATGCTTTTACTCGTTAAAAACGTTGGGGTTCCAAACTTCAATTTGACAAAACAAGAGGACTTGTGCTAACCTTCTTAAGTTCCACTTTCAAAAGCATTGATAAGAAATAGAAAGAGAGAATTATAGGCGGAAGTGACCAAACCAACCTGTAATTTTTATCCCCTTGAATGAAACTGAAAAGCCAATTTAAAGGTTACAATTGGGTTTCTCTTTTTGAAATGCATAAATCTCAAGCTTTGCACCCAAATGTGCTAATTATTAATCCTAGGTGGACTAAAATATATAATACCAAAACCCAAACTTATAACTGAGTTATTAATCCAACCACCTAAATGTGAATTGGCAAACAATGTGAACCATATATTTACCTGCAGTTATCTGCAGTTTTCAGGTAGTAACTGTTGTTTTCTCACTTATATATATGTGGACGGTTTGATTGGATATGAAAGAGTGTGATTAAACATATTATATGATGTAATTTATGTTTGTAAAAGAGGTTTCAAAGAGATACAAGTGTTGTGTGAAGAAATATGCTGGTGAATTTCATTCTGTCAGAGGCCTGCACAATCGGTTCAATTTCTCCTATTTATGTCAAACCATTGTAAAGAAATGAATCAGAGTGGTTTAAATGTGAAATACAGAAATAGTACCAAGGCAGAATGGGCACCATACAAGCTCTAAATGTATTTAAGAGGCCAATTCATGGGATTTATCGTTTATGGGATCTTGAACACCTCAAGTGGAGGTAGGTGGGTGAATCGATGCCATAATTTCATCTACTCATGTCATTTGAAGTTGAGTGATTTATTAGTGGTATTTACATCTCTTATCAAATAGTTTCAACTCATAGTTTATATCATAATCAATATAAAATCAACTCATTGAGTTATCTTATCATTATCAGGATTTTATTTTTGATATATTTTTTTATTTATATTTTTAAGGTGATAACTTAATGATATATCCATTTAAAAAATATATCAATTTAATATAATTTTTTACATGTGTAGTAATACATGTAAGATATTCAAAGGACATTTTCGAATAATCAATTAATTAAACGATATTTAGAAGATATTATCAAATAATTAATTAAATAATTATCCGAAAATTTCCTTTCAATATCGTACATGTTACTACACATGTGAAAAATCCGTAATTAAATGACAAATATCATCAAATTGGTATATTTTTTTAAATAAAGTATCACTAAGATATCATCTCAAAAATATAGGTAAAAAAAGATATTAAAAATAAAATTGTGATATTATTAAGATAATGAACCCCATATTACTAACAATAATGAAGCTAAATTGACTAATTTTTGGATGTACGAATCCTCTGTTAGAAAAATATGAAGATCAAATTAAAATAAATTATTTCTCATAAAAAGTTAACATTTTAAGTTAGAAACTTATGTTCAACAAAGGTATTAGAATTAAGGCTTATGGGAATTTTATGATATTATTCTAAGTTCATTGGTCTCTCGTGTATAATTAAATTAACGTGAGTTCTTTGACCCTTTCTTACTAATTTAGTGTACTCGATAGAGTATGAATTCTTTGGTATAAAATACATGGTTCAAATTAAAAAGGGTAGATTTCTTCTTATTCGAGGGTAATTATTAGGTGTAAACGAGTTACATACTGAAAAAATATAAAGAACAAATTAGATACATAATTGAGATAGACTATTCTTCTTAATAAGTTAACTTTTTTTGGTTGGAATCCAAACTTAACAAGAAAACATCATGTAAGAATTGTTGTGTATACGAACAAGTAACATCTTGAAAAAATATAGAGATCAAATTGAATATGTAGTTGAAATAAAATATTCCTCCTAAAAATTAACATTTTAGATTGGAACCACAAACCTGATACTAATAGACTCCCTTGCACTTCGGATGCTACAGAAAATATATTACAACCATATGGCCTAAAATTTTATTACTACTGGCATTTAATTCAGTTCACTTACCAAGCTTCCTTTTAAGTAGTATTATCTAGTAAGCAAAGTGTTATAATGAATTGCCTTAACTAGAAAACCTTTGGACTATAAGAAGAGGTTTACAGTGAACTAAGCCTCACATTGCAGATAAGTAAGCTTTAAAGTAACAGAGCAATTAGAGAAAGTCTACTGAAATGGAGAGAGTTACCAAGGGACTACTGATTCTAACCACCATACTGGTGGCTTTTAGCTTGGAAAATGCTGAGGGAGGAAGAGTGTTGAAGAGCAAGAATGAGAAAGTTGATCACCCACAAAACTTCTTTGGAGGAGTTGGTGGTGGAGTGTTTCCTGGTCCTAGCTTTGGAACTGGTATTGGGTTTGGACCATCAGGCATTTACACATTCCCACCAGGAGGTATTATTTCAGGAGGAATTCCCACTTTTCCTGGAACTCCAGTGGGTATTAACTCAAGCCCATGAGATATAGAGACCTGCCTTTAATTACTATGTTGGTTTAGCTAGTATTACATAGTTTTAAGTTTATGTTTATGTCTAGGTGTTGTCTGTTTGGGGTGTGTTTAGTCTTTTGGGTTTGTAGAATAATCCAAGTGTGATTGCTTTACTTTGAGTTTATGGGTTGGCTACTTTTTTCTTCTTGAAATTAAAAATGCAGGGTACTTTTGGCTGTCTCACTAACTTTAATTGTTGAGTCTATATTCTACTAGTTGAAAATGCTGTGGTTCTTTGGTTGTATGTCTTTAGTGGCTTAATATATATAATGGAATGGTAGATTTTGAAAAGATGGGTAACTTTTTACAGATCATTATTGCAGAGTTTTATAATCTCCTACCAAAGTTTCACAGAGGACTGAACATTGGCATGAACGAGCAAAATTAATTATTATTAATAGAGGAATAAAACATTGAATTATATTGTTCTGACTTCTGAGACAGAACTATTACCCAACAACCTTACAAGTTACAACGAATCTCAGATAGTACATGTGGAGCAATAAGGGTGTAGCTTCTGAGGCAGTTTGCATAGAGACATTGACCACATTAATTTTCCAAATGCAAAGAACAATCTTTTTCCCCATTAGTTTAATTTCTGAATGGCAAGTTTATTTTATTCTTAGTACTGTATCAAGTAATTTTAGAATATGCCTGCACAACAAGAAAATAAATCAAACACTAAAAGTTATCCGTAGAAAATGAATATTAAGAACACACTTTTATATAGTCATTTATTCATATTAGAGATGTTTACAAATATACCGATTCAATCCAAACAATACAAAATTAAGTTATATGATTTTTTTACTCTAATTTGATTGATTTTGATTTAAAAATTATAAAATTGATCTATCATGATATTAGATCTATTGTTAAAGCTAAAATTTTCACATCCAATTTATATTTATATTTATATTATATTCTATATATTTTTATTTTTTATTTCAATATAATAATTTTATTTAATAAAATTTCAAATAATTATTCCTTATTCTTTTACACTAATTTCACAACCCTATCTAATTTCACAACCCCAAGTCTCTAATACAGAATAGACTATGAGACCCAAAACTAACGTCAAGTCGCCTATATCCTATTTTTCACATTTTTATTATTTAAATTAATATTTTTTATGCATGAAATCTATACAAAATTAAATATTAAATATTTATGTTAATTTTTATGTTATTTAAAATTTAGAATTGAATTTACGATCTTTATTTATTTATTATTTTTTTAAAAATAAAATCCTCTAGTTGAAATCCACAGTGTTCACACATATAAAGGGTATCTTGGTGGGTCCATAATTTTTGATCGTATAACTCATTCCTTTCGACTTTTTCTAGCCTCGAACCTGAGACCTAGTCCTTAAGTACCTCAAGTTCTTAAAAATTAGTACCATCTGAATCACGATCCAGATATCCTCCATATGTGTGACCACTGTGAATTTCTTCAGATGATACCAACTTCCAAGAATCTATGACTATAGGGGTAGGTCACAAGTTCGAAGCTGGAAAAGCACTAAAGAAAAACCTGCCTAGGAGAGTCAAGAACTTATCAACGCCTAAGATCCACCTGTATAACTCATTCCTTTCACCCTTCCCTAGCCTCGAACCTGTGACCTAGCTCCTAAGTACCTTAGGTTTTTAGAAGTTGGTACCATTTGAACCACGATCCAGATGGTACCAGCTTCTATGAATCTGTGGTTATAAGGGTAGGTCACACGTTCGAAGTTGAGGAAGTGTTAAAGAAATGCGTACTTAGCGATGGCTACCCTGTCTAGTCAAGAACTAGCCTTGAGCATCAACGTCATGGATTCTAGGACCCCTTACGTAGATATCTTTAGCAAAAAGAGCACTTTTGATATTTGAATCTGGTTGAAATTTACAGTGTTTGCACATATGGAGGATATCTGAGTAGGTCCATAATTTTTGATCGTATAACTCATTCATTTCGCCCTTCTCTAATCTCGAACTTGTGACCTAACCCTTAGACCTTATTAGGGAGTAACCTGGTACCATCTGGACTAATGGTTCAATGGTACCAGCTTTTAAGAACTTGAGACATTTAAGAATTAGGTTTCAGGTTCGAGGCTGGAGAACCATGAAAAGAATGGATGAAACGATCAAGAATTATGAACTCGATATCTTTTGCTCTATGAGAACTTCGGTTCAAACATCCTCCTATATTCAAATTTTAATCAATTATTAAAATATAATATTTAATGTAATAATTTTAGTTATTAAAAACAAATATATTTTTTAAAATTTGAAGAGTGTGAAAACACAAAAAAAAATATTAAAATATTAAAATATAAAATTTGATTTAAAGTATTTAGTTTAGATTGATTTTATAGGTTTTATTAAATTAGATTCATTTTTATTTTTTTAAAATTGATATTATTAGTTTAATTTCCATTTTAACTCAAATCTGAAATACATCCCATCCCCTACTTATCTGAATGGCATGTGGTATTAAACTTTAAAAAATGGCAAGAGACGGTGGGAGAAGCTGCCTAAGCGTGTCGAAAAAAATAAAATAAAAAGAAACTAAGATTAAACCGTTTTCGTTTGGGAGGTGGAAAAAAACCAAAAGCGGATATAAAAATAATAAATAAATAAATAATTATATTATTTATGTATTTATTATGATACGAAAACTAATCTTATGTAATGGAGTTGATAAAATCTTGTATATTATGGATGCATATCATCTTGATTTTTTATTTTTATAAAAAATAAAATATGTTAAAAATGAAACGTAATCAATCATGAATATTAATAAAATATATATAATACTGTTAGATTTCATGAATATTAATAAAATATATATAATACTGTTAGATTTCATGAATATTAATAAAATATATATAATACTGTTAGATTTTTTCCGTTTACAGTATACACAAAAAATGAGTAATTTTAAACTGAATTATAATTCACTAAGACAATATCTATTTGCATGCATTAAACACTATTTTTTAGTGATTCATCACTGATAGAATGTGGCTTTTATATATGCTGCAATTATGAAATGCTATTCATCACGATATATATACATATACATTCACCGCGTAGAACGTAGTTCCGGAGAATTATACTCCTTATAGAGTACGGACCTAGTGGGGCTAAGAACTGTGGATAGAAAGAAAGAGAATTTGAGATTATGAATTATGGAGACTTTGCAGCTTCATAGACTATTCAGTCCCGTTGCAACATACTTACGGAGAAAAATTAGAAATAAAAATTATGGTTAGGAAAGGAATCACCACACGTTTTTATCACGTAGATTTATTTTTAAATATGATTTATTAAATTAATTTAGATTCATACATCAAATTTAATAAATAAAATAATATTTAAATATAAATTTAACGATTTAATTTTAAGTTATATGTTGTGTTGTTTTTAACCCAATTAACAAATAGGTTAAAATAGATCGAGTTATAACTTATAAGTTATTTCGTTTTTAAATTAATCTTGTATTATGTTAAGAAATTAAATTTTAAATATATAAAAAATATTTATTTATGTTACAATTAAAATCACATTTTTTAACCTATAATAAATTTTCATATTATATGAATTGTGATAAATAAACATTTTTAAATTATATATTCAAATACAAGTCATCAACTTTAAAGATTATTTCATTTATATTAATCTAATTAAAAATTTATCTACTGATTATGATAAGAAGATTTAAAGATTACCTCCTTTTTAGTAGTCTTATAAAAGACTTATCTACTAACCATGATAGGAAGATTGAAAATTAGAATTGTATATCTTTTTTTCGATTTTCTTTTGTATTAGCATCAGTGACCTTTTCCGGTAAATTATTTAGATCAATAGTACCATAAGAATCATACTAAGTAACAAATAAAATTTAAAATGTCGATGTCAAAATTTAAATTTTATAAATTTTTTGAATATATTGTTATTTTCGATGAAAATTTTAAATTTTTTAAGAAAATTATAAAAAATCTATCAAAATCATGAAATTTATTTATAAAACTTTATAAAATATTACAACACTTACTTACGTATATTTTTAAACTAATTTCTAGACATTTTAATAAAAAAATATGAATGTTACGATATTATCGATATTTCAATCCTTGACTATAATACACACATCTTTTTTTCAAACATAAAATCATTATTCTCATCGAATAATGTGATTTCATAATTGAAAATAGTAACTATAATGTAAAGCAACATAAATACAAACAAATTCCAATGATTCATTCAAATACGAACCTAAAGTATGAAACACTATTGGATTATTAAGATAATCACTTTTAAGCGAAGTGTTTTTGTCTAAAGATTTCTTTAGAGCAACTTATAGGTACAATAGACACTAGATCACACATACTCTAATCTTATATAATTTAAGGTACAAAAAATCCTAAATCAAGTTTGTTGTTTCACGTGAAAGATGAAAAAATTCATGGTACGAAGAAACCTTAAATTGTTAGCAAAAGAATGAAAAAAACAACAAAGATTTTAAAAGGACAAGTATTCAATAAGAAAACCAAAGAATATGAAAATTTTCAAAAAAGAAATCTAAAGGCACTTATGGAAATTTACAATATAAAACACTATTTTTTCAAGGAAATTTCAGTGATGAAAATGTTGATAAAACAAAATTTTAATCAAAGGATTTTTTCATATAAAAAACAATAAAAAAAGTCAAGAAGTAAAGAATAAACATAAAGATTTTTAAGTAGTTTGTTTCCTACATTGACGTGAAGGACCAAAGAATCATCCACTATGAAAAATTTCAATGTCACAAATACAATATTCAAGAGTTCGATTACAAAACATAAAACCAAAGATTGATAATAACAATGTCTAACAACCTCTAAAGTCGAGATCTCAAAAACTAAAAACATAAGTAAACCCTAAAGTATTAATAGTAAAATAAAATGAAAAAGTACTCGAAAAAGAGAAAATATAGATAACAAAAGAGACGATAGAGTTAAGTGAATGATGACTCAAAGATTATAAACCTTAATCAAGATGACATTTATACATAAATCATTTTGAAATGGATTAACTTAATAAAAAAATTAATACATTTTAAAATGAGATTAACTTAATAATTTAATTATTAAAATACATATTAGTAGTGTTAATTTAATATCCAATATCATATAACCCAATATTATTTATCTCTTGCAATAGAAACCCAATATTATTTATCTCTTGCAATAGAATATTAGAAGACATACGCGAGCCTATAAAAGTAATATATATATATACTTGTTGAGTAAAGTGTGAATTGTTTGGTAGTTTTATTTTTAAATTGAAACAAATTATTTAAACATATTAAATTAGATCAAATTAAATTAATAAAACAATATCAATCCAATAGAGTTAAAATCATTTATATATAAATATATACTATAAATAAATTAATTGTTTAGATATTACAAACTTTGATTTGTAGCGTGTTGGATTGGTTGTTCTGCCTATGATAATTGTGAAGTTCTAACTTCAACCCACGAGACTTCATTTCAGTTTTATATTTATATTTTAATTGAAATTTAAAAACTATATAGTAAAACAGTACCAGGACTCGAACATGTTACCACAAGTAACTATATTTTCGGAGCTAAGCCAACAAAAAAGTCATTTTAAATATATAGTAATTAAAATAGATGGTCTAATTTAAAAAATTTATAAATTATATCGGATTAAAATGTATGACAAAATAGATTAGACTGATACAATATAATTTTTCAATTCAGTCGGATTTATCAATTTCCTTATCTACCTCTAGTCACTGACTTTCTCTTCACGTGTGGTATCGTAAATAATAATTATATGGATTGTAACATCTATAAGATCTAACCCTACTTTTTTTATATTCTATGAAAATATGATAAATCATTCTCAAAAATGACATATTAATCAGAAAAAGGTTGAGATAGCTGACAACTCTTCTGTACATGATCTTCACAAACAACTCTTCTGTACACAAGCAATCCTCTATCAACAACAAACAATAAAAAATAAATAAAATTGAACAAAGAGATTCAGATCATTTCTCTCTACCATCCTAACCTCAAACCAACCAACCAACACCACCATTCATATCAGCTTATGCAAGCAAGCTGAAGAAACTAGAGTTTAAAAAAAAAAACTCAAAAGAATTTGAGCTGCCTTATATACTGTAAGATGTTCTTTAGTAGCCTTTGCTCTCTGATCTTAAACATGGATGCTCACTCTTATCAGTATCCAATTATTCCCTCTGAGATTCGATTTCTGTGCTACCTGCTTGAGTTCTAAGATGTCTTCGATCCTGAAAGTAGTGAACAAATTTGTTTATGACAAATTGACAACCCAACTTTATCTCATTTTTTTAGAAAAGGCTAATTCATTCTTAAGAGTTCCGCATGAATATCCAGCTAGTAATAAGCCCTTCTCATTTAAAGATCTGAACAATGGCCACTTACACATGACCTTTGCACTAAGGTCCCTAAGCAACCAGATTAAGAAATGAATGCAGAAGCAGAAAAATCACATTCCAAAATTTTGATAAGCTCATTCCTTGTCTTCTGAAACATAAACCACTAGTGGAACCTATCAGAGGCATGAACATAAAATAAGAAACAAACCTCTCTAGATATTGTACATTCCTCAGACTCGAGCATGCGAACTACTTGACCCATCTTTGGTCTTTTTTCAGAATCTGGTTCGACACATCTCAGAGCAGTCAAAAGGGCTTGTTTTAGGACTCTTGTTGACGGTCTTGTCTCAATATTCGGATCTACTACTTCCTCTGATCGTCTGTTTCCAACCATCATTTTCAGCCAATCTACCAGATTTACCTGTAAGCATTATATCCTATGTGAAAGAGAATTCCTATAATAAAATTTGTCCAATGACTAAAGCAGACCTCATGGGCAGGGCGACCATAATCTACAGGATCTCTGCCGGTAATTGCTTCCAGAAGCACAACCCCAAAGCTATAGACATCATTCTTTTCATTTAGAAGTCCAGTACTTGCATATTCAGGAGCCACATATCTGAAAGTGAATTACGGAGAAAGCGCAGGAGCACAAATATGGAAAAGGATCAATCTACTGACTGGCATCAATTATTTAAAAATCAAAATTGAAAGAAAACATTTTATGAAAAGGAACAACAGATTATGCTTTGGAAACAATACTAACCCAAATGTCCCCAAAACGCGAGTTGTAACATAACTTTTCCCAGCACCAAGCAACTTGGCCATCCCAAAATCTGATACCTTGGCATTAAAGTCATCGTCAATCAATATGTTGCTTGATTTAATATCCCGGTGCACCACTTTTGGCTCAATAGCCTCATGCAAGTACGCAAGACTGCACGGAGTAGTCAGATTAAATGGGAACTAGAATGAATCAAAATGAAGCAAACAATTCTGACTTACGCTTTTGCCGTGCCAAGGAGAACCTTCATTCGAGCTTTCCAAGTGAGGTACCCATGCTGACACATAGCTCCATGAAGCCACTGCTCTAAATTTCCATTGTTGACATACTCATAAACCAACATCCTGAAATGTTTAAATATACATGAGATAGAACAATGTTAATAAGTTAAACATTAATCAGGGAATCAACTACTAATTCTTGGCAACAAAGTGACCACTTTGAATAACACTATGAGCAATCAGTATGAGTGGAAGATACAAAATATCAACTGTAGAATGTATTGTAAATAGCAGTGGTACCTAAGAGTGCCTTCAACACAGTATCCAAGAAGACGAACCAAATTCTTATGGCGCACATGACCAATTGCTTCTACTTCCACTCTAAATTCTTTCTCTGCTTGTCCCCTATAAAAATTACATGAATTCAAGTTCAGGGTAGCTCTTGATTGCATCAATGCCACAGCAAATTCAGAAAGTTAACAGTTAAGAAACTCACGAGTCGTTCAGTATCTTTTTAACTGCAACCAGGGTCCCATTTATCAGATGCCCCCGATAAACAATTCCATATCCACCCTCCCCAATGATATTTTCCTTCGAAAATTGATTAGTTGCAATTTCTAGGTCCCTTAATGTAAACCAGTGTCCCCAACCCAAGTGTGAGAACTCAGGCAGGCCAGTTAGAGAAGAAGGTGCAGTTATGGGACATGAAGATGGTTGGTGTGCAGACCCGGAAATTCCTTCTTCTCTTGATTTTGATCCACCACAATCTTTCTCCAAACGATTAAACAAGCCTAATTGGCTTCTATTTTCTCCATTCTTTTCTTTCCCCATTCCCACATGAACTAGAACTTTGTCTGATTTTTTGTTACTGATTTCGTCTTGTATACTAAGAAGAATTCTATCATGACTAGCAAATTGATTCGTAGATACTTGCTCAACCCTAACTTCTTTAATTTCTTTGGAGACAATTGAGATTCGGGTAAGTGGAATTTTGTCCCTTGTTCTTCTCAATTTCTTCCTGGAGGTGAGACAAAACAGCACAGATAGGATAATGATGATAAATAATGCAACAGCAATTCCAATGACTACCCAGACTTGGAGGTTAAATAGCGCAATCTTCTGGGACAACTTTGCCTTGAGATCAAAGGCCATTTTTCCCCCTACAAATTTCCACCAACACTCATCAAAATTGGAATTCCTTCAAAACCATAATCTTCTACTAATGTTTCACACACTTTCACCCTTAATGCAACAATTTTGAAAGGATTTTTTTAACTAAAAGCTATCCATATGAATCTATATTATGAAAATAGTACAACAATAATCCCCTATTTATTTTAAAATATACAAATGATTTGATTTCATGTTTTAATTGGGGATTTCATAACACGTTTGACACATGATATAAGTAAAGGATAATTGTGTCATTTAGAAAATTTGGTACTTTAGTAGTATCCCTATTTAATAAAAGGAATGCATATGGGTCCATATTTTTGTAGCAGTATAGTATTCCTTACATTTAATTTTAGGTACATTAAGTGTCCAAAATTCAAATTTAATTGTGAAATTCAACATGTGTCATACATAAGAGTAAAAATTAATGACAAAACGTCTTTAAAGCTATTTCTCGCCAGTGAATCACCTCTCAAAATACAAAAAGTTCATTAAAACATTATTAATGAAAAAAAACTTAATTTAACCCCAAAACCAAATGAAATCACAAAAAGTTAAGAGAGAGTCTTCAAAAAATCCTAAAGGAATTGAATCATGTTGAAGATGATGGTTTTGCGAGAAAGAACATAAGGGGCTGGATGGATTTATGATAAAAACTTAGGACTTTTATTTGATACTAAAACATCTAAGAAAAAGAGAAGACTCATGTCCCAAAACTAAAAACAAGAAACATGTTTAGAAAGTGTGAACAATCCAAACCAACAGGAATACCAACTAAACATATTACTCTAGTTACAACAATGCATGTAAGTCAAGAATCCTAAAGATAGTAAATAATCTATATGACATAGATATGCGCAAGACAAATCACAACAAGTAATAAATACAGAGGAAAAAGGAAACAAATTCAAGTATTTAAGCTTGAAAAATGCCCCAGTTTTCTTACAAATACATTTAAAGCAAAAATTAAGAAAGAGCATGCAAAATATAAACACTAAGGAACAAGAGACAAACTAAGAACCAATACAAAACAAATTAGATAAAAAGAGAACAACCTAGTAAATCAAAGGAAATAGAGTCTATATGATATGACATGTGAAGACATGACTGTAAAAAAAAGTTCCTAATATTTTAGCATTACATGATGAAAGCATATGGCGTAATTCTCATGCAAAAAATTGCCAAAAAAATGATGCGTTAAAGACTGAGAGGTTCACTAGCAGAAAATAGCTTTAGAGACGAGTTTTTCCTTAATTTTTTACCCATGTGTGTGACACATAATAAAATTCTCAATTAAATCTTAACTTTGGACCACTAATATACTTAAAATTAAATATAGAGATTACTCGTATATTGCTATGAAAATATGGTGCTGCATACATACCTTTTGTTAAATAGGTGTACTACAAAAGTACCAAACTCTCTAAATGACACAATTATCCTTCATTTATATTACATGTGCAAGCATGTGATGAAATCCCCAAATTAAATCATAAAATTGAACTATTTGTGTACCTTAAAATAAATAAGGAACTATTGTTGTATTATTTCAAGATTATGGATTCATATGGATATCTTTTGTTTAAAAAGGATATCATTAAGGTACCGAATCTATTTTAAAATCTTTATTAAACTTATAACTCTATAAAAGTATAGTTATCAGTACACTTTTCTACTTAATATTTATTCGTTTTACTCAATAAGTAGTACCTGTAGGATTTAAAATATGAACTATCTAGCGAAAGGGAATGAAAACATATTTTCCAAAAAAATTCAAAATTTTTTGTGATTTTTTTTTAATTTTTTAATGCAGGGTCAATCAGAACAGGATACGTGGATGCCACACAAGCAAAAATGAGCCAATCAGAGCGCATCGCATTACAAGCAGACCATTCGTTGCCACGCAAGCAAAGGGGAGTCAATCAAAGCATGCCACGTGTACCAACTGAAGTAGGCATTATCATGTGTCGCCACGGCATTCATTCCGAATTTTACCAAGCAGTCAACGAGCATGCCATGCATTGTCACCTGATTTACTCGTTCATTCTACTAGGATGCCACGTAATCCGAATCAACGAATCGTAGCACCACCTATCACTGACTCAATCGGCGTTGACCAACACCAGTCCACTCCACCACGCATCGCACGATGATTCGTCTTGTGTCACGATCCCATTGATCAACGTTATTTAATTTTCTTGTTATTTTCATCTTAACCTCTGATTAAAAGTGTCCAGATTCCATCTGAGCTTAATTTAACCACTTAATTGCACCAAAAACCCAAAGAACAAAATTTTTAATTTTTTTATCAGTTTTTAGGTGCCAAAAAGAAAGAGAAGTACAAGAGGAGATACAATTTTAGAAGAGATTGATACTACAATTCAAGAGATTAATTGTATTTATTCTTCTTTTCCTTTTGTTATTAATTTGTATATCTTTCTTATTGAAAAATATGAGATTTATGAACACAATCATGTTTAGCTAATTTATTAATCTAAGGGTCTTATTAACCTAATTTTCTACATGTGATGATCTAATATTTTACCCTAATTACGATTTCAATTTAATTATATTATTTAATTTGATTTTTATGTTATTAATTATCTGACCAACAATTGATATATAGAGACAATTAGATAGATTTGATTGAATTATTTAATTGTTTGTTTTGATTAAATAACATGCATAGTTTCTAGACAGAGATGTATGATTCTTATGTATGTGATCTATAATTGATGAATTTAATAAGTAGTTTGTAATCTAATTGATATAAGAGTCTAATTAGGTTAATTATTATATGGTGTGAAGTTTACTTAAGAGAGAAATACATGTTAGGTTAAATTCAATTGGTCATGTAATTGATTGGTAATTATATTGGAAAGATTTAAGTGACTCACATGCTTTAGACATTGGGGGATTAAGTATTCTTAGATATTTTCTCAATATCTTCTTAGTTGTTAATTTTGAGTTAATTAATTACTGCTATTTATTTTTAGTTCTTTTAATTTTGCTTTCTCAAAACATATAAAATTAATCTTTATTTTTCTCAAAACACATAAAATTAATCTTTATTTTTCTCAAAACACATAAAATTAATCTTTATTTTTTTTAGTTTTAAAATTAGTTTATAATAATATAATATCTACAGGAATGATATTTTCTTATCATTATATTACTTATTTACGATGCATATATTTGCGTACATAAACTTGCCCAAGTCTAATCTAAAAACAATGTTGGAAAATGGGGTTTTAAACCTATGGTTAAGTGCCATTTTGAGGCATCATTTTGAATGAAACTCACTTGATATAAACATGTCGTCTTTGTTGATTTGGCTATTCCTCTCCAAGAACTTCGAAATCAATTACTTACATGCTCAAAATGATATCGGGGATGAATAAAAAATTGAGTATTAGAATTCACTTATTGAGAAAAAAAATTATGTTTTATATTTGTCCAACATGGTATAAGTAACAACACAACAAAGACTTTATATAGCATTGGTTTCCTAACAGCGTCATGCTAGTGTAGCAAAAAGGCTCTCTCCTGGTGCGTGCGCATGGGAGTTTGTGAATCCTTGTATGCTTGGCCTAAAAATTCAGAACTCAAATCGCAGTATCAATGATAAGGGAAAGACAAAATATAGCCAGCCAACCATCCTTATTCGAATTTTTTCCTTGCGGGAGTAGCACTTAGTGGTATTCAAACTCTGCTATTTGGTCGTTCTACCACCGTATAACAAGGGACTCAAATCAGCTTTTAATTTTTATTTCATGAAATTTATATTTTATTTCAATCCTCTAATTTCGTAACTACCATATTTCCTACAGAGAACACCTATTCAAGTTAGTACATATTGATTGCAATGAAGTTTTCATCACTTATAATCAAAGTTAACAAAAACAATGAGACAGAAGTAAGTTAGAACCAAATCAAACCAAGAAGGCAGAGAGGAGGAGCAAATGTATAAACTCTACAATAAGCAGCATTTCAGTCATCATAAGGGTGGATCATAACTTACAGAACAGTGTAATCATAAAATTTCAATAAACACTGGAGAAATATTCATTCGACAGAAATAGAAATAGAGAGAAAAAGACCTGACCCATTGCCCCAAAACAGTAGAGATAGGGAATCGATAGATTTCGGAATGAAAAAACTAAAAAGAAGTGTGAATAAGCAAGAAATAAAAGGTTTATTCTCTTACCCCAGTGGCTAGATTCGAAGGGTAATCTTCAAAACCTGGATCTCTGAAGTCCCTTCAACATTCCTGGTCTTCTGACAAGGAACAAAACCCAAAATCTCATATCTCTGACCAAACACCCCAAAAATACGTTTAGAGGACTTCGTATTGAAAATCCAAATGATTGAATCTACTTATATTGTAAAGTTTGTGACTTGATGATTTTGCCTACTGTGTATTTATATGTGGGGTAAGTGTGTCTGTCTGTCAGTGAATCTAAGTTGGGAGGTAGTTTTCTGGCACCAGCGCTAATTATACTTCTCAATAATCGAACCTCGAAACCAAAAGTGAGCACATGAAAATGCATTTTTTATTATTGTCACTCTAGGGATGTGGGAAATAATAAGAAGAGATGAAGTTATCAATGGTAGGTAATGAAAAGAAAAAGGGAGGTCTTCTTGATTTCTTATGAATATGACTGATCATCCGTATTTTTATTATTTTCAATTTTTGTTTCATTTCACTTCGATTTCTTGTTTTCTATTTGTTTATATACTCGTCGGTGTCGCTAGTTCTTGTTAGTTACCGCCTTACCGGTGTAGTAGTACAAATTCTTTTTTCAAATTGAACGATCATAAGAATTAAGATGTAATTACTGATATAATCTGGATTAAGAGAATATTTTGGTATTATGGCGTACGTTCTCCATTAAACAGATGGTAACGAAAGAAAAAGACAGGTAGAACAGAGAGGAGATTAGGGTGGATAATATATGAGTGACTCTAAATTTAGAGTACGTAAGTCAAAAAAATACAGGATTATACCCGCGAATACCCACTTGTTAGTAGAAAATATTGCATATATAATATAATAAAATTATCTATATTTTTTATTTTTATAAAAAAAAAAGTAAAATAAAAACGAGATTTATTAATAAAAAAATATCTAATATATCGCAAGAAAGATTTTTTACATGAAAATCTCCATTGTATTTATTATGTCTTAATAATTAATAACTTCGAGTCGTATATGCAGCTCTGAATTTTATCCAACTCAAGTAATATGTTCGGTTTATATATATATATATTTATATTTTACAGTTTTTCTTTTAAACTGGAGGGAGAAAATTTAATCACTATAAATTTCATC
Source organism: Hippophae gyantsensis (assembly GCA_030763125.1). Classification (NCBI taxonomy): domain Eukaryota; kingdom Viridiplantae; phylum Streptophyta; class Magnoliopsida; order Rosales; family Elaeagnaceae; genus Hippophae; species Hippophae gyantsensis. The sequence continues at coordinate 12,762,537 of CM061037.1, read as the reverse complement.
ACATGTATTAAATTATAGTATCATTTAACGATAAAATTCATTTTGTAATATATATCCATTTATTAAGAGAAAAATTTGAATAAAATATTAATGTTATCATTTTACAGTTAAAAGTGAATAAATAAATTGATAAATTAGATTGAATTGAAAATTTATATGTTATTATTTAATTTGGTTTAATTTATAACTCATTTTGATTTGTTTTAATTGATAAATTATTTAAATTATATCAATTTATTTTAGTTATTATAATTTTAAAATATATAATCTTTTATAATTAGTTTAAATTGAATAAAGTTATTGTTAGAAAACTTCATTTGCCATCCATCTATATCTAGCGAGCTGCAAAATTTTAGATCCAATCAAATATAATCTTTCAAAATTGTTAAAAATTCAATGGATTGATCTATTTATGGCATCATTGATTTTTTCATACACATTTAGTTTTCTTTGTATTATTATCCTCCTCTTAGGATTACATGTATTTTATATAATAATTTTATTTTAATTCTATCTTATTAACATGATTATGGCACATTATTTTAAAAAATCACATAGTTATTAGGAACTTTATATTGAAAATAAGATTTTAAATAAAATATTATGAGAATGTTGATGATAAAAAAAAAATTTAAATAATAAAAAATCACGCCCATTTAACCAAATCATACTCAAGACGTAACATTTGATTTTACTTAAGAATGTTTAAAAATAAATCAATTTAACTTAACACAAATCAAATTATACTATTTTTTTAATGTGATTGAGTTTGTTTGAATTTAAAAATTGAAGAAACGATCTAACATTAGTTATTAAAACTAAATTTTTCACATAAATTTATCCGATTTATAATTATATTATATTATTTTTATGTAGTAAAAAAATAAAAACATATATGTATAATAAAATTAATAGTTTTTTATCAACCTTATCTTTTTAAATTTTAAATATTTATTTTTTTACCCTAACTTAATAATACTAACTAATATTACAACCCGTCCCAACATAGACGAGATTAGAAGATCATAAGCTTAACATCAAGTCATCAATCTTCTAATTTTATATCTTATTATTTAAATTAAATATTTTTTTATGCATGCAATAAATGATTAAATTAATACAATAGTAAATATTTTTATTAGTTTTAATATTATTTAAAATTTAAAATTGATTACATAATATTTATTTATTTATTATTTAAAAAAATTAAAATCTTTTTATATCTAAATTGTAATTAATTATTAAAACATATAATTTAATATAATAACTGTTTAATCATTAAAAAAATTCAATAGAAAAAGAAAATTTGATTCGTTTAATCCAATATAATTCAATTCAAAGGTTAAATTTGAATTAATTTTATAGATTTTATTAAGGCGATGGATTCTTACTTTCTAAGAATTGAAATTATTAATTTAATTTCAATTTTAACTTAAATTCCAAGCAATTTATAATATCCACACTCTTAGTTTCGTTGATGTGAGGGTGTCTTGAAAGCTTTTATGGATGTAACGAGAAATAACCTTTCAAAAAACCGGTCTGAACCCAAAAATTTGGACTTGGGCTGAACACTCCTAACTGAGCCCAAACCCTCCTTATTAGTCTTTTTCATGGACAACTACAAAATGCTCATGAATTTCACCTATTTTCTCTTTTTGCCATAACCGAGCCAATCTGAAGCTCGTGGGGTGCCATTTTCCAACATATTTCCTGTTTTTGTCTTCTTTATTTGTCAAGTCTAACCAGGGCTTGGTTTGAAAATATTTCAGCCCTAAATAGTTCGTCTCTACCAGCTTCTCTCGCTTATCAGTTTGACAAAAAGTGAACCTTTTTTCTTACAGGACCTATACGACTAATTATTTTAGTATCCAGTGCGGGAAAGCCAATCTTTTGGTGGATTATTGCAAAGGCAGTGATTATTTATGTTAGGGTCGGGAGATTGAAGGTTTTTTTTTTTTTAAATGTTCCTTCTTCAAGTAATTTGCTAAAACCAAAGCTTACGATTTATAAACCCTAGTAAGATCTTTCTTTTTCTCTCCGATGTCAACGGACTATAAACCAATCTCTGTTAAAGATGCTGTGCACAAACTCCAAATCTTTCTTCTCGAAGGCATTCACAATGAGAACCAGCTATATGCTGCTGGGTCTCTCATGTCTTGCTCCGACTATAACGATGTTGTGACAGAGCGCTCCATCGCCCACCTTTGTGGGTATCCTCTCTGCTCAAATCCTTTACCCTCTGATCGGCTCCGGAAGGGTCGCTACCGAATATCTCTAAAGGAACACAAGGTGTATGATCTCCATGAGACCTACATGTATTGCTCAACTGGTTGTGTTATCAACAGTAAGACATTTGCAGGGAGTTTGCAGGAAGCAAGGTGTTCAGTTTTGGATTCAATTAAGATTGAAAGGGTTTTCGGGTTGTTTCGGGACTTGGGCTTAAAACGTGAAGTGGATTTGGGGAAGGATGGGGACATGGGGTTTTCTGGGTTGAAGATTGAGGAAAAGACGGTGGGCCCTGTTGGTGAAGCAGCGTTTGAACAATGGATTGGTCCCTCAAATGCTATCGAAGGCTATGTTCCTAGAAGCGAGAGAATGTCCACGCCATTAGCAACCAGAAGTGCCAAACTAGGTATTTAGCTTCAAACTCCTAATCCATGTGTTCATTTTAACGTGTATAACGCATTCATCAAGCTGTTAGTATGATAGAGAATTTGTTACAATGAAGGGTAAATATTCTTTCCCTTCTAGTTTCTTAGTTTTTTCCCTTTTCACTTCCCATGAACATGAGTTATGATTATATATTGTAGGGTCCAAAGCTAATGATACAAAGACGAGCAGTGGAAAGCATATTCCTATCAATGAGTTGGATTTCATGAGCACCATAATCACTAATGATGAGTACTGTATGTCCAAAATGCCACTCGGCTCAACAGAGACCAGCTTTGATGTTGAACTAAGGGAACCTAAGGGAAATGTAAGTACTGAAGATGTAGAGCATCAATTATCTGTATCCGGAAAAACATCATCTACTTTGACAGTGAATGATTCTCAAAGGAAATCTATACAGCGAAAAGGGGAGAGTAGCAGAGCTGACAAAAGAGATGATTTTGAAGTCCAGGTGTTGTCTTCAACTTCAATAACTTCTCAAAGTGATTCACGGGCAAGCACTTCAGAAGTAGAAGACAGCTTCCAAGCTGAGAACATAGGTAAATCATGTGGAACAAACCTTAAGTCCTCTCTTAAAGCTTCAGGGAAAAAGAAACTTGGTCGCTCTGTTACTTGGGCTGATGAGAAAACTGTTAACACTCAGAGTAGGAATGTTTGCGTGGTTAGAAAAATAGAAGATGTGAAAGAAGACCCTGATATAGTTGGTAGCTTGGACGAGGCACCTGTTAAGCCCACAGGGGCAAGAAAAATTGATAACTCTGTAAATGTGTCCAAGCAAAAGATTGATAGCAATGGGAATGAACATTTTACCGAGATTGGAGAAATGGTAGATTTGAAAGAAGGCTCCGCAACATCATGCAATAAGGGCACAGGGGATAATGATGATATGGTGCGTTTTGCTTCCGCTGAGGCATGTGCTTTAGCATTGAGTGATGTATCAGAAGCTGTTGCCTCTGGGAATTTGGATGTCAGTGATGCAAGTATGTCTCTGTTTACTTTAAATGTGTGTTTTATACGTAATTAGATCTTTCTTTGAAATGCTTGTTTATGCTTTAAATCTGAGACTGAGACCTGTTGATCAGCATCATCCTTGAACTCTATATGCAGTGTTTGAAGCTGGAATTATAGTATTACCCCCTCCAGAGATGGTTGATGAAGGGGAGACTTCAGAGGATATTGATGCATCTGAGCTAGAGCAAGCTCCTATAAAGTGGCCAAGAAAGCCTGGAGTACCAAAATTTGATTATTTTGACTCTGAGGATTCCTGGTTTGACGCTCCACCTGAGGGATTCAGTTTAACGGTAATTTCTTGATACCACTATCATGTTATTTCCCTAGTGTTATTTTATGCTTGATGTTGTTTAACTTCCGATATCTTTCAGCTATCACCTTTTGCAACAATGTGGAATGCAATCTTTACATGGACAACATCATCTACATTGGCTTTTATATATGGGAGGGATGAAAGTTTCCATGAAGAGTATCTATCAGTTAATGGGATGGAGTATCCCTGGAAAATTGTATTGGGAGATGGACGCTCTGCTGAAATCAAGGACACTCTGGCTGGTTCACTTGCCCGGGCTTTACCAGGAGTTGTAGCTAATCTCAGGCTTCCAATACCTATATCTAATTTAGAGCAAGGAATGGTATTGATTAAGAACCTTCTCGTATACTGCTATTTTTAATAGAGAGTCATGATGAATATATACTGTTTGACCTTCTTTTTAAATTATGATCAAATACTGGTCTAAATGTCCACGACTCTGGAGTAATTTCATCTATATGTGAACTTGCTTGGGCCACTGCATTTTTTCTCACTGTGTTTTATCTTTATGGAATCTGTTCCTGTACTTGAATAGTTTGGGATAACTTCATAATGAAGTATCACAATGGGATATATGAAGAGCATTAGAAAGTTCAAATGAACCTCGGTGCTACCTGTTTTGGGGGTTTTATTTCTACTGTTGTTCCTTTAGTTTACCAGCTCTCTTCCATTCACATTTGATGACTCTTTTTTTAACCATGAGAACCCTGTGCTTTCCTCCTATTATTGTTAGTGAAATGCATCGTACCTATTTTCCAAATATTAACGTGTGCTAACACTACCCATTTCAGTTAGAACGTGAAAAAACTCTTTTTGTTTTTATTTTTCATTTTTTTTTCTGGTAAAATGGAAAAGCTCTATGCTGTACTCAAGTTCTCTGACAAAGCCTCTTTGTAATGTTTTGGTCATATCATTAATAAGAAAATTTTATACAGGGCAAGATGTTGGGTACTATGTCCTTTGTCGATGCACTACCAGCATTCAGAATGAAACAGTGGCAAGTGATTGTTCTTCTTTTTATCGAGGCTCTGTCTGTTTGTAGGCTTCCTGCAATTTCACCATACATAACAGAAAGGAGGATGTTATTCCACAAGGTGAGGCCCAAAAGTAAATTGTATTTGTTTTTCATGTTATGGTACTCCACGCAGTAAGATGTGAACTCAAATGAAGAGCACTTCTACTCGTTATAAATTTGTGATGATCACATTTTTATTGTGGTAAAATATTACTTGTTTGAAATCTGGTGGACCCAACTCAGCTACCAATTCATTTGTGAATCATCACAAAAGAAATTTATGATGAAAGGCTTATCAAATGGGTCGAGAAAAATAAAAAAATGTATACCAATAATCTACTAAACAATACTTTTGGTGTTGGTTAAATAGGTGCTGGATGGCTCCCAGATAGGGGCAGAAGAGTATCAGGTTATGAAAGATTTCATGGTACCACTTGGGCGAGCACCTGATTTCTCTGCTCAGAGTGGTGCTTAATTGATGAATTTATCCAGCAGAACAACTTTATTCCCAGACTTCTTACAATCTATGCGATTCACCGTTGTTATTTGGGATTTGTAGTTCCTATTTCAAGATACTTTTTCAAACTCACTTGCACGGGAGCTAGACTGTGGGAGAAAACTTGGCACTGCCGTTCTAAACCGATAGGAAAAGGGAAAGTAATGGTGCCACTGTCTATTACTCTCTTGCAGCATTTAGGAGCTGGACTGAGTTAGCTTTAGTCTTATTGTAAATGCCTTTGACAATTTGTATAAAGATTTCATATGTTTTGCTAATAATGACATATCAGAGGTGCTATGAAGACCTTGTAGCATATTTCTATGTGACTAATAGTTTTTTGACAGATTGTGATGTGAGCATTTCATGACTTTGATGACGATGATTAGCTACTTAGATGTGTGGATAAAATGCTTTGACCTTTGAGGTTTGGAGCAGCTATGAACCTAGCTAAGGACATATGGACAATTTAATTATTTTTGAACAAATCAATTATTTTAATTTGATAGGAAATTTTTTATTCATGAGAATTATCTTAATCGTGGCTTGTTCATTGACCCAGAAGCATCAAAATGCATCTTCAAGCGCTGCTAGAAAACAAAATAGAGAAACGCTAACAGATATAAATTTGTATATATTTTTGTACTTATATCTTTTATGTTGTGATATGCGTTGGTATCATTTAAAAAAATAAATAATTTCTTTAATTTTTAAAATAATTTCCATACATGACATAATATAAGATGTGTGGATGCAAAAGTTTGTACAAATTTTAGGAAAAGTTTTATGTAGGAAAAATGTCATTTATATCAATGATCTGATTTTCATAATTTTTCACAAATACATTAAATGTCATCATAATTTTTTCACAAATACATTAAATGTTTAAAAATATGTTTTTAATAACACTAAGGTTAGACCGTATTATCATAAAATAAATGTGTTAACTTTTTTATCTAATATCTCACTCTTTTTTTACTAAATTATTGAAATATATTTTAAAAATAATAATAAAGTAAAAAATATATTTACCCATTTACTATATTTTTATGATTAAAAAATAAAAAAAATACATAAAATTATAAAAGCGGATGGATACTATTATGTGGACTAAATTCTCAAATGATATATTTAATGTGGAAATGAACTAGCCATGCAATCCATGATCCATTTTGAGACGTGCTAAATGGAATTACTAATTTGTACAAAACAAGCTGGCAAATAAAATCAGTTTTTTTTCCTGATAAAAAAATAAAATAAATTCAGTTTTTATATTTAAATTAGCTTAAATATCTCGTCGCTAACGTTTTCAACAAGTAGAAAACATACCCTTACCCCACGTTTGGTTGGAGGGAATGAAATGAAATCAGAATTGATTCCTTCCATTTTGTGTGTTTGGTTAGACGGAATGGAAGGCGGAATAAAATCTGATTACTAAAAGAGAAGGAATCATAATTCCTTCTCCCACCTTTGGTAATCATTATTTCATTCCCATTTAAACTTTTTCTTTCCAATTTTACCCTCACCTAAAATATAACCTTAAATTCAAATCCCAAATTCTCAAACCCAAAATTTTAAAACCCTAAACCCTAAACCCTAAATCCAAATCCTAAAATCCTAAAATCTTGAACCCTAAACCTCAAATCCCTAAACCCAAAACCCTAAAACATAAATCCCAAAACCCTAAACCTTAAAACATAAATCCCAAAACCCTAAAACATAAATCCCAAATCCCTAAACCCTAAACTCTAAATCCCAAATTCCAAATCCTAAAACCCTAAATCCTAAACCCCAAATCCCTAAACCATAAACCCTAAATCCCAAATCCCTAAACCCTAAACCTTAAAACATAAATCCCAAAACCCAAAACCCAAAACCCTAAAACATAAATCCCAAAACCCTAAACCCTAAACCCCAAATTCCAAATCCTAAAACCCCAAATCCCTAAACCCTAAACCTTAAACCCCAAATTCCAAATCCTAAAACCCTAAATCCCAAATCCCTAAACCCTAAACCTTAAACCCTAAAACCCTAAACCCCAAATCCCCAAATCTCTAAACCCTAAACCCTAAACCCTAAACCTTAAAACATAAATCCCAAAACCCAAAACCCTAAACCCCAAATTCCAAATCCTAAAACCCTAAACCCTAAACCTTAAACCTTAAAACCCTAAAACCCTAAACCCTAAATCCAAAATTCTAAAACTCTAAACTATTTTTAGAAAAATAATAATTTTAACCCTAAACCTTAACCTACAAATATAACCCTAAATCACACATCCCAAACCTCAAAACCCTAAACCGTATTTAGAAAAATAATAATTTTAATAATATATTTCTTTTTAATTAAGTAATACTTATTTAGAAAAATAATGATTTCAGTAATGTATTTTGTCTGACGAAAAAATAATAATTAAATGATATTATTTAAACTTTACAGCATGTAGAGGTATTAAGGTCATTTACAGATTTTTTTCATTTCATTCCAATGACAAACCAAACACTATAATCCTGATTCTGAGCTTGATTCCAGTGGTCAAACCAAACAAAATTGTTTCCTTTACATTCCATTCCATTCCGATTCCGATTCCGATTCCATTCCACGAACCAAACGCCACCTTAAGGTTTAGCTTGTTGTAACAATTTCCTAACATTTATATCATTTTAATCATTTCTATTAACAGAGTGGGTTTTAATACCTAAAATGACCAAAAGATATAAATCTTAACGCAGCTAAATGTTGAATGCATTTTTGTAAATGTTTAAGATATAAAACATATTTAAAGCCTTTAAATTTGAAATTTCTTCCAATTACAACCCATTACAACCCCAAATCCTACCCAATTAAAGATAGGTCTCTGTCTCAAAGGAACAACATTCCCTCAGAAACTTCAATTCATTCTTCTTGGTCAAAGATGTTTACTAACATATAAGCCAGATATCAAATATAAATTTCATTCTAAGCTAATTTTACACACATTACAACCAGTGGTTTAGTTAGTAAAATACATGAGCTAAAAAAGTGCAGACAAGAAGTGGACACTGACAGACAAACAATATCACAATCTTAAATCACCATGACATTTAAACTTGCCTAAACTACTTTGGAACTACAAATACACATTCAAACTGATGCCGATGGTTCATCTTCTCGGTAATGTTACGAGCTCCGGGGAGTACCCAAACAAAGGTAATCATAATACCCACTGAGGTTTGAGAAAAGATACAAGTGGAATATAGATATCTAGATCAAGCTTTTAACAAATAAGAACGCAGCTTCAAACGAGTGTTACAATTTCATATTTTAATCACAACCCAAGGGAGGCACATTGCTTTCTTGCATATTCTGGAATTAATTTCACCAAGGTCTCAGCCGACACTCCTTTTAATTCTGATTGATAGAAGCAGCAACATAAGAGGGTACAAATATTAGAACAAAAATGAGTGGGATAAAATGATAAATAAATAAATATTTAAGATAATTTTAACATTTGGAGTAAAGACTATCGTACCATGAGCTTTAAAGTTAAACAATGGTGGGAGGAATCGACAATTTGGCAGACGGGTGTTAGGATCACGAAGCTCGTTGAAGAAAGGATGAGTTAAAGCATCTAACTGCATGGAGTTGAAGCGTTAAGAAAAATAAAATAAAAAAAAGAGGTCATACATAACATTTGGAGAAAACCAAAAATAAGTACAGAGAGACTACACATAAAAAGGCAATTAACTTACAGCGGTGCATCGAAGGTTAGGAGAGTACTGCAGCAATCTTGAAACCAGATCAACAGCTTCTGAAGGCATTCGCTTGTGGAATATCTTAAAAAGAAAAAAAGTAGAACATACATAAACAGGTACAAAAGAAAGTGAAGCATTGAATTTTATTCTTTTTAGTACCTTGTGCCATGGGTGAGCTTTAATTTGAGGAAATTTGAACTCTGTATAGTTAGGGTTCATGCATTTAATCTCCTCCCTTGTGGGAGTACCCAAAACCTAGAGAAAGGAGGTAATAAGCTTCGTTAGAGACCATTAAAAAACAGATACAGTCCTAATTTAAGAGTAAACCTCTCACAACAAACAAAAAGAATGATCACCCAATTAATACAACCCAAATGCACCATGTATTTAAAGGTTAGGAGGCATTTTGTTTAGGAAAAAAAGAGTAGCTATAATAATAATAATAAATAAATAAGGCATGTTGTGAATCCATGCAAAGAAGACAAATTGTTGGGACAATGAGAACTATTCTTCACATCTAAAACGTGATTCAAAGAACAATTATTAAGAAAGCCCAATACCATTGTTAATTGAATTGAAATTTGCCACGACCTTTATATGGGGTAACATGCACCAAATATTTAAAGGTACTGCATTTACCTTGATAATTTCAACAAGCTGGTCCACTCCACTCTCACCAGGAAATAGAGGCTAGCATGACGAAATAACATTTCTTGTTTTAGCTTCATTTTAATAACTAAATAGTCAAGAAGTTGCAAAATAAAGTAAGACTTTTACCTGCCCGAGCAGTAGCTCCGCAAGAACACAGCCAACAGACCAGACGTCAATTGCAGTTGTATACTCAGTTGCTCCAAATATAAGCTCTGGTGCTCTGTAATATCTAGAGCAGATGTAGGATATGTTTGGCTCACCTTTTACCTATAATCATTAGACATTAACACAGCTATTACAGGATGTCAAGATGATCATAATTTCAAGATGGACAGAAATAACACAATAAACATACCAAAACTTTTGCACTTCCAAAGTCACATAATTTAACTTGATGGGTATGAGGATTGACCTGAATAGAACAGAAATTTTATTTTTTGAATATAACCATCAATGATCGATCACCAACAAATCGCCACTTGAATGTAAACATGAAATGTAGACTTTAAAACATCAAGAAACATACCAAAAGATTTTGAGGCTTGATGTCACGGTGGCATACACCAATGCAGCGATGAATGTATGATAAGGCCCTGAAGATCTGCCAAATTAAAAAGTTAATTTATTTCAGCCAACAAACAAAATAAACCTAAAATTTAAATAAAAAAGGTCCAATACAAATTATTTAATTGCACCATACCTGGTATGTGTATAGTTTGACATATATAAGAGGCATCCGCTGGTTCAACTTGTTGTAGTGCTTAATCACTCGATGAACAGTTTCGGGAACATACTCAAGTACCAAGTTTAGATAAAGTTCGTCCTTTTCAGTAGTAGAAAAGAAACAATGCTTCAAAGAAACAACATTTGGGTGATCAAGGAGGCGCATAGTCTGCAATTCACGATTCTTGTATCTCTTGTCCTGAAGAACCTTCTTTATAGCCACAGTTTCACCACTTTCTAAGCATTTTGCCTAAATAAACAAAGAAAACGAAGATGTAAGTGAATTTATTGCTACCAGTTGTCCAGTTCCATGGGGTTATATACTATAAATGATTTTCAGCCATTACTTAGAAGCAAGAGGTAATTAAACTTACTTGGAATACAACTCCAAATGATCCCTGTCCGACAACACGCTCAGCCATGTAACTGATTGTCTGGAAATATAAAGCATAATAATCAGTCTCTCTTGTAAAAATCAAGAATCATGAGAAAAATTGTGAGGCCAGGCAAGTAAAAAAGATATTACATCTCCATTCAAGCACGCTCAAAGAGGGGAAGTTTAAAAGATCTATTTATAGTATATAACCCCATGGAAAACCCATAACTGGTTTTGATTGGACAAAAGATCTATTTATAAAATGAAAATACTAAATTTAAATAATCCACTTTGAATTTTTAAATGGTAAAGTTGACAAATATCGAAATTGAAGGGTATTAGTTACTAAATTTTGAAAAAGAAAAATAATTCTACCAACTATTAAGAAAATGGTCCAAGGCTAACATTACTGGTATAGAAACAACTGAAGCAGGTAACAGTACAAGGAATGTCATTAAAAACTAAAAATCAAGCATAAGATGCCAATTAAAACGCAAAAGCCATACCTGCTTTGGCTGGCCATTTAGACCACCAATTGTTGTCACGATTATGTGTCCTGTCTCTGTCCCATTACCATCTACAACTGTAGCTTCCATTTCCTGCATCATTAGGGGCCTGTGAGTATTCTCAGCAAACATTCAACAATAAAATAAACACATTGGAATAGATGACTATAAAAAGAAGATAATTATTAAATGAATGACACACATACTTTGTCATCCTTAATATTCATGTCACTCATCTCCTCAGGCAGCTTATCAAAACCTACATTATGACCACTGGTATTTCTCAAACCAGTAGGCGCTACACCTACTGAAGCCATCTGTTGATAAAGTTCTTTTAGAGTTTTACCTTGATCAACCAACCATCTACGTGAGAAATCAAATAGCATAAATAAAATATCTTCATTTATTTTACACAATCCAAGGGTATAAAGCTTGATAAAAATCAAGCACCAAATGAAATGTAATCAATCTAGTTTACTGGATCAAACAAGGCTTTCAGTTCCAGTATCATCCCTGCCATATTTCTGAGGCTTTTACATAGAATTCTACTTTCTACATGTCAAGGAAACTTTAACACAAGCCATTCTTTGTATCCCTTTTAAAATCATATTCATGCCAGCAAGCCTGACAGTCCCATTGGAAAAGCAATGTAAATAATTAGGATCAAGTAGAATAAAATTATCATCCACCAGATATACAAATCTAAAAAAAGTAAAACTACCACATACACACACAAGGACTCTGAGTGACTAAAGACAGTTCACCTTAATGAGTAAAATATTGCTAGGCTTCATTAATAGCAGCAAGTACCAAGTTTTTTGCTTTGTTTCAGAATACAAGTGTCATGTTGTATACATACATATATATATATAGAGAGAGAGAGAGAGATGGTGCCCGAGGTTAATATCAGTAAAGAAAATCCATAGTGAAATTTTCAATACAGGACAGGAGTGGAGAAGTAGAAACGAGGATGGACTTGAAATTAAGAACCTAAAATAGAAATGGGATTAAGAAAGAGGGAGTAATTGAAACAGAACTCCATAATCATATAATAATCACTCTGCTATGTATTCCTGAATTACAATTACATAAAGATGCAAGGAGATATAGAAATGGAAGCAATGAATTAAAAAAAGAAGAAGATGAATGTGATATTGTGATGCAAATTCATAGGGAATACTTAAGAACCATTGTAGGTGATCAAGCATTAAAGATTATACTAAGAGCATTGCATTGCATGGAGAATGGTTTCTAATGCCTGTCAATCAATTGATCGAACAGGAGGAGAATCAATCGTGAATCAATCAAGGAACTTCTGCTCAAATTTTGGTTCCCATTTTTAATGGCTCGACCGATTGAACAAGTAAAAATAAACATAGCAAATGATGAAAATGACTACAAATTTGGGAGAATAAGCTTGAATTGTAATTGCCTATTTGGGTGTGTATAAACACTAAAGAGTGTCCTAGAAACCATTTGAGAGGGAGGTTGAGAAAAATTATTGTGTGAGAAGAGAGAGCTAGAAAAGAGGGGGGTTAGGGTTTTACTATTATTGAGTGTAAAGCTTCTTCTGTGAGGTCTCTTTGAGTGCAATTTCTCAGTATTTTCTTATCTCCATTGTATTTGTAATCTATATATTGAAGCTAATATAACTCATCTTCATTAGAGGGTTAAAGAAGTGGAGTAAACTCACCATATTGACAGGGTTGAAGAAGTGGAGTAAACTCACCATATTGACTGGGTTGAACTACTATAATATTGGTGTATTCTTTCTTAATATTTTCCTTGCTATTATTTTCATTATCTTTGATATTCAATTTCTAGGGTTTATGGTATGGTTATTGGATAATCTTAATTTGGATGTTGTATGCTTTGAATATTTTTATTGTTGCTTAGATTGGTAAACTTTTGCAATATTCAAGAGGTTCACATCATATAAAAAGTGGTATCTAAGCATAGTTCGACTTGTGTGTATTCCGTGGTTATTGTGTGGGAATTTTTCAGTCTTTGATATTATAGTTTGAAATTGTATCTAGAAACAAATCTTGAATATTGAAAATGAGTATAATGAAAATAGAGAAGTTGGATGACACGTGGACTTCCATATTTGAAAGGGTTTATGAAGAATTTGTTGGTTTAACAAAAGGTAGCTCAAGCTTTAGATGGGATTCTAGAATATTTGGATGATTTTACAGAATTTTAAAAGAAGGAATTGTTATTAATGGTTTACACCTCAATTTTCTTGCATTTGCACAATAATGTGATTCGTGAGGTTCAAAGTGCAAAGACCGCAAAGGCATTGTGAAAGAAGTTGGACAAGATATACATGCAAAAGACGATGTCTCAAAGGTTTCGTTTGAAAGAACAATAATGGATATGTCTAAGGGCTTGAAGGCTAACTTGGCAGAGTTCCGGAGAATCTCCAATGACTTTTCAAACATTGGAAAAGGTCTTAGTGATGAAAATCTCGCCCACTTATTATTACACAACCTATTGGATTCTTAAAAGAAAGTGAAGCCGAGTTTTAAGTATGGAAGAGATGATATCTCTTTGGATCTAATTATCTCTCATTTGAGAACGGAAAAACTTCACATTGGTGGGAGTAGAGGTGGTGGTGATGCCATATATTCGCATGCTAGAAATGGAGAAAAAAGCCAAAGTAAAGGCAAAGGAAAACATCGATTAAAATCCCGTGGTCCGAAAAACAATGTGAGATGCTATATATGTAACAAGAATAAGGCATTTCAAGAGGAATTATCTGAAGAAAAGTAAATCAACAAGGGAGAGACTAGTAGTGGAGATGCATTAGTGGCAACGAATGAGATGGGTTATGATGTGCTAAGGCATTGGAGGTTTCTTCAAGCAATTGGGACGGTGCTTAGGTCTTGGACTCAAGATGTACTTTTCACATGACACCTTACAAGGATTGGTTTGTTGATTACAAGAAAGTGTATAGTGGTATAGTTCACAAGGGAAACAACAATCCATGTAATGTGATTAGAGTTGGGTCGATAAGGCTTCGCCTCAATGGTGATTCAACATGTATAATAAAAAATGCGAGGCATGTGCGGGCATTAAAGAAAAACTCGATCTCATTGGGTACATTGGACAACATAGGCTATAGCTACAAGGGAGAGCACGATCAATTGAAAGTCTAGAGGTTATTTGGTATACTTCAAAAGTATACCAAGAAATGGGCTCTATTACTTCGATACTATAGTAGAAACAAATGTTGCCGTGATGAGCCACGAAGAGGAGAATGTCAAACTTTGGCATAGAAGGTTGGATTGGAGAAGCTTCCAAGAGGAAAATCTTGGTGATGGTAAGCTTGACAAGCCTTCTTTCTATGATCATTATATTTTTGGCAAGATGAAGAGAGTGAATTTCACACCATCAAAATTGAAGGGATGTGACATACTCAATTATGTGCATTCGGATTTGTGAGAGCCAAAGAGAACATCGTCAATGGGTGGTGCAAAGTACATTCTTACTATTATTGATGATTTCTCTAGAAGGTTATTGGTCTATTTGTTGAAAAGTAAAGATGAAACCTTTGATAAATTTGTGGAGTGGAAGAAATTTGTAGAAAATCAAACTAGGAAGAAGGTCAAGTGTTTGAAAACTGATAATGATTTAGAGTTTTGCAATGAGGCTTTCGGAAGCTTTTGTAGGGAGAATGATATCACAAGGCACATGACCATTCCTAAATATCCTCAACAAAATGGTTTGGCAAAGAAGATGAATAGAACGAGGTGTATGCTTTCCTACACAAACATGCCTAAAGGATTTTAGGGAGAAACCATTGTTTTGGGTAGATACCTTATCAATAGGGGGGTCTTTCAATGCCTCAACTTCAAGACACTAGAAGAGGTATGACTTGGTAAACCTATCAAATATGACCATTGCATGTTTTTAGTTGTGTTGCATATGTACAAGTGAGGCAAATGAAGTTGGAGCCTAGAACATTGAAGTTATGTTTTTGAAGTATCCAAGTATTGTGAAGGGTTACAAGGTATATGATAATGCTAAGACGTGTATTACTAATAGAGATATAACCTTCAAGGAGGATGAGATATATACGGATGGAGTTTTCGAAGAAACAAATAACTCATCACAAGAGTCTGGATGCGGACGTGTAAGTGTTGAGATGGAGCCATTGGTGCATAATAACCAACCTAAGGGTGAACATAGGCAACAAGAAGAGCCTATTATACAATAACCTCCTAATGATGATAATCATGGTATAGAGATGGAAAAAAGAAGAAGACACCACTGAATCCAAGTCACCTATATTTACTAGTTGGCACAAGATCGAAGTTGACGCATGACTAGAGCTCCTGAGAGGTTGAACCTTATAGCCTATGTATTGAGTATGGAGTCAAAGATCTCGGGACTTGAGCTAAGATCCTATGAAAAAGCCATGAATAAGAAGGATACCAATAAATGATGAAAGGCCATTGAAGATGAAATACAAGAACAATACATGGACACTAGTTACTCGACTGAAGGGTCGAAAATTTGTGGACAACAAATAGGTCTACAAGATGAAGGAAGGTGTGTTGAATGTCGAGCTAATCCGCTACAAGACTAGAGTTGTTGCAAAGGGTTTCGCCCAAAAAGAAGGTATTAACTTTACCGAAATGTTCACATCTGTTATTAAACATGGTTCAATTATATTAGAATATTTTCTATTGTTATGCAAAACGATATAGACTTGACCAATTGATGTGAAAACTGCTTTTTTGCATGGATACCTTAAGAAAAAAAATTTCATAGAGCAATCCAAAGAATTTGTTAAAAAGGGAAAGGGTGACATGATGTGTCTCTAGAAGAAGTCTTTGTATGACTTAAAGCAATCTCCAATATATTGGTACAAAAGATTCAACGACTTTGTTTTGAAGATCGAGTTCAAACGAAACAAGCATGACAATTGTGTGTATTTGAGAGGTACAACTAGCTCCACCCTTGTGTATTTATTACTATATGGTGATTACTAGTTGTGACCGGTCTCAAATTACCAAGTTGAAGAGTCAACTTAGCTCTGAATTTAAAATGAAGGATCTTGGGTGCATCAAGAAAATTTTGAGGATGAAAATTAGAAGAAATAGAGAAAAAGGCAAATAGTTCATTTCCCAAAAAAGATATTGTGAGAAAGTATTGAAACGACTTAACATGATCAATGCTAAACCGACTATAACTCGGATGGCATTACATTTCAAGTTGTTGGTCTCAGACTCTCATTCGACAAATGAGTAGAAAAAAGAAATAGAGAAGCTTGCCTATACAAGTGCAGTGGGTATTTTAATGTATTTAATGATTTATACAAGACCAGATGTTGCATTTGGTGTAAGTTTTGTGAGCCGTTACATGGCTATTCTGGGCAAAAATCATTGGGAGGCGATGAAATGGGCGATGAGGTATCTACAAAGTACAACTAGAATTGTTCTCCTCTATGACCGCTCCGAGGAGTTGAGTGTTGCTGTGATGGGTTATGTGGATTCTGACTTTACCAGTAATCACGATAAGAGGTGTTTTATCACGGGATACTAGTTTGGATTTGGAGAAAACTTAGTGAGTTAAAAGGCCAATTTCCAATCAACAGTGACTTTGTCTTTTACAGAGACGGAATTTGTAGTCGCAATGAAAGCGATGAAAAAAGCTATGTGGTTGAAAGGTTTGACAAATGAACTCGATTTTAAGCAAAAGAGAGTCTTGGTTCATTGTGACAATCAAGGTGCAATTTGCTTGACCATGAATCCTCAATTTCATGACTACGAAGCATATAGATGTGAAATTACACTTTATACAAGAGATAATGGTACTAGGGGAGGTAGAGTTGGTGAAAATTCACATGGATGATAACCCAATAGATATGGCAACAAAACTGATTCCCTTGGCAAAGTTTGTGAAGTGTCAAACTTTGGTCAAGGTGACCACCCCATCTAAATGAAGGAGAAAGGAGGGGGTCTTCACCCAAAAGAATGAGTTTTAAAGATTTGCATCAAGGTAAAGAATTGTGATATTGTGATGTAAATCCATAGGGGATGCTTGAGAACCATTATGGATGATCAAGTATCAAAGACTGAACTAGAAGCATTGTATAGAATGGAGAATGGCTTCTGATGCCTATCAATCGATCGATTGATCGATCGAGGATTAATCGTTCATCGATTGAAGACTTTTTACTCAAATTTTGGTTCCCATTTTCAATGGCTTGATCAATCGAGCGAGTAAAAAAAATAGAACAAATGATGAACAAGACCATAGATTTGGGGGAAGAAGCTTGGAATACAATGAGCATTATTGTAATTGCCAATTTGGGCATGTAAGCACTAAAGAGTGCCTTATAAGCCATTTGAGAGTGAGAATGAGATTGAGAAAAATCATTGTGTGAGAAGAGAGAGCTAGAAAAGATAGGGTTAGGATTTCACCATTGTTCAGTGTGAAGATTTTGTAAGGTCTCTTTGAGTGTTATTTGTCGTGTGTGAGTGCTTTCTCTTCAAAATATTTCCATTGTAATTGCAATCTCCATATTGAAACTAGTTGAACTCATCTCCATTGAAGGAGTGAAGAAGTGGAATGAACTTATTATATTGATTGGATTGAACCACTATAATTTTGGTGTGTTCTTTCTTAATCTTTTCCTTGCTATTATTTTCATTATCTTTCATATTCCATTTCTAGATTTTGGGGTGTGGTCGTTGGATAATCTTCATTTGGGTAATGTATACTTTAAATATTTCTATTGTTGCTTGGATTAGTAAACTTTTGCAATATCTAGGAGGTTCACATCCCATAACAAGGAAGCCAGGGGTTTGCAGGATAAAAGTGAGAACCAATGCTCTTATTCCATAACATTTCATATCAAAATATTCTTCAAAAATTGCCTACAATACATAAACTAAGGGTACTTATAGTAAACTAATGGACCTTACATCAATTGAAATCACAACAAATAATAAAAGACTATATCACCCTCCGTCCTACATTACATAAGCTCTATGAAGCATCTAAAACTAATTCTATGAATCCAAAATCCTATCTAAAACTCTATTCCAACTAGGATAAGAATAATAATGATATAACAATTGCAATGGCAATAGAAGAACTACATTCTAAAATTATGATCAGCTTCTATTTAAGTCCTGTATTAGATTTCTACTACGGAAATAGAGAAATCATAAATAAACCCAAAAACCAGAGAGTTATAATAAAAGCAAAGCTTTGACCTTCCATAGATACTCACTAACAGATATATATATATATATATATATATATATATATATACACACACGGAGATCCAACAATAAAACCAGTCATATACAACCCAAAAATCCACGCATAAAAACAAAGAACAAAATATAAGCTCAAAAATCCAGCTACCCAAAAAGGAGCTAAAGACTAACGCCTAGATGCCAAATTAAGCTATTCATCCCAAGACAAAAACGAGAAAACGCATAAAATATTTCCGGGAAAAAATCGAAACAAAATAAAAGGAAATAGTACCGAAAATTATACCGATCAAAGCAGAAGATACTAAGTATTAAAGAAGGATCATCAGCTAACGTGCCTCACCAGACAGGAAAACTGAATCAAAAGCTTAGATCCATGTTTCGGCTCTGTGCAGAGAGTGAGTTCTCGGTTTCCTTTCTTCCTTTACTTTTCCTGTTTCGATGAGATGGAGCTGAAAAGAGAGAGTGTTGAGTTTATTTTAGCACTTTCGCTGTGTGTGGTTACTGATTCTGTGTTATGATGCGCTGGTTACGGTCAAAGACATTGAAAACAGGGAGTACTTAATTATTTGTCTACTCGTTTAATTAATTATTACTGACAAATATATCATCACAAAAAATTATAAATATATTATTTAATTATATTTAATAAAAATAATAATATTAAATTATAAGCAGTAACGTATTTATACAGTTACATTAGTTTTAGATACTAGATTTATAAAACTAATATGAAATTTGTTAATAAATTTATATAAATTTAATAATAAATTCAAAAGTAAATTTACCATAAAAATATATATATTATTAATAATATTTAAATTTTATTTTTATTATTTTATCAAATTAAATAATATATTTGTAATAATTTATTATTATTTTACTAATTTACTTATTATTATTTTCTATTGCAATAATTTTTATATTTGAGTTGTTAGTTTACAAAAAAAATATGCCATAATAATTACACATTTTATCAAATAAATAATATTTTAATATTTTTTTAAAATAAAAATTTTGTTCTAATATTAACAAAAATTATTTCAAAAATAATACTACCTTCTTTTATTATTGTTATAACACTTTTTTTCACTTTGCAAATTCTCTTTTTTCATAGACTAATTCGGGATGAGAATGAACATAAATATGATTAAAGAAAAATTAAGTATAAAATTTATCCTTATAAATATTTAGGGTATGTTTATTAATAAAAAATGAAAACCTAATAGAATTATAACGTGAATAAATCAAAATAAAAAAGAATTGAAATGAAATGATTATTTTTGATGTTGTTTATTAATTTTTTTATAAAATGTAAAAAATAGCTTCAAGTTATATGAAAAATAAACACGTTAATCGAAATAAAAAATAATAATATAAAACTTTATTAATGTTCTTATAATATTAATATTTTTTTTTCTTTTTCATATATTAAAAAATGTAAACTTTACAACCTAACATCAAATTTTACTCATTTATATAAATCTATTTTCAAATTTAAAATGACAAAATTTATATCTAAATTCATATAAATTACAACAATATACTATTTTTATTTAAAAATTGATGGGTATTAACATGGAATAGGTCACCTACAACTCACGTTACCATATTACTCTAAATCCATCTTGATTACTCATGACCCAATAATCTCGGTGAAAATTGATCTCTTTAGTTTATAGGTTTGATTCCTATAAAGATGTTTTAATTGGAGTTAGAATCATGGAACCAATAATTAAAAGTTTTAGAATGTGAGAAGGAGTTTGGAAAATAATCAATGACAAAGATGTTTGATAAAACTAACTTATACTTAGATAATGTTCGTATGTTTCAGTTTATAAATGAGTCAAATGTGTAAATAAGTGATTCAAGATCATAAATGATTTGTCGCAGGGATTTCAAAAAATCTCATTGGAGTTGAAAAAAAAATAAATTTATGGTATACTAAAGAGTAGTTTTCACATTTACTATTTGATTTAACGATAAAGTTTTTCAAATAAATTCAATACAATTCCTTAGAGATGTTACCTTTAAAGGTGAATTGATTATACAAATGATGATTAAAGGGAAAATTTGAACATTAATTTAAGTTATAAGTTAAATAACTTGCATTTTTTATATGAGAGCAATAACTTTTAGAACAATTGAAAATATATGTTTTTTTAAAAAAATTAGTTATTTTTCGTGAAAGTGATTTTGTGTTAGAAATAATTGATGAAAATTTAGAGGGTTTTTAAAATAATGAAATCACACTAGTTGAATGTGATCTATTACACATTAAGTCTTATTGAATATTTTTTAAGAAAAATTATATATTGTTACGATTTATATAAATGTAATGTTAGATTTTAATACATCAAAAATTTGATAATAGATTTATATAAATAGATAAAATTTGATGGTAGATTATTAAATTTATCTCATTAAAAACTAATAATATTTATTTTAAATAAATAAAATAAACATTTTCAAAAATATAAGTAATGATACATAATGGATAAATAAATTTTAAAAAATGATAAATAATTAAATTAAATATCATAAATAAATAATAAAATAATAAATGTGAGGAACTAAATATGGGAAAGAATTCATTAACAATTTATTTTCAAAATTGTTAAATTTAAATAACGATTGTTTTGTCAAACTTTAAAATAAATAAAAAAATAAAATCGATAATAAGATTAAAGTTGGGATTTAAATAGAATATAGAACGAGAATATGAATAAAAACTTGAAATCAATTACATTTTTATTAATATTATAATTTAATAAATAAATAATATGAATCAATCAATTCATATTTTTTATTCCAATCCACCTTAATAAATATATTCTTAATAAAGAACTCTATCGAATAAAAAAATTATTAATTTAAATGTTACGATTATATATCATAGGATAGAATAGATACTTCACCTTTTAATAATATTAATTTTAAGATAATTAATTATTAATTTTTATATAACATAGTATTAAAGTGTAAAATTATAAGTTAAAACCTCCTTATTTTCAAATTTTGTACTAATATTAAGTTAATAGATGGTTAAAAAAAGAGATTAGAAATAATGATAGGTAATATTAATTAAATGAATAATGTTTATATTATAACATATATATATATAAGATTGTAATTTGTAAAAAATACGTGATGTATATATATTATTCATTCATCATTAAATAAAATACATATTTAAAAACGTAAATGAAAATATAATTATGAGTTGTGTTTTTATTATTATTTTTAAACGTAACATATTACCTTGTATATAAAATACATATTTAAAAACGTAAATGGTAATATAATTATGAGTTGTGGTTATATTATTATTTTTTAACTTAACATATTACCTTTTATATAAAATACATATTTAAAAACGTAAATGGTAATATAAGTATGAGTTGTGGTTATATTATTATTTTTTAATGATGAGTTTTTTAACGGTTGAAAATATTATCATAATAATAATTTTTAATTAATAATATAAATAAAATAAATTATATATATTTTTTTATTACGACAATAAAAAATATATTTTACAATACTATTATCTTTTCCGAACATATATTAAGGAGTTTTATTTTAAAAAATAATATTTTTATTGTAATTTTAATTACGAGATTTAATAAAATATCTATATTATTATTTTTAAATTAACATATTCGGCGGAAAACAATGATTAAGAAGTCAATAATTTTGGATTTTTAAATATATTATTATTCTCTTTTTTTTCATGCTAGTTAAAGAAATGTCATTCAATTGTTATATATTTTTTATTTTCTATTTTTTTTAATTTCTACTAAATATTTTTAAAAGTTTATGTATTTATTTTACCCTTAACGTATTTAAAATATTATAATTTAGTAGCTAATATTTCAATTCATACCATTTATTTTTTAAGGTTTATAAATTTGAAAAATTTGATCCAAAAATTAATTTTTTGTTAAATTAATTTAACAACATTGTAGTTAACTAACAATATTTCACTTTTTTAATTAAATTAATCAACAACTTATTTAAAAATACATAATTTAGTTCCTAACATATAATAAAATTTTTAATTTAATTTTTAATTTTTTAATTACTTTATTGGTATCATTATCAAATAAAATGTACGTAATTAAATCTATATTATTAAATTATTAAAAAAATATAATAATATTCTAATTTTAAAAAAATTATAAAAAAAAATAATTTTATTTTTATAAAAATATTTATTATTTATGTCATCTCTTATTTTTTGTCTATTTTATTACGAAAATAATTATATTCACCTTAACAACTATTTTCATCTCCACCTTCCTCATTTTCCTACCCCTAACACCACTCAATTATTACATTCACTGCTCATCTTTCAAGGCTTGTTGTATAACAATTTAAAAATATAATTTTCATTAAATTGAAAGTTAGGTAACTACAACTCAATTAAAATATCATATATTTCAATAATTGCGATTGTTTAAGCTTATTTTTTTTTATTTTCTTGACCCTTGTCATTTTTTGATTATATTGTATTCAATCAAAATTATTTTTAACTTAAATTTTATCAAATATAAGGTGATCGAAAAGAATGAAAGGATCAATGAGATCAAAAGATAAGGAATTGGTGGTAGTGACAATAAAAAAGAAAATAAGTACTTCAAATGAGTTGGTCGTAACCTAATACAGATTGGATATAAAAAATATAATTTTGAATTATTTTGTTACAAATAATGAGAGTTGATTGGCTCAAAAACAAATAAAGCATATAAAGGATAGATTGGAGAAGATATTGGAGATCTTCTTATGAAATATTTTCATATTAAAATGAATAAAACAAATGAAAAAATAATAAATATTTTAATAAAAGTAAAATTATTCTTCTATGAAATAATTTTTTTTAAAATTATATTATTATTATAACTTTGGTTAGACTGTGTATTATTATTATAATAGTTTGATAATATAGATCACATTAAGTACATTTTCATATATATACGAGGATATTATTAAAATAACAAACATCACTTCAATAATATGATATTTAATTAATTTAAAATTTTAGATTAAATTTATTAAATTTTAAAAAATTATAAAATAAGTTATATGAATCTAATTACTAAATTTTAAAGTAAATAATTTTTTTTAAAGTTTATAATAAAATAAATATTAAAATAATATATATAATTATTTTATTTTTAACAGATACACAGCTCATTAATATTAATAAACATAAATGTGAATATCTATTAGGAAAACAGTGTCTTTAGTATTATAAAAGTTTTTATTTTATTTTATTTAAGATGCTAAGTTTAATTTTTTTAAAAATTCAAAATAAAAATAAAAATTATATATTATTATTTTAAAATATATATATATTTTTATCTAAAATTATAACATGTGATTTATACTCACATAGTAAATAGATATATTACCGCCCATTTCATAAATTCATATATTTTCTTTTATGTAATGTTTTTATATATATTCGCTAACCCTGTTTCAGAAAGCCAACCAACGAAAATTTTCCACCATTATATGTTTAATTTTCTACTATTATATAATGATTTTGATTACTTTAATGTTTTGTCGAATGGTGACAAGTGAGATTAAAATAATTATAATTAAATTTTCATAATTCTTGTATATCCTGTCAATCAATTTGTATATATACATACACGTGTATCAAGCATGTATTTAGGCTTTAGGGGCTTTTCTTTTTTGTTTATAAATAAAATATTTGGAATTGAAAATGGAAATCAAGCAGAGTTAATTTGAAAAAAGAAAAAGAGAATAAAACGTGCAGACTAAAGTAATTGTTTGTTTTATGTCCAATGGAGATGAACATAATCATAATATAAAGTTAGGTGATTATTTATAAAGTACTTTTTAGGTATTCAAATGGGTCACCACATTAATGAATATATATATAATTGTTATATATTTTATCTCAATTAGATTTCGGAAGAGATGGTTTGCGTCTTGGTCCAACTTGGCATAGCTCTTACATGTCATATCTATCCGTTTAATACTTTTATTTTAATATTTATACTTAATAATTAAAATATATAATTTTAAAAAATATATATTAAAAATATTAAAATAATTATTTACTTAATTAATTTAAATTTTATGATTTAAAATTTTACGATAAATAAATAAATATATTAATAAATTAAATTTTTTTTATTAAAAATACATATTTTAATTATTGACTCATATTTTTATCTATTTTTCTCTTAATTATAAATAATAATCTCGAACTCCTTATTTCATGATTGAATAAAATAAACCTCGTATCCTTATTCTTCTCAATGAGGTGTGTTAGGTTAGGATTTCTCCATAGGAGTTATAAAATATAAATGAGAATGGAGTATTTTTATTAAAAAATATATATTTAATTATATATTTTTTATTTTAAAGGAACACAATTTATGTTGAAAAATTAAATAAATTTTAAATTATGTTTAGTATATTAAATTTAGTGTAAATTATATTATTTGTTTCTATGATTGTTAAATAATTAAAATAATAAAATGTATTTTTAATTATAATGTTATATTTTTGTAATAAAATACTTAGTTCTATTAAAATATGTTTTATTTTTAATTTTTTATTAAATAATTTGGTATAAAAAAATATGAGTTTTAAAACAAGTTATAGTTAAAAAAAAAATTATCATTTTTTTGGAAATGAAATCATTTAAGTTAATAACTGTTAAATTAACTCATATTAGTGTTAGGCAGCACACATTCTTAAAAGAAATAACGATTCTTGTCGCACACAATTATTTATTAAAATAATAAAATTTATTTTTTTAATTTATAATTAATTATTATATTTATTATAATAACCCTACAATTTATAATAAATAATTTCTTTTTTTAAATAGGTGCAAATTATAGCGGCACTCATAAATATATGTTATGTTTAGTGACTACAAAATAGAGTGAGAGCTACAGAGGCGAAGAAAATGCCACTAGGAAAGTATTACTGCGACTACTGCGACAAGCAATTCCAGGACACCCATTTTGCCAGAAAACGTCATCTTCAAGATATCCAGCACCTCCGAGCCAATGATCAATGGTACAATTCCTTCAGAGGTAATTCTTTTATAATATTTTTCTTTTTAATTCCATAACCTCACTCATTCCATTACCCTCTTTGATCCATGTAGCTACAAATCCCAATCAAGCTTACCAAGAAAGCTTTGGGCGAGCGCTTTGCAATTGCTTTGTCAAAGTAGTAGTTTACCTCTTTTTCTTTTCTCCCTTTATATATATGGTTAAAAATTCAGACTTAACTCAATTCAATAAAATTTCTTTAAATTAAAGATTGTTCAAGTTTATAAGCAGTTTTGCTGCTTTATTCCTAGTCGATGTGGGACAAGGATACTCAACAGCCCCCTTACACACGGTAGATCAAGGTAGACATTAGCGTCACGATGAAACTGTGGTAGAGCTCAATTAAGTCCAAACACATAGAAATTAAGTCCAGCTCTCATACCATGTTAGAAACTTAGGTCTAACTTAACCCAATAAAATCTTATTAAATTAAAAATTATCCAAATTTATAAACAATTTTATTGCTCTATTCTTAATGGATGTGAGATATATATATATATATATATATATAATCTTATTAAAGGAAAAAGTACACACTTAATTTCATATTTTAGTTACTTATTTATTATTATATTTGTTCGATTTTAATTATTTTATTTTCTATATTATTCAACTTTTTAATTAATTTTCCTATTCAAATATCTACGCGACTCTATTACTTAAATTTTTGTGTAAAAAAAATATCTAAAAAAACCAAAATGATAAGATGGGTCCGTGCGAGACTTTACCTTGAAGATGTGGTATTGTGGTTTTTCATAAATGGGCTTTTGAATAAATACGTTCGGATTTATAATATATTTGCATGGGTTACAGGGGTTTTGTCAATATCGCGATTCTTGCAAGTACTTTCATATTAAGAGCAATGTTCAGAATTTAAATGATCAAAGTATGTCAGGCAAAAATATTTCAAATTAATGTATTTTCTTTAGTTTCTTTGCCAAAGAACGAATTTTTCGTTTTTAAATGGAAATAGTTGAAGAAAATGTTTGCAACCTCTAATTTGAGATGGCATTTGGCAACAGGTTTCATGGATAGTAATCAATCACCAGTCTTTCAAGAGAATCAGTTAATTGCTGGAAGCTCTGTGGTAGGTAAGTCCAAACATATATGATCTTAGGAGATGTTCGTGTGCATTATTTTCTGTTTTATTAATCTCTTTCTGGGTTTTATTGCCTGTTTTTATAGTTAAAAAACCTTTAGGCCTACTTTTTCTTGCTTATTCTTTATATGGTTTAATTTTCTCTGATTTCATTTTGTTTCACAGGTGATGCTCTCAGAGATAGAATGAGAATGACATGGGAAAATATACCTCCAGAGTTTGCATATCCTGCTCTTCCTTTTGTGGACTGGGGATAGATTTGCCAATTCCTTTGAGTATTGTTCTTGACATGCTTGCAATATATATCATTTCCTTGATCTAGCTGGTTAAGTTGAGCTATCATGACTCAGGAACATGTGTAGTTCACAGGGTTTTACCACTACATTTTTGTATGATAATCCTCTGTTGAGTAGAACTTAAGTATCATAAGTTTCACAAATTCCTTTTGTGTTGAGTATTTTTTTGGTTATGCGGATCTACTTTTGTTCTTTCCTTCTTCTTTTTGGATATTGGGACTTGCAACTTAGCAAAAGCGCTTTGCTGTGACAAGTTACTCATGATGAGTCCTTTTTCCATGCTACAACTTACCACATACCAGGATCAGTACTATGTTTATCCTGATAAGAAATTAGGTGAAAGGATTATAAAGTTTGAGGTAAGTCCTTTATTTTCTAACAAATTTTTTCTATAGAAATCCATAACCTAATTCCCTCCAAAAGAACTCTTGTAAAATAAGGATTGTCAAGGACTTACAAGTGCAGTGAAAACAGAGTCCTTGTCTGATGTATGACTTAACAGCCCCTCTCCACATTAGCTGGTGGTTCTGGTCAGCATTGGATGGACGAAGCCTAGGGGTGAGCGCACCGTCAGGCTCTTGGGCACCGATGGGAGCGAAGAAGTGAGAAAACCTTGTTCTAATACTACGTAGAAATTCATGGCCTAACTCTCTTCAAAAGAGCTCTTGTAGAGGAAGGATTGCTAAGGACTTACAAGTATAACAGAAGTAAAATCCCTAATCGACGTAGGATTTAACACTTTTCATGCCGTTTCAATTTCTAAAACTTCCAATGGCACATTTAAGTATGAATTTCACTCTCCTCCTCCAAGTCTATGATATGTGCATTGCACTTTCCTCCATAATATATTAATAGCTACTCGTCACGGTGACATTTTATTTTCTTTTGTTAAGTTCTTTATGATGCTAACTTTGATCCTCTTAATCTCATGTAGGAAGCTCCCTTGGTAAGTCTATTAAGGGTTCTTAAGAAATTGTTTTTTTTCTTTTGGTTGAAATTGATTTTTTGGCTCCAAGTTTTTTTTTAGGTGATTGAAAATCTTCAAGAGAATAACTTATAAAATTTTGAGAAATACTAGGAGAATTAATTTTTAATACATGTTCTCTATCTAAAATAATTAATAAAGTATTGATCAAAATTATTTATAATATTTTCATCTCAAATTCTTAAGAGTGTCAAACGTGTCAGCACGACATGACATGGTCTATTAAGCACTTGATTCGTTGGCTCATTGAGTTGGTACTAGCAAAAAAAAAGGCACGACACGACTTATGATATTTGGCCAGTAACAAGTTGAACCATGTCGAGCCGTGTTGATACACTAGTTTGAATTAAATTATACATAAATATATACTAAATATATAAATATATTTATATATTATCAAATATGGACATAATCTCGTGGATAAAGTTAACATTAATAGATAAGATGTAGAAAGTTTGACTCTCATTACTAGTATTTTTTAAAAATAAATAGACTAAATGAACCTTGACCCTCCAACGAACCAGTCATAATACATCATGGTAAAATCCACTAGTTAGAAATAGAGAGACGACATGACTTGTATACGGGCCATAGGTCGGCGTACACTAATTAATAGGTTGGGTGGTGCCATGGCCTATTTGACAGGCACCGTATAGGCATAGATCAGCTTCTTTTACACCCCTACGAACTCACTCATAAAATCATTTTTAATTAAACTATTTTATTTTAAACTGTTTTAAAAAAAACACATCCAAATAAGCCCTAAGATTCTTTGAAGAGATCCTCCTCAGTTCATTTTCTAAACCTTGGGCTTCATACACATTTTATTTGGCCTTAGCTTGTGGAGTACTTTGGTGTTTTGAATTCAATGAAAGATAACTTAACAATGTTTTGCAGTAATTACAATGAAAGAAGAGCGTGAGTGCATTGCTCTGTGTCTAGTAGCACATATATTCGTGAAATTACATTAGATACAAATTCCATGGTAAAGTTTCTCCTCGGAATACATTTATATGATTTGATTAATCATTCATACCATTTCAATAACTCCGACCTCTACAAAGAAAGTTGAAATTGATACAAGCATATGAGCTCCGGCACGCAGATTATTGATTTAGTGAAGAAAGTACCTCTAACAAGGAGGCAGCAAATTGCATTTGGGTTTCCTCATCTATAGTCAGGAAGAGAGGCACATGAACAAACAACGAGTCTGTCTTGTTCTGCTCAGCAAACCAAAGTGAATGATAGTAAACATAATTGCATACGAAACGTCCTGCATCTTCAGAGTTTATCACCTCATAACCCTTATTTGACAATCTCTTGGTTATCTCCTCAGCAGTAAGAGAAGTCTGCAAGTAAAAAGAAAAAAAAGAAGAGAAAATACCAAGTTCAAGTTTAAAACAACAACATTTTATTAATGAATTTACAACGTATTAAGTGTGAGATGTGATTTTCTGATGGTGCGGTGTCTTTAAGTAATGATATAGCAACAGTTGAATTGGTTAACCAAAACTTTCCCTCAAAATACGCTTATCAGGAAAGTGATTGTACTAGACTAATAATTAGCATTAAGTTGGTATCCCTGGTCGATGTGGGACTCAACACTCCCCCTCACATTGGACGGGGATACCGCATGACCAACTGTTCACACTGAACGGGGACACCGCATGACCGACTGTTCACACCGGATGGGGACACCGCATAACCAGGGAACCGTGAGGTGAGCGAGAGTGGACTCATCAGTTGACCTCATAGACCTACTTTGATACCAAGTTGAAAGCTGGGCAACCAAAGCTTTCACTCAAAACGCGCTTAATAAACACGCTTATCAAGAGAGGGGCTACACCAGACTAATAACCAGCACTAGGCTAGCATCCCTGGTCGATGTGGGACTCAACACTCCCCCTCACATCGGACGAGAACATCGCAAAGATCGAGTTCTTACTGGACGGGAACACCGCATGACCAAGGAACCATGAGGTGAGCGAGATGAGACTTATCAATTGACCCCAGGGACCTGTTTTGATACCAAGTTAAAAGCTAGGCAACCAAAACTTTCCCTCAAAACGCACTTATTAGGAAATGAGTTGCACCAGACTAATAACCAGCACTAGGCTGACATCTTTGATCGATGTGGGACTCAACAGCAACTTGAAACAAAAACAAACTTAAAATTTTCAGTTACAAGAAGAACTAGATAATGTTTATAGGAAAAATGGTGACAAAGCGTCTTATAGGATAATGTTAAAATGACTACTGGTCATTGATAATAATAAAAAGATTTTTTTTTTGGTTCATGTTCTTATTACAAAAGTGCTATGGAATGATAAAAAATAAAAATAAAATTATATTAAGGTTAAAAATATAATTACAACTATAAAATGTGTTTAGATGGTTCTGTAATGAAAAGAATGATAAGTAAAACATATATCTATGCTTTTAAATAAAATTATGTGTTTATCATGTGATAATTTTAATTAAAATAATATTAAAATATTGCATTATCATGTGATAATTTTGATTAAAATAATATTAAAATATTGCTTTTTTCATCCCACCCTAATTTTCTTCAAAGCAACGTGACTAAAAAGTTCTATTTCTAAGTGCTATTGACCTATAGCACTGATTCTCTTCGTACACCCACATATATATATTTAGAAACACAAGAAAACTGATCCACCATCTTTTCCCCGTTGGTAGGAAAAAGGAGATAACAGTGTGCGATTATATGTGTTGCATATGTCCTCTTTCTAATTCAACAGTACAGTTTTAGGGCTGAGAACTCAATAAGCAAAGAAAAGAAACCTAAATATAAAATGTTAAGACAATCAAGCACCAAACAATCCAGATTTTCATTTGTAATATGCCGTCTCTTCCATCAAATGTGTAATTGTTATAAAAAAAAATCAAGTTTTGAGTTTCCCTGACATATAATCAAAGAAACCTGATGCAGAAGCTCACTCATTCTACGACAAAATACACTACCTATGTCTCGGGAGGATGAAGAAAATAGTAGGGAGGTCTACAAGCCAAAAGCCTACTTACAGGGGTGTGAGTTTTGTTTGTATAGAAAAAGGGGTAGGGAGAGTGCAAATGACATGTTCAAATATAACGAGCCAAGTGATGGCTACACATTTAACAAGTGGGTATTATCTTTTACGCATGCCCTATAATAATGGCTTTGATCCGTATGAACAAATATCATGGGAGTGATCCATAGTTTATGCTAAAAGGCTAAAGCAATATCTCTACAACTGGATGAACATAGAATCATAATCACACATTATATACCTTTCGTACTCGTGAAATTCCACCATCACTTGGAATTATGGGGACTTTCTGTGAAAAGACAATATAAGCAAAGATTAGCAGCAAGAAGAAAATCAGGTTCACGTAAAAATTGATGTAGGGTGAAAAAGGTAGCAGACCTGAGGTTTCCATCCCATTTCATCAGGGCAACGAAAAGTAGCCTCATTGAAAGCTTGCTGCTCAATAGCAAACCGTGTTGCACCACTATTGACTCCAAAGTGCAACTGAATATATATAATCAGAATTAAGAAACACGATGATGCATGACAGCATGAGCACGAACGGGTAAGCTTCTGTAAAGCTGGCTATGGTTATTGTTTACGTAGGAAGCTAATATTTCTGTATTCATAATTAAGTTCAAGTTATTTAAATTCATCATCTTTCTTTTAAGATAGGCACATATGCTTTGTCAAGAAGCCAATGTAACTTCTGGACAAAACCATTGCTCCCAGTATGACTAAGTAATTAAACCATTTTTCTTTTGTCAATAAGGCAATAAGGAAGAGAAAAAAAGGGAATACACACAGAGCATGTTGGTCAGCTAAGCAGGTAAACGATACATTTTTGTGTGTGGGAAAACTTACAATAGAGGCATGAGAATGCAAGATATTCATAATTTAGTTTCGAATAAGTGAAATTCATACCTATGTATCTTGGTTAAACAAGTTGTAACTAAATTTGGATGATTATATTGTGAATTTTACATATCCTACACTAATTGTGAATTTCATATATCCTATACTACATTGTGAATTTCTTGCATTCTCTTGCCTATATCGGATAAATACCTTTTTTTTAGCCATTCTATAATTGGGGTAAGGATTCGGACTTCAAAGAAGGGAAGGAGTTATATTCTTAAACACCTCTAGTGGAAACCAGTTACCTAAACCAAACCAAGCAATATATGGACTAAAAATATGAGAATAACTAACCCAAATGGTTTTTCCAGAACTAGAAGATCCAGAATTCTTCTCATCGATGGCATTTTGTAATGTCTGGTATAAAGGAAGAAGTGCTCCTTGTCCTGCAGTCTCAAGAACAGTGCAGCTCCCAATAATAAGACCTTTTGGCAATCCTTTCTTTATCATGTACTCTTTTAGATTATTGACTATTGTCTCAGTAGGGTTCTCTGACACTCCAAGGAATTTCTTAAAACCTGTCATATGAACTGTTACTGATGGAGGACCTTCAGACCCCATTATCAGATGCTGCAATAAACTCTGCCAATCCTTATAGCATCAAATCAATTTCTTAACAAAGTACCTGCATCAAATAAGCACTAAACAGAAATTTCAGCCCAAAAGAAAAAAGAAAGGAAATAAAATATCAGCAAACAATCACTTACTCATTGGATTTCATTGTATCTAATCACACACTTTCGTCTATTTTTTCAGCTATTTATCAAGTAACTGGATCGTTTTACTATATTCAAAGAAATTACAGCCCTTGATGTCCTTTACAGGTTAAAAAACACATTCCTTCCTCAAGAGTCAAAAACCGCAAACAAATTATGGACAGCCCATCGCAAAAATGGCTCTTGAGTTGAAGAATAGGTTGTCTAACTTCAGAAATAAATTTAGAAAATAAATCACAGTCATATGTTCGAACTACACAACAACAAGTAGTAATATACTGTTTGCCAAAATTGGCAAATTAGAGACTACTTTAT
Organism: Hippophae gyantsensis; assembly: GCA_030763125.1. Taxonomy (NCBI): domain Eukaryota; kingdom Viridiplantae; phylum Streptophyta; class Magnoliopsida; order Rosales; family Elaeagnaceae; genus Hippophae; species Hippophae gyantsensis. The sequence continues at coordinate 12,729,349 of CM061037.1, read as the reverse complement.
ATAGAAAGTGAAAATTGATTGACAACAACTGGGAATCTGAAACAACATTAAGAACATCTGAACATGACAATCCTTTTTCAATCATACAGAGATATCTAGCAGCCAAGTTACCCAACAGAAAACAATGAAATTCAAAGGCAAAAATACCAAATTAATTACTTGATTTGAGCAAAATAACCTGAATCCAGAAATAGAAATTGAAATTAATCACAATCAAAGTGATCAGATAGGTATTGAAACAAAAGCAGTGCAATTAAATCATGAGGTTTATGAGAATTATTATAACGAAGTTAGAGCACGAGCTTTCTGAATTCTGACCTGTAAAATCGTAATCTTCAATAAAGAAGTGATTCCATTCAACAATAACTCTTAGATGATTAAGAACTGGTAAAGATTCCAGACAGATTATATTATTAAGAGAGAGCTTTTAGGGGAAGAAGGTATTGGAATGTCGTTATCAAAACAACCATAACAGGGGAATAGATAATATATATTAAAATATATCTTTTATGTGAGCTATTATATTAGTTTATTGATTATCAATGTATATTAATTATTAATTATTTTTTTAAATTACATTATTATTAAATTCTATTAACTTAAAATAATATCTTTACTATAATAAATAGATTTTCCTTTTATTTTATTTGTTATGACCAAATTTATGATGGGAATTTGTATATTACCTTATAGTCTTATACACATTAAAATGACCTTCGAATGAACTGCTTTTAGAATCGATTCGTTTTATAAATGAATTATTTTATTTTAGTAACTCACCTTTACGTTATTTTTCTTTTAAAAATTACTTAAATTTATTTTATTAAATTTAATTTAAAGAAAAAAACACTTACACGATAAAGATTAAAGATCATATTAAAAGAAAAATAATAGTATTATATAAATTTACATCTAATTTTACACATACATCTTTTATATGTAAAATTATTTTAAAAATTAAAAAAATAATTAATTTTTTTAGATAATACTAACATGTATTACAACATGAATGATATGGGTGTAAAACAGTATAAATTTATCTATATTTAACATTTATTTTAGTTAAAAATCGATAAATTTTTTTTATTCAATTTTTTTAAAAGATTTTTTACATTGAATTATAATTATAGGTATATTATAATATAGAGGAGTATTAAAATATTACTATTCTGATTTGAATGACCAAATTGTATTGTAATTTTTTAAAATTATAAAAAAAATTTATTAATTTAAAATAAAATTACATCAATAACATCTAAATTAAAAAATAAAAATATTTTAATTTATTAAAACTATCATAATAACTGTAAATATAAATTTGAAGTCTAACTAATAAATTTTTATGCTAATTATTCTTTAATTATTTTTGTCACCTATTTAAGTTTGGATCTTCTAATTGAATATAATAAATTTTTAATAGCTTGAGTTATTTAACTTTTAAACAGAAAAAAAACTCTAAGAAAAAAAAATTACATGTAACTTTTGTGATATTTATTTAATATAAAAAAACCATTAATCTATTATTGGGCAAGTTTCTACGTGAAAAGAAATTTCTAGTAGGGAGTAAACAAGAAAAAATGGTGAAGATTTTTCAAAAATTGTATCGCCAATGTTTTGTACATCATATTTGCAATTACTTTAATTTTATTCTTATAATTATTGATAAAATAAATAATAAATAGTAATATGTTTTCTTAACCCAAAAAAAAAGAAGAAGTTATATGCTCAAAAGCTAAAAAAGTTGATTCATGTAGTAGTGTGAAGTGAGTTTTTATAATAAAAAAAAACTTAGATGTGAAATATTTATAAATATGAGAACGTAGTATTAAAAAATTATCAATAAATGAAAAGAAGATAGTTATTTTTGGCATAAAAAAAGAGTTAATTAATTTTCAACTACTACCTTTCATCATTTAAATTAAAATAATTTGGGATAAGTAACTAAAAAAATAGTCTATTTATAAAACAGAAGGATTTCCAAACCGCTTCATTTTTTTTTTTTTGGGGGTTTGCTTTTGGGTAAAAGTGCAAAGCATGTTTCTAATTTTCGTAATAATTTCTCGTTTATTATTTACTTTGATAGTAGCCTATTTCTTTCTGTAATATATATATATATTCTTTTCTTTCCAGTTTACTTTTATGTCCCTGCATAATTTGGCTTTTATTAGTATTCCTCCAACCTCAGTACAGCTAAACCAGTTTTAACAATTTGCTAAAAAATCTCAATTTTACGTAAATAACACAAATAAAATATAAAATTCATAATTTATGAAAAAATATATAAGATATATATAAATATTTATAAAAAAATATGTAAACTTTATGTACATATTTTTTTTAAAAAAACTACGTTTTATATGTATTTTTTTTAAAGATTATGTAAGATTCATGTATATATATTTTTAAAAAATTATATAAACTTTACATACATATAAAAATATGTAAGACACATATGATATGTAAAATTGTTAATAGATAATAACAAAATAAGATTAACAAATACAACTAAAACTAACGATATAAAGGATTTAGACTATAAAATATTAAATTTAAAAACGAATAAGGATATTTGAAAATAAAAAAGTAAATTTCAAAGTTTAAAATAGAGTGATAATGTAGAAAGTCATGACCTAACTCTCTCCAAAAGAGCTCTCAAAGAAGAAGGGTTGCCATGACCTTATAACTAGCACTTTGTTGATTTTTTTGGTCGATGTGGGACTCCTCAACACCTCTTCTCACATCGGATAGAGACACCGCAAAGATCAATTGACCGTGAGGTTGAATGATCGGGGTTGACTATGTTGGGCACATCAATTGAACTCAAGGACCTGCTTTGATACCATGTTGAAAGTTGGGCAGCCTCGACTTTCCCTTCAAAACGCGCTTATCAGGGAAGAGACTACCCAGACTAATAACCAGTACTCTGTTGGCATCCTTGGTTGATGTGGGACTCAACACCCCACCTCATATCGAACGGGGACACCGCAAGACCGATTGAGAGACAAGTGGGCGAGAGGGGACTCATCAGTTGACCCAAGGGACTCGCTTTAATACCAAATTGAAAGCTGGACAACCCTAACTTTTCCTTCAAAGTGCGCTTATCAGGGGAGAGACTGCCCAAACTAATAACCAGCACTTTGCTGGCATCCCTGGTCGATGTGGGACTCAACACCCCACCTCGCATCAGACGGAGATACCGCAAGACCGATTGAGGGATAAGTGGGCGGGAGAGGACTCATCAGTTGACCCTAGGGACCTAAAGAGCTCTCAAAGAGGAAGGGTTATCATGACCTTATAATTAATACTTGTTGGTTTTTCTGGTCGATGTGGGACTCCTCAATAGATAATACTATTTAAATAAAATATGTATTATTTTCTATTATATTACTAGATAATTAATACCAACTACATATAATATTAAATTTAGACAAAATAAAAACCATGCTTGGTCTTGGGTTCACCATTTTGATAAATTTGTGTAGTAAGGAAATTCCAGAAATTAAGCTCGGATATGGTTAATGATACTACATTTACAAATATAACGATTCAATAATACTCGGAGATATTCGGACATCTATACTCTTATTATTATTATTATTATTAAATAGTGAAAGTTATTTGATAGAATTTGTTTGATATTTTTGTTTTCATTATATATAAAAAAATTATCTTTATTATTGTCTTTATTTATTTATATTTTTATATTAATAAATATCAAAATATCTTTATAATAAATAAAACATATTTTTATAAATATTTATTTTTGATAGTTTTATTGTGTATTATTTTTACTTTATCGTGATAATTATTTTAATAATTGATATTAATGATAATAATTTATGTAATTCATGATTATTTATTTTGAGAATTTTATACTTAATAACAATTACACAAACATTAATTATTCTTTCGATTCAAATACTCAATAAAACCTAGATGAACGTGTAAATGCCAACTTATATAATCTTTGATAAACTTAATTTCAACTCGGTCAAACAAACCTTATATGAATTAATCAAATAACACATCAAAAGTATAAAATAACATACTCAATTTAATACACAATAAGAATAATCAACAATATGAAAAAATAAACTTCAATAAATACAATAGTATTCGTATGTCTAAGAGACTCTTGTCTAGACGCATATACATAATAAACATACCATAACATCCAAATTAGTCATACGTATTGAAAAGTTATAAATGATGTCTAATCGCTATAAGATCTCGTATGTGAAAACATTTAGTAAACAATTGTTGTATTTTCACAATATGTAATTGACATAATATAATAAACTATAATAAAGAGTTTGACACTTGATACATTATTAGAATAAGACGATACTAACTCATTAGAAATTCATACTAAACTCGCATGTAAATTAATTTATACAACAAAAGGAATAAACAGAAAGCTACAGACATACTACACATAAAAGAAAGAATAAAAACATATGATAATATATAATAAAAAAAATTTCTAATTAGAGTCTAAATCTAATATGTTGGTACATAGACGATAAAAACTCAGCTTATACTAATATACAATTTGATCATGCATAATAACAGATATAACAAGGTAAACTTATATAAAATCTCTATTTATGTGCTAACATCCTCAGATTATTAATGACAACCATAAATCCATTAAGTAATAAAAAACATATACAACGTTGATAGAAATAAAAACTATCATTACCTCAACTATTGAGGACCTCTTTCCTAATTGTCTATTGTTGCCTTCAATTTGTACCTTCGCAACGACTTAGTTCGACACACAAATATGACTTTCCTCTAAAGTCAACACCACCCGATGTGGTATGATTAGTAATCATAAATTAGTAATGTGAAGTGAACAAGTAAATGTGAGGATCATCCTCAATCACAAATAGCCAATAACCACCCTAGGAATCATTTTCAACCACGAATCATAAATCATCTAAGTGTGACATACAGGCAATTACGTACATACACAACTAATAATTTGAGAAAAATAACCACACAGACATCTCACATATAAAAAGTTACATCCTAATAACTACTAACCTACATACAATTCATAGTCACACAAGCTCCTCGCATAACACTCACTTACAAAACACCGCTCCTAATGTTCATCATTCAAGTGCACGATTTTGCTCGTATAGTCATGAATTATCAATATTGAACAACACTCAAAATTATAGTAACCCAAAAATAGAAAATAATGTATTAATTTAACAAAACTTCATTACAGTTTTTTTGGATAAAAAACAAGAAAATATATTTATAGAACTTACCCAAAAATAATGGCTAATCTCGTTAGACTTTGTAAGGGTAATGATCTTAATAAGTAAAAATTCTATTATATCTATATCAGATTAACTTCTTAAATAATAATAAAAATATAATTAAATAAGTTAATCATTATTATTTAATTTATTTATTAAATAAAATTATAAAATTTATATAAATATAAATTCAAATCACTCGTATTATTATTAAAATAATAATTATTATATATTTGTTGATGAAAATAATAAATTAAATAATTATTTGTATTAAAGATATTTTAGTAAGTATTTTTATAAAATTTTAAGGACCATTTTTTACCTAAATTATATTATTTTCTAAAATAAAAAATTTCATAGTAATAATTTCGGAATAATGTCAAGTAAAATCTTCGTATATATTTTAGGCCATATATATATAATAACTAATGCAACCAAACCAAGCTATTCATCTTTAAATCTTTTAATTATGTTATTGTCCTCAGTTAAACGTAATGTAAGTTGATCAAATTTCAAGAGTGGATCCAATCTCGATCTCTTTCACACACCTTAATGGAGTTATGATTGAACTTAAAATTAAAGATCAGAGATAAAATTATTACTTATATATATCAACTTTATGCCCAATACGGCGGCTTTAGATTTTTTTTTTTTAAATAAAATGACAAATACTCAATTATATGTAAATTCAATTAATTTAAACGAGGATACTCGAATCCAATGACTCATGATTAGGAATAATCATCTAATACCTTTTAGACGAATTCTCATTAAATATGCAATTGCAACTTGGAAGATTCTTCTATTCTCCTCCCTTTTCCGAGCATAAACGGTTTTTTTATAAATAATAATTGTATTATAATTATATAAATTATTTTTATATATCATAATTATATTATCATAGATATAATTATATAAATTTAATTACACTTATTAATAAAATTATATCATATTATTTATAATTTATCATAAATTTTCTTATAAAAAATAAAAAAATATTTTATTTTTATAAATATGTCTTAAATTCAATGAAGTAGATATTAAGAATATGTTATATTTTGCAACTGTATAAGTCTTATATTTCTCTTCAATGATCATATATACATATATGAATGTATAAAAGTTATTAAAAAATTATAAAAAATAACATTCTAAAAATTATAATAATAAATATAATATGTTAATAATATTAAATTTTTTTTAATTTGATATTGTTAAAATATAAATGATTGGTGTATATATTGTATTCAATTAAATGATATTTAAATAAAATAATATGTAAAATTTTTTAATAATAAAAATATATAAAATTATCATAAAATATAATATTTTTGTGTTTTTTTTTCTCCAAAGTTTTTCCCAATCATTTAACGTGCCCAATAAAAATCCCTCGCGTTTCAAAAGAACTCCAAATTACCTGTGTCTAAATCTGCCTGTAGTATTTATCAGAAGGAAGAAAAAAAAAAAAACAAATAGAGACTGTAGTAGACGGCTAAACGTAGTTCTGAAACTCGGTGCATTGACTTATCATCATTTGCTCAGCCAATCCAACGGTTGCAACTGTATACGACTCTACATCACAAACAGTCCAAATCTCTCAACCATCTGTATTAGCTAAACCCAAAACTACGTGCTCTGCTTGCAATCATCCTCTGTTCTCAGAACCTATAAACCTTAAACCTCAGGTTATGAGCTAGTGAAAGTTATAAGATGTCAATTCCATATACAGGTTTCTCAGTACCCTTTTCAGAGGCCTATGTTTCAAGGTCAATCTCTCTATCTTATCGTCACCAACCTACCCGTTGCTCTCCGGTAAGTTGACAATCCTCACTTTGTCTGCATACTTGTACATATCTGTTACAGTTAGAGTTTTGTTGAAATGGGGTATTTGGTTTCTGAGAAAATGACCTAGGAGAATGGGAGAAAATGAAAATTTGTTACTTTTTGAACTCTACCAAAATATGGGTCTATGACTAAGAAGTGAGAAAATTATGTACAGAATTGGATTTAAACATGGGCCATAAAGTAGTTGAAAAATTGAAATGGGAAAGATAAAAAGTATAGATATGGTGAAAAATCTTTTATTTTTCCTTCAAAATACTCAGCGAAGCTAGTGATAGATTGATTAAGAACATTGTTTTTCATTGAGCTGTGACTTGCCGTTGTCCAACTAACTATGTTCAAAGAGATAAAACAAAAAGAAAGGAGTGACGTGCACTTTGGTTATTGGATTGAAAAAGTTGTATTTTATGCAAGGTTTTTGATACATGTAGAATTTCTCAGAGAGGTTGGGGAAGAAGAAGACAGAGGTAAGGAGGAGTTGTTTTCATATATTTTCTTATCTCCTTCTTGAAATAACTATGGCTATATATATAGCCTTACATATGTATGGGATTACAAGAATCATGCTAATCGATTCTAACATTCCTAACTGAATTGTAATGGTCCCCCTACTCACGCGTTCAGCGTTCCTTGTTGCCCACACAGCTCTGCGCCTCGTGCGCCACTTGCGTTGCGCCCATTGCAGCCATCTCTGTGCCTACGTTCGTCTGTACTCGAGCGCCCAATAGCCATGAGCACCCTCTGCCCGTATTATTCCTTCCCCCTTTTAGAATCCTTATCCGCAAGGATAAAGTGGAGGTATGAGTTGGTGTGATCACCGCCTATGTTTTGAGACAGAAGCAAAAAGTAGCCTTGAATTGGCTTTGGAGCAAGCCTATAGTTCCAAAGAGGGTTGCTTTGATGCTAAGGCCACGTCTACTCCTTTTAGCTGAATGCTCTTCCATTAGCTGTCGCTTGCACACCATTACCCTTTTGTTTTTAGAGACTATTGACAATTGTTAAGATCCTTTGACGGGAGGTCTATTACCACAAACCGCCTGATGGGGCATCCACACAAAACTGCTCAGGGGTGGAAAGAACATCATTGCTTGTTTCTCCACATTATGTTCAAAATTTTGAGCACTAGGATGAAATGACAAAATTTCTTTTTGATCTCTATTTGATCTTGTCAAGGGTACTGACAACTCAGGGAATCCTTCTACATTATATGGCTTCCATGCTGGTTGCTTAATATCTATATCCAATTGCCTTGTACCACTTCTTGGAACCTCTGTTATTATAATTCCTGTCGGTGGGTCCAACAACCCTCCAACAGATGGATATGCACTTGTACCCACCTTAGGCTCCCCAATATCCCCAGTTACTATATCATCAATAGCCTGTGCCATTTAGAATGCCTCTATGATGAATGGTAATTCAAGCAGTAGAGAAGATAAATTTTCATTCACTTTCATTGCATTTTCACAATCAGATCTTGTACACCATCTAGCATATGCCTTAACATGTCTTGGCTCAACCAAAGGTGATACGAACATGCAATACTAGCCCTTTATATGTAAGACCATAGGCCACAACAAATTGTTATCAACCTTCTCCTCATTCTCAGGCTTAAAATCACCGGAAGGTATTGCATCCAAAACACCTACAACCACTTCATATTCTTACATGATCTTCAAACCTTGTTTCTCAATAGATTGTCCACCAACAATTAACACCACTTTCACCCTCACATAGTGAGCGGATTTCACAATCTCAACCTTAATCTGCTGAGCAAGTCCAGAGGTAGGAGCCAAAACAATAACATAAGACCCTTCAGCCTCATTCTCTTTACAAATAGGAGGTAGTCTTAAAATGTAAGTCAACATAGGAAGTTCAAAAGCAGCAGTCTTACTTGAACCAATCTCAACAACACCAATAACATCTCGCTGTTGAAGGCCAAGGGGAATAGTTGCCATTTGAATTGGGGAAGATTTCTTATAACCAGCTCTCTCAACCGTTTTTAGAACTTTATCATTCAATTTACTCTCCACCCTATTTGCAATACTTCCATAAACAGAGTTACAACCACAATGAATCAGAAAAACCCCAACTGATTCGTGTGTCAAAACTTTAGTTAGGAGAGTCCATAAAACTGCCTTCCTTTGACACTTTGTCTTCTCAAGAGACCCAATTGACAATAGGTTCTTAAAATGGTCTTGAAGTGACCAAATAAAAAAGATTTCTTTCTCAATCATACCCTCAACCACTGCCTTGAGTTCATCGATAGGAATAAATGTAGTTATTCTGCTAGCTGGCTGAGTTTTTACATCATTGATCTTCTTTAAAGAGTGTATATACCTTTGAAGATGGCTGACAATATTTTCTCTGGTTAGTCCTTTTATGTTCATCCGGTCAAGAGTCTTCATAGGAATAGCCTTCTCCAAACCCAGATGACTTATAGCTGCAACAAACTCTCTTCCAATCATTTCCAACATCTTCTTGTCATATTTATTGGAATTATCGGTAGGACCTTTCTCTACTGAGGCTTGAGCACACATAGGTAAGGTCGAGGAAGTAACCAACGCCATACTATTGGTAACCCGGCGTGCTTGTGTCATGGGATATTATATGATAACAAGGGTAAGAAATTGGGACTATATGATAGCAATAATAGGGATTGGAACTCCTATAAGACAATTTTCCATTCCTCTAATCGACATAGAGCCACCATCCATGGGTTATCAGAAACTTGCTCTCTTAATTAATCCTCTAAACATTTTGTGTGCGTCATCATTATCTCCATACTTCTCATAAAATTTCACCCAATTATGACCTTCTGAAATTGAGTACGATCCGTATATAATTGGGACACTATGGGCATGTATAAAATTCAAGGCATATACCCTGAGGGTGAATAGTGTTGAGTCTTGTAGTGCCTCTCCTACACACGTCCAAATTGCTCTCAATTGCTTCTTTGCATAACGGGTTAAACCCAGAATTTGTCTCCTGCTAGGTCTCTCTATTGACTGAATAAAATGATTTGTTGCTATTTGAGAATGAACAATAACTCAGAACACAGTGATAAGTGTGACCAACAATATGAATTAACCCTAGCCATCTTATTAACATGGTCACAGAGCAGATTAAGGAAAAAATGGGAGCTATAATCGGTACTCAAGCATATCGTTTTTGGGTAATATTACTTTTATGGTACCATCGATGCCAGAGGTACGACTCATACAAATTTACCAGGTTAATGACCTCAGGCAAATACGACTCATACACGACTCTTACATTACTGGTATGAATTCGATTTTCTAACCTCAAGCTTTGAAGATTAGTCGCTATACTCAGAGTGGCTGAGGGAACCTTTTTCAGGAGAATACTTATCTGATTGTTAGGAATTGGTAGAGGAATGCATTCGTAGAGCTAATTAGCCCTATGCAGTTTCCTCGTGACTGTCTCGGGGGTTCTTTGATTGAACCTTCATCCCCGTGAAGTGGCTTTGGTCGCGTGCCACTATGGCCGACAACGAATCTCTGATCATCATAGTGACATAATCTCTTTCTTTTCCGCTCTTGTGCCTCTCGATTAACTAATTGATCCCTTGCTCTGATTATTTTCAGAGAGCTGGACGAAGAAGAGAGGGAGCAACCGAGGTGATTCTGGGTCTCTGCGTGTGTAGGGACTATAGGGCTAGATGATAGGCCAAATCTAAGCCCATTGTGAGGCCGTTCAGTTGAGGGAGAGAAACTACCCTTAAGAGGTAGGCTGGCTCCTTGGGTCGGTTCATGGGCCAATTCTGGGAGCCCGACACTGGCGATCCACAGAGCTTAAGCCTGGTGTCCATCGTCGCTTCTCTGTAAACCCTAGGAAACATTTGGTTCTCTATAGTTTGGGATTCGCTCGGAGCGTTCTCCGAATAGGTACCAGAGGTGAAGGGTTCTGTGGTTGAAACTTCAAATTTCAGGAGGGTTTCAGATGACCCACTCCTCTCATTGCCAAGAGAGAGAGTCGGTGGTGAGTTATAGGTGGCGCGAAGAGCTATCAACTCGACTTGCACCGCCTATAAGATAGCGTGAACCGCTTTGAATTGAACCTAGATTGCGCTAAGAGATCAGATGTAGAATTTCGGTTGTCCATGGCTAGAACCGGCTCTAATACCATTGATACATGTAGAATTTCTTAGAGATCACATAAGGTTGTAGCTTTGTGTTAAAAAAATTGGTAAATTCTCACTATTAGATTTACGGGGTAACAAAACTGTAAATAAAGTAAAACAGGAATAAGGAAATAAGACACAAATGTGGTTCTTCTAAAAATTTAATTGAGCTACTCCACAGAGTTGTTGCAACTCTTTTTCGCTATGGGAGATAATATTACAGTATTTAATACAACACTCAATTCACAACCCCAAAACCTAATACATCGAATTATATTTCTCACTTTTCTCACTCTAAAGCAGAGATTACAACACCCATGACTCCACTCATAACCCCAAAACCCAATACACCCATTATATTTCTCACTTTTCTCACTCTAAAGCATATCTTTGTTGGGATGGTTTTAATTTCTTCGCACCTTGCTCTATTTATAGAATTTGGTGGGTGTCGTATACTTTAGAATTTGGGTATGGGCTAATTTCTTCTTGTTTCCAATAGTCAGAGGTTTGGCACCGTTGTTGACAATCTCTCACTTGGAGATTGATTTCGATCATGTCTCCATACGAGATCACTACAACTCTTTTTGGATTTGTTACATCCGTAGGTTAACAAAAGCTAAACACTACTTCAATTTATCAATGGTTACCATCTTTGTAAACATGTCTACAGGGTTCTCGTTTCCTTGTATCTTCACGAGTTTGAGAACTTCTTCTAGAAGTAACATGATGGAATGATACCATAATTATATATGCTTTGTCTTAGAATGAAAATACGAATTTTTTGCAAGATCGATGGCACTCTAACTATCGCAATATAACACGTTGCATTATTATTTCTTTCCTAATTCTTTTAATAAGCCTTGCAACCAAATCATCTCTTTGCTGACTTTCGTGATTACAACGTACTCAGATTCAGTGGTGGAAAGAACAATGATCTTTTGCAGTTTAGAAACCCAACTCACTGCTGTACTGCCAAAAGTATAAACATACCTTGTAATGCTCTTTTTGTTATTGATACCACCGATTAGGTCAACATCTATATAGCCTTCAAGAGCAATATCTCCACTCTTGAAGCACAATATCATATTTGTGGTACCTTGCAAATATATAAGAATCTACTTGACAACGTCGTGTTTTACCTGGATTGTTCATGTACCTACTGATTGCTTCCACTGTATGTGCAATGTTTGGTTTAGTACAAATTATGACATATATCAAACTTCCAATAACTGAAGCATATGGAACATTTTTCATATGAGCACGTTCTTGTACTTTTTTTGGTGATTACTCCTTGGAAAGTTTGGAATGAACACCTAAGGGAGTGTTCACTGATTTTGCATCCTTCATGTTGAACTTGTCAAGTACTTTGCTGATGTACACAACCTGTGACAATATCATGGTTCTCGATGTCTTGTCCCGATTGATTCTCATTCCAAGAATCTGCTTTGCAACGTCCATATCTTTCATTGCAAAATGTTCTGACAATTGTTGCTTCACATTATTTATCTTTTACATATTTGATCCAACAATCAACATATCATCTATATAAAAAGTAAAATAATATAGTTATTGTCGAACTTCTTCACATAACAACAATGATCTACTTGGCATCTAATGAAGCTACTATTGTTCATAAAAGTATAGAACTTTTTATACCATTGCTTCAGAGCTTGCTTTAGAACATGCAAATTTTTTTCAATTTGCACAACAAGTTCACTTTGCCTGCTATCTTAAAACCTTGCGGGTGTTCTATATATATCTCTTCTTCTAAATCACCATGAAAAAATACAATCTATTTATAATTGTTCTAGGTGTAAATTTTTCACAATCCCTAACTTTAATACCAGCTTGATTGTTATCAACTTCACAACTAGAGAGAAAATCTCAATATAGTCAATTCTTGCTTTCTGTTGGAAACCTTTAATAACCAATCTGGCCTCATATCGTTTATTCCTGTCATGCTCCCTTTTAACTCTGAAAACCCATTTGTTATGAAGAACCTTCTTGCCTTTTAGCCGTTTAATGAGTTCCCATGTTTGATTTAACATGAGTGAATTCATCTCATCTTTCATGACAGATTCTCACTAAACTGAATCCTTCATCGACATTGCTTCATCATAAGAGTCTGGTTCTCCGTTGTCAATCAACAATAAGAAATTTTGGGAGAGAGAATAACATTGTTTTAGTTTTCATGGTCTGGTGGTACATCTCAGTATAGGTGTGCGTGGTTCCTCTTGCTGTGGAATGTCTTCTTCTTATTCTTCTAGTGGAACTTCATTCTCTGATTCTTCTTGTAAAGCTCATTTCCTGATTCTTCTTATGGAACTTAGTTCACTAGTTTTGGAGGAACTTTATTTTTTTGGTTGCTTTGAACCCTATGATGCATATCCTTTTTAGAGATCTCTAACTTAACATACTCATTTGTTTGAGTATCGTTGATAATGCCATCAGATTTTACAGTTAACCTGTCCTTATACATGACTTTTTCATTGAATATGACATCTTGGCTTCTGATGACTTGTCATTTTTCACAATTCAAAAAGCAATAATCAAATTCATCAACACCATATCCAATAAAGATGCATTCCTTCGACTTTAGACGAAGCTTACTTCTTTAAGTAGTGTCAATGTGAACATACGAAACACAACCAAAAACCTTTAAATGCAAAAAGTTTATCTCTTTGTCATTCTAATCTTCCTCCAGCAATCTTTCGTTCAAAGGAACAGAGGGTTCACGGTTGATTAGGTAAGTTGTATTAATGGCCTCAACCCAAAACATTTTGGGCAAGTCAACATGTATTTTCATGCTTTTGGTACGTTCATTTAAAGTTTCGTTCATGTTCTTTGTTACACCATTTTGTTGTGGTGTCCTTGGAATAGTCAAACCTCAGGCATTTTACTTTCAATCTAGTCTCATTTTTCACCATGACTTTTCATTTTTTAAAAACATTAGATTTTTGATTTATTTTTTAGAAAATAAACCCACTCCTTCATAGTTGAATCGTTAATGAAGGTGACATAATACGACGAGCCTTCAAGGGAATTGACTGGAGCGTGTCTTCACACGTCTGTGTGAACTAATTCTAACTTTTCAAACTTAGGTGTTTTTTTAGCTTTTGAAAAGTTAATTTTCTTCTTTTTGTCAAAAATACAATCCTCACACAAGTCAATGTCCACTGACTTTACATATGGTAATTTTTCTTTTGACTGGAGTACATTTATCCCTTTCTTGCTCATATGGCCAAGCCTTTGGTGCTTTGTTTTTCTATATACATTCGCGACTGTATAGTGCTCCTACTATTTGAGGTTACATAAAGAGTACCAACTTTCTTTCCATGAGCTAATACCATAGCTCCTTTTGTTATCTTTCACGTGCGATCCGTGAAGGTTTTTGAGTGACCTTTCTCGTCAAGGTGTCCTATTTAGATTAAATTCATTTTAAGACTTAGAATATATCTCACATTTTTCAGCTTCTCCATAGTTCCATTTAGTAACTTTACTTGAACACCTCCTTTGCCCATAATCTTCAATGGCTCATCATCTGTTGGATGACCTTTTCTGAAATCACCACCAATGTAATTTTTCATGATTTTACGGCAATAGGTAGAGTGAAATGATGCATATGAATCCAAAATTCAGAATTCAGTCATACTATTGACACTCAAGATAAGAGCATTAGTTGTTTTCTCAGCAACATTTGTGTTTTCATGTGCATTGTTATTTTTTATCGGTGCTTGACAATCTTTTCTAAGATGTCCTTATCATCCGCAATTCTAGCAACTTAAGTTTGCATTGTAGAATCTAGACTAAGACTTGCTTAGTCTAGACTTAGATTTGCATCTACTAGAATTCCTCTCAAATATTCTTCCTTAGGATTCTGTATGTAAGGCGAAAGATGATATTTCACTAGATTCTTTTTGACGAATTTCGTCACTTAGAATGAAATTATGAGTAGTATCTCACTTTATTTGCATGTTCTTTGAGGAATTACTTATTGCCAATACCGTGTTATTCTAGTTTTCTGATAGAGAGGACTAGAGAATCAAGGCTTGAGTTTCGTCATTGAAATTAATGCTTACAGAACTCAACTGTGTTAGAGTAGAGTTAAGCCCATTTAGGTGATTGGTAACTGGTGCTTGTTTTAACCTAATTTTTCCCTCAAAACGCGCTTATCAGGGAGGGGTTGACTCAGACTTATAACCAGCACTTAGCTGGTTTACCTAGACGATGTGGGACTTCCAACACTCCCCCTCACATCGGCCGGAGTACCCTCTATTGGGGGTGACCGTGTGGATGATTGGGGTATGACCGGTTGGGCACACCGTGACCCCCAAGTACCTGCTCTGATACCATGTTGAAGTCTGCACAGCCATGATTTTCCCCTCAAAATGCGCTTATTAGGGAAGGGCTGACGCAGACTTATAACCAACACTTAGCTGGTTTACTTGGGCTATGTGAGACTTCCAACACTCCCCCTCATATCGGCTGGAGTACCCTCTACTGGGGGTGACCGTGTGGATGATTGTGGTATGACCAGTTGGGCACACCTTGACCCTCAGGTACCTACTTTGATACTATGTTAAAGTCTGCGTAGTCATGATTTTTTCCTCAAAATGCGCTTATTAGGGAGGGGCTGACGCAGACTTATAATTAGCACTTAGCTGGTTTATCTGGACGATGTGGGACTTCCAACAAAAATTAAATAGCCTTTTAATCAAATGTATTTTGTTTAAGATGGTTGATTTTTCGTATATATTTGGTAAGGCTTTCGTTAGACCTATTGTTGACCTCCTTTGCAATGTTGGAGGTAATGCTTCAAGATAACGTTAATCGAACTCATCCTAGCGCCTGCCTATCATGAAGATCTCAATCTTATTGTTTCATATTTTTTTGGTTTTATTTTTGAAAGGGGTTTGTGCATATTTTTTTGGTATAGATAATCTTCAATTTTTATTTTCTAGAAACCAAAATTTAACTCATTTAATTTCTCAATCTTAATTTTTCTTTTGTCTGCTACCATTGCTCCTATTCAAATCTGATAACAAAAAAGTTCACTGTTTGTAAAATAGTGCCTTGTGAATAGTACTTATCAATAATGGTATGAATAATACTTTTTACTATTTACACACTAACAATTACTATTTGATGAATGGTAACTTTGCACAACGTAATTTTCGTACAAGAACTTCACAACATTGAGCTCTAATACTTGGGAGAATTGTTTAATGCCAATCACTAGATTTTAGGGGGAACAAAACAATAAATAAAATAAGATTAGGAAAATAAGACACAGGGATCTTTGCGTGGTTCATTCAAATTTTTTATCAAGTTACTCTATAGATTTGTTGCAGCTCTTTTTCATTATGGGAGATAATATTACGGTATTTAATACAACATTTAACTCATAATCTCAAAATCCAATACACTAAATTATATTTCTTAATTTTCTCACTCTAAAGTAGATATGTTTTTCTTTTTTGGGATGATTTAATTTCCTCGTACCTTGCTCTCTTTATAGAGGCTAAAACAAATACTATTCAAGGAGACAAGATGTAATTACCACCATCTACCTTTATTTTTTTTCTTTGGTGGATGTCATATACTTTAGAATTTAAGTATGGGCTAATTTCCTCTTGCTTCCAATACTTAGAGGTTTGGCACCATCTTTGACACTCTATTCCTCAAATTGACATTTGAGGAAATCAGAGTCATCAATTATGGTGGAAATATAACACAAAACTGAAATTAAATAAAAATGTTTGAACAATATGTGTAAAAAGATGGAGCTATAGACTCAACAGAAAAGGAAGAAGAAAAAGAAATATAAATAGGCAAATAAGGAAAAAAGTTGCTCATAAGGTTTGAACTTATTAATTGTCAAAATTTAGTGGTACTAGAGACAATGAAAAGGAAATGTGAGATGGTGGAAGACCTAATAATATAAAGAAAGTAATCTTAATCATGTTTGTATATGAGATTATGATATTCCTCCTTTTGTTTTTATTAATTTTGACTTTCTACATTTTTTAAATTTTAATGAAATTGAATCAAAATTTTATAAATAACTCATGAAACAAACCGTTTGAGGCTACAACCTCAATTGTCTTAAGGTGTAAAAGTTTTAAAGCGTGTGCCTTAGACCAAAAAGGCATGAACTTTATTTTATCACATCAGGCTATAGTTTTGAAAACTTTTTTTTAGCCTTACATCAAGACAAGCCTCAAAGAGAGCCTTAAAATAGTCTTTCGTAACAATGGTAATTCCTTTGAGAGATAGAGAATGTAAGTTTATGATGGTCAAGACTCGAGTGTTAAAAACTTAAAATGCTAAAGGTATTTCTGCTCTTAACTTTGTTTCTTTTGGGTGAGGTTTAAGCGATCAGAGAAAGCATATGACCCAATTCATGCTTTAGTCAGAGATGAACTCTCTTTATTGCATGATTTTTTTTTATCTGAATGTCAACTTTATGATACTAAGAACTGGCATGTTTACCAACGGGGAATGAGAATAAAGAAATGGGATTGATTCTGATTTAGCTTGTTTACTTGATTTTTTGTGTCAGAAAAATGAAAAGAAATCACTCCAATTTACTATTCTGATTCCCAAATATAGCTAAAATTTATTCCACTACAAAGGGTAGTTATTAATTCCCTTTCTTGATGCTATTTTTTATTATTTTTTTAATTTCACATCAGGACCAAATTATCTTCTATAAACTTAAAAAATCTTAAAAATGATAAAGTATGGAGTAGAACCAATTTTTCCTAACACTCTATATCATAAATTTATAATAATAATAATATTATTATTATTATCATTACAATTTTATTTTATTAAATACCTATGAACCTTAATCGTACTTTTCATACATTTGGTAAAATTAATACTTTCATTCTCCTTTATTCCGATTTTGTATGTTTAATTTGCATATAGATGAATCAAATTCCTACTTATTCCGATTTCATAAAAAATGTTAGTAAACAACATCAAAGGTAATTAATTTAAGTATTATGTTTCCTTTACATTCCGATTAATCCTTAATTCAATTCCGATTGATTTTCATTTCGGATAGTAAATGTACCCTAAATGGAATGGAATAGTTAACGTCACCAATTTGGTTGAATAAAACCTACTTATTGGCTTATATCATTGCAACCTTATTTTCTTTCATTTTATTTTTATTTTATGACAATATTATAAATATATTGCAATACTGCATATAGGCTGGAAACCCCAACTTCCAATATGGTTCTGGGAGGCTTATGTTGCTCCATGGAGGAGCTGCCAATCTATGTAGAAGATTTTGTGGTGTAAAATTGTCAATACTAGAGAGCGTTAGCCTACAACAGCACAAGAGAAAATTTGGACCATCAAATGCGTTTAAGAGTATGAAAAATCAAGACAAAGATCACTCAACAAGTTATCATGATACAAAATTATCAATTGGAGGACAAAATTTAGGTGAAGCAAAAAATAAATTGTCCAATGGTTAGTGACTACTTTTTTTTCATTGGCCCTTTTATTTTACTTTCATGTGATTTGAATAGAAGGAATTAAAGAAATCAAATTATTGTTTTCCACTTTTCCCTCAAAATTTAGAAGGTAAAACCATCATTAGATATACCAATTTTTGAATTTGATGCTTACAGATTCTGAGGAAGCGCCATCTATTACTTCACAATCTGATGTAAGTTCTTTTCCTGGTATCAGACCTGGTGTTTCTGCGGAAGCATCTGCTTCGTTGGAGTCTCCTTCACCTTTCCTACATGCCCATTCCTCAAAGTTTCCTCCTAAGGATAATGACGGAGCTTCACTCTGCATTGCTGTCATAGGAGCTACTGGTGAGCTAGCAAGGAAGAAGATTTTTCCAGCATTGTTTGCTCTGTATTACAGTGGGTTTCTTCCTGAAGTAAGACAACTTTTGAGTTGCTGTTTAGCTATATATCTGGCAATTGCTATTATGTTACTATTTTAGTTTTTAACCTGTGTCGATAGTCTTAATGCATAATCTTTTCTCTTTATTTTGGTTTTTTACTTTTTTTTTTCGTTTCTTTTATTTCTTAATGAATTGATAAATACTGAGTACTGACATCTACTATGAGTTTCATTGCGTAAGCAAAAATGAATTAGATGAAAAAGTAGAATAAAGTTGTTTAGCAGAGCATTTTAAAAACGTTTCTTTCTGAAGTGTTTATGTCCTTGCTTCCTTGGTTGCAGAATGTTGGCATCTTTGGTTATTCAAGAAAAAAGTTGACAGATGAAGATCTGAGATCTATTATAGCTTCTACAGTGACTTGCCGTGTTGAACATCAGTATGATTCCTGCATCACTTTTGAATACTTTTAGGAAGTTGCTATTTCCAGAGCAGAAAACAGAGCAATTTAAAATTTTGTCTAAAAAATGAATGCTCTTGTGTTTCTAAAAATAGGAATATTGTTATGGCTTTAGCAAAAATTGTTCTAGAAATAGGGCTATCCTATTTTTATTATAATTATTATTAGTTCTTCCAGAATCATGTTTTTTCTTTGCTAATCCATGAGTCTTAAATTATATGGCAGTTGAATTTCCTCATAGAACGCATAGAAAATAGTTTGAGTTAACTCTTCATGTCATTGAGTGAAGCATGTAGTAGTTTAAAACTTTCCCCTCCTCACTTTTGGTCTGAAGTGCTGAAATTTATTTTGATTACTTTACAATGATAGTAAGAATGGGAAAGAGGGAGAAACTTTAGTGGCAGATGGCTGAGCGAGAACTCAATACTTTATGAGAACTCAATGAAAACGTTGCATCCCGATAAAAGAGCTTTGCATTACCACAATGTGGAATTGTTAAATAAAAGGGTACAATCTACTTTAAACGTCCACTAGAGTCATGCCTTGTCAATGGACAACTTAGTTGTCCATAACAGCTTTGCTATAATTTGTTGTCCATATTCATTTAGTTGTACATAGCTGTTGTTCATAATATTTTTAGCTGTAAATAATTGTTCATAAACAGCTGTCCATAGACAATTTTGTTATATTTTGTAAAGTCTATAAATAGAAAGAAATCATAAGACAAAATCATTCGGTCATTTTCATACAACATTCTTGACTTATTTCTGACATGATATCAGAGTTGGTTCCCTGGCCTTCCATTGGCCCTCGTGCCGTAAATCTGGACTCTAGCTAATGTGGAGGGTGGATGTTAAGTCCCACATCGGCCAAGGACACTTCTTCCGCTGCACATATAAGTTTGGACAATCCTTCACCTTATAACTTAAGTTGTAAGGTGAAGTTAGGGTTGTCAATGGTCTGGTCAACCTCCCTGGTGGTGCGCTCTGTGCCGTAAATCCAGACCAATGTCGACCAGGATCCCTCTCGGCTCAATCAAACCTCCAACTCATAACTTAAGTTTTGAGGTGGAGTTAGGCTCAAATCTAACATGGTATCAGAGCACCAGTTCTTAGCTCTTTCTCAAAATAGTTTTCGCTTCAAACCAGGAATGGTATATACAAGACAATCCCATCCACAATCTCTTCTAGTGGCTTACCCGATATCTGATCCTAACATACACCAGAGTCAGTCAGTTGCAGCACCTCCAGAGCCTCTGGTATGCCGCTCTTTTAGAGTGTCTGTATCCCCTGATAGGTATGGTTTTTCTACTGACAATTTTATTTCAGCTCTTATTACTGCATTGTCCAATTTTGATATTCTCACATGCTACTCACATGCTGCCAAGCATGATTGTTGGTGCCAAGCTATGCAGGAAGAAATTGCTGCTCTTGAGGCCAATCACACCTGGGACATTGAGTATTGTCCTTCCACTATAGTTCCTCTGGGTTGCAAATGAGTTTACTCAGTCAAGGTTCGCTCTGATGGAAGTTTGGATCGTTATAAAGCTCGGCTTGTTATCCTTGGGAACAAACAGGAATATGGTGTTAATTATGAGGAGACCTTTGCTCCTGTGGCTAAAATGACTACTGTTCGAACAATTCTAGCTCTTGTTGCTTCCAATGATTGGCCACTACATCAGATGGATGTTAAGAATGCTTTCCTTCACGGAGATCTTAAAGAATGTATTTATATGAAGCCACCTCTAGGGTTGTTTTCCTCTCCGACATCCAATGTGTGTAAACTTCGTCGCTTTCTTTATGATCTTAAACAAGCTCCACGGGCGTGGTTTGAAAAATTTCGAACCACTTTATTACAATTTTCTTTCATGCAGAGCAAGCATGACACTTCATTATTTCTTCAAAAATTAGACATGGGTATTGTTGTCCTTTTGGTTTATGTTGATGATATTGTGATCACTGGTTTTGATTCTACTTTATTTGTCCAGCTTAAGATCCATCTCTCACAATCCTTTCATATGAAGGATCTTGGGTCTCTTACATATTTTCTTGGTCTTGAGGTGCATCGTAGCCCCTCTGGTATTTCCCTCAATCAACACAAATATGCTAGTGATGTGGTGACTACGGTTGAACTGTAGGAAGCTACCTCTGTTGATACTCCCATGGAATTAAATATCAAGCTTCGCAAAGAGGAAGGTGACTTACTTGTTGATCCCAGCTTATATTGGAAATTGGTGGGTAGCCTTGTCTATCTCACCATCACTAGACCAGATATTTCTTTTGCTGTACAACAAGTCAACCAATTTCTTCAGGCTCCTCGTCATCTTCATCTGGCTGCTGTCCATCGAATCATACGCTATGTTCAGGGCACTTCTGTCCGTGGCTTATTCTTTCCTTCAGGCAATTCTTTTCGTCTTGTTGCTTATAGTGATGCTGATTGGGCTGGCTGTGCTGATACACGTCACTCCATCACTGATTGATGCATGTTCTTAGGTGATGCATTGATCTCCTGAAAAAGTAAGAAGCAAGATAGAGTTTCTAAGTCATCTATAGAATTTGAGTATCGAGCAATGCCTCTTGCTTGTTTCGAAATTATTTGGCTTCGAGGTTTGCTAGCTGAGTTAGACTTCTCTGAGATCAATCCTACACCTTTACATGCCGATAATACAAGTGTTATTCAGATTACGGCGAATCCTATCTATCATGAGCGCACAAAGCATATTGAAGTCGACTGTCACTCTATCCGTGAAGCCTTTAAAGCTCGTGTTATCACCCTTCCACATATTTCTACCTAGTACAAATTGCTGATATCTTCACCAAGTCTCTTACTCGTCATCGACATTGCTTCCTAAGTCATAAATTGATGCTTATTGATCAACCCGCATCAATTTGAGGGGGGCTATCAATGGACAGTTTAGCTATCCATAGTAGCTTTGCTGTGTTCCATTGACAGCTTTGCTGTAATTTGTTGTTCAAATTTATTTAGTTGTACACAGCTGCTGTCTATAGTCTTTTTAATTGTAAATAATTGTCCATAAACAACTGTCCATAGCTGTCCATAGACAGCAATCCATGGCTGTCCATAAACAGCTGTCCACAGCTGTCCATAGACAGTTTTGTTGTATTTTGTAAGTTTGTTGTATTTTGTAAAGTCTATAAATAGAAAGAAATCATAAAACAAAATCATTCGGTCATTTTCATACAACATTTTTGACATGCCTGACTTGAAAGCTTTTCACATATGTTTTAAATTATAGTCAGATTCATACATCTGATGATACTCATGATTCCATATATCCTTAAGGACATACTTCAGGCACCTGAATTTAAAATTAACCATCAAGGGTACAATACTTTCCAGAGAAAATTGTGGGGACAAAATGGATGCATTCTTGAATCAAACGTACTACGTTGATGGAGGTTGTGACAATAACCAAGGGATGTCCAAACTGAATTCCCTGATGCAGCGAATCGAGGTAAAATGGAACAAATGCTAGATAGTAAGGAATTATTTTCTATTTACATGCTATCTTGTTTAATTTTATGATATTCAAGCCGGATGTTTTTGATGATTGACACAGTGTATTATCTTACTCATCACAGGGGAATTCTGAAGCAAACAGAATATTTTACCTCTCTGTGCCCCAAGAAGCACTTATAGATGTTGCATTGTCACTAGCTGATCATGCCCAAACCACAAAGGGCTGGAATCGCATAATAGTCGAGAAGCCTTTTGGATTTGATGCATTATCATCCCATAGGTTGACGCAGTCTCTTCTTTCCAAGTTTAAGGAGAAACAAGTATACAGGTGTCTGGATCACTATTTATGCTATTGACATCTGATGTGCACATGAAAAAGATACCTAAATGATAAATCAGTCTATAATATTGTTCAATCTTATCTCAGGATCGATCATCTCCTTGGAAGGAATCTTATTGAAAATCTCACTGTTTTAAGATTTGCCAATCTGGTTTTTGAGCCATTGTGGAGTCGTACCTACATACGAAATGTTCAGGTATAAAGTTTTTATGAATTGAAATCCCGACAAGCTTTAAAAAAGTATCACTTACTGAAGACTATTGCAGGTCATCTTATCAGAAGAGTTCACTGCTCAGGCGGCGAGGTAATTTAGTGGTTTTATTGCTTTGCTTTTGAGTATATAAAAATACAGAGAAGCAATAAAGTATTATTTATGTTTTTTTTTCTCTCTCTCTCTCTCTATTCTATAGGTATTTTGATGGTTATGGGATCATCCGTGACATAGCACATAGTCATATACTTCAAACATTAGCTTTACTTGCCATGGAACCACCTATAAGTCTTGATGGGGAAGATATCAGAAATGAAAAGGTACACATGCATACTAAACCCAGTTTCAATGCATCAAGCTGATTTAATGAGAAGCTCTTTTCAGGTCAAGGTTCTCAGGTCAATCCGCAAGTTGGATCCTAGCAATGTTATTCTTGGCCAGTATAAAGGAAGTACTAAGGATAAGGGTGATATATATTTAAATAATCTGACACCCACATATTTTGCTGCTGCTTTGTATATAGACAATGCACGTTGGGATGGCGTGCCTTTTCTGATTAAAACTGGTATAGGTCTCATCAAGCACAGGTTAGATCTACTAGGTTGTTACTTATATGCAAAAATCATTTGCTTTGCTCAAGCTTAAGGTCCACGGATTGAGTGCATAAAAAGTGTATTTTCCCTTAATTTCTAATTTATTTAAGATACATATGGATGGAAAATCCTGAGCAGGAACACACTTTGTCCACCTAGTATAGGCTAGTTAAGGGTTTAGTTCATAACTTTCGATGAAGCTCAAAATTCTTGTTTTCCTTCATTCTTAGATGTAGTTATTTAGTTCTGTTTTAAGTACCTAATTTTATTTTTTTTGAAGTCTAAAATTTTATGATTATAGTTGGATTTTGACTATTGTATGGTATTTTACATGCGTAAATTTTTTTGTATGAAGATAAATGGTACAAAAAAGATCTCAAGTTTGAACTGTATAGCGGTAAAGAGTCTCCTTAATGAGGATTTCTGTACAATGCAGAGTGGAGATACGTATTCAATTTCATAATGTCCCAGGAAACATTTACCGGGAGCGAATGGGGCACAATATTGATCTCTCCACCAATGAGCTGATTCTGCGAGATGTGCCCGATGAGGCAATCTTTGTAAGAGTCAACAATAAGATTCCAGGATTGGGATTGCATTTGGATTCTCCAGAGCTTAATCTACTCTACAAGGACAAGTAAACAGTCTAGCTGGAGAAATTCACTCCACGTTTGCTGCACAAGTTTATAGCTTTTTGGTGATGTTATGTATGTTCATGTCATTTTTCTTACTAACTTGTCTTACCATGGCAGGTATAACGTAGAGGTACCTGATTCGTATGAGCATCTTATTCTCGATGTCATTGACGGTGACAACCATTTGTTTATGAGAAGTGATGAGGTTGCAGCTGCTTGGAATATACTTAGTCCAGTTCTGCTTGAAATAGATAAGAACAATATAGCTCCAGAGCTGTATGAGTTAGGTGGTAGAGGTCCAGTTGGTTCATACTATCTATGGGCTAAACATGGAGTCTATTGGGGTGAAGACTAGCAATATGTTCTGTGATGAGCTCGTTCGTAGAACATGTCACTTAAGCTTGTTAAATATTGATCTATGTGCAGAATACTTAACCATCTCGCCCAAAATCTTTAATGCATGTACATTCTAGATCATTTTCTCCTTGTTCTTGGGGTTCTTTCTTCCAAGGAATAATCTGGTGCGCAAATGTGAACATGATACGATATGGTAGGCAACTAATAATCTAGTGCCTGGACACCAGATCTCCTTTGTTCCATTTTGTAGGATCTGATTGTAAATGTCTAAAGCAAAAGGATTAACGTGTATTGATATTGCTTCCAGTGTCATGTGAATATCAGGTCTCTCACTTTCAATACGGAGTGGACTTGCTGTTCATGACACGTCTGATATGTTTTAGTATTAGATTTCATGTGAACTCAATGATTCTGTCCTAATTGTTTGCTTATGCTCTCAACCAAACTGAACAAAATTTGCAAGAAGTACAAGCAAACGTACCACTAGTTACTCTACCCAAAATTAGAGTTTGTACTTCTAGTTTTAGTCGCCTAAATCTAGGCCTTGTGAGTTAGCATAAATTGTTTTTTAGGGTGAATTACGAATATCTCCCTTAAGTTTTATGAAACAACAGAAAAATTCTACATGTTTGAAAAATAATAATTACGTCCTTTCTTGTCACTATTTCAAATTTTTTTAAGGGAGTAATTTGTAGAAAAATCAATAAGTCGTAAAATTTAGGAGATGGTTTTGTATTAAAATAATAATTGTGGGGATATAATTATTTACTTTTTAAAGCTGATGGGTGTCTTTGTTACTTGTGGATTTTTTTTGTTTTTAATAAGCTTTGCTTGAATTGATAATATAAAAAACATAAAACCGGCCTTTTAGTGGAGGAAGCAAACCTAGACACCTGTTATACTTTAGCCATCCTTATATTAATTGTTAATTTATACTTTAACCATCCTTATATTAATTGTTAATTTGGTCCATAAAAGGACATCATAAAGACATTTTGAAAAACTAATGGAATCTATGCCTTCTAGGTAATTAAAAAAAATGACTGCATAAGTTCGAACCCTTATCACCACTTTTTATTGCAGTTTTTACAAACAGTGAATCCCTCTTTGGTTCCCGTAGAGTCAAATGAGTGAATGAACCTTTGGTTGCCAAACTGTGATAGAGATGCTCCAAATTGTCAAAAAAAAAAAACAAATTTTTAAATAATAGCTTGTTAATTGTTGAGATTAGTTCGATGCGTAAAAAGAAAACTTAAAAAAACTAGGAATAATTGATTGAATGTATAGATCTCTTAAATAGTATATCTATACATAATTTTACATATATATGTGTCAGTTAGTAAAATATATATACGTAAATATGTCAAAAAAGATAAAAAGATAAAACAATTATATTCATAAACTTAGTCGACCACCTATTTGAACTGATAGTCGATCCTATAATAAAAATTGGTTTAAACAGGTCTCTCATGCGAGTACGTTGTGCGCACGGTTTAAGAAATTGTTTTTGGGATAAGTTGTCTCTTAGTTTAAGTTTTCTTTTAGGCTTAGGCGACAAGACATGTCGAATTTTAAATCGATTTATATGTCTAAACATTCGTCATAAATTAATACTAATATTTATGATAAATTTTAAATCATGTAATATAATTTATTTAAATAAAATAATTAGATTTATAAAATTATATTAAATGATATGAAAAATGTTAATCAAGAACTAATTGATTTATTTTTAATTAATTATTATATATAATTTTTTTATTAAATTTATAATAATTAATAAAAAAGCTAAATAATTTTGAAATTGGGATAAGATAAGGATGGAATAATAATTAGAATATTTTTTCCTACGAGTATATCGTTGTATGGATTCAATCGTCACCTAGTTGGTGGATCCGATACGTTATGTGCATGACGCTTGCAAATATTCAAGCTGACACATGGAAAGATATGTTCTAAGTTACCAATCTACCATTCCTTTCAATCAATGCACTTTTCTAGTGAACATTAGTCAATTCTAACGTGTTTTTTTTTCTTCTTCTTTACGCATCAAACAGTAACTAGGTATGAATTGTGGAATTCAGACTTTTTATCCAATGCAACGCAGATTTAACAATTGTCTTATCAACGTATGGCTGTCAATTCTAAATGTCACTTAACATGATGTATTATACTTTTTAAAAAAATATTTATTTATTTATTTTAAGTTATAATATTAACACAGATAACTATAATTTAGAAAGTAAATTTTATTATTTTAATTAATTATTATCTATCTCATATTATTTATAATTATATCAGAAAAATACTTTAACTATGGTCAACTATATTACCTCAGCTGAAAGGTTCTTATTCTTACTCCAATTACAAAGAAATAAGCAACCAACTAAATAGTTTAGCAAAAAATATTAAAAAAAAGCAACCCATTAAATAAAGCTAAATCAAGTACTTAACCTCTTTCTGTAGTCAAATACAAAGAAAGACTTAAGAGTCTTTGTTATTTCTTTAGCTTAAGGACATACCTCCCTCTCTCCTCTCTTTATATCACAGTTCATCAAATCTCCTTTTCTCATAACAAAGAAGAAAACTAGATGGAAGCAGAGAAAAAGAAGAGGAAATTACTTTTAGAAGAAGAAGATGATGATGGTGATGATAATGAGAAGGAAAAAATGGAGGAGTTCTTTGCTTTGATTAGGAGCACAAGAGAGATACGTGATCGTCTTAGAAGCAGCTTTAATGTGTCAAAGGAGAAAGAAGAGAAGAAGAAGAAGAAGACAGAGGAAGATAAGGGAAATGGTATTTGGAATCCAACTTTTAGACCTGAAGACTTTCTTGTGGATGTTAAGAGAATTGTTGTTGGTGTCAGCCAAGCAGAAGCAGGCCCTTCTTCTAATCAGGAACCTGGAAAAGGAGATGAAGAAAAAGATCACAAGGAAGAAGGTAAAGGAGATAAAGGCATTGACCTAAACCTTTGCTTATAGCAAGTGATCATATTATACAGTGAATAATAACTGGGCTAACTTGAAAAGCTAACGTAGTTATTGTTAGTTTGATAACAAATTCTGTTTTAAGTTCTGGATCTTGTGTGTTTGTAATTAAAATTTCTTTTTTTAAATTCATTTAAAAGGAAAAAGAATAGTAAAAATTATGTTTTTATAACAAAAAAGAAGTAGGGTCGATTAATAAAGGGAAAACGAATTATAATATGATTTTTAAAATTATTTTTTTAAGTTAAAAAACAAGGGAAAAAATAAAATTGAGTTCTAATTTGATTTTTAACATGAAAATTTGGGTTAATTTGGGAAATATATCACGCAAATATAGTAAGTTAGATAAATTGTCCACTTATAATATCTTGTTTTACAACCTTAATCAACTTTTTAAGGTATTACCGAAAACCTAATAAACCAAATTATACAACTTATCAAGTGAATCGAATCCGCACCACATTCAATTTGAGTTCAAAAACTACAACTTAAAAACATAATTCGATGTTTACTTCTTGTTTGTTCTTCCCCTTTTATGGAAATACAATCTTCTTTTTTGGGACTAGAACAATGTATTCCTCCTTAATGATCCTCTTAAGAGCGTGGTTTGAGACCGAGTAATGGTTGAGAAACAATGTTAATGGTACTGAATTGAAAAATCCCTCAAGCTATATAAAGATATAGCACTACAATGCATATCAAAAACACAATTAACATGGCAAAGTTTGATCTGACCCAATTGTAACATTACAAAGGCCTCCAAAAAGATATTATATTTGTTGGTGACATTTACATTATGCTGCTGCCTTGGGATATGTTTATTTGTTGTCAACCTTGTATTATGTATGGTCAGACTCGTGTTGTTTGACATGAAAATTAAACATTGAAGAAAATTATATTCACAAGAAGAAATGGCTTGTTCTTATCATTTTTTATAGATTCATTTTTATGTAATTGGACCTAGCTAGCCCTAACATATTGTAACAGGAGTAGCATAATGATAAAAGAACAAAACAGAGTGCCCACATGAGAAAACAATATCTATCCTCTTGTAGTCACAATAGATTAAACTTGGGTTCAGTTCACATTTGCAGGCAGCTCTAATAGCAAAGATAGCTCAAGTTACATGGAGTTGTTAGGGGTGTTTTACATGACTTTTTTTTTTTAAACATATTTGGATTGTCAAGTGTCATAGTCATAACTCATATCCATATCATATAAGACAAGTCTGAAAGAAAAGGGTGAAGCCACTTTTCATGTGGCAGTCAAGCAAGGCAACTAAGTTCAAATGGTGGCTTGCTGCTGCCGACCAAGGATATAAATGTAAGGTAAACTTCTAGTGTTTAAGTACCGTCGAAATTAAGTGTAGAAAGGGGGAAAAAAATTCAGCCAACAAATGAATAGTTGGGCATTAAAATTTCTATGAATAAGAAGCCATAAGCTCACAAGAATAAAGTTACCTGTGAAGTTTGAAGTTTAACCCACTTATTAGAGTTATTTTCTCAAGAAATAGATTAATTATATTTTATATTATAAGAGACATATTTTTTTATCTCGTTATATTTAAAAAGTTATAAATCTTTGGTATATTTAATTCTTTACGTCAATAAAATAATCCTTAATTAATTTGGGTGGATTATGTAAATATTATTTATTTGAACATATATATCGATTTTAAGCCTGATCTAACTAACAATCCAAGCCATAAGAGATGACATATTCGTGCCCACAATCATACTTGTAGGAGAGACCCACCTACCTATGAGAGTTTTGGTGTTAGAAGGTCGACCACCAGCTCGAGTCATGAGATGGTCGATCTCAAGCTATAAGTGTATTTTATTTTATTTTTATATTTCTATGACACACTGCGATGTGTATACTCTATGTAATCAATACGTATACATGTAATGTTTTATGTGTACATGGGCCTTGTAAGAGAGCCATAGATTCCTACATGATTTTTCGACTTCTTTCTAGTTTCTCTCTGTAAATTAAATCAATTCTTGTAATATTATTGTCTATTATTCTTCCTTTTATTATCATTTTTATCTAAATTCAAGTTTACATTAGAAGTTCGTACTATCAATCTAGTGGGTTTAAATCCTCTTAACAAAGTCTACTTCTTTGGAAAAAGAAAAGTCCATTGAAGATAGCTTGATAAAAAGTTACATACATTTCTTATGAACCTCATTAACCTAGAGGGGTGAATAGGTTATTTTTAATTTTTATCAATTTATAATTTAATAATCTAAAAAAAAGCAATCAGACATGCAATTGTATGTAAGAATAAGGTGCGGAAATAAAATAATAACACACGATATTTTTAGGTGGAAACAACTTAGGTCACAACCATGACCTAAGAGGAAAACCACCGGACCACCTAATTTTCCACTATGAAAATTAAATGTTCAAGTATAAACTCGGTCTTATGCTATCCTTCCTAAGATACTGCCTCAATTTACTTTACTTACGAACCCCTACTCTGTTTTCACAGTTTTCAATGTTAGCATGAGCGGTTTCCAAACCAACGTTCCAATAAGATTTCCGTCAATCAGATCATTCACAAATAAACTGCAAAAAGGTTAGCATAAAAAGAAACACAAGTGCACGCGTGTGTTCTATAATAGATTTAACAATGAATAATCTTAACTAGATGATTCAAACTATATCTCCTTTAAATCAGATCAACTAGCAAATTTTAGAACAAAAAAGATTAAACATAATTTCAATAAAAATAATTTCTTTAAAATTTAATAATCTAATCAAATAATTATGATCACATAAAATTATCTGATCTGAATATATATAAATCTAATAAAAAAGAAGTCATATAAAGATAAAACATATCAAATAATTTATTAATAAATACCTTTAATATGATATCAATTTGATATTAATCAATCTCTTTAATTTTTTTTACTTTAATTATTTTCTATGTTATCATCACGCACAAATATATATCTATATATATTGATTATATTTTTGACTTCACTATCGCAAATATCATATATATATATTAATTAGCTTTGATCTCACTTTATTGCTGTAAATACCACTAACTTTGATCTCACCTTCACTACTATAAATACCACTATCTTTTTTGAATGATTTCTGCGTTTCAGTTATATATATATATATATATATATATATTAATTAACTTTGCCGCTGACTATACCATTGTGCCCTTTCTGAATGCTTTCTTCAGTTGTGCTGTTGTTTTTGTTCTTCACCAGATTTTGAATGTTTTCTTTTTGTTTCAATCGGTAGCCTTTTTTTTTAGCAGCTCTCTTTTACCCTAACGCTATATATATATATATATATATATATATATATATATATATATATATATATATATATATATATATATATATAATAATGAACTAAGATTAAATGTATTTTGGGTTTAATTTTTCAAAGCTCATTAAAAAAAAATTAATATTATAAAAAAATCATTTCTTAAGACACATTATAAAAATATTTAATTAATAATTTTATAAATTGATTAAAATTTAAATAAATATTTTAGCTCTAAAAATAATTTCGGATTTACGAACATGTGTTATAAAATGCATGAATATAATCCTATGCGTCGTAGTTTTAAAAGACATATTTGAAATACGAATATCTGAAACTCGAGCATTTGTTCGACTTTTTTTAATAAACTTGATAGTATGTCTAAAAACAAGTTTACAGGTAAATATTTTGTCCACGAAAATAACCAACACTCCTAGTCCTTACAAACTCCCCCTTTGATATTTTCGTGTGGCAAAACCTCTCTCTCACTACATGACACTTATAAAAATAAGATATAAATACAATGATGCCCCAGACTTCATAGTGGAACTATCTTATGATCCGATGAATCCATCTTCGCTGCAACTTGACAAGCTTGTAAGTAACTGAAATGACATTAACAAAGCATAGGACAACTTGGCATGAAAGCCTCATTATACATTAGTTCAGTTTACATAAAAATAAGCAAAGTGTAAAGAATAATCATGTAGTGTGCATTCATACCAATCAAGCTTAATTAAATATGTTCTCCCCCTATATGCATAACAAAATAAAAACATGGAAGTAAAACACATTATTCTCTCCCCCTTTTTGACATACGAGAAGGACAAAGCATTAGACAAAGCAATGAAGCTAAACTCCTCCTAAAGATATAACAATGTAAAAGTAGAGTAATACAGAAGTTTAATATTCTTTAAACTCTCCCTAAGTTCTATGACTCTCTAACTTAGAAACGAATTAAAAGGTAATATATGAAAAGAATCTGGAAATGAAAAAATCTAATAAATTTTTTAAAAAAATTTTCTTCATAAATAACCATATAAAGTATTAAACTCATTTAATCACAAATGAGCACACAACCAATTGAAAACTTATCATTTTTTAATTCCAATTTTGATTATTTATCATATAAATAAATAAGTAAAGTATAAGAGTCACACAAACACATATAATGATATATTGACATTTAATTAAAGTAGTATATATGTTTAAACTCCATAAATATGTCAATTAATTCATTTATGACCTATCAAGAAAGACTCAAAAGAAAAAAAATATCACCTATCATGTAAGATTATAATCGAGTCTTCAATCTCACAAAATAAAATATATCTATGAAAAGAGAACTTAATTTTTTTATTTTATTATTATTATTATTATATATGAAGTAAATGATATTTTTTTATAACCTCTATTGACTCATTCTTTTTGTGCATTCAATGGACAAGATTTATAAGTAGTCACTTTTTACAAAATCTTTTTTTTTGCACGAGCCATAAATCTAGCATGATGACTTTCACACTAGTTATGAGGTAGTCCTCTCCGCTCATTGTGGTAGCTTCACACATCACAGTAGGTAGCCCTCTCAATACTAGGTGCCTCTATACAGTAAAATTTTAAAAAGCAAGAATTTAAACTCAACACAATTTTACAATCAAAATTAGTTGAAGTCCTAGAGTCTTTCAAGAAAATTCATAAACTTCAAACATAGCATATATGTGTGTTCGTGAGTGTGTGAATAAGTTCCTATCAACATCAATCATCATATGTACAAGAATATGTGTGTGTGCATAAGCCAAAATTGTAGAATAATTTATACAATAAATATCAAAATGAGTCGAGTTACTAAAAATGAGATTATGTTTATGTAGTATTAAATAAGTCGAATACCGTGTTGGCCAGACAATGATGTTATTTTTTTGTTAGTTTAACTAATAAATAAAATAAAGACAATAAAGATTGCTCACCTAGGTTCATTTAAGCATTCTAACAAAAATATCTAGATGAAGTAATAAAAGACAGTCAGGTGACCAAGAAAAAACAACCTTTCCTAACCCACATTTTCTTGCATTTTGATTTCTCTATATCATTGGGTTGTGACTCAACTAACTTAGGTTTCATAGGCATGTTTTTTAACTTAGTTGTATTTTTCTCATTCATCCCAAATGAAGATGCAGTATGCATAATAGGATGATGATAATGAGCCATAACATTAAAAGTATTAAAATTTGCTTGCCTCTCTGAACCTAAGACTTCATGCTTTCTAGTAGAATTTCTGAACAAGTTATTATAATTTCCATTCATCCTTGAGTATGATGTAGCATGCATAGATGAATAATGCTTATGGGTCCTATTATGTGAAACATGTAAATAATGATTAAGTTTAGGAGCATTCATCAAATATCTACATTTTGGTCTTATATGACCTTTCCTACCACAATGATGATAGACATGCACAAACTTAACATTTTTTTCTACCACATGTCCAATAGTTCTTTGTGCATAAGTAGTAATAATAGGAGTAGAGTTTAAGGACCTTACAAATGTGGTCTTTGATGTTGAAGGTGTTGACTGTTCATCTATGTATCTAAGACCTTTCTTATCTCCATGTAACTTTCCATAATCTAGGACTTTGGTCAATTTTTTAGCACCTATGGTCAAATTCTTCACCGTATCTTTAACAATACTAAGTTCTTGCCTAAGCTTTTTATTTTTCTCAGTGGTTTCTACAAGTCTCAGATTCATGGCATTAATATTTTCAGACAATTCCTTTTTATCTTTCTCTAGGCTAGAGAAATTTGTTTTGTGAATATTGATGATATGATTAAGTTTACTTACTTACACAAGTAGTTTATCCCTCTCTTCTCTAGCACCTAAACAATCCATGAATAGTTCCTCATAACTCGATACATTAAACTTAGACAATAAGAAAGAAGAGTTTACTTCCTCATTTTCTTCATCTGAGCTAGAGTCAAAGTCATTGTGGTGTGCTTTGGTAGTTACGGTGAAGGCACGATAGTTAGTGTCATCATTTTATGAGTTACTAGCATTATCCTGCTCACTTTCCGTGTCACTGCGTGTAGCATTAAATGCTTTTCAAAATTTATTTTTATTGTTTGCACAATCTATAGAAATATGACCAAAGCCCCCACAAGTATAGCATCGAGGACTAGTGAGCTTAGTTTTCTTACCATCAGAGCTAGGAGACTTGATTTCCCTTGACTTTCGGTCCCTCAAACAACTAGATTGTCCCTTATTAGATTGATTATTTTGTTGACCCTTCATTTTCAATAACTTTTTCAATTTTCGTGCTAGCGAGACTAATGACTCATCATTCATATCCTCATCACTATCAGAGATATCTATTTTGGAGCTTTTGAATGCCACATCCTTGATTTTCTTAAGATGATAAAGAGAAAGCTCATAGGTTTGGATTGACCCAACAAGTTCATCAATATTTAGTGTGTTCACATTCTTGCTTTCCTCTATCGTTGTAACTTTCATCTTGTAGTCAACTGTTAAGGAGCTTAGGAGTTTGCGTACTTGTATTGGTTGTGAAATTTTCTCACCAAGGTTAGAGCAAATATTAATGATATCACAAAAACGAGCATAGAATTGACCAAAAGTTTCGTTGTTTCTCATTTTAATGGAATCAAACTCAGATGTTAGCAATCTCAATTTTATTTTTTTTACTTGGGAAGTTCCTTCATGAGCAAGAGCAAGTGCATTTCATGCATCTTTAGCAGTCTCACAGTCGGAGATGCAACATAACTCATCCATCAACACTACAATAAATATTGAGCTTAGACCTTTTTGGTTTGCCCCACTAAGGGTGCGTTCTTCAGTAGTCCAGTCTCTTCTTGGCTTTATGATTGTTACACCATCTTTTGATACCGAATGTGGTTCCCAATCATTAAGAATAGCATCCCATACTTTTTCATCTTGTCTGAGAAAGACTTGCATACGAGCCTTCTAGTAAGGGTAATTAAATCCATCAAAGAGTAGGGGTCTAACAGATGATCTACCTTCTTTCATTTGGTCCATAAGTAAGTGTGTGTGTCCCTAAAGATCAATCTCACTAAGTGTGTCCAGTGTCGGCTTTGATACCAATTAAAAGTTTATAAAATATGGATTTGATTAACCTAGAAGGGGGTGAATAGGTTATTTTTAATTTCTATCAATTTATAATTTAATAACCTAAAAAAACGGTCAGACATGTAATCGTGTGTAAGAGTAAAGTGCGAAAATAAAATAATAACACACGATATTTTTAGGTGGAAATAACCTAGGCCACAACTATGACCTAAGAGAAAAACCACCGGTCCACCAAACCACCTAACTTTCCACTATAAAAATCAAATGTAAGTACAAATTCAATCTTCTGCTACCCTTCCTAAGATACTGTCACAATGTACTTTACTTACGAGTTCTTACTCTATTTTCATAGTTTCTAATATTAGCGTAAATGGTTTTCAGACCAACGTTCCAATAAGCTCTCCGCCAATCAGATCGTTCACAAATGAACTACAAAAATCTTAGCATAAAAAGAAACACAAGTACTCATGTGTGTTTTAGAACGAATTTAACAATAAATAATCCTAACTAGATGATTCAAAATATATTTCTCTTAAATCAGATCAACTAGCAAATTCTAGACTAAAAAAAATTAAGCATAATTTCATTAAAAATAATTTCAATAAAAATAATTTCTTTGAAATTTAATAATCTAATCAAATAATTATGATCACATAAAATTATCTAATCTGAATATGTATAAATTTAATAAAAAAAATCATATAAAAATAAAACATATCAATCTTTTTGATTCTTTGTATTTTAATTATTTTCTATACTATCATCACGCACAGATATATATCTGTATATATTAATTATATTTTTGACTTCACTATGACAAATATAATATATATATTAATTAACTTTGATCTCACTTTCCCTCAAATACCACTAACTTTTTTGAATGACTTTTGCGTTTCATTTATATATATATATTAATTAACTTTGTCGCTGACTATATTACTGTGTCCTTTCTGAATGCTTTTGTGCCGTTGTTTTTGTTCTTCACCAGATTTTGAATATTTTTTTTGTTTCAATTGGTAGCTCTTTTTTTTCAACACCTCTCTTTTACATTAACCCTACGTATATATATATATATATATATCATTTTGTCTTTAATTTTTTAAAGTACATTAAAAACAAAAACTTAATATTATAAAAAAATCATTTATTAAGACATATCATAAAAATATTTAATTAATAATTTTATAAATTAATTAAAATTTAAATAAATATTTTAGCACCAAAAATAATTTTAAATTTATAAACATGTGCTATAAAATACATAAATAAAATCATATATATCATAATTTTAAAAGATATACTTGAAATACGAATATCTTATTCGACTTTTTTTTATAGACTTGATAACATAACTAAAATCAAATTTATAAATAAATATATTTTTACTAAAATAACAACATTGCTGGTACTTAATTAATGAATCATCTACGCATGTTGTGGTACCTGAGCTTCGGTCTTGACAATAATTCTGACTTTAAGAAAAATGCATATAAGTGATCTACGGCAAGAAGTAAAGTGAGCATGAAAATCAAGTAGAACAGATTTTCTTTTTCAAGTGTTTCACGTGAAACTAAAGCAATATATTGATGACAACTTTAAGAAACAACTGAGTGATTAAAAACAAGGTTCTGGTCTGGTCTAGCAAGAATACAAGGCTAATTAATATTTGATTATATTAATCCCTTAAATCCAGATCAGATATAAATCAAATGTTTATTAATAAAAAAATAATAGGTTTACTTGTAGTATATCCCATTTCATAAATAGAATTTCATAATTAACTATTAATCACGTAATGCACGTATAATTTTTTATAATGTAAAAAAGGATACTTTTTTTTAGAGGAGATTAAATAGGAATAAATAATATACCAAAGGAAAAGAAAAGCAACTATTTGTGAAAAGAATAAAGATTTAAAACAATGGACTCAAAACATCATGATATGAATAAAGAAGCACTTAGAGCAACCTTGAAAGGAACTAGAAATTACTGAGAAACGTCTTTTTGTTATATTAAGTAAGCAACAACATCAACATGACAATCCCAGTACCCCACGGCCATCAAATAATGCAACTTTGATAAAGAAAATAACTTTCTTAAAAACACCTTCTTTGGTCTACTTCGAAAGACATCGCAACCTACAGTTTGGCCCCATTATATAGCAGTACATCTGCAATGACATGTGCAATCCTAGTGGAATACACTTGGACTGTGAAAAAAGTTTTGCAATTTTCTTTTGCTTTTCGGAGAAGAGGGAAGGGCCCAATTGCCAAGGAGGTAGGTGAATGTCGTTGATGTTTAAAGCATCGTCTTGTAACACGTAATTATGAGATTACACATGAACAAGAAGAGGTAAAAACAATTAGATGAATTAAGAAAACACTCAGAATTTCATAAAATTCAGTTATTGTTGATATTTTATAACTATTTTGGTGGAGTGAATAGAGACAAAAACAATTTTTTTCTTTCTTACTAATCAAACATTCTTTTTATTTCTCTCTTCTAACTTCTTACAACAGAATACAACTCTATTTATAGACCTAAACAAGACTCTTAAAATTCGTATTAAAAAAAAAAACAGTTTTAAACAGAACAGTAAATTCTGACCCTTCCTTGCTAAAACTTTCATAACTTATTGTAGGTAATACCAAATGACCTGAAACCTTCACCATTAAAAACTAGACTTAAAAAAACACGAAGTAGACTCTTCATTTGCTCAAAATGATCTGGAATTGCCCCTTCAATTCCTCATTCAATACTGTCTTAAAATCTGTCCGTTTTTAGTAAATTCTGACCCTTCCTTGCTAAAACTTACATAACTTATTGCAGGTAATACCAAATGACCTGAAACCTTCACCATTAAAAACTAGACTTAAAAACACACGAAGTAGACTCTTTATTTGCTCAAAATGATCTGGAATTTCCCCTTCAATTCCTCATTCAATACTGTCTTAAAATCTGTCCGTTTTTTTTATTTGAGTTTATTTTCCACAAATTCCTCCCTTAAACTCAAATTTCTTCCATCCTTCATGCCTACTGCCATCTTGCATTTATCTAGCAAAACCGTGGGTAACGGCTTTGTGAACATGTCGGCTACTTGATCATGACTCGCTACATGATTCAACTTCACACTCCCTTCCTGATTTGTTCTCGAATGAAATGAAATTTAACATCGATATGCTTGCTCCTTTCGTGATGTCTTGGATTCTTCGCGAGTTCAATTGCCGACCTGCTATCAACTCCTGATCTCGGTTGTTTCTTCTTGTCCGAGATTCAACTCGCTTAAAAGTTTCCTTAGCCAAACCGCATGTCGCACACACCACGACGCCTTTGCCACATATTCGCTTCGCATGTCGAAGTGTCACGATGGGTTGTTTTTTCGACATCCATGTGAACGCCGTGTCTCCCATAAAGAATACGTATCCCGATGTACTCTTTCGATCATCTATGTCTCCGCACTACCACTATCGAGTATCCCACCGCTTTATACTCTTACGTTCTCGAGAAAAATAACCCGAGTGATTCTGTACTTCGGATATATCGCAGAATTCTCTTCAACGCTTTCCAATGTGTATAGACTGGTTCTTCCATGAACCGACTTACCACTCCAACACTGTAAGATATGTCTGGTCTCGTGCATGTGAGATAACGCAGACTTCCCACCAAACTTCGGTATTTGGTCGCATCTACTCGTTCTCCACCGTCAAACTTAGAAAGTTTAGCCCTGTGTTCCATTGGTGTCAATACCGGCCTGCACTCCTCCATTTTGTTCCTTTTTAGAATTTCTTTTGCATATGTTTCTTGTGATACAAAAATCCCAGTATTTTCTTGTCTAACCTCCAGACCAAGGAAATATTTCATCAAACCCAAATCTGTCATTTCGAACTCCCGAGTCATAGCCTCTTTAAAATCTTTTATCATCTCCTCATTATTCCCTATGAATATAAGATCATCAACATAAAGAGCTACAAACAACAAGTTACCTTCTTCTTTCTTCACGTACAAAGCATGTTCATATGGGCATTGAGTAAACCCGTTCTTCTTGAAGTAAGTGTCGATGCGGGTATTCCAAGCTCGAGGTGCTTGCTTTAGTCCATAAAGTGCCTTCTTCAATTTCAGCACCTTCTTTTCTTCCCCAATTTTTGTGTACCCGGGTGGTTGCTCTACATACACCTCTTCTTCTAGCACACCATTCAAAAAAGCTGACTTGACATCCATTTGAAAAATTTTCCATTTGAATTGAGCTGCTTGAGCAATGAGAAGGCGAATCATCTCCATTCTTGTAACTGGGGAAAAGACTTCATCATAGTCTATCCCCGCCTTTTGTCGATAGCCCTTTGCAACTAGCCTTGCCTTGTACCGCTCTATCTCGCCTTGAGCATTCATCTTCTTTTTGTATACCCATTTTACTCCTATGGGCTGACATCCTTTTGGCAATTCAACCAACTCCCAAGTTCGGTTTCGCTCAATTGCTTTTATTTCTTCATCCATGGCTGCTTGCCACTTCTCATTCCGTACCGCTTCTTCAAATGTAATTATTTCGGCATCCGCCAAAAGACAAATTAAATGTACCTAACTTGTTGAGTCGTACAAATCTTGCATGCTTCGCATTTTTGGTTGTCTTGGCTCTTCCTCATTATCAGTTGTTTGAGGGCTTCTTGCTATCTCGATCTCGAGGTTTGTTGTTGATGTGGTTGATAATTCTCCCCTTTCTACTAACACCTCGGAAGAGTTTTTCCAAATTCCACTCGCTTGCTTCATTCACCTTAACATCTCGGCTTATTATTACCTTCTTGTTTATTGGATCGAGAAGCTTGAAACCTTTAGTCTTCTCGTCATAACCAATGAACACAAATTTCTTGCTCTTATCTTCTAGCTTTGTTCTTCGCTGATCCGGTACGTGTGCATAAGCTACACTACCGAATATTCTGAAGTGTGAGACTATCGGCTTTCTACCACTCCAATTTTCTTGTGGAGTTTTATCTTCTAAACTCGCATGTGGACATCGGTTTTGCACATAAATTGCGCATTGCACAGCTTCCGCCCAAAATTCTTTTGGCAACTTCTTACTTTTCAGCATTGATCGAACCATGTCGAGAATGGTCCGATTCTTTCTCTCTGCCACACCATTTTGTTGAGGAGAGTACGGTGCGGTTAGGAACCTTCTTATTCCATGTTCTGCGCAAGATTCGCAAATTCGTCGAGTTGTATTTGCCACCTCGATCGTAACGCAGAGCTCTAAT
Source organism: Hippophae gyantsensis (assembly GCA_030763125.1). Lineage (NCBI taxonomy): Eukaryota > Viridiplantae > Streptophyta > Magnoliopsida > Rosales > Elaeagnaceae > Hippophae > Hippophae gyantsensis. Next base: position 12,688,522 of record CM061037.1, on the reverse strand, counting down.
AAACTTGCCGGTTGCCTTCTCTACCATTACTTTGAACTTTTTAAACACTTCGAATGCTAGCATTTTTCTTTCAGAAATAAACCCAAGTCTTTCTCGGAATAGTCATCGATAAAAGTAATGAAATATTTTTTACCGCCGAATGACTCGGGAGTGATTGGCCCACAAATGTCGGTATGTATTAATGCGAGATGATCCGTTGTTCCCAGATTCGCCTTCTTCTGAAATGAGTGTCTCGAGTGCTTCCCGAGTACACACTCCTCGCAAAACTTCTCGATGTAGTCAATCTCGGGTAACCCATGTACCATTCCTTTCTTCGACAATTTTTGTAAACCACCATAGTGCAAATGACCATATCGCAAATGCCACAGGAACGCCTTGTCTTCTACATTAACTCGCAAACACCTTTCTCGCACATAACACAGGTTGATTTTGTACATTCGATTCTTCGCCATCTCAACTCGTGTTATTACTCGCTCTTTCTTGTCTTTCAGTTGTAATACTCGATTTTTCATAAACACCGAGTATCCTTTCTCCATGAGTTGTCCCATGCTCAGGATGTTGCTCTTGAGATCAGGTACATAATAAACATTCTCAATTAATCCCTTTAAACCATTCTTTTGCAAATATGATATTGTACCTTGACCTTTCACTTGAATCTTTGACGCATCTCCAAATGACACGTGCCCATCCTCTATCTCTTGCATCTCCACAAAGAGGTGTTTGTGCCCGCACATATGATTACTAGCGCCGGTATCGAGATACCACACCATGTCGCTGTCGAGAATGGTATTTTTGTAGGCCATCATGAGAACACCATCTTCTCTTGTCTCCTCTTCCGCGACTAGATTCACGTTTTCTTCTACCTTTTTCTCAGAATAGCACTCCTTTGCATAGTGCCCATGCTTGCCACAATTATAGCATTCGATATTTGATTTGCACTCTTTTGCGTAGTGCCCATGCTTGCCACCAGTAGCACTCAACATTTGAATGATTTGACCGGCCGCCTCTCCTATGACCACGTCCTCTACCTCGCCAATTTTGTTGGCTTGACTGCCCCTTCTCCTCATAGTGTGCATCTCGACCGCGGCCTCCACCACCGCGACCATTACTGCGACCTCCACGGCCGCGCCCTCTACCACGAATGTTTTGAGTATAGAGTACCTTTTCATCTTTGATAGATACCTTGGCTTGCAGTGCTTCCTCAAGCGACTCGTTCTTATTCTTCTTCTTCCGTTGTTCATGCGCCTCAAGAGAACCAGCGAGATCATCAAGGGTCATCTCCTCCAGATTTCTCGACTCCTCAATTGCACAAACGACATTCTCAAAATTCTCGGTTAATGACCGCAAAATTTTCTCCACCACTCTTGCATCAGTTAGAATTTCTCCATTTCGTTTTAGTTGATTCACCACTGTTTGCACACGCGAGATGTAGTCGGATACACCTTCTGACATCTTCATCTTCATACTCTCCAATTCGCCGCGTAGAGTTTGGAGTCTTACTTGCTTTACTCGGTCGGCTCCTTTGAACACTTTTTCTAAAATGTCCCACGCTGCTTTTGAAGTAGTTGCCTCGGCAATCTTCTCAAAGCCCGACTCGTCAACGGCTCGGAACAACATGTATAGTGCCGCCTTATCCTTTGATCGCTCCTCTTTCAACGCCTTGTTTTGAGCCGCCGTATATCCCGTGGTATTTGTTGGTTCTTTGAAACCTTCTTCGACCACCTCCCACACATCTTGTGATCCGAGAAGAGCTTTCATTTGAATGCTCCAGTTCTCGTAGTTCGCCTTCGTTAGTCGTGGTAGCGGCATTTGTCCCATCACATTCGCCATCGGCTCTGATACCAATTTGTTGATATTTTATAACTATTTTGGTGGAGGGAAGAGAGACAAAAACAATTTTTTTCTTTCTTACTAATCAAACACTCTTTTTATTTCTCTCTTCTACCTTCTTACAACAGAATACAACTCTATTTATAGACCTAAACAAGACTCTTAAAATTCGTATTAAAAAAAAAACAGATTTAAACATGACAACAAATTCTGACCCTTCCTTGCTAAAACTTCCATAACTTATTGTAGGTAATACCAAATGACCTGAAACCTTCACCATTAAAAACTAGACTTAAAAACACACGAAGTAGAATCTTCATTTGCTCAAAATGATCTGGAATTTCCCCTTCAATTCCTCATTCAATACTGTCTTAAAATCTGTCCGTTTTTAGTAAATTCTGACCCTTCCTTGCTAAAACTTCCATAACTTATTGTAGGTAATACCAAATGACCTGAAACCTTCACCATTAAAAACTAGACTTAAAAACACACGAAGTAGACTCTTTATTTGCTCAAAATGATCTGGAATTGCCCCTTCAATTCCTCATTCAATACTGTCTTAAAATCTGTCCGTTTTTTTTATTTGAGTTTATTTTCCACAGTTATCACCTGAAAAGAGTGTCATAAAATGTCATCAGTGTAACAAAGAAAGGGAAATATACTGGTTTTATTTACTTCAACTAAAGAATAACATATATACCTAAAACAAGAGCACATTTTTTGCTACAAAATTGTCAAAACAGCTTGACAGAACATGTTTGATGTTGGGAGGTGTCCTTGTCACTTACAGGCAACAACACATTGTCTCTTCCCGAGTTCATGAGATCACAATGTAGAAGTTCAATATTTTAATACTGCCTAAGCATATGAGCAATATCAGTTCTATAGGAATAGTAGAGGAAACATAACAATAGCCACATGAGAAAGCAGGAAGAAGAATTCATAGCTCCCACAAGGCCGTCGATTGTGATTGCAGGAAATTAATGAGGCAGCAACAAACTTTCGTTTTGCTCTCAATCTTCATCAAGGATTAAGCTATGTGTAAACCTTAAGCTATATGAATGATTTGACTAACCTATTTGTATCACCTTATCATATCTTCAAGTCATAAGTTAAGTGACAGGATTATTATCAGGAAGACTAATAGTCACATGACCATATGATCATATTAAGCCCCTAGCATTGTTGTCCATAGAGTCCAAATCTCATGTGTTATTTTTAGTACATGTACCAATATATGTACGATCAATGTATGTGGACATAAGTTGTTGAAATGGGGATCCAAACTAGAGATGACACTGGATCAGGTTTGATCCGATCTGACGATGATCCGATTCTATACGTTGTTTAAAAGATTTAATCTAATTTGATCTATGGATTACATGGATTGAATTTGATATTGATATGTGAATAAATAGATATTTATGACCGATTCGAATTGTTTCAATTTTTTTTCTAAAACTAAAACACTATTTGATGTGCTGTATTATATTTTATATTGATAAATTAAAAAAATAAGAGAATATTATATATGTGAACAAATGTGTCAATATCATACACTAATTAATTAGTACAAATTCTATTGATCTTAACACCTTTGAATCTTTTACTAAATGGTCAATTTATATGGTTGGTCTAGTGCTTTAGGATCAATTTTGATCATCACCGGGCTCTATTCTATTCTATGGGGGAAGAACAAGGAGATGAAGGAAGAGAACGCCATACAAGAAGTGAAAACATCAAAGGTACCAGAAAAGGATGAGATGGCGGACTTAGAAAAGCAGTCATATCCTAACACAAGTTGTAATCATGTTATAACTTAGAGAGAAAAACTTGGCAGTTTCGGTATTTTTCTTATTACTTCTGATGGCATTTTAGCAACTCTCTTTTGATGATTCGGTGTAAACTCAGTTTATAGTTGATAATCCAAAAAAACAAACATTACAAGTTTGAGGTAGTAAAACAATGGTAAATTTAGATTTTTAACAAATAAATATTATTATTAACAAATGTAATTTAGAGTTTTATTAATCTTATCTTATTTTAATGAATATGAGTCCACTTACGTGTTTCACTTCCTTGTATTTAATATTTAGTTAACTTGTTACAAGCCTCACTTTTTGGATCAGGAGTAATGATTTTTTACCCAAATCAAGGATAGTATCGTACTTTTATTTAAGATATAAGAATGATGCTAGGTTTTAGAGAAAATAAAACTTTTATTCATTAAAAAAAATAAGATTATTACAACCTTAATTTCCTACTAATTTATTCCTTAAGGGTTTACCTAGATGTTATCTAAGAAGAGAGGAATGTTTGGGTTCTGTGATTAGAACTTGGTATGCCTCTCTTTAATGTACAAGAATCCTTTTATAGACATAACAACAATTATTTTACATGTTTATCTTAAAGACATGTGAAATGATAAAGATTACATCTTATTTTTATCTCTTTCTTCTTTTTCTAAAATAAAGATGCGAGAAATGATTATATTTTATCTTATCTCAACCTCCTTTTTTAAAATTTCCTATCGACGCTTATTTAATAAAAATTACTTGTCGACATGCTTCTTCTTGATACTGGATATATGAATCCATCTCTATCCTTGGTACAATAAAAGCACTTATGCTCTTCAATTTGTTTTTTTACTAGTTGGCAAAATTCCTATTTAGTTTCTTCAGCTACATCAACTCATTATAGTTGAATGGTGTTTCATAATTGACAATTTTCTCAATATCTTCTTGAATTATATTCAAGTTAATGTATGAAATCATTTTTAACTTGCCTATGGAGTAATTTATCCTAATTTTAGCGAATGTTCCTATTTTCTTAATTTCATGATATATTTGACTCAACATGACTGTTCTTTCCTTGTTAAGAACTTCTTCATCAAATTCTTCTTCTAATAGAACCTTGGGTTGGTCTAATGTTCTTCTTGATTTTGACATTCATATTTTAATAAAATGATAAGGATTAATAGGCTTTCCTTTGTGCCAATCCATTATGAAATTGAAAAATCTTAAAAAAATTGGATTATCATTTACTTAGGTAAATATTTTCAATCAATCCACAATAAAATAATTAGTAAATAAGATTTGGATTTGTTCCTTTAGTTATGTTGAATCTATTACATGTGATTGATTTTCTTCCTGATGTAATATAGACTTTTTCTATTGTGAAAAAATTCCTAGTTTTAAGTTGATTTTTTCTTGATTTTCTTGCTAAATTATAAAAATTCAACCATTAGTTTGGATTTATATTTCTTTCTCTCATTTTCTTCCTCGAGGATAAGAAATATATCATCTATTTCCTTGAAGATTATTAATCTTAGTATTTTTCCTAGCATTGCCATCTTTTCTTTTACAATTGCTTGGTTTTTGAGTGTTTATGTATAGTTGTTTTCTAAGTTGGCTGCTACATTATTTGGTTTAAGAAGCTTAGGGACTTTGAAATTAGAAAAAAATTCTCCTACTTGAATCTTATTAGTTAATGCTTTGTGTATTACACTAGAAAACTCATTTATTATTCTACTTATTTCTAGTCATGTCTTATATATTATTGGAGTTGGTCCATTGTAGACAATATAATACTTTTATTTTTCTTCTTTCTTCTTCTTCTTCTGTTATTTCATACCATAAAGTTTTTTAAGAAATTATCATTTTCTTTTTTTATTAATTATAAGGATTTATTCTCTTTTTTTGAGATTTTAATCTCTTTTTTTGTTATAGTACTAGACTATTCCTATTTTTCACATAAAAGTGATCTTTTGAGATATAAGATCTTTAGTTAATCTTTTAGAACTTTTATTTCATTTTCTTTTATTTTGATTTCTATGTTAAGATTGTCCTTATTTCTTGTAATTGTAAAAATTACTAGTGAGATTAATTCTCTAGTTAAGACACCAACTAAACTATTCTTTTTATCTGATACATGTTCAACATCAAACTTATAATGGTTAAAACATTATTGTCATTTGATTAATCTTTTCTTATTTGTATTCTCTTACAACATTAGTTCTCAAGAAATATCTAAAAATTTATTGCTTTTTTATAGTTAATTTTTTTTTTCATTACTATGGTAGTTTAATTCATCTTTTTGGAAAGCTTCTAAAGTAGACCTCTACAAATATTTATCTTTATCATCTACTCCTACTTTTAATATGGCTCCCTAATATTTATACGAAATATATATTTTTATTATCATTTTATCATCTTGTTTTGGATGGTAAAGTGTTGGTGAATTTCTTACTTGTGTTTTTATATTTTCCATGTATAAGTATCTTGATCATTCCATTTTTAGACATAATCTTTCTTAAATCTTGTTTATAAAGGTTTTCTTATTTATGCTAATTTATTAATATATGCTTTCGCATGTGTTAAATATCCAAAAAAACCTTTATAATTGGTTTTTATGATTGGTGTCATTGAATTTTTTTTATATATTATTTAGCAAATGAGATTGAAGATGGTGTTTTTCATCTTCTATTCTCGATACTTGATTTTTGTTGTGCTAATATTACCTTTTTTTAGACAATATTATTCCTTCTTTCTTACATTTTGTTAAGAATTTTAATATGTCAAGATAGTGCCGATTGATATTATCGTTAATAACTAATATATCATCAATATAGATACAACAAAATGGGCGATATTTCTTAAAAATATTGTCTATATATCTTTTAACTATTCTTGATACCTATTTTTATCAAAATGGTAAAATAATCCATTGGAATTGTCCACGTAGATAACTAAAAGTTCTTAGCAATTATGATTCTTTATCTATTATGATTTGCTAGAAATCACTCTTGTAATAAAAACAAGAATTTTTTTTTCTTTTAATTAAGGCTAATAGTTTTTTTTTAGACAAAATATCTATCATTTGTTGTTTCTTTATTTAATAATTTAAAATTGATTTCAATTCTCTTCTTTTTTAGCTTCTTTCTTTACCAAAAATGATGATAGACTATAGATTTTACTATTATAACCTTATTATGGTTTTTTTAATTTTATATTTGTTATGTATTCAAGCTTATTAATATTTGGGTATAAAGATTAAGTAATTTTCTTATTTATAGTAACCTCTTATTTTCATCTCGTAAGTTTGTTATATTTCTTAAATGTGGTTTTTATTTTTGGTACAACTTATCACATTTTTGCTATTTGTGTAATTCAATAAATTTTTCTGATGACATACGCTTGACGTTTTTAACACTTGAAATGTATATTGTTTTCTTTCTAATGTTATTATACTTATCTTATCTACATATTATGTAAATGATTTATATACGTTTATAAAATTATTTTCTATTAAGAAATCAACTCTTGTTTCTTATTTATATATGTTAGGTATATGAAACTTTTCTCCTATTATAATATGAATATCTTTTATAACCTTATTAAGTTTAATTATTATATCATTTGTTATTCTTACTGTCAAGTCCTTTTGGGTTATAGTCCAAAGTTTTTGTAGAAATACATATTTACTTGCTACATAGATACTAGCCCCAATATCTATGTTCTATGTATGCATGTAAATAATATGTATTACATCTTTTGAATTTGCATCTTATTTTTATACAGGTATTATTAAGATTAGTTATGCTATATAGGTCATTAATCCTTATATGTTTCCTTTGAATCTATTTCATCTTCTTCAATTTCATCAATCAGATTATTCTATAGGTTTAAATGCTATCTTATAGGCTTGTTATAGTATTTTTAAGTTTTTCTTATAATCACTTTTATAGGTTAATCTATTAAGACATTTATTAATATAATAACATTTCTTATTATATATCTAACATTTGCAAGTTTTCTTGCTTGCTAGACAATACTTTTCTTTTTTTGTGAATTTTTTTCTTCTAAAGTATTTTTTATAAGATTTCTTACTATGTATTCTCTTATATTTAGAAAAATCTTGTTTTTTAAATTTATATTTCTTGAACTTTTTAAATTTTTATATGTTTGTTTGTAAGACTTTATATTACATTCATATTTTTCTAACATCTAAAAATTACTAATCTCACAATATATTTTAGAATTTATTTAACATAATTATATTTATTTCTTCTTTTGATGTTGTAAAATTATCTAAGATTTTAATTATTTTATTCTTTATCTTAAGATATCGGGTATCGCTACAATATTTTTATTTCTGCAACTTTCTTCAAGAGTATTATATAGAGTTCCTTGTAACTTTTAATAAAATATTTTTTTATTGTTATTGTATTTTGAGTATCTTGTGATAATACATTTTATATTCACATATAAAATAATCAATGTAATATATATCGCATATTTTCATGTTTTCTAAATGTCATTTAGCCTCGTTTATTTCTAGTGTATTTGTTTCAATTCATGAATTTTTTTTATATATTTTTTATTACTTTATCTAAATATTGTCTTCTTGTTGTCAAATCTCCTTACATCTTAAGATATATATCATCTAGTAAATTACTAAATCATACTTTAACATTTTTAATCATTTTATGTTTTAATGTTGCTTTACATATTGATGTGTTTGTACTAGTAATTCCTTATGTTCAAATTAGTACATTATTGCACTAGCCCATTCATCTAATGTCTTTTTATATCTCTAATACAATCTAGGTCTAGAGTATTATTATTATTTTAGTGAGGCTTGAATTTTGATAGTATAAATCTTTTAATACCCCATTATAATTTTTCTTTCATTTTTAGTTGTTGCCTTCTTTTATTTGGAAGGTTAAGTTTTTTTGGTCTTTGTTTATTCTTTTCATTTATATGAAAATTAAACATTTTTTACTGAATTGTAGAGAAAGTTGTTATGTTTTTCTTTATAATAATTTTGGAGTTTTTTAATTTATAATCTGTTTTACTAATTATTGTCATATCATATTATTTTTTATTAGAACATATTTTTTTCATAATATTTTTTTAATTTCTTATCTATAAATGTTAATAGACTTACTAATGTTTTTATATTTTTGTTTTCTGGATTCATAAATTGTTACTCTGATTGTTTTCTATACTCCATTACGTTGAAATTATAGATTTTTCTTCATCTTTTCTTTTTTCATTACGAGGAATCATTCCATCATATTTTCTTATTGATTCTTCCTGTAATCCTTTTAATGGATCTCAACATCTAATTGTAATATTTTGTCATAATTATTTTTTCTTATTTCTTTAAGAGTTTCTTATTTGAATTTTATTATTATTTTATAAGCATTATCTTTTTTCTTCAAAAAGAATTAAGGCTTTTATAACTCTTTTGTTATATGATATGTTTATTAAAGTGCTAATATTTTCTAACTCTATTCCTTGTATTTTTAAGATATTTTAACGTTGTAATTTATCAATTTTGTTATTGATTATTTATTCTATGGATAAGATTTTTTATTTCTTTAATTTCTTTTTAATTCTTTTATTTTTTCTTCTTGTTTCTATTCCCATTTGCTTTTTTTATCAATTGTAAATTTTATTTGTGGCATATTATTTTTTATTACTATATTTTTTTTCTTGATATCAAAGGTTTTTTTAACATTTAGATTCTATTTTTTAAATATTTTAGAGTTTGTTAATATTTATGATTTTATTATTTGTCTAATTTTTTTTTTAAAATTATTTATTTTTATGGATTCATTTTGTCCATATATTAAACTATTATGACTATTTGTTAATGAATATTCTACTATGTAATGTATCAATGGTTTTATTCTTTCATTAAATCTCATTTTTCAAATTCACAAACTAAACTTAATACTTTATTTAAGTTTTTATCAATAATATTAATACGCAATTAAGACATGATGTGAATTTTAATTCATGATATCCTAGGTTTTCATGGATCACTCATAATAAATCATATTTTTTATTTATTATTTTATTATCTAAATGCGTTAGTTTTGTTGGTGTATTAATTACTTTTTTAAAATGTATTTTTATTAATATTTAGATTCTTCTTATCCAACTTTTTTTTATTTTTCTGTTAGATTTTTGTATTTATAATAATTTATTTATCAATTAATAATATATTATATATTTTTTACGTATATAATATTAATACTTATTTGTTTATTTCTAATTCTATAGTAATTTATATATTTTCTTACAAATATACTTTTTAAAATTTTTAAAAATAATAAATCTTTAAATTTATCTTATTTTTGAATATCTAATATTATTTTTTGTATTTATTCAAATTTTTTCTTATTAATCACTATTTTTTGTGAAAAATATCTAATATTTTTATTTTTATTTTTTTTAAATTTTCTATTATTTATAAAAAAATATTATTTTTTATTATTTTATTATTTGTAAGATCTTTTTAAAAAATTTAACCGTAGAATTCTTTAAGGATCAAATGATTTATAATTGATATTTTTTATCCTCTTTTAGTTAAATAATAAAAAAAATGATATTTTGTTGTTTTTTAGACTATTCTTGGTGAATAATACCTAAATTACGATCTTGCATTTCTCTCTAAAATGAGTTCAATATCCCGACCTTTGTTCAAGCCCTAATGGTACTTAAGCGCCCCAGCTGTAAATCATTCGAGGAGACCCACAGGGCCACGCCATTAAATACAATCGTTATCTCCAGTGCAATATAACCACCCAAATTACTAGGGAAATTTATCTTGCCTTCGTTTCCTTTTTCTGGGCAGTTTCCTTAGATCTGTATCCGTACAGGTTATTCAGAAATCGGCTTTATCGTTTCGTAATGTAATCTTCCTATCTTTTTTATTCTCTTCTGTTACATGCCTATATGACATGTCGTACGTATCTATTATGTCTCGATCTGATTCTTATTTAAAATGAATAGGTTTACCAAAAAAAATTCAGTTTATGATCGTTGAGTCGGTTTATCTTTCCATTTTATAATTAGTGGTTCGATGATATTTCATTTATTATGATTAGTGGGTCGTTCGTGTTTAATATAGATCTATATTCATCTTAATTCGAATAACTTGTTTTTAAGTTGTTTGTTTAAGGAATTCTTCATCTTGGTATGTCGATTTAAAAGTTTTTCTGAGCTGCATGTTTCACGAGGCTTATGTTTTTTTACGTTTTGCTGATCAAGCTGTACTTTTATGTTGGACATTTAAATACGTGGTATGGAATATATTTTAAAAAATTGTGATCAGAAAATTAGGAAATACTCAAGTCATAATTTTTTCCATATTAAATGTCCATAGAATTAATTAGGAAAAATAAATGAATTTTGTGATGTGATTTTTTTACAATGGATTAAAGAATAATATTTTAGAAGGAATGCGTTGTATGCATAGTCTCGTTGTTTATATGAGCATATCTAGTCTTACTCTTTCCTCCACTTTCCGGATATGCGTAGTAATTGTGTGACATGGAAATTTCACCTCTCCAGTCTCCATACAATATAATATATCAGTACTACTGTACCGAGGCATTTTTTTCATTCGTTATGCCCATAGTTTTAATTTTATTTCCATAATTCTGTATTAACTTGATCATAAAAGAAATTTTTAAATATGACTTCTAATAATTAATATTGAATTTCAGCAAAGATAAAGATGGGATTGTCTTTTGCCAAGCTTTTTAGTCGGCTCTTTGCAAAGAAAGAGATGCGTATTCTTATGGTTGGGCTTGATGCTGCTGGTAAAACCACTATCTTGTACAAGCTCAAGTTGGGAGAAATTGTGACAACCATTCCCACGATTGGTACCCATTCGACCTTTTGAGTTTTGATGCATGCTTTTTGTTTATTTATATTTTAAGTTTTTGTTCTCTCAATAGCAAATCTATCCCAAACGTTTGCAAATTTACCCCCATCATTTAATTTTGTATTGTATAAATACTCTTTTAGGGATTTTTGTTAACAAAGTTAGATTTTTTCCAACATGTGATATACACGTGCATTTTTTAGGAGGGAAAATTGGGTATTTTAAAAATTGAAACAATAAGGTTTCAATTATGGTTTCTTCACCCTCCACCAAACCCCACCAGGTCTCCATCAGGGCCCTCAGAATTAAGCATTTTGAGTTGTTCATGTTGGCTCCAATTCCTCCTTAATTCACGTCCCTTTCCTTATCCAAATTCATCATTCCAAATCTCATTAGGTTCCTACTATGTTTCTGCGTATATTATGCTACTCTTCATCAATCCCTTCTCTTCTCTTTCCCAATCATTAGATTTTCAATATTTCTCTCTTAAGATTTTGCCTTGCGATTGCAAACTCCTGATTGTGCCTCTGAATTAGCTTCCTTTTCCAAAAGATGCTGATAGGATTATGGTTGGGTCTGGGTTAGGTTTATCACCGTCGAGCTCCATTACTTGTTGATAGTCCTGCATGAAAGTTTTGACGTCCGACATGTTTTTTATAGGATCAAGTTGCCGATTCTGATTTCAATTGGCATCGATTCCTATTCAGTCTTTTTCGAGGCATTCTCTGAACATTCATTTTCTCCATCTTCTATGTCCAATCGGTGTCAAAATCAAGCTGTTTTTGTAATATTTCCTTTCGTTTTTTTATTTCTCTTCTCTCCATCAAAGGATTCCTTTTTCTTTTCCCCTGGGATTTTTGAATTCTCTTTCAGATTTTCAATGAGTTTCTGAACAAGTTCAAAAGGTGAGATGCTTAATTTTGAGGGCTCTGATGGAGGTCTAGTAGGGGTATGGTGGAAAGGGTGAAGAAACTCTAATGTTTCAATTTTTGAAATACCAATTTTCTCTCTCAAAAAATGTACACGTGTAGTGTTGGACAAAATTTAACTTTGTTAACAAAAATATATGAACTGGTATTTATGTAACACGGAATTAAATGTTGGTTGTAGATTTGCAACAACTCAAACATTGAAGGTAGATTTGCTACTGGTCCCAAACGTTAGGGACATAAAAACATATTTAAGCCTTCTTTTTAGTGTCCTATACATAGCTTATATAGGGTTATTCCTTGTTTTCATTTTTTAAACCATTTGTGTATTATTTACCCAGGATTCAATGTGGAGACTGTGGAGTACAAGAACATAAGCTTTACAGTTTGGGATGTCGGGGGCCAGGACAAGGTCAGTTACTATTGTTAATAATAGTTGTCAATATGAACTGATGTGAGCTGTTTTAACTTAATTCCATGGGTCAATTACTATGAATAATAATAGTAATTATTAATATTAACTGATTTGAGTTGTTTAACTTAATCCATTATTAAAATTTGGCATAACTATAATTATTTATGCTTGTCTATTGATGGTAAGTTTCACTATTTAACATTAATCAGATAAGAGGTCGAATGTTATGTAATTCAATTTTGGCTGTCAATATATGTCTTTCGTTTCATCTATATATAGATAATTGCAAGCCTTCTTCAAATCCATTTTTATTTTATTGCCCGATGAATAATTGATATAAATAGTGTTCTAGAAAGCTAGATCTTTTGTGGTGATTCTGACTTTCAAGTTTTTCCTTTGACAAGCAACTGGGCAAGAAACTGGTATTCATGATGTGGCTAACATTTGATGCTAAGCATGGTGACAGTTTTGTCAGTATTTGATAAATTTGGATATTGATGTGCTTTGAACTATTGTATTTTATTAGATGTCACTTGAGTTGCCCTTTTCTATCCCAACATGAGAAAATATTAAACTTGCTTGGCAGAAACATATCATATGTACCACCATCGCATGCATGTGTATTGATAATTTTATTTGAATGTATTTTCATTTTTTGTGGTTATGTGCATAACATAATTTGTGGCTCCATCTTTTTTGATGTCTTACTAGTTTTAGTTATGCATAGAAGGAAATAATTTCCAATTAGTATCCAACATGATCGCTTTGTGCTTAAGTATGTTATGGATGGATAATTATATTATGGGCTATGAAGAATGTGCTTATGGACGATCTTCTGCTAATTATGTTTTCTTTCATCAGCACACAACAAAATCATAAGCTACATAACTGTAGCCATCTGGCTTTCAAAATTTTCTCTCAGGAAGCAGGGAAAGGCTGATTCTGCTGAAATCTCAATTTTAATCTATAATGATATTTTTCTTGGGCAGCCTTATATTAATTATTTTTGCTGAAGTGGTCTACTTCTAGGTTTTTCCCTTTTCATATCTCTAATAAGAAAACGCTATCCCAACACATCCATCTGTTACATCATACAAGATGTCTATGGACACAATTACTGGAAATTTTGTGCTTATTGACAGTCTTGTGCTGACAAGTTTTCCTCCATCAGTATGTAACATAATCATAAGCTACAATTTTTGTGCCTTCATAACTTTCTCAATTTCCTTTTCCACTTTAGGAAATTCCATCAGCCAGTTGGCAAACATTTCAATTTTGATGAAGCCGTCTACTTCTAGGTTTTAACCTTTTCATATCTCTAATAAGAAAAGGCTATCCCAATGCATCTGTTGTCTGTTACATCACACAAGGTATGTATGGACACAATTACTGGAAATTTTGTGCTTATTGACGGTCTTGTGCTGACAAGTTTTCCTCCATCAGTGCATAACATAATCATAAGCTACAATTTTTGTGCCTTCATGACTTTCTGAGTTTCCTTTTCCACGTTAGGAAATGCCATTAGTCAGTTGGCAAACATTTTAGTTTTCATTTTCTGTTATCTGTTTTTAACATTTTTTTTTTGCGTGAATTAATCTGCATTAGTTTAAGTCGTTTATGTTTATTAGTGTGGTCGGTATTGTTCCCATGCTTTCACGTGCAGTATTTATCCAATCATCCTAGCGCTATATAGAAACTGATTTAGTGAGGTTTCTATTGTGCAGTAAGTCTATTTATGGGTTCTGCATGCTGCTGCTTGGGCTATTGTGCAAAATACTCTTGAATGCCATAATGCAATTTCATTTGTCCAATATAGACATTAACATTGCATGGTCATCTCGAAAGAGCTATATTGCATCTTACTTTGGTGTTTTCACAAATTCATGTTAACTTCTCTTTGAAATGTCATATAGTGATACTCTTCAACTGTGCATGTTAAAAATGGAATCAACCTCAAAACCAACATTAATGTTTTTGCAATAAGCCAAATTGTATTTTATTGAGGCTGGGGCATTAGATGAAACACGCTTAGTTATTAGTGATATCTTTCATTGTTGGTGATCTCTGACAATAAAATGTGCAAATTATTGTGGTCTCTCAAGTATGTATTTCTCTTTGCTTTTGGGATGATTAGATCCGACCTTTGTGGAGGCACTATTTCCAGAATACACAAGGACTTATCTTTGTCGTTGACAGCAATGATCGTGATCGTGTAGTTGAGGCTAGAGATGAGTTGCACCGGATGTTGAATGAGGTACAAAAAGATTTTATTTGTAGTATCTTTTGTGTTCCGTCCCTTGCTACTTTATTATCAAAAAGATTAAAAAAAGTAAAGATGAGCAATTTGTTTGAAGTTGTGGATCTGAAATTCTAATAATTATAATTTTTCCGTGTTTGTTTCGGAATAATAAAAAAATAGAAGAACAGAAGTAGCAGGGATTCACAAAAATTTCATGTTATGGTAACTAAAAAGGAGTTATCGAAGTAGTTCGAATGATTCAAGAATATTATTTTTTCAATTTGGGGCCTTCTTAGTTACTTTGATCAGATAACTTACTAATGGAAGAAATAAGTTATAAAGTTATAATTCATTGGTTGAATTGTATAGGATGAATTGAGAGATGCAGTGCTGCTTGTATTTGCTAACAAGCAGGATCTTCCCAATGCTATGAATGCTGCAGAGATAACCGACAAACTTGGTCTTCACTCTCTCCGTCAACGCCATTGGTAAGTTGCAACGAAACTTCATCTTAGGCCATCTCTTTTTTACCGGAATGCAAAATATGTTCATAAATTCTGGTTGTCATGCAATTTTACGCAGGTACATCCAGAGCACCTGTGCCACCTCTGGGGAAGGACTCTATGAGGGATTGGACTGGCTCTCCAACAATATTGTTAGCAAGGTAGGCGCTGTATTTGCTTGTTCAATACAATACTACTCCATACTGTCTTCTACCAATGTGTACTAAGGTTGTCAACCAATGTCTTTTTTCAGGCTTAAAAGATCAGTTAATATTATACTTCTTTGGAGCCGTATCTGTTGGAGTATATCTGTTAGTTGATAACAGGCACACAGATTTCTTATCGTCTTGAAGATGTAATCTTTTAGTTCTTGTTACATAAAGATAGAGAATCAATATTTGGCCCTTACACAATGTATATGATTCATCTCTTAATGCTTAATTGGAGTACTAATATATTTCTCCAACCTATGCTTTGAGTAGGTGAATTATTTATTCCATGCCATTTCATAATAAAGTCAGGCTCTTTGCCCGAGATTGTGTTCCGTTCGTCATGATTCTTTCTCTCTGGGTTTTGATCAGAGTTTTCTTTTTTCAATCTTAAAATGATATCTAAATTGAGGTATCAGAATTTATAATTGGATTATAAAAATGAGAACTATTTCAATCGATTAAAATATATCATCCCAGTTTAGATTTGATCTCAAGTTAAGAATGAATATTTGCGTTCGTGGAAAAATAATTTTTTTGCCGTTGGGGATCCAATTTGATCTTTATTGATTAAATGACCATGTTAGTCATCTCTCACTGACTTTTGTCAGTCTTCATTTTTTCAGGCAAAATATTTCCAATGGTAAGAGAGAGATATCGATATAATTATAAATTTAAAAATCATATAAAAGCACCACAAATATTTAAAAATGAAGTCTTTTATAGCATTATATCTTCCACTCGTTATTTGTTTTTTTTGTATTTAAGGGACTATTTTCATTGAAATATAAATAATATTTTCTTAAACATCTTTTCATATTTCATTTATTTTCCAATTTTTAATAATTTCACATATCACGTTTTTTTTACAATACATATAAGATAATTTTTCCGATTTCCAATGAAATTGTTATCTTTACAAAGGAAGCTTCATTTTTCAAAAGAAACAATACAATCTCTTTTTATAATCAAATTAATAAGAAGAAAAAAAAAATACTGAATCTGCAAAGTTATTAAAATTAATTAAATTATATGAAATAAAAGGTTTAGGATGAACGTGCAAAATCTTGTTTTCTTGGCTTTTATTGTAATTTTAAATGATAGAATTTGTAGCTACAAAATATTTCACAAAATCTTGCACTCTTATATTTAAATAGAGGCGACAGAAATCTCAAACATTCATGTATAAAAGTGTAAAAACTTGTGTATATTTTATAACCACCAATAATAATATAGTGTTTTTTTAAATATTAAAAGTCTGGTTTTTTTACTGTTTATTAGGGTTGTAATTTTTGGATCTTAGTTATATATTATCACCACGATTTTTATTGCACAAAGCGTCATAAGAATATTTTCAAAAGAGATGGTACTTACCTTGGACATTCAACCCACTAAAACTCTAGTTATTTGCCACTTTTGGGTGCCATTGCATCAACATTTACGTGGGAGATTTTTGCTGAAAGGTGGATATCGTTGTAAAAAAGAATATATTTTACATGTATTTGTGGTAAAAATATATTTGTAACTATTGTTTGCACACCAATAATGATACAAGAGGAATTATTCATTAGTGTTTGACCATTCTTCAATAACATGTCATAATTATAGGGAGAGAAATAATAAGAAAATTTAAAAATGACCCTTTTTTCTCTTTACATATTAGAATTTGTATTTTTAAATTAGCATCGGTATTATACCAAAATTCAACATTGATCTTTACCAATATATTCCATAACATATATATAACTTTTCTAGTTTCAAAAAGAAACCCAAACTAATTCGATAAAAAAGCAATCTAGCCCAAGTTTTTAGGTTTTTAAACCGTTATATTGGTTTGGTTACAATTTTTGAAAAATCTATTGAGTGTGGATTGTTTGGTGTTTAAAGTTAAAATTCCATAATTTTATCAAAAATGATGTTTTACTTTTTCCTCTTGTTTTTATTTTTGTTTTTTGTTTCATGCTTTGCTTCGTTGTGCGAGTGATGTTGGTGTTGAAAGTCTTTTATACCTAAATTTTGCTATTTCTTTATAGCCAATCCAAATGATAATGATACTAAAATCTTTCTTTAATTGATCATTCCCAAACTAAAGGTATTGCTTCACTCTAGGTGGATTAGATATTCAACCCTCGTTTTCACATGTAAAAGGCAACATTTGAAGGCATCAAAAAATTGCAAAGAGGTTAAAATATATAACTGAATTTATTCTTTATAGTAGTACAAAAAATGTAAAGGAGAAAAACACAAATAGCAGTATAAAGAATCAACATGTAAACATTGTTTTGGGGAAGAAGCCTGTATCGTAAATTACTACTAAAATGAAAACTCACTCGTGGTACAGTTTACAATAAGAAGAAACCAATACATCACTGTATAGAAGTTACCAAAGTTGGAGGATCCTTCCTTGATGAACCCCATCTCAAATTCTCGATTACCTCAAAACTCTATTTGAGCTATAAACGAAGTTCTCCTCTCCAGCAACCGTGGAGTGCAGCCTTCCTGCTGCCCAACCATTGTTTATTGCTCTAACAGCAGCATGGGCTGGATCCCCAGTAACACGACTTCCTTCCAGTGATTTCTCAAATTCAGGAAGACCATTTTCTTTCCTCTCTTTCCTTCTCCTTCTCTCCTCGTCTCGTTCTTTCCTGAGCCAACTCTCTACCGTTCTCTAGAGATCATGTTTCAATTGTTTATTGAATCAACAAACATATTCAACAAAATCTACAATAACAGACTTAAACATTCACATTGGGAGATGGAACTTGATACTAACCATTAGTGACAGCTTGTTCTTCTCTCTAACTCTATCCATAGGCATTGCAAGCTGCAACTTTCCATTAGCCACATACACCTGAAAACAACATTATAGTCTTCACCCATTTGAAAGTTTAATTTAAAGGAATATTTAGTACATATCATAACTAATTACTTACAATGTGAGATGGCCATTCCTCCAGACCATCAAATATATGTGTTGCATATATAATTGTGGCACCTCGCTCTTCACATTCCTTCCTTAAAAACTTAAGAAGATCAGCCCTTGCTAGAACATCAAGGTCAACAGTTATCTCATCAAGAAGAAGAACCTAGGCGAGGAGGAGAAGAAAGCAAATTTTCAAGCATATTTAGTAAAATGAATAGTGGAAGAAGATGAGGAATCTTGGCAAATTAGTCACATCATACACTTTTAAAGAACAAATTTTCCTGACTTTGTTCACATGTTATATTGTGTCAAAGATGGAAATACCTTATATGGCTTAAGGAGACCCATACAGATCTGTACTCGCCTTCTCTGGCCATCAGATACCTTGTGCATTCTCCATGATAGGTCAATATCCAATACCTGAGCTACCAAGAAAACAAATTGCATATTAACATCCATAAGATTATTATTTTTTAAGTATTATCTTCCTCACACAAATCCATCAAAAAGAGAATATTAACAACTCCATAAAGAGCAATGCTGCACACATATCCGAACTGCTCGCTTTTCAACTGCATCAGTCTTCTCTAGAAACATAAAATAGAACAGTCTTCTAAATTAACAAAAACAAGTTGCACCTTTGTGCAGAAATAATTGTAGTGGGTCATAAGGAACCACTTGTCAATTTTCTTTTGAGCATATGAAGCAGCCTCACAAAAACTATGCCCTCATGCTCTCCATTAAGCATTATATAAGAACAAAACAAGAATGATTATATCATGTCAATCAGTTTCGATGATTAGATGGCACGATAATCATGAGAGTATAATTTCCTGTGACTTCATTTTTAAATAGAACTAGCAAATCCAACTTCTACATATATCATGAGGTCAAGCTCACATTTACCCATTAGTTACCACCCCCAGTAAAAGATGTCATTATTTCACACCTTGATTAGCAGATCTCTTCTTTGTGGATCAATTCCAGTCACCCCAAATAACATTTTCTCTGCGGAAACATCCATTTGTATTGGAACTTCAAATCCTGCAAAAGCTACATCTCTCCTCCACTGCAAAAAACAGTAATTACTACATTTATGATTCTATGAATAGAAAACACCCAACTATAATGCAAATATATCAGTTTAACGATAAATGGGAAATCGCAAACCTCTCCTCCAAGATAACAGAGATCACCAGAAGATGTCAAAGCAGTATCATGAAAGGCAGATCTTCCAAGCACCCGAACCATATGTGGTTCCACCATGTGTTTCCCTCCCAGTATCTTCAATATTGTAGTTTTCCCTATCATATATTATCACCACATATTCAATCCAATTAACAAACAAAACACACGAACCAAATTTCTCCAGTTTTCATTCAATCTTATTAAACTTGCAAAGCAAATGCAACAAAATTCATTTACGTTACTTTCTAAACCACCAAAAAGTTAAAAAAAAAAACAAAACAAAACAAAAGCGTCCCATTGCATTCAGTGGATTTTCTAAACAGCCAAAGAGAAAATAGAAAATACGAAAAGGACTAAATTTAGATGAACCTGCGCCATTGGATCCAACGAGAAGGCAGCGTTCGCCGGCGTTGAGGGTGAGTGAGAAATCTTCAATCAGAGGCTTAGATCCCGGCGGAGGATGGCCGTCGATTCCCGGATATGTGAATTTAAGACCGTTTATCTCTATCGTTGGCCCTGGATTCATTTCTTCCTTCGCAACCATTATTGAAAATTTCAAGTCTTTCTCAATATCTGTAGTTCCCTGACAGAGAAAATAAAATGTAGAGATACAGAAGAAGAAAAGGTGTGCTTCTGTCAGAGCTGAGAGCGAAAAGTATAGAGGGAAATGTGGCTTGTAGAATCGGTGCTTAGGTGACTCAGTGAGTCAACGGGAAACCGAGTCTTCGTCGTGGCTGGCTCGTAGTCGCGCATCAAATTCATCGGACAAGACTTGGTGTATGTCATTCCACGTGTTCACAAACTTTACATCCATTAATTAGTTCCCACGTCACTTTGTATATACGTGGCAAAATTTGATGTAAGTATTACCAAAAATTAAATAAAACAGTGAAAAATTTAATTGGCCCATGCAGGTTTCGAACCTGCGACCTTCGCGTTATTAGCACGACGCTCTAACCAACTGAGCTAATAGGCCATGATGTTTTCTACTTTTTATTTTATCTTATTTGAATGTATTTTTATTGCTTATTATATGTTTATACCATTCTCTTGCATTCTCATTGTTTTGTGGCTTTGGGATCTCTGCGAAATCTCGGTGGAAATGGCAGCGATTTACAGTCTTTACATCATCAATAAATCAGGCGGCTTGATCTTCTATAAGGTAACTTCATAAAGCATTATCACTCTTCCTTCCAAGTGTTATTAAATGTTTGTCCACTTAATACCCTCGAAAACACCTTGCATTCAGAATTTTCTAGTTCTTGGAATGTTCATACTAAGAAGCATCTGGGTTTTCGGGCAATTTTGTTTTTTAATCGGAAGGGGGAGCAAAGAAGAGAAAATGAAAGCATGAGCTAAGAGAATTAGATAACAGGGCTCGATTTGGCTCAACGAAAATTAAATTTTCAATTTTCTATGATATCACGATAATGGTTATTCTCTTGCTTTTTCTTGGGAAATTTTAGGATTATGGCTCGGCAGGACGGATGGACACGAATGACAGCTTGAGGGTTGCGAGTTTATGGCATTCAATGCACGCCATTTCTCAACAATTATCTCCTATTTCGGGTTGTTCTGGCATCGAGCTACTCCAAGCTGACACCTTTGATCTCCATTGCTTCCAATCACTGACAGGTATAATTCAAATTTTTGATTTTATTCTTTAATAATTGGTTTAGCAGCTGTGTAAATGTCAATCTAGTGTAAATATATGGTAAAATTAACGTTAAACTTCAAATAATGTAATATTGATTCAGATATTGGTTTAATCAGGGAAAACTTCTTCCAATCTTTGATCTGTATATGTTGGATATGAACTGTTGTACATAATTACAAGGTTTAAGGTTGAAACCCAAAATTCAATGCAGCCATGAAGATTGTATGTCAACTTTATTTTTTGGTACAATCTTGGGTTTTATGCAATTAGATTACTCTCAAATGTTGGATTGACCTTCAATAGTGACCTTCTGTATTAAGTTATTAACTGATTTTTTAGAAGATGTGAAAATTCTGGTGTCAGTAAAATGTAAGTTGTCGTGGTGATAATTTAGGCAAGAAAAATATCCAGCATTTGAGGTTCCATCTTTGTTTATCTTGTGGAAATCTATATGTTTTCTGTAAAAGATTGTTTCATAATAGCATTTTATTTCATTTGGAATGATTTTCCTTTTTATTTTCAGGGACTAAGTTTTTTGTGGTCTGTGAGCCTGGAACACAACACATGGAAGTTCTCTTAAAACACATCTATGAATTGTATACTGATTATGTCTTGAAGAACCCATTTTATGAGATGGAGATGCCAATACGGTGTGAACTCTTTGACATCAATCTAAACCAAGCAATACAAAAGGATCGCGTCGCCTTGATGGGCAGATGAGTTGCTAGAACTCGAATTTTACTTGGACAATTTGATTTTATACTATGTATGGGTATTCTTTGAGCATTCTCAATTTATGTTCTTTATCTAAATCCTGTGTTTTCTTTAGTTGAAACATGGCTGATCAAGAATGTTAGTTAAATGTTAAAATTTGAGAAACAATTCTGCTGCATTTTGGACTGGTTACTGATATATATTATTCTGTTCTGCTTTGTACAATTGTACTAATCTGCATAAAGCTTTAGAGCACTTGTTTTTGAGTGTTCACCATCAAGCATACCTCTAATGCTGTTGGCTAAAGCAACTCGATCCTTAGTTCCTTCAGAATTGATATTTGTACCCCATTGAGCACATTCATTAAGATTGACTCTCTTATTATACAAGTTGAAGTAGTGTTACAATTTTACATTGAAGTTTATCAGTTATACCAAAAAGGTTCATTTATGAGGGGTTACCGATTAGATTAAAGTTCTGTAAGTCAGTCGTTGGCCTTGGGTATTAGGATCACTTAATACAGGATAGAGGAAAAGGAGGATGATTGACCTTGTGAAACTGAGAATAATCCGCCCATATATATGAAAACGATCTTCTTCTTTTTTCCCGATAGATACAAACCCACTTTGATATATATTACACACACTCACTAGCTTATTTGTAAACTATGGAGGGAATTCATATGAAAACCATTTGGTTCTAGCTATAGTGTTATTTTTATTCATTTGAAAGAAACCATCAAATATTCGGCTATAAAACTTTTGAATGATGTAGAGTTCATTTACTTTTAAAAAAAAATATATTACCTAATTATTGAATTTGTTATTTAGTATTAAATTATTTTTAAAAATTACTTAAAATAACATCCTTTAAAATTCATAATAATAAAAATAGGACACTTTTTTTTATTTGAGAGGGGTATGCGTTAGTGTTAGTAGGTTTTATTTTTATTATTATAATTTTTAGGGGTGTTATTTTGTTGGTTTTTTCAACTATTTTTTTTTTGGTTTAACAAA
This sequence comes from Hippophae gyantsensis, assembly GCA_030763125.1. Taxonomy (NCBI): domain Eukaryota; kingdom Viridiplantae; phylum Streptophyta; class Magnoliopsida; order Rosales; family Elaeagnaceae; genus Hippophae; species Hippophae gyantsensis. The sequence continues at coordinate 12,665,218 of CM061037.1, read as the reverse complement.
ATTATTTTAGCTGTTAACAACTTTAGAAAGTTGTAAGCTTAGGGTTAAAGGAATATTTTCTACTATTGAACTATTAAATTTGTTACATAGTTGAAACATTTTTTTTAATTATAAATATATTAACTATTTAAAAGTTGTCAAACATTGTGTTTCTCTGATAATTATCATGTATATTTCATATTATTTTTATTCTGTTTCTGTACAAGAGTTTAGTTATATGTATACAAGGAAAACGAAAATTAAACAATAACCCTAATAGCTGCACATCCATGTTTTATGGCTCCACTAATATTATTGTATGCTCCATGTTTTGCTCCACTAAGTATTGGTGTCTGCCACTGTTGCAGCATGCACCACAACACACGCCAACACTCCTCTTCAAGTTGGTGCATATATGTCTCTTATGCCCAACTTGTCAAGTGAGTTGTAGAAGTTCTTTACAGACACAGATTTTGTGAGTATATCAACCAATTGATCTTCTGATTTAACAAATGAAAGCTTAATAATATTTTCTTCAAGATTCTATTTGATGAAGTTCTGATCTACTTTAACGTGCTTCGTGCGATCATGTTGAACTGGATTGTGAGATATGGTAATGGTTGCTTTGTTATCACAAAATAAGTTCATTTCAGAGTTAGGAGCAATACCAATCTCAGTTAGAAGTTTTTTCAACCAAAGGAGCTCACATATTCTCTTGACCATTTCTCGAAATTCAACTTCACCACTAGATAAGGCAACTACCTTTTGCTTCTTGCTCCTCCATGTAACAAGATTACCCCCCACAAAAGTAAAAAATCCCCAACAGTAGATTTCCTATCCTTCGTATTCCCTACCCAGTGTGAATCTGTATATCCAAGGACTTCCAATTGACCATTCTTTGAAAACATAAGTCCTTTCCCAGGGGAGGATTTTAAATAACGGAGTATTCGCATGACGACATCCATATGGTCTTCACTTGGGCATTGCATAAACTGACTCACGACACTCACAGCATAAGCAATATTAGGTCGAGTATAAGATAAGTATATAAGTTTACCTACTAACCGTTGATATCTCTGTTTATCTGCTGGTACTTGGTCCACATATTCTCCAAGTTTATGATTTTGGACCATCGAAATATCGACAGGTTTACAATCTAGTAATCATGTCTTTGCTAGTAGGTCTAGAGTATATTTCCTTTGGGAAAGACATATAACTTGTTTTGATCTTGTTACCTCAATGCCTAAGAAGTATTTGAGCCTTCCCAAGTCTTCCATTTCAAATTCATTTGACAGTTGTTCTTGAAGCCTAGAGATTTCTTCTTTATCATCCCCTGTAATGATCATGTCGTCTACATAGACTATAAGGGCTGTTATTTTTCTCAATCGATGTTTTAGGAAAAGAGTGTGGTGAGAGTTGCTTTGTTGAAACCCATATTTTCTCATTGCTGAACTCAATCTGCCAAACCATGCTCGAGGTGATTGTTTTAGTCCATACAATGCTCGTTGTAATCTACATGCAGTTTCTTTTCCTGATGTAACCATATATCCTGGTGGAATATCCATGTAAATCTCTTCTTCTAGGTCACCATGAAGGAAGGCATTCTTCATGTCAAGTTGGTGCAATGGCCAATCTAAATTTGCTGCAAGAGATAGCAAAACCCTCACAGTTTTTAGTTTAGCCATTAGTGAGAAGGTTTCTTGATAATCTATACCATGTTTCTGTGTATACCATTTTGCTACTAGCCTCGCCTTGTATCGATCAACTGACCCATCTACTTTATACTTAATGGAGAAAATCTACTTGCATCCTACCATCTTCCTCCCTTTAGGCAACTTGCTTAACACCCATGTGTTATTCTTCTACATTGCCTCAAATTTTTCTTTTATAACTTGAGCCCAATTTGGATCAGATAAGGCTTCTTCAATGCTGCTTGGAATTTGACATGAAGAGTGTTTGTGCAAAAGCCCTGATAGGTTCTGGTAACCCTTGAGTAGATACATAATTGGCTATTGAATACTTGGATTGTCGTTCCTCTTTGTCTGGAGAGTATCGATTCGGAGGTTTGCCTCGATTGTGTCTGAAAGGTAGAACATAACCAATATATGTATCTATAGCATTAGTTTGTAAAGGTGTGATAGGAGAACTTACCTCAGGAGTATTCTCAGTAGAAGGATCATTGGGTACTAGAGAGTGGAGGGGTGCATCAGCCACTACATCTTCTGCAGATTCAATTACTAGTTCAGATTCAGTTCTTAGAAGTTCAAGTTCAGGTCTAGGTACTGGCTTATCCATATTATTGGCATTATCTGAGTATGTCGGATTGTTACTAATGTCTAATACTTCAACATCAAGTCAATTTCGTTCTTTACCATAACTCTCCCCCTGAAGAGGGGAATTGGATACTAATGATGGAAAAAAACATTCAAATTCTAGGAAAGTGACATCCATGGTAATGTAGGTTCTTTTAGTAATAGGATCGTAGCATCAGTATCCCTTTTTTTGTACGCCATATCCCAAGAATACACATCGGACAGCACATGGATCCAACTTAGTTCGTTGATTTTTATGGAGGTGGACAAAAACAACACATCCAAAAATTCAGGGCGAAAGCATCAAAATAGTAGGCAAGGGAACATGATCAGATATCACCTTTAATGGAGTCTGAAATTGTAAGGTTTTGTGGATATACGGTTCAGTAGATACACAGTTGTAGTAACAACATCACTCCAGTATCTACTAGGCATATGTGCACCAATTAGTAAGGCCCGAGCAGTTTCTAAAATATGTCTATTCTTCCTCTTCGCAGTCCCATTCTATTGTGGGGTTTGTGAACATGAGGTTTCATGGAGAATACCATGGTTGTCCAAGTATATCTGAAATTGCTGATTAACATACTCTCCTCCATTATCAGACCTAAGAATCTTAATTTTTTCAGAAAATTATGTCTGAACTATGGTGTGAAATAAGTGAAATGTAGAAAATACTTCATTTTTATGTTTGAGAAGGTAAAGCTATGTCATTCGTGTACAATCATCAACAAAAATAACAAACCAACGATGACCCGATGACGTAGTGATTGGAGAAGGTCCCCAAACATCAAAATGTACCAAAGCAAAAGGAGTCATACTTTTATTCATGCTCATAGGATAAAACGCCCTATGACTTTTTGCTAGGATACAAGTATCACATTTGAAATCTGAGTGTGTGATATTTGAAAATAAACTAGGGAGTAGGTGCTTTAAATACCCGAATGATGGATGCCCAAATCTACGATGACATAGCCAAATATGTCGTTCCTTGTTACCAACAGTGTGTTGCATGTGATTGGCTCTTCCTGAACTGAGGTCATCCACATAATATAACCCTCCTCTCTTAGTACCACGTCCAATGATCTCCTTGGTGAGAATATCTTGTAGAAAGCAAAAAGTAGAATACATCAATACTACACAGTTAAGATCTGAAGTGACCTGACTTACAGACATTAGTCGGTTTGAAAGATAGGGTACAAGTAAAGTATTAGATAATGATAATGAAGGAGATAAAGTCACTGTTCCAGCTCTTGTAACTGGATAAGTGACCCCATTGACATTGGCAACACGGCTCCGTCTTGGCTGGGTTGTATCGGAGAGATCTTTTGGGTCAAATGTCATGTGATCTGTAGCTCCAAAGTCCAGAATCCAATCCTCCTTATCACTACGAGTAGAGATGTGAAATGTTTTACTTGAAATACCTAGATCTTGGGAAGATTCGGCCTGAGGAGTAAGGAATAGTGAGACATTATTGGTAGCCACAACGGCTCGCCCAGTGGTGTACCATTTCTTCCGTGCTTAAAGATCATTCCACCATTCTGGATACCCATGTAGTTTGAAGCAGTTCTCACGGGTGTGCTTGGAGTTTCCACAATGGCCACATTTCATGTCAAGAGATGGTGGATTTCCCGTGGATTTCTTGCTACCCAAAGAAGTTCCTGTTTTTGGTGGCATCAGATTATGGTGTCCCTTGACCCTTTTAAAAGCCATAATTGCTCCGGGTGTCGTATCCATACTCGTGATCATCACGGTCTGTCGGACCTCTTCCCTACGTATGAATCCATAGGCTTGTTCCACCGTAGGGAATGGTTTGATTTGAAGCACATCATTTCGAGTTTTGTCGAGTCTGTCATCAAGTCCATCAAGGAAGGTATACACTCGATCTTCCTGTACGATGGAGTTATATTTTTGTATGCCAGTCGCACACTCCATTGGATTAGGACGACGCAAATCAATTTCTCATCACAACCCTTGAAGGTCATTGTAGTATTTTTCAATGGATCCACCCGCCTGCTTCATACGAGTAACTCGACGGCGAAGATCATACACTTGAGACTTGTCTGTCCTATCATAGTAGGTGGTAGCAGTAGAATCCCAAACCTGTTTCGCAGTTGAGAATCGAATAAAATTTGCAATCAATGAGGGGTCCATCGAATTGATCAACCATCCTTTAACAATGGCATTTTCAGTGCACCATTTCCTGAATGAGAGGTCGGTTTCAGCAGGTTGAGAAAACTCCCCATTAATATATCACAGTTTGTCTTTGCCAGAGATATACATCTCCACCACCTGGGACCACAAGGCATAGTTGGATCCTCCCAACTTGATACTAATGGGAGCAGTCGACACTTTAATTAGCGGAGGTTGTGAGGTGATCTGAGCTCTAGTTAGAACTTCCGTCATTTTTGTCGTCAAATCTTCCAATATGAAATTGGTGGTTAAATCTCTAGATTCCGCCATGAAATCTAATTTTTTTTTTTACACTTCGTACACTATATATAGAACATTTCGTAACCCTAACTCATTTTCTTCTCCATTTGTGCAGCCCTCTGCACGCTTTCCTTCATGCTGCCCTCTGCGGTGCCTTTCTTCATGCTGCCCTCTGCGGTGCCTTTCTTCATGCTGCCCTCTGCGGTGCCTTTCTTCACGCTACCCTCTACGGCACCTTTCTTCTTCTGATGGAAGAACCCTAGCCGACTACAGCATCCAGCCGGAGTCAGCCCTCTACCTGGTCCTTTGTCTCCGTCTTTGTGAAGCAGTGCTCTTCTTCTGCTTCGTTCCAAGTTTCTCCACGACGGCAGCTAGACTGGTAAGTAGAGAGATTGCACCAGCCCCAACGAGTAAGCGACGTTGGGAAACTACGACGGCTCCAACGATCAGTATGGCTCCCTGAAGGGTTCTGTTGAGGTTGCGACGACAGAACTAACTGTTGCGTGTTTTTCAACACACGAACTCGTGCAAGCATACACGGTCACAAGTAATATGATTAGTAAGTAAAGTATCGATCCCACGAGGATTTGTTACTATAGTTTGTCGAGTACTAAAATTGTATCTTTCTGATTTTATCCAAAACAATCGTTGATTAATAAAAAAGTAAAATAAGAAAATAAAAGAAATCTAGGATTGTAATTTTTCACCAAACTAATCCACTCAAATCATGTTATTTTCTTTTGATTTATATTTTTTAGTACATTTAATTTGTCAACCGAAAACTTCTTTTTTTATTATTCATACATCTCTTTCAAGCTCCGTATAAACACACCTCGTTAAATTAATTTACTATATCTCTATGAAAATTAAATTTACCGAGATTCATTAAGTTCTAAGTTTTCAAATGGCCACACATACAATTAGGGTATATTTCTATCCTTCATCATACATGTCATTCTATTTACGAGCAATATACACACAAATGCCTTTCTCAAGTTTATTCATGTGCCACGGATCGTTTTGATAAGATTCGTAAATAATCAAAAAGCATTAAGCACAAAATAGAACGAACAAATCGAACGTCTTATAAATCTATCAAAAATAATTAAAATCAAGCTTCATAAATTTAGATAAATGCAACCCTAGAAAAATTAAATTACTTCATAAAATTAAAATAAAAATTACAACAACTACAGAAAATTAAGAAGAAGTAGAAATAAAATTAAAACATCACTTAAAACAAATATTTGGCACACGCAAAACACAACAAAAGCCAAAAATGGCTTCTGCGTGTTTTGCCGTCCAACACACAAACACAATAAAAATTACAAACTAAAAAAACTAAAACACTCTAAAAACTTTCGAAATTAAAACTAAAACTCTACTCCAAAAACTCCACTCCAATCAAACTTTTTTACAACTAAAAACTATCTCCTATTTATCGCAAAAAAATACATCAATAAAATATTAAATTTAAATCTATGCGGGGGGACAAAAAGGTGTGGCGAAAATAATAAATTAAACGCGTGGGGGACAAAAATTGTATCGAAAATAAGATCGAGGGACGTTGCGCGTTTCTGTTTTAATTTTCTTCCACGCTGCCACGTGTCGCGTTCTGATTCGCGGACATAATTAGTGAGACACGTGGCAGCATCTCATTCGTTGAGGGGAAACGGGCGCACAATGAATGGTCGCACGGGAGCCAACGGCTACAACACGGGCTTGATCCAGCGCGGTCGCGCTCATTGCAACATGCCACGTGTCGGAGTATGATTTGCTGAAATATTAAGTGGAACACGTGGCGCATTCTCGGTTCGCGTAATAACCGGGCTCACGTGGATCGGCCGCACCGGTGCGGGCGCGCGATAGTGGGGGACAGCGCGCGGCGTCGGACGGTGGGTCCCACGCCGCACGCCGGCACAACGCGCGACAGGTGGGCCCCACTCGGGCGCCGAGCCGCGCGAAAGAGAATTTCCCTGCATCCACTCTCCTTTGTCGGGTTGAAGTGCACGCGCGCATCTGAACCGTTCATGCGTTGATTTGACGGTCCACGATGGACGCGTGGATGATGACGCGTGTATTCTCCTCTCCTGCACGAATATTAAACTTTATTTAATTATATTTTGACCCACAAATTAAATTCAAATTACATTTTAAACTTTCTTTAATTACAGTTGACCCCTTTTCTAATATTAAATTAAATTTTTCAACTTTTAATAATTACGATTAAGCCCAAATTTAAATTTAATTTGTATTTTCAACTTTTATAAATTGTAATTAAGAACTCTAATATTTGAAATTACATTTGTGGACAAAAATTTGAAATTAAAAACGTTTTCGATACAATTTATTTATTTTTTCTTATAATATATAAAAAACAGTAAATACTAATTTATTAATCGAAAATTAACTAAAAACATCAAGAACATAGCAATTATAATTAATAAAATAGGTGAAAATAACTATATAAAATACAGTTATCACTAACGCTGAGCAAAAATGGCGACTCTGGATACTAAATGGTCGCAGCACTGGTTAGGCTTCACTGTTTACCCATCCCTTCAGGTTTCAACCTCTGTGGTTAAGCCTTACAACAATGTTCTTTGTACTTATTCTCTTCTGGAGCACACTGCTGATTTTACTTGATGGTATTTTTTTCAGTATTGCAACTGATCGGTTTCAACGAGTAAAACAGAAATCAACTTCGAGGAAAAATATAAACCAGAAATCAGAAATTAGCAGCCACAATCAACAGCCACACCAGAAATCAGAAATTAGCAAATCAGCAAATCAAAATCAGAAATCAGAATGATAGTAGAACAGAAATCAGTATAATCGGTAATTCCATTAGTCAACAATAACTTGCTTTGATACCATGTCAAACATTGTGTTTCTCTGATAATTATCATGTATATTTCATTTTATTTTTATTTTGTTTCTGTACAAGAGTTTAGTTATATGTATACAAAGAAAACAAAAATTAAACAATAACCCTAATAGCTGCACATCCATGTTTTATGGCTCCATTAATATTATTGTCTGCTCCATGTTTTGCTCCACTAAGCATTGTTGTCTACCACTGTTGCAGCATGCACCACAACATACACCACAACACACACCAACAAAAGTTACATTGACGGCATGCATAATAATAAATGTGTTATTATAAAAGAGATGCTCAAATGGATTTTTAGAATCACTAGTAAATTAGAGAAAGAAAACATAAGGATAGAAATGAAAAGGAGATGGGACGACAATATATAGGTGAGTGTTCAGGGCCATGAGTCCATATCTCTTTTTTCATTGCCAATTGACGAGCCTCTTAGAAATTATATCCCATATGTTTGTAGTTTCTAACACATTTTTCAAACGCATGTTTCAAAGAGAAACCAATATTGACATTGTTGTCTCGAAAATCTGAGAATGTCTTAAAATTATAATCAGCTTGTTTCTGAGCTAAGTCTAAGTATATGAGTGAGAGTTTAGGCAGTCTGCTAGGCCAATACATGAATTGTTGTTTAAAATACGCACACATTTTACAGGGTTTTCAGTTTTGGAACAAATAGTGGTCAGTGTCTCGATGCATATCCCAGAAGATGAAGGAACGAGAAGACAAAGTTGCAACAATTAGAAGAACAGCTAAGCGTGATAAATTCAAAGAGGTCATTTTGGCTCTTTACAAAGATTTTCGAATTATTTGAACAAGAAAATAGCTCTTCTGATTGTAGAAACTGGGAAAATATGAAATGTAATTTTATATATGATTTTACCCGTTTAATGTTCTACCAACTTTTTAGATGTTATCTAGTCACCCAAAATTAACTTAACCAATTTAGTAAACCAAATTTCACAAATTTGATCAATATGCTAATGTGTACCCAATTTCTACCATTTAATCACTAATATGGTATCTACAATTTTTTAATTTGATAAAATTAGTATTATTATTTTAAATAAAAATACATCAATAACATCTAAATAAAAAAAATCAAAAATGTATTAAATTGTTAAAAATATCATAGGAACCATAACAATCCATATGTTATCCAAGGATTAACTTTTTTTTGAGAATTCTTCTTCAACTATTTGTGGTCTCTATTTAAGTTCGATTATTTTAATTAATGACTTGATTTTTCTAATTTTTGAACTATAACTAGAATCCAAATAAGGATATCATATCAAGATTTAGATATGAGAATAAAACTTATCAAAACATAATAAAACATGTATAAGGTTGCCATAAATTAGATTTACGAGAATAAATTATCACACTAGATTTAGGGAATGGTACCTTAAAGGTGCTATATTTAATATATTGATATATCAAATATTTTATATTATTAAAATGTTTAGTTTTAGTATCCTAATTTAAGTAGTGGTATAATTTTTATCATTTTTAAGTAGTAACCAACTTTTTTACCCAAAATGTCCTTTTGGTTTTTTATTGAAGGATTTTTATTTTTCTCTATGGAAATTAATTAGAGTCGAAAAATGATTTTTTTATTAAAGGTTGGGTTCAACAATTACTACTAAAAGTTTTGAAAAAATAAAAAATATTAAATTTTTAACTTTAAAAAATAAATAATATAAATAAGTACTAAAAATCATAATATTTGAACAATTTTATTGGAACATGATTAAAATATTTTTTATGATTAAGGGATAAGGATAAAAGTATTTTTCATGAACAATTAATTGAAAATATTTGTATTATTAATATTGATAGAAAAAAATGCTTCTAAAAATTAACGATTTTTTTTCACTTTTTTAATTCTAGTTAATTATCAAAAAGAAAATAATCCTCAGTAAAAATACCAAAAGGATAATTTAGTGAAACTTGTGATGTTTTCTTCAATAGAGAACCAGCGATTTCACTAATTTACAATTTTGTGTTTTTTTTTCAAACAATTTATTCCATTTTTGTTCACTATTTGAAATACCATCTGTAATGAATGGTGCGGGGTGTTGTTGATCAGAGCCTTCAAGTTGTGTGATGACTGCACTAAATCAATAACATGATTGTTGATATAGCGAAATGGCTTTGGGTCATAAACATTAAGATGGGCTTGAGAACAATATGTGGGCTACCGCTAAATACATGCTCAAACAGTAAGCCTAATGTTATGCCTCTTCCATTTCATGAGAAACACCCTTGTTCTCTTTTTTCTTTGCAAATTGATAAACCTCCTGGAAATTAGATCCCATGTGGTGTTGGTTGCTTCTAACACATTTTTTAAACGCATGTTTCAAAGAGAAACCACTAGTAGTGTTGTCACGAATATCTGATAATATCTAAAGATCGAAGTAATCAGCTTGTTTCTAAGCTAAATCTATGGACGTAAGAGTTTAGGCAAAATTGGTGAGAAGACGAAGAAATGAGAAAACCTTTTGGCTCTTAAAAAAAGATATAAAAGAGAGACAGATCATAATTACTTTAATATATAATACTTTATAATTAATTTAAAAAATAAGTAGAAATAAATGGCCGAATCAATCTGTTCTGCTAAGCCAAAAACAACCTTATAAAGCTAAACATATATATATAACCTAGTATCCTACTAAAAAACGAGACTACCTATATATCTATATATATAGACAAATTAAAGAAACTTGTATATATTGTCATTTGAAAAGCCTTGATCAAACAGAGATTAAGCAGCCGAAGGGGCAGTTTTGTAATGAACAACACCAGCTTTCGATAGAGCTGCAACAAAAGCCTGCAAGTCCACTTCCTCATCATCACCAACTACTTCATTACCATTTGCAGCAACCCAGTTCTTGTAGTCCAATGACTCGTCGTTGTATATGTCCCACCATTTCTTTACCAACATTTTAATGTCTTCTCTGTCCATATTTGCCTCTTCTCCAGTATACCTCCATGGTTTAGAGCCCTGAATTTAGAATCAAATATTTATTCAGTTTTAACAAAATTGACAGGTTTTCTATGATGGGTATAAGAAATAGGAATTAGAATAGCAATTAATTATACAATTAATACTCACAGCAGCACAATAGTGAGCAACTTTGACTTTATCAACCTCAACATTCTCTGAGTGACGCCACAACATAGCCAAAACAAGGTTGTATATAAGTGGAATAGGCCTATATTTGTCCTTGAAGTACATGTTTAAAAAGTCCTGCAGAAAAATTAAATTGGCCTTTTATATACCAGATAAAATAAAAATGATTATCGTCACAAATTTATTATAAATCACAATTTAATCGAATATTAATTAGAGATGGAGATAAATATATTGATATGGGCAATTTTGAATACCTGTTCAGCAAAAGAAGTGGGAGTAGTTTCTTTGACTCTCTTGAGGAGATCATGGTAAGTAGGTAGGCTAGGCTCAAAAACAAACATGCCAGCATTGAAATAAAGAGGAGGCTTGGGTCCCAACTGTTGAGGCCATTGAACCTTATCGGGGCATTGTTGGCAATAACCAATCTTGAATTGTGGAGTGTGACTCCAAGTTTTCTCACAAAAACAGTCCATAACAGCATAAAAGTAGGAGTCTGGTAAGTCAAATAGATGATCTATGTTCTCAAATACTTGGATATCACCATCTAAGTATATCATCTTGCTATACTCCACAAACTGCATAATTTGATTACAAAAACCCAATACGTAAGATGTTGAAGCATTAACATTACTACTTTTCATATAAATGAAAAATTAAATCTTTTTCATTTTCAGAAAATTCAAGATATTTCTTGTTTCAAAATGATTTTGATTTTTTAATTATTATGTTTGATAACGATTTTATATTTTTAAGAAATCACTTATACAATTCGTAAACTTTTTAAAGATATGATTTTATTATCTTATTTTTTAACATTTTCACTAAATATTTTTTTATAGACAGCAAATCAAGCATGAAAAATATGAAAAAAAAAATTATAAATAATAACTAAAAATTTTGTTTTAGAGAAAAAAAAAACTAAAACTTGCTAACTTATAGTTTCTAGAAATCAGAATTGTTTATGAACTATAATTTAAAAAATATATATATTTATTTTCGTATAACTTTAAAATAATACATATTTATTTAAATTGTAATAAAAATAAGGTTATTCTTAAGTCATTAAAAATAAAATTACATATATAAATAAAGTTCTAACATTCAATTAAATAAAAAAAATTATAAAATATAAAACAAATTATTTAATTGAAAAACATAAATTAAAAATCAAAGTTGTTATAAACATGAACTTAATAAACACACTTAAAGCTAAACACAAAACAAAAGCAAAAGCAACATAAATACCTCCCAAATACGGAGCTTAGAGTAGTTGATGACATAATAAGCCATAGCAAACTTGGTCTGGTTTTCTGGTGGGTAAACCGGTTCAATCTCTCGGACTAAACAGCCCTGAGAGACCAATTCTCTACGGTGTTCATGAGGTACATCAGGCAAGACTGGCACAACCAAAGGGTACTTGCTTTGAACCTTTCTCAAACCTTTGGCTAAAGCAACCACACCTTTGATATAATCACCATTCCCTGCCAAAAAAGTCACATAAGCTCTTCTTGGTCCACTTACTGCCTTGGTTAGCCCACCTGACTTAGCAGTGGAAAGAGTTGCGTTTGCAATATGATCACCATGAGCCATATTGAGTTTTTTTCTTGGAGAAAATTAAAGAAACTGAAGAGAGTGTGTGTGTGGTTAAAGAAAATTAATTAAGTTAATTTTTTATTAAGAGTGTCTGTTTTTTAGGAAGTGAAAGTTTTGTTTGAAGTTTGAAAGGCTGAAAATTTGAAAGAAACAGATGGGTAAGAGCTTAGGAATTGATGTGTTTTGGCACGAGGAAGAGTGAAGAGGGTTTCATGGTATATATAGGAAAATGGGTCGGGTTTTTTTAATACATGAAACGGTGCGGCTTAATTGATGATCAAAAAAGGTAACAGAAGATTTAGATAACACTATCAATTAAAGGAGATTTAGATAAAACTAATTAATTAACTTCGCGTGGGTTCCATCATGCAATCAGTGGCGGAACCATAGGGGCAGGGACGATGACTCCACACACTTTAATATATAATATTTATAAAATATTAGATAAATTAAATATATAAAATATACTTATGTTATCATTAGATATAAATAATTAAAAAATAAATAATATTATTCTTACCATTTATACGATGTGTGTCTTAAATTCAAATTCTACCTCCTCATCTCAAAATTTTAAAAATTATATGTATATTTATCATTAATTAAATATTTTTCTTCCATAAATTTTGGAGATATCATATTTTGTGTTATTTTAATATCACCAATATTTCAATTCTAAAAATTAAATATAAAATTTTGAAATTAGCCTTAATTTAAGAAATAATGTAATAATTAGAACCGAATCTTGTCCGAGAAAAAAAGAGGAAATTTTTTTGTTAACCTCCATTTTCTTTTGCTAATCCTATACTGTGTCCACTATAATATTGGCAAAATTTCTGAAAAAATAATAAAAATATTATTCTTAAAATTTATAATGTATTTTATTTTGATTTTTTACTTCAAAGTTTTACACGGAAGTCAATAATTTAAATATATTTATAATAAGATATAAAAATAATTGAAAAGATAAATAATATTATTCTTATCATTTATATTATTTTCTTATTAAATTTAGATTTTATATAGTAATTTAAAATTTTAAAAATTATATGTATATTTATTATTAATTAAATATTTTTTTCGAAGATTTCGGGGATATCATATTCTGTGTCATTTTGATATCACGAATATTCCAATTTCAAAGATTAAATAGAAAACTTTGGAATTAACCTTGATTTAAGAAAAGGTTTAATTAATATAATCACAACCAAATCTTGGTCTTCTTTAGTAAAAGAGAAAAAATGAAAATTCTTAGTTAACCTCACTTTTCTTTTGTCGGAATCTTATCTTGTATACATTATAATATTAACAATTTTTTTTTTTTAGAAAATGATAAAAATATTATTCTTAAAATTTATAATTATAAAAATAATATATATTATATTTACTTTATGTAATTTTTTATTAAAATAATCTTATATATTATTTTATTTTAAAAAATTACAATAATTTAAACCCATGTAACTCACCAAAAATTTATGCTTAATATATAGGCAAACACAGTTTAAGTATGCATGCAACAAAACGTCGCTAAAGATTTTTTTTTTAATAAAAAACGTGGGTTAAGATAATTAATCAATTATTAATATATATATTTACAGATTAATAATTATGATTGTTAACTTTTTTTATAAAACAAATATTAAAAGATTAAAAATTAAGACAATAAAATAAAAAATAAGAATTCATGAGACGGAATAAAATAAAAAATAAGAATTCATGAGACGGAATAAGGATGAAAATCATATTTCTTATCACAATCCTTAAAATTATATATTATATTTTATTAAATATATAAAAAATAATATTTTTAATTTTATATATATATTTAATTATATTTAAACTCAATTAATAATAAATAATGTATTATATATCTTATATTTTATCTTTGTTTTTTATTCTATTAAAACATTATTAATTTTTATTTTATAAATATTATTTGAAATATTTATTTAAGTTTTAAAAATTTAAAATATTATAATTATTTTAAATTAATTTATAATAATATATAATCAATGTTATTTAATATAAAAAATTATATATTTTTATATATATATATATTTTATTTTTCTCTCTTTCATATAAATATCCTTTATTTATTTTATTTATTAACTTAAAATTTTATTTTTTTTAATATAAAATATTTATTATTAGTTTATTTTTATAAAATTTTATTTATAATAAAATATAAAAACAATATTTAAAATATTACTTGAATCTACGGTATCCATTTAGATGTTCTGTCTACATTGGAGATTCTTATATGTCTTCCTTAGAATTTTAAGTGAGTATTATAACTAAATTTTAAAATGTAGATAAAGAATCATGAGAAGTTCTTTGGTTTCTTTTAGTCCCGTTGTTAATCCTACTAATCACTCAATTTTAAAAATTATATGTATAAAATTAATATTTATTATATATATATTATATTTTTTTATTAAAAAATATCTCACGTATTATATTTAATAATTTAAATATAATAAATGTAAATAAGAAATATTTAACATCTTTATTTAATGAAAAATAGTTACTATTATTTTTTTTAAAGCATCCCTTGTGAACCGTAATCCTACGTCTCTCCATGCACTCTTTACTACTAATTCTTGCTTCTAAATTCACAATACATATTTTAATGTTATTTTATTTTAATATTTATTTATTATATATCAAACTTAAAATTATTGTTAATTTAAATATATTTTTGAATAAATATTTTAAAAAATAATACACTTAAATTTTTATAATAATTAATATTTTATTATAAAATTAAAGTATCACTTCAAGAGCCTTAACTTTTATAAGTAAGTTATTTTATTTAAAAAAAATCATAAAAATATTATTCTTAAAATTTATAAAAATAAAAATCGTAACTTCTCAATTCAAAATAATTTTGTTATTTTTTTATTATGAGTTTTACTACGTAATTACTCTTTTATTTTTTATCTTATATTTTAGTCAATTTTTTCATAATTTTTATGTTTTCCATAAATTTATGACTTATTTTAGTCAAATTTTTTCATAACTATTTTTGATTTTAATGTTTATTTTTATAAGGAATTACGATCAAAATAAATGATGATTTATAAATATTTAAAAATAATATTTTTGAACTTGATTTTTTATTTTTTTATTTTTTTATTCATAATTTTATTAGTGAATAAATTAACTTTATAATTTTTATATTTGTAAGTATTTAAAAAAAATGATTAAAACCATAAAATTTATATTCTTTATTTTTTAAGTTTTAAAAAAATTAAACATAAAGGGTTATTAAAGAACTTACAAGTTATTTTTTTTAAATTATTAAATAAAAATTATTACTAAATATATTGGTGATTATTTAAAAAAATTATAAATTATAAAATTAATTATTTAATCATAAATTATAAATGATGAATTAAAATTATTATAAATAATAACTAATTTTTTTAATTTTAATGATCATTGACATTTTATTTAGTATAATTTAATCAATCATTAATATTTATATAAATTTTCTTTTTAGTAAAGAATTGAGATTCTCATCAATTTTCGTGTATTGTTGTGCTAATTGAAATGAAGCATTTCAATTTTGAAAACATAAATATGTACCTTTTAACGATAAAAATGTATCGATTAAACTTTATTTTAGTTAAAAAAATAATATTTTTAAAAATTATAATAATGAAAATAATATATTTATATAAAATTTATATATTTTTATTATTAATTAAAAAGGTTCAACGATTTTATATTTTACATTATCTAATAAAAAATTTAATTAATTTAATTAAATATTATTTTTATTTTTATAAATTTTTACACTATTATTATTTTTAATCAAGTGCATGGTATTAATGTAACTCCTTGAGCAAAGATTCGCATACCTCCCATTATATTCATAAAACAAGTAACAGAAAAGTGAATTATACTTTTTAATCACAAATTTAAAAGTTAAAAACTTTATTTAAAAAAGAAAATCATATTGTTATATTAAATTTTATTAATGTTGGAATAATTATTTATTTTATAAAAATTTATTAGGTAAATACTCAATTGTTTTCACATTCATATTTTCTATTATAAAAATATCAAATTTTTAAAAATAAAATCACAAAATATTAATTAAAATTTAATATCTTAAAATTTGATATATTCATTCATTACAAGTTAAATAATATTTGAATGATCATGGTAAAAATTAGAGAGAGAGAAAATACCTTTTAAAACTTAAGTATTTTTGTTACAATATAACACAAAGTAGATAAAATTATTTAATTTTGATATTTAAAATTAATTTTTTAACTTACTCATTTTCATGTTATCTTTAAGCTCATCAAGTTAGTGATAACGTATGACAATAACAATAAGGTCCAAATACCTATGTTATAATAATCGATTTCTTGTGACTAACAACGATATTTATTGATTAAACATTTTGATGATTGACAACCAGATTTGTATGACCAGTAATAATCATGAATTATATATATTTATTATACAAAATAATATATATGTATACATTTCTTTATAGTTATATACGAGCAATGATTTTAGAATAATTTACATATATATTTTTTACATCTTCTAAAAATATTGATGTGTATTTTTTTATAATTATATATATGTGTAAGTTTTTTTAAATAATATATATGTGTATTTTTTACATATACCTGGATTATTCTCATAAAGTAGTATATGTGTATATCTTTCTATACATCAATTTATTTATTTTTTAAATTATTATAAACGTGTATTTTTTTTAGTTATTTACTTATATATATTCACATTATAAATTAATAATATATATATATATATATATATATATATATATCTAAAACAATGTTCATTAAAATGGATTAGATGAGGTGGTATTTTTGTATTATCATAATGAGTTTTACAAGATATTGATATTTTGTGAGCAATACAGTACCCATGTATTCAGGTCCTAGACTCTGCTTGTTAATCCATCCTCCCCATCTTATAAAAGCATATTTCATCCCCCCCATTTTTTTCCCCATTTTGTGTAATTTTTGTTTTGCTCTATCATATTGCATTATATTTGATAATAATTTTAATTTATAATTTTAAATTTTTGATTGATTAATTAATTTTTTATAATCATCAATATATTTGATGATGATTTTTATTGAGAAAAAAAAAATAAAAATCATTTACAAGTTAATTAGTATGACTTTTTTTTTATTTTTTTCAAAAACCTAAATAATTAAGAAATATTCTGATTATTATTTACAAATATTAGGCTTCTAATTATTTTATTCTAAAATTTATATATACAAAATTATAAAATTTGATTTGTTCTGTACATAAATTATTTTGAGAAAAAAATAAATAATAAAAATTAGATTAAAAAATATGTCCTATTTTGATATTAATTTTTTAAAAATATAAAAATCTAAATCTAAAATCTTTATCAATATACTTATGAATCAATATAAAATATACCTTAAAATCTTATTAATAATAAATATTCTTATGATTATAATAATTTTATTTTTATTGTAATATCTTATTTTTTATTTAATAATTTTTCTATATATTGGGTTTAAAATCTATTATCAAGTGGGCTCAATTATATCTATTGCGTGTAAATTGCGTGTTCTATATGCTCCCAACAATAGCCCCACGTGTCACCAAGTAAATCCATGGATATTGGATCGTGCCACATGACAGAGACGATGAACTGTCGGTGCCACCAAATCTGAGGGCAAAAGGGCCTCTTCCTGGTCGCTCTTCTAGAGTTATAGTTTTGTTAGTTGGCTACATTTATCGAGGGAATTTATTATTTTTTTGTTTGTAAATATATAATAATATAATATTTTATATAAATAATATTTATTATTTAAAAATAAAAAAAATAATACGATTGATTAGAAGAAATATATTTAAAAACAATGAATTATTTATTTTTTATTGACGAGTGGAATAATTTCTTAATTGATTTTTTAGGTAAATGCATTATTTATATGACGGTATATGACTTATCATAGACGTGTATATACAAAATCTTTTCCTTTCGAGGATAATATGGTTAAGATTGGGTCGCCGTAATTGAGATAATTTGGATAATGTTTTAGACTTTCTAACCAAATATTTTAAGATAATATTTTGAATGATAATATAAGACCGACCAACTTTGTTCCAACATTTGACTAACAGTAACAACTTAGGAATGGTAGGCTGGTGGCAATACTCTCATGGCTATTGTACCGACAGGTAATAAGATAAAGATTTTTAAAATAATAGATCAATTTTTTTAAAGAAGGGTTATTGTCAAATTGTTTTTTTTCTTCTTTAAATAAACACTTTACTAATAAAAAATAATTATAATTATAAAGATTTTTAAAATAATAGATCAATTTTTTTAAAGAAGGGTTATTGTCAAATTGTTTTTTTTTCTTTAAATAAACACTTTACTAATAAAAAATAATTATAAATTTAACAAAAAAAAATAATTATAATTATAAATTTTCAGAATGTAAACTTTTTAACCATCATTTTTGATTGATTTCTAAAACATTTTGAATAAAATTTTGTTTAATAAAAATTTTGATTTTGAATTTTTGGTTTTTTAAAGGATTTTTAATTAGATATGTTTGATAATAATTTTTAATTTTTTTAAGAAATCACAATGAGAATACATGATAATTCATAAATCTTTAAAAATAATAATTTTGAATTAGATGGAAGATTTTTTCATTTTTATCAAATATTTTTTAGAGAATAAATAAAATTTTGTAAATTTTATATTTATAAATTTTTGAAAAAAATGATTAAAAATATATAATTTGTAAATAATAATAAAAAAATTCTTTATTTTTTAAATTTTCAAAAAAATTAAAAAATATAAATATTATCAAACAATTTGAAAGTCATTTTTTATTTTTTAAAAAAATTACTAAATAAAAGTTATTGTCAAATATATTAGTAATTATTTTTATAAAAAATCATAAATCATAAAAGAAATTATTTATTCATAAATCATAAATCATAAATCAGGATCATTATCAAACAAGTAGACAAAAAAAAACTAGTAAACTAAACTAAATTTAAAAACTAGATTATGCTGAATATCTGACCCTTTTTTTATTAATTTCAATCTGATCCAATTTATAAAATTTAAGAATTGTTTAAATTAGATCGGACCAAATTTTATAATAAATATATACATAAAACGATTCTTATTTGACATAATATATGATGTAGTTCGAGTTATAGGTATTGCATTTACTTCTTTTATTATTCCGTTAAACCAAAAACATATAAAACAAACAAAATTATACTTGTCAAGTGTCAAAATTAGGATGCATTTGATATAAGAAAAAAATCAACATAGGTTACACAACTAATAATATATTTATTGAATAAATAATTATTTAATTATAACTATATACTTAACAGTTTAATTGTACCTAGATCATACTTTTTTGATTTTATCGATCCAATCTTATACGATATGTTAAGCTTATACAATCCATTTAAATTTTAAAAAAATTAAACCAGATTAAACCATGTCCACCCCTACATAGAAGACTTACGAAAACATAGGTAAACAACACCAGAGATGACAATCATGAAGAAAATAACAAGTTATAAATTAAAAGCTTTGACAATATATTATAAATAAGTCAAAGCCAAAAAAGTAACTTTGCCTTCATCAATAACTTTATTTGCAAATGCTCTTCTATTTTGAGCTTTCCAAACTTCCCAAGAAAGCACGTCCCATAAGAGCAACTCAAAAGTGTCATTAGAAATAGAATGATAATAATCCCAAATCATTGCAAGACTAGAGGAAAGACAATCTCTTATAAACGAGCTACATTTAGATTCAAGTGAGAAAAGTAGAACACTTATAGAGCGCAAAAATACTCAAAAAATAAGTGCAAGATCGTTTCAACATTCGCTCTACATAAAGAATGATAAGAGTGAATTGACATACATTTTCTCAAAAGATTGGAATGAATATACAAACTCTCATTCAAACATAGTAAAAGAAGCATTTTAGCTTACTAGAAAGCTTAAGGTGTCAAATATTGACCAAAAGAGAAGGGGTCATTACACCAAAAGTATAAGTAATATATCCAACTTTCATAACACTTAAGTTAACAAAATCCAAAAGTCAAGCAATTTTGTAACTAAATTTCACCGAATACTATCCGTCGTTATAAAAATGACACACCAAATAGTCACTGTCAACTCTTAAAGGAGTGTTTAGAATATCATCCTAATTAATAAGTCAAAAAGTTTACTTGACAAGAGCAACATTCCAAGAATGAAAGTAATTATTGAAAACAATAAAATCTTAATCAAAGTGAGAGAATTATTTGAAGAGTTAATAGGCTTGAAAGATGGCCTACTTGAAATCCAATTATCTTTTCAAATATTGGTATCATCGTAAGAACCAATATCCCTTATCACCCCCTTTTGAAGAAGTCGAACCTCTAAAATACCTCCAAAGCCCAAGATAAGTTATAGTCTGACTTAACTTTTCAAAAATTTACATCCTTAAAATACTTGTCGGAGTAATGTAGAAAGAAAAGATGAAGGATTAGTGAGTAGTCTCTAACCTTGTTTGGCCAAAAGGGTTATGTTATTAGATTCCACATCTTTGAAGCCAATCCCACCTTCATTCTTGACCTATTTCATTAAATCTCAATTAATCCAATAGATCTTTGACCGTTTGTTAGTGAAGCCCCACTAAAAACTAGCCATAATGAACTTAATGCTTATACAAAGATCACAAGGGAGCTTAAAATATTGCAATGCATAGATAGAAATGATGGATATAACAAACTTAA
Source organism: Hippophae gyantsensis (assembly GCA_030763125.1). Classification (NCBI taxonomy): domain Eukaryota; kingdom Viridiplantae; phylum Streptophyta; class Magnoliopsida; order Rosales; family Elaeagnaceae; genus Hippophae; species Hippophae gyantsensis. The sequence goes on along the minus strand of CM061037.1, from coordinate 12,644,083 downwards.
AAAGGGTCTAACGACTTCCCAAAGATAAAAAGTTGTTTTCCCCAACGACAAACTTTCTTTTGAACCTTGTCCTTGACCAAACCAAAAATTTCTTCTTTTCCCTTCCTACAAAAGCCAATATATCAATGTAATTATCAATGTAATTATCAATGCCCTCAATGCGACTAATTCCTTCTAAAATCCAATGAATTCTTAACCATTCTTTTTGAATGCATTCTTCTTCCTTTAAAGCTTGTTGGAGTTAGGAATGAACTTGAAGGAAAGCTTCCCTACGAGGGATGCAAGTTTTTAATAATAGTAAGAGAAGAAAGCAAGTTTTCTATTCTCATTGTAGAGTTACATAAATATCTATTTTTCATTTGATAACCCTTAAAATACATAAATTAACCTTGCTTCCCAAACGAAACCAACAAGAACCTAAGATAGTAGAATCACACACTTCTTTGATGACATCTTCACATATGATCCAACCATCTTCTCTCAAAGAAGAACCTTGGCTTAGGCTTCACACTTACCATATTGCTAGTGAGAATACCATGTTTATGATTAGAACCATAGCCTTTACCATGAAGAACCTAAGAAAAGGGGTAAAGTAGCTTTAAAGAGGGACTCATAATCACTCTACCGAGTCTTTCTTGAATATAACTGTTACCACCTCATTTTTTGTGTCAAGTAAAAATGTTTCCAAAAGATGGGAAAAAATCTGGTCATGTTGGAGCTCCGTGGATCAATTCGATCCATGATTGATCGCATTGAAAAAAAAAACAAATTGGGTCATGGTTTTGGTTTTAGTGTTAGTAGATGGGTTCGAATCACAATTTTTTGTGTTGATCCACTCTGGATATGTTTCTTTAAAAATAATATTCAAACAATATTCAAGATCCATTTCCCCAAATACTAATCGTCATTTCCATAGACATTATTGTTCGCCTTTGTCCTTCGCTATTGTTGTTCTCCATCGTAAACTGTTGAGGTTGGATTCTTTATTATTTACTTTATATCGTTGTTTTTGCTTTCTCTTTTGGCCATTGTTTAACATCGATATAGCTTCTTAATTCATTCCATTTTTGCTTTCTTTTGTTTACTAGCTCTCTTCCAACTAGTACTTTTGATTTTATGTTGATACTTCTCTAATGGTTTTGCAATATAGTATGAGTAATATTTTTACTAGCTCTCAATATTGCTATTGCTCTCTTCCTTCTCTGTACACGAAGGCACTGGATGCACCATCAAAGGTCGAGAACTAAGTCGCATTTGAAATGCCATTTTTAACTTTTGAGGGACTATTTTGTATTGGATTGAAATTTGAAAGAAATTTTTTCCACTGGCAATGAAAGTCTTACACTAAATTAGCTATCAAACTTTTAAATTATGTCATGTACAATGTTTTGGATTATAAAGGTATTATGGTTTTGGTATTCCTACATATGGGTTATTCTTGTTCAGTAAATTATGTATAAAATTTGAATTTGTATCTCCTAAATTGTTAGTCGTGATTATTAAGAAATTAATAGAATATCTCATCCAATTATAGATGCAATTTGTTTATTTATTCATAATTAACCATTACATATTTGTGGTAGGTTTTGACATAAATGATATATCTGATAATTCGTAAGTATCTTTGCATGATTATCCACCATTAGAAAATCAACACAACATAATTAAAACTTAAGGACATGCAATCTAGTCAGAGTATAATGGTACCTACACAAGCAAATCAAAGTAATGATAGAAGGAAAATATAAAATCCACTACTTGAAACTATTCTAAAAGGAAACTAATATATGGAAAGTGGAAAGCTATTTGTATGTATTGTAGTAGAAATATGAGAAGAGATATTGGAAAATGGATAATCCATTTGAAAAACCATACATAAAATGTCATGTAAGAATAGAGAAGGATGAGGCAAGACAAATAACGTTGAATGCGAGTAAAACTGCCTTGGATAATCCTTAATTACAATATATGCATTTTGATTTAGAAGTTGCAAGGATTGAGTTAGCAAACATGATTATTCTTTGTGAGTATTCATTATCAATGATTGATCACGAGGGATTTAAAAGGTATTCCCATTCCCTTCAACCCTTATTTAAGGTTGCTTTAAGAAATACAATTAGCAATGATATTCTAAAGATTTATGAAGTGAAAAAAAGAGAAGATTATAGAGATGCTAGAGAATAACTCAAGTAGACTGACTATTACAACTAATACATAAATTACCTCTAATCAAAAGAAGGGTTATATGGCTATAAATGCTCATTATATAGATGAGTCTTGGAACCTTAAGTGCTATATTATGAGGTTTATGTATGCTTTATCTCCGCATGATGCTCAAACCAATATGGATGTATTGATGGAGTCTTAAGAAGAGTGAAAAAATGATCACAAGCTATCAAGCTTAGCTTTAGATAATTATCTACTAATGATTCTCTCATAGATCTTATTAAAAAAAAATTCCATGCAATTCACTTCTTTTGGATGGTTCTTTATTACATATGCAATGTTGTGCATGTGTTTTAAATCTAATTGTAACAGATGGACTGGACTAGAAATCATTGAGGATGGGTTTGATAAGATCCGTGATAGTGTAACTTATTGGTCACATACTTCAAAAAGAAAGCAAAAGTTTAAAGAACAAGCTAAACAATTGGATTTTCTTTATAGAAAAAAGCTTGCTCTTATTTACAAAACAAGATGGAATTCAACCTATGTCATGTTATCAATTGTTTTAGCTTACCATAATGTTTTTCTGTGTATGAAGTTGATACTCGATATAAAACCTTGCCTCTTGATATTGATTGAGTGTTAACTGGTAAGGTTTGTCAAAGGTTGAAGGTATTTTATAATGTTATTGAAATATTTTTTTTATACTAAATATCCTACTGCCAACTTAGTGTTTACAAAGATTTGTGAGGTTAGGTTATCACTATTAAATTGATAAACATCAAAACATGAAAAATCATATATATGGCATCAAGTATAAGTATTAAATTTGAAAAATATTAGAATGTCATTAATGGTGTGATGGGTATGGTAACCATTTTAGACCCAAGGTACAAGATGAGATTAAGTAAGTACTATTTTCCTAAGATTTAAGAGATTTCTTCTTGGGAGTATGTTGCTAGAATATGTGACATGTGTTATAACTTGTTTATTGAATATCATCAAGCATATCAAGCTAAGAAAGAGAAACCTGATCGATATTTTGACTCCTCATCATTTTCAAGACATATCGTTCCTATGGATTATAATGATGTTTTGTCAAACTATGACTTGTACATATCAAGGACAACACATTTCGATCAAATCAAGTATGAATTAGAAATCCATCTAAAGGAACTTATTCTACCTAAAAACATTGTTCATCCTAGCAATAAAAGCTCATGGGATTTTGATATCCTAGCTTGGTGGAAGACGAATGGGATTAAATATCCTATTTTACAAATAATATTTAAAGATATTTTAGGGATACTTATATCTACAGTAGCTTCAGAATCGACTTTTAGTACCAATGGAAGAATTATGTCGAAGCATCGTAGTATACTTCACCTAATACAATAGATCTTATGTGTGTTCAAGATTATGAGTAGAGATGGATGATATAATATATCCTATATTTTATTTCTATTTTATCATTTTTATTTAAGTTATTATTTTTTTGAAATATTCATTTAAGTATTATTCAGTACACATACGACACTAAGGTGACGTTTGGTTCGTGGAATGGAATCGGACGGAATCGGACGGAATCAGAATCGGAATCAAAATGGAATGAAATGGAAAGGAAACAATGTTGTTTGGTTTGACCACTGGAATCAAGCTCGGAATCAGGATTACAGTGTTTGGTTTGCCACTAGAATGAAATGAAAAAAGATGTAAATTACCTCAATACCTCTACATTCAGTAAAGTTCAAATAATGTCATTTAATTACTATTTTTTCGTCAAACAAAATACATTATTGAAATCATTATTTTTCTAAATAATTATTACTTAATTAAAAAGAAATAAATTATTAAAATTATTATTTTTCTAAATAAGGTTTAGGGTTTTGAGGTTTAGGATTTGAGATTTAGGGCTTAGGGATTTAGGATTTGGGGTTTAGGGTTTTAGAATTTTGGATTTTGGATTTAGGGTTTAAGGTTTAGGGTTTAGGATTTTAGGATTTGGAATTTGGGATTTAGAGTTTAAAGTTTAGGGATTTGAGGTTTAGGGGTTTAGGGGTTTAGGGTTTTGGGTTTTGGGATTTAGGTTTTAAGGTTTAAGGTTTTGGGTTTTGGGATTTAAGTTTTAGGGTTTAGGGTTTTAGGTTTTAGGGTTTAGGGATTTGTGATTTAGGGATTTAAGGTTTAGGGATTTTGGGTTTAGGGTTTTAGGATTTAGATTTAGGGTTTTGGGTTTTGTGATTTGAGTTTAGGGTTATATTTTGGGTGAGGGTAAAATTAGAAAAAAAAGTTTAGATGAGAATGAAATCATGATTCCTAAAGGAGAAGAAGGAATCGCAATTCCTTCTCCTTTAGTAATCGATATCATTCCGTCCTTCATTTCGCCCAACCAAACACACAAAATGAAAAAAATCAATTCTGATTCATTTCCATTCCCTCCAACCAAACATCATCTAAAGATGTAGATGAGGAAAATGGACAAGATATGATATAATCTTTATTGTTAAAAGTTAATTATAATTGAATTTGAGAATTGATTTTATAACTTAATTTTTTTTAATAAATCATGACTTAATTATTAGTTTACTTATTTAACAAGATATAGTACCATCAGGTGATAGATGAAATTTTTTAGATGCATGGGTTTTTGATAATGAAGAAAATCTTGGGATAATATTCTCCTTCCAACTAATGAGTCTATGTTTTGTCATGTATAGCCTCATCTTAGCCTCATCTTGGGGAAGTGAACAAAAGGCTAATTAGAGGACTAAGTGGGTCGGAAATTGTTGGGTTCATATTCAAAAAAAGGACTATAACTTTTTATGTTTATGCGGTTAGGAAAATGAGCAGTTTTGATTGGATTTGCATATGGTGATGATATCAAGACTATATTGCAGTCAGTAATTGCTCTTAGAGATTTCTTGGATCATATTGCAGTCAGTAATTGCTCCTGACTCCTGTAGCCATGGCTCTTAGCCGTTAGGAATTGCTCAGTCTTTTTTCTTGGTTGTGGAAAGGAACTAGAAGTTTATGACCTCTGTTATACAATCAAACTACTAAGTTACTAGGTTATTCAATTAATCATGATGATAATTATCTTCTTTCTTTGATTTTGGTTTAGAAGATTACTATATTTGTTGTTATTATTAATTATGGCATTGGTGATTTTGTTTTGGTTTGTATTGTTAAATCGGTTTGTTTTCATGATTTAATTGATTTATTATATATATATATATATATATATATTATTAAGTTCGAAAAATATATCCAATTATATTTTATATTTATGTGAGATGATAAATTTAAATAATGTAATCTTAATATTTCAATTATATTTTATATTTGAAATTATTTTATAACAAATACAAAGATTTTGATGTAAGAAATTATAATAAAATACATTAAAAATGTAAAACAAAATAAAAAAAAAGGATTAGTGGATAAAATCATAGATATCTGTGAATCAAACTCATGATTTGATCCAATGATCCATGGATCAATTTAGAACAAATCAAGGTGGATCAATGCACTAATAGACTAGATTGGATCATCGGAGAATATGATTCATTATTACCCTATTCCCAATAAAGCTAAGTTTAAAAAATTTATTGATAAACATAAAGTTTACAACGTGATTGATGATTCTATGAAAATAGAGTAATTAGTGTATTTTTTATTTAATAAATAGTATTTTTAAGGCCTAAAATATAATTTTTTTAATGAAAAGTAATAAAAATATAATTCTTGAGATTTTTCTAGAATTTTTATGAATTTTTTAACGCAGGACTATTAAGGAGCTGCCACGTGGTATGCTACACAAACATAAGAATTGATTGGGCAAGCCATGCGAACATCACGCAATTAGGGATAGCGAATTACGTTACACACGTGCACGTACGAGGGTGTGTTGGACGTGTGATGGCTGCATATTGGGCGTGCACCGATTGCATACGGGCGTGTGCGTGAGACTCAGCATGTATGTACAATTGTGCACTGGATTTTGGCCTTTTTGATATTTTTGATCATTTTGATTCATTTTGTCTAATTTTTTCATCTTTTTAATTTTTCTCGTTTTTTCTCAACATATTTGTGATGTATTGTCTCCAATATTTTTCTTCGAGTCTTTAAATTATTTTTGAACGAAAATACTTAAAAAACAATAAAAATATCTGTTATTCTGAAAATACAAATTTATATAAAAATATGATAAAATCATATAAATATAAATCTATTTAATCAATTAAAATACATTAAATTATGATAATTTTAGTTTTAAGCACTCATTAAGGTGATCAACTCATATTTTTCTTTTCATCAGAGCATTATGCCTAGTTCTTGACCAAGGTGGTCAACTCGTGGTTTTGTTTGAGCACTTTACCTGGTTTACGATTGAGGTAATCAATTTGTATTTTAATTTTGAGCGTTGATTTTTTAAGAGTTATTTCATATGAAATGAATATAATAACCAAAATAGTATATTAAAAACTTTACTCTTATAGGTGTCGATCATTCCAATTGAGCTGGTTGTACTTCAATTAAGGCATTATGATGCAAAACCTCCTCTAGTATATCTTCCACCCTTCTAGGCTCACTCCTCCTTGGCTTCACTTCAATTTCTTTAATTGCTTCTTCAGTTCAAGTTTCTTCAACTCGAATACCAGCCATGATAACTGTTGTTAGTGAGAGCATAGGGTCAAGTGTTTTAGTTTTTGGGGTTTCTCTCTTAAAACTTGGGGTGAATTCTTGAAAATAGGGGCCAAAAATAAAAGTTTGACTTTAAATCCTGAGTCCCACAGTAGGTGCCAAAATGTTGGGAGATAATTCGATTTAGAGAGAAAAACTAGAGAAATGTTAAGGAATGAAAATCCCTTGACCTTGGTTAGGCATCAAATTTATATATATATATATTAGAACATTACATGTATACATGTCAATTATATAATAGTACATATTGTAGTGTGTCAGAGATACATAAGTAAGCATAAATTAACTAAGACTGGACCACCTTGAGGGATAAAGCATATGGCCAAGTCTTAAATGTTTCAAAATGTTCTAGACTTGTAAGGATGCTTGTGGAATTAATATTAAATGCTATTGCACCTCAAGGCTCAGACATTGTGCTCAAGATTAGGACACATCAAGGCTCAGACAAATATCTTAAGGTTAAGGTTCTATAGATGTCACAAAACAGATCATTCCTTATGCTCAAACAATACACTTTTTTTATTTCATTATAGATGCAAAGAAGAAAATCCAACAATTTGCCTCTTAAACCATTGCATCACGATTCACATCTACCATATAATCAACAATCATCAAGATTAAAGATTCTAATAATCAAATTGGGTGTCCTATTAGAAAAAAAACGACCTAGGTGCAAGGGAGCTTCTAAATGATTGTTGGTCAGCGCTTACTTTCATTCTTGTTATTGGTCTAACTCATATGGGCCACCAAACAAAGAAAAATAAAAAAGGGCATTCAACATTCAACATTCAACAATGAAGGCTTGCCGTCAAAGAAGAAAAGGAAAAAACAGTCAAAACTTTGGGTTGTTTGTCTTCGCAAGTTTTGGCTTGAAGGATGGAGCTTTGGCTCTATAAAAGTCTTTGCTTCAATCTCAATATTTACATATCAAAAGCTGAGAGAAAAAGAAAACATAAAGCCTTAGTAGAAAATTTTCTTAGAAAAGAAAATTGAGAGAGCCAATTTGTGAAGTTAAAACCCACAAATTGAAGATACATATTTATTATATTTTTGTGAGAGATCAACCTAGAGGTGAAGTTTGTAATCTCATTTTATTATAGTGAAAGTTTTTAAGTGGCATACGGGTCCCGTGGTTATTACTTTCATTTTGAAAGGTTTTTCCATGCAAAAATCATTGGTGTTATTTTTGTTCTATTTTAATTTGGAAAGTTATCCTGGATGTGTGAAATTTATTTCTTTACAACCATCCATTTTTTTCAATACTTGTTGAGCTTCCACGTGGATACAAAATGTAGACCACGGTGTAAACTAGAAATCTTTTTTAATATGGTTAAATTTATTCATTTATTAATAAAAAGTAGATGATTTTATTAAAATTAATATTAAAGAGTATATAATCATGAAGTATAATTGATAAGAATGTACAATGAATTATTTCCGATCTAAATTTAAATCGTTAATTTCATATTAGAATATAAAACTTCATTTTTGATTTATCGCATTATAATATATAATAAAAATTATATAAAATAAATAAAAGAACAACAAACAATGAGTTAATAGAATAGTGAAATCATACGTGTATTGGTTAAATTAATGAACTTAAATTTAATGTAAAAAAATGAAAAATTCAATTCATACATTAAATCTATAAGTATTAAAACTTAAACTAAAAAAAATATTAAAAAAATTAAAAAATTAAGATATGATTTAAGATTTTAAATTTTAGACAATATTTGAAAAAAAACATCTTGATGAACAATGTAAGACTAAAAAATTAAAAAAAAGTAAATGAAAAACAAAGGGAAAAAAAAATATTAAAATTTTCATATAAAGGAAACATAAAATAAAATACCAATATTACTAAATACAATGCCAAATAATGTATATTAAAATTTTCATATAAAGGAAACATAAAATAAAATACCAATATTACTAAATACAATGCCAAATAATGTCATATTAGATAACGTTAAATTTTGAAGTAAAATAAATTTTAAGAAACTTTAACAATTTAATTGACAAAAACCTTAAATGTGAAGCTTTTAATTAATCTATTTTTTTCTTAATTGTTGTTTTTATAATATTTGTGGTGATATTCTAATACCATATATTGAACAAAAGTTAAATACTTGAAACATATTTGAATTACAGTATATCATAAGTCAAGACTTAAGAAATATTTTTATATTACATATATGACTACAATTCTATATATATAACTAATATTTGTGAAACATGTGGAAAAAAAAAATTATTTTTAACCACTTCACTCACAATTGATATCACTTGTGTTAATATATATATTTTTAAATATTAATTATATATACAATAAAATATCAAGAAATAAAGAGAATAACTAGACACAACATATATTACTACAAATAAAATATATTATTGAAGGCTAAAAAATATAGGAAAAATTTCATAAGTGTTACTTTTTTTGAATAAAAGTATTGTTTAATCCTCTAAATTTAAAAAGTTATTCATTAGTTCTTTTATTTATAAAAAAAATGTACACATTAGTCATTTTATTTATAAAAAAATTATTTATTAATCATTTTACTTATAAAAAGAATCTATAAAAAGATTTTTATTAGTTAATAATATATTAAACAAATATTAATGAATGTATTGTTTTTTATTTATCCCACTCTATTAATCCAAAAATAAAATTACAAACATAAATCATCCATCTTTTATCCCCATCTTGAAATGCCCCTAATAATTTTATTTTTAAAAAATAAATTCAAAATTACTAAATGTCTCTTTTAGATATATTTTAATAAATAAGGAAACTAAATATCACGTTTTTAAAATTAGGAAATTAAATAACATCTTTTATATAAATAAAAAAATAAATATGACATTTCACTCAAAAATATACATATAATTAATTTTTATACAACTTTCGATTAGGATTACAGCCCATATAACCTAGGAAGTTTGCCCTTAATTTAGACCATAATTTATTTTTTCCATAGTTCTACTATTCTCTAGTTGTATGGGGCTATAAAGAGTGAAAGTCTAAATTAGTGTTTTTGTTTTTTTCTTTTTGTTAAGTGGATTTTTCATTCATAAGAAAAATTTGAACCTATTACTTTTATCTTACTATAAACCTCTACTGAGATTTGTTTATAAATTAGATAAATGTTAACCACACTAGTTAGTGAATGTTGCATGATATGTTACACTGACATTTCATAACTTTTTAGATTATGTTGTGTATTGTATTGTATTGTATTGTGAGTGTACTAGTGGGAGAAAATTTAGTGCATAAAAGTGGGAGAAAATTTAGTGCAGTTATAATTCTAATCAATCAACACTTGATGTTTGAAAGTTATGATACACTCTAAATTGTGTCCGTTAATTTTAAAAAGTCAACTAAAAAATAAAAAACCAAAATATACACCTCTCTCACTGCATGGCGCCAAGTCCATTTCGGCTATTTTATTTCTTTGTATTATATAGAACAAGATGGTCAATATTGGGATTGGGAAGTTAGATGTACTTAATATATTGATAAAGTTAGAAGTACTTAATATACTAATACCCCAAACGTTTTAGGTTGATAAAATTTTTTGTTTTAGTATTTTAATTTAAATATTAGTATTTTTTATATTTTTTTTAATAGCAATCAAATTTATTTGTCCCAAAATACTTTTTGTTTTTTTTTGGTAAAAGATGTTTCATTTTAAAAATTAAATAGAGTTGAAAAAATGATTATTTTTTTATTTGAGATCATGTTAAACAATTCTTATCAAAAATTACGAAATAAATCGTTAATTTTACATTTTTAAAAAACAAATAATATAAACAAATATCAAAAAATCATAACACATTAACAATTTTATTGAAATATGATGAAAATATTTTTAATAATTAATTGAAAATAATAGATTGAAAATAATCACAAACGTTTTAATTTTTATTTATTAATTTTTTATTTTAATAAAGAGTGTATCATATAAGATTCATTAATTTCTTAAATGTTAAAATCTAATCAATTATGAACAAATCTTAAACAAATTATATCTCTAATGAATACCAATTTTTTTTTCAAACTTCAATTAATTTCTCAAAAAGGAAACTTAGGTTAAAAGTCCAAAGGTTATTTTAGAGCAAAAAAATTGATTTCAAACAAAAAAAAAATGAGAATTTTTTAAGTATTTTTTTAAAAAAAAGAAAGAATCAAATATAAAAAATAAAATTAGATGTGAGAAATATATATAAGGTAAATAATATACTAGTAAACATAAAATCATAAATTTATATCCTTATCAAAAACACACAACTCTAGATATTATATTAGCATTTAAAATAATATGGAATAAAAAAAAGAAGGGGAACCAAATGCACGTCAAAGAAAAAAAGAAAGAGAACCAAATGCACATACATTCTCACAAACTTGAATAAATATTTTCAACTTAAAAATAGAGACTAAAGAGTTACGTAACTATCTCAACTCTTAAGCATAACTTAGAAAGTTAGCCCTTATTTTTTAGAAGGAAAATAACAAATGTCACTCTTATTATGGAAATTGATTTATTTATAGATTTATCCATCTATCAATTTATCTCATTAACATTCTGTTAATAAATTGTTTCATAATTAATTTACATATTATATTTCCAATTTTACATTTAAAATACATCATTTTATATATATAACAATACTTTTAAATTAAAATATGCATCAAATAATTTTTTAAAAATAATATTTTATGTACCTAATGTACCAATAACTAACTTTAATTTTTATTTCCACTTTTTTATGCTTGTCAAATGTCCTAATAACTTTTACCTACATGGTTGGTGATTGGTTGCACATGTAATAAAAAAATACGTATATATAAAAGATAAATTGGACTTCATAGAATGAAAAAAAAAATAGAATATTTATATTTCTTTAATTTTATATATTCTAATTGATGAGAGTATAATATGCCAATTGCCCATACTTTGTAGTTAAATTGGTACAGCTGTAATAATTTAAGCAAAGGTATAAATTTCAATTCATAACTTCTATACAACCACAATTATGCCTAAAATAAAAATAATTTTTTTAAAAATAATAAAATAACACATATAAAATTTATAAATATAAAAATAATACTTTTATGACTAACTCATAATATTTTTACTATTAAAAAAACAAGACACGTTATTCTACATTAAATATTAATCAATTAAATACATTTCAAATTAAATTACATGTTTAATGTTAAAAGTCATTTAATTTTAACTTGACTAATGTTAGTGGGATTAGGAGTGTTAAATAGGCTGACACAACACAATACGTCACGATCTCTTAAACACTTAATTTACTAATACTCGACAAAAAAGTATAACAATGTCTTTGATCCACGACTCATAATGAATTAAACTATTTGACACGCTAACTTAAAATTGAATTCTAAATAAATTAATATATATGGATAGTACGGTGGATAGAGTTAGTATTGATACATAAAAAATATAAAATTTAATTTTTATTAATGATATTTTTTTAAAATAATGGGTTAAACAGAATATACAAACCATTAACTAACGACTCATGGGTGAACACAACATCTTATTTAACGGATTAATAACGTAAATTTTTTGATATCAATAATTAATTGTTATTATAAATTTTAGAAATATTTTTTGGTGTAATTTTTTTTTAAAAAAACTTTTTTAATTAAGGGTTTTTTGAAAGAGAAGCTTTTATATCTAACCGGTTAATGAATTAAGTAGAATTTATTTTTTATTTTATATGTATGTATATATTTATATATAAATTATTAACTTTCTTACCAAGATTAACAACATATACTTAAATTTAACAAAATATAACACATATTTATTAACTCGGTTTATATAAAACTTTTTCTGTTTGGAGAGCACCATTTCATAAGGACTTTAAGAGGGAAAAACGTCATTCTATAAATAGTGAAAAAAATCATAAAGGAAAAAAATGTGCGAATTAAACCTAATTTAAAAATTAACCCATGCTCGTTATAACTTGTGAACATTATTTACTTCCTTCCCCCAGACGAAAACAAATTCACCTCCTTACTACGTTGCTCCGAGAAACAGATCGAGCGATGTTGCAGTGTATTTTCCTACTTTCAGATTCTGGGTAAGACATTTTCTACAATTCACCAATTCTTAGTATCCTTTTATTAATCTTGAATATTCATCCGATTGATTTCGTTCAATCATAGAGTATCATTAACAACTTGCATCTGATTAGGATTCGATATAGTTTCTGTATCTTATGTGGTTACTTCTTGAGAAATTTCAATGTGATCCAGATAAACTTTTTAGTAGGCGATTGTGAATTATATTTGAATTTGCATAGGGAGGTGATCCTCGAGAAACAGCTCACTGGGCACCGCGTAGACCGCTCTATATGTGACTGGTTTTGGGAACACGTTATTGCTCACGGTGATTCTTCCCAGGTAGCTTTGGCCATCTCCTTTTCTTTTCTACTTTGTTTTGTGAAACTCAACTTTGATTTTACTTAGTTTTTTTTTTCCTACTTCAGTTATGTATAGGTTTAACTTTACCACAATTTTTCATGTTATTATAGTATCTTCCATATTAACCGTGTTTATTGTAAATTGATAGCTACAACCAGTAATTGCTTCACCAACCCATTATCTTTTCCAAATTATTCGTGAGGGGATCACATTTTTAGCATGTACCCAAGTTGAAATGCCACCTCTTATGGCTATTGAGGTAATACTTTATCTATGTGTATAAAAAACTTGTACTTCATTATGTATGTGATGATTAACATTGTGATGCAAATAAAGATAATTAGTATTTTAAATTGGGATTTATCTAGATTCAATTTATTATCTTTTGGATTTCATTTTACCGTATTTTGAGTTTTATCTTTATCAAGTTCGTTTAAGTATTTGTATTTTGTTATTATGCATATTATAGGGCTTATCATTCTATCTTAAAATCAGACTTCGATTAAAAATTGAATATTTGCTCCTTACCTATGGTTCTCCCTTTTTTCCCCCTCTCTGATTTCCGAATGCCTAACTCATGATCTATTTTGTTGAATTTCAATTGTCTTTTTCTTTCACTTTATTCTATTTCTCTCTCTTGTTCTATGTCAGATTGTCTGTTTGACATTTAACTATTTGATTTCTAGTTTCTTTGTAGAGTAGCGGATGTCTTAACTGATTACCTTGGAAGCCTGAATGAAGATTTGGTAAAGGACAACTTTGTCATTGTATACGAGGTATTTCAGTTATTTTATAATATTGATTCTGATATCAGCGAATCCTTGGTATAGTTCACAGGGAAGATCTCTGTTGTGTGAGGAGATATTACCATTTGTTGTGTAGAAGGATATACCCTCACACACACGCAAGAATGGTTACATTGTGCACTTAAATGCAGGGTTAGACTTTGTACTAATTGGAGTAAATTCTAGACTTGCTTTTGAAATTGAGATTTTACATTTTTGAAAATGTCTTTCCTTGTATTAAAAAAATAGAGCATCGAGAAGTTAAACTTTTTAGTTATTCTTCTGATCAGTCAGAATCAAAATTTAATAAATTATGCTCCAATTCATAATGTGTAATCTGCTTATTGCAATTTGCAGCTTTTAGATGAGATGATAGACAATGGCTTCCCTCTCACAACAGAACTAAATATCTTGAAAGAGATGATAGCTCCACCCAATATTGTTAGCAAGGTGTTAAGTGTTGTGACAGGTAACAGCTCTAATGTGAATAACACACTTCCTGGTGCCACGGCATCTTGTATTCCTTGGAGAACAACAGATGCAAAATATACAAGCAATGAAGTTTTTGTTGATCTAGTTGAAGAAATTGATGCAACTATAAACAGGTATGTTTCCAATCTGCTTCAGACGTCTCCTTTTCACGGTCTATTACTCTGCTTGTGTTTAGATTTAGCTAGTTATATGAAGTTTGGATGAGATTTATTTATGAATTTTTAACACGAGGGAGTTCACAATATTGCTGATGAGATAATCTGAACTAAAATTCTAAGGGACGAAATCAAGTTGTATTTGTTATACGAATCAATGTCTTATATTATATGTAATGAACAATGATACTAGACCCTCCTTATAGTATTAGTATTGCTTTGTTTCTGCTCCTGTCATAGCAGTTTCTTACTGTTTACATGCTTCATAGGGATGGAGTCCTAGTGAAATGTGAGATATACGGCGAAGTTCAACTAAAGTCTCACCTCTCAGGTGTTCCCGATTTGACTCTTTCATTTGCAAACCCTGCCATTCTTGATGATGTGAGATTTCATCCCTGTGTTCGGTTTCGCCCTTGGGAGTCCCATCAAATTCTGTCATTTGTGCCCCCTGATGGACAGTTTAAGTTAATGAGTTACAGGTATATGGCACCAAGGAGATGATTGTATTATCCATTCTTGGTCTCATTTCACCTTTTCTCCCCTTTCTTTGAAAAGAAAAATTACGTGCATGAATGCATGCATAGTTTAAATTGCCTTTTTCTTTGCCTTCATACAGGGTTAGAAAATTGAAGAGTGTCCCAATATATGTAAAACCACAGCTTACCTCAGATACTGGGACATGCCGTATTAGTCTGATGGTTGGAGTTAGAAACGATCCAGGAAAAACTATTGACTCAATAACTGTACAATTTAAACTACCTCCATGCGTTTTATCAACTGATTTATCCGCAAACCATGGAACAGTTAACATTCTTGCTAATAAGGTACCGTACTTCCCTTTTGATACTTGTTCATTTAGTTTGTCCCAGGATTTTTCGTCTTCATCTATAGATGGCAGCAGTAAATACCTTAGATCTTTCATGAGTCATAGTAGCATGTTAAACATTAGAAATGTAATGTTCACAGCTTTTATGATTCTTATTTCTGACCGGGTCTATCTTCAGTTTGTTGCCCATAAAACAAAAAGGAAAAGTTGTTAATTTGAAATGATAATTCTTGAACTCTCGTGGAATTTGTCTTATGATACATAGAAATTTCAAATAAACTTATCAGCTCAACTCAGTTTATTTAAAGTTGACTTAATAAGCTTTATGTGTTAAAAAAATTCAACTCACTAGCTCACGAGCTTAATGAGCAACTTGTTTGAGCTCAAGTGAATCAACCCAGCTCAACTTATAATGAAATTATGAGTTAAAAAGGCCTGATTCACTAATTCACGAGTTTAAATGAGCAGTTTATTTGAGCTCATGAGTTTAAATGAAAAGCTCACTTTAACTTATAAGCAGTTCACTAACTTATTCAATAATTTTTTAATTGAACATATTTTTTTGATTGAACATTTTTTTAGATGAATATGAGTGAAGTGTCCCATTACAAAGGAAAAAAAATCATTATTAATTTTAATATATATATATATAATTAAAAATTATAAGAAAATCATAGTGATGATTTAGAGTTAATATTGTGAACTTACATTTGTAGCAGCAGTATTAATGACTTCTTTGTGGTTGATATCGAGATCGAATGAAGTTCTAATTTTATATAATTTTATTTATTTATTTTATTTTTTAATAATTATTTAAATATTTTAAAATAATTTAAATGAGTTTAATAAAAAAAAAAATTAAACGAATTGTCATGAGTTGTCCAACTTAACTTACGAAAAAAGGAGATGTGTTCAGATGATTTAAAAATTAGATAAATTAAGTGAAGTTATAGTTCACTTAAGATGAATTGAGTTCAAACAAATTGAAGTAGTTTAGATCATTTAACACCTTTAATGATATCATTGACATTTTCATTTTTTATTTTAATTCTGATTGAATCTTTATCTTTTATATTGTTAACATTTCCGCAGACATGCTCTTGGTCAATTGAACGGATTCCCAAAGATAAAACCCCTTCAATGTCTGGGACATTAGTGCTTGAGAGAGGACTAGAGCGCCTTCATGTATTCCCCATATTCCAAGTGGGTTTTAGAATCATGGGAGTTGCACTCTCTGGCATTCAAGTAGATAAACTGGATTTTAAGAACCTGCCTATTAAACCGCACAAAGGTTTTAGAGCTTTAACACGTGCAGGTGAATTTCAAGTCCGGTCGTGATGAGTTTCCTTTTGTTGATGCCGCTAGCTGGGAAGAATATTTGTTATTTTTTAACTTGTAATGATGCTTTTGAAATGCCAACTTGGTATGTTTCGTTTGTAAATTCTTGAAAGCTGAGATTTTGTGGTACGAGTGTATTCAATTGAAGTGAATTGTTGGTTAATGTAACTTTTGGTATTCTATCAGGATACCTTCATCCTCTCTATTTACATAATCTTAATTTAAAATTTTTTTTAGTGAAACAAGGCAATTGAATATGTGTTTCTTATTTAGTATTTTTCTTTTTTCTAATTGTTATATACATATAATTCTCGATAACAATTGAAAATATTAAGTTTGTTTTGAAGTGAAACGTAGATGAAACGATAATTGATCTTCTAACAGTTAGGTTATTATATGAAAGAAGTGATATTAGATGCAGGTTATGTATGTATTTTTGTACAATAATATCTTCCTCTTTCGTTATTATTTTTTAATATGAATTTT
This sequence comes from Hippophae gyantsensis, assembly GCA_030763125.1. Classification (NCBI taxonomy): domain Eukaryota; kingdom Viridiplantae; phylum Streptophyta; class Magnoliopsida; order Rosales; family Elaeagnaceae; genus Hippophae; species Hippophae gyantsensis. The sequence goes on along the minus strand of CM061037.1, from coordinate 12,626,665 downwards.
GAAGGATTAAATTTTTTCATCAAGAAATATATATATATTAAATAATTTATTACACTATTATATTATTATATTTTAATCGTTACGATTAAAAATAGTTATTTTTTTATTATGTTTTTGATAAGTTTCAACGATTAAAATATAATTATGATCTTTGATAATATCTATATATCTAATAATAATAATTCTGATAGTAAATTATGTAATATTTTTTTATAAATTATCATATTTATTAAATTAATCTAATTTAATTAATTATGTATTATGAATTTTTTTTTAAATTGAATCATTTAAAATCAATATAATTATTGATTCACGTAAAATTAATGTATTATAATCGTACTCAAAAAGAAGAAAAAAAGTCACTCTTAATTGCATCCCATTTATAATTTGATAAGAAAAATCACAGTTAAACTTTCCCGTACTCCTTCGTAGCCACTTAATTGTATCATTTGATAAAAGAATATTGTAGCAATGCTGGCAATTCCTTATCCTGTTATCCATATTATCCAATGTGATATCTCTAAAAACGATGTAATTGGCATAAAAAAAAAATGAATTAATTATTTTGTGGTTGCCTCTTCCATTTTATAGCCGAGAGATAATTGAATCTCATGACCCAAAATATCACGAGTGTTATTTAGGTCTGTATTTTTTTTCGTGAATGTTTTTAATTTTTTGAAAAAAAAAATATCTTTAATGATATTAGTTTTATACGTATTATTAAAAATAATTTTAATTAATAACGATATTAATTTTTTATCTACATATTTTTTTAAATTATTAAAATATCTTTAAAAATTATAAAGTCAAAAAATTTATTTATTTACTCTATTTATTATAATTAAAAATAGAATATTTAATAAGTGAAAAAATATACATCAAATTAAAATTTTATTTAAATTAAAAATAATCATAAAAATATACTTATATTATTTCATTTCTAAATCATATCATTTACTCTTTTTGCTAATTTTTTAAAAAATATTTATTATTTTTAAATTTAAATAAATTTTTTCATTTTATTGTTGATATTTATTGATTAAAAAATTAATTAAATTGAAAAAAAATCTTTAAATTTTTTTACAATTATTTGTGAAAAATTAACTACTTAAATTTTGATTTACTTAATATAATTAAAAAATTACTTACTATTCATGTAATTAAAAATTACTTTTTATTTAACAAATAAATTATTATTTATAATAATTGAATAATTTATTATAAAATGATACAATTATAATTTATTCAAGTTAATTAATCATTAACATTAATTTCATTTAATTTATTTTTAATGTTTTTAAATTTTTATGAATTAGTTTAATTTTTTAATATTATTATTAATTATGATTTTAAAATTTTATTTTTTATCACTATATTTGAAACTATATGTAAATTTAATCTTTAATTTTTTTAGAAAATAATAAAATTAAAAAAATTACATAAAATAACACATTTTAAACTTATAATAAAAAATAGAACTTTCATAATATTGAATAGAATATAATGAATATCTTTTAACATTAATTGAGTCTAAACTATAGTAATTATATTTAAACATAATCCAATTAAACAAAGTTTTAAATAAATGATGTGAAATTTTTTTAATAATAAAAATATATAAATTAGATACAAGATATATTATATTTTTGTTATAAATTTTTTGAACACTATTTTTACTCTTTTTAAAATATTAAAATTAATAATTTTATTATACATTATCATTTGAAATAAGTAATAGAAAATTATTTATTGTATGTATTTTAATTTTTTTTAATATATATTTAATTTATTAGATATTAATTTATTATAATTAATTATTTAATATTAAAAATAAATAAATTAAAATTTTATGTTGATACTTTTTAATTTTAAAGATGTTACAGAAATATCTTAAAATAACCGTACATAAAGTTAAGGGATTCTTTAATTTAGAAGTACAAAAATATTTGTGAAAAAAAATATGAACTTCAATATTGATATTTCTCCTTCCAAGGCTGGCCTTTCGATTTCAAGACATTTTTTGGGGTCAAGATTTCAATACATTCTTGTGTTTGTGTATATAAAATTAAACCAAAACTAACTCCCAACTATTTTGAGCCATTCCTATTCTTTTTCTTTTGTTGTTTGCTTTTCAAAATTTTCAGACACCATGATCCCTTCTTCCGATTAACTGTATTAATCCAATTATTAATCTGTCTCATTAACTGTGATTTGCAAAAACACTAAAGATTTTACGTAGCTGTATACATGCACATGCGTATGATTCTAATTTCTAAACATCTCATTTCCTTCATTGCTTTACCATTTGATTTTTCCTATCATTCACCAACCTGATTCTTTTTCATGAATACTGTCAATTTTCGTGGGCATTCAACCATGAAGCCCATTTCTAGAACCCTATTTGGACGTCGAATTTCGGCATTTTTCGGTTTGCCACCGGCAAAATGCGAGCATAACTTAACTGCTCTTGGCAATTCAGCCAAGTTGGGCTGTAATTTTGAAAATAATTTCCAATTCAAAGCCACCCCTTTTCGTATTTTGGGTTTTAGATCAATTTTGGATAATACCCAGAATGCTTTTCGGGTTCCAAGTTTGAGTTTTGGCCAAGCTGGGATGGTATCTAGGCCTAATTTTGCTGGTACAATGAGTAAAGGTACATTTCTTACATCTTTTGTTGCCTCCATGTATCATAATCTTTCAACGGTTATTGAGAACCGTGTGAATGAGAGTAACTTTGAGAGGATTTATGTTCAAGGTGGATTAAATGCCAAGCCTTTGGTAGTAGAAAGAATTGATAAGGATGAGAATGTTGTGGGAAGGGAAGATTCTAGTTCAGAAGCTGATGGTGAAGAAGAGAATGCAAAAAACCAAAAGGGTTTAAGTGAATCTGTGGTTAAGAGTCCTACAAGAGAGAAGACATATGCTGAAAATGAGGCATGGAGGTTTCTGAGGGATGCCGTTGTAACTTATTGTGGGAGCCCTGTGGGAACTGTGGCTGCAAATGATCCAAATGACAAGCAACCATTGAATTATGATCAGGTCTTTATACGTGATTTCATCCCGTCTGCCTTGGCTTTCTTGCTTAAGGGAGAAGATGAGATTGTGAGGAACTTCCTTCTTCATACTTTACAATTACAGGTAAAAGGCTTCACTATCACTCTTATTTTTATTTTTGTATCTGTCAAGTCGTATATGTGACTGACCATTAAGTGGAACTGTGTTTTATTCTTCATTTCTTATTATAAGTTGTGATTTTTATGCCATTCACCTGTCTCTCGTTTAGTTATCGCTAATATGTTGGTAAATTTGGTGTGCATATTGTTTGTTGCAGTCATTGCTTTGGAATTCTGGATTTGTTTGGTCAAAAAAAGCTACATACATGATAATTTAGTTGATGGGTTAGGAGTTTTCCTTTTCTATGACCATAGTAGTTATCCATGTTTGGCTTGTTATTTTTGTCGGGGAAAGCAGATATTTTGGCATGTTTTTCATGTTCCTCACATAGTGCATATGAACAATGAACCTCGATTTGAGGGGTGTTTAACAAACGTTCATTTATTGTCCTTGCATATTTGTAGCATGGTAGTAACTTTGCTATAAATACAGCCTTTTTATGTCATAAGAAAAGAAAATTGACTTTCAGACTTCATTTACCACCTTGAGGGTTTTAATTTTGAAAGTTTGAGGTTATAAGTAAATAGTAGAACAACTTGTCTTCAAAATTATTGTGGTTATTTTTCTGGTAACGAGGAATATTTTAATTGTATGGACCTCAGTGCTTGTGAATGAAACTGTGCAGTATATCTGATTCTTAATTTTTTGCTTTGAACACAGAGTTGGGAAAAAACAGTTGACTGCTACAGCCCAGGGCAGGGATTGATGCCTGCAAGTTTTAAAGTCAGATCCGTGCCTCTTGATGACAATAAGTATGAAGAAGTTCTAGATCCAGATTTTGGTGAATCAGCTATTGGCCGAGTTGCACCCGTAGACTCAGGTTAGTGTCCCCAACATTAGTGTGGTAATAGCACCATCTCTTGGTGATTAGATGTTTCAAGCAGTCTGAGGATTTTTGAGCAAGCATCTTCTTATAAAGAAGGTTCTCAAACATATTCTTCTCTTTTTGGATTGAAATGTTTAGGCTTTAATTATTTATTGGAACTTTTTTGATAGGACTATGGTGGATTATTCTATTGAGAGCTTATGTAAAAATCACTGGTGACTGTACATTACAAGACCGGGTGGATGTTCAAACAGGCCTAAAAATGATCCTGAATTTATGTTTAACCGATGGATTTGATATGTTTCCTTCTCTCTTAGTCACTGATGGTTCCTGCATGATTGACCGAAGGATGGGTATTCATGGCCACCCTCTCGAGATTCAAGTAAAAATTGTCAAATAATACTTTGTCTAAATCATGGTGATATAGCCAATACTTTTTTTGCTTTTTTTGCTTGCACTATTGAATTTTTCTGTGTATAACACTAACTTTTGATTAGTGGCATTAAGAAGAATTAATCCATTTGGGGAAAAAAATGTGGTCAAGTTTATGTGGCAGTAACAATTTCTCTAAGGTCCAGATTGTTTGTGGAGAATATGCAGTACTTTTATTTTCCTCTTGCTTTACACAAGAATCACCTAAATTTTGTTAGAACTCTGGATGTAGAGAAACTTTAAATTGTGTTTGCATGCCTCTTCTATCTATTTTCATACATTATTCTGCATTATTTTTTACTTCTTTGTCACGTGAGTGCATATCTTACAAAATTTTACTTTGTCAAACCATTTTGGCTACATCTTTGTGTGACCTCACCCACGGTAATTTCTTCAGGCCTTATTTTACTCGGCTTTACGCTGCTCCCGTGAGATGCTTGCTCATAATGAAGGATCCCAGAATTTGGTAAGGGCCATTAATAACAGGCTTAGTGCTTTGTCATTTCACATAAGGGAGTACTATTGGGTGGACATGAGAAAGATCAATGAGATCTATCGGTATAAAACAGAAGAATACTCAACGGATGCTACCAATAAATTCAATATATATCCTGAACAAATTCCTTTGTGGCTAATGGATTGGATTCCAGAGGAAGGTGGCTATCTAATTGGCAATTTACAGCCAGGTCACATGGATTTTAGATATTTCACACTTGGAAATCTGTGGTCAATTATTTCTTCGTTGGGTACGCCAAAGCAGAATGAATGTATACTAAATCTGATTGAAGCCAAATGGGATGATCTTGTGGGGCATATGCCACTCAAGATTTGTTACCCTGCCTTGGAGGGTGAGGAATGGCGTATAATCACTGGCAGTGATCCTAAAAATACGTAAGTTTGAAATTGTTATATGCTTCTATTGCAAATACTACATTTAAGGTTTGGTCACTTTTCTAATTGCCTCTAAAATATATTCTTACAACTATTACAGCTCCTGGTCATATCATAATGGTGGATCTTGGCCTACACTCCTATGGCAGGTTAGCCTGGATTTAGTCTCATTATAGATGTTTCATGAATTGCTTGACAAATGCGGACCTTTTAAGAAAGATTTTGGACCTTAAAATGCCTTTCTTGATATTGATTATAGGTCTTTCTTAGTGTATAATCATCAAGCATTCAAGTTAGCTCCAATGCGGGAGAAAAAATATACTCGTGCATAATTAGCATTCTCTTCAATTTATTTGTTTATTTAGTTGTCCATTACTCGTATGACCTGCTACCTCAAAAAGGATTTGTTAGAAAACCAACTGTGATCGGAAAAGAAACAAATATTAAAAAATGTACCATTCCTTCATTTCGCCCGGGCATTAGATATGTGTTATGTAGAAGCTTTTCTGCATACTTAATTGGTTCTGCTCTGTATGTCCATATATTTTGTATATTGTCTTTACATGTTAAAACTGGTCCTCTCTAAATTAAGAGTTATTGGGTCCTTTTCTTTGAAGAACACTTGTCATTTCCTATTTTCAGTTCACATTAGCATGTATAAAAATGGGAAGATCAGACTTGGCTCAAAAAGCAGTTGCATTGGCTGAGAAAAGTCTTCCTGCAGACCGTTGGCCTGAATATTATGACACAAGAACAGGGAAATTTATTGGAAAGCAAGCTAGGCTTTACCAGACATGGACCATCGCTGGGTTCCTTGCTTCGAAAATGCTGTTGGAGAATCCAGAAATGGCATCCTCATTATTCTGGGATGAGGATTATGAACTCCTTGAGATCTGTGTTTGTGCATTAAGCAAGACGGGCCGGAAAAAATGCTCGCGTGGTGCGGCCAAGTCTCAGATTCTTATTTACTGAGATCCATTCTTTCAAAGGCAGAATGTCTTTATACTATTTCTGTACAGCAACAAGTTTTAGGATAGGTAGTATAAAAAAATATAATTAATTCTTAGAAATATTGAATTGTATCATAACGCATACCTGTTACATAGATGAATAATTTCTAATAACATGTCTTATTTGATTATTTTTTTCATTCAATATTTTCGGGTCAAAACATTATTGATTGCCCTTGACGTACACAGATGCTAGAAGCCTAGAAACCAAGAAGTCTTTTTTTTTCCTCCTATTTTCTTAACTATTATTAGAATCACTTTTACATATTATTTTAGGCAAAAGATAACAATAATCACAAAATTTATAAAAATTAAAATTAAAATATATATTTTTTTAAATTTGATCATTTGTTGTAAATTTTCCATAACATATAAATTGAATTATTCTAACTATCATAACCAATAACTTTGAGTGTATTTGTCTCTTAAAAAACAAAATGAATTATAAATATGTAATTGTTTGTTTAAAAAAATAACAAACAATTAATAAATAATCAAAACACTAGTCTAAAAATTATAGTACGTATCATTTTATTTTTTTAAAAAGGAGTGATACTACTCCAAAAATTACCATTTTCTTTTTACAAAGAGATAAACTTTCTGTTTATTGCATTTCCCTCTCTTTTCATTTTGTCAAATCTAGTCAAAGACTATTAAAATCCCTTTACATTCGAAAATCCCGGAACCCCAAAATGCCTCCCAAAACAAAACCAATCCCCAGTTCAAACGGCAATGCCAGCATCTTCAAACCTGGCTCCACCGTTGAGGTCTGCTCCAAAGATCCCGGTTTCCATGACTCCTTCTACTTGGCTACCATTGTACAATCATGCTCTTCCAAATCATTCTTGGTCGAGTACAAAACCCTTATGGCCGAACCAACACAAGTAACCCAACTCTTGAGGGAAATTGTCAGTTTTACTGAAGTTCGTCCACCACCACCACGAGAGGCCAAGTGGGATTTCAGAGTAGGCGATAAGGTCGACGCTTACCACAATGACGGGTGGTGGTCAGGCGTTGTTACTGAGTGTTCGGGTAATGGGAGGTTCTCTTTGTTCTTCGAGTCTTCCAAGGAGAATATTGAGTTTTTCAAGAAGGAATTGAGGCTCCACCTCAACTGGGTCGATGGGAAATGGATTTCACAAGTGAAGGATGATATCAAAGAAGAAAATGAAGGAAAGGTGTGACCAGTTTTTATATGCATTTATTCAAAATAACTATTTTATTGCTTGTAGATTTTTTTTTGTTAAATAGATTTTTCTACCACCAAACATTAGTTTTTGGAATTTTTACAAAAATAATATTGAATTTTGATTTGTTATATCCATAACATTAAACTTTGTAATTTTTACAAAAATATCATCAAATTTTTTTGTTGTTTTCATATTATTAAACTTGGTTTTACCAGTTAGGTGGTAAATACCATTATCATTGTTTTTGCTTTTACTTTGTATAGTTCTTTTGAAAATGAGTTTGGTGGTTAAATTATTGAACACGTTTAGTACAGTTTATACGTATGGTAGCTAGAAATACAACTTTTAAGGTTTACTTTGCGTGTAACTATATTACCTGATATAGCCATTGTAGCTCATTTAGATTTGTCAAATATGGAATGGACTGCTGCGAAATGGATTGCTATGATCTTGTGAATTGAACGTCTACTTGTTGCTGATACAAGTAAAATCCATACTGATAAATTATATAGGGAATTGTCAAAATACTAGTTAAGACTTGTCTCTTTTGGTTTACCATTACAGGGACTATGTTGGAAAACCCTTTATTTTCATGCTTATGCCTTTCAAAATATCTTCATAGTCAAAGATTTTTACTTCTGACTAAAAAAAAAGAAAAGAAAAGAAAAACCCTGGCATAATGAAAATTTGGCTTCATTTAAGTCCACTTTGTACCAAACTCTTGCTAGTGATTACGATTGATCCAGCAGTAGTCAATGCTTGAGCAGGATTAATTAATTGAAACCTCATCCAACTTATTTCTTTTCTAGATTGAAGCTTACTATAATATAATTAATTCTTAGATAAGGGAACTGTCCTTTTTTGTTTTTCTTCATATAGTCAGCACTGAACAAAATATCAGATTAAAGATGTATGTAGATACTTAGATTTATCATTATTCGTTATAGCTAATGTTTTGAATGCAACATATAAGTGACCTTTTTGGAATTCAGCAAAAGTATGATGTATTTCTGTTGTTTATCCATTTTATATTTTTGTGTATCACTGTATTATCTATGTTGTTTTTAGTAGCAAACTCAGTTTCATATTAACTGCAGAAACTGCCAATTACTGTGGATTGTAATATAGAAATTAGAGAAGAGAGGTTTAGCAAGGGGACAGAGGTTGAGGTTACTAGTGATGAAGAAGGTTTTCAGGGTGCTTGGTTTACTGCAACTATCGTGGAAGCTAAAGGGAAGGACAAGTTCCTTGTTCAGTATCATAGCTTAAGAACGGATGATGATTCAGAGTTTCTGAGGGAAGAATTTGATATCCTGCATATTAGACCTCATCCACCTGAAATTACAGTTGATCATTTTAAATTACTTGAAGAAGTTGATGCATTTCACAACGATGGCTGGTGGGTTGGTGTGATTTCAAAGGTTCTTAGCAAGTCAAGATACATAGTCTACTTCAGGTCCTCTCAGGAGGAAATCGAATTTGAGCATTCTGAATTAAGGGTACATCAGGACTGCATAGATGGAAAATGGGTCATGCCTTCTCTGGTATACTTTCTCTCTTCTATGAACGTCCATCTATTTTCTTTATTTGAATTTTGAATTCCCAGTTTCTTTCTCTTAACACCGGCTAGTAGAACTCTTTATTCATGTGAAGGCTTTCTGAATTAAGTAATTAGCGTCAAAGTAACAACAGTAGGTTACTGGTCAACAAGCTTGCCTATTTTCCGTAGTTGTTAATGACCAAATTAATATACATCACCTTAATTTTGAGAAACAAAGTATAGATCTTTAAAAACTTTCCCAGAATCAAGCAACATGGAAAAATTTTAATTGGCAAGATGAAAATGAAGGGAGCTAAAGGTTAATTAAAGTGGGGATGAAATATCCCATTAAGTTTCCAAAAACCCTTGCAAGATTGCTTTGATCTTTACTTTGGCAGATAATATAGGTGACTAAAATTCATGAAGTGATATGTTTTACTCATTTCAGCGCATCTTGATTTTCATAGCAGTTTCGTTCGTATCTTGAAGATAATAGTTTGCATAATGCCATAATCAACTGTTTGTAATCATTGTTCTAATATTGCTAGTTATGAATCCTATGCAGGCTTTAAAGTTGTGATCTCAATCTCAAGTGAAAATGACACTGAATTATGATGTAAATCTTACAAATTGATGTCATAATGTAGATTGCATTTGCCATCTGTTGCTTTATTGTTCACGTGATAATAACTTATATTTTCACTAATCTCTTGCCTCATGACGTAAACTAGGGCTGTAATGTTTCTCCTGAAGGATTATTGTAGTGTAAGCCTTTATCTGCTGGTTCTATTTTCTTTTTCTTTGAAACCTTTGACATGCCCGAGTATCATCAAAACCAAATACAGAAGATAAACCAAACAATTGAAACGATTAAGCTCAGAAAGAAGGTCAAATTTATACTAATTATAACTGTATTTTTAAGTTCAATGGTATGGGTCATAACTACAGAATATGTAAGTTAAAATTTTCTAAAATCCTATATTTAATAGAAATTAATTAGAATATTCTAATTAATTTCTATCAACAATCTCTAGCTGATTATAATTGATGTAAAAAATGAGTCTAATTATCTTAATTAATAGATGATTATAATATTAGTTATGATATTATCCTAAGTTGTTATAATTATAAGTAGTAAAAAATGGAGAATAATTTTCTTTAGAATAACGTGCAAGTCAATACACATTCTTCTTTGGTTGGAGATCTTGGTCCGTATAACAACAAAATATAATACCTTCATCTACTCTGATAATGAAATACAAAAAACAGAAAATAAATAATGTAGTAGAAAATACAATAATGATTCCAAAGCACGTGACAAACATCAGATAAGCAGAAAATATTTAATTTCTTAATCCAAACATGCACTGAATACAATCAAAGCTAGTCATAAAACAGTTGTTCGAAAAAGAAAAAAAAGAAGCTAACCATAAAAACAGAACCACCAATGAACCTCTATATTAATAAATCTAATTTTAGCAACAAAAATAATAAAAGTAAATAAATCTAGTTTTATTTAATTAAATTAAGAGTAGCAATATTGAAGAAAAGCTTAATTTAGAAGGCATTCAAAAGGGAAAACATAAACAGACAAAACCAGTCTGAACAGCTCAAAAGCTTTGTTTTTTTTTTTTTTTTTGCCTTTTCAAATCTCTCAAAATCTTTAAACTTCCTTAACTTGAACAGCTACACCATCAGCTTCCTTCACATCCTTATTACCCTTAGCATCTTTACTTTCTTCAATTTCAAAAGCAGTGTGAAGAGTATAGAGAGATAAGAAGAAATAATGATTTAATGTTGTATTGGTGTTTATTAGAATGTACATAGAGAACCTTATTTATAGGGTTGTAACAAGTGTAGTACAAGTGAAATAATAAGTATAGTACAAATGTAGTAGAAGTGAAATAGTACAAGTATAGTACAAGTATAATACAAGTATAGTACAAGTGAATTACAATATCAAATATAACTTAACATCTCCCCTCAAACTCAAGGAGGAAGAGAAACAATCAACTTGAGTTTGGAAACTAATTCTTGAAATCTGCCTAGTAGATGAGATTTGGTGAAGATGTCAGCTGCTTGATCTGTGGAGGATATTGATTTGAGACAAACAGTGTCTTGAAGAACATGTTGACGAGCAAAATGACAATCAATCTTGATATGTTTTGTTCGTTCATGAAATACATTATTGTGAGCAATCTGAATAGCACTCTGATTGTCACAATATAGAATAGTTGCAGTTGATTGGAGAACACCCATATCAGTAAGTAACCAATGGAGCCAAATAAGTTCTTGAGTGGTGTCAGCAAGAGCACGATATTCAGCTTCAGTGCTGGATCGAGAAATGAGGGATTGTTTCTTGCTTCGTCAAGATATGAGAGAGTTTCCAAGAAAGAAACAATATCTAATGGTAGAGCGACGATTAGTTGGGTCACTTGCCCAATCAGCATCAGAGTAGGCGAAAAGAAGAAGATTAGACTTGTTGGAGAAGTGGAGACCGTGAAACATGGTGCCTTTGATGTAGCGGAGAATGCGAAGAACCGTAGTATAATGGGTAGACCGTGGAGCAGACATAAATTGACTAACCAGATGAACAACATAAGCAATGTCAAGATGAGTGACTGTGAGATAAACAAGAATGCCTACTAGTTGTCTGTACAATGTGGCATCTGAGAGAATAGTATCATCTAATGGAGTAAGTTTGACATTGGTTTCTAGAGGTGTTGATGCAGTTTTGCAATCAGTAAGGCCAACCCAATTAAGAATATCGGAAGAGTACTTTGCTTGAGAGAGATAATATCCTTGAGAATCAGATGAGATTTCTAGGCCCAAGAAGTAGTGGAGACGACCAAGGTCTTTCGTTTCAAATTGATGGCTCCAAAATTACTTGAGATCAATAATTCCATTAGAGGCATTCCCTGTTATGATCATATCATCTACATAAAGGAGTAGAAGTGTTACACTAGTGGGAGTCTTTCGAATAAAGTGAATAGGATGGGAAGTGAAGCCAAAGTCAGTAAGTGTAGAGTTGAATTTGGCACACCAAGCCCGAGGAGCTTGTTTGAGGCCATAGAGAGCACGACAAAGTCTGCATACTTGATGAGGTGAATGAGTGTATCCAGGAGGAGGTTTCATATAAACTTCCTGAGTTATGTCTCCATTGAGAAAAGCATTTTTGACATCCATTTGAAACATGTTCCAATTTCGGGCAGCAGCAACAACAATGATACTTCGAACAGAGGTGAGGCGAGCTATATGTGCAACAATTTCTTCATAGTCGATTCCATATTCCTGTGTAAAACCCTTTGCAACCAGACGGGCTTTATATCGTTCCACAGACCCATCTGAATGAGTTTTGATTTTGAAAATCCACTTACAACCAATCAGAGATTTATTAGATGGAAGATCAACAAGATCCCATGTATGTGCTTTTATTAATGCTTGTAATTCATCTGTCATAACTTGCTGCCAATGAGGGTTAGAACTAGCTTCTCTATAGTTTTGGGGTTCATGATGAGACAAAATAGTAGAGAAACAATGGTAATCAAGAAGATGAAAAGGAAGACTACTTACACGTGTAGAACGACGAAGTGATGACTCTGATGTGAGAGACAAGGCAATAGGATGAGGATTACTAGATTGTGAGAGAACATGTTTAAGAAGACTTTCAAGTTCTTGAGTAGAGAAGGTAAATTTGTCATGATTATCCTCAGAAACAGCAGCAGTGATAGATGAGTTACTATTTTTACCTGAAACATGTTGAGAGGGATTTCAAAAGCAATCTCTGTTAAAATGTCCTGGACTCTTGTGACAATATATACATACTCGAATGGGACATATAAGAAGCTCATGATTGGGGTTGTGACAGTAGGTGCAACCTTGATGTTTGAAGTCCTCTTTAGAACCTCATTTAGGGCGATAAGAGGGGGTGATAAGAACAGAATCTGTATGATGAACTTTGAAAACCCTCATCCGAGTTTCTTCAGAGCGAAGCTCGGTCACAATAGTATCTAAGGATGGAAAAGGACTCTGATGGAGTAAGGAAACCCGAACAGGTTCAAATTGATCATGGAGAGCCATGAGAAAAATAACAAGACGTTGGTGATTACGGTAAGTTGCAAACATCTCAGCATCAATCTTGTTCGTCCAAGTTGGTTCAGAGAGAGCGAGTTGATCTTAAATAGTATGCATTTCAGAGAGAAATTGGTTAATGGTTTGATCAGTCCTTTGGCGTTTGGTATTAAGAGTTGTTAGAAGCTGATATTGGTTGGCCAAATTTGTTATAGTGAAGCGAGACTCAAGAAATTCCCAAACTTCTTTGGCAGTGTCAAAACGCCCAAATTCACCATGGATGGAGGGTAAGGTGGTGTTATGGAACTAGGTAATAATTTGATGATGTTTACTCTCCCAGTCTTCAAGGCGGTCAGTAAATAAGGAGTTGTTTTCAGTGATTTCTTGGATGGGTATAGAGATATCACCAGTTATGAAACGCCATAGCTTGCGTCCTTTCAAGAAACTTTTCATTGCTTGTGCCCAAGCTAGGTGGTTAGTATCATCAAGGGTGGTAGAGATTGGTTTTGGGATATCATTTCGGTCCATTTTAATGAAATAATGGAGGAAATATAAAGCAAATATATAGAAACAGTATAAAGGAGATATCCTTAAAAATGAAAAGAGGAGTTGAAAACAAGCCTGGAACCGGGTTGAGGTGAACCAAGTTGGAGTGAGTCGAGTTGAGGTGAGCCAGGTTTGGAATGAGTCGGGTTGAGGTGAGCCGGGTTTGGAGTGAGCTGGGTTGAGGTGAGCTGGGTTGGGGTGAACCGGGTTGAGAGTGAACCGAGTTAGGGTGAGCCGGGTTGGCTGTGATGAAAAGAGGCGAAATTTTGATAGAAATTTTAGAGGTATATAAAGACTCTAATACCATGTGAAGAGTATAGAGAGATAAGAAGAAGGAATGATTTAATGTTGTATTAGTGTTTATTAGAATATACATAGAGAACCCTATTTATAGGGTTGTAATAAGTGTAGTACAAGTGAAATAATACAAGTGTAATACAAGTGAAATATAAGTGAATTATAATATCAAATATAACTTAACAAGCAGAAACATGAAATGATCTAGATAGTCCAGAAGGAGTTTGAAAAGTGATTTTTCCAGTTGTAGGATTATCAACATAAATATCACTCACTGAAATCCAAACCAAAAGCTCTTTGGTTTTGACACCAGTCAACTTCTTAATCTTACCAACAGCTGTGACTTCAGTAGCATAAAAAACCAACTTACCAATCTTTTGAAATTTGTGGATTGTGGTTTTTTTCTGCTTAAGCCAAACAAATCCAGTTTCTTTCACATACCCACATTCCTCCATGTCTTAAAGAGGAAGGAGACCATTTGGTAGACCTACTTCTTTCAGCAAGAACTTTGATTTCTCTTGGCAGATTTCATCACCTGTGTACACTTCAGCTTTGGCCTTTATCTCTTTTGTCACTAGAGACATTTTGTTAACTCTTTGGATTTGCGAACAAAATGTGATATATGAGTTACAAATCAATGTGGGACAATTGGAAGATTGTGGGTTTCATAATATATTGGTAAAGATTTGAACTTGCCCTTGTATTTCCGGAAAAATATCCAACGTGCCTTCTCATTTGCCCTTGAATCTCCTAAAAATTGCAATAAGTAGAATATATAGGTGCTGCATTGAATTATGAAATGATGGTTAGCTCAACAACACTTTAATTTTAACATTTCCTTTCAGATAATATTTTTTTTTTTTTTTTAAAAAAGACAGACAACTCAACAACGCTTTAATTTTAACACTTTCTCTCAGATAATAATTTATTTTAAAAAAAATCTGTTTCTTCGAATATTTTTAGGAAAAAATTATTTATTATAAATTTGTCATAAATTAACACATTATTATTTATAAGTATAACTGATCTGTGTAATTACATCTAATAAAATTTTCTTATATCGATATATATATATATATATATATAATATATAATTTATACTACTAAGAAGTTATTACTCTTAAAAGAAAGAGACAAACTCACTATACCAAACCCACTTATCTATTGATAACTCCATTCTCTTATCACTCTTGTTTATATTTTTTGCTTTGTTTGTAAACGTCTAGACGGGGTTGAATATTGAAAAAGAAAAAAAGAAAAATGTGGAGTTATTGGCAATAATTCACTGGTAAGATTCAACGCTCTAAACTCTTTAATCGTTATAGTTGAATCAATATTCTAGGAATTCTTGTCAGGTAAGTAGCTCATTTGGACAAATTATTTATCTCTTCAACTATTATTTGTCCTATTGATAATTACCATGATATTGATTAATAAAATTTTATAACTTAATGCATCATAATTAATATAAATATAAATTTGTGTATACGTTGTATCTATACGAAAAATCACAGTTAAAAAAACATATTGATTAATAATTTTTCTTGAAATTTTTTTATTTTTATTTTTATCTTGTATCATTTTTTTTCATGTTAATATGAGATCCAAACATAATATTAGTATTTCTATTCTTATAAAAAATAGCATGTTTAAATCTTATAAAGTCCTCTCTCATTGTTCTAATATAATTTCTTCTAAAAATATTCACATGGACAAACTTTTCGTTTAATATGTTCGAAAGTTTAGGTATCTTAATTAGTAATAGTAATTCATAAAAATAATTTGATAGGACAACTTAGAAAAAATAAAGTATTAAATATATCATATAAAAATTTAAAGACTAATTTAATATATTAAATATAACGCTTTATTTTTTATTTTGATAAAATATACTTAAATCTTTATGTATTATTAAAAATGTTATTTATATTATTTTTCAAAAAATAAATTATACAACCAAATTATATTTTAAATCAATTTTTAATTTTCCAAATATTTTTCTAGCTAGCAATTCGTGAATTGGTCATTTAGGAATGAACAAATAAAGTAAAAATTCAAAGTCACAAAAAAATGATTTTCTCATAAATAGAATAGCTAGGGTATCCAAAAATCGACCCGAATCAAATTAAATTGAAAAATCAGACCAGATTGAATAATTTAATAAAAAAAATCATCTAATTCGATTTGTATTAAGTAAAATAGATTTTCAAACGGTATGATCAGATCAAACTGATTTTAATAAATAATTAAAAATATCTAATTAAACATATATATTTAACATCCCTATAATTAAGACTTTCAGTTTCTAAATATTCTCGCATCGTGACCTTGAAACCTTAAGTTAAAACCTGTTGTCGCCTCTAACCTTCTACCACCAGCTAGGTGCTAACTGACCTCTCCTTGCTTTCGCCTCGGTTCATCTCGTGTCGCCTCGGTTAACCTCGTATCGCCTCAGTTCGCCTTGTGTCTAGTAATTCATGGACAAAATATGTATGAGATATATTCATAAAAATGATTTATTTAAACTAACATAATTAAAAAAGATCAATAAACTGATAGACTTCCCTTATGTTCAATTTAAACGAGCTTACAAGAAGGATTGTTTCATGGAGTATCAGATCATGTATATTTTATATGGATTTTTGTTTAGATGTTGTGTATTTGTATTTTTTGTATATGTTAGTTTTTGTTAATTTATTTTTTTTATTAACTTAACTCTCAGTTCATTTGTATTCTATATTCATGTTATTATTATACTTGATTATGAAAATAAAAAGATAATTTGATTTTTTTATTAACTTAGTTCTAAGATCATTTAGTGCAACTTGCATTATATATCAGAATTCTAGGGATTGTTTATGCTTTACATATTGGATGTTTGTATAATCTATGTAAATGAGATTTTTAGATTTCATTTTTTCATGTTTAATTTTTTTTGCTTTTAGATTTCGATAACATCTTATGTATTTATTAATTGTTTAAAATCATTAACTAAATCGGATCAAATCGTTTGATTATAACATTTTGGCTAGTTAAACGGTCCGATCTTGTCCGATTTGAACAATATGAATGATCTATTTTAATTAAAAAAATTATTTAAAATCAGATCGGATCGAAATATAAACACCCCTAATAACAAGATTGTATGTTTGTTTATCTTGATAGATCAAGCTCTTAGAGAACCAAAAAGATAAAAGTGAACTAGGTTGTTAATGAAAAATTTTATTTAATATAAATTGTTGTAACGGGATAGTTAATTTTAGATTAAAAAAATTAAATTTTATTATTTATTATTAATTTTATCATAATTTATGTCCAAAAAAATTCACTTTCCTAATTAGAGCAAATAGAGGGAGAACTATGTCCCATATTATAAATATCATCATATGAATTAAAATACTTTTTTCCCATTAATTTGTCTCTAAACTTTCAATTAATTAGTTTTTTCTACTTTCAATTTTTAAACATTGAAAGTATAAAAAAGGCTTAAAAATAATAAAAAATTAAATTAACAGAAAATCATCATTGTTTCTCACATTTAACCATTTTTAGGATCTAAAGATATGATTTATAATTCTAATACTTATAATGATCAAATTTATTTGTTGTTTTAAAAATTTAAGTAATTAATAAAGATGGGTGCATATTAACCGTAATTCTTGAACCTAACGGCTAATGGATTAGAAAAATAATTAGTGTCATATTTTTAATCATATCAAACATCAATTTATTGGAGGAATACAAATGTACTAAAAAATGCATTCAATCCTAAACTAAATTGGCTTATGACATGATGTAATGTGTTGCTCCTTATTTATATATATATAGTTGCTTTAAAGATAAAAGTAAAAAAAGAGCTTTTTAAGTATATATATTATTGTTATTAAAGAAGAGATCTTCTATAGTATATATATTTTCAATTTTTTCCGATGTGATTTATATTTATTTGATGATATTATTTTCTTTGACAATAAAAATATTTTCTTATTTAGTCTATTTCTATTAAAAATAATAATTAACCTACTGATTTATATTAAAATTTATAACCTGGTTTTATCTCATAAATTAACCAACACAACAAAACACACTTGATCTACAGAATTACTATACAAAGAGAGTTTGATTTTGTATGATGTTTCTATTTTTTATTTTATAGAAATGCTTGTTATATAAGAAAATACATTATTTTGTTGTTTTAGATATTTTAATGATATTTTTATTAAATAAAATATATATATTTAAAATTATATTATTAAATTAATACATAAATAATCTTTATATTTAACACAATGTCTATCAAAGGTCTAGTTTCTTTTTAAAAACCTAAATTATATATATACAATTTTATCTTTATAAAAATATTTATTATTTTATATCTCTTATCATATTATTTTTATTCATTTTATTATAAAAACAACTTTATCCACTATAACAACCATGTCTAGCTCCATTATTCTTTTTATTCTACTCTTAATATCATCTAATTTTTTTTACCTATTAATCATCATTCACTGTTTGTTGCAAAATAATTTAAAAATATTTTTTTATTGAAATTAAAGTTAGGTTACTTCTAATTCATTTAAAGTATAATATCTAATGATAACCGTAACTATCGTCAATTTATTGTCTTCGATCTTCTTGATTCTCTTATCATTTCTTGACTACCTTATGTTCGATTAAAGATACTTTCATATTATGTTTAATCACATATAAAATGATCAAAAATGATAAAAGATTAATGAGATCAAAGAAAATAAACTGGTGATAATGTCACTTAAGAAAAAGTATAGATACTTTTAAAATGAGTTAATAATGGTTTAATTACATATTCAATAAATAAATATATAGCTTTTGATTGTTGAGTCATAAATAGTTAAAGTTAAGAAGGGTAAAATAGAAATGGTAGAGGCTGATAATTGTTAAGGTTGTATGAAATATTTATATTAAAATAAATAAAAATAATTGAGTGAATGCATAAAATAATAAAATATTTTTATAAAAATGAAATTATTTTCTATAATTAGATTTTTTAAAAAAATTGGATTATTATTTCACCAAAACTATTGTCTATCTATTAAAAAAAAGAACTTTTAAATTTATGACTTTTATGCTTCAAATCAACTTATTTATTTAAAAGTATATTCTTTCTTGTGATCGAGCATTTTAGTCTATTTGTAAACTTATTACTTCATAGATTTATAGAATTTAGTAGATTATATATATGACACTCAAAATAAAAGAAGCAAAAACTCCTTGATTTGAGGATTTGATTGTTAATTTACTTCTTCTAATTGCACTTTGAACTATATGATTTTTATTTAAATATTAGATAAGTTTTGACAAATGATCCCGTAACATTATTTTTAATATATGATAAACTTTTAATTTATATATTTTATATTATTTCAATTTTACTCTTTGTACATTCCCATGCACTCAGCATCTAAAAAGCTAACTCACGCAATCACTCACACTACTTTATCCTAACTCACTGAGAATTAGCCCCTATTTTTTTATCGTGGTTTTTCTCCCTCAACCTCCATTTTGCTTCCATTTTCTTACTGCAATCTCTCTTGATTTTTTCTTTATGATTCCCATTACCTATTCTCTGGTTTTTTTCCTTTTCTCAAACAACTGTTACTCCAGTTTTCTTCATCGATGACATTCAAGTTGATTCTTATATGACATTTTGATTAGCTTCACTTCTAAGATCAAAATTTACCACTAATTTCAAATGCTTACTGTGGATAGGAATTCATGTTTATGTCTGCTTAAATTAATTGTTCTTCAAATCTGATATGCTCTAAGAGTTTTGAGAATTATTTTCCATGATTGTCTTGAAACATTTAAAGAATCTCAAGAACAATTCCAATATCAAGAATAGAGAAGAAGTTGGACACATGTTTAATTGGACATAACAGAATTTATATATACAACTAAAAATCAAAGACCATAACTGAGTTTATATATCCAACTAAAAATCAAAGACCATAACTGAGTTTATATATCCAACTAAAAATCAAAGACCTTATTTTAAGTCAAATATATACCCAATTTGACTCCAATGAATAGGATCATTGACCCATCAAACTCCAACATGTTCCTATTTCCTTAAATATTTGTTTAATTTTATTAAATAATGATATTTTAGTTAATTTATTTTTTAGTTTTAATTGAACATATGTTAAATTGAATACAACAGAGTTGGACATAAACACAACTAAAAATCAAGGACCTTATTTTGAGTTGAATATGAATCCAATTCGATTCCAATGAATAGGATTATCGATCGATCAAATATCGATCAATTGGACATATGTCTAACTTGGCTTTGGAAAATAGGGTCACTAATAAACCAAACTTCAATCAATTTGATAATTATTTAGTTTAGTTAGACATGTGTCTAATTAGATTCCGACTAGTGGGATCATCAACTGATCAAACTCCAATTAGTTAGATAATTATTAATTTTAACTTAATAAATTAGACAAATATTTAGTTAAAAATAAATCATAACTGGTCAATAAAAATAAAGATATTTTTATTATTTTGTGTAGAAAGTCAAGTGAAAGAAAATTATATCTAATTTTTTATTATCATAAAATCATATTTAACCCTAAATTTTATTTTTAATATATTATATTTAATAATTTAAAATCTAGAAAATTGAATAAAAAATACAAGTAATCATATTATATAACTTCTATTTTATTTTAAAATAAATAATATTTAATACTTTTTACAAACTACTGTAAAAAATTTCTTACAAAATTAGTTAGTTATAAAAAATACTAAATTTAAAATGATTAATAAAATATGCAGATCATAAAAGGGTTTTATCTTTGTAACATTAAATATATTTTCTAAGTATTTAATAAATTAAAGTTATTAAAATATACGAAAGAAAACAAAATATTTATTTAGGTAGCTTGTTTACCGGATTTTTTTTCATGTACTTTAAATAACCAATATTTTTCAACGATTATTAAAATTATTAAAGTTATATATAAAAAAAACTTATTATATAATTTATTGTAGATATATAATAATAAACAATTATGATTTATATCATTCTGAAAAAATAACTAAATGTTTATAAATTAAGTAAAATTATTAAAAAAACTAAATGATAGAATTAACGAGATACATATTAAATTAACTAAAATAAAAAAAACTTTTAGTATAAAATTCTATTTTAAATGAGGTGATATAGATATATGACTTAGAATTTATTTTTTTTACATCAGATTAGGTTTTGACAATTATATTGTATTACACTCGTGTTATTTTTACACGTTAAATTTGTGTCATGTTATGATTAGATGATTGTGATCACATATTTATTTATATAATTAAAAAAATTATATAATTTTTTAAAATAAATTATTTATAATAATAAAAATTAATGAATTTAAATTTATAAAGCAATAAGTAAAAAAATTTAATCTTTAAGTTTTTTTTATAGTGTAATAATCATGTTGATATATGCGTTAGAATTCTTGAACCTATATTTTAATAAAAATAAATAAAATAAAAGATTTAAATTTTATTTTTGTTATTATATTTAAAATTTTAAAAACACACTTTTTATGTTGGGCCCTGAGTTTTGTGTCGACTCTGTTCATCAACTAGTGAAGGTCAAATGTTTCTTTGCTCACAAGACTAAAAAAAAAAGGTTTTCTTTAAGATGATAAATTATAGAAAAAAATATTATAATTTTAAATAGTTTATATTATTTAATTTTTTAATTAAAAATTATCATAAATTATATTATTTTAATAATTTTTTTATTAAAATATTATTATATTTTTATTAAGCGATTAGATGAGATTAAAACACGAATATTTAACAATAATAAAATTACAATTAATATAAAAAATCATAAATTATTTATTTTTAATATTTATTAATTAACACATATTTTATAAAATATTATAGTAGTGTATTTTGTATAAAAAAATATGAATTAACTAAAACTAAAATAATTCATTTAAAGATGTTAAACACAAAAATAATTTAATTGTTATTATGATGATATTAATAATCATAATTATTTTGTATCAATTTTGAATACATTTAATTAATAACTATCAGTTATCAGTTGGTAATAAATTTTTCATGATTTAATATATTTTTTATGTTTTAATATTTATTTTAAAAATATATTTAATTTAAAAAAATTAAATATTAACTTAATTATTACTTTATTAATTTATTTAAAATATTAATATTAATTTTTATTTTTTAATCATTTAATATATATTTTTAAATAAAATAATATAATATAAATTAAAAATAAATAAAATTTAATCTAATTATAAAAAAATATTATATATTTTATTATTAAAATTGTATTTTATATATAAATATATATAAAATAATAATATTAATATATATTTGATTTTGATTAACTACAAAGTGAGTGATGCGTCACTTGTTTGGTTGCGGCTCATCCCTTGACTTGCGTGGTTCATGGTAGGTCATATGCATGTATTCTAATAGAACTCGAATTCTGAGTTAAGTGTAATGGACTGAATAAAGGATAGTTAGCACCCACTATTAACAGTTTAAGCTTTTTGTAGAAATGATTAGCTATTATTCCTAAGTTTAGTATCAAAGTCTGGTCCCGTATTCAAATCTCAATTGTTACAGTGTGCAATATCTGTGGGTATGGTAGATTCCATATCACCTTGGTGTCGTAATTAAGGGTTGAGAGACCAACTTAAGCTTTTGATAAGAATGATTAGTTATTATTCTTAAATTTGGTATTAGAACCAGCTCTCAGGTTCGAATCCCGATTATTACAGTGTGTAATAATCATAACAATTCATGACTTATCGATTATAGTTATTTTCGAAGAAAAAAAAATAGTGGAGATGAATAAATACAAATAGAGTTATCCACATTTAAATGCTCATAATAATAAATTAAAAAAAAATCAAGAAACGACGACGTAGGTAGTATGAAAAGGACCCGGGGATCCTCTCTCCACCGTAACAGCCATAGAGCAGTAGAGAAAGAAACTTATCTGTCTTCGTGCGAGGAATCCAACCATTGACGCGGTTTGAAGAATATGGCGTGGAGGCATTTAATCTCCAAAACACGAGCAATTTTAGAAGTGCATTCAATTCCTGGTCTCGCTCGATATTCCTCCAAATCAACCCCTTACATTGGTATGTGAGATTTTTGTTTAGGGTTTTATATCCATTAATTGACTCTCTAGTTTGGTATCCCAGAAAATTATGATTTTTTTTTTTGGAGTCTCTCTCTATGAGTTAGTTCGAGCCTGTGTACACATCGGTTTAAGGCTTAATTCGGATTTTGGGAATAAGTAGCTCAACTCATACATAGGTCCTAAATTATTTATTTGTTTGAAAACACTAGCTTTAGCAATGCTGATAGATTGAATGTTTTAAGTTTAAAGTATTTGAACTGGTTAAAACATATATGGATTTTGTTATGACCATACATCAGCAATGATGCAACATTAAACCATGAGCTAAGAGACTTATATTTCAATCTTTTTTACAACTTCCTTATCTTTTAGTAATTTTTCCAAGCAACATATTTCAAGGTATTTAGTTCTTGTTTGAATTAAACGATGTCATATTTTCTTTGAGAATGAGATAAGAATACCTAAAGTTGTCTTACTTTCTTTGTTATGGCTGCAGTGAAAGTTGGAATACCAGAATTTTTGAAAGGAATTGGAAAAGGGGTGGATACCCATGTGGCCAAGCTTGATACTGAGATTGGCGACCTTCAAAAATTGCTTGTTACTCGCACTCTGAGGCTGAAGAAACTTGGAATTCCTTGCAAACATGTAAGTCTTTCAAATCTCTGTGTACTATTACGAACTATCACATTTACACATTCACATGCAAACCCTCCTTAAGGTTTCTGCATTTGTTGTTTTTTCATTGATAAAATATTTTTTATGCATTTGAGGTTTTAGGATAAGATAGTCGCCAAACAATATTTCATCAGATTTGACTGTAGGTTGCTCGAAATATGTGGCACAAGAAGTCCTATTGTATAGTTAGCCATGCTAATGTTATGGATTGGGGCTTTTCTTTCCTATTTGAACTTGTCGTTTATGAAGCATGGGAATTAAACTTGGATGCTTTCAGCAGACCGTTAATAAATTGGAGTTTTCCTTTTCTATTCGAACATGCCGTTTGTGAAACATGAGAATTTAACCTGTATGCTCTCAGAACATGCACGGATGGTCAGACTGTTATATTTGCATTGAAACTTCAAGCCATCTAAAACTGAACATTTTTATTAGATATCAAACGGAATTTATAGATAACAATATATGAACAAATACCAATACTAGAATTGATAATGGAGCAGGTGATGTTTGTCAATTGATGTGACAGTGGTAGATGGAGAAAAGTGCCTTGGTATAATGTGCAATTGAGATGCTTTTTATTTGGAAGTTCTTTATGTATAGTACTGGCTAAATGAATATGCATTTCCCTGGATTGATTTTTCCCCCTTTCGGCTTCTTCTCTCTCTCGGCTTTGCATTATTTAGTTTATCTTAACTCTTCTCGGCTTTGCATTTTTATTTTATTTTATTTTTTTGCATGAAATCTCATCTTTGCATTTCAACAAGTTATTAAGTAGCTTCTACATGAATCAAGTTATGACTTTTCATTTATTTTATCTTATTTGTTAAACAGCTTATGACGGGAAGTGCTTCTAGTTGTTGATATTTAAATTATGTGGAATTGTATGCTCGAATTCATAATTCCATGGATTCCATTTGAATTTATTTAAGCGAAATTTGACATATGGTTCTGTTGTGCAGAGAAAACTGATACTGAGTCACGCTCAAAAGTATAGGTTGGGACTTTGGAGGCCTCGAGCTGAGCCTGTGAAAGCTTAATTAGTTTTTGAGTGAGATCAAGCTGTTAGAGGACAATTTTAGCATGGAACTATTAAGTTACGAGGAATTTTGTTTTCTAAGTATTTGTAGCATTTATTAGCTTTATTCAAATACAATGGATCAATTAGCTTACAGCATAGGCTTACTGATAAACTGATGCAGTGGTCTTTGAAATTTTATGTGCCAAAATTATATTAAATTGTTGTAGCGAAGTTATTGTATTTGGTCTCTGACACTGACCTTATATTTCAAGGCTGTAATTGTTATGAACTTATGACATTTTCTTCCCCAAATTGTTTTTGCTAAATATTTTCATCTCCAAACTGCAAAACCTTCGTCTCCCTGGAATCTTTAGAACGAGGATTTTTCCTAACTAACTATGAGTAATTAAAAAAACAAAAAAATATAACTAATATTTTAAAATTTATAATAATAAAAATAACTATAAATAATATGGAATGGGTTTTAATTGAACGATGTTCAATATTGAATGAGTTTAAATGGTTATGGTTTAATTTTAACGGTATTTGTTTGGATAACATTTAAAATGAAATGATGTATTAGATTTATTTTTTATAATAAAAAATGTACGAAATGTATAATAAGATGTTATTTTTATTGTTAATAAGTTTTGAATGTATTATTTTTATTGTTTTTTAAAATTTTAGAATTTAATAAGTTTGACTTGGAAGGACAAAATTAATTCCATATCATTTGTAATTAATTTTTTCATAATTTGTTGTATTTTTTTCGTAAGACCATAATTTGATGTCATAGGCATATATTTTCCTTTTAATATTTTATTATTATTTTATTTTTAATTTCTAAAATGAAAAGATTCTTCAAAACGTGATTCACTCTTTTCGTCTTACCAATTCATGGCTTATGTTTGAATCACAATACTCATTTGTTGAACTCAGTTCCACTGTTAGCAATGCTTCTCATCAAGCTACCATCAAAATATAGCTATTAGTGAACACGAAGCCATGTAAAAAACAGAACACCAAAGTTAAGCTCTAGAGCAAAGCATATCCATAACTAGTAAGACCTAAAACAAAAGTAAAATTTGTTTATTCAATATAAATTAACAGTATATACAAATAGAAAACTCAGAACAAATACATATGTTCTCTCTAGCATGTTGTCTTCATCGTTTTGGCTGTTTGGCCTCTGACTTCCAAAAAGTTCCAACACATATATGACCATAACATCTCAAAATCTACTATCATTTAGTTCAAATCCGACCCGTATCAATTTAATCGTAATTCAACTTTAACTAAACCGATCAAACAAATTCGATTCGAGTAAAATAATATCTACGTATCAAAAAACTGACCTATTGACATTTTTTTCTTCTTTTTTTTTTTTTTTTTTTTTGCATTCTTCGAATAAAAATGAAATAGTAAAATGGATAATGCCCAACCCGATTTTATCCCAATCTACCCTGCCCGGAACGGGTCTGGTACCATAGGCCTCCAACCCACTAGGTCAAATTGTCATCCCTCACATAAGAGAGTGAGATAGATATAGAGGATCAGAATACCTCATAAGAAGGAAGATCTCCATTTTATTAACAATTTTATTACCAATTACCTTCTACTACGGTTGGTAAAGCATCATATTTTTTAGGGAGTTTTTTTTGTTATGAATCCTTACCAAAAAATATATTTAAAAATAATAATAAAAAAGAAAGATCCCTATATTTCTCTAATTAGGAAGCCTTAATGTCTTATTCCATTTTCTATATTTGATAAGTTTTTGATGGGCTCTTACAACATATTTATCATAGATTATTTGTCCCTCTTTTCATTAATCTCTGTTTTTTTTAAGCATATATCACATAACGTACCAGATAATGCAACACTGAAATTGCCTACAAATTGTTGTATATGGAAAGAGTAAGTGACACATCAAGTGCAAGTATGTGCTTAACAGATGGCCGGTCAGAGTGTTTGAAGTATATTTCATCATGCAACAACGAGCTTTTAAGATTCACATTTGAGGGCAACATTATGTGTATCATAATTGGAATATTTGACATGAGTACATGCGAGGTAGACTATACAACACACATGAGAAAACATCAAGTTCCATCTTCCTCATCAGTTAGCAACAAAAATCCCCAAGTCCGAAGTCAAAATTTCCCGACTAGCTCTACCTCATCAGTTAGCATCAAATTAATGCCACGAGGCCGACGGAGAAAGTTCCCTACCTCCACTGGCTATTCAGGTTTATAGTTGAATACTTTTGTATGAAAAGGAAAAAAACTATATGTAGGCTTCTAATATATTCTCAAATATTAGATGGAATACCTTTCAAGTCTAAGTTACCTTACTTTACTTCAAGAAACCAACTATATGGCTTTGTAAGTTAGCTAATTAACATTTTTTTTTATGTGGGATATTATGTTTTAGGGTTAGTATGGAAACATAGTAGGATAGTTGGAAAGCTTATGGTTAAGATTTGTAAATCCTAATAACTTTGCACTAAAGAAATAGTTATATTAAGTGCAATGTAAATTTTAACTTGGGGTAGAAATAATTATATTTATAAAATTATGTGTTAAATTGAAATTTTTATGTACATATGTTTACATTCTTATTTGTTTTATTTGCATTTATTGTATGCTTTTATTTTTATTTTTAGAAATTACTTTATTTTTAAATTTTTCTTACTTTTTTAAAAATTAATTTTAAGAAAATGATTAATTTTTTATAATTTTTTTTTGTTTTCTGATACCTTATGTCTTGTGTTGTTAACTTATTATAGTATCAAAATTATGTAAGTGTATAAAATAAAGTGTACCCCATTGATTAATAAAGATATTAGTGCATTATTAAAGATATTAGTGTATTATAAATGGACTTCATTTAATGAGATTTTTTTAACTATTTGCAAAATATATTATAAAGATTGGACTGTTTACTCCAACATGATATTATGAAAGGCCATTGAGTTTCTCCTTTGATTTGTTCTCTTGATGTTGATAAAGTTATTATGAAGTATGCAATGTTTATCTCTGAAAATCATGCAAGGAAAATACGAATTAATCATCTCAATCAGAAAACGGGTAAAGCACTTAGGATAAAAATACAAATTGGTTACTTTAATCAAGAACCATGTAGATTATTCGAGATAAAAATATGAGCTAATCAACTTGTTCAAGAAACAAATAGAGTGTTTAAGTTATCATTTTTTACTTGATGAGACTAATATATCTTATTCCAAGTAAAAGGATAACATGAATAAAAATGGTACAACACGAACTGATCACCTTGTTGAAGGTTAAGGTACCACCTTCATTCTTTGGCTCAAAAGGATCACTTATTTTATAAGTTCGATAAGTGGTAGCGGTTAGCGCGAACAAAATGTCATAAAAAACACTCTGGCATGACATTTATCGTAAATTTAGTGTTTAAAATTGACTTACAACATTTATTATAAAAATTTGAAATTATTAATTTGCTTTGACATGTTTTTTAAAGGAAAATCGAGTATTCTATGCAAGTTGAAAGCATACCTCATAAATGTAACTTAGAACTTGGACAAAAAACAATTATATTTTTTATTTTAATGGTAGAATTAAACTAAAAGAATTGAAGACTTAAGTGTTTGAACATGTACTCATCGTACTATAAATAACTCATATTTTGGGCCCAAATCCATTACAGAAACCCTAGCAAAAAAATAACATGTTTTATGAAAAATAGAGAGGTAAATGTCGCTTAAAATGAGAGACTTCATCAAACTCATCGAGAATGTCATTGACATCTTCATCATAGCATCACACAACGATCAATAATTTTTTACCTTTCATTCTACTTTATTAATATAATCAAACATTGAAATATATAGAATTAATTTCTTTCTTAAATCTATTTATTCAATTAAACATGTTTAAATTATACCTAAAAATATTCCGAATTATTATTATTATTATAAATCAAATATGACGTTGAATATATGTTATAAAAACACCTTAACATTTCAATCATTTGTTATCAACTATTAAGAGCGAAGATTCAATTATTTTCTCGTAATTATTTGTAATTATATTATTTATAAATTTTATATAATATATAAGTAATTATTACTACAATCGTGGACTTAAAACTTAAAATGTGATTACTTAAATTTTTAAGTTTTTATCATTAGAATTGAATTCTATATTTCTGTTTATTTATTTAACATTACAAGAGCTAAAGAGAAGTAGATGTGCTCTTTTACTTTAGTAGAGACTGATATTTTTTTGTCATACCAAACCAAAGAGAGAAGAAGATGGAACAGATATCCCAAAGCAAGGTTGAGGGTCTCCATGATCACTGGATAACCATCTAAACAATAGAAGTCTCACGGTGGGCATCAAATGTTGAAAAATAATATCTTTTATGATTGGAAGAATCGATGACACGATGATGTTATGGTGAAGATGACGTTAAAATTCTGTATGAGTTTTACTAAGCTTCCTCTTTTTAACTAAAAAGTTAAAATACTTTGAATAATAATTATTTAGGAAAAATTGGTTTTTAATTAATAGGATAAGGAGAAAAAATAAAAAAATAAACTTGAAGAAAGAAAATAACATGACTAACCACCATTATTTAAGTTTATTAAATATATGGGTATTATAGTAAAATATATTGTATTATTGTAAAGTACGGAATTCAAAAGCTATCCATCCCAATTTCCACGGGTTGTTGCTAAAAAACACAACAGTGACGTTTTCCAAGACAATATTATGCATTGTACGTGCCAATTTTAAAAAATAGAAAGAACTAGTAACTTCTTCTCGCATCAAAAATATTAAACTTAGTTATATTTAATACCTTTTGAAATTCTCTTTTATATAAATATATAAACTGTTATGTGTTTTTTTGAATTTGTTACTTAAAATAGATATAATAGTTTTATGTCAAATATTATAAATTAATCACGTAAATATTCTAATTAATTATACTCTTACTTTCATTTTTAATTATATTTTTATTATTTAATTCATGTGTAAATTTTATTTTATTTTACACATTAATTTTCCTTAAAAATGTAAAAATAGTTTAAAATGAATTAAAATTTACACATTAAAATTATAATAACCTTAAATTTTAAATTTTGTAAGTTAAATGAACTCATTTCAACTAATGAGAAAAAACAAAAAACAAGCGATGGGACGTTCCCGAGTGAATGTGGCAAATTATGATAGAATTACAGTGCCAATTATGGTGTCTTAACTCTATTTGTCCCAACTGGCACAGTCTACATTTATAAACAAAAACACTCAATATTAAATAATGTAAAATCCATGAATATTTATAAACAGTATAATTTATTTTTTAGAAGAAATATAATCAATATACAATTGTAATATAAATACATAAAATTTTCCCCCAATTTGAGATCATAAGTTTTATTTTAAGGTAACAATAATGTTACAACTACTTTTCATTAATTAATGATAAATTTATTTACTAATAGATTTCAATATAATTAATTTCAAAAATACAATACATATTTCATATATTCATATATTATGATAATATAACAGGTGACAGTACTAATATCATTACTTTTTTTAAAGATAGGTTTTCATGAGTTATAGAACTTTTTTCCAAGTCTCATTACCAACAAAAATTACATTCAAGCCGGCAAACAAGTAATCTTGTTCACCCTATTGCTGTTGACTCAACAAAAAAGTCAACGTATGTTGGTCAAGCAGCAGCTCATTGAAGAAACAGATTGCCAAAGCACATAGCTCCAAAATGAAGGGAAGTAACCCTTAGGCAAAAGAAAAGACCTAACATGAAGAGTACATGTCCAAAACATCATAATCTGAATATATACAACCTTCTGTTGACTTGTTCCATATCAAAAGCAACCCATGTGAGCATCATCTTTAGGGCTAGAAACAGTCTCTTTTAGTTCAGTTGTGTGCATCAAGTGATTGATTATCACACTTATCCCAATCAGTTGGCAACATGGAATCATCGGATACATTCTTCACGATTTCATTAGCAAAGTCCACAGCTGACTTATCCGGTTCAGGAAGATTCTCATCATTGGTTTGTGGAGTCACATGGTAGCACCCATCTGACTTATCGGATATGGGAATCTTCTCTATGTTAATAGCGAGCATGTTTGGATGCTCAGTGGAAGCATTAAGCATTTCTTCCAAAAATCTTTTCTTGTATATCTTGCTTTCTTCAACGTAATGCTGCAAAAGGAAATAAAATTAGGAATATGAGATCTATGTAAGTTGCAGCATTCCAATACTACATTAAAGAAGTTGAAAATAAACAATTTTTTTGTTATATAGTTGAAAATATGGACAAAGAATGCAGCCATATATTGATTACTATAGCAAGGAGGAGTAAAATTAACGATAAACTTTTACCTGGCGATCATTCTCAGGGAGAAGCCTCCAAGCATCAATTGCCATCAATCTGTAATTTTTGCCACCCGAGCTCTTTCCATGAATATTTTTAAGACGATCGCATTCTTGCTTGAGAAAGATAGAATATCCAGTCTGTCTTCCCGGATAACCACCTGGACGATTCTTCATTTCTTTTCTCTTTGAGATTCCCGGATAACCACCTTGATGCTTCTTCATTTCTTTGCTCTTTGAGGGTGTCCGTGGAGACAGTACTTTTGATTCTTTAGGGATACCTACTAAAATTTGCAAACTCATAGGACTCAAACTAGAAGGCTATATAGGATTGGTCACGCAGAATTATTTTCCTACTAAAATTTGCAAACTCATAGGACTGAAACTAGACAGCTATATAGGATTGTTCACGCCCAATTATAGAAATAATTGTGCATGTGTTCAATTATAGAAATGACAAACAAACATGTTAAAAAAATTCAAAATGAATGCTCATAAAAAAATTTTAGGCCAGTGAAAATTTGAATTTGACCCAACAACTTGCCAGGGTGACAAACCTTTTGAGACTGGCGCACAGTTACTGGCCTTCTTTTTATTCACCACTGAAACTACTTGGGTAGTTGTTAACTTCTGATCTGATGCTTCCCAACTACCCTGTTTCATTGCAGAGCTATTCTCAGCATGGAAAGCATTACCTGCATAATCTGAACTAGTGTAATTTAGTACAAATCTAAAGCCAATATTACAAACCTGTATAAATGCCTTGGGAAAAAAAAATAAAAAAAAAATCTAACTACTTTGAGATGTTTGGAGTAAGTTAATGGCGTTGGCATACTAGTACCTGGAGCTTTAGTCATTTCATGCGATCTGTAGAAGAACAACTTCTCAAACTGGTAAAGGAAAAGTGCATAGTTGTTTTGAAGTCGACATGCATATTTAAAATCAATATTTTTCAATTTCAAAGCAAGTGCAATTTCCTCCCATCTCCTTTCACGGTTAACCTGCAGGCACATCGCCACACATGAAATAAGTAGAGCTCATAGAATCCAAAACAGTTTGATTCGGTGAAGGACAACCTATGGAAGAGTGCGTGTCTATATATATATTGTATAACAAATAGTTGTGGGGCTATTTTCTTTCGGGGTGTGCATACAAGAAAATATGATCATGATTAATGTGTAGTGTGTAGATAGAATTAAAAAAGAAGCACAGTTGGTATCAGTGAGTTATAAAACAAACCTGCCAAAATCCACCTCGTTTAACAACTTCTTTGTAGAAAACATGCAAATCCAGTAAAGTTTGTCGGATATCAACTCTGCCATTTGAAAAATGATCAAATCTTTTAACTTTTTAAGAGGAGAAAAATCTTATTCAAGTAAGAAAACAGAAACAGCTAAACCATAACTTGCTTTTTAATCATGTCAACTACGTAAATACCAAACATGCACTGTTAATTAAAGCTTATATTAAATGGGTAAAATTAACATGGACTATTACTGTGTTCCCCCAATATAATTAACACACACAAAGCCAAACAATGCTCATATACGGTAGGGGAGGGGGATTACAATTACACTACAAAAATTTGCACTTTAAACGACTTAATGGCAATTTATTAATTTAATAAAATGCATAGGACATAGGTTAAAATGTTAAAGACAAGTATACCATTTCAAATCATGTCTTATGAATGAGCTAGCTAACACAAGTTCTGACTTTTAAGCAATGACTACAAAATCTCTCCTTTCATTCTTCCACAAGCTTTTTTCAGCAACAAAATAATAGTAAGAAAACTAAAATCACTATCCCTGATATTGACCCAAATGAAGGAAATGCATGTCAGAAAAGCAAATTAAAAAGGTCTCTAGCAGAATAGTAAAACAAAGACAAAAGGAAAAGGAAAAACCCCGAAACTTATAGACGTTGAAAAGAGAAGCTCACACAAGGTTAAGCCCTGATGACTCATGCAACTGTGAAAGTTTCTCGTAGAAGCTCTCTGGGTTATCCAACAAATCATTCCCATTTTGTTCGGAAGAGATAACGTTAGGATTTTTGTTACCGAAGCTTAGGAAGCCATTGATATGGGTTTCTGATGGGTCACTAGCATTTTGGTTCTCCATTTGTAAATTGCTTGTAGTTCTTCAATTTCTGGCTACTTTTTGGCAAAGGAGGTGAAGTTGCATTTGTAGACGTGAAAGGAGCAGGCGAGCAAGGCCTTACGTGTACACACATACATTGGATTGTACGACCATGTTTCACATTAAAAAAGGAGCTAAATTTCCTAGACATTCGAGATTTTTTATTTACAGGCCTTTAAATAATGAAAAATAATATTTAGAACCAGCCACCACTTAATTGTAGTTGTATACTTGTATCTAATAACATGTCTTATTTTGTTCAAGTATTTTTTTATAATTTATAAATTACGTTAAATTGAAATGGATAAGTAATTAATTATTAATTAAAATAATAAAATTTATTTTTTAATTTATAATAATATTATAATTTATAATAAATATACTTTTTTAAAAATATATATATATATTATATTTATTATATATATAATAATAATTTAAGTTAATTATCTTCCACAAAAATATATATTAATATCGTATTTATTAAAAAAAAAATTAATTATTTTTATAAAAAATATATAACACGCATCTATTATCTTTATAAAATAAACAAAATCATTTTTATAAATAAAATACATTGGCTTCAAAAATCAAAAATTCCCTTATAATCTTCAAAACTTCGTCACAATTAAATTTTAAATATATATATTAATAAATACATTGGCTTCAACAATTATACTACATACAAGTTCATACACATACTAAAAACTACATAATAGATTATAAAGCAAAACGAAACGAGACCTTATTATATGAAGAGGAAGAAAAAAACAAAATCGATGCAAAAATAAACTAAAACAAACTACACTAGCACTAACCAAAATCAACTCACGATGATTACTAAGAAGTGTTAGGAAATAACAACTCAAACAAAGTACCCCATGAGATGGTGCAAATGACAAGAGGGGACAGAGGAGGAGGTGCTAACCCAAATTGAACATAGTCACTAAAATGAGAACATGAGCGATGTCGAATTGTGGAAAATAAACTCAAATAAAAAAAACGTACAGATTTTAAGACAGTATTGAATGAGGAATTGAAGGGGCAATTCCAGATCATTTTGAGCAAATAAAGAGTCTACTTCGTGTTTTTTTAAGTCTAGTTTTTAATGGTGAAGGTTTCAGGTCATTTGGTATTACCTACAATAAGTTATGGAAGTTTTAGCAAGGAAGGGTCAGAATTTACTAAAAACGGACAGATTTTAAGACAGTATTGAAAGAGGAATTGAAGGGGCAATTCCAGATCATTTTGAGCAAATGAAGAGTCTACTTCGTGTGTTTTTAAGTTTAGTTTTTAATGGTGAAGGTTTCAGGTCATTTGGTATTACCTACAATAAGTTATGGAAGTTTTAGCAAGGAAGGGTCAGAATTTCTTGTTACATTTAAAAATTTGTTTTTTTTAATACGAATTTTAAGAGTCTTGTTTAGGTCTATAAATAGAGTTGTATTCTGTTGTAAGAAGGTAGAAGAGAGAAATAAAAAGAGTGTTTGATTAGTAAGAAAGAAAAAAATTGTTTTTGTCTCTCTTCCCTCCACCAAAATAGTTATAAAATATCAACAAATTGGTATCAGAGCCGATGGCGAATGTGATGGGACAAATGCCGCTACCATGACTAACGAAGGCGAACTACGAGAACTGGAGCATTCAAATGAAAGCTCTTCTCGGATCACAAGATGCGTGGGAGGTGGTCGAAGAAGGTTTCAAAGAACCAACAAATACCACGGGATATACGGCGGCTCAAAACAAGGCGTTGAAAGAGGAGCGATCGAAGGATAAGGCGGCACTATACATGTTGTTCCGAGCCGTTGAGGAGTCGGGCTTTGAGAAGATTGCCGAGGCAACTACTTCAAAAGCAGCGTGGGACATTTTAGAAAAAGTGTTCAAAGGAGCCGACCGAGTAAAGCAAGTAAGACTCCAAACTCTACGCGGCGAATTGGAGAGTATGAAGATGAAGATGTCAGAAGGTGTATCCGACTACATCTCGCGTGTGCAAACAGTGGTGAATCAACTAAAACGAAATGGAGAAATTCTAACTGATGCAAGAGTGGTGGAGAAAATTTTGCGGTCATTAACCGAGAATTTTAAGAATGTCGTTTGTGTAATTGAGGAGTCGAAAAATGCGGAGGAGATGACCATGATGATCTCGTGGTTCTCTTGAGGCGCGTGAACGGCGGAAGAAGAAGAAGAAGAACGAGTCGCTTGAGGAAGCACCGCAAGCCAAGGTATCTATCAAAGATGAAAAGGTACTCTATACTCAAAACTTTCGTGGTAGAGGCGCGGCCGTGGAGGTCGCAGTAATGGTCGCGGTGGTGGAGGCCGCGGTCGAGATGCACACTATGAGGAGAAGGGGCAGTCAAGCCAACAAAATTGGCGAGGTAGAGGACGTGGTCATAGGAGAGGCGGCCGGTCAAATCATTCAAATGTTGAGTGCTACAACTGTGGCAAGCATGGGCACTACGCAAAAAGAGTGCAAATCAAATATCGAATGCTATAATTGTGGCAAGCATGGGCACTATGCAAAGGAGTGCTATTCTGAGAAAAAGGTAGAAGAAAACGCGAATCTAGTCGCGGAAGAGGAGACAAGAGAAGATGGTGTTCTCATGATGGCCTACAAAAATACCATTCTCGACAGCGACACGGTGTGGTATCTCGATACCGGCGCTAGTAATCATATGTGCGGGCACAAACACCTCTTTGTGGAGATGCAAGAGATAGAGGATGGGCACGTGTCATTTGGAGATGCGTCAAAGATTCAAGTGAAAGGTCAAGGTACAATATCATATTTGCAAAAGAATGGTTTAAAGGGATTAATTGAGAATGTTTATTATGTACCTGATCTCAAGAGAAACATCCTGAGCATGGGACAACTCATGGAGAAAGGATACTCGGTGTTTATGAAAAATCGAGTATTACAACTGAAAGACAAGAAAGAGCGAGTAATAGCACGAGTTGAGATGGCGAAGAATCGAATGTACAAAATCAACCTGTGTTATGTGCGAGAAAGGTGTTTGCGAGTTAATGTAGAAGACAAGGCATTCTTGTGGCATTTGCGATATGGTCATTTGCACTATGGTGGTTTACAAAAATTGTCGAAGAAAGGAATGGTACATGGGTTACCCGAGATTGACTACATCGAGAAGTTTTGCGAGGAGTGTGTACTCGGGAAGCACTCGAGACACTCATTTCAGAAGAAGGCGAGAATCTGGGAACAACATATCATCTCGCATTAATACATACCGACATTTGTGGGCCAATCACTCTGAGTCATTCGGCGGTAAAAATATTTCATTACTTTTATCGATGACTATTCCGAAAAGACTTGGGTTTATTTCTGAAAGAAAAATCAAGCATTCGAAGTGTTTAAAAGTTCAAAGTAATGGTAGAGAAGGCAAGCGGCAAGTTTATTAGAGCTCTACGTTACGATCGAGGTGGCGAATACAACTCGACGAGAATTTGCGAGATCTTGTGAGAACATGGAATAAGAAGGTTCCTAACCGCACCGTACTCTCCTCAACAAAATGGTGTGGCAGAGAGAAAGAATTGGACCATTCTAGACATGGTTCGATCAATGCTGAAAAGTAAGAAGTTGCCAAAAGAATTTTGGGCGGAAGCTGTGCAATGCGCAATTTATGTGCAAAACCGATGTCCACATGCGAGTTTAGAAGATAAAACTCCACAAGAAAATTGGAGTGGTAGAAAGCCGACAGTCTCACACTTCAGAATATTCGGTAGTGTGGCTTATGCACACGTACCGGATCAGCGAAGAATAAAGCTAGAAGATAAGAGCAAGAAATTTGTGTTCATTGGTTATGACGAGAAGACTAAAGGTTTCAAGCTTCTCGATCCAATAAACAAGAAGGTAATAATAAGCCGAGATGTTAAGGTGAATGAAGCAAGCGAGTGGGACTGGAAAAACTCTTCCGAGGTGTTAGTAGAAAGGGAAGAATCATCAACCACATCAACAACAAACCTCGAGATCGAGATAGCAAGAAGCCCTCAAACAAGCGATAATGAGGAAGAGCCAAGACAACCAAAAATGCGAAGCATGCAAGATTTGTACGACTCAACAAGTGAGGTACATTTAATTTGTCTTTTGGCGGATGCCGAAATAATTACATTTGAAGAAGCGGTACGGAATGAGAAGTGGCAAGCAGCCATGGATGAAGAAATAAAAGCAATTGAGCGAAACCGAACTTGGGAGTTGGTTGAATTGCCAAAAGGATGTCAGCCCATAAGAGTAAAATGGGTATACAAAAAGAAGATGAATGCTCAAGGCGAGATAGAGCGGTACAAGGAAAGGCTAGTTGCAAAGGGCTATCGACAAAAGGCGGGGATAGACTATGATGAAGTCTTTGCCCCAGTTACAAGAATGGAGACGATTCGCCTTCTCATTGCTCAAGCAGCTCAATTCAAATGGAAAAATTTTCAAATGGATGTCAAGTCAGCTTTTTTGAATGGTGTGCTAGAAGAAGAGGTGTATGTAGAGCAACCACCAGGGTACACAAAAATTGGGGAAGAAAAGAAGGTGCTGAAATTGAAGAAGGCACTTTATGGACTAAAGCAAGCACCTCGAGCTTGGAATACCCGCATCGACATTTACTTCAAGAAGAACGGGTTTACTCAATGCCTATATGAACATGCTTTGTACGTGAAGAAAGAAGAAGGTAACTTGTTGTTTGTAGCTCTTTATGTTGATGATCTTATATTCATAGGGAATAATGAAGAGATGATAAAAGATTTTAAAGAGGCTATGACTCGGGAGTTCGAAATGACAGATTTGGGTTTGATGAAATATTTCCTTGGTCTGGAGGTTAGACAAGAAAATACTGGGATTTTTGTATCACAAGAAACATATGCAAAAGAAATTCTAAAAAGGAACAAAATGGAGGAGTGCAACCCGGTATTGACACCAATGGAACACAGGGCTAAACTTTCTAAGTTTGACGGTGGAGAACGAGTAGATGCGACCAAATACCGAAGTTTGGTGGGAAGTCTACGTTATCTCACATGCACGAGACCAGACATATCTTACAGTGTTGGAGTGGTAAGTCGGTTCATGGAAGAACCAGTCTATACACATTGGAAAGCGTTGAAGAGAATTCTGCGATATATCCGAAGTACAGAATCACTCGGGTTATTTTTCTCGAGAACAGAAGAGTATAAGCGGTGGGATACTCGATAGTAGTAGTGCGGAGACATAGATGATCGAAAGAGTACATCGGGATACGTATTCTTTATGGGAGACACGGCGTTCACATGGATGTCGAAAAACAACCCATCGTGACACTCTCGACATGCGAAGCAGAATATGTGGCAGCATCATGGTGTGTGCGACATGCAGTTTGGCTAAGGAAACTTTTAAGCGAGTTGAATCTCAGACAAGAAGAAGCAACCGAGATCCGAGTTGATAGCAGGTCGGCAATTGAACTCGCAAAGAATCCAGTACATCACGAAAGGAGCAAGCATATCGATGTTAAATTTCATTTCATTCGAGAACAAATCCGGGAAGGGAGTGTGAAGTTGAATCATGTAGCGAGTCATGATCAAGTAGCCGACATGTTCACAAAGTCGTTACCCACGGTTTTGCTGGATAAATGCAAGATGGCAGTAGGCATGAAGGATGGAAGAAATTTGAGTTTAAGGGAGGAATTTGTGGAAAATAAACTCAAATAAAAAAAACAGACAGATTTTAAGACAGTATTGAATGAGGAATTGAAGGGGCAATTCCAGATCATTTTGAGCAAATAAAGAGTCTACTTCGTGTGTTTTTAAGTCTAGTTTTTAATGGTGAAGGTTTCAGGTCATTTGGTATTACCTACAATAAGTTATGGAAATTTTAGCAAGGAAGGGTCAGAATTTACTGTTATGTTTAAAACTGTTTTTTTTAATACGAATTTTAAGAGTCTTGTTTAGGTCTATAAATAGAGTTGTATTCTGTTGTAAGAAGGTAGAAGAGAGAAATAAAAAAAGTGTTTGATTAGTAAAAAAGAAAAAAATTATTTTTATCTCTCTTTTCTGCACCAAAATAGTTATAAAATATCAACAGAACCAAGCCATGAACAAATAAAGGCGAGATAAACACAAGACAAAGAACTAGCCGGCTGCGGAGGCTTCAAAAAACACAGATGCTATTAAAGCTCTAGCAATTTTAATGACAGACAATTACTAAAATACCAACAAATAATATCATACTTCCAATAAAACTTTTTGGCTTGTTGATATTGCTTTTAAACATGTTCTCAAAAGGCATAGATGATTTGTTGGTGTCCTAATGTCATCGTGGGTTGTTGGATCTCAACAATTTTTACGATTTTGAGGCGTATATATAAAATAAAAATATTTTTTAAACATATATTCAAAAGAAACGATGAAGGTTAAAAATCAAGTATTTATTTAAAGTAGGTCTTGTGAAAATTCACTTAAGGTCTTAATTTTTTAATTAAAAGTGAACTTTCAATAAAGATGTTTTACTTGTAATAAACATTCATCAAAATACTGATCAAATATCAATTTTTTATCAAACATTATCATTTTTTGCATATTTTTAAAATTTTAATCATATTGATTTTTTATCAATCCTATTGATTATAAGAAATTGCCTGATCGATCATAACCTTACTAAGAGTTCTTTTTTAGTAAAAAAAATTATTTATGAGTCTCAAGTGATGTTTTTCAGTTAGACTAAAAATTCCTTCACTCTCGTCAAAAATTATTAATAACACATAATTTTATATTTACACTAATTATATCATCATATATATTAAAATTATTTTAAAAATTTAAATAATTCATTTTTTTTATATAAATATAAAAATATATATAAATCTTTGTATATTCGACTTAACACATGACATATATATTTAGATATATTTATAGATATTGGTAAAGTAATATAAATATTATTTATAATTAAAAATAAAATGTAAAAAAAATCATTAGTTGAAAAATACATATTAGAAAAGAAAATATATATTAAATTATCAATAATAATTTTTGATTATAAACTAAATCTAAAACTCAAAATCTTATATAATAAAGATAAGTCCAAATTCTTAACCTTACAAATATAATATGAGCTATCCTAAATTTTTTTATAATATATATATATATTATTTTATTTTTTATTATTAAATATAAATAATTATTATATTAAATTTTTTAATTTATATCGACTATTACTGATGTACCCTTCCTTTTTGTGCCTGTTAGTTGGGTCTGTCCACAAAATTACCAGCAAAGCCCATCGGATGTATTTTACTCTAGAAAATTTATTTTATTTTATTATTTTACAAAAAAAAAGTTTTTTTTAAGTATCGCATCATTTGGAAACGTTTATCGAGAAAAAAATAAATCATGTCGGAAGCGACGCTAAAAACTAGTCTTCCAATAAACATTATTTATTATTTTTAAAATATATACCTCATTAAAAATAAATATTTTAATTATAAATAATTTAAATTACAATTATTTGTATAAATTTAATTTCTTTTAAATAAAAATACCAAATGATTAATATAATATATAAAATATAATTAATTAAAATTAATTATATATTAAAATTATTTTATATATATATATATATAATTATATAAAAAATATAATTTTAATAATAAAAGATACAATATTTTAAATAAATATATTAATTTTTTTTATTTTAATTAAAAATATATATTAAATAATTAAAATATAAATATTTTAAATAATATAATAAAATGAAGATCACTAAACATTTAATTTTTTAAATTAAATATATTTTTTAATAAATATTAATAAATGTGATTAAATCATATAAAAACTATTAATCGTCATAATTAATCGTTATTGTCCAAATATATTAACAAATAACGTGAATAATTATGATTATTAACATAAATATCTTTCAAGTTCCTCTATACATTAATTTTAATTATTATTGAATATTTATTTTTTAAAAAATTAAACTAAAATTGAATTAATTTATCCAGAAAACCATCTCATTATATATATATATATATATATTTTTTTTTTTTTTGTTTTTTTTTGGTAAAAAAAATTAATCTAAAAATAAAGTTACTATTGTATGCAACAATAATATGTCCTGTCAGGAACATCAAAGATGGGTGACTTGACCTGAACAAATGGTACTAACCATAGGTAATACTGAGCTGAATTTAGTTCAATTTGAAGGTAAGCGATTTGATAAGCTTCGAATTACATACCTTCGAATCCACAACAACATCACCTGCATTTACCAAGTTTAGTTTATCAATTCGACCATTACATACATAATTCATAAGTTTAGTTTCTCAATATTCGACCATTACATAATTTATATATCTTCGTATGCTTGATTAGTAAATAATTTTTCTTAGGATAGATTATAATTTATGAAATAATTTAATTTACTAAGTTCGTTAAAATTTATATTAACGGTATGGATATTTTTACTAAATTTTTTTTTTTTTAAGATTTATTGTGATTTATGAAGTCATTTAATTTACTAATTTTCTTGAAGCTTATATTAACGGTATAGATATTTTTACTAAAGAAAAATTTAAAGCATTAATTATTATTTCATTTTTACTAATTTTTATTTAAAATAAATTAATTTTTTTAGTAATTAATTCAGATTTTATATATTAGAACACATTTATAATAATCAATAGAAAATAACCCTCAGATAAATTTGTTTTATAGATACGTAATTATATTTATATTCATATTAATTATATTATAATATATCATAATAACTTTTTAAATAAAAAATTATTTATTTTTTAAAAAAATTAACAGGTATCGTATTATTATAATTAATATAAATATAAATTCATATAACATCAGATGTAAAATGTTCATTTCCTGTACATAATGATTTTTTAATTAATATTTCAGGATAACCTCAGTAAGTACTATTTTCAGTCACATTTTCGTATTAATTATCTTAAGAATATCATAATTTTATTTTTAATATTATTTTTATTATATTTTTGAGATAATATTTTAATTATATTATTATTTAAAAATATTAATTTGATATTATTTATCATTTAATTATAATTTTTTTAAATATTTAATAATATATTTTTAATATTTTAATG
Organism: Hippophae gyantsensis; assembly: GCA_030763125.1. Lineage (NCBI taxonomy): Eukaryota > Viridiplantae > Streptophyta > Magnoliopsida > Rosales > Elaeagnaceae > Hippophae > Hippophae gyantsensis. The sequence goes on along the minus strand of CM061037.1, from coordinate 12,584,207 downwards.
ATATTTTTTGATAATTAATTAATTAATAAATATTTTAAAATAATAAATTAATTGATTATTTAAAAATATCTTTTAAAATCAATTAAATGATAAATTAAATTAAATTAATATTTTTTAAAATATTGTACTACTAAAATACTAACTGAGAAATATAAATAAAAAAATATCAAAATAAAATTATAATAATACTAAAATAATTAACATTGTATTTTTAACCATTATTATATATACTTACATGTAATAATTTAGTCGTGTATGTTTTTTTTATTTTGTTTTGGGTATGAATGTCGTGTTATTTTAAAATAAAAATTAGATAATTTTTTGTTAAATAAATTATTTATAATAATAAACAATAATGTGATTTAAAATTTATAAAATAATTATTGATAAAGTATAACCTAATTATGTTTTAACTATATATGTAATATTTGTTTTTCTGTTGACATGTTGTGTAATTGACACCCTAATTATAATTTAATTAAAACCATGATTGGGAAAAGGAAAATAACTCAATTTAGAGGTGCATACGCGTTATTGCTAAACTTATGACCAATTATTAGCCAATAGCCAGGAAAAAGTAAGTTGCCATTAACAATAAGAAAATATTGTTAGTGTATCCTTTTATTTATTACACGTGATTGTTGTTACAAAGGTTAGAAAGTTTTCTTGTTCCGCAAAAAAAAAAAATGTCACAAGTTTTCATGTACGAAGTTGTCATGGCTGAAAGTTTATACTAATATTATTTTAAAATAAATTATATATTTTTATAATTTTAAAATAATTATAATATATTATACATATAAAAAATATGAATATACAATTATATGATATTAATAATTTTTTAACCTCTAATGACTTATTTACTTGTATATAATAAAGAGTGAAATAACTAGCTAGGTTTATCCAAATTATTCATATAAATTTTTAATTTAATTTACTTCATAACTTCAAATTCTATTAAATTAGATCCTCAAGGTAGTTTATCATTCTAACGCTGATAGTCAAACATAGTCAAACGCACAATTTAATAATAATTTAACACGTTTGAAAAGAAGAAAAAGTTATTTAAATAAAAAGACTTTTTTTAATTAAATTAACGGTGAAGGTAACGATATTGTAATTATTTTAAAAAATTAATAACTTATTTTTGAAATTTTTAATCCGGATATATTAAATCTAATTATTTATGAAATTTAGTTAATTTAATTTAATTTATAATATGTAAAAATTAAATAAATTTATTTAAATTTAATTTAATTTATAATAATCTCTGAAAATGGATTTATTTATGATGTATCATCTAATCTATACAATAAATTTATAAAAATGATCTCATTTTAATTATCTTTTACAAATCATGGATAATTATGTATTAATTTTATTAATTCTAACTTATAATTTTAATATTAATTAAATTAAATTGATAATTTTTTTTAAAATATAAATTATAATATGCATATTTTATCACATATTATATCGACTTGTTTTTACCGTTCTTGCTGACTTGGATGATAATTGTTTTAGCCAAATTTATCAAATCTATAATAGCATCGTCTATTTTGACTAAAGAACTAGCAAGATATACTTTGAATTGACAAATTACAGCTATTAACGTTGATTATTAACGTTTAATGTTTATTATTTATAAAATTGTATTAAATTAACATGATATAAATATGAGTATGTATATTGAATATTTTAAATCGATAGAAATTTGAATAAAATATATATGTTTAATACTTCTGTATCTAAAAATTTAAGAGACTTTAAATGCATTTTGTAAGCTTTTATATTAGATAAGATAAATATATTTAAATTATATTAAATTTCATTGAAATACAATAAAATTTAATTAGATGTACAATGTTCGATACTTTGATGGTAAAATATTTTTAGTAAATAATATATATTTTACAATAATATTTAATTTATTCTATTTAATTTTTTATTTATCAAAATAATTTTAATAATTTATTTTAAAATTAACATTTTTTTATTTCATTTAAAGGAATATTATTTTTAGTTTAAGACAAAAGAAAAAAGTTAAAATATTTATTTTTAAAATTTAAAATTCAAAAAAATTAAATTAAGCGTTGAATGCATTTTAAGCTTATATATTTATGGGTCAAATTTTTTACATATTAATTCATATAGTTTTTATGCTATTTTGTTTCATAAAAAATGTATAAAATAAGTCATGTATGTCAAGTAAGATCGATGTTATAATTTTTTTAATTTAAAATTTATAAAGATACGATTTATAATTCATTATAAGTTGATTTTTTTAATTTTTTTAAATTTTAATTTAAATATTTTTTATTATAATAACGTGTATAATATACAATTATTACACAATTATCAATTTACTAACAGAGTCGACGAAAAGAAAGAAGCGTCCCCTCCCCAAAAAAGAAAAAAACTAGCGCCTCTTAATACTTTACCAAGTAAATCACATTTAACATCTTTCATTAAAAAAACAGCTATAAATGGAGAAAGTTAATCACTAATAAAAAGGCTAGCAAAATTATTACATTGTTAATTATATTCTTCAATTAATTTTCCACAATGAAATTTCTTAAATATATTTTCCTCATAACACTAATATATCTCTCCCTTTTGAGATCTACATATGCTAGCTCCAAGGTAAGAAATTATGAGGTCCAATATTATAACCAAGTCTCAACTTTCATAATAGTTGATAAGTCAGGCCAAGGAAATTTCACTACAATACAGCAAGCCATTGATTCAATACCAAATTATAACAACCAATGGGTTCGTATTCACATTAAAGCTGATATATACAAGTAAGTATATATATATAAATAATTTAAATCTAATTATTCCTACGTACACTAAGTAATTTAATATAGTTAAACTTTAAGATAAATTAACAAATATATTATTAAATTATCATAAAAATTATAAATATATAATTTAACTTTATATAAAGATAATATTCAAGTATAATTAGTGTACAAATATATCATTATATTATATTTTTCGTGATAAATTTGTACAATTAATAAGTAATAAAGAGTTTTATAATAATTTTGCTAATAGTAATGAATTTATTGGTAGATTTGTACCATTAATAAGAAATTTAATGGTAGATTTGAACCAATAATAAATAGTTTGGTGATAGATTTATCATAATAGTGATAAATTTGTATCATTACTTATACTTAAGTGTTATTTTTATAATTCGATAAATTTACAAAGTATATTTGTTGTTTTTATAATAATTTATTGTTATATTTGTTAGTTTATCTTAAACTTTAACGAGATATTAAATATTATTTTTTTTGGTGTACTGTTCAGTGAAAAAGTTTTTGTGCCTAAAGAAAAACAATACATTATGCTTGAAGGAGAAGGTATGAATAAGAGTACTGTGCTTGAATATGGAGATGGAGGTGATGTTACTACAAGCCATACGTTTAAGTTGCTCGGAGATAACTTTGTGGCACGTAATATCATATTCAAGGTTGATCACATTTCTCATATCTAGCTTTTTACAATCTTATTGTTTAGCTGCGTGAGTTTACTACTCTAGGAGTAACAAATACCGATTCTTTTACATGTTGCATGTAACAATGAAACATACTCAACTAGTGATGTATTATTTGTTGCTAGACTATATGAAAACTCTCAACCAATTAGTGTTTTGTTTTTCTCATTGATATGCTTTTTGAGCGTTAACATTCAAAATATATATAAAAAAATTATATGATCTAAGTTCATAATAATTTCAAAATATATAAAAAAAATTCTACTTCATCTACACAGAACACATATAACGATGTAGTGGCAGGGGAAGAACCAAAAAACGTAACCTGGGCACCAGCAGTTACAATTTATGCTGACAAAGTAAGCTTCTATAACTGTGGATTCATTAGCCTTCAAGACACATTAAGTGACATCCATGGCCGACATTATTTCGAAAATTGTTACATTGAAGGTGCAATTGACTTCATTTGGGGCAATGGACAATCCCTTTATAAGGTAAATATTAAATTCTCTATCTAGTTTAATTTTCTCTTAGTTATATGTTTCCATTAAAAATAAATAGTCAATCAAACTCTTTAATTTTTAAAAAATGTTTTTTAGACTTACTATTAAGTGAAGTATCATAACTTCACTGACTTTACAAAAAATTCTAAAAATTTATTATATAAAAATAATGAATTTTTATGTGATTTTTATAAAGTTAACATATTTGTACAATTTCATACAAATAAAGTGTACTTACACTAACATTTTTCTTTTCCATAAATTAACTAATAATAACATATTAGTACTGCTTATGACACAATACATTGGGTAGAATTGTATTCTGAATGTCACAGTAGCGCGTCTCGGCGGTCAAAGGGGGAGTTATATAACAGCACAAGGTAGGGAAAGTGAGGAACAAACAAGTGGTTTTGTATTTCATACGTGCAATGTAGTTGGAACTGGCCTTTCATATCTTGGAAGAGCATATAGAAATCATTCCAGAGTGTTGTTTTTCAACACTTATATGGATAACATTATTAACCCTTTGGGTTGGTCTGCTTGGTATTCTAATGGCATTGAGTAAGTGAGATAATTACATATGCTATTCATTTCATTGTTTGTTAAAAGATAGTTTTTATATCTAATCCTCTGTTTTAAATTTTGATTCAATAGGAATTTGATAACATATGCAGAGATGAAGTGCTCTGGACCTGGTTCAGACATGTCAAAAAGAGTAGAATGGGAAAAGAAGTTGTCAGAAGAGGAATTGGAATGTTTGATAGATATTGATTGCTTTATAAACCAAGATGAATGGTTGAATAAGCAACCTATAGATATATACAATTGAGACAAACACACCAAGAGATCACTGGTTATTTAGTTAAAAAGTAACATCACATATTTAAATAGTTAATTTTTATATTTTTTAAAATAATACCTTAAATTTTTTAAAATTAGTTAATAAAATTATAACGTAAAACACTCAAAAATTAAAAAATATAGTGTACTTCGTACACCCATCTTTTATTATGTTGTGCACGAAAGCAATAAATAACAGTATATTAATATATCAAATCAATAAAAGGAAACTCATAATATTTACGTGATTTGATAATTTACCTAGGTCTACGGAAGACAACATATATTATTAAACTGAATAAAAAATATATAGAATATAGATACAAATTTTCTCACTAATAATATCTGTCAAGTGTTTCCTTAAACTGACATAAAACTCTCACACTCACTGAGTATTTTCTCTCTTTGAGTTTATTTATGTTCTCTCTTATTTTTCTAATTGTTGCCTTGTATTTTCAATGCATGAAATCCTTCATACTTATATATGAAGCAAGGCTTCCCCTCCTTAAATTTTGCCATAATTTAAGCCACAAATTAGGTCACTAAATTTCTTAAATTGTGCCATAAATTGGGCCACTAATTTGTTACTTTAGAGCCAATATTCAACAATCTCCACCTTGGCGAAAAAGCTCATGCCTCCAAATGCGCCCTAGGTGCTCTAACCTTGAGAGATGTTAATCAAGTTCAAACAGTGTTGAAACTTGATCCATATAACCACCTTTGTAATCATATTTGCAAAGTTATCTGCAGTCCCGACTTTTGGAGTGTAACATTCTCTTCATCGACGATTTATCGAATAAAATGAAATCGAACATCGATGTGCTTAGTGTGACCATGATGCATTTGGTTCTTTGCTAAACAAATGACACTTTGGTTGTTGTAGAAAACCACCACATTCTTTTAAACAATTCTTAAATCCTTGGTCAACCCGAGACGCCATATAGCTTCTTTGAATGCTTCTGTTTCAGTCATATACTCTGCCTTTGTAATAGACAAAGATCCAGTTGACTACAATGTTGATCTCCAACAAACTGGTCCTCTTGCCATTGTGAACACATTACCAGTTGTAGATCAATGCTTATCTAGATCTCTAACATAGTCAGAATCCATATATCCGACTAGGAGCTTGTCTTCAGTCTTGTCTCTCTTAAACTTCAAACCAATATCCACAGTACCATAGATGTACCGTAGAATCCACTTCACTGCTTGTTAGTTTCCTTTATCGGGATTGTGCATGTAGCGACTCACCATACTAACAGCATGGGAAATATTAGGTCTGGTGTATACCATTGTATACATCAAGGTACCAATGACATTTGCATATGGAACACACTCCATTTGTTTCTTCTAGTCGACGGTGCTAGGTGACATCAATGCACTCAATTGAAAAAGAGGAGCAAGTAGTGTACTTACTGATTTGGTTTTCTCATTGATGTCAAACCTTTGAAGTACTTTCTTCAGATACTGAGTCTATGTCAGATAGATTGTGCTTGCAACTCTATCTTTTGTGATTTCCATCCCAAGAATTTTCTTAGATTTTCCAAGATCTTTCATTTCAAATTTTGAACTCAACAGAACCTTTAGTCTATCGATCTCCACTTTGCTCTTAGATGCAGTCAACATATCAGAGCAAATAAATGAAGGTACTACATTAAGTTTCCAAAAGTATACACAGTGATTAAACTGGCTACGTGTGTACTTCTACTCTCTTATGAAGATATTAAAGAGCTTATACCACTGCTTTAGTGATTGCTCCAAACAATAAAGTGACTTGCTTAGCTTGTAAGCCCAATTCTCATGTTTTAAAACTTTGAAGCCATTCAGTTGATACATGTAGGTCTCTTCGTTCAAAGTACCATGAAGAAAAGCTATTTTGACATCGAGTTGAGCTAACTCGAGGTCAAACTGTGCTATCAAAGCCAATAGTATTCGAATATATAAATGCTTAATAATAGGTGAGAATACCTTATTGTAATCTATTACTTCTTTATGAGTATAGGCTTTTGCTACCAGTATGGATTTGTATCTGATGTTGTCTTTACCAGGAATATCTTTCTTCTTGGTATAGACCCATTTATAGCCAAAAGTTTTCTTTCCTTTGGGAAGTTGAACCAACTCCCAAGTCTAATTCTAGTGTAGAGAATTCATCTCTTTATCCATTTCCATCTTCCACTTTATACTATCAACTCTTTGCACGACTTCTTTATAAGTGCATAGAACATCATCATCAATTACTAGAAGTGTGAATGCTACCATGTCTATGTATTTGGTAGGGTTTCTAATCTCCCTTCTCGGTCGAGTAGTGGCAATAGATTATGACTGCTGATTGATCGATAATAATGGTGAGAGAACCTCCACCTCAACTTAGATATCTTTTTTATCATCAATTTCATCTTCACCATGATCGACAGGTGCAATAATTTTTGGATCTTCTAGAATCTCAAGCATCACCTTAGAAAGAGTATTTGGACTTTCATTCTCTTTCTCTGAATTTTTCCGTCTCAACATAACAAACCCATCGAATGTGACATCTTGGTTGAAGACAATCTTCTTGGATTCACCACACCAAAGTCAAAATCCTTTAACTCCTTCATTAAAGCCCAAGAAAATAGCTTTCTTTGCTCTAGGAACCAATTTGGATTCATTAACATGAAAATATATAGGATATCTAAATTTTTGCAATTAATCATAATCAAAAATAGGTTGTTCAGACCATACCTTTTTAAGAGTTTTCCCATCCAATGCAGTCGCAAGAAGTTTGTTGATTATATGAGTTACATATGACAAAGCCTCAACCCAAAATGCCTTGCTCAATTTGGATTGAGATAGTATACATCGAACTTTCTCAACCAAAGGACAATTCATTCGTTCTGCAACTTCATTTTGATGTGGTGTACAAGGAATTAAAAAATGTCTGATTATCCCTTCATCTTGACAAACTTTAAACAAAGGATCTTATTTGTACTCGCCACCATTATCAGATCCGAGCCTCTTAATTTTCTTGCCTGTCTGAGTCTCGATCATTTTCTTCCATTTAAGAAAGATATCCAGAACTCCATCTTTATGACTCATAGTGTATATATAGACATATGTAGAGAAATCATCAATAAAAGTCACAAACCAGCATTTACCTCAAAGTGAAGCATTCTTGGAAGGTCCTCATACATCCGTGTGAATATAATCTAGAGTTCTCTTAGTACAATGAATGGAAATTCCAAACTTGACTCTTATTTGTTTTCCCATTACATAATGCTCATAGAAATCAAACTTTCCAATCTTGGCACCTTTTAAAAGACCTTAATTCATTAAGTCTTGCAAAGCCTTTTCATCGACACTCCCTAAACGCATATGCTATAGGTAGGAAGAATCATATGTCTTTTTTTTAACTGCTTGAGACAACTGCTCTTCTTGTAACTGTACTCCCATCTAGAAAATACAAGTTCATCTTCCGAGTACCCTTTATCACTACAAATGCACCTCGTATAACTTTCAAGACTCTATTTTCCAATGTTACCTTATAACCACCAAAATCTAGAACACCTAAAGGAATAAGGTTTTTCTTTAGATCAAGAATGTATTTGACATTCGTAAGTTGTCTGATTGTACTATCATGCATATTTAGTCGTATAGTTTCGATCCTTTTTTTGACAGGCATTATCGTTACCCATAAGCACAAATCCTCTATCGAGCTCCTCGAAACTTGAAAATCAATGTCTATTTGGACACATATGATAAGAACATCTGAAATCAAGGATCCATTTGTCTAAGTAGGTATTTGATAATGAAACTGTAAAGGCTAATTCTTCATCTTCATCGGCTTTCTGTGCAATGTTTGTATTTGACTTGTCCTTGCACTACTACAAAAATGGGTATTTAAGTCGATACGTAAAGTCAGTTTTTTTCAAAAACCGACTTTAAATTGGTTTAAAGTCAGTTCGGTGGTGAACCGACGCTATCCACGTAGGACGTAGCGTCGGTTGATGTGTCAAACCGACTTTAATGCCCCTTTTTGTAGTAGTGTTGTTTGAACAATCTTTCTTTCAGTGCCCTTTCTGGTGACAATAGGCATAATCGTCCTTTGTAAGACGTCTTCATGATGACTATTCTCTGGACTTTGATCTGGATCACCCACTATTATTTGATTCGCCTATTTTTTGTTGTTCATCATACCTCTAGCTGTAGTCAATGCTTCTAATGTTGAGTGTATGTGATTCTATTGATCATTCTTCCGGTACTCATTATTTACCAAAGTATTTGAAACATCTATGAATTTAATCTCATCTTTTCCATATAATAGAGTTATGGTTAAATGCTCATAGCTCTCAAGTAATGAATTCAGTAACAACAAAGCTTTATCTTCATCGATAATTTCAACATCTAAATTTTGCAGATCAATCAAAATTTTATTGGAATTATCTAAGTGCTTAATTATAAGGGTACCCTTCTTGTACTAGAAATGAAAAAGTTTCTTCTTCAGGTAAAGTCGGTTCTTTATACTTTTCATCTTGTACTTGCCCTCTAGCTTCTTCCATAAAGTTGTTGCTACATTCTCTTTCATGGTAAAGTATTTCTGATTTTTTCCCAACCACAGTCGAATTGTGTCACAAGTTTATCAGTTGACATAATTCCAATCTTCATTGGAATAATCTTCTTTCTTGGTCTCTGAGGCTATATTAGATCCTTTTCGAAAAAAATAGATCTAATACTTTACATTGCCACATGTCAAAGTTATTGGTGCCGTCAAATTTCTTCACCTCAAACTTTGCGCTGGACAACATGGTTCTTCAAGTATAACAACTTGGTTTGCTAGAACTTCTAAGGTCAACTTTTTCACCTTCTTCGATCTCTCTTTTATCAACCATAAGTACAAACAGATAACATAAATTTTGCACTTATAACTTAAAATAGTATTTTTCCAAAATTTATACCTTATTTGAAAAAACGAAGCCTATAGTTGAATCCTGAACGGTCCAATTAGCTAGGAGAAGGTCTAACTCAGTTGAAAACATGTGAAAAATGGACCAACTCAGTCCAAAATTCACTAATGACTGAGTTGACTCGCTAGTTAATAGTCAACGACTCGATCAAACTAGCTTAGTGGATTGATCAATGTCTCAGTGGCCCAATCAAACAGCTTAGATGACTTAACTCGGTCCAACTTAATGAGTTGACTCAATTGTTAGTAACAACACTCTGATGGCTTCTGGCTGTGCGTTTAACCTTCGATTTGAACGATTCTTTTTTCATTGTGTTCGTCTCGTTAAGAGATTCAATTTGGTATATAATACTGCTATATTTGGCTATGATAAATTTGTTGTGTACGGAAGCAATAATAACAGTATATGAATATATCAAATCGATAAAAGAAAACATATAGAATTTACGTGGTTCGACAATTTGCCTAGGTTTACGGGAGACAACATATATTATTCAACTAAGTAGGAAATATACAAAATATAATAATATCTCTCAGGTGTTTTCCTAAACTCATAGAAATCTCTCATACTCACTAAATATTTTCTCTCTTTGAATTTGTTTATGCTCTCTTTGATTTTTCTAATTGTTGCCTTGTATTTTCAATACATGAACTCTTCTATATTTATAGATAAAACAAGGCTTTCTTTCCCTAAATTTTGTCATAATTTATGCTACAAATTAGATTATTAATTTCCTTAAACTATGTCACAAATTAGACCACTAATTTACCTAAATTAGGTCACAAAATTTACTTAAATTAGGTCATAAATTAGGCTATTAAATTATTAACTTAGAGTCAATATTCAACGTATTATTCTCTTGACTAATCCCGTGGAATCTTCCGTAGATTTGGGTTGTTTAGCACGTGTGTTGTTGTAATTAAATTATTAACTTAGAGTCAATATTCAACATATTATTCTCTTGACTAATCCCGTGGAATTTTCCGTAGATTTGGGTTGTTTAGCACGTGTGTTGTTGTAAGTTGGATATTTGATAAATTGGTTAGACAGTGCATAATATTTTACGTTGGATATTTGATAAATTGGTTAGATACTGCATAGTATTTTCCTAATGTGCCAAATATTAGTCGAGTGCATATTCAGTATTGTAATTGGTTAGAGGTTTTATACTCTAAAGGAAACAAATAGCACCTTATCATTTTAACGTTACCAATAAAATTGGAAAGAATTTGACTTATTTAATTAGGGTGAATCATTTATTCACTTAAACACAAATTAGCGTAAAAAAGAATTGGCTTCATTATTGGAGAAATTCCTATCACTTAGCGTTATTACCAAAATTAATCGGTGGAGTGACATATGCTTCCTATTTAAAAGCCAAATTAGATTTTTTTTTTAAAATATGATTTACTTAGACAAAATTATCACCTCAAGGGTGTATTAAAAAAATACAATTGCATTCAAAATTACTGATTATTTTAGTTAGAATATATCAGTCTCTTTTTTGTTTTTTTAGTAGGGCAGAACTTTTGTTAGGAAAAAATTATATCAAAAATAATAAATAATCAAATTTTAAAATATTTTTATTTTTTAATAATTTTGTAGTTATTGTTGTCTATTATTAAAGATAAAATATAAAAGTAATATCTTAATAACCGTTAAAAAAATAAGAGAAAAAATAAAATAAAAAAATTAATAATTTATTTTGGTGTTTTCATTTTTTTAAAAACAAAAATACTAAATTATTAAGAAAAAATAACAAAAAAAATCTAAACTATTATTATTAAAAAAAAAAGTTCTAAAGACAAGGCCTTGAAGGGAGATTACGTTACCAAAGCTAAAAACACATATTCTACTAACTTAAAGCGACATAGGATTTTTAAGTCTTTCGGGTCAAAATCCCTAAAACATCTAAAAATTACTCTTACCATACATAGCGCAAATCAAGAGGCAAAAACTCCTCATAAAAATAATTGGTAATTAAACAATATTTAATTAGCTAGTGCAAATCGAATTATGATATGCTACTAATCATGCAAAACTTTTAGCTCTTAAAAACTAAATATTTACATTGATGGACCCTAAATTTATCTCTCTCTCACACACACATATATATATATATATCATTGTTTTGAGTGTCTTAACTCTGAAAGTGAAAATGAATGTTCCACAAACATTTTCCTTCCTTATAACCTTCATTCTCTTGACCATCTCACATAGAATATTCAAATTTGCAGATTGCAAAATACATAATATTGAAAAACCAAGTGTACTAAACAAAGGAAATGTGGATAGTACTGTGATTAATGTTGTATCCACCATTACTGTATCTAAATCTGGCCCTGCAGGAACATTCACTACTATTCAGGCAGCTATAGATTCTATTACTTCTGGAAATAAACAATGGACTAAAGTGCAAATTTCTTCGGGAACTTACAAGTATATATATCAATCTCTTCTATTAATTATGTATTAATGATTACTTTTATGTTTTTTGTTTTTAATATTATTCTCTCATTTTAATCACTTCTTTACTTTGTGATTTTGTTTATTAACATGACTGAAGGTTTTTTTTTTTTAATAATGCTAGTGAGAAAGTCACTATTCCTTATGACAAACAATTCATAGTTCTCGAAGGGAAAGGTCGTGATCAAACTATAGTTACCGCTAATGGCCATGAAGCTACAGACACAACTGCTACTTTCTCTTTCTTAGCTGACAATGTATTTGTCAGGGGCATTACTTTCGAGGTTGATTCCTATCTAGACTCATCCTTTAATTTCAAATATATTTTCGATTTCTCGAGTCTAATACTAAAATCTTAATCGAACCTCACTTATCTCATCACCTCCTCATAATACAGTATTGTTAATGGCTTAATGCTTTAGCAGTGGCTGATACAAACAAAATAACTAATAAGGTCACATTTGATATTTGCAGAACTCATTTGATATACCAACAGGGACAAATTTAAGCAGGGGAAGATTTGAAGTAACAAAACAGGCGTTGGCAGCTAAAGTTTTTGGAGATAAATCGGCATTTTATGAATGTGGATTTATTGGTGTTCAAGACACTTTGTGGGATGCCCAAGGTCGCCATTACTTCAAAGATTGCTACATTCAAGGATCTATTGATTTTATTTGGGGCAGTGGCCAATCTATTTATGAGGTATCAATACTCATCAATCTTTATTACGCAAATCCTATAATTTTCATAAAATATTTGTATCTAACAAATATAACAAGATTATACATCTTAAATATGTTCAAATTTATAAACATAATCAGATACATGTAATGATATCGTATTTTATGTTAATGAAATTTAAGATTAATTTAAAATAGTTGAGAAAGACAAGAAAGAAAGAATGTGATTGATACAAAGTATATTTCAAGAATAACTAATAACAATTCCATACCCACCTGATCAATTATGGATTTATTTTTCTGAATTTTTTTAATGTAAAAAAATTTGATATGCAGAATGCAGTAATAAACGTTACAGTTGGGTTGATATCAAAAGAGATAAATAGAGGGTGTATAACAGCACAAGGTCGATCATTAGCTTCAGAATCTAATGGTTTTGTATTCAAGGGAGGTTCAATTTTTGGGAGTGGTCAAGCTCTTCTTGGAAGAGCTTATGGTTCTTATTCAAGAGTTATTTTCTATCAAACCAAGTTTGATAATGTAATAGCCCCTATTGGTTGGGATTCTTGGAATAGTGTTGGCCATGGGTAAGTAACTTTTTTTATTTACTGTATCTAATTTACTTATCTATACATTAATTTTTAATATTCGACTAGTGTGAGAAATAAGAAATTCTTTTTTTTTCTTATTTAATATAATTTTTGGGATTTGTAGAGGAAATACTTTCTATGCTGAGGTTAATTGTGAAGGAACAGGATCTGATACATCAAAGCGAGTTCCTTGGGAGAAGAAGATTGATGTTCAGCACATGAATCAATTTTCTTTGTCATCTTTTGTTGATCAAGAATCTTGGACTCATCAGCTTCCTAAATAGCTTAATTAATATCATTTTGTAGCTATATATATATTATTTTCAATCTTTTATTCTTTTCTTTTTCTTTCCAAAAGTACATTTGTATTGTTTTTTCAATAAACTTCTCAATCATTCTCTTAATTTCCGATAATATATTGAGAAAATAATTTTTATTAAAAATAATATGAAATGTTTATTTTATTTATAATATTAATTATATTTTTATTTTTATAATAATAATAAAATACATTATATCAATATTGCTTTCCATAATCATAAAAAATAGACGGAGGTTGATATGATTTTTTTTTGGGCTCACAAATATATAATACTTACTGATTTTATTAATTAATATGTCGTACTGATGTACATCAAAGCTTTTTGAGGCTATAATATCTTATTTTAGTAAGATGACAAAATTGTCCTCGTTATACTTACCATGTTTTCTATACTTACAATTTAATTAGTATTGTTGCTATTAAAAGGTGACGCACGATAGCAAATGCTTCTCTTTTAACTTTTTATTTATTTAAATTTTATTAAAAATTAATCATGCCATTAATTTTTTTTAAATATAATTAAATTATAAAAATAAAATAAAAATGATATATTTTTCACTTTTACGGTAAGTATAGAAACTGTAAGTATGATATTATTTTTAAAGAATTATTTTATAGAAAGCGGTATATGTTCACTTACCTTAAAATAATACCTATTTTTTCTACTTATTTTTATTACATGTTACTTATATTTTTATTAAAAATAATTACATAAAAATAAATAATTATTTTTATACTTTTATCTATTTTTTATTCTAATTTTTAAAGTTTATTTATTCAATTTAAAATAATATATATTTGGATAAAATAATTTTGTTACAAAATAATTGTATTAGTTTAATTTTAAATAATTAGCTTCGATTTGTAAAATTACATAATTCTTTATTGGAGTCGTCATTATTAAAGGTTGTACTGTGTCGCCTCAGTCATAATAATCGGTATTGAAAAGACAAGAAGATGTTAATAGGTCGACTTCTACATTGGACTAATAAGTATTTATAAATGGACAAACCTTATTATCACAACTAATTATATCTTTTCAACATCCAGTGCATTTTTTTAAGATTAAATAAATTTAAATTCATAAAATATATGAAAAAATTAATTAAAGTATTTGTCAAGGGTGGGTCTATTTTTATGTAAAAAATTATTCTTTCAAGTAATTTAATAAATTTACTCTAATATTTATGTTTTTAGTAACTAATAAATTTATTGAATTTACATAAATAAAAAAATTTATTTTATAATTAAACTACATATTTACTCTAATATTTATGTTTTTAATAACTAATACATTTATTAAATTTACATAAATTTAAAAAATTCATTTTATACTTAACAACGTACACACCTTTTATTGTACATATATATTAATAAAAAAATTATAATTAAGATCATCATGTAAAATATTATATGATGTTTATGGATCTAAAAAAACCTATTTAAAAATAAATATAAAATTAATTGAGATTAATAAAAGTATCATCATTAGGATCATGATTTTATTTTTTATACATTTTTTTATATTTTTAAGGTGTTAGATAGTCTATTTTAAAAAATATATTAATTTAATATATTTTATCATTTAATTAAAAAAAATTAATTTATACTATTTATAAAATATTTTTAAATAATTAATTAATTGATTATCTAAAAATATTTTATAAATATCGTATGTTGAGTTTGAAACGTATTATATTTGTATTATCACATTAGTTAATACAATAAATAATTTATTTATAATAATTAAAATAATATAATATTTAAATTTATAAATTAATCGATAATAAATTATAAATCATCATATTTTGATTATATAATAATTATATTTGTGATGTGTTTATAATAGGTATAAAATTATTACTTTTATATTTTAGTAAAAATGAACTAATTATTGAATTGGGACTTTCGTTAAGCCAGGACTTTGTACGTATAAATGTATGCATGTACGAACACTTTTCAGAAGTTTTATTTTTCTTATCAACGATGATTTTATATCACAACGCAATTTTACGAGAAAATCTCAACAACAAAAAAGTACTAGGTAAAGAAAAGATGGAGGGAAAATTGAAGTCTGATTTTGAAACAGCTCAAGTACGAGAAAAACAGTTGCCACTTGTATCATTGTCTGTTTTTCAACAGGCGCAAAATAATTCAAAATAAAGTTAAGATTAAGAAGCATCATTATTATTGAGAATACTATATAATTCCTACCCAAAAGAGCCAGAATAAGGAAAAAAAAAAAAGCAGAAAATATCAAAATAAAAATCCCAGTCATATATTAATATATTAAGTAAATAGTTGTTATACTACTAAATTTTATCGGCTGTTATGGGTGCAACTGTTTAAATATTATGGGTAATTTTGTTTAGATTAGAAAGGTTTCATAAGTTATAAAAAAATATTTAAAAAATTACATAAAATAATATTTTTATAATTAATAATTAAAATAATATAATTAAATATAAAATGAGTTAAATAAAATAAAATAAATTTAAATAATTATATTTTAATGTTCTATAAAATGATTATTCTTATTATTATTTTTAAAAATATTTTTAGTAATAAATTGAACGGATAATAAATCAATAAAAGATTATTAATGGAATACAGGTTACTGTTTTAGAATGAATTTTGGTGTACGTTGAGCAAGTGCACTGACATGCTCATCAAGTTGTTTCACATATTCAAAAAACTTCCCAAATTGAGCAAGACACACATGCTCATATCGTACACGCGTTGTTGTTTTGTTTCTCATCGCTTTTCCTCTTAGTTCTCCTCTCCTCCCTCTGTAGAAGTATTGTTGGAGATTGGTTTTCCTCTCAGATCTGCTTCCTCAAGGCAAAGGTAAGTTTCCATCTTTCCTATCTTTTGTATGCTTTGAATTCTATTGTTCTTTAAAGCGTTTTCTTCTGTATGAGATGTGTTAGTTCATTTTTTTAGTTCATTTTTGAGCTCTTCTGGATATATCTTTGCTAATTTATTGGTTGTTCCGGACCTTCTCGTGTTCCTTTACCCTCAAACATTTCTTCTATTTTTTCTTCATAATACCGATATTGTGGTTATTTTCTCGTGTACTTTCCTACTTGCTGTTCTTCTGTCCTGTTTTCTGATTCCTCAATGTACCAGAAGAAAAGGTTGTAATGGGTTACCTTAGTTCAGTAAAAGTACATTCTTTTAATATGTTGTCAAAATGAAATTTTCTGCTTGATATAAGGTTTTTTTTTAATCTTCTAGTACATCTTTCGATTTAGGGCTCTTGGCTTTTAAAGTTTAAAACTTTGATCTAATTTTGCTACATTGTAGATTTTTTTTCTATGCTGGGAATATTAGACTATGATTCGAACATTTTTATTGAAAGATTGTGGTGGTGAGTTCACTGTTGTTCTTCTTTTTGGCAGGAAATGGGTATAATCTCCAGAAAGGTGTTACCCGCATGTGGGTGCATGTGTGTTTGCTGCCCAAGTTTGAGGTCTAGTTCACGTAAACCAGTAAAGCGCTACAAAAAACTGCTGGCAGAAATTTTTCCAAAATCTCCGGTATCTTACAAGTCTTTACATTTTGATTTGGTAGCTTTTAGTTCCCTAGAGATTTTTTTTTATACAACTCAAACTTACACACCATAACTATGACTCGAACTGCAGACCCCAATTGGACTTGTTGAGCCATACCTCCTTGGCAGTTTCCTAGATATTTGTTAGTTCTGATTTTTGTGTTAGCTTTGGTACCCGTTACTAATGTAGCTAGTATAAGATTGTGCAATTTGATCTCTTGATAATGTATTGTGAGAGATAATAATTGCAGTATATACTATCATTTTGTTTGTAGATAACTTAAAATTAGTTCTATTAAACTTGTAAAGATAAGGAAGAAAGTTGCAATTCCTGATGTTCATTTTAGTATCATTATTTACACTAGATTAATTTGAAGCAATCAGAGAATGGACAGTGACTAATTGAGGTTTCTAAGAAAGAAATTGTTTTCTTCTTATATTTGTCCAGACCTATTAAACGTACTATCTTTAGTCTTCAAAGGTTTTCTGTTAAATAAGTAAGAATAAGCATAATTTCGTATTTTCAGTTTTAAGTACCAACAGGCAGCACTAAAATACATGGCTTTTTATTATTATCTGCCCGGCAATCCATAGTTAGACCATCTACTTTGTAGAGGAGTTTGGAATCCTGATTGGAAATGGGTTTTTCTGGTGTTGCTTGTTCTTGATAAAGAATGCTCTGTCTTTGTCTGTTCTTACCCTAAAGAAGGGGTGAGCAACAGATTAAATTGTTTGTTTTTGGCTAATTCGAATCCGATCTGATCCGATGATGTAATTAATTTGAACAAATCCGAAACCATATAGATCGGATTTTTTTTAATAGGATAAAGTTAGAGTGATATTGAAATTTATTTATGAATTATTATTTTATATAAAACACGATATACACAATATTTAAATTTTATATTGGTGTATTTGTAGTAAAATTTATTATTTATAGTCATAACTAAGAAAATCAAAAAAATAAAAGTATGTCTGGATAATTATCAAATTATTATAAATATTTATATTTATTTTTAAATCTAAAATAATAATCTAATGTAATTATGTTATACATGATATTTAAATATAACATATTATAAAATAAAAATGCATTTATTTATAATCTAATAGTAATTCGGTTTGAATTAGATATAGCGGATTATAAAATCTGTCAATTTGAATTCGAATAGATTTATACTTTTCAATCCGAATCTTATCTGAATACAAAATTTGTCAATGCGATCCAATCTGATTAGATTGAAATTCTTGATTTAAGCAGATTAATTTGATTATTTGTTCACCCCTATCCTTAAGTCTATTTGTGATTTATCGTCGGTTGAATATTGAAGTATATAATTTTCAAAACTTCACAGGATAGCCCTTCAAATGAAAGGAAAATTGTGAAATTATGTGAATATGCTGCAAGAAACCCTGCTCGGATCCCAAAGGTATGGGCTTTTCATCCAAACTTTACATCTTCTAGTAATAGTGGGACAAGGCTTGAAATTAATGTGTATGGTGAGAACTGAGTTATTCATGGTGCATGCTACTTTCAATAGATTGCTAAATATCTTGAGAACTGAGTTATTCATGGTGCATGCTACTTTCAATAGATTGCTAAATATCTTGAAGAAAGGTGCTTGAAGGAACTACGGAGTCAGCACATCAAATCCATCAATATTGTTATAGAGGCTTACAGCAAATTGCTTTGCCTGTGCAAAGAGCAGATGTAAGAGCTAGATGTCTCTTTTCCTTTTTCTCCTTTTGTTAATTATTGATGAATTGGATTTTGCAATATGTCAATCAAAACTTTCATTGTGGTTACTACTTCATTTAAACTTCCTTGTTTAGCTACTATAGTTGTTCGACTAGAAATTGGAGCATCCTCTGCTCTACAAGATGCACATGGGTCTAGTGACTTTTTATGATATTAAATGCAAGTTTCCTTTTTGGTCCTCTCTTGAATATATGCTGTTTTGAAAAGGTGGTAGCTGAATTTCATAGCCATTTGAAGTTGCTGTGTTTCTCTCTCTAAGCAATAATAAGATGAATTTGCCAAATTAGTTTGCATGAGTTTCCTCTGGTGGTCAATGTGTTTTCATTATGCAGGGCTTATTTTGTGATTAGCCTGCTGAATGTGATCAATGAGCTTTTAACCAACTCTAAGCAAGATACCTTGCAAATACTTGGATGCCAAATCTTTACAAGATTCATTTATGCTCAGGTGAATTTATTTTCTACCTGAATGAATAACTGAAATGTTTCACAGATTTTGCTTGGTATTGGGCTGGTTTCAACTGGATTCATATGTAAACTGTTCCAGCTTTATGCACTGTCTTTCCTTTTATACATTGTTTGCTACTGTTTAAAAGATCATTCAAATAGGTAAAAGTTGAAAGTTTTTGCTTTATCTTGTGAAAGTTATGCATTTTGCTTTCTGGTGCCCTAGGTATTAATTTCTTATAAATTTCTATATCCCTTGAAAGGGTGGACATATTATGCTGTTCCTGACCAGCCATTTATTATGCAAAGTCGTTGCTTTAACTGCATTGTTTGTTCAATTGGATTAAATCATATGAACTTTGATGTTTTTATTGTTTTTCTATACGTGTTGATGTTGACTTCCGAAATATACAGTAGTGTTTTGTTGTATCATTAATTTGCAACTTTGTGTCAATATTTATTTTTATTTATTGTTGACCACAATCACAAACAGGTAGATGGTACTTACACGCATAACATCGAGAATTTGGTTCCTAAAGTTTGTATGTTTGCGCTTGAGGGAGGGGAAAACCATCAAAGGTTTTGTCTTAGAGCTGCCAGCTTGCAGTGCCTCTCAGCCATGGTAATTTCATTTTCAGAAACCACATTGTTCATAATTCAGTTGACTGCTTATTCTGTGAACTACACTTACTGTGTGTCTTTTGGAACTTGGCATAAATGACATATTTGCTTTTTGGCAGATCTGGTTCATGGCAGAATTTTCCCATATTTTTGTTGATTTTGGTGAGGTTAGTTTTTTCAATTTGTGTTTAAAGCCATGCTTCATTGGATTTCTGTACTTTTCTAGCAGTGAAAATTTTGACGAAAATGCCATTATTTAATTATATGGTAGTATCGTTAAACATACATCTGACAAACTTATAAATACAACTCATTTAAGATGGTATATATGAGACTAAATTCTGAATTTGTGGGATTATAGATAGTTTTGCATGTCATTTTCTAGAGTGATAGTGTCCATTGATAAACAGAATGGTTGAAACAATTTTCGTTCAAGTCCTTTTCAATTTCCATATCTCTCTATTAAAAGTTTTGTTGTTGATTCCTTGTTTTTATTCTCATTTCACTGATTTTTGTGGTCTACTTTTTATTCTCATTCTTGATTTGAAATGAGAAGCAATTTTACAATTTGCAATGCCAGGTATAATACTGGGATCCAAATTATCCTCAAAATTTTACTAAAGTAGATTACCACCCACCAAAGCAGTTTACAGTTACCCACAAAAAGATTAGCTTCTGCACCCTTTTTACAGGCATTAATATAAATAGATTATTTAACAAGCTGCTGTGGGAAACAGAGTTTACATATCTCACGGTCAATGAAATCTTAATTTCCATTTTTGTCACATTTGAGACCAGAGGAGTGGGTTCTTCATCTTCTTTTACCCCTTCCCCTCCTTTGTCTAATTTTTTTGGTATTTAACTTCACTCCTTGTGTCGTCCTTGTGTCGTTTGAGGTTCGTTTAAGTATTCTGAATGGCTCTTATAAATGTAGATTGTACGTGTCACATTAGAAAACTACAGAGTGGATGCCCATTTTGAAGATAATGAGAGAGGGGAAGCACATCATAATTGGGTGAATGAAGTAGTTCGAAGTGAAGGCAGAGTGGGTGTTCTCTCCAGCAGTGACATTAGCTCTGATTACACTATCACAAGGCTGCAACCAGAGAAGAAGGATCCTTCTTGTTTGACACGGTATAATTATCTATAAGTTTATAGGGAAAGCTCAAATGCTGTTGTGTTGGGTTTTTTAAAAATTCTAATTTTATCCGATTGTCATTTTTGTTCTCATTTTATTGAATTATATTCTATCATGGTTATTTTAGAGAAGAGATAGAAACTCCAAAGGTGTGGGCACAAATTTGTATCCAAAGAATGGGTGAATTAGCCAAGGAGAGCACAAGTATGCATCAAGTATTGGATCCAATGTTTGTCTACTTTGACTCTGGCAGACACTGGGTTGCTCAACAAGGGCTGGCTTTGTGTGTTCTCTCTGATATGTCCTGCTTTATAGAGAGTTCTGGTATCTTGATTTCCTTTCATTTGCATGTTGCCTTTCTAAATTTCTAGAAAACTACACGTTCATATTTTATTCTTAAAATTAAATCTCACATTTGTATCTGTGTCAATTGCTGTTTCAGGGAAGCAGCAGTTGATATTGACTTGTGTTATCCGCCATCTTGACCATAAGAATGTTTCACGTGATCCCCAACTCAAATCTTACATCATTCAAGTTGCTACAGTTCTAGCTAGGCAAGTTAGATCAGGAGCAAAGCTGGCAGAGGTTGGCTTTGTCTCTAACTTATGCAGACATCTAAGGAAGAGTCTTCAAACCACTATTAATCCAGTAGGAGAGGAAGACTCTAATTTGAATATTGTGCTCCAGAATTCCATCGAAGATTGTTTGCTTGAAATTGCTAAATGTGTGAGTTCAGCGCTTTTATGGTGGCCGTAATTGCTTATTCTGAGGTGCTCACTTCCTCATTTTTTTTCTTGTCAGATTGGCAATGTGCAGCCACTTCTTGACATGATGGCTTTGACATTGGAGAAGCTACCTTCAGGGACATTTGCCAGGGCAACCATTGGATCGTCAATGATACTTGCTCATATGATCTCATTGGCATTGGCATCATCATGTGCACAGCAGGTGAGAGTTGTTCATTTATTAGTTGCACTCCAGGTTTTTACGTCCAATCTCTTGAACTTAAAGATATTGTTTCATTTATTTATACATGATGGGTAGAACAGTTGTCTCCTTAACTTGTCTTTAAACATTGTATACTGAACTTAGGATATTTCCTGCGTTATCATGTAGGCATTTCCTGAATCACTTCTTGTCCAACTTCTGAAAGTGATGCTACATCCGAACGTTGAGGCACGTGTTGCAGCACACCAGATATTTTCTATCCTTTTGGTGCCGAACTCTAATCGTCCCCGGCATAATGTTGCATCTATGCAATCTGGTATTCTTTACCAATCAAGAAAATGGAATTCAAGTACTTCATCAGCCTTTGCTTCAATTACAGCTAGACTTGAAAAGCTTCGTAGGGAAAAGGATGGTTCCAAAGCAGAAAAACAATGGAAAAGCATCAAAGATGATATTGAAGAGAAAGAGATCGTGGAAGAAGAGTGCAAGCAGGGGCATGGTTGCAAGAATTCCCTTAACTGCTATAACATTAGTTCTATCATCGACCTTATGGCTGGATCAGTGGTGTTTACTGAGGTAAAACATTTTTCAAAATTCTGCTTGACTGGTGATAACATACATGGATTGTGTATTTTGCCTATTTTACCCCACATGTTTATGGTTCATGGACTGGGCAGGAATCGCTTATCTTGAAGCTTGGTGAGGATCAGATTGCCCACTTGCTGTCTGCATTTTGGATACAAGCGAGACTACCAGATAATTTGCCCTCAAACATAGAGGCTATATTTCATTCTTTTGCTTTAACTCTTATATCATCACGCTGGAAGGTGATATATCATATGCACATTCTCTGCTGTTTTATTTTTCTTCATTTGATCCTATTCATATAGTTTTAATTGTTGGTTATGAATTTTGTCTTGCATCTGTTCCCTCCCCCTTTGAACAAAATGAAGCATCTAATTCTGGACAATTAACTTTAGGTGAAAGCTTATAATGTTGTGTCATCAACTTATATACCTACTTTCTTCCAAAATCCCTATTTTTTCACATATTCACACCTAGTACCGGGTTCTACAACTCTAGAATTAGTTGTACAGCTGTATAAATATGCAGTGTAAATATGCTCCATTTGTGGCTTATAAATTTCTTAAATTTGTTGCATTGCAGAATCAGAGTGACAACCTTGTAGTCCAATTCTTTCAGCTTGCATTGTCTCTCAGGAATATATGTCTTGACCTGAACAATGGTGTGGGAGCAAAATCTTTTTTTTTTTTTAAGTTTGCGAGAGGATAAAGAGAGTCAATACTAATCTCTCATTATCACTTGCCAGGGATGTTGCCTTCGGCCTGCCAGAGATCTATGCTTATTTTATCGGTGGGCATGTTGATGTTTGCAGCTAAGTTTTATCACATTCCTGATCTGATTGATGTTCTGAAAACAGTAATTAGGAATAATGTGAGTATACACAAGAACTTTGGTGGTAGTCTCTTTTGAGCAATATGTTTTGTTTGATTTTGATGGTAAAACTTGATGGTTATTTTTTAGTAGAATTTCCATGTAGACTATTTAAACATCCATTTGACTCATTCTTTTAGAAGTTTTATTATAGCACAAAGTGCTTTCTGCAGAAAATTTATATCCTTTCACTATTCTGTGCCAATTCAGGTTGATCCTAATTTGGGCATTAGTGATGATCTTCAAGTATATGTAAAGCCTGATGCAGATGTGAGAGAATATGGATCTTCTAAGGATAGTCAGCTGGCTACATCATTGATATTTGAGTTGAGAAATAAACTATATGAATCGGAGAATGTCATGGTAGACATCTTAGTCGGGAACATAGCGAAAATTACCAAGGTATATAACTTGCTCATTATATGTAATTCGTCCCTCCACTGATTTGCTTCCCGTACTTCATCTGCTCATTTATTCATTTTTACTTGTGAAGTTGGAGGCAGAAGATGTGGCAAAGCAACTTTCAGAGTTATTCACACCTGATGATGTATTTATGTTTGGTCCAAGATCAGTGCTAGAATTTGATCATAATCAAGCAGTTTCCTGTTCCAAAGAATCCCTGTCCATTGATGGTGTATGTTCCTTATCCTAGTTAATCTTGTTAGCTTGACATTGCCATGTGAGATTCGATACGTAATAACTGTTGGTGTGTACCTGGTGTTTAACTGTAGCCATAAAATTATAATTTAATTATTACACATTTGCAGGACTTTCAAACAAATTCATTGGTTGAGGATGATGCAACTAGTGAAGCATCTGTTAAGGACCTCGTTCGCTTCATTCCGAGAATTCCATCATCCTCATATGCACCTGTGTCCCATATTATTGGCATTGGACAACTTTTGGAATCTGTAACAACTCTTATATCCTTCCTCGGTATTTATTATGACAAACATAACTGCAAACTAAAATATAAAACTCCAACAGCATTATAATTTTATTACCATGGGAACAAAGGGTTTGATCAATGCTAGAGCCCATATGTCAACAAGAACATTATTCTTTGCTTAAATAAATGTACTGAAGAAATATTTTTCTAGGCACTTGAGGTAGCTGATGAAGTAGTAGGAACATCTATTTCTACATCACCTCTACCATACACCGCCATGGCGAACCAGTGTGAAGCCCTTGGCTCATGCACGAGGAAGAAGCTATCTAATTGGTTGGAACATGAAAACCATAGCAGCAAACCAGGTGAAGAATTCATTCCATCATATGCTTTAGACAGACACGCATCAACCCTTTATGAGGTTAGCATATAAAAGATTGTTCATTTGATTAGGGTTTAGTAGTATTAAGCCATTCCTGTAGGATTTTGGATTACATGGTTTGTAATTATGAATTGCAAGTCTTACTTGTGTTGACTTTAAATGAAGATAACAAGTGATGACGGATCTGCTAAGGGAGCTGCATTCTCACAGGATCCATGGTTGTCTATGAGGCTGCCTCCTGCAAGTCCCTTTGACAACTTTCTCAAGGCAGCTGGTCAGTGATACTATGTTGTAAATTGCTAGGAAGTTCAGTTTAACTGCTTTTTGGTACATGTTTTTACCTTTCGATTGGAACTGGCTTTGCTGCTCAGTTAAAAATGCTTTTAGGACTTTGTAGTTGAACTATTATTAGTCGTAGAGCAATTTACAATCTCTCTCTTAAGTCATGAGGTCTTCAGTCTGCTCAGCTGTATGAAACGAAGAGGGATTGAAATATCTTCATTCTTAAGGAAACATGAACTTAATTTGCACATAGGATGAAGAAAACATTGAAACTAATATAATTTAGATATATACAGCTGGAGTTATCAACCCACACAACCATTTAATAATTGAAAGATTTAATACAGCTGAAGTATCCGGATATTCCATTTGTTTATGCTAAAGGTATTCTTTAGTATCATAACTTACAAAATGTGTTTTTAAGTTGAAATAAATATTATTTAAGTTTTAGTAAAATTTAATCAAATTTTTTGTTGTTTAATATACAAGGTTTAAGTTTAATTGAAATAATTTGTTAATTAAAATTATTTTATTAGATAAATATCTATTTAAATATAAATATGTATGTGTCATATATATTATTTTATTATATTTAATAAAAAAAATTAAATGTAAAATTAATTTTGTTATTTACATACCTCTTTTAAATAGCTTTTGAGGTATAGACAAAATGAATTACACTACTTTTTTCCATATCTTAAAACTAGAAATAACTACTTAAAGTTATTTGATTGAGATTTTAGTCCTTTTAAAGTTGCAAAGCAGCCAAGTAAGGGAAAAAATGTAATAAAATGATCTTTTGTAAAAATTAATTTTATTGATGAATATTAGAATTATATTTTTTTTTTTAAAAGATACAATTCCATTATACATTATAGTAAATGATTGCATCACTTGATAATCTCTATTCTTTATCTCTGTAATCAGAACAAGATAAAGATTATTTTAATAATCATAATCATTTTGCATAGATTTTAAATAGATTTGGGTAATAACTATAAGCTTCTAATCATTTTTAAATGGTTTAACCATGTTTCTTAATTCGAATATTTACTCAAAAAATTATATTTAGTTTAAAATTTTAAAATATAAACATAATATTTATTATGTTATATTATTTAAAATATTGATATTAATTTTTATTTTTTAATTATATAGCACATTTAAAAAAAAGATTTAAATGTAAGAATAAATAAAATTCAATGTAATCATTCATATTGTTAGGTGTTTTAATATTAAAAGTATATTTTTTTATGTAATTATACAAATATAATCAAATAATATTATTATATGATGAGTTTTAATTAATCATATTTGTAGTATTGTAATAATTATTTAACTCTATAGTTCATAGATTATGTTATTTTGAGAAAAAATTATTAAATTTTTATAGATAATCAGTCTTGATTTTCTACAATTAAAATGTTAATTTTTATTTCTAATATAAACCTAATTTATCCACACCAAGATACCAAAATTATGGGAGAATCAACAAACTAAAATACCATCACTATTTTTAATTATTCATTTATGCATATGATAGCTTTGTGATAATTATGATATAAAAGCAAAGTTCATTCATTTTTCATTATGTTAATTTAAGAAAGGAAAAGAAAAATGCTACCATCTTAGCTATCACAATAGAATATGGTAAATAAACAAACAAAAATATATTGAAAAACAAGTAAAAAAATCACCAAAATATTGCAATCTCAACAAAAACTTTAATTATCATCCTCGTTAGAATTGTGTTGAGAATTTGTCAACTCAAACCTTGAAATCCACACACACAAGGTGTTTTGACGATTTTAAGAAAAAAGTTCAAAGGCTTAATAATAAATTAAAATTGATAAAAAGCTCTCAACTTTAATTAATTATTCATATTCAAGTTATATTAGCTTTGGTTGCTCTAATAGAATCATTTATTTATGACGCGATGCTGTGTCAAATTCTAAAACTAACAAACAAATTTGAGATGATCATGTCATGATGTGCTTTATTCTATGTCATAATACGCTTACTTTTCTTGAATCTATTCGAAGGAATCATGTCATGGTGCGTTATATTAGTATCGTGATGTGCCTTCCCTTTCTCGAATAAACACTTTAATTTCCTTACTTGGCTCTTGTCATGAGTTGTGGTCTTTCTATGTCACCTATTTATCTTAAATCAACTCTTGAATTGGATTCTTAAGTGCTTCCTTGAATAGTTTAGTCTGAGTTTATATATTGGTTCACTTGAATGTTATGTGGATCTTAGATTTGTATCAAATTTTCTCCATTGTTCTCATCTATAACATCAATCATAAAAATACCCAACTACAATAGAAGCAAGTCCAATCAAGAGCTCTATGAAGAAAGAATGGTTACTAAAATGTTCTAGTGAAAAGTTCACCTTTAAAGAGAAACTTGAAGGTTAGTTGCAACTATGAGATTGTCGAGATTAATGACATGACTTTCAAAATCGATAGTAAGATTGTTGCATCAGGGCTAGCAGAGTGGTGAATAGGTTGTCAAGATAAAATGTCAAAAAAGTAAAGAGAATGAGTGGGATGAGGTAGAGCTCAAACCTTGAAGATCTTGAGGATTTGAAAAAAAAAATCAAATAATTTTCGTAAAAGAGAGATCGAGAAAATCAAGAAAGATACAAACGAGGTAAAGCCTTTTCTTTTGTGAGATAGTTGTTTGTCGGGATGTGTGATGCTTAAGTCAATTTATTCATAAAAATTTTGTATATTTTACTATCTTTGTTTTTAGTTGGTTCATCTTAGGTTTTTTATTTTATGAAAATATACCTATAAGTTCATTTTTTTTGTTACAAATTTGAAACTGGTCATTTTTTAAGCACATGCTACTCACGTGTGTATTTAATGAAGGGTATATATTGTCACTTAAGAAGGTCATTTAGTAAGAAAAATGATTTTTTTCTCTCTCTTAATTTATACTTGATTAGGAGGTATAATTTTTTTTCTAACGAAGGAAAATTAAATTTATGTGAACTTTTTAACAGGTCATTAGGACTAATATATACCTTTTAATGAAATAAGAGACTTTTCAAACATTTTTCACATTATATATTTGATTAGTTGAATAACAAATTATTTAAATTATTGGGTAAAGTGTTAAGATAATTCATTTGTTTAAGTCAAAAATGTTGTTTAGTACAATAGCTTAAAAAATTCATTTTTACATCATTTTGTTTGTTAAAAAATGTTATTTAAGTAATTTTTTTGTGAAAAATGTGATAAATAAAAAAAAATTTAACTTTTATCCAATTTTTTATTAAATATAATAGAGTAGTATGTATAATACATACGTATTTTTCGATGGATATATATGTAAAAAATAATATTTAATTACAAAATATTATCAAAATTTTAAGAAATTTTTTCTTTTAAACTTTAACAAAATTTTATTTAAATTTAATCGAAAAAAATTTCATAATATTTTAATTAAAAATTATTTCATCAATATATATATATAACATGTATTATTTCGTTATATTTAAAGAACATTTTATTAAAAAATTAAATTTATCAATTTTAACATTTTTTTACTAACAAAACAACTTAAAAATACCTATTATAAACAAGTACTTAAAAAAGAAGATTTGTAGAATAATTTTCTCAAAATTATAACCAGTAAAAATGTTTTTTATAAGATACTATTATATATTTTTTACATTTTGACTTCGATGGGTTGTTTTTTAGTTTCAAAAGAATTAAAAAGCATTGGTAACGATATTATAAAAATAAAAATTATCACCGTAATAATTATTTTTTATTAATGATAATTTTATTTATTATAATATAATATAATAAATTTTCATATATTTTTATTATAATAATAATAAAATTAATTCTAGTAATATTTTTATTTACTTACTATTTTTTTTAACTTAGTTTCGCGTGCCAGTTAATATGCTGCAAATAATACAGTATCGATATGGAAATACAACCTGAACCTTGGTTACAATGACACTATTGCCAACTTCCCAACAGTAATTGCCCGAATACATTCATGGCTTCCAGCTACATACAAAATATCAAATACACATATAAATAACATGTTCAAAGACATTTTGGTTTCAATCATTGTCGGTGTCATTTCAAGCATAGAATACCAATTGAAAAATGTAAGTTATATGTAATAACAGCTTAAAATTTGGTAATAATTTATAATTTCGTAAAAAGTTAAAGTTTTGTAATACCTTTTTCAACTACAAAGTAGTTATATGTTAAAAAAAATCTGTTGACTCTTGAACTTAATAAAGGAAAAAAAGAAAACAGAGAGGTTACCCTATTGTACCCATAAATGCTTCATAGGTTAGAAACTACCTAAAAATGGTGAATAAGTTTGTTCATGATCCATAAATTGCGGTCAAATTTAATGGGTCTTTATTGATTAATTGTCATAACTCCTAACCTTTCCTTGGCTTACTCTCCATGTCTGTGCTCACTAAAGCATTGATTTATTGCTACTCATGTGACTTTAAATTTTTATTACATTATACATCATTTTTATATATTATAATTATATTACGATTTGATTTTTTATTAAAAACGATTATATAAACTCGATTATAGATATTAATAATAATCGTAATACATATTTTTTTTTCTCTTCTCATTTCTTTGAAATTGGATGCTTGTTTTCTTGAATGCACATGGAAGTTTTGCCAAACAATATCAATATTAAGATAATGTGAAATGGTAATTATAACAAATTTGTGACTACTTATAAATTTTTTAATCAATTGATACAAGAAATTAAATATGTGTTTAAAATGAGTTAATACATATTCAATAATAGTCTAAAAATTTCTCTAATGTAAAACATAATTTTGTCTTGTCCATTGTTTTAGTTACTAGAGTTTAGACAACTTTTTTTTAATACATGCAAAAAAATGACCATGTGTCAAAAATAAGAAGGGATTAAAAACGTATGAAGAGCCATTTAATTTTATTCTTTGTGTTAAATTAAAACGCATTTTGAAGCAAAGTATGTATTTTTCGTTAGTTATTTTTTTTTTAATCAGACAGTGCTTATTTAATTTAAAATTGTAAGTTGAAGCTATAAATGGTTGAACTATATCTATACGACTATACTACATCTACGAGTTTAACTATTATGACTTGGATGGTTGCTTCACCCATATTCCAGTGAAAAAATTTTGAATCTCTGTTTTAGCTCCAACTCTAAATAAACATCAATCAAGTACTCAAATTGTTAACCCCAAAAAAATTAAAAACACCCACACAGTTTATTATATATATTAATTACTTTATGTGAATTAAATAATAAATACATAATTATGTCAAGCATCTCCTACAGCTGCGCCCAAAAAGCATAATAAGGATTAAGGACCCACGTTTTTTTTTAATATAATGATAAACCAACAAAAATATACACTATTGCGTATTAAGTTATTATGAGTACTAATTTTCGTCTTTTAGGTTAACTTCTATAAAAACATGTATTAAAATCGGGTCAATGAATAAACTGATTTTACGTTATTTTTTTTATTACATATTTTACTTATTTTTTATTCTACTTAAAAACTTGTATTTAATGACATATAAATTTATATAATAGTTTTGTGATTATTAAGATTTTTTTAAATAACTATTACTACTTCAAATCATAGATATTTTAATGAGCATCGTATTGTTGAATAATATTTTTTTCATTTCATTTTAACATAAATAAATAAATTAAACAGAAACTTTAAATCACAATCATAAATATATATATATAAATTTATTTTATTACGAAATACTTATTAAAAATCTACGTATAAAAATAATAACATACATTATAATACAAAAAATAACGCAAAGTGAATAATAAGTGCGTAAGATTAATAAAAATACTTACAAAAGTAAATGAAGTGATAAAATGAAAAAAATGGTGTTTTATAAGTGAAAAAATATGTATAAAATATTGAAGTATTTCGCTCTAAAAATAGGGAATCTGGAAGATAATTCAGAGATGAAGAAAACTCACTAAACGATGTTGAAATTGGTAGTTATAAGTGGCCGAAAAATGAGAAAAAATGTAAGAAGTGAAGCTCGATTTTTGGGTTTTTGGATGTTATTTATAGCGCTGCAAATTAAAAATTATGTCTGATAGGGGAAGAAATAAGAGAAAAAAAAAATTCACCTGTGTTAGCGTCGGTTGACGTGTTGAACCGACGCTATGTGTAACGTGAAAGTAGTGTCAGTTCAACACGTGAACCGACGCTATGTGTAGCGTCGGTTCTATACCGAACCGATTTTAAATTCATTATAAGTCGATTTTTTTTAAAAATCGATTTTACGTATTGACTTAAATATCACATTTTATAATAGTATTATTTAATTAGTAAAAATTTCAATTTATATTATTGTGTTATTCCAACTTCACACCACATTGACAAAAATCGTAATATTAATATATATAGCGGAAAAGTTTATTTGAAATTTGTATACCTAGTAGCTTATTGGGTTTCTTGGTTTTCAAGAGAATCATAATGAGTATGATAATAAAAAGAAGAAGTAATTATTTCCTAAAAGATGGGCAAATCTTATGATTATTCCTTCTTGCTATCTAAGCAGGCTTTAGATTCATTAGCCCCTGAATCAGAGTCTTTAGCAACAACATCATTATTTAAATTCAAACTAAAAATATTTGTAAATGAGTCTTTTCAACACTCGTAACTCTTTTTAGTGTTTTTCTTAATTTAATAATATGTATCTGTTTTAAAAATCAAACTAATTATACTCTCTGTCTAGCGATATATATATATATTAAACATGCATGGGACCCTACGTAGATTATGATAGATTATGTAAATGAAAATTATATTTATGATAAATTATAAATAATATTATTTATAAATATAATTAAATTATATTTAATAAAAAATATTATTATTTATGATAATATAGGTTTGATATATAAAAATGCTCCGATATTAAAGGCAAAAGCATCCGCTAATTGTTAAAAAGAAAATAGTTCAAATGATTAGTAAAAATAATAGCAATTTAATGGCTAAAATAATTTGTTATTTTCATTATTTAAATTCATTTGTTCTCGTAACAGCCAACAAAAATTTACCCCAAAAAAAAAAAAAGATATAAAGAGAAAGAAGGGAGTCATTTTTCTGATTCAGTCAAAGATCTGCCTTTGTTATACATGTCTATCACTTTATTGATATTGGTAATAAAATATTTGGAAAATAGTTTCATATATTTATTTAGGCATTTGGTGGTGCTTAATATTTTAATTTAAAGTTATGTTTTACATCTTTTTGCTTTGAAACTGGGCTACGTCAATGATACTATGTATTTTTTTTTAAATGACACATGTACTTATATATTTTTAATCACGAAAAATTAGAATTTCTAGAAAAAAATAAAAAATTATAATGAATCAAAGATTTTATTAATATATCTGTCCCATCTATTCGATTTTCTATTGTAAGTTAAAATAAAAAATCTAAAACATTCTTACTTACTAGCATAAATAATTAACAATTAATAAAATAATATCTAAAGATTGATATATTATAATTAACTTATTTTGTTGATTTAATTTAAATAAATTTTATTGTTTAATATTTATACTTATATATAATCACACATAATATTTATTATTTTTTTATCAATTAAATTAGGTTAATAAATTTAAAATTTATGTTAGAATGAAAAAGATATAAGAACTAATTGCCAAAACTTAAGGATGATAATTAAATTTCTAATATGACATATGAACATTTACAATATATCACACACAAAGGTGAAAATATATAATTTCAAGAAAACACAACAGGTGAAAATAGTATAATTTCAAGAAAATACATGGACTCGACATGTCCGACTCAGATTTATTTGTAACTAATAAGAAATAATACTATCATTATGATATAAATTGATTAAATATACATAATTTAATTTAATTTAATTATTATTTTATTTATGTATTGATGAATCACAATTATATATATATATATAATAATAATATATCATTATTAATGTAAATAATATTAATTAACATTAAATTAATCCGCATTATCTAATAAAAATAATTTAAAGAATCAATACATTATTTAATATTATATATTTTAAATTTAAAAATTATTAAAATTTTAATAGAATATAATAATATCAATAAACTTGTACACTTAAGTAAATTTTTTGGCTCAACTATATCATATAAAATTACTTTTATCTAATACATTAACAAATTTGCATCATAAAAATTTAAAAATTTTATTTATAGTCATTTATTATAATATTATAATTGATATTATATTTAATTATTAATTAAAAAATAAAATTAATTATTTTAATAAATAAATTATAAGTTGTTATCCTAGAATAAATTGTTTGAAAAAGAAGTTTTTTTTTTTTGGCGAGTGATGTTTTATGACTTTTCCACGCTCGAAAGAAATATTAGTATTCCAATAAGTATGACCAGAATTTTGGTTAAACAACAATGGACCCACAATTTCAGATTTAGCCAATAAGATTCTTAAAAGTCGCAAAGTGTCGCATCAAAAGGGAAATGATGCCAGCAATTTTAACTTCTAGTAACAATTCACAAAAGAATATGCATGTCTGTATATGTGTACTCTCGCGTGATGTGTTATTATTATATTTCATGTTAAATGGGAAAATATATTTTTTAAAAATTGACATAAGTTTTAATATATTATAAAAATAAGTTTTTTTAAATAAATTTAATATAAAATAGTTTAAAAAATAAGTAATAATAAAATTCAAACAAAAAAATATTTAAATATATTTTTTGGATTTTTTAAAATTTAAAATTAATAAAATAAATTATGATAATTAACAAATATTAAGAAATAAATTTTTTGTAAATTTTATTTTATTTTATATTATTTGTTATTTTATTATTATTAAATATTCGTGTTTTAATCACATTTAATCACTTAATAAAATAATAATAAGAATAATTTAATAAAAAATTATTAAAATAATATAATTCATTCTTAATTGATCATT
This sequence comes from Hippophae gyantsensis, assembly GCA_030763125.1. Classification (NCBI taxonomy): domain Eukaryota; kingdom Viridiplantae; phylum Streptophyta; class Magnoliopsida; order Rosales; family Elaeagnaceae; genus Hippophae; species Hippophae gyantsensis. Next base: position 12,549,881 of record CM061037.1, on the reverse strand, counting down.
TTTACAAAATAAATGTATTAATCTAAAATACTAAATAACACAAATAATTTAATCTAATAAACTTAAATGACATTTTTTATAGTATATAATGTCTCTAAATTTAAAATAATGAGTATGATATTTAATTAATATTTATATTAATATTTTTATACTTATTATTGTCTAATTTCTTGAGTGATACTTTAAAAAGTATCAAAAAATTTAAGAAACATTCATTTAGTAAAAAAAAAAAGTACACAAATAGTTGAAATGTATTTTAATTCTTACAATTTTTCTTACTATCTTAGTCTTTTTCACTTTATCTAGTTATCTTCTTTTTTGCTTTTTTTTCTTTTTGTTATGTATGTTTGGATTTTATATTTAAGTTTGTAATTTAAGGTTTAATATTTAAAATTTAACTTAAAAAATAATAAGTATTAAAATAACAATATAAGGATTAAAAAGATGCCGAGGCCTGAAATTAAAACCGATAATTATTTATTATTTAAATATTTAAAAAAACAAAAAAAAATGATGTTGCTAATACTATATGTAATACAAATCAATTATTTACCGTCCATCTCTTTCGATCAAAATCCAAGGGGAACATTTTTTTTTTCTTTTAGAAAGATTGCCTCTTTAATTAGATAATTTTTTTAGTTAAATGAAACCAGTTGAACATATTTACATATAAATTTATTTTAATGTAATTTGGACATATTTTTTGTTTTTATTTCGACATGTTTTTCTTCTTTTATAGATCTAATATTATTCATACATTTGTTATTTTATTGGTTAAAAATAAATAAAACTAGTTGAAATCAATTCACGTGCTAAAACAAGTCAAGCAAAACAAAATTCATTGTCAGATGCAAATACTTTCACAGTTAATACAAAAGATCAAGAATAATACTTATTATGTATTGTATGTGTTTGTTATAATTAATTTTGTATCCAAATTTTATATATATATATATATATATATATATATATATATATTTAAGAAATTAATGAAACTTATTATTCTTAAAAAAAAATATTGTCCCTCAAACTGTCAAGATTGCATAAAATGTCCCCTTTTATTTTTTTTAATATATTTTCTACTGATTCTATTTTTTTATATATTAATATATTCTTATTTTGTTGGATTGTTGTATTTTACGTATTTTAAAAAAATGTGACAAACTTATTTATATATATATATATTCTATTTTGTTGGATTGTTGTATTTTACATATTAACAAACGGATAATATATAATTCAGCGATGCTAATAATATTTTGAAATAAACTCTATTTTTATTTATACTATCCTTTAAATAATATGTTTATATTTTATTTTTTAACATTAATTTCTTTAAAAATGTAAAAAATATTTAAAAGAAAATAAATTTTATATTTATCATTTAAAAAATGAGAATATATTCTTTTACTAAATAATTCGAATATATAATTTTAAATAAAAAATAAATCTAACCGACAACCACTACGCAATACCGTCACCGAAATACATGCATGAGAATATAATTGAAATGTCAATAACATCGGTCTGTATAATTTAGAGATTAAATATTTATTTCCCGTAGAAAAAACTCAACAATCTAGAGAGAGAGAGAGAGACAGAGAGATGAGAGAGGTCTATAAATAAGAACTGATCTGGTACAAACCTTGTCAAATCCCACTCTCACTGTATCTTCTCTTTATTAACAACTCCATAGCTCCTGAGTCTTTGGTCGATCTTTCACTGTCCTATGTTCGTGTGTCAGTCTCCGGAGTCTTTTTCACCTCTCTCACTCTCTCTATCTATTTCTGTTTTTTTTTCTTTCTTTCTCAGTTTTCTTATAGTTCTTGGTTCTTTTCCAAGAAACTAATTCACTATAATTCCTCCTCATTTCCCCAATCTCACTCTTTGTTCCTTTTACTTGAAACTTATCTTCAAGTTTTGGGTCTTGTTTTTTATTGAAGATGGAGGAGGTTTACAGTCTAAGCCCAGTAATTTCGGGTACAAATGAACTTGTCGGAGTTGAAAATATGAACAGAAATGTTGTTCCTTCAATATTTCAAAATAATTCAGTGAGTGATCAGAGTGGAATGCACTTCAGATTTGAAAAGGAGATAATGGAACCAGATATGTCCGATCTGATCAAGACCCAGATAGCAAATCATCCTCGTTACCCAGATTTAGTTTCTGTTTACATTGAATGCCAAAAGGTACTTTGTGGTACTTTTTTCTCTGTTTTTTAGATATCAATCCTTCCGATATTATTTAATTGTTTTTATACGATGTTAAGAAATAGATATATTTATATTGTGAGAAAAATAATTTTATATATTTTTTTAAAAAATAAAAATTAAATTATTGTTATCATAAATGAAATTTTTATTTACCGTAAAAAAATTATAATTAATACATAATTTTTTAACTTGTTAAAAAATATAATAATTAAAAAAAATTATTTATTATAAATTAAGTTAGGAATATAATTAATCATAAATTAATATATAAATTTTATTATTTTAATTAATAATTATCTATTCTAATATTTATCATAAAAAGGTAATCTAATGATTTAGATTAATTTTTTTAATACATACAACCTAGCTTAGTTGTTAAGGTTGTTTTCATGCTGTATTTAATTATTTTCATCATCCCATGTTTTGGTAACTACGTTGAAATGCTATTTATAATATATATAATAAATAAAATATTTGTTACAACTAAGCATTAAGTACTGCTAAGGTTACTTTAAGTAATGCAATGTTTCGATAGCACCTTTTTTTTTTTTTTCTTCCCTAAAACGTGTTACTTTACATATCTAAAGCGAAATTAGCAACAAAATCAGATTGGTCCATAATATACACTTTATTAGGGGCGGACGCCATTCAGTTTTAAATTAAAAATGATAACTAAACCGTCGTATATAGATTAAATAATATTTCATCAATTTATTTATATTTTTTGATATTTTAGATTTGTGGTTTAGATATATTTATTTTTAAAATAAATTTAAATAATTTTATTTTATATTATTGTTAAATTTATTACTTAATCAACAATTTAGTTAAAAAATTATATATTAACTTATAAACTATAATTATACATCAATTTTTAAATATAAAAGAATTTTAAAAAATAAACAAATAGTTGATAATACAAAATAATTTATATTTTTTATTAGTTATAATAATTTTTTAAAAAATAAACATAAAAAAATAATAATATAAATTATTTAATATTTTTAAATTACATAAAATTTTAACTAAAATTAATTGATTATAAACGTATATAATATATGTATTATAAATGTATAAAATTAAAAAATAAATATGTATTAATAATACATAGGTTAATTCGTTTAACCGAAAATTTGTATATTTTAAAACTTTAATTTACCCAACACAAATAGATTTTTACATTTTTAAAACTAAAAACATGAAGTTATAAAATATAAAATTCTCTTTGATTTGGCTCTATTTTAATTAAGTACGTTGGTATACACGTTATATACTTAGTTTACATTTACAACCAATAACACTTATAGAGGAGTAGTTCTTGTAAGTCGTAACAAATTGCAATTTTGATGTGTTTACTTAAAAAAAGTAAAATGCATGATTTGATTTTGATGTGTTTAAATTAAAGGTTGGTGCACCACCAGAAATGGTTTCTCATCTTGAAGAAATCAGCCGGGAGAACTTTTCTGTTAGTAGGTGCAGTGAATTTGGAGTTGATGCAAATCTTGATGATTTCATGGTATATATTACTTGTCTTTCTATTTTATTACTGACTCTTAATTCATATACAAATTAAGAGTTAATTAATTTTCGTTTTTTTTAATAAATTTTTATTTGAATGAAATTATAAAATTTATAATAATAAAAATAATACATTTATAATAAAAAAATAATATTTAATTAAATGACGTTTAATTCAACGATATTTATAGTAAAATGATATAATAAATCTTTTTAATAGTGAAAATATATAAAATGTTTAAAAATAATTACGTTTTTATAATTATAAATTTTAAAATTATTATTATTATTATTATTTATTTATTTAAGTAACGATAATATCAATAATAAAAGTCACGTATATGAATAGTGGGTATCATAGAGTTGCTGCTGGAATGTGATATTGGGGCCACGTACATTTATTTCTTTTGCAATATATTAACTAATTTACGAATCAATTTACACGCGATATGTGTGTTAAATTTTAAACTAAAATACTAAATTTTTTAATACAAAACTATATACATAAGTACTATATACAATTTTTCTAAAAAAAAATTGAGTATTAAATATTGTTATAATAAATACGTGTCTTTCAGTTAAGTATATTCAAATTCTTTTGTTTAAAGATTTGATTATTTACGATTTAATCAAATTATAAAATATTAATTTTTATTTTCTCATAAATTTGTTTTTAAAATATGATACTTAAAATATAAATATAAGAAAAATAGACATAGGTGACATTTAAATTATTGGCTAATTTTTTTTAAAAAATATTTTTTATATATATTTTTACAATATTATAATTTAAGTAAATAGTTTTTAATAGATTACTAAGTTAATTTTGTTGGTTTATTTTTTTTATTTTTTTAAATAAATTAAATATTTATATATTTGGGCACACATTTTATACATATAATTCAAAAAATATATAAGTTATATAAGAAGGAATTATAATTTTATATTTATATGAGTTGTATTATTTTTATTAAATAATTATTTAAAAATATATTAAAAAAAATTAAATACGGATAACGTGTATGTCATGTGCCTCCATACCTTGTCTTTTTTATAATATTCATAAAATGTGCTAATATAAATTCATTTTCATTAGTATTATTTTTTGTATTTTAATTTTAATTAAATTATAATTTTTCTTCAAGAAAAATAAATAATAAATATAATATAATTTTTAAATTTATTCTTATTTACTATTTTACTTTCAACCAAAATTAAAATAAATTAGTATTTAATTTGTATATTTTTAATAAATTAACCATCCATACGTGTCTTGGTTTGCAGCAGTGTTAGTCTTTATCGGTATAAAATTTTTATTTTCTATTTTTTGAACTGTATTATGTTATATAATAGTTTAAAGTGAGAAAAAAGATTACAAGATAATGTTTTATTTATAATTTTTTTTTCTTTAATTAATGTCCCCCATCAAATCATCGTAAAGAAATTAGAAAATATTATCTATATAAATATAGTTATAAACCAACGCAATCTATAACATTTTTGATAAATTTGAATTAGGAATTATGATGAAGAAAAAATTGAACATATAGAAAACGTTTTGTATACAAATATTATATGATAAAATTATAAAATATAAACTTATTTTGAAAATTGAGATAAGTAATAAACTATATAACTAACAGGAAAATATTATATATATATATAGGGTAATGAATTTTATCAAAGTGGAAAAAAAAAAGTTGTGATCTCTTCACACTATCATAAAAATAATAAGATTAATTATTTACTGTATTTTTATTGTTAAGATTTCTTTATGACCAAATGAGTGTTGGTTAAACTTAAATTTAAAATGTTATTTTGTTATCGAAGGAATCATATTGTGAGATACTTCATAGATACAAGGAAGAGTTATCGAAGCCATTCAATGAAGCGACGGCGTTTTTGAACAGCATTGAGGCCGAATTCAGCAAACTATGTAGTGGGTCTTCAACAAAGACGCTGGAGTATCGTCACTCAGCTGGTAATTAATCTTTCTTTTATTTTCTGTGATTTTTGGTAATCGATTGTCATTGTGGGCAATTAACTCTCCGTTGATATATTTAAGGGTTAATTCATTTTGTGCCCCAAAAGTACGTGTTAATTTGCAAATTTGTTAAAAATGTGAATTTATTGTAATTATTACTGCAACATATAAGTAAACATAAAAATATGCTTAGTTTTAAATATAATTAAATCATTATTCATATATTATGAGTATAATTATAACTTTAAAAATATAATAATTTAAATATATTTTTATTGCTACTAATACGTTATGATATAATTGTGCAACAATGTAAATGTTTCGAGTATTTTTACAAATTATTTCATATATTGTGTACATAAAACATAATTAATACTATATTTAATGGTAATGTTGGTTAAAGATCAAGAAGGAGCGGATGAAATTAGTCAAGAAGAGGAGTACATAAGTAATTGCGGTGAATTTGAAGTATCAGAATCACAAGAACAAGATCATAGTTTAGGTATGCGTTCAGCTGATCAGGAACTAAAAGAAATGCTATTGAGAAAATACAGTGGTTATCTTAATAGTTTGAGGAAGGAGTTACTCCACAAGAGAAAGAAAGGCAAGCTACCTAAGGATGCTACCTCTTCCCTCATGGACTGGTGGAACTCTCATCATAGATGGCCTTATCCAACGGTATTCTATTTTTATTTTCTTCTTTCTTTTCTGGTTACTCATTTGGTTTAACTTTTCTTTCATTAAAAACATATATTTTTACTTAATAAAAAAAACATATATACATCGTATTTTTTAATATGTGTATATTTTTTAACTTGTATGGATATGCTTTTAATAGGTTAATTTTTACGGTGGTGTTTTATATGTTTCGAGTATTAGAAAGCACTCACGTTGTTTAATTCATAGGTGTGTATTTTCACATATGTATCAAATGTTAGTGTTTCATTAGATCTTCAATGTAATTTGGTGTATGATTGAGGGGGTGGTATAGGAAGAGGAGAAACAGAAGCTATCAGAGGAAACAGGACTGGACCAAAAGCAGATAAACAATTGGTTCATAAACCAAAGAAAACGACATTGGAAACCATCAGAAGAGATGAGATCTGCTTTCACTCAAAGTGTTAGAGACGCCATTAATGGTGGTGGTGCAGGACCCTTCTACTTTGACACTGGAATAGGAGGTGATCATCATGACTTCATGACTTCTGAGTTGTGACAATTATTACATCAATTTAGCAAATTACGCTATCTGTTACCTTTATAAACTACCCTCCCAAGGCTTTAATTTGGTGTGTCTCACTCGTATTTCTGTCATGTATATTTTGTAGAAGATTCTATATGATGGCAAAGTTTTGGTTATATAAGTGGTAATACGAGTAATATTTTATCTCGAGTTGAGTCCCACATCATTTACATAAGAAAATATGAGTCTGAGTGTCTTTATAAAATAGAAGCTGCAGCTCCTGAAGAAAGCAATTTTGCGCTTGGGGCAATGACACAGCCAATGAGGTACTAAACGAGGCCTGGGCTAATGACGTACTTGGTTAGTAACCCATTGTGGGCTAATGAGGTACTCGGTTAGTAACTAATGAGCCTGTCCCAAGCTTATGAGGTACTAAGATTTAGATGAAAAAAACAAGTTGATTTTTTGAGCTATAGCGAAGCAATTATTTAAAGAGATCATTTTTATAGAAAAAGAATTCTTCTACTTCTCTGATAGAAGAGATGTAAAAGACAAAAACAATGAAATACGGCTAGGTTAGGATTTTCAGAGATACAAAGAAGATAGGAGTAAGGTTGGAATGATAATTTTACACCTTTTAAGTCCCCATTTCAAAATAATTGCTGAATTATTGTATTGAGTTAGTGTTTCTATGAATTTAAAGATTTTAATTGAAAATCCTTTCATCAAAAAGAGATATAATCGAACATTTCAAAAATAAAAATAATTTAAATCAAAACTATCATGAGAATTTTTTCTATAATAAGAGTACATACTCCTTAAATAAAGATGAAAAAAAGGATAAGAATGAGAAGGATGAGGTTGCTATATGGGTGTATTAAGGGTACTCATATTTTTAATAAGGATGAATAAATTATTCAATCAATATGTTTGAATTGAAAATTTTGATTTGATATGTCGAATTTGGATCAGATTAGATTGATAAATTTTACGATTTGTTATATCCGATCTAAATCTAATTATTATTAAATTATAAAGAAAATTTTAAATTCATTTAAATACTTATATTGAAATTTTAAACATAAAAATTCTGATTTATCACATGTTAGAAGTGTCATCAGAGCAATTGAGGTATATAAAGCATTTCACTTCTAATTAAGACATTTTATGATTAGACGAATATTTAAACTCTTGATATTTTGTTTTAATAATGAAAGAAAAATTGAAAACATTTATTAAGTTGTTGCTTGCTTGGTATAGGCAATCAATTCCAAGAATGTTCAATTCATACAAATATAATTAGTTATCATAAATTGTAATATTATTATAATTAATGTGGTATTTAATTATTCTTTTTAAAAAATAAATCTTATTATTTTAACACATTATTTATAATGGTATAAAAAAGTACTCATCCATCAACATAAAAGGATAAAAAAATAATATTAAACATAGCAAGTGAATTCTTAACATAACACCTTGTCAAATAAGTTTGATGCTTTGTATGACAACACTATCACTTGATTTACAGACAAACTCAAAACGGATTCATCAAAATAGATAAATGAATCAGATTTATAATATATATATACTCCAACCTAAAAGAAAGGTAGAAAAGATTAACTTATGTGGCATCCAAAGTACAACATATAAAACTTAAGAAATAAGAGCGTAAATACGTCAATTGAAGTTTAAGCCTTAAAGAAAACTTTGTACACGAGAGCTTTAAAGCTTCTCATAAGCTTCAAAACTCTCATAAGAAAGAGTATTTGACCACGAGAGTTCAGGTGTTATCATCTAGATAGTAGATAATTAAAGTTTGTTCCTTGAGAACTTCTTTAAAACACGAAATCAAATAAGAATTGTTTTTTATTTTGTTTACGGATGGGAGAAGGGGAAGGAGAAGGAGATTAATCAAACAAAAAAGAAGCAAAGATTAACAAGATCTATTACGAAATTATGAGACCATACATGAATATTAAGACTTTATGATTCAATCATTATGTAAGATAATTGCACATAAAATCGTACAATATGTAAGACCAACATCAGGAATTCAACAAACAAAGTTACACTTGAGTGCATGATTCTATACGGTAACAAACATTACATTAGAGTTACTCTTAATTTACTTATCTTTTTAATGTAGCATTTGCTCAAACATTGGAAATTTTGTCTATCCTACTTGATGAACTATAAACTAAGTTACAAGGACTTCAAATGCAAATTTCTAAATGCATCTAACGCAGTCAAAGTCGCTACAAAAACCTTATATCACGTAGGAAGTTAAGTGATGAAATGTTCATAAGGGATGTGTCCTCTCTAATGGTATAATACGTTTTGGATTTACCATAGAAGAAAAGCTATAAGGACCTGTTGAATTGGTGAGTCATGATCATGAGCTTACTAAACTCACAAATATGGTCTAAAGCAAACAATATTGTATTGTAGATTATGATCTCCCCATATCAGATCCATGACTCAACTGGGTCATGTGAGCTTACATCCTTATGAAGACGTAAGGCTCCCTAAGGAGGGTTGTATGATGTAGTGAAAGTTGCTATACAAATCTCAAATCGCTTATAAATCTAAGTGGTGATGTATTCATAAAGAATGTGCCTTCTCTAATGATATGATGTGTCTCAACTTTACCCCAGAAGCAAATTCGTAATGACCTATTGTATTGATAAGTAATGACCTTAGGCCTCTTGAACTTACAATTACGGTCTGAAGATGCGAACAATATCATACCGTGGAATGAGATCTCTCTGCATCAACATGGAAGAAAAAAATAAAAAAGTTGAATTATATGGAGGCACTATTTTAAATTTTGTGATCTCTTTAAATATGGAGAAATTATTTTCCATTTTATAACAAAATCATTAACTTAAGCCTATCAAGATTATCACAAACACTTCATCTTAATGCAGAATGATAGAAAAGGAATAAAGTTACCAATAATTTTCTTGGGTTGAGTCCTTACTCGCTTTAAGACATTTTACAATTTTGTCTAATATGTGCAACCAGTCTACAACCTCGTCGTTCCCAAAATAAAATATGCCAAAAAATATTCTCTATCTGGAACCTCTATTATATTATAAAAAATTGAATAGTATACCTACTAAAATTATGTTGCTTGAAACTAAAGAACAAAAGAATAAGCTAAGAATTTTTTTCAAATAGAGTTTGTGTAGATAGAAAAATCAAAGAGAGCTATGTCGTTTTTTTTAAAGAACAAAAGTCAATACCTCTGTTTATAGATAAGAATCATAGCTACTGGAGATGGGTAATAGTCATAAGAGTTTGTTTGGGAATGGAGGAAAACATGGAAAAGAGTGGACAGAGAAAGACTTGGTCTAATAAACTAAGTATATTCTCATTGATTTAAGAAAATATTTAATTTTGAATTAAAAATAATTAAATAAAATATATTTTTTTTAAAAAGTGTTTTCCACCGCACACTCACCCTACTAGATTGGTCGGATGGCTAGCAGTGGCGGCATGCATGTGTGTGTGAGGTAGACCAACAATTGTCTATATCTTCTCTCCTCCACAAAAGTGAGTAACCTTTAGAGTTGAATCTTAAGTCTCAATATAACATATTATAAACACCTCTAAAGACATGTTTCTAAGCAATGTGAGACAATTATCATGGAGAGGGTAAACTTGTAGTATACACTTTTCATTTTTTATATAGAATATTTTCAACAAATTCCCACTTGAATTGTTAAAAATAATTTTCATCAAATAATCAACCAAAATATAAGATTGTGCATAAGTAGAAGGTGTACATCGACTTAAATATTTGCATAGTAAAGATGTTTTAAAATATACTAGAGTAACTCAAAGTTTTAAACTTTACCTCTAACAACATCACACACACAACATTTCTAAGGTGTAGTTCAAAAAACACGTGTTTTATGACCATGTACGTCTATCCCAATATAATGAATGCTTTAGTAAATTTTTTCCCAGTGTTCCATAAAAAGTAGCCACACTTTCATATTTATATAGGTGAGTCTATCAAGAGTATTCCTATAGCTATGTACTTCATTCTATATAGAGTATAAAACTCATTAAAAGTTGATAATTAACTTATCCTTCTATCGTTTCAAGATTTTATGCTTATAATAATATAGAATATAACTTATAATAGCATGATTCATCTCATATCATTTTATGACTTATTATTACTCATTAAACCTATTTCTTAGAACCTCCAATCCATTAGTTGTGTTACTTTCATGAGTGACTCATCACTCTAAAGACTTTAGTTTCATTCCTTTCGAGGTTTTAAAAATCTTCTCTCTAGCTAGTCCTTTCGTCAAAAATCATCCATGTTATCATCAATATATATATGATCCACTCTTATAGCTCTTGTAGAGATTAATTCTCTAATAGTACTATGTTTATGACGTATATGTCATCTCTTGCCATTATAGTAACAATTTTGGATCTTTGCAATAGCCAAGGTACTATCACAGTGGATCAAAATAATTGGAATTGGTCTTTCCAATAAAGAGATATCAGCTAATAAGTTTCTTAACCAACTTGTTTTCCCAACAGTAGTAGCTAGTATTATCATCTCAAATTTCATCGTACATTGAACCAAAATAGTCTATTTCTTAGACTATCAAGTAATACCTCCACCAGTTATGCTAAATATATAATTGCTAGATGCCTAGGAGTCTTTTGAAAAGGTGTTCCAATTAGCATTGTTGTATCCTTTTAAAGTAGCGAGAAACTTTCAAAAATGTAATCCAATATTCATAGTCCTATTTAGAGATCTCATGACCCTTTCAATAATATGCCAATGCATAATACTATGACTATTGGTAAACCTACATAGTAATCCCACAACATATGTTATGTCAGGCCAATTAGTAGCTAACGTAGACTACTAATGATGCTCGCATACTCAGATTTCCTAACACCATCTTCGGGATCCTTGAACTACTTTACACCAAGATCATAAGGAGTAGATGCATATTTGTAGTTAAAATAATCATATTTCTTTCAAAAAAATTCAATGTAATGAGATTGATATAAAGAAAGTCTTTCGTAGACCTAGTGATCTTTATTCTAAGGATCACATTTGCTTATACGAGATATTTCATATCAAAATTATCACATCAAAAATATTTCACACTATTCAAGACATGAAATCATGTGAGATAATAAAATTATTAAATTTTTCATGTCATTGCTCAGGGTCTGTTTCAAACCATAGAGAGCTTTATTTGATTTACAAACTTTATTTTCTTGATCATTGATAATAAAACCTTCTTGTTATTTCATATAAATATCTTATTCTAAATTACATTTAAAAAAGTAGTTTTAATATCCATTTGATGTACAACAAGATCATATACAATAGCAAGATAAAATAATAAAAAATACATTTTCTCTTTACCTATACCTTTTGGTTACAAGACAAGCCTTGTATTAATAAACTATATCAGGTTTCAATTTCTTCTTAACTATCAATTTATAGGATATTGTCTTGCTAAATGAAGGTAAATAAACTAAATGTCAAGTTCTATTAGACTTAAAAGAGTTAATTTCATTATTAATAGATTATTCCCAAAAGTTGGTATCTAAAGAAGACAACTTTTTGAAAAGTTTAGGGAACTTCTTCTATGATAAAAGCTTAAAAAGCATATTCATAATCCTTAGTGGTTTAAATTCGTTTGCTCTTTCTAAGCTCAGGATCTAATTCTTCATTTGATTCATTAATTATAATCATAGGTAAATTACTAGACGTCGAGATCACAATTCTTTTGATTCAATAACATGATTCTTCAAGTAAAATAATCTATAACCTTTACTATTCGCATCATATCCAATAAAGGCATATTCATAGTCTTTACTAACAAATTTATTTCTTTTAGGATTAAGAATACAAACATAAACCAAACAATCTCAAGTTTTAAAATAAGACAAGTTAAGTTTTTTATTTTTCAAAGCTTCATAAGGAGAAATTTTATTTTTAGATTTAGAAATTCTATTAAATAAATAATAAATAGATAATAAAATTTCTTTCCACTAATGAGATGTAATATCAGAGTCAAGTAAAATAACAATAATTGATTCATTAAAGATTCTATGCTTTCTTTCAACTTTTTCATTTATTTTAGGAGAATAAGGTGTGGTTTTTTTATGAATGATTCTATGAGCTTTATAAAAATTAATGAAAATATTGCAATCATATTTAGTGCTCCTATCACCACTAAATCTCTTTATTTGTTTATAAAATTGATTTTCAATTTTAGATAAGAATATTTTGAATATGTCTAACACTTTACTATTATTTTCATGAGATACACAAAAGTATAATCAAAACAGTAATCAATAAAAGAAATAGAATAGCTTTCATTTCTAGTCACAACACCATCAAGTTCACAAATATTAGAATAAATTAAATCAAATAGTTCAAATTCACTAACTACTGATTTATGTGAGATTTTAGTAATCTTAGCTTGAATATAAAAATCATTTTTTTAAAATTATTCAAAGATATGCTCTTAGCTATTCGTTTATTAAGGTGACAAAGTCTAACATGTCAAATATGAAAAGAACATAATATGTAAGCAAAAGGAGAAACTTTATTTATCTCTACATTTAATTTAAATGTGCTTTTAGTAATATACTATTTCCCAATAAAAATATTATTCTTAGTAATTATATACAAATTAATCCTAACTATTTGAGTAAAATCAACCTCAATAAGAAGATAGCCAAAACTAAGTTATTTATCATTTTTTGAGTATGCAGAACATCTTTCAGGATAACAACTTTTTCAAAGAAAAACTTTAATTCCACCTTACTAGTACCAACAACTATAGTGGAGTGAGAATCACCTAACAATACTTTCTTGTCCTCAACTTTAGAATAGGATTTGAACAAATCACGTTCATGATAAATATGATAAGTAGCATATGTGTTTACCTACCATCTCTCGATCGGATCCACCAATAAAGTTTATTTCAGTTATCATTGCAATAAGTTGTTATTCGATTAGGTTTGCTTTCAAAATAGGACCAGGTTTATTCAGACAATTTCGAACCATGTGGCCAAGCTTGTTATAGTTATAACACATAAACATGTCATTCCTTAAGAAGGTTGATATCAATTCTGTGGAGGATTTCAATTGCAATTTTAATTGTTGCGATTCTAGTGGATATTGCGATTCTGATACTTCATGTTTCTTCCTTTGGGTTTCAGAATGATAGAGATGGATTTCTTATTAGCATTGTTGTTATAAACAAAAAGTACTTCATCTTTTTTATCTTTTTTTTGGGCTTCCTCCTCAATGCGAAGACGGATGATAAGACTTTCTAACGAGAACTCCTTAGTTTATACCTAAGTACATTTTAAAGTCTTTCTAAGGAGGGGATAATTTATCAATTAAAACAACAACTTGAAATTGTTCATCTAAAGACATATCTTCGGATAGTATTACATGTGCTATTTTTTGAAGTTTATGTGACTGAGCTTTCATAGATTTATCGTCAGTCATTTGCTATGCCAGATTACGACTAAATACATACTTATTGATTCTAGCTTCCTCAATATCATATTTCTTTTGTAATGCATCCTAAATTTTCTTAACAGACTTATTAGAATTATAATAATCATACATGCCATCAAACAAATCATTTAGAATGAAATTCTTACACAAGAAATCATTTTTATCCAATACTCACAATCTTTAATTTGAGTTCCATTAGGTTCAACAGGTAGTTCAAGCTTGGAATTATTACAAACCTAAAAGAGGCTTATTAAAAACAAATCATTAAATCAATAGACATAGTAGATCAAATATCATCTTAAAATTATGCTACACAATAATAAAAAGGAACGAAGTTACTAAAATTTTTCTTAAGTTGAATCACGAACTAGGTTGCTCTTTTTAAGATATTTCTTAGCTTTGATAACATGTGCAAGTAGTCTATAACCTTGTTGTCCTCAAGATAAAACAACAAAAAAAAACTTCTCTATCTTAGACCTTTACTGTACTGTAGAAGAATAGAATATTACACCTACTAAAATTATGTTTCTTGGAACCAACGAACAAAAAAAAACTAAGAACTTTTATTCGAACAAAGTTTATTTAGAGAAAATATCATATATAAATGTGTTATTTTTTAAATAATTGAGGCTATTATCACTATTTATAGGTTAAAATTGTAGTTGTTAACGAGGGTAATGATCAGAAGAGTTTTTTTAGATTAAATGGAAACATGAGAGATAGTAGATAGAGAAAGACTCGATCTAACAAATTGAGTCTTCGCTTACTGATTCAAGAAAATATTTAATCTTGAATTAAAAATACTTAAATAAAATATATTTAAAAAATAAAATGCCTATCATCTCACCACACTGTATTGACATGACAAAGGTCACATGGTTATGTGTGAGGTAGACTAACAATTGCCTATCTCTTCTCTTCTTCACAAAATAGGCACCCATTAACGTCAAATCTCAAGTCACAACACATCTTCTAAACAAATTCCAAGAGACACTTCTAAGTAATGTAGAACAATTATCATAAAGAGGGTAAACTCATAATATACATTTTTATCTTTTCCCAAATTCATTTTTTATATAGAATATTTCCAACATTTCCAAATAAATCACAACCTACACTATCAATTTTTGCCACGAAATTTGTTCTATTCTAAACTAGGAGTACCCAAGATAAAAAACACAATATTTAGTATAAGAACCGTGCAATGTCAAAGACCGCACACCTAAGTCAAAACTTTCATTTCCCACAAAACCAAAAGACAACACACGAGTTCATAATTTCATTTGTATATTCGAAGTCACAAAGCTTAAAAATTGAGGCCAAAACATATACACATAGAAATTGATATACATATAAGTGTTGATGAGTTGTAAATATATGAATTTATGTATTTGTTATATTGATAGCAGCGAGTCCAACTATGAAAAGCAAAAATTGACCCTTTTATCTCAAAAATTTATGATTTAATAATTAATTGTTGAAAAAGACAACCGAATCGAAATAAAACCCCTAATTTTGGATCAAGGGTAATGAAGAAGAGAAATCAAATTCCAAAGGACTGATATAGAGTTTTGGAAGCTTCGAAGCAAAGGGAGTAATCTTGGCTCGTGCTTTATGCATTTTACTAAAGGAAATTCGTAACGAAAATCATGTATTTTCGTGTTGAGAAGATGACATCGTATGGTCTCTTTTATTTTTATTTCTTTTTTTTTCATTCTTTTACTAACTTGTTAGGTGTTGGCTTTCAAGAAAACTTTTAAAATACATCATGTTTTATAATCATAACCAAACTTTTTATTTTGTTTTGTATTTTTTATGTCATTTTAAACCCTTTATTTTTTTTTCTAATAACTTATAAATATTAAAAGTATAATTGATTATTTATGTTTTTTTAACATTGATAAAATCTAAAAAAGAATCGATTGACATTCTTATATGTCAATAGATTATAGTAATATAATATAGGATGTAAGTGATATGTAAGAATATTATAGAGAGAATTTATGATTCATGCCATTTAAAAGATAATTTTTTTTTATTAATGGAGTGAAATTCATTATTATTGTATGTAAATGCAAGTAACAATAAGTTATAATTTTTTTTATTATATGAAATCATAATGGTAGTTGTGGTTTATCTTTCAAGCTTAATAAAGCTAAAAACATTATATTGCAAAAATAAATAAATAAAATACAGATGTTTAAGTTAAGTTCCCAACCAAATTTTGCAAACCAACGAACTATTCATATTATGCCGTTTTAGCTTTTATTTTGAGTATTTTAACTTTGAATAATTAAAACTATCATTTTTAATATAATAATTTTTTTTAAATAATCATAACTAATAAAATATTTAAAAATAATAATTTATTAATTAAAACTTAATATTTATTAATATTATTATTATATATATATGATTACATAAAAAATATAATTTTAGTAATAAAATATAGAATACTTTGTATAATTAGATTAAATTTTATTTATTTTTATTTTATCTAAAAATATGTATTAAATAGTTAAAAATTAAAAATTAATTTCAATATTATAAATAATATAATAAAGGAAGAATTAAATTAATATTTAATTTTTTAAATTAAATATATTTTTAAATAAATATTAAAATAAAAAAACGTAATTAAATAGTAGGAAAATTATTAACTATTTATAATAAACGATTATTAAGCTAATGTAACTAAAATTGATACGATTTTATCACGGTTATTCTCTTAATCCTTTTTATCAGTACCCACACCTCTTCGTACTTCATACCTTGTACGTGTCATGGACGCTCTTTGATTGTTTGAAGCAAACAGAAGCAAACAATAAAAAATAAAAATAAGAAACAAAACAAATAAACATCTTTTAATATTTACGTAAAATTCTTTAAAAAAAAAAAAACGGCAATTCCGTCAATAGTGATGTTTAGAAGTAGAAGGGTTTTTGAAGGGCTTTACCAGAAATGCATACACACTCTCGTTAAATTATTTTCTACCTTCGTTTACGGTTCTACTACCTCCATCAATGGTGGTTCTTTTCTTAATACACTAATACAGAACCACCAAGGGCCATTAGGGGATACATACCATAGACGATCCCTAAAATACTCACATCCTTAATCCCAAAATGCTGAAGCTACTCTCCTCTACTTCATTCCTCCATACCAGAATCAACCATCTAGCTTCTTCTTCATCTCTCAGACCAGGGCCGACCGGGTTCACCAGCCCATTATTACGTGTTCTGAACTCGCTCACTGGGTCGAGCAGCCCTAATAAGCATTATCGTGTTTTCTTCTGCTCGGACTCGAGTGATGGGTCCGGTTCCGATAAGGTGGCTGAAGCCGAGGTAAAAGAGGCTGATTCGATTACCAAGTCGGAGGGCGATTCGAAATCCTCTGCTATTGTGACCACGTACCCCAAACCTGAAGACTATTTAACGGTTGGTTGTTTGTCTGAATTTGAAAGTTCTGATTTTTAGGGTAGGGACGCATAAAGTGACTAATAAGTTCAGTTGTTGAATTTTATCTGATAGTGCTTGTGGTATAAAAAATTAGTTGAATTTTGGTTAATTTGGAGTTTTTAGTATGTATGATGATAGGTTGTTAAGCTTTACAAGGTTTTTTTTTTATGTTTTGTGTTTGTTTTTGGGTCCAAGGAAACCATAGGGATGTATAAAGTGAAAGGATAGTTAAACGTTCAAGCTTGAACGTTTTTCGATCACTTTAGGGGAATAAAAACAGTGCATCTTATGGTTATGATTTATATAAAAAGATTAATATACTTAGTTGAACTTTACTTATTAGAAGTTTTTGCTTTATGATGGTTGGCCTTGAAAGTTCCTGTTTTTAAAAGTATTGTGTTTGATTTTTTGGGTTCAAGCAAATATTTGGACATATAGAGTGACTAAAATGTTGAACTTTGAATGTTTCATGATAATGTAATGGGGAATAAATTATGTATCAAATGGTTTCAATTTGGAAACTTATAGAACTAGTTGAATTTTGGTTAATTCAGAGTTTTTGGTTTTTGTGACGCTTTGTTGGGTTGGGAATTTTTTGGTGAGTAGAGAAAAGAGATAAGCATGAGTGCTATCTCATGGGGAAACTCTAGAAATCTTGTTGCAGATCATATTTTTACGTTTTGATACAGTGGAAATTAAATGTTTTTGTGGGAGCATTGTTACTTTTCTCAGGCTGGAATTTAAGTGTCTCAAGCTGATATTATTCTTTTATTACCAAAAGATACAATTTTTAGCTAGCTAGAATGAAACGAGATAACTGGGATGGATTATGCTAAATTGTAATTTTGTAAGATACTATCTTAACACTTGTGCAAACGTCCCAACTAATATGAATATAGAACCTTGAGATGTGGCTCTCGTGTCAAACCACTATGTTTAATATACTGTAAGATTTTTTTTTTTTGGAGTTTTATTTGCATATAGCATACTGTTAACTGAATTCTGTTTGACTTCCTGGAAATTTAAGTTTTATTTAAATCTTTCTATGTTCTTGGCACAGGTTTTAGCATTGCCGTTGCCACATAGACCTCTATTTCCAGGATTCTATATGCCAATATATGTGAAGGTATGTGACCTTCTTGATTATTAACACTAATCTCTTTTACTTGGCTGTCTTTCCATGACATGTATCCTTGAAAATAGGAAGGATTTTGCTTGTTTTCTGTTCCTAAACTATTTATTATCCATGCAGGACCCCAAAATGTTAGCGGCTTTACAAGAGAGCCGCAAACGGCAAGCTCCATATGCTGGTGCTTTCCTCCTTAAGGATGAGCCAGAAACTGATCCTAGTATGGTTTCTGGTTCTGAAACAGAGAAAAACATACATGACTTGAAAGGGAAAGAGTTGTTCAACCGTCTTCATGAAGTTGGTACACTTGCCCAGGTATTAAATATTGCTGTGCTAATGGAACTAGAAATAGTATCAAATTTGTCTGTTATTTACTGATGCTATTTTACTAATATGGTCATATACCAGATTTCAAGTATACAAGGAGACCAGGTTGTTCTTATTGGTCATCGACGACTTCGAATTACTGAGATGGTGGGTTAATATGTAAAACAATCGCAAAGCATGGATTTTTTACTAGAGTTTCTCTTTTATATTCATATATATATATGTAAATGTTTTTTGCTCTTCCTTTTAAATTGTTTATGTCACTTGTTTTGGATGACTTAATAGAGAAAGACTTTGGATTCTTTACAGGTTGGTGAGGATCCCCTTACTGTAAAAGTTGATCACCTCAAGGCACGTACTTCATATATTTACCTTTATCTAGTTTCATTATTAAATTGGTGGATACTGCTACCCTTACCATATGAATGAAATTGCTGATCTGTCAGTTGTTATACTTTGCGTTACAGGATAAACCGTACAACAAAGACGATGATCTCATAAAGGCAACATCTTTTGAGGTTATATCAACCCTAAGAGATGTTCTAAAGACTAGTTCCCTCTGGAGGGATCATGTTCAAACCTACACTCAGGTGTGTTATGTTTTTCAGGATTTTGGTAGCATCTTGGATCTTTTGTATGTGTTTGATATCCATTAGCTGTTAATCATTTTCTTTCCTGAATCTTGGGAATCATGATTCCCTCTTTTCCAAAATTGTTCTAAAATTATTTCTAACTTGTATCAATATAAGGTATTTTTAGTTTCCCTCTTTCCCAAAATTGTTCTTAAATTATTTACAACTTGTATCAATATAAGGTGTTTTTAAGTGGTAAAACCTGTATGGAATGCATCATCTAACAAGTGTTTGGATCAAAAACTTTCTTGCTAATGTACTACTGTATGAAAGATAGGTCGTAGTTGCTTCCGTTTGTCTTTTTAGCTTCCTTAGATCTCAAATTGTAGTTAAATTCAATATTCATAATAAGGTCATGGTCAGTTAAATCATAGAGGAAGAAGGAAGAAGTAGAAGATGAAGAATGAGAAAGGGAATACATAGGTAAAGATTGGATAAGTTGCAGGATAATATGTTCTTTGCATCTAAATCACAAGAATGTGTGTAATATGAGAGATGGAACTAATCTAGTATGAGTCTGAGTTATTGATCTTGGAAAAATAAGATTAAAGTTGGAAAATCGGAATCAAGAAATCAAATTCAAGTTATAATGTTGAGTATTTATGTTTTAAAAGTTTTCACTGTCATATTTGGCTTTATTATATAGAATTGTACACAGTATAGCTAAGCTAGAAAGTTATTCAGCTATGCTGGACACTTGGATATTTAAATTGGCAAGAGTTCCTCTCTTTGGGTAGACAAGCAACACAGTATAGCTAAGATATTTAAGCTATTCTTGTAATTTCTTGTTGATAATGGGACCTGATAGACAATTGACAACATCCTGACTCCTTGGTGCACTTTGCTGACTGTCATTTCTATGCAATCATCCAATACACTTATCTTCGTTAAAGTCAACTAGTTAAGCACTGCGTTTCACATAATTGAGTGCTTTAAGAATTAATTTGATCTATATAAATGCTTTGCATATCCCGATATATAAAATGTAGTTCATAATCTAATTACTAGATGTAATTTTCCATTAACATTATAAAAGACAATATTCCTGTGCATTGGTCATCCTTAAGGATAAAGGTGAAACATAAAGATAGTTAAAAATATCACCAATAGAACCTTAGATGTGTTGCATGCATTAAAAAAAGGAGCAAAGTGTAAGGGTAAATTGGTCTCAAAGTTTTATATGGCTCCTTTGTATTTTCATAATACTTAGAAGAGTATTTTCTTGTATGATTATTCATCATACCTGCACCTTATTTTTCTTTAATGTTCATTTGTGTAGCATATAGGTGATTTTAATTTCCCAAGGTTAGCAGATTTTGGAGCTGCAATATCTGGTGCAAACAAATTGCAATGCCAGCTAGTGCTTGAAGAACTGGATGTAAGCACCACTTGATGTATCTAAATGTCATGTATAATCTTGCAGATATTATTTTGAAGTTAACTTTGGCATTGAAACTTTATATGCAAGTCTGAAGCACTTTTATGACACTTTATACTTTGGAGCAGGTATACAAACGTTTGAAGCTCACACTAGAATTAGTGAAGAAAGAAATGGAAATAAGCAAGATACAGGTATTTGGTGTCACTATTTCAGAGTTTGATCTCATCACTCTCTATTTCCTATTTTAATTAATTGCTCCTACTTAGGAATCTATTGCCAAAGCAATTGAAGAAAAGATAAGTAGTGAGCAACGACGCTACTTATTGAATGAGCAACTTAAGGCCATAAAGAAGGTAATTAAATCCACCATTGTTGGATATGATTGTTGTCTTTGCTCTGTTACAGCTGTCTAACTGGACATAATTAACTTGCTTTGAATAATGATGTTTATAACTCTTTTGTTTTAGATTTGAGCCTAATTTAATATTACTGGGCTTGACTTGTGCAGGAACTGGGATTGGAGACGGATGACAAAACAGCACTAACTGGTTAGTTGGTTAAAAGGTGTCTCTTGGAGTTAATTATATTATCTTTTTTCTCTTCTTTTTCTTCCCTATTACTGAAGGACCCGATCAGAGTATGCAAAGTTAGGGGTTATCTTTTGGAAAGGAGGTTCTATTTCTAAGCTAAAACCATGCTATCAGCTATTGGGTATTGTTCAGATTAATTGGTTATGGAAACTTGAACTTTGTTATTGCCATTTAGTTCATGATTTTTCATGTATGAACGCTTGTTCATGGAATTTTTCAGAATGAAAACTGATGAGTCAAAAGACGTTGATATGAATACCATGGTTCTTTGTTGTCTATAAGCCTGGACTTATTGGATATGATTTTCTCACACTTAAATTTGAAGTTTGAACCAGCTTCCCCCCTCGCCCTCGCCCTCTCTAGCATCAAACTATTTTTTTAATCTTGAAGTTGGAAATTATGATACAATGGCCTACACACTCATTGTTCTAGATGGGGTGTTGGTTATTATAATTTAAGCAGCTTAGTCCCGTAATTATTGGGTTAGGCACTAAAGATTCCATAATTTTTGTGTTGGGTGCTTATAGTCCCGTTATTTATGAAAGTTAGGCACTATAAGTCCTCATTTTTTATACTTTTGATAGACTAGAAGTGAATCATTTTAATAAATTATAGGACTAAAAGTGTTTATTTTTTAGAATAATAGGATTAATAGTGCCCAACTTATGAATTATTTGGTTACTAACTTAATAATTATGAGATTAATGTGTTCATTTGATAATAATTACCGGACACATAAGACCATTTTATCGTTTTACATGTCACTCTGACTTCTGATTTTGCTCTCCAGCAAAGTTTAGGGAAAGGATTGAACCAAACAAGGAGAATTTTCCACTTCATGTTCTGCAAGTTATAGAAGAAGAGTTTACAAAACTCCAGCTGTTAGAAGCTAGTTCAAGTGAATTTAACGTAACACGGAACTATCTTGATTGGCTGACTGCAATTCCTTGGGGAAATTACAGGTCTGTGTGTTATTCATGTTGATCTTGATTCTGCTGCGAATTTTTCTGTTTGATACATCACGCATAATGCTAGTCAAGTTTGACCAAAGTTTTGGTATTGTGTCTCAGCTTGGTACAGATTGTTAAAAATAAAATAATACTTGTAAGCCTTATGAATTATATTAAGGTTAAAACTAATTGTGACGGGATGGAACTGGTGATCAAATCTGCAACGCTTTATTATTATAGAGATAGGAAATGTGCTCGCTTTGTTCCTCCAATCTTCATAGAAGATTCTTTATGTGATGTCTTATTATTATATTTTTGGTTTATCAATCCAAAATGCAGTGATGAGAACTTTGATGTCCTTGGCGCACAAAAAATTCTTGATGAAGATCACTATGGATTGACTGATGTAAAAGAAAGGATTTTAGAATTTATAGCTGTTGGAAAGCTTAGGGGAATTTCACAAGGTTAGTATTCTATTTTCTTGTTCTATAATTGTCAACCTCATTACATGGGTAATGGACTATGGCATGCTCCTAATTGCCCCTCCTCCGCAGACCTTAACTCATAATGTTTTTTTTTTTTGCCTCAATGATTGTCATTGCTGTACATAATGCCTGAGTTTTATGCTTTGCTTATCACAGGAAAAATTATCTGTTTGTCTGGTCCACCTGGAGTAGGCAAAACAAGCATCGGTCGTTCAATTGCTCGTGCCTTGAACCGTAAGTTCTTCCGTTTTTCTGTAGGAGGATTGGCTGATGTAGCTGAAATCAAGGTAGTTATGATCTCCTTCTTAATATGATAATTGGTACAAAGTCATATAATGATATCATGCAGACTTGCGTCTTCTAGTATTAACTTCAATAAGCACATATCAGGGGCATCGCCGAACCTATATTGGTGCCATGCCAGGGAAAATGGTCCAATGCCTCAAAAACGTTGGAACAGCTAATCCTCTTGTTCTTATTGATGAGATTGACAAGGTAAAGTCCCTTCTTAGCTGGCATTTGATTGGAGAGAATTATTTTTTCATATACTCTCTATGATCCATTAGTGGTTAGCCTTAGTTTTACAGCAAATATCTGATGATGTTGTATAGCATGTCTTAATTTTGCTAACTTGCTTCAGAATCATTTACCATTTGTTTTGCTCAAATGGCAGTTGGGTAGGGGACATGGAGGTGATCCAGCTAGTGCTTTGTTGGAACTTCTTGATCCAGAGCAAAATGCTAATTTTCTAGATCATTATCTTGATGTTCCAATTGATCTATCAAAGGTTAGTCATGCTAACATTATGAAGGCATTTGACCTTTTGTCCTTAATTTGGGATGATTTTGCATCATTTTATCTTATAACAGTACTATTGGTGAATGACTTGAGTGTATCCCTGATTGGGCGATTTGTGATGTCTTTCATCTAATGTTGGAATCTTGAGGACAATAACAGGTTGAGTGAGTGATTAGGCTTTCTAATTTCATACTATTTTTTTTGTCATAAATCATTCTCATTATGGGTAGCTGAAAATTCTATGGCATCCATTCCTCAAAATATACAGATCAGTGAGGTTCACAAGGGAACTATATTGTCTAACTGGAAAGCAACGTAGTTGTTATTTGTTCATGTGTCAAGTATTTCCATCAAGAGCATTTCTTTTTGACATGTCTTATCTCTGTGTGTATTTGATATTGTGCACAATGTTCTCTTCTTTTTGTCGGGATTGGGGAACAGAGCAAAGATTATCATGCATCATGCTTGAAAATTTTCATTGTAGGTTCTGTTTGTCTGCACAGCAAATGTTTTGGAGACGATACCTAATCCTCTTTTGGATAGAATGGAGGTGATTTCTATTGCTGGGTATATTACTGATGAGAAAATGCATATAGCAAGAGACTATTTGGAGAAGACCACTCGTGAAGCATGCGGCATTAAACCTGAACAAGTATAAATCATCTTTGTGCTTGTGTTTTCGTGTATTTATCTTGCTGCCTTAAGTATATTGTATTTTTTTTCTTTCAGAAAGGTGAAATTGCTTTTGTTCTCAGGTCGAATTTACTGATGCAGCTCTTCTCATGCTCATAGAGAACTATTGCCGAGAAGCAGGTGTTAGAAATCTTCAGAAACATATAGAAAAAATATATCGCAAGGTTAGTTAAACCATCTAAATATAATTCTTGTTTCCGGAACTTGGTTGTGATCAGCATGTTACCATATCCTGCAAATTAAAATATTCTTTTTTCTTATAGTTTACTGATACGTGGGGATATGCATCTTACGTTGATAACGCATCATCACTTGTTAGAAAAGTAGTATGTTAACACATTTGATTCACTGCACTTACATTACACTTGTTTTAAACCTGACAGATAGCTCTACAACTTGTTAGAAAAGGAGCATTTGATGAACCTGCAGTTTCAGAAGCTAATGAAGCTAATGGTGAACATAAAGATGGAGCGTCTCAACTAACAGTTGCCATTGAAAATGAGAACACAACAGCATCGGAGGACAGCAGTCACGAAGTAAGATCTGAAGCATCAGTGGAATCAGAACCAGCTCAGATTGATCTTCCAGCTGAACAAGTTCAGCCTCCTGAAACACAAGCTCCCGACTCTAAGGTATTCTTGAAATTTATATCTAAAATTAATTAGTGGATTTCTTAGGAATTTGAATGTCCTCTTTATTTGTTTGCAATCTCTCTCTCTCTCTCTCTCAGTTTGTCTTCTTTTTTGCGTCATTTTTTCTTCTCTGTTTTTTAGCAGACTTGCCTGAGAGAGTGAGATAAATGGAGAAATAATTATACCCCCTTTACTGCATCAAAAATAGTGTAATAAGAAGGAAAAAAAGATAAAAAAAATATAGCCATAGCAAAGAAAGAAAACAAATGTAGGAATCAGAGGTGTGCAAGCTCAGTATAGTATTAAAGTTTTTTGATTGAACCACCCTTTTTTAAAAAAAAAAACTCTCTTTTAGCCTAGTGCCATTTTTAGTTCTAAGTCTTTGAAAGTGTTTTTTATTAGATTCATATGTTCATGATTCATGTAGAAGTTTTGATGGTTATCAATTTTTTTTACAGGAGGCTGAAGCTAAAGAAACAGAAGAATTGAAGACAATAGAAAAGGTTTCGGTTGATAAACCAAACCTGGTTGACTTTGTTGGAAAACCTGTTTTCCATGCAGAACGCATCTATGATCAGACTCCAGCAGGAGTTGTGATGGGTCTTGCTTGGACTGCTATGGGTGGTTCCACCCTTTACATAGAGACCACTCAGGTGGAGCAAAGCGAGGGCAAAGGAGCCCTGCATATCACCGGACAACTTGGAGATGTTATGAAAGAGAGTGCCCAAATTGCTCATACAGTTGCCCGAGCAATTCTGAAGGGGAAACAACCGGATAACCCTTTCTTTGCCGATTCCAAGCTTCATCTTCATGTTCCTGCTGGGGCCACTCCAAAGGATGGACCTAGTGCTGGTTGTACCATGATCACATCCATGCTGTCGATTGCTTTGTTGAAGCCTGTCAAAAAAGATCTAGCAATGACTGGGGAAGTAACTTTAACAGGCAGAGTTCTTCCAATTGGCGGGGTATGTTGATGAAAACCTCACCATGTTTTCAATAATGTTCACGTTATAAATTGACTTGATAGAATATTCTGATTCTTTGAAATCCGTACCGATAAACCTAGTTTGTTTTTTTAAAATATCCTTCTTAAACCTAGTGAATTCATATAAAGTTGTCTCACCTAAGTTTAATATTTTATGAACAAACCAGGTCAAGGAGAAAACTATAGCAGCAAGGCGGAGTGAGGTGAAGACCATCATATTCCCTTCAGCCAACAGAAGGGATTTTGACGAACTTGCAGATAATATAAAAGAAGGCCTTGATGTTCACTTTGTAGATGACTACAGTCAGATATTTCAACTTGCTTTCGAAGATGATAAGAATGGACAATGAGGGTCTCAGGGAAGATATTTTAGAGACAACATTTTTCATATGACGAAATTTGATAGAAATATTGGGTCGGACATTCTCCCTCAAACAGTCTCAGGGAGTAATAACCAGAGTTGAAAAGGTAATATTTTTTTAGAAATGGTGGACATTCATTATTTAAGTCACTTTTTTTATTTGCTATAAGTCGCTTTTTTTATTTGTAAAAGAACAAGGATTACCCCACCATTTGTAACATACATAAATGTATTCACAAGGCAAATTTTGAGCTAGCTGAAAGGAAAGTAGGGACTGGAACTTGTAAGCATGTGCTCACATTTGTTCCCCGTTTCTCCATGAGAAGAACGTTACCAAATGATTTCTAAGGGATCCTCATAGATTTCAATCCTTTATATGCATTTGTGTTATATTATATGTACTCTCGGTCTTTTTATTTATTTATGTATATATTTATTATGAGTTTTCTTGAAGCAAATATAAGAGAGAGAGAGAGAGAGAGAGAGAGAGAGAGAGAACTATGAACTAATCAAGTTAGACACTGAACCAAAACTTAAAGAAAGTAATTACTAGTTGAAATTGTTAAAAAATTCAATAAAAAGCCTAGGGAGAGAATTCAGGCCACATATGAGAAATCTCAAATAGTTAAAATAGTTTGATATAAAGGTGCAGTTTAGCGACTTGCGGTCGTTTTAATTTTTTTCAATATTTTAACATATTTTTAGTTTTAATCTTGAATGAAATTAAAATGTGATTTATAAACTGAGAAAAAAAATGTGATTCTTTTAATATTTATAATTTGTCAAAATAATACATAAGTTTATGTTATTATATTATTATTAATTATGAATATAACAATTTTAATTTTAAAAAATTATTTATATTTCTTAGTGAAAGTGGGAAAATAAATTAATTCAATTTTGCATTGGATGTGCATCTCCCTTTTCCCAGTTTCTATGTGGGTTGGCTTGCTTTATGCTACGGTGCGGTTTGTAGATTAAAAATGCTAAAACTCGCCGCGCATTGCCTTCACCCTTAGTTTAGAATGATTTAATGTTAATGTTCACTTATTTCATCATAACCCTACGTTTTATTATTTTTTTAATATTTTTATTAGAAATCATCACAGCTTTTTAAAATATGTATGTGTAAATAAAAGCATTAACATAGCTTTCTTATAGAATTAAAATTTGAAGTATGATAATACTTTTGGTTGCTTTGAACTTGCAATAGCGAATATCAATCATCAGATTACAAGGTACATTATGGTTTTTTAAAATCAATGGAATAGAAAGAAAATGTGTACTCCATCAATTAAAATAAAAAAAAATGTTATTTAAAAACAAGGGGGTGTAATTTTATCTTATTCGTAATTTTGGTTACTTAATTTTTTTGTGACAAACTTGTTTCACAATCCTACATCTTAAACTTATTTTTGTTATATTAATAATTAACCTTTTAAATTTTAGCACAACTTGTAGTATTTATAATTTCTGAAGAACTTAATCATAAATGACACCAAAATTTATAATTAAAAAAATTGTCATATTTTACGATGAATTAAATTTTAACACATTTGATAATAATAAACAAGAAATAAAAACTGGGTTTGAAGTTGTCTAGATATTATATATTTTAAAAAGTATAATTAAGTATATAAAATTTTGAAATAAATAGAATAAGTATAACAATTATATTAAATCTTTATACAATTAGAAAATATCATAAAAAATATATTTTTACCGTTTGTTAATTACATGACATGTTTTGATGAGGTTATTTTTAAAATATCACATAACTTATCTATTTTGTTTAAAAATCTTTTTGTCCTTATTTTTACTTGTCATATATTCTACATTTGCTCTTATATTTTTCAAAATTTGTCTTTCTTTCATCTTTTCTATCTGTTTTTTCTTCTCTCATATTATCCATCTTCTTTTTCTTCTCCATTTTCTTTGAGTTTTAAAATCTAGTTTTTGAAAATATGAACAAGAACATTTGGGATTTACTTTTGTTTTTGTGGAAAGCATATAATTGAAAAGATTATTTGAAATTCATGCAATCTAGCGAGTAAGTTATGTGATTATGAGTAAGTTTGATTTCTAAAATTTGTTTTATTTTCTTAGAGAAAATGAAAAGGTTTAACATGAATCTTGAAAATGTTTCTTTTTTAAAAATTATTATTTATGTAAAATTTGCATGCTGGTTTTCTTAAAAAAATCATTTTGTAGAGTAAAAAACGTTGGAATGGGTTACAAATATTTTCAGTAGATTGGCCATCCAATCTCAATAAGAAATTCAAAGGTTTTAAGTGGGTTATTGAATTAGATACATGAATTGGTTAGAACGTAAGTTATGTGATTGACACATTTTACAAAATCTTGAAAAGAATGTTAGGGTGGGAGATAAGAAAGTAAGTCTTGGTTCACATTTTTGATCCATTGCAAGATCAATAATTGATGTGGAATATGAGAAAAATATGGAAGGGTTGAAGAAGGCATGTGTTAAAGCTTATGATTGGCTACAAAATAAGGGAACAAAGTATTGACGCAAACAAAGCTTTTTTAGGAGCCATTCGCTATGTGATGAGCAATCGAACAACATATGTGAATATTTCAATGAAAAAATCAAGAAAGCAAAGTCACAACCTGTCGTAACAATGTTAGAAGATTTGAAAAAGTATATAAGAGATAGATGGGTTGAAAAGAAGGATAAGGTGTAAAGGTGGCTTGATCTAGTTGAAAAAAAATGATGGTTACTTTTGATGAGAACACAAAAAAATTAAAAAAATGTGGTGTAATTCATTACGTGAGAAGTCTATTTGAAGTCGTAATTGAGAATAGCAAAATAATTATAATAGATTTAAATCAAAGAAATTGTTCACTTAGGATATGAAATTTAACTAGAATTTCATGCCAATATGCATTTGGATATATTATTTTTTAAAATGAAGATCCAATAGATTAAGTGTATAGATTACTAAAGAGAGAATTTTATGTTCTTTCCTATAAGTTTAGAGGTAACATAGGTCTCATTTTTTTGTAAAATATGTCAATTTAGTCTTGTTATTTTTAGGTCAAATATTTTCAGTATTGTTATTATGAAAAATGAGTACATTTAATTTCATCATTATTAAAAATGAGTATTTTAATCCTATAATTACTTAAAATCATGTATTTTAATCTCATAATTAAAATGTACTTTTTACACTAAAATTCATTATTTTTATAAATTAAGGGATTAAATTGATTAATTAAATAAAATGATTAAATTAATCCATTTTATATAATAAAAGTACTCTTAGAATATTTATATCCTTTCCTATGCGTAAATATTAAATCATGTTTTTAGTAAGGAATACTAGAATAATGTTGAAGGAAATACAATAATACTCCCTCTTCCAACAAAAAAAAAGGGTTCAAAGAAAATAAATACGAATGGTGAGATTACACATAGGAAGAAGAAAAAAACCATATAAGTTGAGGAGAACTAGAATTAGAAAGAGTTGGACATAGTTTGTAAAAAAAAGTGAACGTAATCAATTTCTTTATTTAGTCATTCTCGTCCATTGAGAATAAAAGGATAGGTTTGAAGCGAATCAACGAATTGAATCACTTGTTTGAGGTGAATCGAGGTCCATTCAATGCACCATTTGTAGAAATAAGAATCTCTTTCGTTACCGTTATATGATTTCTTTTTCATATAGATAGATATAGGATTTATGGAATAATTACTTAAAAATTGTAAAAAAAAAGGCAAGAAGCACCATTAACACATTCAACATCTGCTATAAGGCATGTAATTATCTAAATATTTCATTTTAAAATTATTTTGATTTTATTTTTTAACTTACTAATGTGTTTATTTACATAGTTACTTGTTAGCAACAATTACTAAAAAATACATGAAAAATGAGGTTTTGTGTTATCTTTTTGCATGGTGTATTGAATATATTCACATTTTTCATAATTTATTAAATATATAATAAGTTTTTTTATACAAAGTGAGTGTTTTATTATAAAAACTCAACAATATCAAGTAAATATTTTATCATTTAATTATATTTCATATACATAATTAAGATATAATTTTAAATATATCATCAATAATAATAATATTTTGTTATATTTTAGTTTGTATACGAGTGATGTTTAAGATTCATTGATGCCTGCGTATTTTGTTTAGTACTCATGGATATGAATTTCGTAGTTTGTTTAGGATTGATAATTGTTAAACTGCATAAATTGTTTACTGTTCATTTAGTAATGACTTGTATAGTGTTTTTATAATTTTTCTCAATGTATTGGATGGATAGTCATGGAAAACAATTATCTTTTTTTGTGAAATTATTTATATATAATTATTATTTAAATTAAATAATAAAAAAAAATATTTTTATAATATAAATCTATTAAAATTAAATTAATATAATATATAATTATTAATTAAAAAAATATTTTTTAAAAAATAAATCATTAATTATAACAAATTTTCTTAATAACACAATTAATTTTTTTTCTTTTCATAATATCATTACACTTTCGTATCTACCGAATCCAAAATTGCCACGTAGAAGATCAAGATTATGTAACCTGCAAAAGCCAGTTCATATAAATTAACTAACGTTAAGTTAAATCTACCGTCCCGTCCAATTGCAGACCTTAACAATTCGTGTAAAATCCAATAAAGATCTGCCACATGGGAACAATGACAAGAGTGAATGACTAGTCGTGATTCAATTTGCCCAAGTAAGCAACATTGGTCCACATAGGCATTTCCATGCTCAGAGGCTCGTAGTTATCATTTACTTACGCAGGGAGTGGACTCCTTATATAGCCGTCACTCGTCAGAGAGCTCACTCTGTAGTTCCGAGTTTTTCTACATCACTGATCTGATAGCGATGGCCATGG
The DNA here is from genome assembly GCA_030763125.1 of Hippophae gyantsensis. Taxonomy (NCBI): domain Eukaryota; kingdom Viridiplantae; phylum Streptophyta; class Magnoliopsida; order Rosales; family Elaeagnaceae; genus Hippophae; species Hippophae gyantsensis. The sequence goes on along the minus strand of CM061037.1, from coordinate 12,518,141 downwards.
CGTTTAGGGTTAAAACCCCTAATTCTCTCTCTCTCATCCTTCTTCTCTCTCTCCTTGCAGTTGCATCTGCCAAAGTCTACTTCGAAGAACGCTTCGATGGTATATACATGGATCCATTCATCTGTATTAACTGTTTCATGTGTTTACATGCCTGCGTTTAACTAGGAATAGCAGTGTGATCTTGTTGGGCGGATTATTGCTTTGGATTTTTTTAATGTTGCATTAATTTATTTTAATTTTGAGTTGATTAGTAAAGAATCGCTGTTTTGTTTGACACTGCATTTTGATCTGAAGGTTTTCGGATTAATCTCTTTTGTATGCTTGAATTTTAGCAGGACATTGATAAATTATAGTAGATCTTTATGAAAGTTAAGCTTTGTTGTATTTGATCATGGAGATGTTCATATGATGATTTCGGTAACTTTTGGACAATTGAGAATCTTGATGTCTCTGCATATGAGTTGAACTATTTTGTTGACATTAAGTAGTCTTATGCCCTGTATTTTTACCTAGTTGTGGCATTTGCGAAGAGAACTTGAAATCATGGAACATCTGACCTTAACTGGAGATGGCTTTCCTTTCGTAAATCCATAAGACCTTGAAGCTATTCCACTTAAATTAAAAGGCTTTTTGCAGGCAATGTCATATTCTTTATATTATCTACGTCTTTTAAGGTTTGCACTATTTATTCCATGGGAAATCTTTGTGGATCCTACGTTTCCCCCATCTGAACCCCGTGTGCTTCCGCTGTCTGGATTTAAGCATCATCGATGTTGATGGCTTTGGTTTTGTCTTGTTTAAAGTATTGGCTGTTAGGCTTGCATGCAGACTTTCATACTGGTATAGGATAAATTCAAAAGATATCCTTTTGGATTTTGATGCATTGTGTCTTCATTCTAATTGTTAGTTGGGAATACTCGTTCCTACATGTAATTTGTCAAGGATCAAACGGATCTTCCAAAACTGTAATCAATATTTGTCTTCAGCGGTTTTATTGTATCGGATGTATTTGTTGGGTAATGGAATGAGTAAGAGATAAACTTAATCATGATATAACTTTTGAATAATTTTTTTTCTTGATGTATTTGCTCGTCAATAATACTGTTTATTTTTGTAAATGAACTTTTTTTAAGTTGACTAGTTTTCTTTTCTTGTTGATGATGTACTTACCGTTTGGGTGCATACTGTAGATGGATGGGCGAAGCGGTGGGTTACATCTGATTGGAAGAAAGATGAAAATATGGCTGGGGAATGGAATCACACTTCTGGTAAATGGCATGGAGACCCTAAGGACAAAGGTTCGCTCTTAATCTAAGTTATCCATGTGTTTATATTTGTGGATTTTGGGGACTCAATCAGTGAGTCAGAAAGCAATTCAATGAATATAACAAAATGCTTACAGTTACTTTTGATTTGATGACATAGGTATCCAAACAAGTGAAGACTATAGATTCTATGCCATTTCAGCTGATTTCCCTGAATTCAGTAACAAGGACAAGACATTAGTGTTTCAATTTTCTGTCAAGCATGAGCAGAAGCTTGACTGTGGTGGCGGTTACATGAAGTTGCTCAGTGGTGATGTAGATCAAAAGAAATTTGGTGGTGATACACCATACAGGTTTGCATAACCTTTCTTTGCGTGTAACATTTTATCTCACTTTGGTTCCAGGATTAAAATGCTGATTTGTTGAATTCATGGTTATTTGCAGTATAATGTTTGGACCTGATATCTGTGGCCATAGCACCAAGAAAGTCCATGCTATTCTTAATTACAATGGATCTAACAATTTAATCAAAAAGGATGTTCCTTGTGAAACTGACCAACTCACTCATGTTTATACATTTGTTCTACGGCCCGATGCTACCTATAGCATTCTTGTTGACAATGTGGAAAAGCAATCCGGCAGTCTCTACAATGATTGGGATCTTCTTCCACCAAAGAAAATCAAGGATCCTGAGGCCAAGAAAGTATGCACTTCCAAGTGAACGTTTGATCAATTTGATTTTGGATTTCTTTATTTGCTTTTAGGTATAGTATTTTCATATGGAATTTTTGGCAGCCGGAAGATTGGGATGATAAAGAGTACATTCCTGATCCTGAAGATAAGAAGCCTGAGGTAACTAATCTAGAATATTTTCTCGTTGTAATTCAAAATGTAAATATTTTGTTATAACTTTTTTTTATCTTTTTCTTCTCTCTTTTTCCTAAGGGTTACGATGACATCCCAAAAGAGATTACAGATTCTGATGCCAAGAAGGTAAATTATTTGACTTGTGTAATTCGTACTGCATTACTACCTGTTTTATAGAATCCCAGTAACTGAGGTAATAATTTGGCTTCTCAGCCTGAAGATTGGGATGATGAGGAAGATGGTGAATGGACACCACCAACCATTGCCAACCCTGAGTACAAGGGCCCATGGGAGCAAAAGGTTTGTGGAAATTAGGGTTTAAGCTTCAAAGTATATTCTAGTTTGTAACCATTATTTATACTCCAACTGCACCTCTCTGCAGAAAATTAAGAACCCTAACTATAAAGGCAAGTGGAAGGCACCAATGATCGACAACCCAGGTCCATCTTGGCTCTCTTTCTTTTGCTCAAATTTTTTTGACTTATTGTTATGTACTTATCTGCTGTATATGCCTTTATCTTTGTTTTTCATTAATGGTTTAAATTTTAAAATTTAATTTTTTTAACAGATTTCAAGGATGATCCTGATATCTATGTTTACCCTAATTTAAAGTATGTGGGAATTGAATTGTGGCAGGTAAATCTCATTTGTCTTTCCTCCTTGTTACCTGTGATTGCATTTAAACTTAAAATACTTATGAGCAAAATGCATTAATTGCCAGGTGAAAACTGGAACTTTGTTTGACAACGTCCTCATTACTGATGATCCTGAGTATGCAAAGCAGCTGGCTGAAGAGACATGGGGGAAGCACAAAGACGTAAGTTACTTATTATTACCTGTTAGTAATGAAATGTTCGAATTTCTAATTAATATGAGCGTTTGTGGTATTTTTAGGCTGAGAAGGCAGCATTCGATGAGGCAGAGAAGAAGCAAGAGGAAGAGGTACTGTGTATATTTTTTCTTCTTAGAATGACTTCCTTGTAACTTAGTTCTTTTAAAGCCAAAAATTGTAGGAAAGAAGTGTAAATCTAGTAGTGCAAGGAATCTGTTTGTTATTTTTGAAATCTGGGTTCGATTTGTTTTTTAGCCAAATCTTTGGAGTTTTTTGCTATTTTTCCATTCTACTTAATTTTTTGTTGCACAGAAATATACCTTCTTTCATTATTAATCGGTAATTGCCTTAAGACCTGAGAGCAGAAGTGTGTTTTAATAATGGTCCAAGTATGTCTTTTGTTGTGTGTTTATATTGTTTGAATTGACGCACGTGATTGTGGGAGGTGGAGAAGATTTGGAGTATACTTGGATTTTTTATTAACTCCTGATTTTGTATTTTACCAGGAATCGAAGGATGATCCAGTTGATTCCGATGTAAGACCATCAACCTACTGAAAACTCTGTAGACTCTTTCTCCTTCAACTATCATGGTTCTAATGGTGTAAAATGTATTTCAGGCTGAAGATGAAGAAGATGCTGATGCAGATGATGCAGTAGATGAATTTGACGCTGAATCCAAAATAACTGAAGAAAGTGCCGAAACTGAAGCCAAGGATGCTGACAAACATGTATGTTTTATTTGTTAGGACTTTAGAAATGATTTCAATACTACCTGTAATCTGTATACTAATAAATTTTTTTCCTCTCTTGATTTGTATTTGCAGGATGAACTGTAGGGAGAACGTTAAGAAACTTCAATGCTAAGTTAACCGAGAATTTTTTCTTCTTATTTTTACTGTTAGGATTTTCTTGTAGTAAAGAAATTTCTCTAGTTGTTTGAGCCATTATAACAGTGGAGTATACATTTCCATCATGACAACTATGAAATAGTTCTTAATTGAACCAAACTTCTGAGAATTGTTACTCTGATTCGACAATGATCACTTTGCAGTTCCTGATCCATCATAGATTTGAATCTCCATTTCCCTCTATTTTTTAATAATTCTGCAACTTGCTAGTAGATTTACTTCAGAAGGGGTATGAAAGTTTTGTTTTTGGATATAAGGGGATTTACTCCATTGTCGCAATGCGAATTCAATGTTGCAACAGCATAATTCAAAAAACAGCACATTCTTTGAGAGTATCTAGAGGAGTAATAGAGCGGAGCCCAACAATTTGTCTAATTACCGAATCATTCAAATTTTTGTCTTTAGTAAAAGAAATAAAAATCACGTTAAATCTCTTTATGAAACAGATGTTTATGTATGTGTATTTATATATGTATATATAGGTTTTTCGTGTATTTATTGTAAAACTTTCCCGATTGCGACTATATAATCCTGTTGTAGAAATTAATTCATTTACTATTTTTTTTAACTATAAACGTCTCTAGGGGAGGTTGTTTTGGTTTGTTCGGTTGGCGGCTTTGAAAAAAATCCAAAACTTTAGTAGAAAACTCCTAGAAATCGATCTTTACGTAGTAGACCTTGTTGTTTATAAATATTATAAATATAATAAATTAAAATGTAAAAAAAATGATTTGATTTTTGTCCTTTTTTTTTAAATAAAAACCTAATTGATGTAATATCAAACAACATATAAAAGGTTATTCAATTTACTCTTGAATTCGATCTAAAAAATATATTCATTTTAGTTCATCTCAATAGTATGTTAGAGTTTATAAGGATTGTCTCCACCCATTTTTGGGATTAGAAAGCCCATAAATATTATGGACTGTGATATAGTATTAGTATTGGGGCCTAAAACTTTAGGTTTTTCCCTAAAAAAACTAAAATTTGCCTTGCAAAAGACAAGTAATTCAAATAAAATATAATATAATGGGATAACCTTTTAGGATTAGAAAGCACATGATTCTTATAGACTTTGACAATTTTATGTCAAACACTTTAATGCTTTTCTTTAAATCACTTTTAACCAAACCTATTTATTTCAAACCAAATGTACCCGAAGTATATGCATGGAATTGAGATGAAGATTTTGACCTTGCTTTGGTCCTATATGAGCCAGTGTTTGCAAAATGTGGCAATACAGTTGAGGAAAAATATTACATATTGATTAATAAGATGTTGGGTTTGGAACAAATTTTAATCATGCACAATGCGAGACTTAAAGGAAGCACTTTTCTGCAGCCTTAAATTTTTTTAGGAGACTACTGAATGGAAGTATCAACTTATGTTCATTTAGCTCTTAAATTGATTCTTATTGTGGATATTGGTGACGGATTTTTGCAGAGATTAGCTCAGCACCAGCCTACACAATATCCAACATCTGAGGAGTTGAGTATTGGGAAGATTAAGTTCAAGGCCTTTGATTTAGGTGGACATCAGATTCGCAGAGTTTGGAAGGATTATTATGCAAAGGTAGAATTCATCAGTTTCTGATTGATGCTTTCAAGAATCTTGGCTCTTTTAGTTTGTGACTAGTTGCTGCTCAAGTTAATGATCAATTTTTTTCTTGGGAGCGAGCATGGAGAGGTTTTTCTTTCAATGTGATGCTGTTACTAGATGTTAGTTTAAAGTTTCTGCGAAGATAATGACTTATTGCTTGTACTGTTTTGGGGAGTTTGTTAAGCTTTAAAATCTAAAATGAAATACGATTATCTTAGTTTGAAAGCTCAAATTTGTTTTGCCATATATATTTATTTCTTTACATGATGAAAATCTTTCATACCGCCCCTTATAGTAACAAAAATGAAAATATCTTATACTGCTATTATCGTTATCCAAGCTGAAGTATCTTAAGATAATTGTGCCTCTATAATCCCAGATAGACTATTTTATATCTATCTGATTCATGGGAGGCAAATATGAATAATGGTGGTTCGTTGATAGCACCTTTTGTCCCTGGAAGGTTGGTTAATAGACATTACCAAATATGCCTTTTTCTTCAGTGTTCAATTAATCTGCTCCGAATCTATGCTATATTTGTGATAATGATAAAGACATGTCCTATTTCTAAGGAAAGAAACATTCACTAACAAAGGTTGGGACATGCAAATTTGAATGCCATTGCGGAAACAAATATAAAAGAAGGGTTCAATGCTTATTATATAGTCTTCATTTTAAGGGACTGGTACACTTTAGTCACATTTTAGGAAGGCCTTTTTCTAGACAAATATAAAAGTGGTGGAGGTGCTCGGCTGCTTTATGAAAATCTCTTGTTGAGTTATTTTTTACTAAAATAATTTGGTCATTATTTTATGCAGGTGGATGCAGTTGTTTACCTAAGGAGAGTTTTGCCGAATCCAAAAAGGAGCTCGATGCTCTCCTTTCGGGCGAGGCACTGGCTAATGTTCCCTTCCTATTTTTGGGAAACAAGATTGATATACCATATGCTGCTTCGGAAGAGGAGTTGAGATACCACCTTGGTCTGAACAACTTCACCAGAGACAAGGGTAAGGTATGTTGAAAAGATTTTCAAAATGTATAAACCACTAGCATGTGATATGTGTGTAACTTTCAAGTTGCACTCATTCATTTGCATGACCTTTGGATTTGATGAACCATTATGATGGTTGATCATGACCATTGGATCCATGAAAGGTTTGATTCATGACCTTTGGATTTGATGAATTGGTATGATGGTTGATCATAACCATCAATCAATCATTGACTTGTGTTGATTGAGAGTTTACTCGCGTTGACCAAGGATTGATTGCGTTGACCAGTCAAATGAGGTATAATTTAAGCCCTACAATCATTGGGGTATGATATGGACCTTTGATTGATAATAAAACATAACTCTTGATGAAATAGAGTTGTATTACTTGAGATCTAAGGGTTAGAAATGAAACAATGCAACCCAAATGAATGGGTGCCAAATTATTCTATAAATACCAAAGGTCCTAAGCCATAAAATCCATCCAAAACAATTTTCTTATTAATTCTCTCTCAAAAATATTATTTTGTGATACCATAGTGCATCATTGAATTGGTGGGGCTAATAACATTTTAAAAAAAGCGATATTATGTCTTGTCTTGAAGCCTTTATTAAGTTTACAAAGTTTAACAGTAAGTTCTCGTAATATTATTTTATTTTTCAACAAGATACCCTTTGCAGACTCTAATGTCCGTCCCCTTGAGGTATTCATGTGCAGCATTGTTCGAAAAATGGGTTATGGAGAGGGCTTCAAGTGGCTTTCTCAGTACATTAAGCAAAGTTGAAATATTCTGATTGACGTTTCTTAATGAATTGATATGTTTATTAATAGATATATTTCGCTTTTTTCCCTCTTCATAATATAATACCAGCTAGCTCACTCCTGTCGGGTAAAATACATTTTTGGTCATTTTTTTAGTTATGACTTCTTGACGAATGACATGCTGGTTTATTCATCAACCAATTATATGCCTTTTCATCTAAAGTCCTTCAAGCTTTTCATTTCAGCTTCAAACTGTGACATAGTTGTGGTTTTTGCAGCAGCCCAAAGTTTCTCTTCCAATGCTAGTCCTTTGTGGTCTTTTTTAAAGTTGTTATACAAGTGGCGAACACAGTGCCTATGTTCTGAGTCTGGAAATAAATCCTTAAGGATTGGAGCTAACCATCAACGAAACCTTGCTTACATGCCGCCCAACACAAGTAAAACCTTTTAAATATGTTGCCTCCATTTAGTAATGGTTGAGTAAGAATTTTGACTGTAATTCTAGGGTTCATCCTTCTTATTTCAGCAGTGTATGACCACAACATCTCATATTGGATAATATGATCACCCTCAATCTTCTTTGCTATTCTCAGTGCTTTACATACTTGAGGTTTTGTGACATCAACCTTGTGATCCTTCTCAACTTTCTCAAAAAACACAGCAGAAACAGAATTAGTTGGGTTAATTCTGAATTCATCTTCATAATTTCCTGCCAACCACTTGGAACTAGCATACCTATTTTTTGAGTTTTAATACGTATGTGTCGTTTAGGAGCTCTAAGTGTCCTAATTTGGGAAGTTTTCTTTGTCACTTTGTCTTTTAGCAAACAACAACCAGTCACAACCACCTTCATACTATTCTAGATATTATATTCTCGTATTGCCTTTCTTAATCTACTAAGGAAAATAACATTTTCAATTTATATTGCACATTGCTCATATTTGTTTCCTCTCTAAAAATTATAAACATAGCACTATCATCCTCGTCTGAGCTATCACAACCACTATTTTGCTTTTCAGACTTAGTTGAATCGGATTCATTGTCATCATCGTCATCTATGGAAGGCACTGCATTTAAACCATAATTAAATCCTGCAAAATGATCATTTTGGTTACAAATTTGAACATCTTCATCCTCTTCGTACTCACTGTCATACAATATATCATCATTCTTCCTTTTTTCTTGAGCTTCATTACTCTTCTCAATCCTTTATTGTCCCCTCATTTTCAAGAAGTGCCTCCAAAATATATTAAATACAAAATCAAAACATATGAAAATAAATTAGAAAACATGCATTGAGGACATCTTTAAGATCTCACTGACCAATTCTTAAAATCTACTGCTGTTTGTGCCCCGATCAATTAATTTCTTAAACCACAATCGTACAAGAAAAACCATCAGCCCAAAATTGCATATTATGGTTGTTGCTGATCTCTTGAAAAAGTTCTTTGTTATCCATTGGTGAATGTCAGAAGAGGAATCTGGCAAACAAAAAAAAGTCATTAAACTACTATCATTTGAACCCTATTCTAATTGCAATAGAAAAGGCTAAAGGTAATAAACAAACACGCTAATGCCAAAACGCGGGAAATAAGATTTAGAAGGGAAACATATAATTCTAGATAACATACATTACAGAGTTAACATTTGATAGTGTTATGTTAAAAAACCAAACATGAGTTTGTCTTTCTTTGTTGCAAACTTCAAAGGATATGGCTAAAAATGTTTAGTTTAAAAGAACAAGGACTAAATTGTTCCATAGTTAAAAGAATAGGGGCCAAAAATGTATTTAACCCTCTTTTTTTTTTTTGTTGTGGTGGGTGCTCCATAGTTGCCCTCCTTATTATAACCGTGTTCATAAATACGATAAACCTGAACAGTTCACTTATTTTTTAAAAAATAAAGATTACATATTATATATGAATCCTTGCGCCTTCGTAGTTCCACACCACTAAAATGCCACTTATAGCATCTCCAATGGGACTCTCTAATTTTTAGGTAAAATGGTTAGCAATTTTTGCATGCCTCACTCAAACCACACTCTATTTTAACTTACATTTCTGAATTCAAAATAACAATAACTATATTTTATTTTTTACTTCTATACCTCAAATCATCAATAACATAATAATAAAGTAAAATTTATCTAGTCACTTTGATTAGTCAAATAATTAAATGTTAAAATAAGTAGGATAACAATCTTATTTTAGATACCATATCGAAGATTTTCAAAGTGACTAACAACTTATCACTTTGAAAGTTATTTTTAACAGAATTGAAAGATCCTGTTCACTTTGTTTCAAGATTACATTCTGACCAAGTTAAAAAACACCATTTTTTTAGGAGAAATGTTTATGAACTACGGTAGTACAAAAAAAAAAGAACAAATTTTTGGGGTAATCATTACCAAATGCAAAGTAATGCTCAAGCTTAAGGAATAAACTTGTAAACGCACGAATCTATGCTTCCCTTGTTCCGAAATAAGTATCCTTTCCTTTCCTTTTCTTTTTAATGTTTTCTCAAAATGAAGGAAAAGATGTGATGAGACAAGTTATCATAACTAAGGTTAATAAATATAATTAATTCAGTTTATTTCAATTAGGGGATGTAGCTCAGATGGTAGAGCGCTCGCTTAGCATGCGAGAGGTACGGGGATCGATACCCCGCATCTCCAATCTATCTTATTTTGGCTTTTTTTTTTAGTCCTCAAAGCTCTATGTCCAATTTTTCATCACACAAACAATTGATATTTTATTTTTGTTTCGCCTGAGCAATGCATACTGATTTCAATGAGCTAGCTTACAGTATTGCTACTTGGAATGATATACCACATCGTATACTGATGTTTTCTAGTCACATCAGCTGCAATGGCTGGCACAAAATGGTTAAGTAATTGGTCATATTCTCTTTTAACTCTTTTGGGTTTGAGTTTCATCAAAATCTTTGGGTATAATTCAGTTTGAGATGCTATTGATCACTTGATTGTGCTTCATGATTCTGTCATGAATACGTTGGAGTGGCCTTGTTAAGAAGCAGAGAGAGGACATCAATGCTATTAATAAAAGATCAAAAATAAAAATTTATAAAAATTATATTTAGATTAATCTATTAATCTGGATAAAAGATAAGCTAGTTATCCCAACGGTAGTAACTTTTGCTTGTTGAGCGATGACCCTTTCATTAGGTGCCATTGGTTCCCTTTTCTACCTTGTTTTGCAGGAAAGGAAAATATATCTCCCAAGTTTACCAGATTATTAGGTTGAGAAATAATCTCCCAAGCATTTAAATGGCAATAAAATTTCTTTTTTTTATTAAATAAAAGAAATATTTTACAGGTGAAATTCGAAACGAGCCTATAATGGTGTGAGTGAAGATTCATAAAATATAAATTACTTATATCTTTATGTTATTTTTAATATTAATATAGCAATTCAAAATTATTTTACCTCTTTATAACCATCTCATAGTTATTTGGTTTCTAAAAAAGTAGATATGAAAAAAAAATGAGCATATTGTCTTTAAATTACATATACAATTTTTTTAATAATTACAATATTTTCCTGTAAAATTTTAGACAATAACAATAAATACATTGTAAATTGCTAATAATAAAGAATGAAAATGGATTATTTTAAAATTTAAAAAACACAATTTTTTTTTAAATAACAATTCATGAAGGTTTTGATATAAATGTACTACAATAATTTGAACAAATACAAAAAATGATATAAATAATAAAAATGATCCAAAAAAGTTGTAAAAATAAAACAAAATAACACATAAAATTTATAACAATTAAAATAATATTTTAGTAACATTAAATGTGATTAAATTAGATGAATTTTAATATTAAACAAGTTTAAATATAAATTAAGTTTAATGGGATATAAAAGAATATGAAAAGTAAGATAAAAGTAATATTTTTATAATTATAAATTTTTTACTTTTAAATTTATAAATTTTAAAAAAAGCCCATGTATTTTCTTTACATTTGGAAAAGAAAAATAATAAATAAATTGATGAACCAAAAACGGAGTATAAAATGCGGAGTAAGCGACTGAATCAGAAACCAGTAGAACAAGAAAAACAAATTATCAGAGAAAAAATGTTGGGTTCAAGGACTTGGTTTGCTTATGGAGCCCTAGCTCTGGTGTTTCTCTCATCGGTTTCAGCTGACGACGTCCTTGTGCTCACCAACGACAACTTCCACAACGAGGTTGGTAAAGATCACGGCGCTCTTGTTGAGTTCTACGCTCCCTGGTACTTCATGTTCTCTTTTCTTCGTTTATTTTTGTTTGGCTGCTTAGAAAATTAATGTTGAAGTTAAATCATCTTTTTGATTATGAATTCTGTGAAGATGTATATGTGTAATTTAGCATCAGTTCGGTTATGTTGACCTATGATGATTGTAGATCTATGATTCGTGCAATATAGCAATATAGATCTAGGTCAGAAAGTGATCTTATAATATGTTTATTTTTGAAAAGTCCAATCCATGATGTGATTGACGGATTCTGGACGGATGATTAATGAAAAATGGCAACTTTTTGGGAATGATTTAAGAGTCGTTTAGCATACACAGAAAGAGAGATCTTTTATAAGGAATTATAATTCATGAACCTTGTACAAATTTGGAGCATAGTCCAACCATCCAATTAAATACATAAAAGTTCAAAAAGTAAAAGACCAACACAGAGAAAACTCTGAACCAGATTTGGAAAATTTTGAAGAATGTAAAATAACACTCGCTTAAAACGTTTGAGCATATGCCAAATACATTATCCTCTTCCAAATTATTTCTTGCTCTTGTTTATCTTCAAAGGTTTTACACCAAATTGTCTAAAAGAGCACAATTATTGCACATCTCTATTCTCTGTAAAAGTTTCCTTTCTTAGATCTCCAAAGGTTTGAGGTTGAATTCAGTATGACCCAAACCACATTTTCAAGGGACAACACCCTATTCCATAAACCTTGAATCAGTGTTTCAAAACACTATTTCAAGTATCGAGGTGTTTTCCTAATCCGTAACAAGGCATAAGCTATTTTTAGTATAATTGTATAATTGTCACTTGGGAAATGCAATTTTTAATTTTATTATGAGTTAGGAACAAGTATGATAATTTTACTTCCTATGGCAGGTGTGGACACTGTAAAAAGTTAGCTCCAGAATATGAGAAGCTTGGTGCGAGTTTTAAGAAAACAAAGTCTGTTTTGATAGGAAAGGTGTGACACTCTTTAATTCCTGTTCTCCCTGATATCTTCACTGATGGTTTGACTGAATACTGTTTTTGAATTGATGGTTTGTTGCTTAGTGCTGTGAATATTCGTTATGACCTTCATTTTGTATTTTTAATTTTTTTCTGATTCTGGTTCACTATTAATGACACTCTGAATGCATGGGCATTATTGTTATTTAAAAGAATTTTATTCTAATCACATTTATCCATTGGATGGTTTTTGTTAGGTGGACTGTGATGAGCACAAGGATATTTGCTCCAAATATGGAGTTTCTGGATATCCCACTATTCAGTGGTTCCCGAAAGGGTCACTTGAACCAAAAAAGTGAGTGTGGTCTCTCTTCTATGTATATCTCAACAAAAATTTAAGAAACTATTCCTGTGGCTCTCATTAAGTTGACTGTGGACACATTCTCAAACTTACATGCTTCAGATATGAAGGTCCACGCACTGCAGAAGCTCTTGTCGAATTTGTAAACAAGGAAGGAGGTAATACTTTGACTCTATTATTTCATTGGACTGAGTGGAAAATGCATGTTGGTGCTACTTAAATATTATTTCTGTGATAAGTTTGTCTACTTGGAAGTGCATTCTTAACCTAGTAATAGTTTGGGATTTCCCCTAATATTTTTAAAGCAACTTTTCCTCTGGGAATCTTCTTGGTATTTGCAACTTGATTGAGAGTCATCTTCATTTACTTGGCATGACATTGCTTTGGCCCTTGTCATTGAAGTTTCTTATTGACCTTTTAACAGGATATGCTTTTACAAGTAAATTGGTTGACTGTCAATTTATTGACCTATGAATGCATATTTTCTTTGATTTTCATCACGGAAAGTTGATCTGAAGTAGCATTCCTACAACTTGGGTCACTTTATTATTTTTTTCATTTTTTCAAAGTACAACCTATTTCAGACTTAGCCTTGTATCCTTAGTCTCAGTCTTTCTTCGATCTCTGAAACAGAACATTATTATGTGTTGGTTTCAATTTATTTGTATTAGGAAAAATATGATTTAAATTGACGTATTGCTTTTGGCAGGAACCATTGTGAAGATAGCTGCAGTCCCATCCAATGTTGTGGTTCTTACACCTGACAATTTTGATGAGGTTGTCTTGGATGGTAAAAAAGATGTTCTAGTTGAGTTCTACGCCCCATGGTAACATCTTCAACATAACCTTGCTAAGATATCCCTATTGTAATATTTTGCCTCTCTAATTATGAACTACCTCCCAATTATAGGTGTGGGCACTGCAAATCCCTTGCTCCTGTGAGTATACTTTTAAGTCCTAAAATAACTTTGCTATTGTAAACTTTATTTGAACAATGATTAATCTTTCTTGTAATAATCTGTTACTTTTTACTAGATTTATGAGAAGGTTGCAACTGCATTTAAGTTGGAAGAAGACGTAGTAATTGGTAATGTTGATGCTGACAAACACAAGGATTTAGCTGAAAAGTGAGTTCGGTGATATTTATGAAGTCTTTTAGTTTCCTATGGAATTGGCATCGATCAATCTTCAGTTTCACAAGCGACCTTCGTGTGTTGCATACCTCATAAAATATTTTTACTTAGAATGTCTAAAGTACATTTATTGAGAAAATCTAGAACACGGAGACTGACCTAAGATGTTGCTCTGATGCAGGTACGGAATTAGTGGATTCCCCACTTTGAAATTTTTCCCAAAAGGAAACAAGGCTGGTGAAGATTATGATGGCGGGAGAGACTTAGATGATTTTGTATCTTTTATTAATGAGAAGTGTGGCTCGAGTAGAGATGAGAATGGAAGACTTACTTCCAAAGTTAGTGATCTGGATTATTGAATCGAAAATAACATGATCGTTTTGCTACTACTTATCAATTCAATTTTTATCAATGTAGGCTGGTATAGTTGCTGCTCTTGATGACTTGGTGAAGGAATTTGTAAATGCTGGCAAGGAAGAGAAAAAGTCAATTTTTGCCAAGCTAGAGAAGGAATTTGAGAACCTTGATGGTTCATCTGCAAGGTTGGCATGATTATTCTCCTCCTTTAATGATTCTGGTTTTTATCACAATGCGTGTACCATCTTCTGGTGGTACTATACGACATGCTTTTGATATAAAGTTCCCGTCAAGAGTTTTTTTATCAACTCTCACTTTTGTTACAGATATGGCAAAATATACTTGAAAGCTGCCAAGAACAGCCTGGAGAAAGGTGACGACTATGCCAAGAATGAAATTCTGCGGCTTGAACGCATGCTCGAAAAGGTAATTTATCTATTTGTTGCTAAAAACAATGTTGCATAAATTAACCAGCCTTAAATAGCTGAGTGAAAATTTTACATTAATAATTAGATCATAATCTTAGGTGTTCTTGCAGGAAAGTATTTTTGAAGTACAACACATTCTTGTAAGCCTAGTACACCAGAACATTTGATATCTCAAGACCGTCCTGCATCTCACCCATACCACAAGTCTTTATATTTAATCATGAAATTTGCATTTAGGCGTAATTACTAGATAGGACTATCATGTTACCAATTCATGAGTATCATTCCATTTTTGACACTGATTCCAAACATATTTACATCTCACGACTTTTTTACTTTGTTTTGATGTAGTCAATCAGCCCAGTCAAGGCAGATGAGTTCATACTAAAGAAGAACATCCTGTCTACCTTTGCTTCATCCTCGTGAGAAATCTAAGAGGTATTGAACACTTGAGCCTTTCATGAAGAGTTTTCTGCATCCGTTTCGAAGATTCTTCTAAGGTTATGAATTAAGACTGTTCTCTTTGTACCCTGGTAACAAATCTATTACTTTGTCTGTAGCGGTTGCAGTATTGGAGAAGGTGAAGGTAGCTTAGGTACAATAATAATAGGATAGTATTTTTTTTAATGGGAAATTTTAATTGGGGACCTATTTTTGATATAACTGAATGAGTTGAGTTTATGATTCACCACATCTATCAATAATTATGTCTCTATCTATCTATGCTATATATTAAAAAGTTTAATTTTTGACAAAAATGTCCTTATATTTTATAATAATGATATATTGTGCCTCCGATATTTCATTTTAAATTTTGAAATTTTTTTAAACAGCTTAAATAAATATAAAAATAAACGGTTTTCATGTACTGATTTTGATGTGCATCTATGATAAAAATTATTATAATTGACTCAAAACTTGTGGTTCTTATCTACTTTTTCAATTAGTTTGAATGCTTGAGAAATTTTTTTTATTGTATAACATAAATTTAAACATCTTGTATACAAAATCATAAAAAATTGCTTTTGTTGATTTCTTTAACTAATATATAGTGAATAGGGATAATAATGTTCTTCTGCATCGTCTTTTGCGTAAGCCGGGTTTACTAAGCCCTTGACTCTCTCTCTCTCTAAATTGATTTTTTTTTTTCGTTTACTTATTTCACTACTCTAAGATTCTCATATGAGCTTAACAAATGCTAAATTGAAAAGGAATGTTTTCATTTTTAAATCTCCTCATAAGTGCTTAATGTTTTCATTCTCTCTTTTACTTTTTTTTTCTTTTTTTAAATTATGTCATGAATATATGTTCGACCCAAGGAGAAAAACCTTGTTATGAATCTCATTTTTTTCTACGAGCGTTATCAAATGTTATCTTGAACTATTTTTTCATTTGCGAAAAGAGTTGTCACGGTCTTCTAGGTTGTTAGCATATTAAGTGACCATTAGTATTTTTAGAATAGGAAATGAATTTTTGTTATAATGTTGTTATTGAGGAATCATAAAATGATAAAAAAAATCAAATTTTAATGAAATTTATAATAAAATATTATTATTTAGATGAATTTAAAAGGAATATTAAAATTTTAAAAATGAATAAGGTGGAGAAAATTACACATTAAAATATTAGAGTTGTTGAATGATATGAATAATAATTAAAATAATAATTTTAACCTGTATTAATGAAAGTTATACAAGTTATTTGATAAGTTTAATTAAAAAATATTTGAAATTTATTTTTGTATTTTTCTCAATCATTTTCTTTTCTTAAAAGTAATAGAATAAAACAATTAATTTTTAAATTACATTAATAAACGAACATAACTTAAATTATTAGAGCTACTATTCTCTATTTCATTTATATGCTTTCTAATGGATATTTTTTCATTTATTAGAGCTAAATTTTTAAGATATTTAATGGTTCACATCATTTTATAAAAAATTTATTATAAATAAAATTAAAAATAATAATAATTGATTCCTTATAAAAAAAATCATTACAGCCTCTACCTAAAAGGGAGTTCTAGGTTAATGGATTTCTCTCCGGTAGACAATTTTTTTTTTAATATGTAGTAGATCTCACTTTTGGCTATAGATTTTCATGAATTTTCTTTGATAGTACTTTGCACAGTTTGTACGTCATTTGGATTGTTGTGCATTTTGTGCCGGTTGTATTATCTTGTATTAATTAAGATATTTTATTTATCATTAATGTTTAAATAAGATAAGTAAAAATACAAAAAACAATAAAAAAAATATGATATATAATTATTTATAAAAAAATAATACAATATATATTTAAAATTAAGTCCGATATTAAATAAGATATGAGATATGAAAGTATTATGGATATTTAATGAATTTATTAGAAATATTAAATTAGATATGAGATAAATAAGATGAAATTTATATGAGATAAATAGGTAATTTATATGTTTGATTTATTGATTTGTTGACTTGTTCCTACCACAATGAAAGTAGGTTTGAATGCTTGAAATATTGAAGCTGCTGCAACCTATTTTTTGTCATTTTAAGTCTCTGTTATTTTGTCTGCTTAAGATATTTGATGAAGATTCCAACAAAGACTTTAAGGTTTGAAAGCTTCTGCTGTGATGGAGTGTTGGTAAAAGGGTGTTGTCGGAGACAATCTCCAAAGCTGAAAATACAAAAAAAAATCTAAGGGTAGATGTATTCATAGTTATTATATGTTCAGTTTTTTATTTTATTTTCAAACCTAAGTTTTATGCATTGGCTTGCTTGTACTATCAAGCTACCCCTTTAACTATTCCCTTTGTGGAATATTTGCAATTGTTTTCTCCCTAGAATGAACTTGATTTTGAAGAAGAGGGAGAGGGGAGGGGGGAATTGCAAAAGCCTTTTCTTTTTTCAAAATATCTCAAAGGTTAATGAAATTCATTTTATTTGTTTTTATTTTTCATTTAATACTAGGACTTATTTTAATTAGATTTGAGGGTGAAAAATAAAGGGTCTCAATTGTACACTAACTGCACGTTTGATTACAGAGAATGGAATGGATTCAGAATTGATTCCTTTCATTTTGTGTGTTTGGTTGGACGGAATGGACGGCGGAATGAAATCTGATTACTAAAAGAAATCATAATTCCTTCTCCCACCTTTGGTAATTATTATTCCATTCTCATCTAAACTTTTTTTTCCAATTTTACCCTCACCTAAAATATAACCTTAAATTCAAATCTCAAATTCTCAAACCCAAAATTCTAAAACCCTAAACCCTAAACCCAAAATTTCAAAACCCTAAACCCTAAATCCAAATCCTAAAATCCTAAAATCTTAAACCTCAAATCCCTAAACCCTAAACCTTAAAACATAAATCCCAAAACCCTAAAACATAAATCCCAAATCCCTAAACCCTAAATCCCAAATTCCAAATCCAAATCCCCAAATCCCTAAACCATAAACCCCAAATCCCTAAACCCTAAACCTTAAAACATAAATCCCAAAACCCAAAACCCTAAAACATAAATCCCAAAACCCTAAACCCTAAACCCCAAATTCCAAATCCTAAAACCCTAAACCCCAAATCCCTAAACCCTAAACCCTAAACCCCAAATCCCCAAATCTCTAAACCCTAAACCCTAAACCTTAAAACATAAATCCCAAAACCCAAAACCCTAAAACATAAATCCCAAAACCCTAAACCCCAAATTCCAAATCCTAAAACCATAAACCCTAAACCTTAAAACCCTAAAACCCTAAACCCTAAATCCAAAATTCTAAAACCCTAAACTATTTTTAGAAAAATAATAATTTTAACCCTAAACCTTAACCTACAAATATAACCCCAAATCCTAAATCCCTAAACCCTAAATCACACATCCCAAACCTCAAAACCCTATTTAGAAAAATAATAATTTTAATAATATATTTCTTTTTAATTAAGTAATACTTATTTAGAAAAATAATGATTTCAATAATGTATTTTGTCTGACGAAAAAATAGTAATTAAATGACATTATTTGAAATTTACAGCATGTAAGGGTATTAAAATCGTTTACAGTTTTTTTCATTCCATTCTAGTGGTAAACCAAACACTATAATCCTGATTCTGAGCTTGATTCCAGTGGTCAAACAAAACAAAATTATTTCCTTTCCATTCTATTTCATTCCGATTCCATTCCACGAATCAAACGCCACCTAAAAAGCAGTGCAGTGTACTTTTAAGTAGAAAAAAGAATTTGCAGAGTTGCAGTCAACTACTTTGGGTTGAATAAATGGCATCAAACTTCAATAGCATAAACTTAATCATGTTTAATGTAAAAGTTTTAGATTAAATAATTTTTTTACTTTTATAATAAAAATATATGAAATAAATATAATAAATCTGATTTATGTGATTATAACGTTATAAACATTTAAAAGAATATATATATATATATAAAGAAATAATAATATTAATAATAACAATAATGTGGTAAATATATTAAGAAAAAAGAAGGTTAAGAAAGAAATTGTTTGGGTTAAGAATAATTTAAAAGAGAAAATAAACATACAAACATTTTTTATTTTGATTTTTTTAATGGTAAACTTACATTATATTCTCTTCAATTCCTCTTAAATTTACTATCTATCAATTTTTTATGACATCACCAAAAAATTACTACTAGTACATTCCTATTAAAGTAAGATATTAATGGTATAACTCCATATAATTTTGATATTACCTTTACAAAAATTATAGCATCCAGTAAGACTTTTACCCAATATTTTTATGTATAATTATTATATGTTTGATATTTATGGCTAAAATAATTTTTACTGGATTCAGCTGTTGCTCAACAACAACCCAAATTTCAAGTAATACATAAAATTTGCGTAAACAATGAGTCTAGATTTAGAAACAAAGGTAAAAACTTTCTTAAGATCTGAGAGTTTCATCTCTTGTATCACTCGCATTCAAAAGGGAGTAAGAGTTACGACCATAGGCCACTGATATAACCAAGTCATGCTGACTCAACTAGTGTCTTACAGAGTAGAAACCTTGGAATCTAAAGCTCAAAGAAAGCACTTAGTTCATTATTTTTCCATTTCCTACTATACATATGGCAACAGGCTAAGAGTCGTCAAATAAATGGATATAATAACAGCTGATTATGATCTGATTCATCTGGAAGAAAGAAGATATTTACCATGATCCAAATCTGGATCGTCAATGCTTCTTCCTACAAGCTTCCAACTCGTTTTTGGATTTCTTGCCCTGGTCCATGGGTGAAATCTGTTTGGTGAACCCAGAATTTGTCAGAAGGTTAATATCTGCACGTAGCGGCATACACACAAAAACACGAAAACCTCAGCAAAAGACTTTGATGATAAAGTTTAACGGTCATCACTTACAATGTAAGACTTCCCTTCAATTTTATTAGGTCCCTCTGCATCAGCAGTCTGGCAGTGATTTCGGACATGGCGAAATATGTGAATGAGAACAACAGCATCAAGAGCTGCATATTCCATCTGCATGAATTGAGAATGCAGAATAATTTCAGTGCTTAGCATAAATGGATAATGTCATTTAACTTCTTGAATCAGATTATAAAGCCTGGTTTTGTTTTTAAAAGTATCACATATTGAATTCAAAGAAACATATTTTTCAGAATCAATATCGATGCATAACCGCACCATAAGCATAGAGTACATCTAGCTCACTGCTCAAGTTCTCCCCAGTTCCTCTAAAAGGGTATGAAGAGATTGCTCACAGTTCTACAATAGTACAACTTAATTTGTTATGATAATTATTGCCTATTTAACTGCATGGTCTCCTATTGAAAAGATAAATTTTAGAAGGCTATAAAAATTTTATTTTTACCCGTCATAAAGCGGAACAGCTCCTATTTATAGCAAGTATGTAGAGAACAAGAACCAGTAGTAACCTGATTCTGAGACAAAGGACGCTGCTCCCAATTGCTATTTCGCCTTGTCTTGTTTAGACCAGCTCCTAGTATTTTCTGACAGAGTAATACTCATAAAGTAAATTATATCAAAAGATTGCTTGACATTATACAATCACTATCAGGGTAATTAACACAAGCACACTAGAAACACAGCTCCTACATTACCTCTGCAAGCCTGGATAGACCCCCACGGGGTTCTTTGAATACATTTTGGATGTCCAGTAACATCTCATAGTGCTTGAAACACTCCAACTCCGTATAGGAATGGGCCAGCTGCTTTATATCACATTGAAAATTATAGCCTAGTTGGCACAATCCAAAAAAGAATCAACCTTAAGTTAGAAGGGAAAATTGGAGAAACAACAAGATGGTATCAGCGTAGTGGGAAAATATCAATTCTACCAAAATGAAGAAGAAAATTAAATCCATGAATGAGCTCTTTCTTATTCCGGTTCAAAAGAGGTGATTTCATTTCCTTCAGTTGCACTAGAGTATTGAAAAAACCTTTTTTTAGTTCCAGTAAAGTGCACGTGTTGTTGGAGGACTGACTATAAGTAGGACAAATGCCTTCAAAGATAAATGATGGGCATTTTTCTATTTATCCAAGGAATCTAATCACTTTTTGGCATTTTTATTTGAGAGTGAACTATACAAGTATGATTAACCAAAACAATTGTACAACCAGGGGAAGTCCATCAATTCATGCATACCAAGTTTTAAGATGTTAGGGGAATGCAAAATGCGAGCTAGGCAATCATCTAGAATGCTGGGTATATCCTCGAATAACCTTATCAGGTCAAATATAAAAACTATCGTCTCAGAAGCAATTTGCAAGATAGAAACCTGAAACAAGGAGAAAAAAAGTTAGGTCATAGGTTTAAACAACTATTTGAAAACAAAACTTAGCAACTTTTTAAGTATTTAGCGAGATGTTTTAAAAAAATGAGAAACATGCACTCTGCACACATCATATGTCAAGAAAAAAGAAGATAAAATATGTCAATCAGATGGAACATAATACGCACAAATTGGGATTTCTTTAAACAAATGAAAGTATCACCAATACCTTGTTTGGTTTTCTGCCCTTTATGTAATTTGGTTTCCATTCACAGTCGAGGCCTATGACTTTACAACCTTCAATGTGGCATGTCGCATTGCATAACGCATCAACATTATCAACCCAAACAATGTCTTCTACAAATAACTCTTTAAGATGCAAATAGCGACTTTGGCTAATACCTGCCTCGGGCACTGTAAATATATTTTAGAAAAATCATTCATCCTCATCAAAACTTGGTCACTAAAGCCTTGAATAATGTAATATAAAAGTCAAGAAAATATCTTATGCCCGTATGAACCACTGGACAACGCTTCATACATTTCATTTATAGCTCTATAAAGTAATAGAAACAAAAAATTAAACTATATCTTAATGAAAAAATAAAAGGTTGCATAAAAGATTGCTAGTTTTGCCGTATGTAATGGACAATGATAAAGATTATGAGAAGTGCATCATTAGAAAGGTGATAAGAGGCTGAGCAAAAACAAACGGCAACTTCTTCAGGCCAACACCATCAAGAACAAGAATATCTCCCTCTTTCTCACATCCAAAAGATCAAATAACAGGGAAATTTTAGCAACAAAAAATAAATAAATAAACTAAACTAAACTAAAGAAAAAAAAGAGAGAGAAAAAAAGAAAAGACAGCATGACAAGAACCCTGAATTTCTGTGTCTTTTTTTTTATCTTGTTTCATAAAGACAGACAAAATAGAGGAAAGGGTTGTTAAAACACAGGTTTACTAATATTAATATATTATTTTCATCTGAATTGAACAAAGTCAAGTAGTGGTCAAGTTCATGATAAGGAGACAAATATAATTACAGAGCTAGTAAGAATTGATAGATTTCAAGACTCCTGGTGACAGCTAGTGGCTATTGCATTGTCTCACGTTTTGGAAAGAATGAAATGACAGTGAAGGTCACATCTCAGCTATGGTATTCACAGTAAATTATAGCAAATATGACACACCTTTGCCATTCAGAAAACCTTCAAGCGAATACCGATGGCATAATTCATCAACCTTCTCCAAGTAACCAGCTTCCAATGCCAAGTAGACCTTAAAGTATTAAGTTTAGGATTCTCATTCTTAATTAAAAGTGGAAGAACACTAAGTTAATATATGAATACAGCAGCATAGACTTGTATGGTTAAGCAATATACATAATGTATCTTACAAGCAATAATGAGATTCTAAGTAAACCATGTTGCCAAGAACATATGTAAAACACAGCACTAACAATCACATCAATGTAAAAACGATGACAGTTATTAAACTTCTCCAGCATCATCCTTACTCCCAGTCCTTAAAAACTTAGGACAAATAAATCCAGCATATCAAAATACTGGCAACGTTCAAAACTACTTTGTATGCATTGAATTTTTAACACCTTAAACCCAATATTCTCTCAAAACTTGAACCTCTATAAGCCCACTTAATAGTTACTATATTCCGAGAACCTTCATCTGCATGTTTTAAGACAAAGCAGTAATGCAGCTATATATTTATATTACCACACTAATTTTAATATTCTAAACTGGGAGTTTCGCTGCATCAGGGTGTCAATTACATAAAACAAAAACAAATAATGTCTAAGATGTAAATTTAAGCAAAAGTTTCAAAAGAATAATACTTAATAGGATCCCTGTACCACCATCAAGAATAAACTAAGAAGTTTTTTTGTCCAAGAACAATTTACGTTGAAAGCAACTGACCAGATATTCAAGAAGTTGCTTATCCTTGTTTGCTTTTAATTCTGCAACATCCCAGCATCCTTTTTCAGCAAATTTCTTCAAGGAGCTGCAAATGAATGGATTCTTAAAATTCATAATAATAACCTTCGGGTAGGTAGGACTAGGAGGATATAGTAATGAAATCGTTACAGTTACAGCACATAATACATTTAAACTAGGAAAGATGAATCGTTTTAAATACCTCTCTTTACCCTTGTGATAAACTTCAGGAAATTCTTGTTGCAGACTGTTTTTCTTTATAGTCTTGAAAGCATCATTTAGCATGTTCCTGTTTATGTATTCTTGAACAAGATCACATAATGTTGTCTTTCCCATAAATGTTGCCCACTTTTCTGCTGATTTGAATTGGTTGTTCTGAATCATATTATGGAGAAAAGATTGACCAGACAGTCGGATAGAAAAGTGCTCTAGTAGAGTAACTGCAGTCATATATGACTGAGATTCTATCAAGTCAAATATATAACTCTCGGCAAATGTTCTTGCCGTTTCAAAACTACAATCACTTTTTGCCTTCAGTGGGCACAATACTTTCTCAATGTTTTCCAATTGAACATCATAAACTTCAAGTATCTTCACGACTATCCTTTCATCATGGTTCACAAAGCCCCCAAGAATATCAAGAAACAACTGAGCAGCCAGATCTTTCGATTCCATGTCGCCTGCAGTGGTAAATTCTGCCTTATAAAAACGGTGTAAAGCAGATATAATCAAATGACTGAAACCTTCACAATACGATTCAAACATGGGTAGGACATAGAGGCACTGAAGAACAAATATAGCTGGTCCAAACTGAAGGTCCTTGTGTAGTACTAGATGAACCTGCTGTTGAAGTGCTCGAAACTTCTTAGTTGCAGTACATGTGCCTATGATCAGATCCAAAGTAAGAAAGAAACTTTAAGCAAGAAGATATTTAGTTAAAATTCACTTATGAAAATAGATAAGCATCATATCAGTAAGGAAAACCATATACATGCCCGTCTCATGAGCTCATTGGGAAAATCCTTATGGTGAGGAAAAAGTTTCAAGGTGAGATTATGTTTGAACAAAGATCCAGAGAAGAAGATTCATTACCATGAATATAACATTCTTTGAGGAGGTATAAGAATACCAAAGGAGGCATGTGTTTTAAATCAGAGAAAGCATGCATGCAAATAGCTGATGTCGGCTGAGTTTTTTCTCCGCCGTTGCTCAGCACTCCAGCTCTCCCCTGCATGCCCATGTCTGACTGAAGCAAAACATCCCAAAAAATAATCTTAATTAAAATGGCTAGTCGATCATTAAGCTACAAGACTTCCCAATTAATAGATATTGCAACAAATCCAATTTAGTGACAACTTAACCCAAACCTTAACTTCCTATAATTCATCTAATGACAAGTAAACAAAACTGGCTGTGTAGCACTCGAGAAACAGATAAGATGCAAAGATGACGCTGACATGCTGACAGATGAAAGAAGCTGTCAAACTGGGCTACATGATTTATGTGCAAGAATGTCACAAACTCCAGGTTGTCAATTACACCCCAGTCCCAGAACTGTAAAGAGCTGTCACATGGTTATTTAATTCAACAAAACTCATCCATTGAATGTTTATTAATGATCAAATATCCACTTAACCTGACTTTGATACGTAGCAACAAAATTTAAGACAAAAATGAAACATCACTCTTCACTTCAAAACCTAGACTTATGCTGCACAATGTAGTATAGATAACATATCGTTTTTAACTTTTTACTATTTCATTAACTAAAAAAAAGTTCAAAACAACTTGAAAGCAACAGAAATTGGATTTCTTTATCTTCATAGTTTGGTTGTACCATTCTCATTTTAAGACCCAATTTGAGAATTTTAACAATCTGGGATACCTCCTAGGCTGGTAACCTCCAACAGCTGGTTAATTTTTTAAGCACATTGCTACTCCATTTACCCATATACTATTGCTTGCTTGATCAGTATATAGTAACTTGAAAATTTTGATAT
Organism: Hippophae gyantsensis; assembly: GCA_030763125.1. Classification (NCBI taxonomy): domain Eukaryota; kingdom Viridiplantae; phylum Streptophyta; class Magnoliopsida; order Rosales; family Elaeagnaceae; genus Hippophae; species Hippophae gyantsensis. The sequence continues at coordinate 12,492,709 of CM061037.1, read as the reverse complement.
TATCGATAATCCACTTAAAAGGTGACATGTTGAAATTCTTAAATAGGATCTAAAAAATAATCGTATTCACTCCGAATGGCTCGATTTTTACACTATTTCACAATGGAGCTTAAGTTGTGCAAATTTTACAATAAATATTTAGTAAATTTGTGAGAAGCAAGTGTGGGGCGTGTCTGAAGAAAAATATGAATTTATATAGACACAACTGGGTAGAAAATTTACAGTGCAACAAAAAATTTACCTTTACTTACATGCATATGTAGAAAATGCAAACTGGTGTGCGACTTTGGAAATTTGATTTTAAAAAAAGAAGAGTGCATCAAATATATTGCTAAATTTTGAATGTTCGTATAACTAATTAAAAGAATTTGACACCCAATGGTCCTATTTGGATAAAAGCCTACATAGATTTGAAAAAAAATATCACACATAAAACGTGAGGGAGATTTTAAAAGCAAACAGCAACAGCAAGAATTAAAATCACTCTTCATCTACCATGTCCTTTCTCAAACATAGTGAAGCAATTATCTTTGTCTACATCTTTCTCAGCATTAACGAGGCCCAGGCTAATGTTGGATTAAAACTCGCACTAATACCAAAATTACTGAACCAAAACCACTAAACATCAACGTAGTTAGGAAAAGGAGACGAAGAAGAAAGGAAACGATTAAAATAACCGCGTTGTTAAGCTCATTGCAATATTTAATATCTACAAAATAATAGCACAAAAGCTCAATGTAAAGAAAATAAAATACAGTTACAAGACAGCTTGCTAGAACAAAGTATTTTAACATATACATACTCTTAGCAAGAGAGAGTTCAATTTTTTCTCGGCAACCAAACATGGATCAGGGGGAAGAAACTTACGAAATTATAAAGGATTTCTTTTCTTTATCTCTAACCCAGTCTTTGAGCAAGAGATGAGATTTATTCTAAAAAAATTGATGCCGAGTCTGGCTGACTCTCGATATTGCGAACGCTCTGTACTGTATATATGAATATGTCAGACAGCTTATTATATTCATAGATATGCTAATGGACAAAAATAATAGCCTTTATTATTTAGAAAAACCAATTTATAAATTAAATACGGGTATGTTTTCTGGTTTGTACCCGAATTATATTTGTTAAGATGTATTTGTTAAAGAATATATTAAAATAATTATATTATTATAATTAATTTATATTTGGTATATAAAATAATTTAATAAATTAAAAATAAATATTTAAATATATTTAAATAATATATAATTTTTATAAACTATTAAAATAATTTCTATAAAAAATTATTTAATTTATTTTTTAAATTTTATTAAATTTTAAATTAAAAATATTTTTAATTTAAGATTAACAAAATCAATATAATTACTGTTTAGATTTACATAGAACAAAATTATATAGTTAAATATATAAAGTTTAGATATAAGTTATATTTAATATATGATTGTAAATAAATTACACAATTAAAATATTTAGTAATGTTTAAAAAATATTTTGTTTAATAAACACTTTTGATAAATGTATTATTTTGGTAATAAAAATAAAAAAAGCAATACTGACTACTTTTTTTAATAGAAAATTATAAGTCTTGAGCATTAATAGTATTTTAATAATTTTTTTTGTCAAATAAGAAAATAAACATTATCTACGTTATCATTTTTTTCATTTAGTTTTTATATAACTTAATTATACAATTGTTTTTAAAAAAAAGGAAATTACACAATTGATTTACTTTCAACCACACAAAAAATATGTCTCTATGCTTTAAAAAAATTGTATATATGCACTATCTTTTTTAACATATTTTTTTAATTATAAAAATTAACATATGCATCATGTTAATAAGAATAAAAATAAAACATTATCTATAAAGTGAGTTATCCAAATCATTTGAATCGTTTTTTCTTATTAAAAACTATAGAAAAACTTATATTTATATTTCTTATTTCACTTGAGTTTGGGTTGTTAAGAAAACACTAACTGTTAAAATCGGATTCGATATTGTAGAGATATTCAAGTTAATCCACTAATATCTATTTTATTATTGTTTTAAAAAAGGGTTCTAATTTTGTACCATAATTCATCAATTGATTCTAACATTATAAAATTAAAAACAATAACCACGTTTAATACATGGTAATTTTATTATTAAATTTTTTATTCTACTTTTATTTTTTTTCTTCTCCAATTTTTTATTTAATTTTTTTAGTTTTTTCGTTCTTTTTTTTTTCATCGCTATATTCTTAAATGAAAAAAGAAATAAAAATTGAGTAAGAAAAAAATACTTAAAAAAATTTAATGAAAAATTACTCTTAATTAAAAGAAGTTACTGTTTTTAGTTTTATATTATGAAACCAATTTATGGATTATGATATTAAATTGAAACCTTTTAAAAACATAGACAATGAGATAATTATAAAAGATAATTTAAAATTTAAAATAAGTTTATTATTATGGGTAAAAATCATTAATAAATAATGATTTTTCTTATATATAATATCAGTGTATAATTCTTATAATTTAAATTGAATATAACTTACCAGAAATAAACATAGAATCCATAATTTTTTAAAAATCTTTATTTATCTTTTTAAATTAAAAAGATATATTATTATTATATTACTTTAATTAAACAAATTTATTTTAATATTAAATGATCAAAAGATCAGTATACATTATGGTGATACAATATTCTAACAATGTGTTCTATATTTTTAAGTCTACAAGAATAAGATATAATAACCAATCATCAATATTAATTTTATAATTATAATTATTATTTTTATTTTTATTTTTTATTTAAGAAATGTAGGGACAAAGAAGAAAGATATAGAAAGAAAAAAGTGAAAAAATAAATAAATTGTCAAAGAAAAAAGAAAAAATATATTTGAAAAAATTGCTCCAAATGAAATAAGGTTATTGTTTTTAATTTTGCATTCACTACAAGAATTCAGACTTTTAGTGACAATTTTTTATAACAAAAAGTCATATTTTTGTCATTAAATGTATTTTCAAGACAAAAGTAATTGTTACTATTTGGTTAGGAAAGCTATCTTGGGAATACTATTCCGCGACAATTTTTTTCATTAAATTTTATTACTGATTTATCTTTTAATAGCAAACTTATTCTTCTTTGATATCAACTTCTTTAACAAATTATTTTGTTATCAAGTTATTTATTAGAGATCAAATATATTTGTCATTAATATTTTGTTGTTATTTTACAAATTCAAAGATAAAATAACATTTATCCTAAATTTTTGTGAAGAACTTCTAAACTGCAAACAAAATATAATTTATCTTTATAATTTTATCACTAAAAATCATAGTATTAAATTGAAACCCTTTATAAATATTGACAAAAATAAATAAGATCGACTAACTTAGATACATTTATAGTACCAAACTCGTTAAAATCTTACAAAATATTGAAAATGTGTTATATATATAATTTAGAAAGGACACTCATATAATATAGTGTTAGGTTTAAATTAACCCATTTCATATATCATAATAAAAGATGTCGCAATTAATAGATAATTCATGATCAATAGGCATTAGAGTTAATAAATAAGTATTATTATTGAATAAATATTTAATATAATAAGTGATTAACAAATAATTTCTTAATTGTTCAACAATTAGGTAACTATAAAGAGATAATTGATCGCGACACATGAAATATGTACAATAGATATGCAAGTATACATATCGCAATAAGTAATATAATGATAAAAAAATATCTTTATCACGAATATTATTTTAATATATACAAATTTTTAAATTTAAAAAAATAAAAATTAAGTTTTTTTTGTGTTTTTATATTTTAAGGAAATAAATTTAAAATAACTAAAAGTAAGTGAGAATAATTAATTAAATAAGATTTGATAACTAAGAAAATATCTAAGAATATTTAATCCCTCAATTTTATAAACATATAAATCACTAAAATCTCTCAATATAAATATTAATTAATTATATGATCAATTGAATCTAATTTAGTTTGTATTACTCTCTCAAGTAAACTACACACCATATAATAATTAACTTAGTCATACTCTCATGTCAATTAAATTGCATACTACTCATTAAGTTTATCAATTATGGATCACAGGAAAGAGAGACAAATATCATTCAAAAGTAAGGCTTGGTAAAAATGAATGTGACTTTTGTCACAAAGAAGGTCATTGGAAGAAAAACTGTCTGAAACTACAAAAGAGAGGGAAAGTTGTGATGCCTGATACATGTGTAGCTGAAAGCAACTCAAATTTCAATTTTGCATTGGTTGGTTCGTTAACAGCATCTCATCCTAGTGATTGGATTTTTTATTCAATGTGTACATTCTATATATCTCTTAATAAAGAGTGATTCTTTAATTTTGAAGAACTAGACAATAAAGTTATTTTCATGGGTAATGATTATCTATGCAAAATTTTGAGGATCAATACAATTCGTTCGAAGAATCAAGATGGTTCAACCATAGTCTTGACAGATGTTCATTATGTCCCATATATGAAGAAGAATCTCATTACTGTGTGAGTCCTTGAATCAAAAGGTTTCACTGTGACAATACAAAATGAGAGATTGAAGGTTATTTATTGAGCACTTGTAGTAATGAAAGACACTCGAAAGAATAACTTGTACTATTACCTTGGTAGTACGGTTATTGGAACAATATCAACTTTAGTCTCAAAGAAAGAAAAAGATTCAAAAATTACCAAACTATGGATTATGTTGATTAGAGTTTAGGTTTATCTCATGAAGAAGAAAGATAAAGTGCTGAGAATTTTCTCAAGTGAAAAATATATGATTGAGACTTAGAATGGTAGAAATATCAAGTGTTTGAGGACTAATAATGACACTAAATATACAAATTATCTATTTATGAAATAATGTATCACACAAGTTCTATTGAAAATAATTGAGTAATTTTATATGGCATTATAAAAATTATTTAAGTGGATAAATTTGTGGTTATTGATTAGATTTTATTAAAATTTAAACAATCATTAGATTTGTGACACGTAAATAATATTGAGTGATATAATAATATTATAAAGTGTTTTTTGAAATAATTTGGATCATGATAAATAGCATATTTTTATGCATTGAATTATTGTAAATAACAAGTGATATATGACTATTAATTAAATATAAAATTTAAACATAAAATAATAAAGTAATTATATGATCACTTTTTAACAAAGATCAATTAAATTATATCATATATATTCATATAAGTATTAAGTTATGATAAAAAATATATACTTGTGGAAAAAATGTTCATGTAAAAAAAGTGTATTGTAAAAATGTTATATCAAATATAAATTTTAATAATTTGTGTACTTTATTGGGAAAAAACATGTTTTTAATTAATTATATATAAAATTTACATGTAATTTCTATATGTGTTTTGGACTCATTGTAAAAAAAAAATGCACTCGTTAAAAACAACTTTAGAATTAAAGTTAAAAAAATTTAATCAATAATCTTTATCATATTTATTTTTATTTCGTATATGTTTTTAGTTAAAAGTTTATAAAAAATAAATATTTAATTAACTCAAAAATTTATAGCCAATTTTTCTTTATTATTTTATCACATAAATTATATTATAAAAATTAAACAAAAAAAATAAAAATGTATAATAATTTAGGCTCGAGACACAATTCTTTAACTCTTCATGTATAAAAGTTGGCTTGTTTTATAGCCAATCATTTTTTGTTTTCTTATATTCTTTCACCTTTTTTTTCCTTTGTTTTTATTTTAAGTTTTTCCACATTTTACTAATTCTTAATAACATATATTATTAAACCACATGATAATGAACAAATATTTCCATAATTTAAATACAATTATTAATAATTTTATTTAGTATAATTTTTTATGTACAAATAAAAAATATGATAAAAATAATAATTAAATTATAGTAATAACAATAAGAACGACAATAACAATAATAAAAAAGTAAAACCTATAATACTTTTATAATTTTAAATATTATTGATCATATATAAAATAATATATTATAAATAAAATATATAAATTTAATCAATAATTTATTAATTTTTAAAGATAAGTAAATAATTAAAATAAAAGTATAAAGATTATGACATTTTATATAACAAATTTTATTTTATTTAAAGTGTGTGTATGATTAAATATTAAATTAAAGTTTAATTCAATTCTTTTAGGTTTTATTTCTTATCATTTTTTTTGAACAATTGTAACTCAATAGCATCAAAATCTCACCGTGATGCATGTAAATACATGATTAATGATTTGATCATTAAAGTGTGAGTTGCGAAAAGTTATTTAAAAAAATCAAACCATTTTTAATTCACTCCTTTTACTAATTTCAAATTCTATGAAAGATTAACAATATACCCTTAATAAAATATTTTAACATCTTTGAACATCAATTTAAACTAAGTTGATTAAAAACTTTAAATTCTTTACAATAAAAATTATTTAATTATAATTAATAAATATTATAAAAACAATTTTAACAACTTAGATTGTTATCCAACCATCATCTTCATTAATATTATATTTATCTAATAATAATAAATATAATTAATTATAAAAATAAAATATATAATTTATATAAAAATAACTCATTATTAGTTAATTATTATATTTAGTAAAATCTCAAAATTCTAGTTATTTTTTCCTTCAAAATTTTAATAAATTAATTTAATTTTTTTTAAAAAAATATTTATTTTATGATAGGGATTTGGTAGATTTATTTTACTTATATTTATTTCTTTTTATTAATTATTTTAAATAAAATATATATTTATATTATTTTTTTACTTAAATTTAATTTTATGTTATGTTTTATCATATATGTATTTATTTATGATTTATATTTTCTTATTAATTTATATATTTATTTAAATATGTAGTGTGATAAAAATTAAAATATGATATAATTTTTTTTAAAGAATAGTTAATATATCATTTAGAATAGATAAATAATCTATTAAAATTTTTTATAATAAAATAAAAAATAAAAATTCAAAGTTTTTTTTAAGTATTTAAGAATATTTTTAATTTTAATTATTGATATTTTTAGACAGGGGATTTCTCCTATAATTTATAACTTAAATAATCATAAATTTCCTCCGGTGTCTCAATTAACTACAACGACGCCGTCTTTCATACAAAATTTCTAACCTATCGATTCTTTTCCTCCAATTAAAGGTCCGGTTTCCCTCATCTTAAAATTCAAATAGGGTGGTGATTCAGTAAATACCACCCGATCCAAGACCAGTTTCAGACCTTTGTCCCACTCCCACGTTGCAAGTGATGCTATTTAAGTTAAACCTCTCCGTTCAGTCCCACTCTCTTCAATTTGCGAGACCATCAAACCTTCAAATCCCCGTAGTCTATCTCTAAAATCCTTCCTTTCTCTTCCTCTGTATCTCGAGGGTTTCGAATTAGTGTCTTAGAACTCGGAAGCTATGTCGTTGAGACCCAGCGCGAGGACAGAGGTCCGCCGTAACAGGTACAAAGTGGCGGTGGACGCAGAGGAAGGTCGCAGGCGCCGAGAGGACAACATGGTTGAGATCAGGAAGAACAAAAGAGAAGAGAGCCTTCTGAAGAAACGCCGAGAAGGACTTCAGACTCAGCAAATGACAATGCCCCTTGCTAATGAAAAGAAGGTATACATACATGATTAAGCTTTTATATTATATATTGCCTTTTGAATTTTTGTTCGATTTTCAGTTTATGATTGAAATGTTGCTGTATTGTTTGTATTGGTTCTAGGTTATTTCCAGGTCTTTTACTTGCTCTAATTTCCTTTAAAAAAATTATGCGTTAATTTGTTGGTTTTGTTAATTACTTTGTTGTTGTTGTTGCTATTTTGATCAGTTGCTGGTGTTTAAGGCCTTAAGTAGCTTGGTAATCGTGGTTCTATACTTAGATTCTGCATAGGGATTGTATGGTTTTTGAGTTTTTAGAGGGTTTGGCTTTGGTTGCATTTATTACTGCTGCCTTTTCACCCTTATAATAGTCGAACAATAGGGATTTTGCTTTGAATAGTCAAATGTGAGTCGTTGAGTGTCCAGTGGGATTTGTCTATTTGAGTGTTCCGGTTATGATGTATTACAAACCACTTTACTTACTTATCACATATTATGGTTCTATTAAGTTCTTCTATGACAGGGGAGTTTATTATTGGGTGTTTGGGATATGGGCTTCTTATTTGTCTTGGTGCAACTGTTTTATTATTTCTTTCGTTTTCTCACTACATTTTTTTCAATTTATTGATTGTTGAGTAACTCTATAATTACTATCACCTGCATGATAGGGGGCAGTGGGGCATTATGCAAACTGATTATTCAAAGTTTAAAGATATTGAGTTTGTTTAGATTTCAACCTTTTGACTGTTTTTAGCGTGACGATCATATAATTCTTATTCACCAAAAGAAATTCATAAATTACAAAGGACGAAATATAATGTGCTAGGTCTGCTCTTTTTTATGTTGGCAATGAGTAAGCATTGTTAATTAAGCTCATTAAAGCTTTGAACATGGCCAAGCATGTAATCCTTCTGGGCCTGAGTAGCTCTGCCACTTCCTGCTTTCTTTGCTTGAATTTTAATTGCAAGAAAACTGTTTGGTATAAATTGAAGTCATTATTATAACTTTAACTATGCAAATGCAGTTAGAACATATGCCTTCCATGGTTTCGGGGGTTCGGTCCGATGATAATAATTTGCAGCTTGAGGCTACTACACAGTTCAGAAAATTGCTTTCAATTGGTTAGTGATTTAATGCTGTTATTCATTCATATTTTGTTTTTATTGTAGTTCTTCTATTTAATTAATTTATGCCCATTATAGAGCGTAGTCCACCCATTGAGGAAGTTATTCAATCTGGAGTTGTTCCTCGCTTTGTTGAGTTTCTTATGAGGGAGGACTTTCCACAACTTCAGGTTTGTTACATGCTGAAACCTATTCAAGCTTTATATAGTGTTTTCATATTCAGTTCTTATAATATTTCATGCAGTTTGAGGCTGCTTGGGCTCTCACAAATATTGCCTCTGGAACTTCTGACAACACAAAAGTTGTAATTGATCATGGAGCTGTCCCCATTTTTGTGAAGCTTCTTGGTTCTCCCAGTGACGATGTTCGCGAACAGGTATAGTCTATGTTTTGATTATTTATATTTAAATTTTTTTACTTTTTTTGCCTGTAAGTCTTTAAAATTTAAAGTACAGCTTCTATTTTACAATTATTTTTTTGGGGATCTGGGCTGGAGTGCAACAAGACTTTTTGGGGTTCAATGGTGGCCACCATTCCCATTGAACGCCCTCTTTCCTGTTGCAGTTGACCCGTTCTCTTGTTATTCTTTTGTGAGAATATATGTTCTCAATATTTGTAGTGTAGGTCAATATTCAGTTGAACAAGTTTATCAGTTGTGCTTTCTTTTAGGCTGTTTGGGCTTTGGGAAATGTTGCCGGTGATTCTCCAAGATGCCGTGATCTTGTACTTGGTCATGGAGCCCTGCTTCCTTTGCTAGGACAGTTGAATGAGAATGCAAAGCTTTCCATGCTTAGAAATGCAACCTGGACGCTTTCAAATTTTTGTCGGGGCAAGCCACAACCTCCTTTTGATGAGGTTTGAATTTATTGATGGTTGTATTAGAGATCAACTAAGCTTAAGGTCAATGATTATATTATTTTCTGTCATTCTTGATAACCCTCATGCTATAATTGATAGTTTAACATAGTCTATTATTCATAATTCAAATGCCAAAAGGTTATTTTTTCCTTCCTGTTTGCAGGTTAAGCCTGCACTTCCAGCTCTTGCACGCCTTATGCATTCAGATGATGAAGAAGTTTTGACAGACACATGTTGGGCACTTTCGTACCTTTCTGATGGTACCAATGACAAAATTCAAGCTGTGATTGATGCAGGAGTTTGCCCACGTCTTGTCGAGCTTTTACTGTGATTTTTTTAGAGATTTTCTGAACCTTCTTTGTTACTACTCTTTATATATTCTTTTAATGTTTTATGAACTCAACACATTCACTTATTTTTCAGCCACCCATCTCCCTCTGTGCTCATTCCTGCCCTCCGAACAATTGGAAATATTGTCACTGGAGATGACTTACAAACTCAGGTATTGCTTGTTCTTTGTCGTTCTTTTATGACCGATTCTCTCTAATAAGTATTACATTTTGGGGGGTTCTACAAAAAAACAACTACTAAAATTTTTCTCATATGTTTTTTTTCTTTTGTACTTAGGTGCCTTGTAAGATTTCCTTATCTTATTCCTAATCTTTTGTACCTCCTTGCATCATCTTTACTTGTCCAGCCTGGTTAGCTTGAAAGTAATGTCTAGGAGGAAAGGAGAAGACTGGAGTGTCGTAAATTCCATTTAACATGGCTGAGTTTTATGTGAAATGGAGTTTATTTTTATTTTTTATTATATTATGTAAAATGAAGCTTTCAAATAAAGTCTTTGTTTCAATCAGGTCATCATCAACCATCAAGCCCTACATTGCTTGCTAAATTTATTGACCAATAATTACAAGAAGAGCATCAAGAAGGAAGCTTGTTGGACTATCTCAAACATCACAGCCGGAAACAAGGAGCAAATTCAGGTTACATGTGGATTTTAACTTCTATGGCATAATTTCAGTTCCCTAATTGATACATTCTACATTGTTTCTGACTTTCTATTGTCAATATATTACTTACTGAAATTGGACAGGCTGTTATTGAGGCTAATATAATTGGCCCACTTGTTAATCTACTTCAAACTGGTGAGTTTGATATTAAGAAAGAGGCTGCCTGGGCAATCTCAAATGCTACATCTGGTGGTACTCATGACCAAATCAAGTACATTCTTGTCCCACAAATTTATGGTTTAAAATATATTTGTTCTTGTACTTGTTCTAATTATATTTTGTTCTTCTGATTAAAGGTACTTAGTAAGCCAAGGTTGCATCAAGCCGTTGTGTGATCTCCTTATATGCCCAGACCCTAGGATTGTCACAGTTTGTTTGGAAGGACTGGAAAACATCTTGAAGGTTGGAGAAGCTGAAAAGAATTTGGGCAATAGTGGAAGTGTAAATCTCTATGCTCAGATAATTGAAGATGCTGAGGGACTGGAGAAGATTGAGAACTTGCAGAGTCATGATAACACTGAGATATATGAGAAGACTGTTAAAATTCTTGAAACTTACTGGTTGGAGGAAGAAGATGAAACAATGCCACCGAGAGATGCTTCTCAGTCTGGTTTCAACTTTGGAGGTGACAATCCAGCTGTTCCTTCTGGTGGATTCAACTTCATCTAAAGGTACGTTAGCTCTTGCAATATGCTTTGTTTTTAGATGAAGCAATGATGATGGAAAATTATTTGCAATGGTTTAAATATATTGGCTTGTTGATGGTAATTGTCTTCGTATGATCAATGATTTATGGACTCTGATTGATTAACCACTTTAATGCCATCTGTAGGAATGTAGTAGTGCCTTGCATCATGAATTATTATACTATGAACCAGCACAAGTGACTCGTGTATGAAAACCAGAGTTCAAAACCCGGTCAAGCCATCCCCAATTGGTTCAGGTATACCACACAACAGTTATCCAGTCTTTCGTAAATTATATTCTTCTACTGTTATCAGTCGTCAGAGAAGTGCTGTGCTGTAGCTAAGTGTTGGTTACAGTTCTTTACCAAGTGATTTTAGCACTTCTAAAGTCTTCATGTATTTGCCTTGCAGTTAAAGCGATTTGTTTTCCTTTTCTTTTTCATTCTGTGTGATGATAGAACTTTTTCACTTTTTTTTTTTTATTTCTAAGGTTATTCAATTTTAATTCCATTTATATGTTGAATACATCTTATATTAAATTTGCGGAGTATGTGATCTTAGTTGGTGCGACGTACTACACTTCCAATAATTACAGCAAAGTGCACGTATTATATATAGTTAATATTATCTTTGTATTCATCATCCACGACTGTGATAATGTCATTAATTATTTGGGCTCTTATAAAAGCATGTCATTAATTATTTGGGCTCTTATAAAAGCATGTCATTAATTATTTGGGCTCTTATAAAAGCATGTAGATGATGGTTTGACTGTGGACACTATGTCACTGAAAAGATGAATTTACGGTTGGGTCATAGTTGTGATTTTACTCTCTTTTCTTTTCCTTTTTTTTTAATGTAGAATTTGTAATGCCTCTTTGATCCTCCATTGTTCCATATCTCAGCCTTATAATCACGTGCAAATAGTCTTTCTAAAGTTTTTTAATTGCATGTAGTTTTATTTTTAACCATCTTTAAAAGAATTTTTCATATAATGTAAAGAATATATGTTTTTTATTGTTGTAAAAAAATGAACATATGTTCATGTTTTTTTTTATTGCGGGGTGAAAAGTGAAATTTATTTATTCATAAGGGGTCTTAAGAAATGAGAGAAAAAGAGGACGAATAATGTACAGAATAATATTGGTACGTAAACTAAATCTGGGTATCAGATTTTTGATGTTCTTACGTGTTATCAAATTATTTGCTTTCTTCTCATAGCCAAAAATAAAAATAAAAAATTGCTTTCTTAAATATATATTTTATGTTCTTAAAGATCTTTCAGTGCACTGTTTATCATGAGTCCAGTCGGCCCTGAGTTTGTTACCGTGTAGTAGGGCCTAATTGTTTTTTAGTGATGTTAGGATTAAATGTAATTGAGTCTAAAAGGAGTAATGTGATTTCTTTTGGTTTTAATATAGGAGGCTGCTCCTTTGTTGTTTGGATTAGGATCTTATAAAAATTATTCTCGTACGTAAGTGAGACTTTGTTTTACCTAATTTTGAAAAAAATGGTTGAGCGTTAAATTTATTGGGGAAAAAAATTTGTTGAGTGTCAACAGTGTATTTAGTAGCATGACAATTAAAATTCGCTACATGCTTAAACAATGAAAAACTCTTATTATTTCCGGTTGAAATGATGATCAACGTATGTGAATGGTAGGATGTGATTGGAAGAAACAATTAGCTCTATTTTTAACATCCAATTACATCTTGCCACATGAATTAAGAACCAGTTGAGATGAAAATAAATACTTTTAAACCACACAAAATCAAAAAAGTATATATTAGGGTTTCAACCCTACAAATATAAGTAGCCTATCGTTGACTTGTTCTCCTAGTTGTTAACTTGTTAGTAAAAAAGAGATTTCCATTTATAAAATTATGCCAAATTTCTCACTTATACGGCAAAAATGAATTTGATTGCACATTGCTTGAAGCAACGAAATAGATGCATGATCATTCCTATCCCTTTCCATGGTACGTAGCCTTTAATCTCAAGCAAAGCATATTTGCACATGCCATACTTTACTAGGATTATAACTTCTCTTAATTATTCAATTATTCATTAAGGTCAAATTTAAATTAATATCAAAGTATTCAAAATAAATAAATAAATAAATAAATAACAAAACGAGCTCCTCATTAAAATAGAATGGGGTGAACGAGGAAAAATATATTTTTAACATCATGCTAAACAAATTAAAAAAAAATATTTATCAACTATAATAAATTGAGTAATTGGTATGTTAATTTTTTATTGATTTTATTTTTATCAATCTAATTATATTTATCATTTCATGTCATACATCTCAAATAGGAAACATTTTTTTATTAAATCATAGTTGGCTTCAATGGGAAAGAACTGTTTTATTCAAACAAAATTAGAAAGATAGTTTTTCGAACAATTAAAATATCTAATATATCCGTAAATAAAACGTCATAACATTGATGAAAATAGAGGTTTAGTTACGCTATTATTTTTATTTTTATTTAAAAATAATTTTTTGGGGAGGTAAATGGATCGGACAAAGCCGATGAGATGGCCATGTTTTCACGATTCTCACTCGTTCTTTTCTTCATTCCTTGAATAACTCCCTCCCTCCTCTCTATTATAATTTCTCCCTCTCGACGATTGTGCAAATGCAGTTACTTTTCCCAATTCAAATCTCAGGTTACTCTTCCTCTCTTTTGTTCTCTCCACCTGCTTGTTATTTGTTCAGTTTCTCTCTTTGTTTGGTTGCTTAGAAAATAAACGAAAGTTAGAGGAAATCTCAAGTTTTACGAGCTCCCCTTCCTTTTATTTTGCATGTTGTTGTGACCCTTTTGAGTTAGATCCGTGTTGTTATGTTGTATTCTCTCCTGTTTGCTCCTTTCTCAATCCATTTCTATTTTGGTATTAGGGAATGTAAAATACTAACTACAAATTCTACTTTCTGGGCTGTTTTGCTTATTCGTTTTGACCCCGAATTATTTTCGGGTTTTGTAAAGTGGTGGGATTTTGATTGCATTAGTGTAGTTATATCATTGAAAACAAATACTATTTCTCCGTTTAACTGTAATCATTAAAGTTCTTGTTTTTAGTTTTTACTCTCTTCAGAGATTAAGATCCTAATTTTTTAATTTTCTATTTGTTGCTCCAATGGGTACGAAACTGTTGATTAAAGGCATGAATGATACAAAAGTGTTACCTTTCTATGATTTAGTGGAGAACATTGGCATCTGAAGTATTTGTTTTCTTAGGTTCCAGTAATATAGATCCGCTGTTCAGAGTTATCTTTTCCTTCAGGCTTACCTCTATTTGGCTATATACTTATCCTAAGGGAGGGAGATTTAGGCAGGGTTAATTGATTTCAGCATAATTTTGGAGTTTGATATTCAATATGCCTCATTATCCTAAATTTCTGAGTCTTGGATAGAACTATAATTGTTGTTTTGATTATGTATTGAGCCTTTTGATATATGATTTTTTTTTGGGGCTTGGATGAGCCACACTTTATTTTGGGAGATAATATTTGCAATGCAGGAAACTCCTATTTTGATTGGAATAAACATGCAAGGGATAAATATCTGTAATTTTTCACACAAAAATCTTGTATTCCTGATTGACCCATAAGATTTAATTGTCCTTCATCGATCTCTAGTATTTCAATCTAATATATTGTGATTTATGTAATATGTAGAATTTATCTATTTATGATGTTAGGCACTTTGGTCTTGATTTATTTTTAGTAATTTTTTTTCCCTTTATTTCTTTCTCAGGTAGAAGTGCATTGCATTTTTGATGTTAGATTATTTTCCAATTTTCCAGTAAAATGAGAATTGTTCCCATGTGTTTCTCAATATTGCAAAGTCCTAGATGCAGAGTCCATAAGTTAACCAACTTTTGGAGTGAAAGCTTTCATAGCTGGTCAAGGTCATACACTACTAGCCCGAAGATATGCAGCTCTAGAGTCTATGTACGTGAGGGAGGTCATAGTAAAAAATGGACTAGAAGAACAGTAACAACAAAAACAGAAGTAAGAAGCAAAACCCCAAAGAGCAATAAGGTGAGTGGCTTCAGGAATGAAATATTGCACGAAGCAGTTTCAACAAGTGCGACCTTGACCATAAATGAAACAGAAACAAGTCAAATACATAAAGTGCAATACTGTAATATTCAGAAATTGATTGCTGAAAATAAAGATTTGGACAACCAGGTAACAGTTATTGTTTTTGATACTGAAACTACTGGGTTTAGCCGAGAGAACGATAGAGTAATTGAGATTGGACTTCAAGATCTTTCTGGAGGTGAAAACAGTACTTTCCAAACGCTAGTAAACCCTGAACAGTATATTGCAAATTCACATGTTCATGGAATTACCACCAATATGGTCAACAAGCCTGATGTCCCAAGGTATTCTTTCTAGATTGTATCTTTTTTTTTTTATAGTTTTCCAAGCCTTGATATATTTCACATTCAAAATTTTTACTAGAAACATCATATTGTTTTAATACATTTTAATATATAAGCACAAAAGTACAAATATTGGACCATTAACTCGCTCAAAACAAAACTACCAAGCTATAACATATTGTTTTAATATATTTTAATATATAAGCACAAAACTCGAATATTGGACCATAAATTCTAGTTGTGTGGTAGTGAGTTTTTTTATACAAATGTAGAGATGATCATAACTTTTTTGTCCTTAGTCTTAATAATTGATTGAAAAATAGTCTTTATGGTTTATCTGAGGTCAATTGAATCAAAGATGGTCTGATAATAGCTGCTAGTACTAACTGGGTCCCTAACAGAGATGGATTTACAGGACTTTGTAATTAAGTCTGATTGTCAGGGAAGTACTATTGCTTGCTAGTAGAGGCATAAATGCTTCATGTATACTTCTTGAACTTTTGACACCCAAGTAAAAAAAAGGAATGAACTACTTCTATAAGGTGTGAAAATGAATTGACCGAACATGTAAGATTACATGAGTATATGCGAGACTTTTGCATCAGACACTTTGTTATTGTATGATAAGATATTACTACCAAGCTTGAACTAATATCAATGGCTGTCATGGGGAAAAATTGGACCATTCGCTCATCCCAGAATGTTTCTCGGTAAACTGAAAAGTTTGTTGAATTTTTCTCCTTGGCACGTGTGTTACCTATGATAGATGCCGTATTGCAGGTATATGATTTTTAGTCTCCCAGATTTTTGGGTTTTTGAAGGTCTGTAGAAATCTTACTCTCACATAACTTTATAATTTAGTTTTAGAAATAACCTTACAAAACTTTATTTTTTAATTTTTTAACATAACCCATAATATGGTTTCAACTTACCAGCCTTCTTGATGTAAAATTTCAGACATAGCCCTGCACAACTAAGCACAATTATGGTGCACCAAATCCAAAAGGCCGTAGTGATCACATTTCATTGTACTAGAAATTTTTAGACTTCTTGTTTCAAAGCGGCAAAACCTCGAGATACTTTTCACTTGTCTTCTGCGAGTCTGAGACCTTACTTTTGCGACTACTCGACTTTTGCAAGTCCTTATCTCGGCAAAATATCCTTAAAGTCCCCTCTATCTCAGAGTCTCTTCTAAAAAAAACCAATAGTATTAAGTACTTGGCATTCTGTAATCTGGTTTTCACAAAAGCTGCATACAGGAACCATTTTAGATGAATAATTTTTTACCTCTTTGGCCTTTAAATGTGAAATTTGGTAGATATGGAATATCTAGTCGGTTATTTCTATGCTTTCTTAAGAAGTTTTCCGACTTTAGGTATTAGAATTTGAATGGTAGCTGGAGATTCTCAATGTATGGACTGCTGGTTATATAGCTGGATAGTGTTCAACCTATAATACAATAATAGGTTAGGGTTCACAAAGCTTTGTATTATGGCCCATAACCGGAGATATACTGCCTCATGTGATTACAATCAACGAAATTGTCATAAAAATTGTGAAATATGTCTCATGTGAGTTCCCCCCCTTCAATTTGACTAGCAGCTATTAAAAGATCTCTGTTGATTAATGGCATGTAGGATGAAGGAGCTGATACCAATTTTACTGCAGTATGTCATAAGTCGTCAGAAACCTAGGGGATATGTGATGTGGGTTGCTCATAATGCTCGTTCTTTCGATGCACCCTTTCTGATCAAAGAATTCAGCCGTTGTTCTGTAGAAATCCCTCCAAATTGGCTTTTCATGGACACCCTTCCATTGGCACGCGAAGTGGTGAAGTCTGGAGGTATTTTTCTTTTCTATTTATCTATCTTTCCATCTCTGTGTGTGTACGTATGTGTGCGTTGAGGATACACTTAAAAAGACTATTCTTGTTGTAAACAGGATCCAAACTTCCTTCAAGAGTATCACTGCAAGCACTTAGGGAGCACTATGGGATTCCATTAATTGGTTCAGCCCACAGAGCCATGTCAGACGTGATTTCTTTGTCATTGATTCTTCAAAGGTTGACTTTTGATTTGAAGCTAACAATGTCAAACCTTGTTGAAAGATCTTTCACGCCATTGGATTTAAATAATCAAAAGAAGAAGAAAAGCTCGAGGTAGTCATGCTTTTGCTCTTGTAAAATATATTATTTGCAAACAATTCCCTCATTTTAACCCTATGGCATAACGAGGTAGGACTTGTATCTCCTCTTACAAAGAGTTAATGTCATAAGTACTTATAGAAAGTGCTAAAAACATTGACTTTGCTTGGCATCACCGGAATAGGTAGTTTGCTACATCATTATATCTGGTACGGTTTGTAAAGAAGCCTACTAGTTGTAATTGTAAACACATTCTTGTCAATGAAAATTTCTAGCCGTTAATAATCGAAGAATATCTTCCTTTTACATTAAATAGTAATTATTTGATTTGAACATGTACCTTAAAAGATCAGAAGAATGAGTCTTGCTACTAAGTGAATCATATTATTATATATGTTAATAAGTGGAACACATTTAGAAGCTCAAGAACACTAAGAACAATATATATTAGATTCTCGTACACTGAGTTACTGCAAGTTTTTCTTGGTCATTAAAATTGAAAACAATTCAAGTTTGCTAATGCTACTTGGTATCTTAATTAAATTCTGTCTCCTAGAGAACTTGTTGGTTTACAGGTTGCATATCTCATGTGAAGTATCCAACCTGCTGAAGCTCCAAAAAAGTTGTCTCATCTATTAGACCCGTTGATACTTCATATTAGAGATCAAATGAGCTAATTTGTATGTAAAATAACTTACTCAGACCACCATAGCTAATTTAAAATTGTCAGCTTATGAGTTGAAAAAATCCAGTTTGTTTTCTCATGAATTTAAATAAACAACTTTGCTCATTAGATAATTTTTATTTTAACATTTTTTTACTAAACATACTTTTGAATGAACACTTTTTTGGCGGTTTTTTTTGGTTGGCTAAACAACAATTTTTATTTTTTTTACTAATCAATCATTTTTTATCAATAAATTTAAATTGATAAGTGATAAATTATACATATTTTTAATTATTAATATATGCTTATTTTATTATTCTAATGTATTATAATTATTTATTTTATATTTTATAAGAAAATATAAATTTTTAGAATTTTTATTTAACAAGTGAATATACTTAACAATATGGATGAATTGGCAAAGAAGCACCCTAAACGATGTCATCTTGATCTACTCAGTGCCAGATGACACCAATTCAACACATTGTTCCACTCAAATCCGGGTCAAATGATATATTCGATCCAATCCAACCTAGATGCACCGAATGATGTGTTGTTCATCCATCATTTCCTTCATGCCTAACCCTTGCGTTGTTCGCACTGTTCATATGCTAACCCACTTTTGTGACATGTGATACGTTGATTACCCTCCATTTGAAGCCATATAATGGATCGATTTAATCTGACAATAAAATTTAATTTAATCCCATAAAAATACTTACAAAATGTATATTTTGAAAAAAATGAGTAGAATTAAAAAAAATAAAGAAAATTTACAAAAATTATTTTAGAGCATTTTGAAGAACTTTTGAAGATAAATACAAAAACAATTTTACAGATTAGTATGTATAATTTGTTTGATTTCACTTTCTATTCAAAACAATAAGATTGTTGTATCTTCCTTGTTTTAATAATTATGAATTATTGAGTTATCTTTTTATATATGAAATTTTATGTCTAACTAAATATTGTAATAATGAGTAATTTCAAGCAATAAATTATGATTTAATTTAAATTATATTATAATTAAATTAAATTTTAAATTTTAATTTCTTAATGTGTTTAATTTCATATTTGAATATCAAAACATGTTAATTCTTAAATTAAGTGTAAAATTAGTTTGATATTTAGTTTTATTTATTGCTACATTATGAAGTTAGTATAAAATTGTTAATTTTTATAAATGAAATAGAAAGTCATAAATTTTACTACAATTGAAATTAAATACTTAGTTTAAAAATTTATTAACGATTTCATTTAATTTAATTATTATTTTTATTTATTTAAATACAATAAATATAATAAAAAAATGTGATTACGAGATTATCTTTATTCCTAGATTATATTTTAACATATTTGGTGGGTAAGATTTATTTATTTTTATTTTAAATTATTGATTTAAAAAAAGTCAAATATTGCTTAGCACATTTTAAAAATGTAAGAATTATTCATTTTATTTTAAGTCACTAAAAAAATAAAAATTAAAAACAAAAAGAAGAAGAGTAATACAACCTTTGAATCATATCCGTAGTATTTACATGGAAGTTTATGAGCTGTCGCCTCACATAAATGTCCTAATATGCTAGTGATAAATTATATGCTAAGAATGGTCATGTGATTACTAATTTTCTATTTATATTCGATGTATATGTGTATAATCTGGCATATTTCTAAATTTGGCATATAAATTTATTATACATTAATGGCCCAAAAGTAATTTTTTTTATCTGCAAAATCAAAATGACAAAAGTTACTGCCTCTGAAAAATATTATACAATCGTTTTTTATTTTTTTAAACACTTTTGATTTTTTAAATGTCATGTATTATTTAAGTTTTAAAATTAACTTTCTAAAAAAAAAAAGATACAATGTGAACGTCAATTACAAAGAAAAAATGTAAATTAGCAAATTGTATTTTGTATTCTTCTTATATCAAAATAACTAATTTCATAGGATTCATCCAAAAAAAAAAAATTTAACTGTTCAGTTGTAGTAATTTCTTTTAACATTAAATATTGTAAATTAAAATACACACAAATAAAACAAAA
Source organism: Hippophae gyantsensis (assembly GCA_030763125.1). Lineage (NCBI taxonomy): Eukaryota > Viridiplantae > Streptophyta > Magnoliopsida > Rosales > Elaeagnaceae > Hippophae > Hippophae gyantsensis. The sequence goes on along the minus strand of CM061037.1, from coordinate 12,472,126 downwards.
ACAATAAAGTTGTTTTTTATAACTAATTGTACAATTATAAGTGGTCCTACAATACAGCTAAACAAATATATGTAAAATATACTAATATATTTATATCACATATTTAAATAATATCTAAACGAATAATTAAGGTTATTATACATAAACAAAAAGAACTTACATTATTAAAGTTTCTAATTAATTAAATAAAACAAAATCAAAATTAGTCCACAAAAATCAAAATTAGTCCACCAATTCTAATTTAATGTTGTTATGTTTTTTTTATACACTATTTAAAGCCACTTTTATTAGGTAATGTTTGAGGGATTCAACCTATTTTCTTGTGATAAATGATAAGATGTAGCAGCTACATTGTACACTAACAAAAATTCATTGATCAAAAGGTATAAGTTCTAATATACTAATATCACTTACTATCATTGATCTAATGCTTGTATATTGATTTCACTATCAAAATTGACTTTTTTTTTAATTATTCATCCTCTTAATAAGAATATACATAACAATTTTAATTGATCAATCATTAATTAAATTTAAAATAATTAAGGTTATTTAAACAATTTACATATTAATTAACGACGTACATAAAAATATGTAATAAAATGGAAGAAACTATGAAAATACATGTTAGTAACGATTACTTATTAATTAAAATATATAAAACATAACTAACACAATTAGTAGAAAAATCTTATGCTTATTATCTAACTTCACAATGATTAATGAAATAAATTATTAACATGAAGTAATACTGCTAAAAAAAAATTAAAAACAAAAAATTATTTAATTTTTTAGATTAAACAATAATAAATAACAAGTGATTCTTACACTTAGATTACTAAGTGAAGTATAAAAAATTATTTTTTTTGTAACGTTACAAGTTAAAGTTGGAATATCGTAAAAATTTTAAGGTAAAATTATATTAAAAATTATTTGTATTTACAACATGCATGTATCTTTTAAATTTCCTACCAAATAATTTTATCATTGATGTGCAAAATAAACAAAGAAAAATGACTAGAAAATGCGTTCAAATCAATTGTATTAATTTTAGTGTACTCGTATATGTACCAACAATACGTGGCAAAGAAGTTGATAATTTTTTTTCACTTTTTAAGCTATTTTGCTCCCATTTTAACAATTCGTATCCATATGTAAGCCACGTGTTGGTGTGTTAGTGATACGTATACAAATTTATCAAAAGTAATATAAGAGCATTCGATTTTTAAAAAATAAGCATTATAATAATATTATTTATTATTTTTATATTGATTTCATAATTTATTATTTTTATATTGATTTCATTGGATAGTATAATTTTTATGGGTAAAATTTTATTTTTAAACCCTAATGTATAGAGTTTTATTTTTAATTATTCTACACATTGTGTATATATGTTTTTTTAATAATATAAAAATATATATGTTTTTTGCATGTTAAAAAATATGATACATGTATATTTTTTATATAATGTTAAAAAATATATGTTTTTTTAGATGGTTAAAAAGGAAAGAATGTTAGGTAAAAAAAAACCAAAGAGTTTTATGTTTCTTGATACTATAAAAGCCATAGCATAAGCAAAGGAAATCACATCATCATTTCTACTTTTCTAGGCCAAACTAAGAATTAAGCCATCATTTTTTTTGCTTGTTCTTTTGCCATCAAAATTTGTTTTCCAATTTTTTGTAGACAATTTAGCTATGGAGGGAAAACAAACCAGAGGGAGGCAAAAAATTGAAATGAAAAGAATTGAAAATGAAGATGATAGGCATATCACATTTTCAAAACGAAAATCTGGCATCTACAAGAAAGCAAGTGAACTCACAACATTATGTGGGGCAGAAGTTGGTGTTGTGATATTTTCTCCTTCTGGAAAACCCTTTTCATTTGCTCACCCTTCTATTGACTCTATATCGAATAGATTTCTAAACAGAATCCCTCCTGAAAATAACGATACCACACAAGCACTTGTTGAGGCTCATAAGAAGATGAGGCTTGATACAATCAAAGAGCAACACAATGAGCTCCTTAATGATTTCGAATCAGAAAAGGAGCGCGGTAAGAGACTCGAAATCATGGACAAGGAGAGAAGAAAAGAAAAGGGATGGTGGGATGTACCCATTGAATCCCTTAGTTTGGAAGAACTCCAACAAATGCACTCCTCCTTCCAAGATATTCACGACAATTTAGCCAATCACTTGAGAATGAGGAGTACTTTTGGGGAGTCTTCTTCTAGTTCAATGTTTCATGCAGGGACTTCTACTCAACAACCTGATCAATTTCCATAATTCTCATAGTGGTTTCAATCTAGTGATGATGAACATCTATAACAAAACCTTATCTCTAGCTAGGGTTTTGATTATTTTATGTATTCATTTATGCAATATCAATATTCATAAATTAAGGTGTTTTTTCTTTATTAATATGATGTTAAAGAGATTTAAAAGTGATTAAATTAAGGGTTAATTAATTTGTTTTAATCTCTTTGTATGATGTTAAAGACTTAAAAGTTGATTAAATTTATTTTCGTAATTGCATTAAGTGAACACTATAAAATTTATGTTTGGACGGCGGTTTAAAACCGTCGTTGTGTCTTAAAATTTTAAGAATGATTTATTAATTATAAAAAATTGTTGATAATCATTATTATCATTTTAAATAATAATTTTAACAAGAATCATATAACGAGATAAATACGTAACATATTGAGATGTTACGTTTAATTTTCTCACTCTATGTTAAAACAAAATAAATTGATATCAAATGTAAATTTTCGTTATGTCAAATGTTCTAATAATAAATTGTGCACTGAATCTCCTATCTCACTTATAATATATATATATATATATATATGTTGTTATTAATAATATTTAAACATTTAAACAATTCTATATTTTATTTATTATTATTATTCTTGTTGTGGCCGGTAGTTATTATTATTATATCTACATCTCTACTAATTTTGTTGTAACATGTCTTATCATGTGTTAATATATAATCGGTGTACAAAGAATCAAGTGTGATAAAAAAATTAATTAATACGTAAATTGTTGTATATAGAATATGAAATTGTTTGTTAATTGATTCGTGGCTTAATGTCATATACTCTTAGTGGGTCATGAAATTATGTAAATAAGATGGAAAAATAAATAATAATTACAACGAAAAGAAAGAAAAAGAGAGGTAAAATAAGAAAAGAAAAAAAATTCATTTTTCAATTTTCTCTTTAAATTCTGTTTTAGCCATGAAACAGTACAAGAAGACTAAGGAAAACAAAATAATTTTTTTTTCTTTTCTATAGAAGGGAGAGCAAAAGATTGAAATTTGAAAGAGAAAAATAAGGAGCTAACATATTGTCGGGTGTTTTGATATTAAAATATGCAAATTTTTATTAACACAATAATAAATTATTAATGATAATTTTATTTAATAATAATAACATTAAAACATAATTCATTCATGTTTTAGGTTACACGTTCTTTAATTTAACTATTTTATATTTCGACTCATATAATTTACCCTGTGCATGGTAGACTTGCTTGTACTTGCCCCTGTAATAACCAATACATCTAATTAGTCAAAGTAAGTCTCGGTTATCACTTTAGCACAGAGACCGTACTGAAATGCTAAAAAACCTATTTGTTTTGGTAAAATATACCTTTTAATGAGAAAGAGTCAAATTAGAATTTACGAATTTAAATAATTTTACAAAAACGTTAATTTGACAGCTAGTAACTAGCAGATTAATAAGTTTGTATCTTCATTTTCTTCGAATTAATCTTTATAAGAATAATGGGTAATACAAATTTTACAAAAACTTATTAATCTACTAATTATAAGATTTAAATCAAATTTTCAAAGGTAAAATTAATATTTTATAAAAAAATTATTTTTTATCAAAATTAATGAAAATAAATATTTTAAAATTTATTTTTTAAAATAAATAATTTATGGTTTAAAATAAAAATAAATAAATAATTAAATATTAAAACGATTAAGATTATTTGTAAGAATATATACTATGATATATTTGTAAATAAAAAATAATTTTTTATAAAATACTATTTTTTCTTAAAAATTTAATAGATTAAAGTATATTTTTATAAAGATAACATATTTTAACTAATTTTTTGTAATAAATTTTAGAGAAAAATATCATAAAAGTTACTTATATAAGATTATTTGTATCATTTAGTCCCTTAAATTATAAATGGTGTTATTATCACATTTAATAACTAACAGATTAATAAGTTTTGTGAGAATTCTTCTTATTTTAGTTGTTCTATTTTTATCTGTTGGTGGTTTAGAGTTAAATTGACTATATCACACACACATTTAAGAATTTAACTTTAAGTTGAAGTAAAATTTTAACTCTTACTTGATAAATTATTAAATTTTTGATTGATTTTATTATAAAACTACGATATTATGTATTTGTAGTTTTATATCAATCAATTACGTTTGATTTTTTTTTTGTAATATTATTGTTCAACTTTTAATGTTATGCTCAAATGAACGAGTTTTGACAATTTGACATACTAATCATGGTATTACAAGTCCAAATGCACTCACTCGTAGAGAGATGTATGATCCCAACAGGTTTTCATAGATATACATTTTGACTTTGACAACAGTTTTTTTTTTATTTTCAAACTACAGTATCTTTTTTAGAAATTATTGTTATTTTTGTATTGCTGATTTTAAAACTGTTGGAATATTTGTACTCTATTAGTTGTTTTTAATTTAATGTGCTATAATCTTATTTTTCCTTTAACTTACTTAGTACTATTTATTCTTCTAACTGGACAGTTGGAAAAATATCTAACACATTTTTTGAAGACTTTGATTCGATGAGCAAAGTCTTTTTTGTTTGTTGTTTGTTGTTTGTGTGTATTTCTTAAACTTAACAACTTTTTTTCAAATTGCCTAGCTAGATTATTAGGGAGAAAAATTATTGATTTTTAATCATTTAATTAACTTTATTCCTTTAACTAAAGGTTATGTATAGTGGTTTAGTTATGAATGTTACTGTTGAGATTATTAGGGTATATTTTCTTTCTTTTCATGCAATCTCTCTTTTCTGACCAAAAATAAATAAATAAAAGCAACCAATAGGTCATCTCAGATATGTAACACTGCTGAATGAAGCAGCAAAGTCCCGGTCAAAACATAATCAAAAGAATTGGTAACAGGTCCTTTGGTAAATGCCCTTGCCCCCAAAAATTAACATACAACAGAAGCTCTATACAACATCTCGAGCTCACACACCCAATTAATCAATTCCTTACTCTCTCAATAGCAGAAATTCATAAATGGTAGTGAAGATCATGAGGAATATGTACTCTTGTCTTGTAATCTTCTGTTACAGACAACAAAAAGTACCATCTTTTGGCTTGTAAGGGCAGGTTTATAAAGAATAAGAACGTTTGCAAAAACTGGACTAACACTGATCAGAAAAGTATCTCCTTTAATATTAAGAGGGCCAACATGACAAAGCACATGATAATGAGCACTGTGGCACACATCACCATCCCTCCTTGCTTCTGTGTTCTCTCAGCCTGTAAAGCCAACGAAATTGCAAATAAAGATAAATAAAAGAAGAAAAAAGAAAATTAGAAAATCATATTAGGTCATTGTAGAGGTTAAAAAAACAGAGAAAAAAGAATAGTAAGACCTTTTGCAGCTGTTTGAGGCCCTCCTCAACGGTAGTTGCAACATTCTGAATATTGTAGTCTATCCTATCAACAATAGTTCCCTGTATTGAGAGAAATTCATTAGTGGATTCAGGAGAAATTTTCGGGGTTTTTATACATCACAGGGCTTTTCTTACCTGATCTATAACGAGTACCGAGAGATCTTTCATAATTTGAGCAAGTTCATTCACAGATTCTACAACCTAAAGAAATGGGAAAGAAAAATTAGTATTAGTCAATTATGAAAGACGATTTTGTCATCTGAATCAATGGTACTGCAGAAATATATTTACTTGCCTGTTGGATTTCTCCTTCCCTTTCTACTGCAATTGCTTCTGTTTTTTTTAGTGTAGCCATTTGGCGTTCGTTAAACATCTGATAACATATTCCATTAAAAATATGAACCTTGGATTTAGTTTTAAGGAAAATAAAAGAGCATCAGAAGTCAATTATGCCCGTTAAAGCATGTTTTTAAATCTAACAGGATTTACCAAAACCAGAAAAATTACAAATTGGTGGACGAAAACACAAAAAAAAAAAACCAGCATACCATGTTGTCCAAATCATCATCTTCCATTCTTGATCTACTTCCATTTAGATTCATCTCTAAATCAACCCCATCTTGACCCTCACCCTGTATATCAGAGTGCAGGAATAAGTCCAGAAGAATGAAGATAAATTTAAAATCTTAGAGTTTATATATTGAAATGGCAGTTGTCTAAGAGAGTTTACCCCTATTTTTTAAATGAATATTTAAATCGAATGGAAAAAAGGAAAAATTCTTCAGACCTCTTTCTGCTGCCTGAGTCTCTTCAAATAAGTTGACTGTTTTTTGCGAAGCTCTACTGAGAGGTTCTGAAGGTCGGTGGCAAGAGAGCGCTAAAACAGAAACATGTAAAATTAAGCACACTTCATGAGACTAACCCCTGTTTCAGATAAAATCAGTTTATCTATGCATTAGAGCACAAATGTGCCTTCCACAAGACCAAAATGCTCATCTTCATTTGAGCTCACTTTTTTCCTAGTATAATTAATGGAGAAATGAGTAGAATTTTTATTCACTGATGCATTATGCTAGACAACCAACAGCATGTCTCAAAGTAACCACGAAAATTAATATGATCAGCCTCTGGGTCCATATTTATGGTTCATGTTTGACAATCATAAAAACCATGAAACTGTCACTGACTAACAACATTAAGAGAAAGTGATAATATCAAATGAATCAGATAATAAAATCCTAACAAACTAGCAACCAAAATCTCTGTTTACAACATAGAATCTTCCTAGGATTTGCAATGGCCTCTGGCTCTTGGTGCTGAAATGGATGGTTTATTTCCAAGTTCGGACAAATCTAGAGCTATTGAATCAAGCAGTTCAATACTGATCCTAATATAAATCCATGTTAACGATCATGGTAACCTTAACAATAATAAGAAAAATAAATTCTGCAAAAAAAAGCATTATCCTGGGTCCAAGATAACTAAAGATGTTAAAATATTAAAAATTCAAAATTTGATCTGATAATGCCATATGTTCACAAAATAGCAGTCCACGAAATCAGATAAATCACAACACTCGGCCAGAAATCTAATAGCTTTCATGTACCTGAACATTCTTTCTAACGTTTGAATCTTCAGAAGGCCCAGCTGCAGAAAGTCTTTGCAGTCTCTTTTCTGACTTCTTTATCAAATGGGTAATCTCCTGAGTAAGCGACTCAATTAAGTGCTGGTCTTCTTTGCCATCACCAAAAGAAGGCATTAAAGCCTTTGCATGAGCCTTGGTTAGCTCAGCCATTTTAGTCCGGGCACGCTGCACATTGACTGCTATTTCTTCAGATAGGTCCACCCAAGCTGGAGGTAGACCTACCGTAAGTGCACCTTTACTGCAGAAAAGGGGATAAAAATATAATTTTCTACAGTAAGTCATAACTACACTTTCACCATGGAATTTTTTTGTACGAGCCAGGGTTTATAGACATGTCGAGCACTTTGTTAATTTCAAGAATATATTATTAGTGTATATTAAAATGGGCACTCTTCATGCAAATAAATATATCCATGTAAAATAATAAATGGAGAAGTTCTCCATCTCATCCATGAACCAGGCTCATGTAAAAGTTTCTCGCACCAGTGAGTAGATATAAACTCGTATTAATATAGAGGCAATCCACTGTGATGTAAAGCACCATTCATGACTTGATGTTGAAAATAGTCCTTCTAATGACTCTCTACTCCTTAGCTGAACCAAGGTAAAAACTACAAAGTATTCCTGCAGACTCTGCGAAAAGCAGGATCAAGGTAAGATCAAAGTACGCATGACCAACTTAAAGGGTCCTCAATCCATTTAGAATCTATTCAATTCAGATTCAAGTACTCTTCATTTTTTAAACACACATACATTTATCCCTACCCTAAGACCATGAATTTAAGCGACCAAATGACCATTGAAACAAACTAGGCAAACAAACCAAATCCTACTGTAATACCGCTGCAATAGAGGCAAACGTATAAATTCCAGTCTATGAGTTTCATTCGTTTCCATCCTAAATTCCCAATCCAATTGGATAGTAAAAATGCGCTAAACAGACCTGAAAAATTAATTACTTGCATTTAGCCGAGTTAATCTTATGCTTTTGCTTCCTTGATTTCGCAATCTATATGTATAGTTTCCATAGTTAACTAGCAAACCCGTAAATGACGTGATCACACCTCAGATATTCCCTAATAGTTCAAAATGCAATGAAATAAATATAATTATAATATCATATGCATATAGATATGTACGGATAGAGACCTTGAATTACCCGGATCCTCAGTACTGAGCGGAGCATATGACCGATTCGCATTCAACAGCGACGTGCTCACCAATTCGATCACCGGACCTCTGCCCCCGGAGCTCGTAGACGGCGACGCTGACGACAGTAAGGAACTCGCTGGAACACGTACGCTCTTGAACGCATCCCTATACTTCCTGTAAAGCAAGGTCCGATTCCTAGTCGCCATTGATTGACCTCGACTTAGATTAGACTCACGAATCTTCGGATCCGATACTCATCTCTATTCCAGCCCCACTTTCAGGTTTTCAGCACGATCGACAAGAACATCCAAGAAAGACGAGAAAAAGTATAGAATTTTTTGGTATTTCAAACACAGAGAGTGATTCATCCAAAAAAAGGACTAAATCACGTGATCACAGATCGGAGAATTGAGTTCTGTAAACCTTGTAAGAACGGCGAAACTTGATGACGCCCGGGCTTAAAGTCATGACTACCACGGCTCTATCCAAATTTGGACTTAATAATCAATATAATTATAAAATATTAAATAAAAAAATAAAGAAAACAACAAAAATAATATTTTAAAACTTATAAACATAAAAATATCATATATTATATTTTTTTATTAAAAAAATATGATATATTATTTTATTTTAATATCGTTTAATTGAATGATATTCAAATTAAGTTATAATTATTTACGTCCGTTCAATATAATTAAAAAATTATTTTTATTATTATAAATTTTAAAATTATTATATTTTAAAATTTTTTAAAAAATTTACTTATGAACTTAGTCGATCTAAAATAAATTCTATATTAATATAATTTTTATATTATTTTATTTTCAACTCGAATCTATTGTATTTAAATATTATATTATTTTATAAAAATATAATATTTTTAAAAAAATTCTAATCTATTATAATTTCTGCATAAAAATTTGTAAAAAAAAAGATAAAATAATTTAATGAAATAAATAATATTACACTAAATTTAAAGATGTTATGAGATTACAAAAATATTATTTGGATTTAAATTAATATAATAAATCAATCTATGTAAAAATATTTCTTTAACCCAATTATATAGGATTTGATTTATTATAATTTATATTTTTGAATTGATATATTTATAATATTTTTAGTATCATATTTAATTATTATTAGTATTTTTTTAGTATCTTTATTTAAATATAATTTTTTGCATAATGATAAACTATGGATTTAATTATCATTAAAAATTAAATTAATTTCAACATATTAAGATTTTAAAAATTACTTGTTAACAATTTTCCGATTAATATTTTTAATGTCATAATCTTATGATTAATAAGTAAAATTAATTTAGGAAATCCATAGATTAGATTAATTAATGAACTCTTCATTTAAAATATTTCTTTTATTCTATCTTTGTGATTTTTAATTCTAAAATATTTTTTTATATCTATATCTTAATAATGATTTAGCTTTTTTAAATAGAGAAATCATTTTGATTTCTTTAAAAGTTGGATCAAGAAATTCACTTTTAGTTATATATGATAATTAGAGAAAATTTGTTATTTTCTCAAAATCAATATTATTATCCTATTTTTTTCTGTTTAATAATTTGAAAATATAGTTTTTTTTAGCTGTTTCTTCAACTATTTTTCTACTAATTAAATCATACGTTGTCTAAATAGTTTTCTGCATGAATCATCAAGAATATAGGTTTTTTATATTCCATTAGGTTCCTCACAGATGTTATTTGAAACACCATGATTATAAAAAAAAATTGATGTCTTATTTAGATATAAGATTAGCGAGATTAAATTATACTTAATATGTTTCAAAAGCTTGTTTAGTTTCTTCAAATGAGTTATATGCTTGATAAAAAACATTTTTTATTTTATTTGTTTGGTAATGACAAGCATTCTGAAAAGCATATATCTCAAGATAATCCCTTCTAAATACGACATAATATACTCTTTTTTAAATGTATGTTTATTCCACCATTTTTGCCTTCGTAGCAATGGTAATCCAATTTCTATGAGATTTTTTCATCTATAAAACTAAATTTTTATTTTATTAATGGTCTTTATAAACATTTCTACGAAGATAATTTTCAATAAAATTGTTAATACCGTTTAAATGTTTTACTTTAAAACTTTATATTGTAATTTGATTATACCATTTTAATTTTCTTCTTTAAAAATTATTATTTTTACTATAAAGAAAATCTTTAACTACTTGATTACTAGTTCTAACAATAAATTTTTTTGGACCTAAATAAATATGAAATCGATTAATAACAAGTTTTTTTGTCAATAATTTTTTTTCAAATATAACGTAATTTATTTAATTTGGTTTAAATTTTTCAAAAATATATCCACAAATTAATCATATAATTAAAATGGTGTAAAAAGGTAAAATTTTAACTAAATTTTATGAAATGTGTCGTCTCGCACTTAGCTAGCATGTCATAGAGGGTATTTTCGTCTTATTTAATGAATTTAAAAAAACCATTCACGTTAACAAAAGAACGAAATGCCCCAAATAGAGGTTGAAAAAAACCCATTCGAGTAAAAATTCACAAACTGCTACTTTCAGGATCCTATTTTAGATTTTATATATTTGGGGTTTAAAGATGTGGGATTATTATGGCCGATTATATTTACACGTACCTCTAATTGTATTTAGTTGTTTTCATTATCTGTAACAAGGGATCGAGTTCAAATCATCCCCTTCTCATTGATAGGATTTGTTGAATTTTAGTACATTTACCAAGTCCTTTTTCTGTTAGAAAAAATAAACATATTTTATAGGATTGTTAGTTTTTTCTAAGATCTATTGTACGATCTGTGTTATTTTCTGTTTTTGATGTAAAGGCTATTTAAGCCTAATTGTTATTTCAATAAATTAGTGTTCACAAAATCTAATTCCTATTTCTTGGTTTCTAAAAGATTTGGTATCAGAGCCATTAAAGAAGGAATCGATTGTGGGATTAGGAACTGTAATATCCTAATACAGAGGAAGAACATCTACGAGAAAAACAAAATTAGAGATGACAACAGAAGGGAATTTCTTACCGGTAGTAATTCCACGGTTCGATGATCACTACGATCATTGGGCTATGTTTATGAAAAAATTTCCTTTGATCCAAGGAGTTTTTGGGCATCATCGAGCATGAAATTTAAACAGATGAAGTAACACCAGCATCCAAATCCAGAACCTTTTCCACGGTGGTGATAAAGAGAACACAACCTACAGAAACTCAACGAAAACAAGCTGAGGAGCAGAAACTCAATGATCTAAAAGTAAAAAACTATCTCTTCCAGGCCATTGATTGTATAGTTCTTGACACCATCCTCAACAAGAACACCACCAAAGAAATTTGGGATGTTATGAAGAAAAAGTTTGAAGGAAATGCAAGAGTCAAAAGGTCTCACCTTCAAGCTCTTCGTAGAGAGTTTGAAACCCTTGAAATGAAGATCGGTGAAGGAGTGACCGATTACTTCTCTAGGGTTATGACAGTCGCAACAAGATGTGTACATACGGAAAAGCTATGCAAGATGTGAAGGTAGTTGAGAAGATCCTATGATCATTAACTGTCGATTTCGTAGTTTGTTCTATTGAAGAGTCTAAAGATATTGACTCTCTCACAGTCGATGAATTGCAAAGCTCACTTATAGTACATGAGTAGCAGTTTCAAAGACACAAAGGAGATGAACAAGCCTTGAAGATTACAACAGAAGGAGGAAGAAGTCGAGAAAGAGGAGCCTACAGGGGAAGAGGAAGAGGTAAAGGGCATCAGATTGTCCATAGTGGAATGCTATCGGTGTCACAAGCTTGGACACTTTCAATATGAGTGTCCAACTTGGGAGGCTAATTATGTCGAATTAGATGAGCATGAAGAAATGGTACTGATGTCCTATGTGAAAATGGATAACACAAGGCAAAACAATATTTGGTTTCTGGATTCAGGTTGTTCGAATCATATGAGTAGAGATGCAACAATGTTTTACCAGTTGGATGGGGATTCAAACAACATGTTAAGCTTGGAAACAACTCCAGAATGATAGTGCAAGGGAAAAGAGATATCATATTGTACTTGAATGACACAAGTCTCATTAGCATAGATGTGTTATATGTGCCAGATTTGAAGAACAATCTGTTGAATGTGGGACAGTTGTAAGAGAAAGGAATTGCAATTCTCATTCATGTTGGAATATGCAAACTTTATCATCCTGAGAGGGGTATGATCATTCAAACTAGCATTTCTGCTAATAGGATGTTCAAACTCTTGGAAAACACACAAGAAAAAAAAGGTGTTTGCTTACACACGACCTCATAAGACCTCACCCATCTGTGGCATTGTCGTTATGGTTATTTGAATCATAATGGTTTAAAGACTCTTCAGTCTAAAAACATGGTGAAAGGTTTGCCTCAATTTGCTCCCACCACAATGACGTGTACTGATTGCCTTGTTGGGAAACAAAATTGAGATAGCATCCCTAATAAGAGTACATGGAGAGCTACAGAGAAGCTACAGCTTGTACATGCATATATATGTGGACCAATGACTCCCACTTCTAACACCAAAAAGAGGTATTTCTTATGATTTATTGATGACTTTAGTAGAAAAGCATGGGTTTACTTCCTCATAGAAAAATCAGAAGTATTGAATTCATTTAAATGCTTTAAGAAAATGGTAGAAAAGGAAACTGGTATGTACATCAAATGTCTACGCACAGATAGAGGGGGAGAATTCATCTCAGAAGATTTCCAAGAGTTTTGTAGACACAATGGTATTAAGAGACAGTTGACAACGACATACACTCCACAACAAAATGGAGTAGTCGAGAGGAAGAATTGTACAGTAATGAATATGGTATGATTTATGCTTTCAGAGAAGAAAATTTCAAAGACTTTCTGGCCTGAGGTAGTGAATTGGACCTTGTATGTATTGAATAGATGTCCTACCTTGGCAGTTAAAAATGTTACTCCATAGGAAGCATGAGCAGGCATAAAACCCTCGGTGAACCACTTCAGAGTGTTTCGATGCTTAACACATGTACATATGCCAGATGCCAAACGAACTAAGCTTGAGGATAAGAGCTTTCTTTGTGTACTATTGGGTGTCAGTGAGGAGTCCAAAGGCTACAAATTATATGATCCAATTAGAAAGAAAATAATAGTCAACATAGATGTAGTTTTTAAGGAAGAGAAGCACTGAAATTGGGATACAGGTTCTGAAGAACAGGTGCCACATGATCTTGAGTGAGGTGATACTCATTTACCCCTAGAAAAAAAAGGGTAGATAACTCTAAAGACGTGACTGATGGAGAAAGTGAAGCAGTAGAAGAAAGTTGTCAAGAACAAAGTATAGGAAGTGAGCAAGTTATTATGAGTGACACATCAAATGAAGAAAGGTCCAACATAAGGAGTAATAGGATCAAACAAAACCCGATAGGGATGGAATATTATGTTAGCGGGAAAGGACTATCTGAGGACGAAAATGAAATCAATATGGTCCTAACTCAAGCTGCAAGTCCTAGAAGTTATGAGGAGGATGTAGAAAATTTAAAATGGAAGAGAGCAATGGATTCAGAGATTAACTCAATTGAGAAAAATCAGACTTGGGAGCTTACTGATTTACCAGAAGGATACAAGACAATTGAGGTTAAGTGGATTTACAAAACAAAATTAAATAAGCTCGGAGAAGTAGACAAGTACAAAGCTCGGTTGGTGACAAAGGGATTTTCTTAACAACATGGAATTGATTATACTGAAGTGTTTGCTCCAGTAGTAAGGATGGACACAGTAAGGATGATCGTGGCACTTGCAGCACAAAAGGGTTGAAAAATATATCAACTGGATGTAAAGTCAGCATTTTTGCATGGTGAGCTCAGTGAAGATGTATATGTGGAACAACCAAAGGGATACATGAACAAAGGTAGTGAGGAAAAGGTTTACAAGCTACACAAAGCTCTATACAGACTAAAACAAGCCCCACGAGCTTGGTTTAGTCACATATAAACTTATTTCATTGATTCAGGTTTTGAAATATGCCCAAATGAGCAGACATTATTCACCAAAAGGAATGCAGACGGTAAAGTGTTAATTGTAAGCATTTACGTTGATGATTTAATATACATTAGGGATGATGAGGTGATGATGATTAAGTTAAAAAATTCAATGATAAGTGTTTTTGATATGACGGATTTGGGGAAGATGAGTTTTTTTCTTGGGATATAAGTCTTGTAGCAATGAGATGGTATTTTCATTTGTCAAAGGAAATATGCCATGGAGGTTCTGAAACATTTTGGTATGGTTGAAAGTAAACCAGTAGGCAATCCAATTATACCAGGTTTCAAGTTGACCAAAGATGATAATGGAATACCAATTGATGAATCCTATTACAAGCAAATTGTGGGAAGTTTGATGTATCTCACTGCTACTCGACCAGACATGATGTTCAGTGTTAGTTTGATTAGCAGATTTATGGTCAAACCAAAAGAACTGCTTGCATATATAAATAGTGACTACGCAGGTGATACAGATGATCGAAAAAACACATCAAACTATGTTTTCTTATTGAGTTCAGGTGCAGTATATTGGTTATCCAAAAAACAACCAATAGTTACATTTTTTACTATAGAGGCGGAATTTGTGGCTACTGTAGGTTGTGTAAGTCAGGTCATTTGGATGAGAAGAGTTTTGGAAATATTGGGGCACGCTCAAGAGGAGTGTACCACTATTTAATGTGATAACAGTTCCACAATCAAACTTTCTAAGAACCCAGTAATGTATGGAAGGAACAAACATATTGATGTAAAGTTTCATTTTCTAAAGGACCTAACAAAGAATAGCACTATCAAGTTAATGCATTGTGGTACGCAAGAACAAGTAGCAGACTTGATGACCAAACCTTTGAAGTTGAAAGATTTTCAAAAATTTAGACAAAAGCTGGGAGTATACGAAATTGCAAGTATAAACTAATTATTTATAGCAATTAGTTTAAGAGAGGAATTCACAGGATTAGTTGCTGAATTTTAAGACATTTACCGAGTACTTTTTCTGTTAGAATAAACTTATTTTATAAGATTGTTAGTTTTTTTTAGATCTATTGCACGATTTGTACTATTTTTTTATTTTTGATGTAAAAATTATTTAAATCTAATCGTTATTTCAATAAATTAGGGTTCACAAAATATGATTCCTATTTTCTGGTTCCTAACACTAATAGTATCATTTGAGTATTAGAAGGGAAAAAAACTGAACTTTTCTCATCTAGGAGCACTCTTCAATGATGTGTGAGTTCCTTATGGTTTTTCTGTTCATGTTAATTACTAATTCATTAATTAAAGCTTCAAGTTTGAATCAGTAAAAA
The DNA here is from genome assembly GCA_030763125.1 of Hippophae gyantsensis. NCBI lineage: Eukaryota > Viridiplantae > Streptophyta > Magnoliopsida > Rosales > Elaeagnaceae > Hippophae > Hippophae gyantsensis. The sequence continues at coordinate 12,456,283 of CM061037.1, read as the reverse complement.
AGAACAAAACGGAAGAAAAGATGCTAAGTACTGTTCCGATATTTTAATCTGCTTGTGTTTACTCCACGATTAGCCAAAATACATCCCAGCCAAAAACCCCTTCTGTTTGAATATGATTTGTATGGTGGCTGGCTTTTGAAGACCACAACGAGTATGGTGGCTGGCCTTAAAGCGATGATAAGGCCGGTTATTTAATCCATTAATTTTAAAAATATGAAATTTATTTCCTTTGTATATAAAAATTATATTAAAAATAGATATTTAATAATTTTAAATTTATTTTATAGGTAAATTTTTTATCTATATTTTTTTTCTTCTATTTTTTATAATTAAAAAGATTAATATAAATAATTTTAAAATTAAAGAACTAAACACACTTTTATCTATAAAAAAAACCTTAACATTTTTTCAATATTTTTTAATAAAGAAGGTAATGATATGATTTGATTTGATTTTACTTAATTTTTTTAAGTTGAATATTACTTCATTAAAATAAATAATAATTACTATGCTTTAAGATAGAACAATGATTTAAAATACAAAAGATAAAAAATTAATCTAACCGATACAACAACCAAATTGAAAAAACACAAAAAAAAAAAAATTACAACAAAATATTATCAAGTTCAGATAATTAATGATCCATGAGATGTAAAACTTTCCCAACAGGTTTTAAAATATTTTAAATAATTCTTCCATTCATGATTTTTTAAAATTTCCACCATGTAATGATAAGTTTGCTCCATGGATTCTCTTCATCAACTTTATCTTTTCATTTTTTTGCTCAAAATTTACTCCAATCTTCGATCGAATAATTACTTAAAGATGGTAATTTTTATAGTAATAATATATGAGACATAATATATAGAGAAAACATACACTCATGAATAAATATATAATATCTTCATTTTCTTCCTTACATAATAGGTATGAAGAGTCTATTTGTATTATACTTTTGATGAAATTATAATTAGTATGAAGAATATCCCAAACATACTGTTAAAGAAAAAATTTTAATTTACTAGGTAGCTTGAGAGACCATAATCACTCTCAAAAAGCTTCGTTATTGTACTTAGAACTGCTTTGTCCAATTAAACAACTATCCTATAGTCTTTCTTTATTAAGAATCATTATTAGTAAATAATTCGACTTAATAATGTACAATACAGATCGACTATATTACCATATAGGGATTTTTTAAGCTGAAAATGATCCATAGGAATGTTATTAATCACACAAACATCATCATGAAAAAAGATACCCTTAAGAATATTTTGGTTCCAATTTCAATGCATAGTAATAAAATCTTCCATAAAGTTAACCAAGGAGTAACTAAGAGGTAAGGGTTTAAAAACCTTGGTTTTAATATCTAAGGTTGGTCCAAAATGTGAATAAAAATTCTCATAAACCGTTGTTATTTTAACCCATCATTTAATAATTTTTGAGCTTTAATAATTAATAGATCTATATTTGATATTTTTTATTTTGATATTTTAATATAAATCTTGAATATTTTAAATCATTAAAAGTTAAAATGATATCGAATATTTATCATCTTATTAATTGAGAATCATACATGGATGAAGAAGAGCTCAAAGAAGAATACTAAAACAAACAAACTTAATATTACTAAAACTCATAATAATAAAAATAACATTAATAATAATAATATATACACTTTCGATTCAAAATATAATGTTATTTTTTATAGTTTTTCAAAAAAGTTTGATTCTCTGTTACATATGGCTTTAAAAATTATCATAATAATTTGATTTATTTTTAACTCGTGTTATTTGTTTAAATAAATAAAATTATATATATTTTAAGGGTAATTTATATTGATGGTGCTTAAATTTTATCATATTTTATACTTTGACTATGTTTATTATCTTTTTAAATTTAACACTCTTAATTTAAATTTAAAATTAAAATAAATTATATTATATCAATAAGAAGTAGTATGTTTAAAATTTTTATTTTTATGTTATTTAGTCCCTTAATTTTTAAAGTTTAAAATATTTAGTTAATTATCTTTAATTTTGGACTAAATAATTAAATTTTAAAAAATAATGGGTATAACATTATGAAAAAGTAAAAAATCAAAGTATTAAATCTGATAAAAATTAAGATATAATAATATATTACAATCTTTTTTTAAACCTATTATTATCGTTATAACTTAATTAATTTATTCATACAACAATAATATATTAATAGTTAATTTTATAGTTAAAATTTTGTTATATTCAATTTGTTTATGATATTTGTGGGAGTTCCATAATTTTTATACATTGGGGTCTATGAACTTTATCTCAAATTGGACAACGTTAACACGTTCTTCTCTAAGCCTTAAACTTAGGATCTAGTCCTTAATTACCTTAATTTATATTAATCTCTATGAACCTAAGATACTCGAAGATTAGGTTCTTTATTCAAGATTTGAAAAAAACGAAAGGAACATGTTAACATAGCCCAGTTGAAAGTAGAGTCCACAGACCTCCATTGTATAATAGTTACAAAATTTACACGAATATTTAAAAAAAAAAAGATACTTTTTTATAAAGTCTATTTGTATGGGTTCCGTAACTTTTATACAGTAAAAAGTTGATAAACTTTACCTTTAACTAAATTACATTAATGTGTTCCTTTCGTTTTTTTTTTAGCCTCGAACCTAGGATATAGTTGAAGGTGGAGTCCCATATAAAAGTTATAGGTTCATAAGAATATCTTAAACATAATTTTATATTAATAATTTTTTTTTTGTCAATAGTTTATATACTAAGTGATATTATTATTAAAAAATATAATTAATGAACATTTTGTGGTAATTATGACAGAGTTGGATTTTATGCGAGAACTGTTTCAGTTATTAATTATAAGTAATATTAAGATATTTAAGAAGATGAAATAATTATAAAATAATTTACTAATAATATAATAATTATATTATATTATAAAGATTAATATATATAAAATTACGTCAAAAAAATATTTTTTTAGACACTAATAATTGTCAATATTTCTATCATTTTATTTTAAATATTTTTATATATTTTAATTTTAAAAATATAACATAATTTAATCTAAAATTATATCATATTTTAATTAATTATAATTATTCTACCAATTATCTCATGACACATAAGTCAGAGTTAACTTCACAACTTGAGTTATAAATCATTGTTTTAAATTTGAGGTTATAATATAATTTTGTTAATAATTTAAGTTAGAATTATATAATTATATTTCATCAAAAATTTGACATATAAATTATAATTTTAATATATTTATGATATATAATAGTAATAATTTATTTGATTTAAATATTACATAATATAACATTATTAATAAATAAATTTTATTTTTAAATTTATTTCACGCGTGTTATTTTTATGAGTTAAAAATATTTATTTTTTTAATGTAAAAAGATACAATATATATATATTTATAATATAAAAATAAGAGTTATAATAATAATTTATTTACATATATTTTTAGTAACATATTAAATAATTAAATAATTTATTAAAGTATATCAAAGAAAAAAAATATATTTTATTTTATACTTTAAGAAATTAGTTGATGAAATTTAGATAATAAAAAAATAGTTGATGGAAATAGAGCACTCACCAGTCGTTCTTTGGTCGCAGACCCGCAGTAAATAACAAGTGCCTCAATTAGTACGGCACGAACTAACAATTGATTTCAAAAAGCATCTTGCTCAAAACTGTGAAATCTAAACCTCAGTCGGAGCTCTCTCCATCTCTCTCTCTCTCACGTAACACACTATTTCAGTCCTTGTCTCACTCTTCGCTTCACATTACGCCGTCCACAGGTACTTGCGTTATTCCACATCTTTCTCCGTCCGGTGGAGCATAGTTCGATCCTCAGTCATTGGAAACTTCCGCTGAAGTTGTTGTCGAATTTGTCGTAAAATTCTTGTTTTAGGCTCGCACAGATATGAGCCTTACATGGTGTAAATTTCTCGATTGCCAAATACCAGTACTATACTCTTATCACTTCTTGAAATATTGATAAGTATATTCAATTTTTTTATATTGTTGTAATTATATGCTAGTTGCGCACAGTTTGGATTTGGAAGATTGAAAAACCTAGCTTTAGGGTTATTTGGAGCGTCTTCGATTTGAGCAGTTGGTTTTTTATCATTATGTGGATAATTATTGTTTATTGTGGTTATACATCGCGTTTTGTGTACCCGACTGATCAATTATATTGGTCTCCTCTTGTTTGTATGCACCTGTTGTTATGTTCTATGGTTACTGTAATTTTTGGCTGTTCATTTGATATATGTGCGAGATATTTTGGGCTTATATTTCTTTTTTTTTAATATATAATATCATTGATTCTCACATATACTGTTGTTCAGGTGATTTGTATACTGTGGACTTTCACTTTAGTAGGCTGAATATTTCTGTCGGATATGGCGACCTTTCAAAAACCTGAAAATGCTTTGAAGCGAGCTGAAGGTGACTTATATACTATGTTCCTTGTTTGCCAATATTGACACGTTTCAGATTTAATTTAATATTTCAATTTTTTTTGTCTATTTATTTTACTACAAACCTATTTCCATGTTTAAAAAGCTTTATCTAGTCTTACAAAATTTTAATTGTAGATTTACCTTTGCTTGTTTCACATGCTTTACTTCAATAAAGCCTTTTTGTTCCTGGATAAAACCTTTTTCGAACTTTGCAATAGGATTACACTTATTTTATTTTTATAAATGAAAATATGTCCGGGTGATAGTATAAAAGAGCTAGAAATACTTGAGCAAAATATTTTGTCTTGTTCCTGCATTTGTACATCTAAATTTTATAATTTTTGGATACAGAGTTGATCAATGTTGGGCAGCAGCAAGAAGCACTTCAGGCACTCCATAGTCTTATCACTTCAAAGAGACATCGAGCATGGCAAAAACCACTTGAGAGGATTATGTTTAAATATGTAGAACTTTGTGTTGACCTGCGGAGGGGAAGGTTTGCAAAGGATGGTCTAATCCAGTACAGGATAATATGCCAGCAAGTGAATGTTACCTCTTTGGAAGAGGTGATCAAGCACTTCATGCACTTGTCTACTGAGAAAGCCGAGCAGGCTCAGAGTCAGGCACTGGCCCTAGAAGAAGCCCTTGATGTGGAGGACCTTGAAGCTGATCAAAGGCCTGAGGATCTAATGCTTAGCTATGTCAGTGGAGAGAAAGGAAAGGATAGGTCTGACCGTGAGCTGGTGACCCCTTGGTTTAAGTTTTTGTGGGAGACCTACAGAAGTGTGCTGGAAATTTTGAGGAATAATTCAAAATTGGAGGCACTTTATGCGGTATGGTGTTTCCTTATCTAAATGGACTTTTTAGCAATATTGGATGATCTTTTTTTTTTCTTTTCTTTTGCATACACAGCATAGACCTACGTACATAGAATGCTGTCAGCTGGCCAGAGGAGTTTAGAAATTTGCAAAGATATATCTAGAAATATATATTATCATCAATCTCCCCAAACCTTGCATTATTTATTGCTCCAACATCAATAGCTAGAGAAGCATCATATCTGCAATTGCTTTTACGATGTTTTTCTTACGATTGCAAAGTAAATGTACTTTACACTAGTTTTGTAATTACTACATTACATGGTCTCAGTCTGAATATACTATAATCATAATTGGCTTTTGAAGTCAAGAGCTTTTGATGTTGTAAGTTAGTATTAGCGGAAACGAAGTTCAGGTCCAATTTGGTTGCAAAAATATATAATTATGAGTAACAGTAAAATAATAAGTAATGAAAAAAAAATAAATGACACACAATGATTTAAGTGATTTATTTTTTCAATGTGAAAAGTCTATTCTACTGACGATGATACACCGAAAATAACCCAACGCTCTGATACTACTTTGTTATAAGTTAACACTATTGGAAGCGAAGTTCGGGTCCAATTTAATTGAACAAATATATAATTGTGAATAATAGCAAAATAATAAACAATGAGAAAAAAGCATGACAATGTCCTAGAATGTTTGATTTTAAATATTGTTCAATTTGGCCCAAAACTTCAGGCCTAAAACTCATTATTAACTCTTAAACCCTCTACCTTACCTATATATATGTTGTTCGGGATATAGAGTAGAAGAGGAAGCTATCGACTGCCAATTTTTCAGTCAAAGAATCTTCAATTTTTTCTCTCAAATTTTGCATAGTAGATTATTAGAGAAGTCATGTAGTTAGCTCATTTGTATGGTAATATTTAATTAAATAGAAAATTTGTTAATTTATCTTGTCATATATTACTAGTAAATTAGAACGAGTTATATTCTGGGTGTATTTAGGTTTTGGTATATTTAGTAAAGCTTTCTGAATATTGGTGTTTGTATCTTTATTTGATTATTAGTAGATTTTTCTTATGTGTATCGTCGTCAGTGGAGTAGATTTTTCACATTTAAAAATTGAATCACTTAAATCATTGTGTGTCATTTATTTTTTCTCACTGTTTATTATTTTGCTATTACTCATAATTATATATTTGTGCAACCAAATTGGATCTGAACTTCGTTTTCACTAGTGTTAACTTATAACTTGTGATGTAGAAGAGAATTGGATTTTTTTTGGACTTTTAATTGTAGATAACGGCACATAGAGCATTCCAGTTCTGCAAGCAATACAAACGAGCAACAGAGTTTCGACGATTGTGTGAAATTATTAGAAACCATTTAGCTAATCTTAACAAATATAGAGATCAAAGAGATCGACCCGACCTTTCTGCACCAGAGAGCTTGCAGCTGTATCTTGATACAAGATTTGAGCAACTAAAGATTTCCACTGAGCTCGAACTCTGGCAGGTATCATGGATGATTTTGGCTAAATATTTCTACGGCGTGAGATGTTGATATCTGGTGGAGTGCATCTGTTTCTTATTATCTCTCTTTTCTTGCAGGAAGCTTTTCGATCCATTGAAGATATTCATGGATTAATGTGCTTGGTAAAGAAGACCCCTAAACCATCATTGATGGTGGTTTATTATGCCAAACTATCAGAAACCTTTTGGATATCAGCCAGTCATCTTTATCATGCTTATGCGTGGCTCAAGCTTTTCTTCCTTCAAAAAAGCTTTAACAAGAACTTAGGTCAAAAGGATCTGCAGTTGATAGCTTCATCAGTGGTATTGTCAGCACTTTCAGTGGGTCCTTATAATCACAAACGTGGAGCATCTCATTTTGAGCTTGAGAATGAAAAGGAGCGCAATTTGAGAGAGAAGTGGTACTGCATTTTAATCGTTTTCTTTCTTTCTGTTAGGATAAACGGAATATACAACCACACTTTTTCATCGTGTTGACAATGCGTTTGTGTTTTGTGACAGCTCTCACGGGCATCACTTCTGTCAGAATTGGTGAGTTCCAAGTGATTGGTTGTATTTCATTGTAATGTTAAAACTTTTTCTCATGATGACTACTATTAGGAAATGCTAAAATTTCATGGATTCTGTCTATTTAACTTCAGTAGCCAATTCATCAAATTTATTATTCTTTTATTGGACGTGATTGGGTCAAACTATACTATTTTAGCTATTTAATGAGGAAAATGTATTTTATATTAGTTCAGTTTCTGTTTTAGTTTGATTCTTTTTTCAGTCAACATCCAAAAATTAATTTTCAATATATTGCTTATCAGTGATGATATGGATACGATTAAGATGGTGATACAAGTGTTCTCAGAAGCATAAAACAACTTTTCCTATTGCTTGTAAATGCCTTCAACAGCCATTATTGTCGATTGAAAGAATTCATTGTCATGTGTATCCTCACTTGTTATTGTTGATTGAAATATTTGTTTGTCATGTGTATTCTCACACCATTTCTTGTTTTATTTTTAGGTCTCTAAAGGCGTCCTGAGCTGTGCCACCCAGGAAGTGAAAGATCTTTACCATCTTCTGGAGCATGAATTTCAACCTCTAGATCTTGCATCAATGATACAGCCACTACTGGTGAAGATCTCAAAATTAGGAGGCAAGTTGTCTTCTGCTTCTTCAGTTCCAGAAGTGCAACTGTCTCAGTACATTTCTTCCCTGGAAAAGCTCGCTACATTGAGGTTGCTCCAACAGGTGTTTAAAATTTGTGTTTGCTGTGGTTAATTTATTTTGGCTCAATTACAACTACCTCCTTCCTTGTTAACTAAAATAACAAAAATACCATTCAGGTTTAGAAAATAACAATTACATCCTTGTGGTGACTTTCTTAGACTTTTTAAGGAGGTGGTTGCAACCAAAAAAAAGAAAAGAAAAGAAAAGAAAGAAGAGGATAAAATTGACATATCTAAGGGAGGATATTGTAATAGAGCAATAACTTAGGGGCTGTAATTATCAATTTTTCAAAGCTGATGGTTTTTAAAAAAAAAAAAAACCTCATCCGATTCGTTGTAATCTTCCCCTTTATTTTTAATGTAGCATACTTTGAATTGACTTTTCCTGGTTAATTTTTTTTTCTCTTTCTGGATGTTCTCAGGTTTCTCATGTGTATCAGACAATGACCATTGAGAATTTATCTCAGATGATTCCATTCTATGATTTTACTGTTGTGGAGAAGATTTCAGTTGATGCCGTTGAGCATAATTTTGTGGCCATGAAAGTAGATCATATTAAGGGTGTTGTGCTGTTTGGTAATATGGTAAGTTTTTTCCTACAGTTGGTTTGATTGTTTTTATATTGGCCTTTTCCTTGGATGCTTTCACTAAGTGCAGTCAATTTGATTGTCTATCAATATTTCTGCACATGGCATGGTACTGTGTGCAGAAATATTGATAGGAATCATAGCCTTCTCACTTTTTAATCAATGTTGTTTGCATGTATGCACTGGGCCAATATTATTGTTGATTGGGTTTACTACTCTACTTCAGGGTATTGAGTCTGATGGGCTCCGGGATCACTTGAGAATCCTTGCTGAGGTCTTAAATAAAGGAAGAAGCATGATATACCCTCCTCCAAAGAAATCATCAAAATTAGGTGAAGTGCTGCCTTCCTTGGCAGACGTGGTTGATAAAGAGCATAAAAGGCTTCTTGCTAGGAAATCAATTATTGAGAAAAGGAAAGAGGAACAGGAGCGTCAACTTTTGGAAATGGTATGCCTCTCAAATATTGACTATGTTGTCTGCTGTATTGTCACTACTGTTATCTTAAAAAAATGGACCTTGCATTTTATGAAGGAACGTGAAGAGGAATCAAGGAGGCTTAAACTTCAGAAGATAACTGAGGAGGCAGAGCAGAAGAGGCTTGCAAGTGAGTATGAACAGAGGAAGAGTCAACGAATCCTGAAGGAAATAGAAGAGCGGGAGTTAGAAGAAGCACAGGCAATGCTTCAGGAAGCAAGGAGCAAGAAGAAGGGAAAGAAGCCAATTTTGGAGGGGGTGAGTCATAATTGAGACTTATTCTATAATGAATTTTTCTGGAAGTTACATATTGGCAATCTACTCTCTTTGCAGGAAAAAGTGACAAAGCAGACATTAATGGAGCTTGCATTGACTGAACAACTCAGGGAGAGACAGGAAATGGAAAAGAAATTGCAAAAACTTGCTAAGACTATGGATTATCTGGAAAGAGCAAAGAGAGAAGAGTCTGCTCCCCTTATTGAAGCTGCTTATCAACGACGCTTATTGGAAGAAAGGGTGCTTCATGAACGTGAACAACAGGTAAATTTGGATCTTTTCTCATGTTTTTCTTAATGTTAAAAATTTCTAAATGAAATGATTTGACTTCAGCAATTTTTTTGCCGTTGTTATATGCTCAAGCTATTCCTTCTAGCTGCCCCTGCAATTTTTTCCATTTCTGTTCTTCCCTTTCTTTAGTTCCGTTTTATCTTTTGAACTATTCTGCTATTGTATATCAGATGCATTTATGTTTTTATCAAGGTTCTTAGTTCTGATTTTTTATTTTAATTCCTTTTCTGTGCTGCAGCTGGAAATTGAGTTGAGCCAGCAGCGTCATGAAGGGGATTTGAAGGAGAAGAAAAGGATGGCACGTATGCTGGATAACAAGGTTAGTTTTTGTTTACATCCCCTCGATGTAAGATGGTTCTAGCATTAAGTTATTTACATCTATTCACATTTTTATTTTCTTTCTATTTCTGTAGAGCATATTCCAAAAAAGAGTGACGAGTCATCGCCAAGAAGAATTTGACAGAAGAAGAGCAGAGAGGGAGGATCAAATCAGGCAAATGAGGGAGGCTCGTAAAAAGGACAGAGATATTACGAGAAAGAAGATATTTTATGTGAGATCTGAAGAAGAGAAACAGAGAAAGCTTCGTGAAGAGGAGGAAGCTCGCAAGCAAGAAGGTATAACTTTGTGTAGAAACTGTGTGGTCTTTTTGAGAACCTAGTATTTTTTTCTTGCTGAGTTTGGTATATGGGTAATGTTATATTGTTAGTTTCTTGTACTTTATTTCTCTTCTCTTTATCTGATTTTTTTGGCTAACGTGTCTTATTATCTGAATTAAACACATAATACATTGTATTTCTATATTTACTAATTTTATCTACATTTTGGAACATACAGAGGCTGAACAGCGAAAGAAGGAAGAGGCTGAAAGAAGGGCAAAACTGGATGAAATTGCTGAAAAGCAGAGGCAAAGGGAGCAGGAACTAGAAGAAAAGGAAAGACAGAGGAGAGAGGCATTGTTGGGAAGGTCTGCTGACAGCCTTTCTAGGCCTGTTGACGATCCTGGTGCTCGTTCAACTGGAAGGTACGTTCCTAGGTTCCAGCGACAGAGTGCTGAAGCTGCTGCACAGGCCCCACCACCTGAGCCTATTCATTGGGGAAGCAGGCCAGATGATCGTCCACCCCCAGCCAGTGACAGGTGGCACAGTGATGACCGTAGATCCTCATATGATGGTGGTGGTGGTTCAAGATCAACTTGGTCGTCATCCAGGAACCGTTGACAAGGTTCTAAATGCTAATCTTATAGGAGCTGTTTTGCTTTAAATACTTGAAAGTGGAAACCTGGTGGAGGCGGTGCTTGTTATATATTGCTTTCCCAGTTTTCCTTTTTCTTTTTAAGTTTTCTTCTGGTAGATGATCCTTGTAACTTTGACGACCTACGACTGAGTCATTTTTTTATTCCTCATTTTCATTGTGGATTTCAGCGACTTAATTCTAAAAAATGTTCTATATATGTTATAAAATAAGTTTTTTTTGCTCAAAGCAATCCTTCTATGTAACTAACTATTAAAAATCCCAAACATCAGTAACAGCTTTCTTCATAAAGCAAACAGAGGCCTGTCTGGTAATAGAAGAAGCATTCCCACCATCAATCATCAGCTTTCCCTCATTGTCTTTAGGTTTTCAGTCTCCACGTTGCCAAATTGAATGCTCTTCCCCACAAAGCCAGTGTACATGTTCATCTCACAATGCATTATATAACGCGTGATGAGACCACAACAATAGCAAGGATTAGGAAGTGAATTTAACTAGGATCTGTTTGAGCATAAATGAGCAAGCACACAAGATTACACATCACTCAACTCTAACAGATTGCGTAGTACCACTACCAAAGAAAGTTTTACAGAGGCTAGAGTACAATATCAGTAGGATAAGGTATAGGAGGCAAAGATAAATGGAGAGATAGGTCCTTTTCTTCTCTCTGTCTTGTTCCCTCCTATTGTCTGTGTTGTCTGGGATGTTCATTTTCTTCTTTTGTACTGGGATGTTCATTTTCTTCTTTTGTACGGATCAGAAACTTGGTTTCGATCAAAGTTGTTATTGTATAATGGCTTAAGTTGAACAAGTTAATTACCGTATTCTTATTCATGGAAATATATGATTTTTTTTCTTCAATTGAAAGTATGAAATTTGAACAACTCGTTTTTTATAATATAATTTTTCTTGGCTACAATTTTGTAACATAAGTTTGATTCATGTCATCACATATTGACAATGTTAAAAATTCATAAAATTACTTACGGTAAGAAGAATATGTATAGGACTCATTATGAAACTATAGTACAGGTATTTTATTAAATTCAGGAAAAAATTGTCAATATTTTATAGAGAAATAAAAAATGCTTGGTCTATTTTACAATTTGCATTGTCAAAAACTTACATTATACAAAACAATTTTTTTAAAAATAAAATATGCTTTATATTACAAAAAGTTTTTTTTAATTAAATAATCTCCAGGTTACAAATTGTTCAGAAAATGTATTTTCGCGGGTAAAATAACTCAGATTTGGGCCTGTAATGAATAATTAATAGGCCCAACAGCTGCCTAATAGATTCAGGTGATCCGTTCCCAATCCTTTGAGAGTTGGTCGCAAGCAATTCAGGTTACCGATCCACGATCCACTCCCGTTTGCTCTAAAACTTCTGCGTCTCTCTAATATTTGCAATGTTCTTCACCCTTTCAGTCTAGGTAGCTGAAAATGAGTGCACGAGCTCTGCGATTGGCCAACTATTTCAGATTCTCTGCTCCTATCTCACCCATCTACTCCCATGGTATGTGTTCGTATAGCTGCGTATTAATGTCTATGTTTATCAGTTGATAAAACTCTTGTTTGAAAATAGCTATTTATTAGTTTCTTTGGATTTATCTCTAATGTATCCTTTAGTACACATTTTTCTTTAGATGTTTATTGGAACTGAGACGGTTTTGCATGTTAATTTGTTTTAAAATTTTGGACAAGTGAGGGGATCATCATTTGTTTAAGGGTTTTAATAAGAGTTTCTGTTCTAGATATTTTAATTCTGAATGGGAATATTTTACGGCAAGTACTAAACTTATTCTAAAAATGATATTTATATTTTTTACTTATTTTTGGTGATATTTTAGTTATCTTGTTATTAAAAATTTAAAGCATAAGGACAAATGATTATTTTTATTTATTTATTTTTTTATTTAATTTTTTTAAGTTGTTATGTTACAATTTATTCAAGATAAAACAGTTTTTATCTAATGTAATTAAAAAAATAAAAAATAAATGAAATGGAAAAGAATTAATTTTGTCATTATAGGGTCACTGTTTAATAATAATAGGATTAAACTGTTACAAAAAATAAATACAAAATTAAAATATCATTTTTGTAATAAATAAATGATCTTGACGGGTGTTAATATATTTAGTTTTTTTTTTCTTCTAATGTGTAGTAGGAAATGTGCTAAAAGGCTCAAAATTATGGTGTTCCACCGAGTCAGTTGAAGGTGAAAATGAAGATGGGAAGAGTGACAAGGAGAGAGTACAATTTCATGATTTTCTTGGTAAGAAGGGAGATGTTGCACAGCCCCATGGTGTGGATCCGAGGAGAGGCTGGGATTTTCGTGGTGTTCATAAGGTATATATCATGAGTCTTTTATGAAGATTAGTCAAGGTATGTGATAACAGGGCATTGAAAATTTTCTTTTATATTGAATTACTGCCAATTCTTTGACATTTGGCGCTGCATTTCAAACCTTAATGCGCCTAATGTTGAAAATGAAGTCCTAAACTTGTGTTGTGGTGACTGGTGACATCCAACAAGAATTAGATATTCAGCTCGATCTTTGCATTTTTCATGAAACATAGTAAAGACATGGAGACTATTTTTATTTCACTTTTATTTTGAGTGGTAAATTGATGGGTTAGTAAGTTTTCATGTGTTTTCTGTCTGAGGTTTTGGCCTGCCCCTGGTGAACTTGTACAGGCAATTATTTGTGGAAGAGTTGGGCAAGCACCTGTGCAGAAATTCTTGAGGAATGGTCAAACTACAATAATCTTTACGGTTGGAACAGGAGGCATGTTTGACCAAAGAATAACTGGAGCAACTGGCTTGCCAAAACCTGCACAATGGCATCGAATTTCTGTGCACAATGATGCACTTGGAGCCTTTGCAGTTCATAAAATTGTTAAGAAGTAAATATCCATTTCCCACACCACTTATAATCAAATTGAAATTTATGTGTATTCGTTTTCTAATATCTGAAGTTGAATGCAGCTCTCCAGTTTATGTTGAGGGTGACATTGAAACTAGGGTTTACAATGACAACATAAGTGGCGAAGTTAAATATATTCCAGAGATACGTGTACGCCATGATGGTATTTCATACAATATCCATTTATTTCTTAATGTTCTTATTTATATATATATTACATATTATTTTTTTCCAAAAGATTTTCTACAATGCATTGAATTTCTTTTGGGCATATTTTTTATAAATTTGCCACAGCATGTCTATGTTCTAGTTTATCTCTCTTAAAATAAGTTCGGACATAAAGAGGTTATTGACTATAGTAGAGTAGGATAGATTAATCAAGTTCACAAGGTTTTTATGATTTTGCCACAGCATATCTATTCTCTAGTGTATCTCACTTAAAACAAGATTGGACATAACGAGGTTATTGACTGTAGCAGAGTAGGATAGATTAGTCAAAGTTCATAAGATTTAACCTGTTCTCCATTCAGATGCACACTTTTTTTTATCCTTTATCACAGCTAAAGTTCTGCACAGTGGATATTGGGGTAGAAGATAAACTTGTTCTTTCTCAACTAGATGTGTAAATCTCAAAAGAGTTAGGGAAAAGGGAAGATACTTATTTTATTTAGATAGATTATTTGAATGGCCTAAAACTTGATTTTCACATGAAGTTCTGTCATGCCCTATGAAGTTATTACCACTGTCCAAGTGATGCCTGTAGGTAGGATCCGCCTATTAAAGACTGGAGAAAGTATCAGCAATGAATCCTTGGAGGAGCTGTGTAAGTTATCGTTTCTTCTTTAAACATGCTGGCTCTTTTGATTACAAAGAGACATCTGATCTGAATGCTTGATAAATTATTCATCTATTTGGTGAATCTGGTAATTTGTTGTATTGATTTTAGAAAAGATCATAGAAAAAATATAAATTTTATATTTAATAACAGTAATACAAGTTCATTACCATCCCTCTTACATTTTGTGTGTTAATTAATGTGCTTGCAGGAGAAGATTGTTTTAGCTAAGAGTCAACTAGCACATTGTGGAAATCTTGTCCTCAGAAAAGGAGTGCCATTATGTAAGAAACATGCTTAATTTTAGGTAGTGACTGCTGTAACCTTGTCGAAGCAAATGCTTAAATCTCTTCATGTGACCCTTATTGTTTGTAAGTAAAAGGGTATGGCATCTAACCAATTTTCCAGTACCTCTTTAGGTTTTTACCCACTTATCCCCTTTTTCTCTCCCTTTTTGCGGCTGAGAGTTTTATTTAGAAGAAATTGAGCTCTCTTTGGTTCTGTTAACATGTTTTCATGGTTGTATTAATATCTACTTATAATGAGCAGGATCTAGCACAAGAGAAAGTAAAAATGGCTACAACTGCATTTGTTTTGCAAGAGTTCTTGAAACATTTTGTATTAAGAAAAAATTAGACAGTAGGAATGCTAGGAATGTTCTAGAAGGTCCATCAGACTAGAGTTTGCCTTGGCTGAATTTATTCAGGGGGAGAAAAGGTTTTGCTTTTTCATTGCAGGATAAGCAAGCCCTGAATTTTATAATAGTATATATATGTATTCTACTATGTGAATAACTGCGACAAATGGGTACCTAGGTTGCCTATATTCTATAAAGCAATTTGGTACGCATAACATACTAGTGCTTTTTCTGTCTGTTATTTCCACAATTCATTCGGGACATCATGTGATTTTTGTTTTATATACTTTCGGTTGATAATTTCGGTATGGATCTGGAGAATTTGGTTATTCAAAGGAACAGGTGGTGTTTAATTCTGTTGCTCGTCTCTGAAATGCCAAACTTTTGGGTTTGAGGATTTTTCTTTCATAATGTGGTTAGGAAATTGAGTTTTTTTTTAATGGTACAATGGTACTATCACCAACACTTTTCAGTGAGGTGGATGCATTATTTCATTGAACTTGAATCAGTACAGATGCTCTTAAGTCTTAAATCTTAATGCTTTGGGACCTTGGGCTTTCCGCGGTTAGTAGGAAATGAAATGGGCATAAAGTACAGACAATAGTAATTAATATATTAAGCTATATGCAGATTGGTTAATGTCTTGTACTTAAGTCTATCAGATTATCAGATATTAGGAAAATATGTATGCTTGTTCATTTGAAAGCTTATCCCTTCATCCCAGATTAATGCTTCTTCGGTAAGTTAATAGTTTGATATTTATTAATTTTTTAATGTTTTAAAGCTTTCATATTTATGTAATGTTTCAAGAATACATAAATTAATTCAAAAAAGTTTATCAAACTTCCAACTACATTACGTTGCCTTTTCTCCATCGTAGTTGCCACTCCAGATCTTGCTCTCAGTTTTTCCGTTCTCCACCCATCTCATTTCATCTCCCCCATCCATTCTCTCCACCTTTCTGATCTTCCATCTCGACCACCCATCCACCACACTATCGGCCCGCACGTTACTAGTCCCATTGTCGATCTCATCAAACCCACTGTTGCAAGCTTCCTTTGAGTTTCTCTCTGAATGTGAACTTTCATCCTAGATCATTCTAGTGGTCTTGCTTTCTCTCTAGAGTTTTTGAATGGATTTGTTTCCTTTGTATTTGGTGTTTTTGTTGTTGCTATCATAGATGAGGATGATAATTAGAGTTCTTGTGGGGATTGCAACACTCCAGTGATTATTTTACTTGTTTGCAGTTTTTTGTTTTGTTTTCGTTTGTTTCTCTTCTTTATTGTATTCTGATTGTTGAGATGATGTTTTTCTTCACTCTTTTATCGTGTGGACACCTGAATAACTAAAAAAGTGATGATATTTTGGACTAGTGATTCTCCCGTAAACATCACTTTGGTGTCTTGGTGTAGGGAATTAGGTTTGGGTAGGGAGGACATTCAATCCCCTTTTCTTCAAATGACATCGCCTTAATTTTCCAATTTTATGTTCTTTAATGTTCCCCCCGTTCCCCAAGATAAAAAAATTAAAATAAAGTTGCTGTATGTCTCAACAAGATCGTAGTTTTTCTCTTTTGGAACCTTTGATGTATAAAGATACGAATCAAGACAGGTCTAGATTCATATCTTTATAGATGCTTTATGACATTTGTTAAAAACTTAAAATTAACAGATCAGTGGATTGTGTTTCTGTCTCGTGGGGTCAAGGAATATTGAACTTTTTTCTCTCTCAGAGTAATGGTTATAGCTCATTTGCTCCATTTTATTACAGGGAATTAGTCTAATTTCGCCAAGTTTATTTACTTAATAACTATTAATTATGAATTGTAATTTTTTAAAGATTTAATCACGTTTTTTATTTTTTAATATATATTTAAAAATATATTTAATTTTTAAAAAATTAAACGTTAACTTATTTTTTACTTTATCATATTATTTAAAATATTAATATTAATATTAATTTTTAAATATTTAATAAATATTTTTAAGTAAAATAAAAAAATAGAAATAAGAATAAATAAAATTTAATTTATTGTATGTTTTATTATTAAAATTGTATTTTTTATGTAATTATATGTATATAAAATAATAATATTAATAGATGTTCGATTTCGATTAACTATAATTTCGATATTGTAATAAACATTTTCATTTCATGCTTTTTTAGTTACGGTTAATTTTGAAAAAAAATTATTAATTTTTTATGGATAACTACAATTTCAATTATACACGATTAAAATGCTTGTCGCTTACATTATTCTTGTCAAACAATGTTAAAGTTTACCCTACCATCAAGATATATCACTTGACAATTTGCTTATATTGTTTCTCAACTTGCACATGAGAATCTAAGTATTACGGTCTTCATTAGTACTCTTAATTGTTTGTTCTTAATGGACCTTCAAACATCTATTATTAAATCAAGGCCACTTTAGGAAATGGAAACCCAAGTGGCGCCTTAAGCTCTAAACAAGGAAAGTGGGGTTGTTATGCCAAAACTTTTCAAATCCACTTTTTCCTGAATATGGTTGATCTATACGAATCAGTATAGAACAATTCATAGTACGGCTTCTATTCTATGTTTCAAATCTTTGATTTTTTTTGTCGCTAATTGGCTTTTTAAAAATGAAATCTTATAATTGTGACCTAATTATTTTAAGTGTCAAGATAAAGATGAATAAACTAGACAATTACTTATTATTTAACAGACATGTGTCTAGTACTAGGATGATAGGAAGTTTGTGTCTTTTGACCATACTCCCCAGTTTTATTTTCATATTTAGTAACAGTGATTGTCTAATTGTTATTATTATTGATTTGAGCATATTTGGTTCCCTCTGATTGCTGTATGATTGGGATGATAGGTACAGGCAAATATTACTTTAGCAGCATCAAATTCTGTGGGTGTGTACAATATGTTGTTAGAAAAAAAACTAGTTGAAACTAGCTAATGAGCTTCAAGATTTATGGGGTGTCATAAAACTTTAGTATTTATTATTTAAGTCCATTTTGGTCGGGCAGTATACCCTGAATAGTATTTTCAAATCTTCAATGAAATTGAGGCACTGACAGGTGTTTTGCCACTATATTTAGTTATTTACTCATTACTATTCCAATGATTGTATTCACCAGTAACTTCCTTGGTTTTGTATAAATAGATAGACACCTAATTAAGGAGCTAGCATGCCCTGCTCTTGTATGATATATGTATATATCTTCTCTTTGTTAGATGAGAATGAAGATAGTTATTATCTTTTCCTTGCTTATTTTGGGTGTTCATGTTTCTGCTTTTAGTTCTTGCCCAAAATGTGGTACTCTTGAAGTTCCTTACCCTCTTAGTACAAATGATAACTGTGGGAACTCTAGGTACAAGATTTACTGCAATAATGACACCCTTCAGTTCATGTCTGTTGAAGGGTTTTACTATGAGATACTCAGCATTAACCTAGCTGCAAGTAAGCTCATTATAAGACCATCTTTGATGCAGAAAGGCACATGTTATTCTTCCGATTTCTCTTCTGAAGGCTTAAAGATTGATGAGAACTCACCCTTTAATATCTCTACACACAACACTGTCATGTTGTTTAATTGTTCTGACGGTCTGCTTCACTCTCCTCTGAA
The DNA here is from genome assembly GCA_030763125.1 of Hippophae gyantsensis. NCBI lineage: Eukaryota > Viridiplantae > Streptophyta > Magnoliopsida > Rosales > Elaeagnaceae > Hippophae > Hippophae gyantsensis. Next base: position 12,437,301 of record CM061037.1, on the reverse strand, counting down.
TTGTTCTTCAAACAGCTTTTGTACGCAGTTTGAGGAAAAGATGGAGGAGGGAAGTGGATGTCAGGGTACACTTTGCTGTCATTACTTAAAAGATTCAAGCATGACTTCTCATATGATTAGGGTTAGGGTTGGAGGTTGTACTGCTTATACTTCCGTGGTTGATATGCAGCCTGAAGATCCTGTTGATAAGTGGAACTATGGCGTTGAGCTACAATGGTTGCCTCCTAACTGAGCTCAGTTTGCCCTAGGGAACACACATGATTAAGTCTAGCAGCATTTTTTAACTACAAATTTCTTGTTGAAAATTAGGTCATGCATGTTTGTGTTGTTGTGATGTTTTGCGGCGTGTGTCTAGAAGTTGTAAACCCTTTAATGATTTGGTGTGTTCCTTCTAAAATTAAATAAAAAGTATTTTGTGCTACATATAAAATTCTTCTTTTTGCCCCTTCTTATTTTTGAATTTGTACCTATATAAATTTTAAGAAAAAACCTCCAAAGAGGTTACATTATACCTTACTATATCTAAAATAAAAGATGAAAAACAATCGTTTCAAAACACACCCTTTACCAACATTATTGCATGTGCAATCACTCTATGAGCAATCAAATTCATTTTCTTGAGTTTATATTTGAGTTTGTATTGGAATATAAACTCCTGATGTTGTTTCATCTTCCATATTTTCTCAACAAAGACGCTATCATGATCAAAATAATTTTTAGATTTATTAAATAAACTAATTGTATTCACATAATTAGATTAAAAAACAACATTAAAGTAAATAGAATGAATACATCAATATTAATTTTGGTCCAACCCTCTCTAGGTTTCTCCCATGCCCTATTTAAACAAGTCCTAAGATTATCACCAAGGATTTCAATTTTATTTATAGCTTGAATTTTAAAAACTCATCTATCAATTTATTAACCTAAACAAGAATGTTGAGTATATTTTTTACTCTTACTATAGATTATATCGTTTCGATTATGGTTCGATTATGGCATATAGTTCAAGTTAAGAAACAAAAAAGAGTAACATCTTTAAGAGAGAAAGATGATCTCATATAAATCTAAATTTCAACTAAAGACAGATTCAGACATTTAGAGAAAATGATTATGAAAAATTGAAAGTTTTCATACCTCTTGAACTTTATCACATTTTCAAAGAACATGTGAAACATCCTTTAGAAAAGAGGAAAACATAACACCCTGGGTTGTCTTATTCCTTCCTCTGCAGCATATAGACTGAAAGCACTAGAAAATTAGGGATAAAAGCTTCTCTTTTGAATTTGGGATGAAAACTAAGAAATAATTTGGTTACTTACGTGGCTTAGCCCTTTACAATACTTGAACTATAAATTAAGGGTGGCTATCCAAGACACAAGATTACACTAATACAAACATGATTGTGATACGACCAAAATATAAATAAATTAGAATTTATCATTAATTATTTTTATAAATTTCATAACATTTTTTACTTTCATAAATAATATACAGGTAAAAAATTTATATAGATTTTTTTATTGTGACAATCAACATGTGTTTAGAAATAAGACTGATGCAATTATCACTCTTTTGTAAATAGTATAAATTTATGTTTAAACTTTTTTTTAAAAAATAATTGGAGATAAAAATATGATATTTATAAATGGGTGAGACTAGGGCTCATACCACTAAAACCATAACATACCTATGATGTGGCACCTTAAGGGAATGAAGCTAAAAATAATTGTTACTTTGAAAGCTTTAAAAGTCACAATGAGAACTGAGAAGGCTGTAATTGTTCATTTGTTTACCGTTAACTTAAGCTGCTTTGCATTCCAGAACATCAATATTATATTCCTTTACCCTCGTAAAGATTTATTATTATTTTTTTTTGCTAAAACTTTTTTTATATGTAACAGTTATTTGATGAAATGGTATAAATTCAAAATATCAAGAATTCTATTTTTTTTTTATTTGGACAAGAACGAGGGATTAAATTTTCACATATAATGGGTCCTTTTACTTTAGACAATACCTTATACCACTTTTAAGAGGTTTCCTGTGGACTCTATATATAGAGCAGCTGGTACTAGTGGCTTTAAAATTCAGAGAGATGGGCTGTAGAAGTCATAAGTTGTTTTGTTTAGAACCTAAATTTTAAAACGTGTTTTTTATTCTTTTAATTTGAAAAAAAATATATCGATTAAAAATAAATAATATTATTTTAATAATTTCGTTAATAAAATATTTTTTTATCAAAGTTACTGAAAAATGATAAAACATAAGCCATTAATAAGCATAAAAATAAAATTTAGTATAAAATTATTTAAAAAAAAATCAATTATAATAATATTTTAACAAAAAAAAATTATTTATATACATATAACATTATTTTCTAGTTTTCCTTCTGGTTAAATAAAATCTCTAAAACTTTGTTTTCTTTGTTGATCATGTGGTTTTTATTTTCCTCGAGCTTGCAGGTTTTGGGCTGTTTGAGTTGTGGTTTAGATGTGTTTCTTTAAATGTCTCTAAGAATGTTGAACTTCAAATACTTTCGGATGTTGAACATTATCAGGTAAAGTTTGAAACTTATTCTTGCACATAAATCATTGAGTCAATTTTGCAAACCAATATTACAGATAGGAGTTGGTCGGCTGAAAGAGCTAGCTATTAAAGCTCAAACTTTGATTTGGAGTTTTCCTTCATGTTCTGCAGTGTTTGATTTGGAGAATCATCTTCAAACTTTGATATGTATTTCAAGATTGAACTTCCTACCTGATATATCTTTGAATTTGGATTATTAATGACATTTCTTCTTCTTCTTTTTTTGAAAAAAAAAACTAAAGCTTCAAGAATTTTTTTATGTCAGATCTTAATGCTACATCGCTTAAATATCGAGTTTCTGAGGTTGTAAATCTAAATTTTCTGAGGTTGTATGATTGAAACCTATTTTAGGCTATTTTTTTAGTACATCGACAGTCATAAATTTTTAGATATATATTTAAGTGTCAAAAACACTTATTTTTCTTATATGTATTCTAAAAATTTATACCAAATTAAAATGTTAAAACACCTACACACATGTTTATGTTAAGTAGCTTGGATATGGGCACCTTACAAAAAGATGAAAAGTCTATGTATAACTGTTGGTCAACTAACATGAACCAAAAGTTGAAACAATAAATGGGTTGGTGCCGAAAGAAAGAAAAGAAAAGAAAAAGTGGAAAAGAAACATTCAGAAATGGTAGGCGCTGAAAGAAAAAAAAAAGCCAACAATGTTAGTTGCGTGAAGGATTCATTTCCTTCTATAAAAGGCCTTAGCCTTAATCTCAATATACAACAGAAGCGGAAGAAAAGGAAAGGAAACAGAGAATTTTCTGAGAGAGATTTTGAGAGAGAAATTAAGAGAGCCAATTTGTGAAGTTTTATCCACAAATTGAAGATACATATTTGTTGTATTTTTGTGAGAGATCCACCTGAAGGTGAAGTGTGTAATCTCATCTTATTATAGTGGAAGTTTAAGTGGCCTACGGGTCCCGTGGTTGTTACTTTCATTTTGAAAGGTTTTTCCACGCTAAAATCTTGGTGTCATTTTTATTCTATCTTGATTTGGGAAATTATCCTGGGTGTGTGGAATTTATTTCTTTAAAACCATCCATTTTCTCAACAAAGTGGTATCAGAGCCTTGATTTTATTCAGGAAGATACTATTCTGTCGACAGGTACTATTTACATATACGGTATTATTTTGTCGGCGGGTACTATTCACAGAATACGGCACTATATATAATACTATTCATACGTACTGTTCACATAGTACTATTGAAGGCACTATTTATCGGCATTATTCATCGTCAGAAACCAAGCTCGGCGAAACCAGTTGACAGACGATTCAAATGAAGGAGAGCACAGGCAATATGATAAAGTTGACCGCATTTAATTATGCAATTTGGAAGCCGAAGATGGAGGATCTTTTATACATTAAAGATCTATGGAAGCCAATTATAATGCCAAAGGAGAAAGAAGTAACCGGTGTAGACATTGAATGGGCCATTCTGAACCGAAAGTGTGCTGCTCAAATTAGACAATGGATCGACAAGAGCATTTTTCAAAATTTTGCTAATGAACACGATGCTTACGTTCTTTTGCAAAAGTTGGAGAAAATGTATGCAAGGATAACCGCACAGAATAAAGTTAATCTGATGCGACGATTAGTCAATTTGAAGTATAAAGACGGAAGCAGCGTATCAGAACATATGAGTGAGTTTCAAGGCATTGTAGATCAACCCAACTCTATGAAGATGATTGTAGATGACGAGCTACAAGCGTTGTTGATGTTGAGTTCTCTACCAAAAAGTTAGGATACTCTAGTTGTGTTAGTTAGCAACTCAGCTCCTGACGGTAAGCTTACCATGGATATGGTAAAAGACAGAATGTTAAACGAAGAGTCTCGACGAAAAGATGAAGGATATACTCCTGACACTGAAGCGTTTGTCATGCAGAAACAAGGCAAGCAAGAATGGCACGGGAGAAGTAAAAGTAGAAATCCCTGTAACCAAAGTCAACAAAAGCAGTTTCAAGAAAAAAGTGCTTTTAAGAAGCACATGTGAAGGATTATGAGCAACCTTATGATTCTAATGCTGTAAATAATGATAGTATTGCAGGTAGTACAAGGGCTGATCATGTTGTTGTTGATGCGGGGTAGTACAATATTGAGTACGTAGTGCACATTCAAGTGAAGGTGCTAAAGACTTTGAGTGTGATCGTACAAGTGAGGATGCTGAAGTACTATCATCTAAAGGAGAAAATCAGTACCCATGTGCTTTGTTAGCTCATACAATGTAGTTAGAATAAAAGTTTGTTACAAGTTTTATAGTGACAATGATGTATTTCAATTCCAAATGTAATTCAATTCCTATAAATGTATTCAGCTTTATAGATTGTATTAGTTACATTTTACTTGCTCAACAAGATTACAAACCACTATAAATACATGTAATGTTACAAGAAATCTAATACAATCAATTACAAGCATTTTCTAGCTTCTTCATTTCTCTCTTCTCCATGTCTTCTATTTCTCTTAAGCTCTTATCTTTGAATCACAAAAAAAACATGGATAATCTAAGTATTAGGATAGGGAAAAAATATCATAGGGATTTTTTTTTTAATAAAAGTGTTGTTTAGTACTCTAACATTAAAAATGTATTACTTACTTATTTTATTTATAAAAAAAGTATTCATTAGTCATTTTACTTATAAATAATGAGATATAAAAAGATTTTTATTGATAAAAAATTTAAACATATATTAGCAAAGATATTTTTGTTATTTATTCATATCAATTCAAAAAAATTTCAAATAAAACTGACGAGGATATATTATCATCTTTATCCTTATCCTAAAATATCTCTTATAATTTTATTTTTTTAAAAAAAAATTCAAAATTACTAAATGTTTATTTTTGGTATCATTTTTTATAAATAAATGAACTAAATGTCACATTTTTGTAATAATCAATGTGATATTTCATCCGTTGAAATAACATCGTGTATGTTCATACATGTTGAGTTTTTATTTAATTAATAGCACATTTATACATTCATTTATATTGGGTGGGATACGAATCTAATTTCTTTTAAAATTCACTTAAAATATATGTCAATGTAATTGTAATAAAAAATAATTTATCTATATTCTCAAGTTTTACTTGTGTGTTTTGATTGTTTTCTTTTTTACATTTATTAGTTTTGTTATGAATAAAAATATACCGGGTATAGGAATAATTACATGAATATTTTGACCTATGCTCAAATTAAATATTGAACCAAATTACCGCATAAACTATAGTATGGTGAAGACTGCCTATACTCTATGGACCACTCACTCCATTAGTACTAGTACAAGAGCCTTCAGAAGAATCGTTTGGTCTAAAAAGTGAGAAAAACAATATAAATGGCAACATGCCAAGTCGACACAGCCTAATTTGTAAGAAACAAACAGAAATATGCGGTGCACAACTGCAGATTAATCACATGACACTGATTAATACAAGAAATATAAATTGCATTTAATTTTTCTTGATATTAATACAAGAAAAATTCCAAATTGACATCCTTTAATTATTTTGTTTTGCATCATAATAATTATAGAAATAAAGTATTATGAAGAAAATTAAAGGGATATATATGGCTGGAATGATTATGTTAATAATTATAACTATAATTATATTGTATTAATTTTAAATACATTTAATTAATAAAAGTAAGGGAGAAAATTAATGAGTATCATTTTCTTTTCATTTAAACCACACTTTTTATTTTTTTTTAACATTTATTTAAAATATATTTAGTTTAAAAAATAAGTATTAACATAATTTTTATTCTATTATATTTAAAAATTGACATTAAAATATATGTTTTTAAGTAAAATAAGAAAAATAATATTTAATCTAATTATTTTATTATTAAAATTATATTTTTTTACATAATTATATGTATATAAAAATAATATTATTATATGTTTTGTTTCAATTAATTAAGTTTTAATATTTTAATAATCTTTTTTACCTCACCTCTTAAAGATTAAAAATATTTTTCAAAATAATTTAAATTTTTACAAATAATCGTAATTTTAATTAATCACATTTAAAATTTAAAATATACATCCTACATTTAAAATTTATCTATTCGTATTTTTTAAAATACTGAAGCGGTGAAAAAGTTTACTGCTTTTCTCTGCAGAAATGAAAGGTGAGAAATTGATCTATTCGTATTTTTGAAAGTACTGAAGCTCATTACATAAACTGATGACATAATAAGTATCATTCTGATCAACTTACTGGACACGTATACCAAATTTTGATCGAATTGATGCCTTAGATGTCCTTATCATGTTGTCATTTCTCAAAAACTGATAAACAAGGTGTTGTCATATTGACGATAACTAGTCTGGACCATTTTCCATGTAATTAATGTTATATATAGGTCTATATATACATGTGGACTATTAGTTTCCAAACCGTGTCAAATATAAGTATTTGTTAATACTTGAAATTGCAACAAGTGAGAGCTTTGAGCTCTTGCTTGAAGATTGCTAGCTTTGCACACATTTTATCATAACTTTTTGCCTACTGTTTTTTAGGTTATGCATGTGTCCAATTGATGGTCCTAACTCCTAACAAGGTAAGTAGTTTTTAATTAAGCACTTAATTGCATGTGTAAAATGCATGCCCTATTAGCTATTGATGAATTAATTAACATATTTCACATTTTTATAAGAGGCATTGGAAATTTTAGGAAGACTTCACATGAGACTTATCCGGTCTTCTAATATTGAAAAAATGAAGATATAATTTAATTATAAAAGAGATATATATAAAGAAAAATATTATACACTTTAATGTTTAAATATGATTAAAATTTCATTATTTTAAAATTATTCAATTATATTTTATTACTTAAAATGTGAAAAATATCGAATTTAATATATATAACGTTATTTGTATTAAACAGTGTGTAAATATTGGACTTCTATTCAATTTAATAGTTGTGTTTGGAGCTTAGATATAATGGCTCTCTCTCTTTCTTGTAGATTTTCATAACATCAGGGTCTTTTTCCTTCACTTTTTAACCACATTCTTTTTCAGTATGATCACTTCTATTTGCAACGTTGTTACAAACAAAAACTATATTAGTTAAGATAATTGAATTCTTTTTTTCTTAACGTATCAATATGTACCAAATAAGTTGTTGCAAATAGAATTTTTCTTTCGATATTTGTCTATCAGCCTTGAAGCATGTTTGAAAGAGAAACATCCTGAAATACTCAAATATTTATGTGGAATCAAAAAAAAGGTGGCAACTAAGCCCAAGCCCAAGAAAGTCATGAGTATTTTTGATAGGAATTCATAAGAAGTGGAAAGTAATAGTGGTCTAAAAATTGAAGGAAAAAGATCTTATGATGTTATGAAAAATTATTAGAAAGAGAGAGAGCCATTAAATCTTGGCACCATTTACAGCTATAAATTGAGTAGAAGTATTGTGTCTACACATTGTTAGTTTAAATGTATTTCATACACATAGAAATTACACATACATAAAATATATAATTATGTTTTGTGTATTCATCTGTGTGTATATAAAATGTGAGCAATAAGATATTTGAAAATATTTTAAACACAAAATATCCCATTAACTTCAGTCTTCAAATACGAATTCATGAAATATAATGATGAGATTTTTTCTTCTTGGGACTCAAAATGATTATAATTTTTGTTTTAAGACCTTAAAAATGTCTTTTTCTTTTTTCCCCCCTCGTTAAGACCCTTCAAGTTCTTAAGTTATTATGACAATTTTTATTTTTTTATTTCTACACAGTTTATATAGTGACTTAAAAAACAGGCAACATCAATTTAATATGGGTTAGTAACATGTAAAGGATCTTAAATTGTGAAAAATGATTTTTGGGTCAGAATTTTACCAAAAAGCCTATAAAGATAAAAATCCTATAATGACAGGTATGTAATAGAAAATAAATTGGAATCAATATCCAAAGGCTGCTTATGCATATAATAAAGCATGGCCAAATGTTAAATGATGGAATTAACATTTGTTCATAAGCTGACTATATACAGCATGAGCAGCTTTAGAAATATAATCATATAGAACACTCTATTAACATATTCAAGAATATAGTTTTGCTTCCTATGACCGGTAAACTTTATCAAGCTAGCTTGCAATTCTACCATTCTCTGCTGAATTGTTATCTGTTAACCTAATTGCTCTTGGAAGTTAATTTTGTAAATAGTAAAAGAGTGAGTTACAACACAAGTCTTTTAATTATATCAAAAAGATGTTTTTATTTCTTTTGTTATTTTTTTTTACAAGTTTAATCATTTTTGTTATAAAAAGTGATAGAAGGAGAAATAGCTAATTTTTTATTTTATTTTTACCTTTTCTCATATTTTCTTAGTTATTATTGAGATCACTTTTATAAATTATCTTTAATAATAAACATTATTTGAATCAAAGTTCTTCGATCTCGAAATATTCACGTGAGATTCAGAATTCTTACGTTATCTTTATGACTTTTTTTGGTAATGATTTCAATTTTAGAATTATTTTCTCTTATTAATGTTATGTCATCTTCCTTTCTGTTTATACAAAATTTCTTATTGTAATGTTTTTTTAGTTCATCTGTTAAAGTTAATATAGTTACTAATTTTTTTATATCTTTATTTTCAAGAATTATAAATTTTTCTTGTAATTCTTTTTTATATACTATTAAATTAGAGATATTTTTTTTTTAGATTTTTCTTTATTTTTCTTCTCTCATTTATAGGTATTAAGGAGTCTGATAGTCTAAGTGGTTATTCCTTTAATCCTATAATATCATTGTTTTTATGTATGTTATATACATATTTTCTTAATTTTATAAATTCTATATATATATTTTATTGTAATTTATTATAATCACATTCCTTTATTTCTTTTAATGATTTTTTGTATGCGTAAATTATACCTTGTAAATACTTCGTGTTTAATTCTCGAACTAAATTCATTTCCTCTATTAAAAGTATTAAAACCTTCATTAATGTTATTTAATTTTTTGTTAAGACTACTAGACTTTAATCTATTTCTAATTGTATATTTTTTAATCTTTTTTAACCATTTTTTTTCTAATATAACTTCATGAACTTATGATTTTATTATTTGAACTTCTTGTTTTAATTCTTTGACTTCTTTTTCTTTATTGGTATGTTATTATTTCTTGTTACATTTCTTTTCTTTCCTATTATCAAGTGTTTTTTATTAATATTTAAGTATTATTCCTCTTGTATTTCAAAGTCTGACACTATTTTTAGTTTTGTTATTTAACCAAGTTCTTGAAATATTTTGTCAATTTTTATGAATTCATTTTATTCATGTATTTGTACTATTATAACTATTTATTAATAAATATCCTATTAAATAATATATTTAAAATGGATAATTTCCTTTTATTATTAAGTCTTCTCCTTTAAATTCATAAAACAAACTTAATATTTAATTTAAATTTTTATCATGATTATTAGTAATAAAAAACCTAAGATATGAATGAATTTTAGGTTTTGCTATCTCAAATTAATATAAGTAATTTCTAATATAACATTTTCCTTCCTTGTTATGATAGTAATGATATTTTTATTAGTATATATATATTTCTTTGTTAAAATGAACTTGTATTAATATTTAAATTTTTCTTAAATAGATGTATCTAATTTTTATATCAAGAATATAAAATTTCTATAATCCCTTCATATTGGGTTATCATTGATGAACTAGTTGGTTTCTGAATTTGTTTGTATTATTAATGTATAAAAATTAATATCTTATATTTAATTAAGAAATATATTAGTGTAATATTTATAAGTATTATTATGTCTATATTTATTTAAAAGTTAATTAATTAAAATTAGATAATTAATATTATTTATACATTATACAAAGTTTAACACCCTAATATAATAATTATTATATTAATTTTAATAATTATCATTATTAAATTCAAAAAAATGTTACAGGCCACGTTTATCTTTAGATTAAATTTAGTTCTTTAAATTTAAAAAAAAATCCTTTTTAGTCTTGAAAAAATAATAAATTGAAAATAAATAATAATATTTCAATATTTTTTATTAAAATATTACTTTTATATCAAATAATTAAAACATAATTAAAATCTAATCTTTTAACAATAATAAAATAACAATCACATAATATTTATTTTAATATTGATTAAGTTATACCGCATATATTGGAAATATTAAGTTGTATTTCTTTTAATCAAACTTATATTTTTGATCGTAAAAAAAAAATTATCATACGAATACCATAAAGGCACGTAATACATCAAAATACTTTCGGTGTAAATGTATATTTTAAACATTCAATAAGGATTATATTCTTGATAGACCAAGCTAAGTAATTATCATTTACCAGCGCTGACTGAAGAATAGTGTCATGGCCACGAAAAGAATTTTGGGTGTTCTTGTATCTCATTTTTTTCAATATAAATGTTTGTATCCAAAGTATCTCATAAGGGATTTCCTTTCGATCCATTGTTTAAATTGTGAAAATGGTTTTCAAGCTGTACACCAAAACAAGTTTCGAAAACTGATTTTGAACAATTAACAGCAATACACAACATCAAATCCCTTTTCCCATCGTACTGTGAAAGAATATGTCAAAAAACAGATGAAATTACCAAAAAAAAAGTTAAAACGATTAAAAGGCAAATACCATTCCCTCAGCTAATAACAGATAGAAGGATCAATCATGGATGATCAGCATTAGCATGGTTAAAAATCAAGCATCATAGGGAATCCTTGCAATTCTTTTCCTACGACAATTTATATAATAAACTATAATAAAAAAGGTGAAAAATGCAAAAATCAAAGCAAAAAATAAAATAAAATTTTAGGATAGGTTTAATTACCAAATCGAAGATAAATACAGCAAGAGCATACAAAAATTGCAAAGAAATTATTTTGAATGGCTATAGAAAAAATAGCAGAAGCTCAGATATATGTGGATAGAGTTCATTCCCCGACCTTTAAAAGGTCTCATAATGAGCTGGGTATTCACGTTTATCATCATTGTAGATTTGCACCAGACTGGCATCAAACGAAAATCGATTTCAGGTTAAAGAAGAAAGAAAAAAAACCACATCCCAACACAATAAGAAAGCGTTTACAGATTTTGGATATTTAATGAAAACATTTACAAGAGAGATAGAGAAAGCAATCGGAGTAAAATATGTAATAACAGAGAAGAAGGGCTAGGGTTTTATCGGAGAGGAATAACTGCTTTGGAGGCTGGTGAGAACATATAGTAACATAATGGAGATACTAGTGAGAAATATCGAAGTAGGGTTTTAACAAAGTGGGCCTTTGGGCTTTGGCCCATAATCTGAACAATCCAACGCATGCTAAACCATTTACTTACTTTTTTTCTTTTTTTAAATAATATATTTAATAATTAATATGTATAATATAAAAAATAACATATGGATATCAAAAAATATTAAAATAACCTTAAATATAATCAATTCAAGATTTAAGATTTAATTATAAATAAAGAGGTATTAGGGTCTAAGATTTAACGTTTAGAGACTAATAAAACGATATTATTGATAATTCAGTATTTTATTCTTATTTAAAATATAATATAATTATTGAAATCTTATTTTTATCCATTTTATTTTTTATTATAAATAACTGACCATCTCTTTAGTGTAAATAATTTTTTTACTTTTAGTTTTAAATAACATTTTATACGTAATTTTATCAAGATCTATACTTATCCATATATATTATATATAAAAGCTTAAATCATGTTTTATTTAAAAATTTATTCTTTTTAATTAAATATTAAAATATTATTAATTATCTAGATCACATTAGTTACCTTTCTTTTTCATAAAAAGTAATATAATAGAATTATAAATTTTAAAGGTAATTATCATAAGTATTTTTTGAATCAATCATTTATATTATGTATAAAAGTCAAAATCATACCTCATAAATTTGTTAACAAAATTTTCCACATGTTTAAAGTAGTAATTATTATATAATTTATTAAAAAATTATTTTTTTATCAATTAAGTAATAAATTATTAATAATTAAAATGTTATTAATTATTTATATTACAATATTTTTTACAACATTATTATCTTAGGTGACATAAATAAATATAATTTTTTAAAGTTAATTACAAGGCATAATTTAGACGCGTATATGTAAAATATTGTTAACTATCTATGTTACAATATTTTAAAATGATGTTATTTATATTAAGTAATATAAAAAATTATCATTTTTAAGTTAATTATTATAATTTTTTAATAAGTAATAAATTATTAGCCCTAAAATATTAACAATTATTTATATTATAATTGTTTATATTTTTATAGTATTTATTTTAAATAATATAAATAATTAGTTTTTCATTTAATCATCTTAATTTTTTAATTTTTTTTATCAATTAAGTGATAAATTAATACATATAGAGCACGTGCAATTGACTAATAAAATAAATTTATTACTTTTTTTTTTGTAAAGATTTATGAGTTTTTGGGATTTTGTTCTAATAAATAATTGAAAAAATAGGTAAATTTAAAATAAAATTAGTAAGAGGGGTTATATTAGTTTAGTTTTTTTTATCAAATAATATTTAGTTTGATTTGAATTATGACTTAAAATAAAGACATAGACATGATTGATATTCGGAGGGTACAACACATAAATTTAATAGTGAAAATGGATTGTTTGGCACTGCATCAATGATTATATTAAAAATGAAATTTTTTTTTAATTAAGTTATTGTAAATTAATGTAAATTTTTTGTAATAGATGTTATAAAAGTTTAATAAATTTTAATGTTTTTGAATATTAAAACACTATGTTACATATTAAATATATATTTTTAATCAATTATGTTAAATAAAAACTATAAACTACATATATTAAATTGAAATAAAATTAAATATTATTAAAAATATATATAATATATAAACTGAAAAATAATATTAAAATAATTAAACAAAATAAATATGTAAATTAATCTATGTAAAAGAAAAAAATAAATAGAACAATATTATATAGTATAAATAAAAATAAATAATTATATAATTATAAGTTATTTAATAAATAATAGTTAAATTATATAATATACAAAATCTATTTTCTTTTCAAGAAATAATATTTAAGATAAGAAAAAATAACTATAAAATTTATGAAAATATATTAAATTTTTATCAGTAAAAATTGTATAATAATTAGAATAAAAATAAAAAATATAAGAGAATGTTAAATGAATACTAATATGACAAAAGTAAAGAAAAATATTTAATTAATAAATTAAAATGATATTATTATATATTTTTATAAAAAAAATATTCATATTTATAATCATAACACAAATAATTTTGTATAGAGAAGTTAAGACCAGCACGTGCCCTTTCTAAAACATGCGGCTATGTCCCTAAGTTGAAACAATGAAACAATGAAACAATTAGTTAAGTTTTATTGTTAAATTATTGAGTAAAAAAAAAAAGGAAAGAAAAAAACTTTTTTCCTACACCAGTTTGATTGAGCAGTTGGGCTTAACTACAGGACCAGAAGACAATAGCAGTTTGTGCCTAAGATCTGTATAAAGTACTATCCTTGCTTCTCTTTTTGTTTTTAATAATAATAATATGCATGTCATCCATAATCTTATTTTTTTAATTTAAACAAGAACCAGTAATAATATGATATTTAATATGATCCATAATTTGAATATCGGACATTCTATCAATGACACGTCATAATGATTTTAGATAGGAGAAAGGGAGATCCATTAAATGCGAAAAATAAGTTATCTAAGCTTATAATCAGCATTATTATCAATTTCTTGGTCGATGTGAGACAATGATCTTTTAACACTCCCTCTCACATCATGGACGGTGGTAAGCTTACAATTGCGTACCACATAATGAGTTTCCCATATGCATCCACTCGGACGATGTGTAACAAGGATCCTTTAACATTAAGTTTCTTTCTTTAATTAATCTATTAAATATTGGTGATTTTGTTTGATTGTTTAATAAGGCTAATTAGTTTATCATACTTTGATTAAATGTTCATATAGTTTATTCTTTATTTTGTTTTTAAATTATTGTATCAAATAATTGTGTATACAATATCATAATTACTTAATTTGATTACTTATCTTTAAGGAAGCTATCTTTATTAAATTTGTGCTTATTTAGTTTGTCCTATAATTGTTAGATGATTTAATATTAACTGATATATTCTTGAATCTTCTAATTATGGTTATTTATTGTTGAATTTGCTCTAAGACACACTTAACACTTGTATTGTTGTGTTAACTTTTTAGGTTTTAATTGAATAAGTTCGATTACTTGTGTGACTTAAGTTATCGAAACGTTGGTCTAAATTTGAAAACTTTTATTGTGAAGGCTATGAAGGAAAGCAATGACTTATAAGTAGATTATTTGAGGACATTGTCTTGGAAGGTAGTTTAAGTCTTGACCTTATAATTGGACTTTATTTTCATAATGGATAGTTAGGTAATCCAATGAAACCATAGTTTTCCTCTTATGTCATTGTTGTAGCTTAGATTATTTTCATCTAAAAATCTCATGTGTCAATTTATCTTTTTGTATTATTATTTACACATTATTGCATGTCTAACCATTTGTAAATTTTAATTTGACATATTCTATCCTTTAGGTAATTAGATCAGTAACTTGAAAACAAATTTAGTTATTGCATGTCGTATCACTACTAAACGTTACGTGTACCCATGAGCTTTGCTGAAGGTATTTTTTGTGGGCTCAGAATGGTGATCTTAAGTTAAGAATCTTTCATCACTTCACTTTTATATTATATTTTAAGAAGGAGGATGATCTTGAGCTGGTTTTACATCAATCACCTTAGAGCTTCAACAAATCCTTATAAGTTGTGAAGAAAATGGAACTTGGAATTAGTCCTTTACAAATGAGATTTGGTTCTTCACCTTAACAGCAACAAGTGCATGATCTTCCTTCAAGTTGAAAGAATGTGTCTATTGTCACAAAGATTGCTAAGAAAGGTAATCATGTCTTGAAAATTGATCATATGTCTCTTACTAGTGGATTGTCAAAGTCGGTTAGGATTAAAATTTGCTTTGATCTCAAACGTACACTTATTTTTGGTGTTTGCATTCCTATAACTGATAGTTCTTCTTCTACACATATAGTGTGGATTGATTCGAGATATAAACTACTTCCTAGGTTTTGTTATTATTGTGGTATGTTTATGTATGATACTAAGTTGTGTGAATACAAGTAGTTTTAGTGTTGGTTTTGTGGAAAGATACTCAAATTTGATGAGTGATTGCATGATAATTTAAATTGGACCACGCATGTAAAAGATATTGCACGTAATGTGTTTGGATCATAACAAGGTGCTAATTTTAGCAATTTTGATGCGAAACTTGTTCAAAAATTGAGGGGGGGTTAATGTGGAGTCCCATGTGCAAAACAAGCATGCAATGAAGCTTATGGGCCATGTAAGTGTGTTCTTGATCTTGTTATAGGCAATGATGATCTGTATATGGTTGTGATGGTTCAAACTAGAAGATATAACTCTCAAGGTATGAGGAAGTAAAAGAAAGTTGATGGTGTGTGTGGCAAGTCGTTCAAAACTAGTGGTGAAAAAAGGGTTCATGGAGAATGTATCCAATAGGCAAGCTAGTGGTAGCGTAGACAGTGTGGTGATTTAGTTGTTTTGCCTTTGGAGTAGTGTTGGCTCGTGACTTCACTTTTGTTTGGTTTTCATTTTTTGATGTGATTAGTATTAATTGAGTTGTAATGTGTCGTCTGATGCTTTTGATTATTTTGTTTTGGTAAGTGTTTAATAAATTTGATCTCTTTATGTTTTTGGTTGTTTTTGTAGTCATTTGTGTGTTAGGTAGTGTATTGTTTAATTAGTGTGAGTCCTGCGGCTTGGAATTGTTTGCATTATTAGGATTTTCTCTTTTGTTTCACTATTAAGAGCTGCTAGATAATGGTGCTCAAAGAAGCAAATGAAACTTCTAGGTTGTAACTTCCTTTCTGGTAGTTAATTATATTATTTGAGATAGCATGCATGTAGTGGATAAACCACCTTGTTTGTCCAGCTCGTTCCTATTTGTTGAGGTCTTTGTATTGTTTCTTTAAGATTCAATAATTTCTCATTTTATGAAAAAGAAATTTTAAGTAATAATAACTCAAGGAATATTTAAACCCTTCTTATGTAAAGGTGGCATAACTGGAGCTTTGTCTAAAGAAAGGCATAAAAGAATATATATTCCAACTTTGCTTAGTCGGCAAACTATTCCACCTTCTCTCATACTTTTTTAGCTCCAATTATAAATAACCAATACCTTTGTTCTCGCCTCCACGTAAAACAAAGATGACCTAAAAAAATTTCTTCTCATTCTCTTTACTACATCCTAACTATCAGTTTTGTCGCATGTTTTATCAAAAAGATAGTCAATCATAATTAAACATTAAACCTCTGCTAAAGCATTAGCGTTGTCTTATATAATAATGAAGTAAAGGGGTTTATATTTGTACCTTCTCATTTACTATAGGCTCATGGTTAAAATTTATTTAATTTTACTTAAATATGATATAATCTTATTTTAAATATAATATTTCATGAATTTTTTTACTAAATTATCACATTATAAATAATCATGTTTTATGTTTCCTATTATTTATTTTTTTGTATTTTTACTTCTTATTTAAAATCATTTGAAAAAAATAAGATATCACAATTAGTATCATTACATTATCAATAATTTTCTCATTCATATTTGACCTACATCACCTATATTATTATAATCATTTCTCTTATTTTCTTATTCATGTTTTTGTGGGTAAGGTACCATAAAGATCTCTTAAGTTAAGAGATTTGTGTCAATTAATCCCTTACATTGTAGAAGATGTCATTTTGTTCCTTACATTTTGTAAAAAATTTCAAAAAATGACAAATTTTACTATTTGTTAAATATTTTAATAGTTTTATAATAAAAATTTAATTATTCACTCAATAAATTACTAGTTTTTATATTAAAATACAACAACAAAAAGTCATTTTTATTCTTTTATTATTAATAATATTTTATTTTTATTCAAAATATTAATAAAAAATATTTTTTATCCTTATTTAACTTTTTTTAACAAAAATAAATGACTAAATAATATATTTTTTTTCAAAAGGAACCAAATGATCCATTTGGTTTAATATAAGCAACCTATGCCATATTTTTTTTCTATTTTTTGTTTGATTTCATCGTTACTAGGACACAATAACACAAGAAATCCTTCATTTTTTTTCACTAATTGATGAGTAATATTCGAAAATTTCAACTGCACAAATTTATTGATCAATGTTGACACAATAGACAACAAATTTTTTTTATTATTGTAAAAAGAAATCAAGTAGTCGTGCTTTATGATTTACTACTTGGGCTCAATCACAAGACAAGCACTAAGTACATTGTGTCTGAGCCACGTATAAAATACTATTATTATTCCCTTAGCTTACTACACGTAATAATAACTCAGCAGTAAGGAATATTTAATCCCTTCTTCTATAGAGGTGGCATAACTTGAGCTTTGTCTATAGAAAGGACATATAAAAGAATTTACGTACATTCAAACTTTGCTTATTGATCAAACTATTCCCCTTTCCGTTATATATAAAACGAAATTTATTCCTACTAAAAACTAAACATTACCTTTGTTTTCTCTTCCACACAAAAACAAAGATGAACCTAACAAATTTTGTTTTCATTCTCTTCATTACTTCCTCACTATCAGTTTTGTCTTATGGAGCATCAAAAAAAGAGACAAGCATAAACATTCAAAATCTGCTAAGGCAAGCTTGCATAGATGTAGAAAATCAAAACTCGTGTCTCCAAAACATCCAAAATGAGCTCAAAAGAATGGCTACACCTCAAAATCCAAATTCAATCTTGAGTGCTGCTCTTCGAACCACACTCAATGAAGCAAAATCAGCGATCCAAAACATCACAAAGTTCAATTCTTTATCTGTCAGTTACCGCGAACAAGTAGCAATAGAAGATTGCCAAGAACTCTTGGATTTCTCAGTCACTGAATTGGCTTCATCTTTAATTGAGATGAAGCAAATCAGATCAGGCTCATATGACATTCACCATGAAGAAAACTTAAAAGCTTGGCTAAGTGCTGCTCTTAGCAACCAAGACACATGTCTTGAAGGCTTTGAAGGTACTGATAGACGTCTTGAAACTTTTATTAGAGGAAGCTTAAAACAAGTTACAACACTTATTGGTAATGTTTTGACAATGTATACTCAATTGCATAAATTACCATTTAAAAATACAAGGAATAGTACTACTTTATTAGTAAAAAACCAAACTTCAGAATTCCCACCATGGATTACAAATAGTGAACAAGAGCTTTTGAAGTCTAGTCCACATGGTATGCCTGTTGATGCTATTGTGGCAAAAGATGGAAGTGGGCAATATCTCACAATCACAGAAGCAATTAATGCAGCTCCAAACTATGGCAATAAGAGGTATGTTATCTATGTCAAGAAGGGGATGTATAGAGAGAATGTTGATTTGAAGAAGAAAAAGACCAATATGATGCTTGTAGGAGATGGAATTGGAAATACTATAATAACAAGTGATAGGAATTTCATGCAAGGATGGACTACTTTTAGAACTGCAACAGTTGGTGAGTATTTAATTATTTTCATGCCCTTTTCTTCATGCATGTACATTCGTTCACCTAAGTAGGAATTTTAAGCATGCAATTGAAAATAAAAATATATATATATGAAACACAAAAATATAAATTTTTGTACTCTAAGAATATGTAGTTCAAAATTAGCTAATTTACCTACGTGGGATTGGAATAATATGTTTTGAATGATTTGATCCTTGTAGCTGTATCTGGGAAGGGATTCATTGCAAGAGACATAACATTTCGAAACACGGCAAAACCAGTTAATCATCAAGCAGTTGCATTGAGAGTTGATTCAGATCAATCTGCATTCTTCAAATGTAGCATCGAAGGCTACCAAGACACACTATATGCACACTCGTTGCGTCAATTCTATAGAGAATGTGAAATCTATGGAACAATAGATTTCATATTTGGAAATGGTGCGGCTGTTTTGCAAAATTGCAAAATATACACGAGAGTTCCACTGCCATTGCAAAAGGTTACAATTACTGCACAAGGAAGAAAAAGCCCATATCAAAAGACTGGATTCTCGATCCAAGATAGTTATGTTTTGGCTACACAACCAACATATTTAGGTAGACCATGGAAGCAATATTCTAGGACAGTTTATATCAACACTTACATGAGTGGTCTAGTCCAACCTATAGGCTGGCTTGGATGGCTCGGAGATTTTGCCTTCAACACATTGTGGTATGGTGAGTTTAGAAATTATGGGCCAGGTGCATCTTTGACTGCTAGGGTCAAATGGCCGGGTTATCACATCATTCGTGATGCTAAAACGGCTAATTTTTTCTCCGTTGAACAGTTTATCGATGGTCTATCATGGTTGCCGGCAACAGGTATCAAATTTAATTAATACAGCATATATATATATATATATATACAATTGGATTCTGTAAAATTGAGTGAACAATGATTGAGTTATTCATTAGTTGAGATGTGTAGTAATCATTAGTTAAACAAGAAGGTGAACAATGATCGACTTATTCATTAGTTGAGATGTGTAGTAATCATTAGTTGAACAAGGGTGACTGTTTATTTTAGTTTTATTGAATCCTTGATCTTTTGTATAATTGGTTGGTAATGTATTTTGAATTGAGTGTATTTGATTTGATTTGCTTATTAGTTCTTGCTTTCAAGTATATTATTTCTCTCTCTTAATTTTTGTAAAAACATAAGCACTTCGTCACCCATAAAAGTAAAACTAAAAGGAATCCCTGCATTAATATTGCAATGAAAACGCATTAATAATGTAAATCATCAATCTTATTGATTGAAGTACAATGCTACTTTATATTTTTATCTATATTTAATATCGTAGTTAAAAGTTTTTAAATAATTAAATAAAATATCTAATTATATTAAATGTTATAAATAGATAAATCTTGAAAATATAAAAATAAATTTTATTGATTATTTTTTAAAAAATTACTGGTATGTATATAAAACATGCTACAAATCAGGAAAAAAAATATTTTGTTATACAAAAATGAGAAAAAATTGAATTTGGTCAAGAAGAAGAAGGAAAAAGATAAAAATAAATTAAGAATTAATATTTTTAATATTTTATTTAAAATTTTAATAATATTTTAACAACATTTTAAAGACAATGCTCACAATATCTAAGATATTTTGATGTTTTGGCCAAAAAATAACATTAAATGATATTTAGGCGACAACCACATAATGCCCATTTTTATAATAAATGTTATTAAATCAAGAAAAAAGTGCGGTAAGGTTTTAATCTAAAATCTAAAATAATCTAAATATTTATATATTTTTTTAAATTATTTTTTCTTTGTAATCTAAGATTCGTATTTATTTTTACTCTAACAAAAAATAATTTCCATCTAAAAATGCCAACTTAATAACGGGGGAAAGATTTTAAAGATAACTAATTTGGAGGAGTAAATTATGTATTTTTTCCAGTATACGTGCTCCTAAGATTTCAGTCAAATTTTTAAAAATATGTCTACAACGTGAGTACTATTTTATGTTGCATGTATGTCATGCCTAAATTATCACCCTGATCAAATAGCATTGGATGGATTTTGAACTTGACACTATCATCACCAAATTGCACGCACAACCACGTTTACTATTTTAATTGAAAGGCACATCAATAAAAAATTATAAGACACACTTAAACCATAGTGTAAAATAGGTTGAAATTCAATACAAATAAAAATATAGTAAGATCTAGTAACGATAGATCCATTTTTAATAAGTGTTATTCATTATTTTTAAAATATATATACTTCTTATGAATTATATTGCTTTCTTTCTTTATCAAAATAATGAGAATTTGTGTTTTTCAAAAAAAAAATTACATTAATCTTAGATTTTATTGACCTAAAATATTACGTTGATATTTGTCTAAAAAGTACGCATAAAAGAAAAAATTAGGTTTTAATATCATATTTTAACCTAAGTGTTTTATAAATCATAGGATATGTTTTTATTTATTTCAAATATTTTTGGACTTAAAAGATTCAAATAACAAAAGACTAATCAAATCTATCTCATAACCAGAGGTATAACTATTATACAATAAAAGACCTAAATGCAAAAATTTATACAAAATATATTAAAGAATGATCAAAACATTAAATTATCAAAATTAAGAGTGTATTACAACATGATTATATGTACGACGCAACAGAGCACCCGAGAGATGAATTTCAACAAAACATAAAACAAAGGCAAGCCACAACATGAGTCAACACACGTCGTGACCCATGCAAACAAATTTGTAATTAATCTCTATATTTTTAACCATCTTTATTGCTCCAGATTTATTATATTAGTATTTTATATACTTTAAATCTCTACAATCATATCCTAACTAACTTAACTCTTTTACTGTAGGTACATAATTAGAGTTAACAACAAAATCAATTATATATTATACAGATTGTAAACAAAAATATATATATAAAATATATAAATCTATAGAGAAATTAAATGATATAGGTAAGATAGAATTCAAAGAGATAATCAAGAAATTGTAATTCAATCGTTGATATTAATCATAAGCTTTTCTTCTTTTTTATCTTTTTTGTTATTTTCTATTTATTTTAATTATTATTTTTTCTAACTAATTTATTTATGTGATCATGCTCAATTTTCAAGCTCTAAATTATAATTTTAATTAATAAAATGTTATAATGATTTTTAGATAACATCCTTAAGTTTTGATTTGTTCGAATCTATGGTTAAATTTCACAACTATTCATGTATGAATTAGACTAATGAACTAGCTTAATGTACGCATATGTTCAATACTAGTTTAAGATGTTATTAGATTATCTTGAGAATAAATAGTTTATTTCGTTAATTATGGTATTCGTTAATATTCTTACTCGAAGTAGTAACTTATTGTTTCTGACAATATGACAAGTAGATTTGATATATTCGTTGAATATTGCTAAGAATCATGAGTGTTAGATGTTATCTAGTAACTATGACTAAGTTTATAACCTAATTATGATGATTTGTGTAGGTATTCTACTTCAATTAAAAGTAATAAACATTTGTTTGAAAGTCGTTAACTAATGCATAGATTTTTTAAGTTATTTTTGTTAATTAAGAATAGTTCTAATATTAATTTATAATATAATTAATTGAGTATTATTCCATAATCACATATTGTATTTTATTTATTATTTTATATTTTTATCTTTATTTAAAAACTATTTTCAAAAACATTTTATTAATAATTAATAATATTTATCCTAAAAATTTTCATCATTTCCATATCTTTTGTTATTAAATTACTTATCATTTGTATAATTTAATTAGATATATTCATGTGTTTTCAAACATATCACACGTTATCATATATCATATACTCGAAAGGCAACCATCGATATTAACAATGCCAACATTAATGTGATAAAATGGAAGAACATCTCATTTCTCAAAAGAATTAAATTAACTTTGACTTTTATTTTGAAGATAGTTTCTAGTTTTCGCCTCTCATTTTTTAGTAAATACTAACAAATTAACCTCTAGCTTATGTTTGGACCTCTCTTTACCTCCAAAGCTCAATACCGTTACAACAAACTTTTTCAAATTTATCTTATTTCTTTTCTCTTTATGATTACAATAGTATAGATATAAACTCTCAAACAATTTGTGAAATCTCACAGTTTTGGAGAAAGGCCACTCCTTATGCTTTCCCTTTTATTACGTGTTTAAGCAGGTCTCTGGCCAAAGGGAGAGAATTCTGTCTTTAATTTGTTAAAGCCAAAACAAAAAAGATAAAATTTTCTCCCTTTTTCAAGAGTTGCTTCAACTTATTATAATAATAATAATCATAATAAATGGCATTTGACGATGATGCAAATAAAAAGAAGAGATTTATAATCATTGGTGTCTCTTCCTTTTTACTTGTAGCTTTAGTGGCTGCCGTGACTATTGGTGTTGGTCTAAAAAAGAACGAGTCCCACAGCCCAGCAGATGGAAGCAAAATCACAGATAACAACAAAAAAGAGATTTCGGCTTCGGTTAAAGCTGTTAAATCTTTGTGTCAAGCCACTGATTACAAACAAGAATGTGTAGATAGTCTTAGTCACGCTGCTGGTAACACCACAGATCCTAAAAGATTGATTCAGATGGCTTTTAGTGTTGTACAAAAGTATATTGCTGAGGCTTATAATAAATCAGATGTTTTGAAAAAGCTTGAGAAAGATCCTAGGACTTCCAATGCCCTTTATCAATGTAGAGTTATGATGAATCAAGCTATTGGTGAACTTAAACATGCTTTTGACAAATTGGGAAGTTTTGATGCCAAAGAAATTCAAACATTGATTATGGATTTAAAGGTTTGGCTTAGTGCTACTATAACATACCAAGAAACTTGTTTGGATGGTTTTAATGGAACCACTGGTGATGCTGCAGACAAGATGAAGGATGCTTTGAAAACTTCCATGCATTTAACTAGTAATGCTCTTGCTATGGTTTCTGAAATCTCCCCATATATTGCAGACTTACATTCTGTAGGAATTGGGAACGTTGGTCGTCGCCTTCTTGAGCAAGATATGGTTCTTGGTCATGGAATGGACTTATTTGATCCTGAATTTGGTCGCAAACTTCTTAGTGCTTCACCAACTGATCTCAAGCCTGATGTTGTTGTTGCTACGGATGGAACAGGACATTGCAAAACAATTAAAGATGCATTGAAGCGTGTCCCAAAGAAAAACCTAAAACCTTTTGTGATCTATGTCAAGGAAGGAATATATAAGGAATATGTTACTGTTGAGAAGGACATGAAACATGTTGTGATGATCGGAGATGGCGGTACTAAAACTCGAATCACTGGTCACAAGAACTTTAAAGATGGCTTGACCACTATGCTCACAGCCACTGTTTGTAAGCATACTTAAACTAAACTCATCTCTCCATACCTTATACCATTATACACCCTTTACGCAAAACTTAAATAGCATGTCACCTATGTCACTCACTATTGCATAACAAAATACATAAATTTCTCTTTACCGTGTTCAAGTATACAGAAAATTGCCAAGTCATATATGTATGTGAACATTACATAACTACAATTAGTATATACCTTAATGTCTATTATGTAACTAATTGATTTGATTGATTGCAGCTATTCTTGGAGACTATTTCATGGCAAGGGACATTGGATTTGAAAACAGTGCAGGTGCAGCAAAACATCAAGCAGTGGCATTGAGAGTTGATGCAGATGAGACAGTTTTCTACAGATGTCAAATGGATGGATACCAAGACACACTATACACTCATGCCAAGCGCCAATTCTATAGAGAATGTGTTGTTTCCGGAACAATTGACTTCATTTTTGGCGATGCTGCTGCATTGTTTCAAAATTGCAAGTTCGTGGTGCGCAAGCCGGAGAAGAATCAACAATGCATTATAACAGCACAAGGAAGGAAAGAAAGGCACCAACCATCTGGTATAATCTTCCAAAACTGCTCCATAACCTCCGATCCCGAATATTACCCTGTTAGGTTCGAAAACAAGGCTTACCTTGCTCGTCCATGGAAGGAGTACTCAAGGACTATTTTTATGGAGACTTTTATTGATGACTTGATTCAACCTCAAGGTTTTCTTCCTTGGGATAAAGAATTCGCACTCAATACTTGCTTCTACTCAGAGTTTAACAATAGAGGTCCTGGTTCAAACAAGGATGCAAGGGTTAAATGGGTTGGGATCAAGAGCATTACACCACAAGAAGCAACAGATTTTACATCTGGAAGATTCTTTACTAATGATACTTGGATTAAGAACACTGGTGTGCCTTATTTTCCTGGCATGATCTCTGTACCTGTTGCAAATAAAGTTTGAGAGAGAATTTAGAAAGAAAGAAAAAAAGTTATGTGGGTTCTTTAAGGGAAAAAAAAAAACTTTTGTATCTGTGAAATGTGGTGATCATAATAATTTATTTGGGTTGTAACACATAAATAGCTTTGGCATTTGAAAAACAATAATGTATAAAATGATAGTGTAATTAAACTAATGGGATAGGAATCTGCTTAACTTTTTTGAGTTCTAATGATTGGCAAAAAAACGCAAGCAATGTGTGTTATGTGTAGTTCATGCATGTGGTTTCTATTTGCAATCAATATAAATAATATAAATAAGAAGCTATTAAATATTTGTAGTTAGTTATATATGATACAAAAATTTGAGGAAATATCACAAGGATAAATGTCCTCTATTTCTTTTTTCCTTCTTACTGAGTAGATTCAATGGAGAATAGCTTAATTGAAATAACAATTTTTTTTTGTTTAAAGTTCAAATATGATAAGCACATATTTTAAGTATTGTATGTTAGGATTTTCATATGTTATTTTCGTATATTATTTTAAGGAGTTATAAATTATCACATTTAAAAATAGGGTCAAATTTTGGTTAAATAAGTATATAATAATGAATAACAATAAAATAATAAATAGTGAAAAATAGATGATACATAATGATTTAAGTGATTTAATTTTTATCATAATAAAAAAAATCTACTAATAATCAAATAAAAATATAAATAATAATATTTAGAAAACTTTATAAAATATATTAAAATCTAAATATATCAAAAAAATATGTGATAATATATAATAAGATAAATTAATAAATTTGTTAAATCAAATATATTATCGTATACACTCACAGCAATGGCAGCTTGCTGCTATTCCTCTCTATCGGCTGATGTCTTTCAGCAGCTGGAAGTGGCTGGTTTCGAACGATGACGGAAGGCTGGCTGGGAAAGACTTGGAGTTGTTAGCCACGAACAAAGCTGGAACTGGCTGAAAACTGGAACCAAGAGCTGGACTGAACGGGAACGAACTTGAAAAGGAAGCTGGAGATCGACGCTGGAATAGGCAACTGATAATCAATGCTGGAAGAGGTAGCCGACAAACAATGTTTTTTTCTTTCTTTCTCTGTTTTCAGCTTCCTATTCCGCTGCTCAGTTCTTCTCTGTTCTCAGTTCTCTGTTTTCGTATATCTCCGTGGCACCAGAGAAGAAATAACTCTAGCGGCAGCTTCACAACCTTCACAATGCAGCTAATATATATATATATATATATATATATATATATATATATATATATATATATATAGATATAGGGATATGATTTTAATATATAAATTTGAGCCCAATATTGTCTTGTGCTACATTATTTACATAACCTCAGATTTCGAATATTATCCGATTAGGTTTCAAAACAATGCTTACATTGATCATCGTGAAAGGAGTTCAACGACTATGTTCATATAACATTTCATTGATGACTTGATTAAGCCTCAAGCTTTTCTAAGTAATTAAGATAAATAATTTGCATTGAATAGTTGCTTTCTTCTCATAATTTAATGACAGAGGTTCTAGTTCAAACTATTTGGGTATAAAACAAAACAAAACAAAACAAAAATTGTTAAGAAAATATAGGTGAAGTGTTTGACTTGATTGGATAATTAAATTTGATTATATTATATAAAATTTATATAATATCATAATTTTAATAGATTAATAAGTAAAAAGAATTTAATGATATTCCTCAAAAAAACAAAAAACAAAACAAACATATGCCTTAAAAAAACACGAGAATAAATTAATAAAGTAAAATTAAAATATAATAAAAATATAAAATATTAGATTAAATTAGTTATATTTTAAAAAATATTAGTGTAAAAGAATAAATATTACGTGATTATTAAAAAAGATATTAATATATTTTTTATAAGTATTGAGAGTAAACTTCTTTTAAAATTAGATTACTAATATTAATTGTATAATACATAAAATTTACACAAAGAATTGATTATTCTGAAATTATTCTTTAAAAAAGTTGTACACTTCAATTATTAATGAGAATGAGTTTAAGTGAGATTTTTTTAAAAAATAAGCAACATTTTACCTTCAACTTAAAAGCAAAACTTTTAATCAATTTTATTTAAAAAAAATATATTAACTCCATTTTATAAAACATAATTATTATAAACATAAAAAAACATTAACATCTTATAAATTTATAATTAATTTTAAATACATAAATCTCTTTTATCATATAATATATTAAAAAATATATTTTAAAAAATAAAATAAATACAAATTTATAAATATATTTAAAATGATATGTTAACCATTTTGATAATTCATAAATAATATAATATATTATTATTATTAATAAATATAAATATAATTATATTTAATAAATAATTATAATATTAATTATAATTATGATATAAAAAATAATATTCATAAAAATAATTAAATTATTAAAAAAAAATTTGAAACCTCTCGATCTAACTTTGCGTGAAAATATTATATAATATAATACTATTATAATTATTTTTATTATTAATATACTAAAATATAGAAATTATATCTAATTAATTATATTTTAATAATTAAATAAAATTATTATTAATAAATATTTGTTTTTTTAGTAATAATTAAAATTATAATAATATTAGATATATGTGTTACAATGTAATCTATTTTTTAATTTTTACAAATACCCTATGATATTAATTGAATAACATAATACATTATGATTTTCAGTTTTTTATAACTTCAAAAATTATTATAAAATTGTTTGATTAGAGACAATAATCGAAACAATAAAAAAAATAAATAATGAAAAATAATATATGTATTTTATATTATAAATCAAAATAATAATAAAAATTTAATTTTTATCTCATATTAATACATATATAATTTATTTATATTTAAAAATTATAAACGATAACTAGTAAAGTTTTTAATAATTTAAAATTTTATAATACAATTTTGATAATTTATTTGTTATAAAAATTTATATATTTTTATTATATATATATATATTATTTTTAATATTTTTTATTTATAATAAAAATAAATTATTATTTATTAAAAGTTGATGGATTAGTATATATTTTTTATCTTTTTTAAAAAATAAGGAAAGAGAGAAAGAAAATGTGGTGAAAATTAAAATCAGATAGGGAGTTAAAAAAGAAGATAAATTTATCAATAAATTGTGTAGTAGGTAAGATATTGTCTATTTTTTTTAAATTATACTTAAATTTATTTTTAAACTATAATGTAAGAGATGATTATTATAGATAAAATTTTAATATATTTTAGGAACATTGAATTCATAAAATATGTAAGTTAGATTTACATCAATGTGAAATATCTCATTATATATAAAACATTTGTGTCTCATTATATATAAAGTTTGAGAAAAAGTTATAAAAAAATATTTAAAAAATATAAAATTTTTGTCGATTCCTAAAGAGAAAAAAAAATTTATGTCGAGAAAATGTAGTAATCATGGTCGTCAACACACGCATAGTTATGACATTTGAAACCAAAGAGTATAAATTGATCAGAAACGGAAAGGGAGAAGAACATGCTGAACTTCTTTGTATGCCAAAAATACAAAACAAAATATGCGTTATATTCTTGAGATTGCAATATCCTCGATAATACGTCATTATATATTTGTATTTAGTTGAATATAAATATATAAAGTAGGAGACTTAAATATATTTTATTATTAAAGTTTTGAATTTACAGTAAAAATATTTTGGTTTAACATTTATGTCATTTTAATTATTTTAATTAAAATAGTTAATTTTTAATACTTAATTTAATCTTAGTTTTTTTAATAAAAATGACATAAATACTAATAAAATTAAATATTATCGGCATTTTTTTGAAAAAAATCATTAGGAACATTTTTGCTATCATCCAAAATGCTTCAAATATAAAACATATTTAAGCTAATATAAGATAAAGGTCGGTAACAAACATGTATGCTTGAAATATCTTATTAGTTGCATGGGAAAGAATGTGCTAGTAATTTTATTATCATTTATAAAAATATATTTTAGTTTTATAATTTATGATTGAGTATTTTTAATTGTATTATTATAAAAATTTGATATTTTATTATAAATTAATCTAACTAACAGACTAGAAATTTGTTTTTTAAATAATAATGAGACACAAAAAGTTTAATTTTTAAAATTATATACTAAATATATTAATTTGTTATAATAGTCAACTAATGATGCCTAATTAAAAAATTATAAAAGTAAAATACATTTATAAAAAATTAAGATAATTTATATCTCTCACTTATAATATAATGTACAAAACAGAAAAAAACTAATATAATCAAATTCATTAAAATCCGTTAAAATTAAAATTAAAAATAAAAAAAATTTATACACACAAAGAAACCAATCGCATTACAAATCCACACTTTTAACAAATTTCTCACAAACTTCTTCATATTATTATTATTTTTTTAATATAATTATACTTCAAGTAATTCAGGTCATTTTAACAGAATCTATAGACACATTTCATTATAAAAATTAATGTAATTAAAATGTTAATATATAAGAATAAGTAAAAGAATTACATTTTATCTTGACATAAATATTAAACTTAATATTTAATTATTATGTCATTAATATTACATTGTTGTTATTTATAATTATAACATTATGTATGACATTAAATGTACATTTTGCAACACAGAATTTTCCTTTAGGTTTTAGGTTATATATTTTAAGTATCTATACCACTTATGTATGTTATTTGTTACTAAGATTTAAAAAATTAAAATAAATTAGATGGTTTAATTTATCAAATAAATTTAAGTAAAAAGAGGACCTTACTTTCTTCATTCAGGAAAAATAAAACATACCATCCACTAATAAAAAAATATTTTTTTTAAACCATAAAAATATTTTTTTTAAACCACAAAAATAATTTATTTAAAATTTATAATTATAATAATAATATTTTTTATATTTAATTAATATATTTTTATTATTAAAAAATATTTAAACTATCATTTTACCATTAACAATTCTTATAAAGTATGAGTTAAATTTATTTAATCTTAAATAATATTTTATTTAATATTATTAAATTTAATTTTTATTTTTTATTGATATAAATTTTAAAATATTAATTTATATAATTTTTTGATACAACGTAAAAAAAAATATTTTGAGTATATTTATAATCGCATAAATAAAAAAATTAACCTAATAAAATATCTTTTTGTATGAGAGAGAAGAAAGTAGGGAAACGCAAAATGGTATTTGTATGACCTACATAAGAGGTTGCTGGATTTGCCCAATTGTATGTAGTGTTGGTGCTGTTTGTCTAACTTTCTATCTGATTCATGGCGGCCTCGTCTTCATCAGAATCGTCCGATTCCTACAACTCGTCCTCTGATTCTTCATCTCACGGCCGATCTAGTCGTAACCGACATAGCCGCCGTGACAAAGACAAAGACAAAGACAAAGACAAAGACAAAGACGCTCTTAAGATCCGAAAGAAGACATCCCGCTCTCACTCCAAAAAACGTCGTAGACACGACCGTCACTCTTCCTCTAATTCTTATTCCTCATCAGCTGACTCCGATTATTCTAGGTTCGTCCCTCATAATTTAAAAACCCTAAATCAAAACTTTTTGAGAAAATAACAAATTTCACATCCCTGCAACTCATAACAACAAAAATATTAAAGTAGCACCCCTAACACTAAATCATATCCCTCTCAATATATTTTGGTTTTTATGAGTTTTTGGGTGTACTTTCCCAAACTTTTTTTATATATAAATTTGTTTTTTTAGTCTTATGCATGATGCGTCCATTCGTTTGAGTGCTCTGTGGTTTTGATAACATTCTTTATCTCGTTTATTTGATATGCTATATGCTTGCTGTGAAGAAGTTTCTGGAGGAAATCATTAAGAAAATTTCGAACCCTTCAATTTTTTGACTATGAAGTTTTAGTACTTTTTTGCTTGTAAATGATTCCTGTTTAGTATCATCCAGTTAGCAGTACGCGACCTTAACGATTTAAGATACCTCATTCATATAATGAATGATACGCGCATGTTTGACAGCCCGTATGTAAGCTATTTGGTCTAGGAAAGCAGCCAATCCAGTTCTGATAGAGGATCTCGTGTACTTGGTGGCTTACGACGATGCTTGCAACGGGATGGACAAAACTTGGCATTATGCAACCTGGTGTGTGCGATCTTGTGAGTGTTACTTGCCTTCTTATCTCGTAACAACCTATTTGGTCTGGAAATAGCGACTTGTGTATTTCATTGTAAAATTTTGTCATATTTAAATTAGTTCTAATATCTCGAATAAAGCGTCCTTCATTATAATAGTGATAATTACCTAGTATGTATCTATAGATACCCCCTCAAGAAGGATCTGAATTTGTCTTCTATTTATTATCTCTTTAGAAACTCTAATATATTAGCACAACCTGAGTCTTCAAGTTGTTTATCACAAAGCTCACCTCGTTTTTGTAAGCTTTAGTACACTATTTTCAGAGTTTCCACCAAGTCAGATCTCTAAGGGAGATCGCTATAGCCTTGGCCTCCTCACAATGGGTTGCCATCTTACCCTACTCATAGGCGTAGCTGTTTGTTTTCTTCTGTTTTTCAAACTTATTAAGAACATCGTCCTTAAAGACTCATAATTTTGGCCTCGTTTTCAACCAAAAGAGCATTTTTGTTCTCTATGGCTTTTTGGTACTTCGTTATTTGCAAGCGACTCTCTTGCACCTTGCGTTTGTATGCCCTGAGTGAGAGGTCGCCTTCTCTAGCAAGCGTCGGAGCCTAATAAGATACAAGTTTTAGAAATAAGTGACGTGAAATAATGAATTATAAAAATGGGGCGAATTAACGAAGTGGAGACAAGGCATAAGATTTTACATCCAATAGACGACTAGTTATCATCACCCGTTATATGCCTTTTCCTCCTTATGGGTTTCCTTGACCCTAGTTCGTTCGGTGTCACTATCAATGTGTCTGGTAGAGGTCCCTTATAAGCTCAAGATGCTCAAAAAATCCCTCGTAAAAATTTATTACTGAGGTGTTTAGCACCATGTCATCCTTCAAAATGACTTCGTCAAATTCGAACTCGTGAAGGTCCATGGCTTGGATTAGGAGGGTTGAGGTTTCATCTATTTTCCTCTTCTTAAAGGTCACAACAAGAGATGCCAGAGTAGACGAGCTTAAAATTCTCAACAGGTCAGTTGGAGGTAGTGGAGGAACTTCAATAGGCTCATCATTTAGACGAATTGAATCTTCGGTCTACTAAGGTGAGGTGTGGATAATCATTGGATATGTGGGTTTTTGATCGCAAACACTTGACATGTGAATTAGGTTTTCCAAGTCCACACTTGTATAATCCATGCTTGTAAAAATAAACGAACTCAATTAGATTATAATTTAGTTCGTTAAACTTTTGTAACCCACCACAAAAAAATAACTTGTGTACTCGTTGTAGTCCTTCCATACACCGAAGTCTATAAAACGATCTACAGTCCGACTATGTTTATAAATCTTGTTATTAGTGCCTTGGATCTCGATCTTTTTGATATTCTCTTTACCACCATGAACAAATTTATTGATTAGCTCGCTAGCATGAGGTTGGGTTGTGTTGAAATTGTGGTTCCGTGAGGTGTGGGCTGGGAACTCTGTCCTGCCACCTTAAATATCTCCTATGATGTAAAAATATTTGTCTTTTCAACCCGAGGTACTCTTGGGGAGTTTTAAGTGGAGCTCGTGTCCAACCAGAGTTGGAATGTACACCTTACCTTTATCGAGACCTTTTTCTTGAGGCACTACATACATCTTATTTTTCATTTGTTAAATCCACCTCGTGTTCCCTAGCAACAACTGAGAGACATAATAGATTTCACTATTCATTTTGGCTAACTTGGGTAAGGTTGGTGTCAAAAGTGTTTAGGGCACGAGCTACTATTATGGTATAAGGACACCTGAGTCCTAATTTAAACGCTATGGAGTGTATTACCCACCATCTCGCATAGGGATCATCTATGTAGTAGAGATGGCGTGGGACATGCATCATCCCTACCTGGGGTGGATATTGTATTCTCTCTGTATTTGAGATAGGTTTTTAGCATCCAGCTTGTTGGGCATCTTTTCAATGTGGTATTTATCTTTGGTTTAGTGTGTGGGCTCACCTTTAGAGTCATGTTTTTTCTTTGGACAATATACCTTTTTCGTAGTCACTAGAATCCTAATTATGGGTACTAGACCTTGTGATGATAGGGTGGAGACTGGGCGAAATGGGGAGAGTTAGGACACTTTCTCTTATTGAGGTGCTACATGTTTCCTTATCATGACCTGTTATGGTTTTTTGAGGTCATCCAGTTTGATTATGATCTGATTGTGGATGGATAGAATCTTTGGAAGACTCTCGAGGTGTCCTATTCCTTTGGGGAACATTTTGGTATGACTTGTTGGGGGATCCTTGTAGGTCGTTTAAAGGTTTGTATTTTTCTCTTTTATCTGCTGAAGATATGCTAAAAAATGAGTGAGGTGGAGATAAAATGTCTGGAAAACGAGTTGATGAAAGGTTGAAGAGCGGCTTGCAAGCACGTCACAGGTTGATATGACAATCAAGTCACCCAAATATCGAAATGAATTCTAAGTAAAGTCATGTTAAAACGGGCTGGAGCTACAGAGGTGCTACTTGAATTTGGAAGTAATGAACTCAGATTATTTGGTTGAAGAATTGACTAAGTTAAGATGATGTGGTATAATTTTTTTTTTTTTAAAAGAGAGTTAACTATCTATAGGGGGAGTTAATTAAAGTTGAAAAGTTATCAGAGTTGATTTAGTTGGAAAAGCTGTTGGAAAAGCTAAAAGGTTTGTATAGGTCTTAATTATTTTATAATTTCACAAAATTAAGAGAATATGTGAGTTGATGTTTGGTATCATCTAAGTGGTAGGTACGCGATGTTAGCGACCTGAGACACTTCGTTCATGTAGTGAATGATACGTGCATGTTTGACAATCTGTATGTAAGCGATCTGGTCTAGAGAAGCAGCCAATCCAGTTATGATAGTGGATCTCGGGCACTCAATGGCTTACAACCTGATGGACAAGACCGGGTGTTTTGTCATCATGCTTGGCAGTATGTGACCTGGTGTGTGCGACCTTGTGAGTGTTACTTGTTACTTGCTCTCTTATCTAGTAACCATTTGGAAATAGCGACTTGTGTATATCATTGTAAAATTTTGTCATATGTAGATCAACTCTGACATCTCGAAGAGAGTGTCCGTCATTGTAATAGTGATACTTGTCTAGTATGTATTTGTATTTACCCCTCAGTATCAATAAGAAGGATTTGAATTTGTCTTCTCTCTAATATCTCTCTAGAAAAACCCTAACACACTAGCAATTTTTCTAATAGTTCTGTTAGTCTCAAGTGAATGATGATGTGTTTGTTTAGGTGAAAACTTTGGGAAATTAAAAGATGAGAGTGCAAGGTCTTAAAAATTGTTTTCTTTATTTCCTTCTCCTTCTGTTTGGTCGTAGTATGGATCCGAAACTTGGAAGCTAGTTGCTTTTGCCTTGAAAATTTCATTTTTATTCTCTCTGGTATGCATAGAAACAACATAAAATATAGTTTTTGGGACAGAAAGATGAAGCTTACATGCTGGTGGTTGTGGCAAATATTTTTGTGTGCGCACAATGTATTCCAAACCTTTGGAAATTTCACACATTTAGTCAATTTTTTCCATCTTGAAATTTATAATGTTGAGGTTAACAACAATAACGTCTGTTAGTGGAGAAGGAAGTCGTGAGGGTCATTATTTTGACCAAAGTTAGGAACCAACATGTTAGTTTAAAGGAGCATGTTTGTTTTGTTTAATAAGTTTTAAGTTAGTTTTGTGGAGCAATGATTGCATCTGTGCGTACTGCTTGTATGAAAGTTTTCAATTATCATTTAGCTGCTTCTATGCGTATTGACTATTGAGTTTTGCTTGCTACACCATGTTATTTTTAAATTATGTAAATTTTGAATTTGAAAGGGTGAGTACTGGAGCATCAAATATGAGGAAGTGTCAATAATGAGATATCATTGCCGTATGGCACATATTGATAGCTTTAAATTTGCCAGGCATCAGACCTGAGCAGGGAGAGTAATTCTTATAACCAGTAGTACCACACCTGTATGTTCTAGATTTTGTTACCCATGATTGATATGCTATGGGTGTTTTATTTGCTGTCATGTTTTATTTTGTTACCCATCATTTACATTTTCTTAGAGAAAGCTAGTGCATGGTTCTCACATTTCTCCTATGTTGCTTGGTGTATAAATGATATTTCTTCTACAGTGAGCATGAAACAAAGAGGCACAAGAAGAAAGAAAGAAAAAAGGTGTTAGTTTTGTGATTTGTTCTTCTTAACTTCACAATATTTTTACTCTTTGTGGATTAATATCATGTCATTTTGTCTTTAGATCAAGGAAAAAGATAGAAGCAAGAGTCGCCATCACAAACGGCACAAGCATAAAGAGAAAGAGGTAGGCCAATGTTCTTGCTGCAGCTCTCTTGCTTCAATTTGATTCTTTGCTTAAAAGTCTGCTTGGGATTTTATTTACTCTGCTGTAACTTTTCATACTTATTATTATAAGTACAATATTGAATATTGTAATAGACTAGTACACTTGATTGCTTTTATTTTGTTTTTCCATTCCCTTTAGCATGCTGGAAACTTAATCATGATTGAGTTAATTCTTCCAGTTATCAAAAGATTTTCTTTGAGCACTATCGAAAAAGAAAGAAAAATGAAAAGGGGATAGTGTTTTGGAATTGATTGTGTTAATAACGGTTGCTATTTTGTTCTGCTTGACTTATGACCTCAGTACTTGTGTTTTTAATACTTTTGAACACTATTGTCTTTCATCAGTGAGCGAGTGGTTTTAAGAAGTACTATGTTATCACACGTGCATTCTTATTGTATCAAGAAACAAGAACCTTTCCTTGTGGTAGCTAATAAATTCACACTTGTGCATTACTAGTATTTGCATTTTGTGTGTGTTATTAATATCCGAGGTGTTTATAATAATTTCTGTGTTTCCTATGTATTGGCTCTTTGAAATTGGAGCTGGGATCTGTGACATGATGACTGGGTGCTTGATTACCTTGGATGATGTTTCTGGGTTGGGTTTGTCCTGGCAATGGGAGAATATATAGAAGCAGCAGGATGGCAGTAGCAGCAGCCCTGTGCAACTTTCGAAGGTTTTGATTGCATTATGTATTTACTAGCCTTTCAAGCATATTTTTATATTATTATTTGCCTCCTTAGGATTGAGAGCTTCTTCTATGCTTCACAAGTTTGTTTCACAATGTAGTTGGCTGCAATTGCAACCACTACAATTGACCGTAGAATCTTGTCTTGCCTAGTAGTTTTCTATCACTACATTTGTAAAACGTGCAAAGCATGATTTGATTAGAAGCTCTTGTTATAACATATTCTCTTCGTTCAGTTTTTAGGGCGTGATAAAGATGACGGTGTTCGACGCAGTGCTGTCTCTGGCAAAAAAGTAAGCTTTAGTTTAGCTAGTTTTTAATCTTGTAGAAGTATTTACTGGAAAAGTTCACTCTCTTCCGAGTGGAGTTAAAGAGATTATTACAGTTTATGATATTGTACTTCTTTTTGTAGATTCTATTGAAAGTTGAGAAGACAAAGGAAGACAAGATGGCAGAGAACAAGAGAAATGAATTGCTTAAATTCTTGAATGCTAGTTTTGATTGATTTCTGTGGGTTTATTTTATATCAAATAGTGGGATTTACGAAGTCATTGAAGGTTTGAGATAAGTAATGCAACTTATTCTAAAGATTGAAGCAGATGAGGTATTACTGAAGGCCAAGCTATCATGGATTGCATTTGAATGTTAAAATCAAAGTTAATCAGCGTTTACACAATATTTTGTCTGTTTTTGTTGTATTGGCATCCGTCTTCTTCTCAATCAAAAACAGCAACTAATTTGGACGTAGTTATTGCCCTTGATGGTTTGTTGTTGGTCAGTTTCGTATCTGGTTTATTTTCTTTGGATGTTTTAAATGGACATGACTAGTATTGTTAAATGCAAACCAAAGGTGAAAAAACTTATAATACATGTCGGCTAATTTAGAAGCAATCTATAATTTATTAAAAAAAAGGCTAATTGCAGAATTTGTGCGTATGGCATAATGTAACTTAATATTACAGTAGAACCAAAAAAGTGTATTATTAAATAAATTTTGTCGAGATGGTTATGGAAGAAATGTGCTATCGAATCACGACCATGGAGAGCATTACTGGCTTCCAAGTTCCAGCATAACTTCGCCATATTTTGTCTTTCCAAAGGAAAAAAAAACAAATAGTGAAAATTTTGAGCATCTACCATCTAGAGATGCGAATAAGCATCCATGGACCGTTTCGGTAACATATCGTTATTTTAATAAATAGGATACATCAACCACCGTACTTTAAATGGGTGTATCTCAACTAACTTATTGTTGCATTATTTAACATTTTCGTCACTTTTTGCTAGTGTTTTTGGGAGAAAAACTTCGATGCTAGTAAAAGGTTGGTGTATGTTCGATAATGAAAAATGTCTCAAAAATGACAACAAAAAATAACCAAAAAGTCTAATAGTAGGTTAATTTAAGTACATAATAGTTTAAATCAAAGCACCTATTGTACCCGATTTGAGAACACAGGTGATTTTTTTTCCGATTGTAATTTTAACAAGTAAAAAAAAGGACACACTACTAAAGGATAGAAAATAAAACTCAATAAATAAAACAGAAAATTATAAAAGAACTCGTTAACTTTCGAAAAAGCAATTGCCCATTCAAAATCGAAAATATTCGTAGAAATAGGACACGAAAATGAACATCCTCCTGTTTTACGAGAGATTGATAGTCAGAAAGCAACATGTGCAACATGCTAACAACTCCTTTAGAAAGACGAATACTTTAACTCCCCTCTAAAAATAATCAAGCCAAAACTGGTCATCATAAAACTGAAAACATGGGGAATTATACCCTGGTCACTGGATTTGTGCAGACAAACTTAAAGCAGTAAGTTTAGGCTACTATATTAATACCAATAACAAAGACATATACAAATCTCAATCCAGTTCAACAATAAGCCCATAACCGAAGACAAGTGAAAACTTTCTAAATAATCATCATCACATGCGAGGCCAATTCTCTTACAATATCTTTGGTGTGCTATTATATATATTATCAATATGAGACAAACATATGAAAAAAAAACTAGAAAGGTGGACCATAAAAATTAGATTTTATGTCTACATATTTGTCAACCATTAATGATATATAAAGTGACAGATCAAAACTGACACAAGTGATCTCCATCCAGTGTAAAAATAGAACAAAAGTTTCCAAGTTTTGCTACTTGCTGCCCTCAGAAGAAATTTAACTCGGTAAAGAAAGACTGTTATCTTCCTCTGGAATCTAGATAAGTGAAGCTACATCATTTCTGCATAATACCTCCATTCCAATATTTCTCTGCTAACTTTAGACCATTGAAATGTAACTTGAGGCCCTAGTAAAACTAAGGATGGAAAAAATATCCATTGAATCTAGCTCCACGGATATTTGTTCAATGTGATCCATTCTGATCGAATCAGATCATAATTGTTGGGAAAAATAGATGGTTGTAAAGAAATAAATTTCACACACCCACGATAATTTCCCAAATCAAAATAAGAATAACACCAAGATTTTAGCGTGAAAAAATCTTCAGAAATGAAAGTAACAACCACGGGACCCGTAGGCCACTTAAACTTCCACTATAATAAGATGAGATTACACACTTCACCTTTAGGTGAATCTCTCACAAAAATACAACAAATATGTATCTTCAATTTGTGGGTAAAACTTCACAAATTGACTCTCTTAATTTTTCTCTCAAAATCTCTCTTAGAAAACTCTCTCTGTTTTCTTTTCCTCCACTTCTGATATGTATATTTTGAGATTGAAGCTAAGGCTTTATAAAGCCAAAAACTCCAATCTTCTCCATTCTTCACGCATGAATTGATGGAGACAAATGGCATAAACTTTTGACTTTTTTTTTCTTTTCTTCCTTTTCTTTCGGCGCCACACCAACCCATTCTTCAATCTGCTGCTAGCCTACATTAGTTGACCAACAAATCTCCCCCTCCAACTTATGTGGGACAGGGCTCTTCCACACCTGCAATATTTCTACAGATAACAAGTTTTTCTCTAGTCACGGTCTTTGTCATCATATCTGCCCCGTTATCATTGGTGTGAACCTTTTCAACTTCCAGTAGTTTATGTTCCAACACATCACGAATCCAATGATACCTTACGTCGATGTGTTTGGACCTTGAGTGGAAGGTTGGGTTCTTGCTAAGATGAATTGCACTCTGACTATCGCAATAAAAAACATAGTTTTCTTGGTTCTGATGCAATTCTTGTAGGAACTTTTTCATCCATAGGATCTCCTTACAATATTCAATGATTGTAATGTACTCTACTTCTGTGGTACTTAAGGCAATACACTTTTGTAATCGTGATTG
Organism: Hippophae gyantsensis; assembly: GCA_030763125.1. Taxonomy (NCBI): domain Eukaryota; kingdom Viridiplantae; phylum Streptophyta; class Magnoliopsida; order Rosales; family Elaeagnaceae; genus Hippophae; species Hippophae gyantsensis. The sequence continues at coordinate 12,397,124 of CM061037.1, read as the reverse complement.
CCATGAAACAGCTCCCCCTCCAAATGTTATTAGGTACCCGGATATAGATTTCCTCGTATCTACGTCGCCAGCCATATCTGAATCTGTATATCCTTCTAATACAAGTTTATTATTACCAAAGCATAAACAATGACTGGAGGTTCCTCTGAGATACCTGAGTATCCATTTAACAGCTGCCCAATGTTCCTTTCCAGGATTTGATAGGAATCGGCTCACAACGCCAACAACATGTGCAATGTCTCGTCTGGTGCATACCATAGCGTACATTAGACTGCCAACTGCCGATGCATAAAACACTTTGCTCATCTCTGATTTCTCCTCCTCACTTGAGGGACATTGACTCACATTAAGTTTGAAATGACTTACAAGTGGACAACTAACAGGTTTAGCTTTGTTCATGTTAAATCTTTCAAGAACTTTTTCAACATACCGTTTTTGGGAAAGCCAGATCTTTTGCTTTTTCCTGTTGCGGGTAATCGCCATGCCAAGAATCTGCTTGGCAGGTCCTAAGTCCTTCATTGCAAAAGACTTGCTCAACTCCTTCTTTAACTTGTTAATCTTGTCAATATTTTGACCCACAATTAACATATTATCAACATAAAGCAAAAGAATAATAAAGTCACCATTAGAGAATTTCTTGATGAAGACGCAGTGATCAGCCATCGTTCTTTCATTTTTCTCCATGAATGAGTCGAACTTTTTGTACCACTACCTTGGTGCTTGCTTCAGACCATACAAGCTTTTCTTTAGTCTGCATACCAACTTCTCTTTGCTTTTGACTTGGAAACTTTCGGGCTGTTCCATATAGATTTCCTCATCAAGATCACCATGTAAGAATGCAGTCTTTACATCAAGTTGTTCAACCTCTAGATTAAGACTAGCTGTCAAACCAAGAACAACTCGGATTGAAGACATTTTAACCACAGGTGAGAATATTTCATCAAAGTCAACGCCTTTCTTCTGCTCGAATCCTTTCACAACCAATCTTGCTTTATAGCGTGGTTGCGAGCTGCCTTCTTCACTTTTGATTATGTACACCCACTTGTTCTTGAGAGCTTTTCTTCCCTGTGGTAGTTTCATCAGGTCAAATGTGTGGTTCTTATGTAGAGATTTTATTTCTTCCTGCATGGCTTTTAACCACTCAGTCTTATGCTGATCAGTGATAGCTTCGTCATAACTCTCTGGTTCTCCCCCTTCAGTGAGCATCACATACTCGTTAAGAGAATATATACAACTAGGTTGTCGTACTCGGGTGGATCTCCTTGTCTGTACTTCTGGTTGGACTTGTTCAGAAACTTGTTCTGGTTCTGAACTGCCAGCTGGTGGATTGACATCATCAGTATCTGGTGTAACTCCCCCGTCATCGGATTTATTGGTGGAGAGACTGGGTCCAGATTAATTGGAATTTCATCTGATTGTGGTTTCTCGGATTTCTCAAAATCTTCGATTGTTTGGTCTTCAAGAAATACCATGTCTCTGCTTCTGACAATCCTTTTGCAAATAGGATCCCAAAGTCTGTAGCCAAATTCTTCATGGGCATATCCCATAAAGATACACTGTTTTTCTTTTCCATCCAACTTGGATTGCTCATCTCTTGGGATGTGAACAAATGCTCTGCAGCCAAATACTTTCAAGTGTTTGTAAGAAACATCTTTCCCCGTCCAAACTCTTTCCAGTACGTCGTAGTTCAGTGGAACTGATGGAGAAAGGTTGATTAAATCGACTGATGTTCTCATTGCCTCCCCCCAAAAGGAGTTTGGTAGTTTTGCATTTGAGAGCATACATCTGACTCTTTCACAGATGGTTCTGTTCATTCTCTCTACGACACCGTTGTGTTGAGGTGTTTTTGGTACTGATTTTTTCAGCCTGATGCCAAAACTTCTGCAGTACTCCCTCAAATGGTCCACGATACTCACCACCATTATCTGCACGTACACACTTCAAACGTCTACCAGTTTCTCTCTCCACTTTTACATGAAACTGCTTGAAAACTTCATGCACTTGATCTTTAGTTTTCAAAGCAAAAGTCCATACTTTTCTAGAATGGTCATCAATAAAGGACACAAAATAGTGAGCACCTCCTAATGACTTACAAATCATTGCACAAACATCTGTGTTTATTAAATCTAGAATATTTTCCTTTCTAGATGGTGTGAGACTACGAAATACAACTCTATGTTGTTTTCCCATAATACAATCAACACAAGTTTGCAAGGGTGTACCTTTCGTTCCTGGCAAGAGCTCATTTTTAGAAAGAATTTTGAGACCTTTTTCACTCATGTGGCCGAGTCGCTTATGCCATAGCTCGGTAGGAACTTCTTTGCTTGTGGTATTTACTTCTCCTCTACACAGTTTGGCTTCTGTGATGTAGAGTGATGTATCTTTCTTGCCTTTAGCTATTACCAGATTGCCTTTGGTGAGCTTCCACTTTCCTTCACAAAAATAATTATTGTATCCATCATCATCAAGTATACCGATAGAGATCAAATTGAGGCGGATATCAGGAACATGCCTCACATCTTTCAGAAGTAATCTGCATCCAAGATTAGTCTCTAGATAAATATTGCCAATATCGACAATTTTTGATGCATCATCATTTCCCATCCTCACACGTCCAAAATCACCTTGAGTGTAGGTTGAGAAGAATTCCGGTCGTGAGGTGACATGATAGGAAGCGCCTGAGTCAACTACCCAAGTAGTGTCTTGGCATACAAGATTGACATAATCGGCATCTCGAACAATGACAACTTCTTCAGTGACAGTTGTGGTGTCATTTGTTCGGGTTTTTGCTTCCTAATTTCTGGATTGTTCCGTCTTTAACCTTCTACATTCTCGAATGAAGTGTCCAGGCTTGCCGTAATGATGACACTTCTTGTCATACCTTGATCTAGACTTCGACCGTCCTTTTTGTTGACTTTGGTTACGGGGATTTCTACTTTTACTTCTCCCGTGCCATTCTTGCTTGCCTTGTTTCTGCATGACAAGCACTTCAGTGTCAGGAGTATATCCTTCATCTTTTCGTCGAGACTCTTCATTTAACATTCTGTCTTTTACCATATCCATGGTAAGCTTGCCATCAGGAGCTGAGTTGCTAAATGATACAACTAGAGTATCGCAACTTTTTGGTAGAGAACTCAACATCAACAACGCTTGTAGCTCATCATCTACAGTCATCTACAGTCATCTACAATCATCTTCATAGAGTTGAGTTGATCTACAATGCCTTGGAACTCACTCATATGTTCTGATACGCTGCTTTCGTCTTTATACTTAAAATTGACTAATTGTCGCATCACATTAGCTTTATTATGTGCGGTTGTCCTCGCATACATTTTCTCCAAATTTTGCCAAAGAACGTAAGCATCGTGTTCATTAGCAAAATTTTGAAAAATGCTCTTGTCGATTCATTGTCTAATTTGAGCAGCACACTTTCGGTTCAGAACGGCCCATTCAATGTCTGCACCGGTTACTTCTTTGTCCTTCGGCATTATAATTGGCTTTCATAGATCTTTAATGTATAAAATATCCTCCATCTTCGACTTCCAAATTGCATAATTAAATGCGATCAACTTTATCATATTGTTTGTGCTCTCCTTCATTTGAATCGTTAGTCAATAGGTTTCGTCGAACTTGATACTTTTCTAATGATGAATAGTACCCACCAATAGTAAATGTGAATAGTACCTTCTGAATAGTACTCGTGAATAGTACAATACATTATATATGAATAGTACTGTATATGTGTACAGTCTCTTATTAAAAAAAATAACTTGGCTTTGATACCACTTTGTTGGAAAAAATAGATGGTTATAAAGAAATAAATTCCATATATTCAGGATAATTTCTCAAATCAAAATAAAAATAACACCAAGATTTTAGCGTGGAAAAACCTTCAGAAATGAAAGTAACAACCACGGGACCCGTAGGCCACTTAAACTTCCACTATAATAAGATGGGATTACACACTTCAACTTTAGGTGGATCTCTCACAAAAATACAACAAATATGTATCTTTAATTTGTGGGTAAAACTTCACAAATTGACTCTCTTAATTTTTCTCTCAAAATCTCTCTAAAAAAACTCTCTATGTTTTCTTTTCCTCCACTTCTGATATGTATATTTTGAGATTGAAGCTAAGGCTTTATAAAGCCAAAAACTCCAATCTTCTCCATTCTTCACGCATGGATTGATGGAGACAAATGGCAAAAAATTTTGACTTTTTTTTTTCTTTTCTTCTTTTCTTCCTTTTCTTTCGACGCCACACCAACTCATTCTTCAATCTGCTGCTGGCCCACATTAATTGACCAACAATAATAGATCAGGACAGATCGATATGTGGATCGAATCAAATCTAAATCCTTTTAAAACTACAATTTTATAACTAAAATAATCATACATTATAAATATGCTTTCATAATTTTTACAACTATTTATTTTAAAAAAATTACATTATGAATAATCATTTTTAAAATCTCTCCCCTTTTATTTTTATGAATCCAATTTTTTCTCTCTTAAAATTTTCATAAATTAGCAACCATATATTTACATAATTAAGATTTTGAGAAGATACGACACAAGAACAAGCACAATCCTGTCTTACTAGACATTTTGAAATGCAAGAGAGAGCATAGATGCTAAACAGTAACTATTCCTTTACAGATAGAATGTCTGAATTCCCACTCGAGAAAAAGTTCAGTATATTTTGATTAAAAGAGACAGTTCGTATAGGCTTCTTGTAGATAAAGTCAAAACAGCATGTATAGACAAATTCAAATCAATGAGTAATGACAAATATATGCATCAAGTCCGAGTAAAAAATAAGCCAATAACTAAATAGCTTTACCTCAGGAAAGATGATCATGTTTTAAATGTTCAACATATTAAATGGAAAGATAACAGCCAAGTTCCTTGGTGTTGCTATGTAACCCAATGTAACTTTCTGAACAAGAATGTGGTCCTCCTGTGGACTAGTGTAGATACAGAGTTTTTAACATTTCAATGGGATGCATCATTCTTGTCAAGATTGTAACCCTCCATTTAGTCGAACAAGACTCTCCACAACAGGAAAGGCAAAACAAGTGCAGGAAGAAATATAGTAAAAAGGAAGATTTCTTGTGTTAAGGTTATAAGATACCAGCTTTCGTGGAGCAAACTCATCAGATCTCACTTGAGCATTTGTCCTGTTAAGATTTTCTGTTGGGGCTCATTAATAGCTTCAATAAGGAGCTCTTCACTATTCAAAAATGCTATTACAGCAGTAATTTCTAAGGGTCCAAAGGTTAAGTGTTTTCGCCATGGACAAAAACCTCCATTACTAGCATCTTTTTCATCCATCTCTCACATCTCAATGTTTCTCAGGTTTTTTCGATCCCCATTTCCAACTTTAGGATAGCAGAAGAAAACAATGGATTTATTCCAAACTGCTACGCTTGTGTCGAACATAACAGATATACAAGACATACTGTCTGGCAGTGGTATACTATGGAACTCCTCAGAACACATATCAAATGAAAGGATTGTCTCAATTGGGGCTTTCAACCAACCAACAAAACACACCCTTGGAATAAGCCTTTTCATGATAATTCTCAGTACAAAAAAAGTCTATGCCCAGTCTCATCTTGATCTCTGTCCAGGAATTTGTACTCAATCTGTATACCTCAGCTCTGCAAGGAACATCTTCGCCCGCATAAACAATTCTAACAGCCTTGTAGTCGTTAGTCACTGAATCATAGCCAAAACCGACATATACTAACTTAAGGCTACCAATAAGAAGTGGGTCTGGACGATAACATTCATCCATAATAGCTGGATTCCACAAAAGAATATCGAATATTGGGTTATCCCGATCATAATGGACATCGTAATCAGTATTACAGTTAGCTAGACAAATGATTCCATTACAGTGAGAAACCCTGCTAATATTTACATGATTAAAATCGTAAGAAAGACACTCTATAAGATCAGTTTCCTCTTCCTAGTACAAGACAAATATCTTTTTCTTCTGTTTGCAGTAACAATTCAGGTAGAAAGAAGGAGCATTTGTTGGGCGTCAATATTGTTGTCGATATTGTTAAGGTGGTTAACAATAAAACCAGTATCTTTCATAAGGAAATCAATGAGGTCACACCATGACTTAGAGACACACTTGAATCGTACCAGAGACTCAGGTGGCAATGAGCTCTTCTGGTTAATACACAGAGCACTTTTTTCCTGTTGTTGCCATTCAATATTATTTCTTATTTAATCACAAATCTCACCTTAATATTTAAGGGGGTAGATAGTAACATTTGAGCGAAAAATAATGAGAAATCACATTAACATTTAATAACTGAGACTAAAATATCTCTTATAAAATATTAATATCAAATATTATTATTCATTATTAATAAAAAAAGTTCCATGTATAAATAATATAATTATTTTAAAAAATAACTGTTATTCCATTCCATTCTCTTAAATAATAAATATTATAATTATTAATATTTGTTTCCATTTGATTAAGTTCACTCAAAAAAAAAATATTAAATAAATCTTAGACAAACTAAATTAAAATATAGATGCTTGATAATATTATAGTTAAAAAATAAAATTATTTTTTATTAAATATATTTATATAAATTTGATTGTATATATTAATAATATTATAATATATTAACTATAATTTATTATTAACTTAGATAAATATAATTTTTTTTAAATAATATGCCTCAAACAAAAAGAAATGAAAAACTTGATAAAAAAAAAGAAAGAGAAAATATCAATATAAAGAAAAAGGAAAAGGAAATCGAAGACAAACTGCAAAGGAAAGGATAGAAACTGCGGCAATATTCTACAAGCTTCCATCGCTGCTTCCTCTAGCTTCTTAACATCCCATTCTCTCTACAAAATATGCGGAAGAAGAAAGAATTAAACCCTAACAATTAACTCAATTAAAGTTTATGTTGGTTATTGATCTTCAATGGGAACGAGAAAAGCCACGAAGCTGGCCAAGACTGCTCTAGTAGCGGCCATTAACGCCTCCCAGTCCTCAAAAACTTCTCTCTCAAAGTCTCAATCGGTTGTCTCTCGCAGTCGTATAGTCTCTAGTTCAAGTTCAAGGTCCATTATTTCGTTTAGCCAACCTCAGATTACCACTATAGTGGATGAGCGCAATGATATCATTTCCGCCAATAATTGCTCTATCAACTTCACTCGCAAATTTCATTCGTCCACTCCTAATTATTACTCTGCAACCAGCTCTTCTCAGGTTTCATTTCTCAAACTCTGACTTTTTGGATTACTTATAATTTTTAGCTGTTTACTTTTGTAATATTCATATTACTGAAAGGTGACCAATTCCTAATTTAGCTCAGCATACTTTATCACAAAGAAGAGAAATTTGTTGCCACAGTTAGTTTATTACTTATGGGAGGCTTATTTTTGAAAATCCATTTCTCTCAATCACTCTCTTTGAGCTGTTAAATTTTGTGAAATTGTATTAGTTTTCTTCTAATAAATGGGAGTATCTACATTAAATAGCATGTACATGATGTATATGATCAAATTGGCCCCAAAATAATATGTTATATATGTATACATTGTACATTTATATGTACAGAATTTACGTAAACTAGATTCGTACACATTATGTACGAGATAACATGCCAATTTGGTGAAGTACAATATACGTGCTATTTTCGGGCGTAAAAACCAAGTGGACGGGCCATAAGTTGAGACTGATATAGATTTGAGAGTAGTAATATTTCATCCATGAATGAACGATCTCTCATGTTACGCATCATACTTGTGTGTATCTTAAAGCACCAATCTTTTGCAATTCTTTGCAGTTTAATGGCCATTATAACTTCTTTTTTTGTCAGGCTAACCAAAACGAGTTCACTGAGATGGCATGGGAAGGTATAATTGGTGCTGTTGATGCTGCACGAGTTAGCAAACAGCAGGTGGTCGAATCTGAGCACTTGATGAAAGCCCTTTTGGAGCAGAAAGATGGTCTAGCGAGGAGAATATTCACCAAGGCAGGGCTTGATAACACCTCGGTTCTGCAGGCTACTGATGATTTCATATCTCAACAACCAAAAGTATGTTCTTAATTATTCATATTTAAATTATTGATAAAACTTGTAGAATATTTGATGATCATTGTCTTATTTTGTCAGGTAATGGGTGAAACTAGTGGCCCTGTTATTGGTACCCATCTCAGTTCGCTTTTAGAAAATGCGAGGAGGCATAAGAAAGAGATGGGGGATGAATATGTCTCGGTAGAACATTTTGTAACAGCATTTCATTCGGATAAGAGGTTTGGGCAGCAATTGTTCAAAAAGCTTCAGCTTAGCGAAAAGGATTTGAAGGAAGCTATTCAGGCTGTCCGTGGAAGTCAGCGAGTTACCGATCAAAGTATGCACAACCTTGTGTGTATATTGTGTTATAAATTTATAATATGGATCACCTTTGTTTTTAAGATTCCCTGACACTTGTCTTTTTTTCTCTCTGTAATCCTATTTCAATGCTTCCAACTTTCCATCAGTATATTCTATGATTCCCATGTGGCTATAAGTGTTTTATTTCCTGTGTTTTACGCAGTTGTTTCATACTTTTGTAGACCCCGAAGGAAAATACGAGGCATTGGAGAAATATGGGAATGATTTGACTGAACTTGCTAGGCGTGGCAAACTTGATCCTGTGATAGGTCGAGATGATGAAATACGGCGGTGTATCCAGATATTATCTAGAAGAACGAAGAATAATCCTGTAATTATTGGTGAGCCTGGTGTGGGGAAAACTGCAATTGCTGAAGGGTAAGTTGTTTAAAGTATACTTTTTATGCTTATTTGGTATTCACCCTTGCGAGAGTTTTGTTGGAAAGTGTGTGAAACTTCTATCTAGATTATCCTAATTATTTGAATGTTCTTCTAGCTGATCTACATCCTGGAAGAAGTGGTTCTCGTTAAATATTAAATACTAATAAAGTAGAACTACTCATGACAGATCTTTTTTTCCCCTTCTCTCTATCTCTCAAAGAAAATGCAGGATCCAGTCAATGAATTAGAACACATAATCATGTTAACTATCACTACTGATGGAAAAATTCATTTCTGATATGGATTAGATCAGTAGATGGTAGCGATTTCAAATGATTTATTTGTGGCTTATAATTGGGGTGTATGTGCTTTTGAACTTTTCTTTTATGTTTTTTCTTACACTTTCTAAAATTCTTTCCAGATTAGCTCAACGCATTGTGCGAGGAGACGTTCCAGAACCACTGTTAAACCGGAAGGTCTGATTAATTCTTTATTATTTATTTATAGTCTTTATTTAGTTTGTTATGTGAAGTGGAAACCTTTTGTTTTTTAGCTTTTGGTGCCACTTTCCTTCTCTGGGCCTTGGGTGCCACTTAATTTTATATATTTTGCATTTTGTCTTGTATTTTGCAGTTAATCTCTCTGGATATGGGTTCATTGTTGGCTGGTGCAAAATTTCGTGGAGATTTTGAGGAAAGGTTGAAAGCCGTTCTTAAGGAAGTTACTGCTTCAAACGGACAGATTGTACTATTTATTGATGAGATACACACTGTTGTTGGGGCAGGTTTTGTAGCTTCTGTCATCGAATCATGATTCTATAATATAGAGAATTTTGTGTGATAATATGGAGAATAAAGAAAAGCTTTTTTGCCTTATTCTCATTTCTCTCTTCCCTAAATTTATTTAATAGTCTATCAACATTGATTATTTAATTTTATTCAAAATCATAATAGTTAAACTAGTAGACTAGGTAGCTGAATTATTAAATTGACTTGTATTATGGGAAGTTATCTTTCTCTTATCTCATCTCTCTTCCCCGCTATCTATTTAATAGTCTATGGGCATTGATTATATTATTTTAAGTAAAATCAGACTAGTTAAAGTAGTAGATTAGGCATCTGTGGCTAAGCTGAACATTTAAATTGACTTGTATTACGACCTTTATCATCTGTTTGCATTATTTATTGTTTCATAACAAGTTATGTCCGAAATAAGGGGGGGTAGTAAGAAGACATGGGATTTATTTGAGGAAAGATGATCGAGGTAGATTATGAAATGAGCATCATTTAGGTATTTTTGGAGTTTAAGATGGTAACTTATTTTTACCCTTATGATATTATTTTAGGTGTTTATATTGTCAAGTACAGTTTGATGTCCCATGTTTAGGGAGAGAAAAAATAAAAAAATAAATAGAGAGAAAGCGAAAGATGTGCCAAAATCTTATAATTTAAGTGAACGGAAACATCAATGTTAGTTTAGAAAGGCATGTAACAAAAGGATCTCTTAAGATAGAAATCTTTTTTTCTTCTTTATCATTTTGTGTAAATTTATTACTGAAATTTGCTTGCCAATGTCTACATTATACATAACACGCAAAGCTAAGCCTTGTCATAATATTTTGGTTCTGCTGGTTGATGTTTAGGGGCTACAAGTGGTGCTATGGATGCTGGGAACTTGTTAAAACCAATGCTTGGACGAGGTGAGCTTCGATGTATAGGAGCAACTACACTGAATGAGTACAGAAAATACATTGAGAAGGATCCTGCACTTGAACGTAGGTTTCAGCAAGTATTTTGTGCTCAGCCATCTGTTGAAGATTCAATATCCATTCTTCGTGGATTGCGTGAGCGCTATGAGCTCCATCATGGTGTTAAAATATCAGATAGTGCCCTCGTTTCAGCAGCAGTCCTAGCTGATCGGTATATTACTGAGCGTTTCCTACCAGATAAAGGTAAATAGTGGATTAAACTCTCAATTATGATTTTTTGGATTGAGATACCTGCTCGATAGAATCAATTTATATTTCCCATGTTCTGTCTTGTGTTATATCTTGTCAAAGCAACTCATTTTTTTTTAATAACTCATACAAGCTGGAAATGACATTCAGTTAAAAGTACTGGGGCATCTTATTTTTGCCTCGGAACTCTTTTTGTTTGTTGCATTTGTTCATGCCTCATTATATTGTCAAAATTAAGCACGCCTTATGAAATCTATAGATTATTTGACCTTGTGCCTGTGTTTGGAGTTTCTAACTTCAGTCTCTCCTTTCAGCCATTGATCTTGTTGATGAAGCTGCTGCAAAGTTGAAAATGGAGATAACTTCTAAGCCAACTGAGTTAGATGAGATAGATAGAGCTGTGTTAAAGTTAGAGATGGAGAAGCTGTCTCTGAAAAATGACACTGATAAAGCATCCAAAGAAAGGTTAAGTAAGCTGGAAAATGATCTGGCATCACTTAAGCAAAAACAGAAAGAACTAACTGAACAATGGGACCGTGAAAAGGCTCTCATGACACGCATACGATCCATTAAAGAGGAGGTATGATTTTGTTAGGCGGAAATTTTCTCTCTACTAGTCTGATTGCTTTGACATGCTATGTTTCATTTTTATTTTATTTTTTTTCCTGTCAAATTTTGTAGATCGATAGAGTTAACCTGGAGATGGAAGCTGCTGAGCGTGAGTATGATTTAAATCGTGCTGCTGAGCTCAAATATGGAACTTTGATATCTCTTCAACGCCAATTAGAATTGGCTGAGAAGAACCTTGCTGATTTCCAAGAGTCCGGTAATTCCTTACTTCGAGAAGAAGTCACTGATCTTGATATTGCTGAAATAGTAAGCAAATGGACTGGCATACCCTTATCCAACCTTCAACAATCAGAGAGGGACAAGCTAGTTATGTTAGAACAGGTTCTTCACAAGAGGGTAATTGGTCAAGATTTAGCAGTAAAATCGGTAGCAGATGCAATTCGACGCTCTAGGGCAGGACTAGCTGACCCAAATCGACCAATAGCAAGCTTTATGTTCATGGGTCCCACGGGTGTTGGCAAAACAGAACTTGCTAAGGCTTTGGCCAGTTACCTCTTTAACACAGAAAATGCTCTTGTGAGAATAGATATGAGTGAGTATATGGAGAAGCATGCTGTTTCACGCTTGGTTGGTGCCCCACCAGGTTACGTTGGTTACGAAGAGGGTGGGCAACTTACAGAGGTGGTTCGCCGGAGGCCTTATTCTGTGGTGCTTTTTGATGAAATAGAGAAAGCACATCATGATGTTTTTAACATCTTGTTACAATTATTGGATGATGGGAGGATAACAGACTCACAAGGACGGACTGTAAGTTTCATAAATTGTGTGGTAATAATGACCTCAAATATCGGTTCTCACTATATACTTGAAACGCTTCAAAAGGCACAAGATAGCAAGGATGTGGTTTATGATATAATGAAGAGACAAGTTGTTGAATTGGCCAGGCAAACTTTTCGGCCTGAGTTTATGAACCGAATTGATGAATACATAGTATTCCAGCCTCTAGATTCTAAAGAAATCAGCAAAATTGTCGAAATACAGGTAAACTGCCTTACTGGATGTCACTTATGAAGTTTTCGTTGAGTTATCTATATTATTCGGTTGTGATCATTTGTCTTACTCAGTTGCAACTGTTATTCATGAAATTATGAGTGCATGTAGTCCATTTCCTTAGATGTTAGATCAATATGATTTTTTTAACGCATGTCACTGCCAATTGCAGATGAACCGAGTGAAAGAAAGGCTCAAGCAAAAGAAAATTGATCTTCACTACACTAAAGAAGCTGTTGAACTTTTGGGAGGTTTAGGGTTTGACCCTAATTTTGGTGCAAGACCGGTTAAGCGGGTAATACAACAGCTTGTAGAGAATGAGGTTGCAATGGGAGTTTTAAGGGGAGATTTCAAGGAGGAAGATTCAATCCTTGTTGATGCTGATGTGTCCCCATCTGCAAAAGATATTCCTCCTCACAAAAGATTGCGCATTAAAAAATCGAAGAATGATTCTGCTATGGAAGCCATGGTTGCCAATGACTAGTTTTGGAGCAATGAGGTTGTTAATAGGATCAGACATAGTCTTGCGTATGGGAATAATTGAATGTCATCTTAAACATCCGGGGACTAAAAGAAACCTTTTGAAATTTTATTCGTTCTCTTCAGTTTTTCTGTTAGAATCGCGGTATCTATTGGGACTACAATAAATTGATGGGAAAAATATTATAGGGGTTTCTTTTTAGTGCTGTTAAGTCTTTTAATTTTAAAAAGGTGTTAATTAGTAATTTCAGTATATTTAATTAAATATTTTATTAATATTAAAAAAAAAGAATGTAAATAATGAAAAGGGTTAAAAGGGTATTGTAGTTATTTCGCTGGTCTAATTTTTCAAACAAAAAAAAATCGAGCAGACGCAATGCTTTCCAATGCCATATTCACTTTGTTACCCTATTTTTATGCCATTTTCACGCCAAAATTCAACTGAAGGATGTTGGTGATGGCGAGGTGGTGCAGTGATGGTTGCGATGGTTCAACGATGGCATAGCGATAATAAACTCATTGTTCCGATTGTTGGGAAGTACACAGATCATAAAAGAGGGTTTACCCAATTACAAAGAATGGGCATTGGATTTGTTATATCTTTGCTTTATATGACAGTTGCTGGGCTATTAGAGGTTATAAGGCTTTGGTAATGTCAAGGAAAACAATTACTATGATCTTATGACAAAGCCCATGTCAATTTGTTTTGGGCCAGTACCTCAATATTTGTTGGTGGGTTGTGCCGAAGTTTTCACCATTATTGTGTCATTATAATTTTTCTAATGACCAAGCTCCTGATGCTATGAGAAGTTTGTGTTCTGCTCTTTCGCTCACAACTAGAGTACTTTCCTTGTAACTGTTGTTACCAAAGTGACTACTAAAAATGGAAAGCTTGGTTGGATTGAACTGGACATTTGGATTACTTTTACTGGCTTTTGACTATTCTCAGTTTGCTCGTTTTCAATAAACAGAGATGTGAGCTGAAGAACATTTTGGTAATTTGGGTTAGTAAACAGTGATATGACAACAGATACCGTGGTTTTTTTTTTTTTTTTAAATTACAATAAATCTCTTTTTAATAATTTTTTAAAACAGAAGTACTAAATAACACATTCTAAACTAAATAACTAGACTAAACTTCCACCTTAAATTGAAATATGCAAATCTCCAGGAATTGTTGAACCAAGTCTTATACTGATAAAATTCTTCGACTACGACCTCATCTTATTTTTGCTTCTAGCCTCCTTCCCTGACTATCGGGCCTTTTTGATATTGAGAAGAAAGAAAAACACTGTCGGGCCTAATTAGTTCTTCTCCTCGAGTCTTTTTCTTCTTGTTTTTTTTTTTGGGGGCAGCAGCGCTCCACAAAATTCATGGTTTTTCATGCAAGCAGTGACACACTGAAGCTTTGGAGTTGAGTGCCTTCTTGGGATTTTGCCAGATGGTGTTGTTTGAAAAATCCAGCACTCCTTGACAATCTAAGTGAGCAAAGGTAGCAGGAGTATGATTAACATAAATAACCCTCCCTGTCCTCATTTTCTTTAATATATATATATATATATATATATGTATGTATTTATTTATAAAATTTTATAGTTAAATAAAATGAATAATAAAAAATAATGTTTTATTGATAAATAAATAATTTAATTATGAAAATTTAATATTATGATATATATAAAATATAAATTATTATAATAATTATTAAATTAATAATATAAGTAATTTAACTATATCTATAATTTCAAATCTAAATTTACATTTATTAGATTTAATTACATGATGAATAAATATGCTTAAGATTTTATACATAAATTATTAAAGACTATCGTATTTTATTTGTTAATGAAAAATCCTCGATATTTGGAAGAAAAAAAACCCAAACCTCTAATGAAAAATCTATATCCCATCAACCATAATATTTAAATGGGGATGGTAATAACCTCCCCAACTCACGACATCCCTAAACACCAGTTAAGAAATTGATTCAAACTTAATAACCTTTTAGCATGCTAGACTAAAGTGTTGGACAAAATTAAACCGCTCCAAAAAAACACTAAATATAATTTGTTTTGATAACTATTTTAATTTATGATTTATTATTACATATTTGGTTATGTAATTTATGAATTTTTATAAAAATAATCGACAATATATTTAGTAATAATATTTACTTTGGTTTTCCAAAAAAAATCACTAAAAGCAATTTATAACTATTTTAATTTTTTAAAGATCACTAAAAGCAATTTATAACTATTTTAGTTTTTCAAAGATCACTAAAAAAATACTATATTTAATTTGAATAACAATTTTTACTTGGTGGTTATAAAAAAAATCACTAAAAGCAATTTATAATTATTTTAGTTTTTTAAAGATCACTAAAACAATACTATATTTAATTTAAAAGCAATTTATAACACGAAATACTTAAGAATATATTTAAAGAAACAAACAAAATTTTTTCTTTGGAACCTACACCAGTACTACTGACCCTAAGAGAGTAGATAGAGTAAAAATGACGGGTCCCATTTGAAATGTCATAAATTGCCACACAAGTTGATATGCAACAACTTAGATAAATAGAACTACTCGATGCTTAAAAACTCTCCAACTCAACATCATACCAACCTCGGCTATATGATAAATTATCTATGTCAAAACTTAAAAGTGACTTATAATTAATATAGAGTTCAGAGAGACTTGAGGAAAGGTATACATAAAAGTGACTTCCTTTTGGTTTGATGCTAGTAGTATCTCATAATAGAGCAGAGACATGGAATGAACTTATCTTCTCTTGCTTTGCACCATATTCAACATATGTTATTGCAAATCCTCAATCTAAACGTTCCGTCTGCCAAGAAGCACAAAAGTGTATAAATTTTAAGCTGTCAACACTCAACAGATCGTACCAATCAAATAAGCCGTACAAGATCCTTCACGAAGAAGAAATATTAAATGGTCAAAAGATAAGAAAAACTAAAAAATACATATTACAAGCCACAAAAAAGAGTGGATTCTGATCAAGTCAAGCATGGAGGGCAAGGAGAAACCCTTGAGCATCAGGATTAAAAGTTCGATTTATACAAACTTACTGAGCCAAGGAGAAACACAAAGATATATCATGGGTAATTATGACTTACCTTCCAAAGACCATCATTAAGATAATGCATAGTATCCACCCCAATTCCCTTGTTGTTTGTCCTTCTGAAAGCAAACAAAGAAGTCAACTTCTTATACTGTAACTAAAAGAGAGAAGCCAGAATTCATACACTGAAAGGGAAAGAGGGGGGAACCTTGATATAGAGTTCTTTAAACTATTTTTACTATAAAACAAGTTTACACTTAGAAAAAAAATTACTAATTTACCCTTACTATCTCAAAATTTACAAACTTGACAATTACTTGAAAATTAAACTGTTCAAATTATTAATGATTCCACTAATTTTCCTATTTAAAACAAAATAATACGATACAAGTTATTATGATACTAAATAAACTAACCAACCCAACTTTTCATTTTCTAAAGAAAAGAATGCCTCCAATTCCAGCTTAAATAATATTCTAGGCAATTATGCTGCAGACATCGTGATTTTAATGATAACCAATATTTTTTCCCCTAAAGAAACGTTGCATTTATTGGACAATAAATATAACTATATTATAATATGATAACAACTACATGTTAAATTAATAAAATTATTTAAATCAATTAGAGATGTTGATACGTTCAAAGTAATTCATATGAAGCTCGATACCAAAAAATCCAAATAAAACATTAAATTGGTTTTTTATAAATTACTTATTGAGAAGTTTTAAAATAAATGGTTCAATTAACATTTTTTCTTAAAGCAAGAAAAGATTTAAACTTAGGGTTATTAACAAATATTAGACAATACAATAGGGCTAGGATCTGGAGAACAATAATTTTAATCAATAAATCTAATCAATCATATGTAACTATTGAATTATTTTTATCCAATAGTGAATATGTGATTCTATATTACTTGAATTTTTGCCTTGATTTTAGAAATTATTAACTAATTTTAAATTACAAATTGTTACAGCATCTATACTACTGATTTCAATTATTCAATGGTTAACATAATTGGTTAGATTTATTGGTTAATAAATTTATTTGTGCATAGACAATATCTAAGTTATTGTTTGTCATTTTTTTTTAATTTTACAAAAAATCCTTTTATTCTTTCTCACTCTTAATTAAATGAGTTTGTTCAAATTAAATTGTAACCATTTTTTCATTTCTTCTCCGTAAAATGAATATTATGTTTACGTTCTTATATCAAGTATGAATAACTCAATAGCATAATTACTTTTTTTTAAAAAAAGAAAGGTAACAGTAACATAATAGTGTCGATATATCAATGTCAAGTGATTGGTGTGGCCATTAAAGAAATATGAATGATAGAAATGGCTAGCTACATAATAGGCATTAATTTCACTTATTCATAACGTTTGCAATGCTAAGTTTTGGGATGGTAATTTTTATTTATTTATTTCGTACATGAAGCAATAGCATGCATATATATGAGGCTTCTTGATCCTGTCTTTGTTAATTAGCAATAGCAATGGATCTTATTCTCAAAGCATTTTACAATACTCAATATTTATATGGTCTACAAGCATACTTTGGCAGCTGGGATGGGATATTTGTTAACAGTTCATGAGTTACTACAGGAGGCGGTACATAAATTGACATAACATGACATGGTTACTACAACGAGATTTATAGGCTGCAATTACTTGTTCACATTCATTTTTCTTTTTCTTTTTGCCTTTTTCTTTTTTCTTTTTTCCTTTTTCCTTTTTCAATATTGTAGGTTTTGTGTTTATAGGATTCAGTTCAATTAGGTGAAGCAAATTGATAAAACATCAAAATTAAAGAGCTAATGAAGTTTCCTTGTTAATTTTTTTTTTATATTTTATTTCTTTTATTCATATCGAAACCTACTACCAAGTAATTTGTTAAATTTGTTGGAGGATGTGAGGCTTAAAATTTACACAATAACCTTGTTTCTTGTATAATTTATCAGAGTTTGTGCCTTCATTCTTGCTAGTAGCTAGAGTTTGGCCCTTAATATTTTAGATTATTTATTTATTTTATAGTGGTTTACTATCGGTTCACTTAAAGACACTAAATATGATCTCTAAAAGAAAATTACATAGATTCTCTCTCTTGTACTTGGTCCTCGCATACAATTTGTTTGTTTTCAAAAATTCTTTAATACTGAATTTGGTTGATAAAGTTTTACTATTATGCTTCGTAGGCTTAGTCAAGTGATGCTATTGTGTATTGAATAATTGCGGGATTCAACTTCATGATATTTTTCCATTTTTTGTTTTTCCTAATGATATTCAGATCTTGTAATATTTGTTTGGATTTGAATTATTGAAACTTCATAATAAAAACTAATTAATGCTACTTTTATTGGAGAAGACTGAACTCTTTTAATTTGTTAATGGAGATTATGACTTTTTACTTCTTTATTTTCCACATATTAATTGGATTAAAATGGTAATGTGTTAAATTGGTGGCAATTAGGCAAAACTATTCATGGTTATTTTTAATTATTATATGAATATTATTTTTATTTTTATTTTGTTTTATTACGTATTTATTTACATTCCTCATGTATTTTTTAATTTTTATTCTACAATATATAATTTTTATTAACTGAACATTGGTAGAGTAATTAATGTTTAACATATTCTCATAAATTTTACAGAAATTATATCAAATAATACCTAAAACTTATATATAATAATGAAAAATAACACTATTGAACAGGTTCAATTAGATAGAGTTCAACATTGAACAAGTTTAAATAATCGTAGTTCAAATTAAAAAGATGTAATTTAATTGTTTTCTTTAAATTTTATTAGTTTAGTTTTCCTAACTTTTTCTTCAAAATAATGCATTTTATCTCACATACAATTTAACAATTTCGTGTTACACCACATATAATTATATAAATATTCATTATTATTTATACTATGTAATATTAATCTAATATATTTTTCTTTCACTTCAATTTTTTTTTCATGTTTATTATATAATTTATGTTGTTTAATTTCTTACATTTTTTTGTCCGTCAGCATATACATTAAGCTATGTTATTTAGTCTTGTTACAACTTAATTTACATAATTTTGAGTTTTGATTTGAATTGGATAAAAATACACATTTGACACAACACTTATGGTGTAATATTCAAAAACATTGAAATTTAAAAAAATTTGGAACATCAATCATGACCTTTTTTATATTATTTTATAATAACTCAATTGAAAAATTTATACATTTTACTATAATCATTCAAGTGGTTTCAAAATTATTCTTTTTTACTATTAAATTTAAACTAACAATAATCTTGGCTAAAGTGAAGATCATATATACTATGAGCATATGGCAAATCCAACAATCATAACACATAATTTTAAGAAAGAATTTTTTTGTAATTATGAGAAGCATCCTTTGATATTAAAATTTCAGTGCCAATGTTAACTTTACCATAAATAAATATTTCCTACAATGTATCTCCTAACGTCACAATTTTATATAAAAAGATGCATCTTTTACCTATGAGCGTGAATAACTTATTGCTTTATGAAATTTTTTATTTACTTTTCCATTATGCTTTGGTAATATTATTACAAATTGTAGTTTTTTATTTTTTGCAATTTTTTATAAGTTTTCACGTGCTTTGCACGTATTTTTGACTAGTACATGTAAAATAGAGATGCAAAATTAAAATCCACTACAGTTTAATGATATAAATCTGTTTTTTGCCTTTACTAGGCTTGGTGCTTCATCAACTAATTGCTATGGTTTCCATAGCTGTGTTTCATAAACACCAGTCAAGTGAAAATAGGAGTTCAGATTTAACTTACATATCTTTTGCTGACATTTTTGTATAGCCAATTGCAAGGGCATGCTGCTTTCCTTCAGCCATTATAGCCTAAGAACATTCAGTTTTACATAATCAGAAAAAGTACCAGACAAATGATAATTAAACACCAGTGTCTAAACACAATTTTGATATGGTAGGATTAGGAGAAACTGGCAAGAAGTACAAGTACATACCACAGGGGTTTCCGCCTCCACTTCATCATCCAAAGCACCACCAGGTGATGTAAGACCAGGGCACATAATGTTTGCGCCAGCAAGGACAAATTTTATTGCACCCCTATCTACTTGGAATTTTTTCATTATATTTGGATCTGTAATGGAAGAGCAGGAGAGCCTAAATAGTCTGGGGTTTGTATTGCACAAGGAAAACTTCCGTGTAAGATAAGAAGAAACTTAAAAGTAATTACATATTAGAGTTGCAGATCAGACTTAAAAATATAAAAGATCCCCAACAGGGAATTCAACCGAAGTTTATGTTGCATATCCAACTTTCTTCTTTTTCCACTTTCATCCAAATAAATAAACTTGTAAATATGTGGCAAATTTCAAAATTCTATTTTTATCCAGGGCATGTTTACAAAACTTATTTCTTATATAAATCCAAAAGGAGTTTAAACATTTAAAAAGACCAAGCTTTGACAAATCACAGAAAGCATCCATGTTTCCTAACCATCTGTATGTCTTAAAAGTTTGAGTGCTAAATTTTGAGAAGCAAACAAAATTTGAATGTTTAAGATAAGATGCTGAGAAAGATAATGAAGGATAGGGTGAAATTAGAAAATTGCAGAGGAGGCATTGTGTGAAATTTTAAATCAATTTCTTCAACCAGGCAAGTTTTGACTCATAAGCAACTCCTTTGTGTTCATAATCTCAGAATATGTGCAAATTATTAGACTATTATTTTTAGTAATCTAATAAATGTTTTGCTAAAATCCTAGAAGTTCTATATCCATCCTCACCATTTGCCTCACCACACTAGAGTCAGTAGACTATATCACTTCACAGGAAACATCAAAGTATAAAGCAAATGACGAAAATCACCAAACAATGGAACAGAAAGTGATTCCTTGCAAGATTTGATTACGAATAAATAGCCCATTAGCCCATTAAGAATGGCGTACATTGATGTAGGAGTCTTAGGGTAGGCATATATGGCCCATCACGAATGTTGAAAAATAGTGGAACATTGTTCACCAGGACTAAATTCAAATGGTTGGGACTGTAAAGATAAAACAAAAGAAAATGTCAGATATATGAATGAGCTGCAAGTAAATTATAGAAGCAGGAGCAATGATTGTAACTGACCATTTAGCTACAATCAGAGGTGATTTCTTTGGAAGCAAATCATCTAAAACAGGTTCAAGCCCAGGGTACTGAAGTTAATGTTTATATTATGTTAATACACAAAAAAGAAAACCAAAAAACTGGTGACTGAATACATAAGCAAATAAGATGTACCTCATCTGCGATACTCTGCCGTATTTTGCGTTGGACAGATGCCTTAACTTGGTTCTGTCCAGAAACTTCTTCAGAGGAAAACCTATGACGTAATGTTTTAACAAGTAATCAATGAATGACAAATAGAAAGTATTACATGTATACACCAGCAGTGAACAATAAACAACATATAAACCACAGAAAAGTGATTGAAACAAGATAGAAATCAGGCCATACAATCAACATTGATTGAACATGTCAAAGCAACTAGTAAGACCACCTAGTTTTCAATATTTCATATGACCATTTGGGGACGAAAATTGCAAAACTAACAAGCATAAACTGTCTGAAAGAACTTATCTCATTCACAACAGAGACTATCCATCCTTTTCTCCATTCCATCTCTCCTATAACAGATATGTGACAATGCAAAAATGATTATCTCCCTTGGCTTCAATAACGAATCCTCAAATATCTCTTCCAGGAAAAGAAAAGAAAATTCCTTTTCGACCCCAGTACATTCCTTTCCATTTTTGACCCCCTACTCCATTTATAATCAAAACTGAAATAACATGTGTTCAAACTTCAAATGAAAAATGAAGCATATTGGAACACATGTTCAATAGTAGTATCCATGGTTCAAAACTTTCTTAGAGGCATAGCATAGTTTGTCGGTGCTTCAATTGTCATCCGTTGCCATAATTTGCAAGAGCTCTGGCAAACTATATGCTTTTGAATGCATCTACGAACAAAAATTGACGTGTTCAAAAGATATGACTATGAGGAGTCAAAAATGAAAGCACCCCTTGAAGGGGTCATCTTGTGCAATATTCCAAAAAAACAAAAAAAAAAATCTTGCAGCAACACCATTTGAAAAAAGTCCTTTAGTCATGAAGCCTCAGCTGAAACTCAGCATTACCATCAAGAACATAATCTCATATTACTCAAATGAAAAACATATTTCTGCAAATGCTTCTCTTAAGGGCACAACAGTCACACCTCTTATTAGGAAGTAAAATAAAGCCCTAATTACCAAGAGGGATAAAGGTTTGGTCTGTGTATCCCCGCACTCCCGGTTATATTTTATAAAAATAAATTTCTTGCCGTGCTTATCTATTCCCCCCAAGTATAGTGAAATTCACTCCCCATATGGGCAAACATCGTAGTACGTGAAACATTAACCACAATTTGGTAGCAGCAACCTGCAAATGCTCACTATATACTGTTTTCAGCAACATAAATGAAAGCTACAATCAAATTTACAATTGATTGCAAATTAAAAATTCATCCAATCAAGAAAATCAAATGAAATCAAAATTAATTTCGTACAGAAGCAAATCAAGAAAAATGAGAAAAACGACGATTAAAACTAAAGCGGTGAAAACCAAAAAAATAAATAAATACATCCTTCTTAAATCGCCAATACAAATCAAACCCAGAAATGTTTTTCAATATTCGCGAAGAAAAATGGAGAATAAAAAAGCATAAAGTAAACACAGGGATTAAATACAGTAAAATCTGTAGATTAAAGAAGAATACTTACTTCTTGAACATTATAGCCTTAGAGAATAACCTAAAAAGATCTTTACAAAAACAAGTGAATAAAACCACTTCAATGCCTGTCTGAACTCGAAGCTTCGGAGGTTTATGATTTGATGATCCGTAAAAACATGAAAACAATGGTTTATGCGGTGTACGGTA
Organism: Hippophae gyantsensis; assembly: GCA_030763125.1. Taxonomy (NCBI): domain Eukaryota; kingdom Viridiplantae; phylum Streptophyta; class Magnoliopsida; order Rosales; family Elaeagnaceae; genus Hippophae; species Hippophae gyantsensis. Next base: position 12,374,204 of record CM061037.1, on the reverse strand, counting down.
GTGTGTACTCCGTAGCCAGTAGTCAGCGTTCGTATGAAGCCACTAATTGGGCCTCTAGCGATGATGGGCTAGAGCACCATTTATTTCAAATGGGCTTCTTTCTTCTTTTGCTTTAATATCATGATTCATGAACCAGTAATGATTTTTTTTTCTCTCTTTTTTTTCAAATGAAACTTTTTGTCCCTGAACTATAAAAATAAAATATTTTAGTGTAAAAAATATACTTTAATTTTGAGATTAAAATATATGATTTTAAATAATTATAAAATTAAAAATTTTATTTTTAATAATTATATAATTAAATATACTCATTTTTATAATAACAAAACTTATAAAAAGTAATAAAATTAAATTAATGTACTTTATATAAAAATTTCATATTTTTCAAATATGTCTTGAACTTAAGATGTAAAAAGAGTATGTAAACCCAAACAATTTCATCATTTTAACTAATGTCATCTACATGGGTCCGGTCAATACAAGTTTAAGTGCTATCATTAGTATTAATATGTGATTTATTCATTATATATAAATACTAATTGATATGCTTCAATTATACTTTCGCATATAATCATTAAAAAAAATTCAAATTGATCGAACAAATACGCTATAATACCAATGCTTAAAAAAAAAAACTAACGACGTTATCTTAATTAATGAAAAATGACTTACGTGTGTACTTTTTGTTCCTGATTTTAGGTCTAGTTGTAAATATATCTCTAAACTGGGTATGTAAAATATATATCACTCAACTTAATATTAATAATTCTATACTAAAAAAACTCAATTAATATTTTGTAGATTATTAAATATAAAGGATCCTCTTAAATTTACTTGCAATATTAGCAAGTAAAACAGAACATCAAGATAATACAAATATTAAGCATCAAACAATGTATTCACAAAATCAATTGGGTCAATACCTTGTGTACTCCAATTAAGAATTATCATGTTGCAATAAGAACAAAATAGAGATTAAAAGATCATTGATGAGGTAATAGTGAATCAAAACACACTAATGAAAGAATCAAAACAAATTTATACCAATTTTTGATAGTACGAGAACCAAAGAGCAAAACCTCTTAACTATGTCTATGTTCACAAACAAAGAACAATTGAAAAAGAGAAAAACACATATCCGATAGATTAATTAATAAAACAAACATAACGTGTAGAAAATAGACTTAACACAACAATGAGTAGCAAAAAAAGATCAAACAATCACTAATGATGAGAAATTTTGAAAATAATAGTGAACATCAAAGATGAAAGCATACTAATAACAATGAACATTAAAGATGAGCAAAATTTAAATAAAAAAGAAAATACATTTGTTATCTTTTTATTTTTATAAATAGAATATATTTATCATCTTATTTTAAATTGACATATTTTAATTGTTTCATTTTGAATAATTTAGATAAAATTTTTTTATTATTAATTTGATCATTTTATTCCCTCTTTTTCACCTTCATTTTGTCTAATTTTTAAGATATTTTTTTCTTTAAATATTTTTTACTCTTGCTATTAAGATTTTAAATGATTATACTTAAGTTTAAAAGAAAAAGACAAAAATTTCAAAAATAAATTAAATTTATAAAAAAATATTAAAATATTTTAAAATATAATAATAATGTTTATTTGTGAAAATATTTATCTTCTCTGTACTTTGTATTTGACAACAAAAAAAAAAGCTCTTATCCACGCTTTTATTTTCGATTGTGATATCCTCAAATAAAGTTTTAAAGTTTAAATTATCATTATCACGACTGGTGTCTATCAATTAAAAAGAAGCCAACTTAATTTGCTCTTAGATAGATTCCAAAAACCAAAGTCATTCCATCTGTTAATAGAAAAAACCAAAAACCAAAAACCAAAAAGAGATTAGCTTTTCTTCGAGATCCATAAGTATTGAAGGCCCATGTCCCTTGCTTTTTGGGGATTGTGGTGTCTTATATGCATACGCAAAATTCCAGTATAACCGACGAATCCATATATTTTCGTAAGAGTAATGATACGTTTACGTAAATTTATATATAATTGTGGCTAATTTTTTTTTTAAATAATTAATATTTTTTATTTTTAAAATTTATTTAATTATATGTTAAATCTTAATTAATTTAAATATAAATTTTAAGTGTAAAATTAGGTCACTTTACAATTACTTATTTTACTAAAGAAATTGTAGATATTTTTCTATTATCATCTCTTTTACAATTTATGTATGTACGTGGTACTAAAGAAGTGGTAGATATTTTACTTATGAACCAACAATGTATGTTCTTGCTAAATATATGCACTATGACTGTTACATTTTACTATTTATTTTCTTAATTTTGAACAAATATAACAACAATTCACTAATTATTATAGTTAAAATATTTAGTTTTACTAGTTATTTTATAAGTAATTTAGTTCAGTAATTTTAAAAAAATAACACTAAAACAACAAATAATCAATTTTTATAAATTTTTTTTTCATTTTTTCTATTTTTAAATTTTTTATTTTAAAAATCTACTTAATAGATTACTCATGTTAAAAATTTATTTGTCACATGCAATTGTAAAAAAAATTTAAATAATAAGGGGATTTAAGTGCACTACTTTACTTTTGTGGTACCATATTTTTAAAATAATTGAATTAAATTATTCATAAAAAAGCAGTGTACTTAAATGTTTTAATTGAAAAAAATTAATATTCTAATTTTATGATTCAATTATTAAAATAATTTTATTTTAAATCTCTAAAAAATATATATTTATCATAGACAATATATTTTTAATATATTTATAAAATGTTAATCACGAATGTTATGAAAAACTTGTGAATAAGTTAAAAATGAACTCTATACATTGCTATAGTATGCACTTATTAAAAAGAAGAAGACTAAACTCACCATTTTTGTTGGAAAAATTTATTAATATTTCAGTATAATTTTTATTTATGTACCAAATTTTTTTATAACGTATTGAGATAAAATATTAATATAATTTATAAGATGATTCTTTAATTTTTAAAACACATACCATCCTATCTCATTTATTTTTTATTAAAATGAGATATTGATAAAATGATATTAATTGATAGTTTATTCATTTTTAATAGGTCTAAATAAAATAAATAAGTGTATAAAAATAATAAAAATATAATAAATAATAATTTATAATTTATAATTTAAGTTTAATAAAAAATGATAAAATATATATTTAAAGTCAAATTTATTAAAATTATATTGTAAATAAAAAAATAATATTTAAATTAAATATTATAGTATTATATCATATATTTATTAAAAATATAAAATAAAATAAAAATAATGTACCTTATCTTTCTAATTACATGCAAAAATAGGACGCTCTCGTCAACTCGCCCACCCATGTAAGACGTATAATTCACGTTACTTTTATAAGGTAACAAATTAGTCATTCGTGAGAATCCGAATACGCAACTTTCAAAGGGTGATGATTTAAAAAAAAATTAAATATTTTCTTTTTAAAGAGGGTTGAGATACGAACTTACGAAGAAGCTGGCTTAGCCGGATAATTGTCTCATCTGTCCTTAGTGGGACATAATGATAACGACATATAAGCCATTTTTTTTAATAATTATTATTGAAATAATATACCAAATATTTTTGAAGATTAACATATCTTAACTTATATTCTCAAAATTTATAAAATTATTTAAAATATTTTTACATTTTAGGATCATTATTGGTGTTCTTAATTTCTAATAATGTTAATTTTACATCTATTATTATTTATGATATTATTCATTAGTTCTGATATCAATTTGTAATAATCGAAATAAGTTCTTAAATTTTTAATTAAAAATTAATGTTAATATAATTGATAATCTTTGTCTATTTACGAAAAATAATAATTTATTTAAAAAAATTATTATTTATTAACATAAATATAATTTTTTTTATATTCATTACAATTACAGTGTAATTATGTTTTTCATTAGGTTGATTACTTATTTATAATTCCAAATTTATTAATTATCTTTTAAAATTTTAAATTTTAAATTTTAAATTATTCTTTCATTTGTTAAATCTAATAATTCTAATTTATGTACTAATTATTCGATATTCATAAGGTATTATCCTAATAAGTCATATGTGTTTACACATTGTTTTATTCTATTCGTAATATACAAATATGTTTTTTTGTGTACTTATAAACTTCAAAGAAATAATATCAAAACATTAAGTTGTTAAATTCTTTTTCATCTATTCTTACATATTTTAAACTAAAATAATCTTTTAATATCCTTGAAACATGATGGTTTATGATGCTTGTGATAGCTTTAATATAATCTGTACATATGTCTAACAAATTATTAAATTTGTTAAAATTTTCAAGACAAATTTCATAATCTTCATCTTTAAAATATTCGTTTCAATGATAGAGATAACCTTTATCAAAAATTTCTAATAGAATTAGATTTTTATTTTTAATTTTATTTGAAATTTGTTATTAATTTTTAAAAACAGTTTTCATTTTTCTATCTATTAGTATTATGACCTAATGTAAGTAAATATTTAAACATTCAAGATTCTTAACTAGTATAAAATTATAATTATTATACATGAATTTAATAGGTCTACCATGGTCTTCCCTTTTATTCATTTCCTTTTATTACACCTATTAAGCCTTAGCTTTGCTCGAATCTCAATGCCCTTCTAGCAATGGTGAGCTTTTTGCATCAATACATAAAATGGTATCTAATATTTGATTTATTAGGAAAGAGTAACAAAACTCTATTTTATTCATATGATAATAATTATTACAACTTAATGCTAATTAAGAGCCTTGAATGGATTTTTAGCCGCTCATACTTACTAGGTATAACATTACTAATTTTAATAATTTGTTTGCCTTTTTGCTTTAAATAATAGTCATTTCTTTTTTCTTTGGCACATGCTCTCTACTAAGATGTAGGGGTCTACATCTTTATTTTCCTTATCGTCTTCTGTTAATGATTCCTTTCTATATTATTCTTTGTCATTTTTTATCAACGATCCTTTTGATGACATTAATAATGACGCATCTTCGTATTCTTAATCTTTGATGCAAAGAATGTCTCTGTGGTCTTTGGTGGATTTTATGGCATAGAAGCAGAATATCTTTTGTATTTCTTATCCAATTTTCAAGTTATTGTTGTTAAAATTGGTTAATTGAAAAAAAAATCACCATCTTCCTCTGAAAGAGTCATGATACTGTGAGAAATGATAATAATTTTACTAGTTGAATAATTTACTATGATCTTAGTAGAATTGTCAATCTTATTAAGTTCATAGTAAATTTGGCCTTACATTTGATCTCTTAGTACATAGAGTTCTTCTATGTTGAATTCCTCTTCTGGAAGTGCATTTGGTTTGGGAACTTCTCTGTTTGTATTGAAAATTCTCATCTTGATAAAGTGGTAGGAACTCATACATCCTTCCTCATTCCAGCCCATTAATAAACTAAAAAATCTAAGATAAAAAAGTTTATCACCTACTTTAATTTTCTTTATGAAATTCTAGATTATTCTTTTAAAATTTTATGGAAAATAATTCAATTTACTTAAATTAATTATTGGATATATATTTTATATTAATCCTGCATGGAAAGCTTTATAAACAAATATTGAATCACCTCTATCTAAGATATCAAATTTACTTCCGATATGAGATTTCTTATTTGTGGTATCTAACTTCATATCTTCAATATGTTCTCGTGTAGACTTTTTGGCCAAGTTATAGAGACTCGATCATTGTGATTTGTTGAGGTTTCTATATTAGTCCTTCTCATCTTCAATGATTGAAACATTTATGAGAGATGTCTCCTGAAATAATACTGAATGCTTTACTGTTTTTGGTGTTTTTGGAAGTGATGTTTTTCTAAATAGCATTGGAGACCTTGCTATCTTTCTTAGAGCTGTTAGTTGTTATTGTAATACTGTAGAATAATTTTTTACTATCTTTTCTAAAGTTATTAGTTTTGATGTTTTGTAATTGACATAACTGACTTTAACTTATATTTTGTTGATGGAGGCTCTATAAGTTATTCCAGTAATTCTTAGAATATATATACTAACTTTTGTCTAGTTTTTATAGATGTTTATTTTGAGTCATTATAGACCATATAAAATTTTTTTTATTTATTTTTTTGTCTCTTTTACACGGTCGAGTTTTTTAGTTTTAGAAGTTTTTCTTTCTTATAAATTGTTAGGTTTTTTTTTTATTTTGATTTTTTTAAAAGTTTCATTTTTTTTATTGAATTTTTAATGAAAATTCTTTTTTTGAGATTTTGAATTCTAGAGATTGATTTGAACAATTGAATTTTTTTTATTTTTTTCTCATCTTTATAAGAAAAATTTCAAGATATAATAACTCAAGTTGTTTACATAGGATTTTTATCTTTTTTTTTATTTTGATTTTGATGTCAAGATTTTTTATTTTTAAAAGTATAAAAATAATTAAAGATATTAATTATTTTATCTTGATTTTGATGTTAAGATGTTACATTCAAACTTATATAAAAAAAATATGTGAAGAGATGAGGTTTTCTTTTATTATTATTAAGAACTTACAAATGAGGTTTTATACATGTGCGTTTAAACCAATTAATGAATTGACAAATAAATAACTGTTTAAAAAAATAGTAAGATTTAAGGTTGATATTTTTGTTTTCAAAATAAAAACCTGTTCTTGAGCATCTGAGTTTGTGAAATATAATATCTTGGTAAGGGACGCAGGGTCATGTAATTTTTATAAAATAAACTTTTTAATTTTATTATTTTTAATTAAAATATTTTACTCTAATAATTTTAAAAAATATATATTTTAATTTTGAAAGATCAAAATTATAAAATTATTTGAAATTTAAAACAATACTTTTAAGATTAAAATATATATTTTTTAAAAATTATATAACTAAAATATTTTTAAAAAATTATATAACTAAAATATTTTAATTAAAAATTATAGATTAAAACATTTATTTCCTCAAAATTTTGGAATCATTGATACCATTCTTCCCAATATCTCCAACCTCGAGGAACATATACCAAATCTAAGTGATTTGACGCTAAATTAGTCCATCGCCACCGGTTTTAATTTATTTGTTTAACTTAAGCGTAATAATATTATTATAATAAAAATATATAAAATATATATTATAGTTTTATAATTAATTTTACTTTAATATTATTATTATTAAATAAATTTATTATTAATAAAAAGTTATTATATCAATAATAATAATAATTATAATAATATCACTATTTAAAATTAATTTTATTTAATGAAATTATATTTACTAAATAAAATAATAAAACTTATTATCTTTATAGAAAATAACATAAATTTATTTTATAAAAATAATTAACTTAAATTATCTTAATTTTTATAAAAATAATAAAATTTTGATACCTTTTAAATATATACTACTTTATTTAATATATACTAGGCTAAAATGATCGTGGATTTTCACTGCCACCAGAAATTTCCAACCACATATTTGACTGTCAATAGTTGTCGCAAATAACAGTACTGTTCATTTAATCGAGAGTGGACATCAAATGATTACGTTCAAGAGTAAACATCACGTACAAAATTAATAATAAAAATGAATAATTTTTATATTAACTATAAAAAAATTATAAATTAAGATATAATAAAATTGAATAAGATAGTTAAATATTTTTAAAATTGACAAAATAAATTTAAAAAATTAAATAACATAAAATATAATAAATATATTTAAAAATTATAATATATGAAAAAATATATAAAATTAATATTATATAATATAAATAATAATAAATAATATAAAATTATAATTTTTTAAAAAAATTGTATGAAAATTAAAGTAGTAAAATTTTTTAAAAAATAATAATAACATTTTTAAAAAGTTATAATCATAAAAAATAATACATTTTATATTAATTTTATTATTAAAAAATATAATTCATCATTTTATATTTAATTTTATCTGATTAAATATATTTAAATTAATTTATAATTATTTAAATAAATTTGATATTAAATTTTATTCAATTGAATTCTTTTAACATTATTAAAGTATTAATAATTAATCTTGTTATTATATATAAATTATAAAGATATTATTTTATAAAAATTTATTAATTTTTTTAAAAGATGATAAACTTTTATAATTTTATTAAAATATAATTAATAAATATTATATAATATTAAAATAAAAATAAAAACCTCATTGAATACATAGATAATTTACTTATTTAATATGATTTTATTTTTAATAATTTTTAATAAAAAATATATTTATTTTTATATAATATTAAAAAATATATTTTTATTTTTATTGTAAGAAAAATAAATTTATAATTGTTTTTGATGGAGTTAAAAATAAATAACTATATATAAAAAGATTATATCATGTATTTAAATTGTAAAAAATATATAAAAAATTTAAAAAATTATGTAATTTCGCAAAATGAAATGAAATAATAAATTTGAGATTAGTTATTATTATATATTTTTAAAGAAAAAACATATTTTTAAATACAACAATAGTAACAAAAAAAAAGGGAAAAGTTAAGGTTACAGATGCCTAATAATTCTTGTAATAAGTTGTAATATAATATTTTAAAATAAAGTAATATAAAATTATTATGACTATTTTAAAGATATAATTACTCAATACCTAATAAAATAATAATATAATTGAGTATATTTCAATAATAATAATAATAATAATAATAATAAATAACAACTTATTTTAATTGTTATGGCTATCCCTCGTAATTGCGAAACCTTTTTCTCTCCTCTTTTTTAGGTTAATATCTGCCCATCAACTTCAGTTTATTCATCTACTGGTCAGGGATAGCTCTCTCCATTAGGTATATAATAACGTAGTACTCTCATTTTCTTTGAATTAATTTAGAATCTTTCTAGTTCTCTCAGAGTTTTGTTCACAAATAATATTTGTGACAGATCTAATAATTTACTTTATCATACTGTTGAAAAAACAAGAAATAACTCTACACAAAAGAGTTCTCTAGTTTGTATTATTTTATTCATGTTTTCATTACAATTGTATAGCTATTTATAAGGAAATTTTACTCCTTCAATTATTCTTTAAATTAAGCATTCCTTGATTTACTCCTTGAATTAAGGATTCCTTGTTTTACTCCTTGAATTAAGGATTCCTTGTTTTACTCCTTGAATTAAGGATTCCTTGTTTTATTCCTTGAATTAAGGTCCTTGTTTTATTTCTTGAATTAAGGACTAATATCCAATACTCCCCCTCAAGCTGGATCCAGAAGGTTTATGGATCCAAGCTTGGACAAAAGTCGTTGAAACTGATGAGAAGCCAAGGGCTTGGTGAAGATGTCGGTAGGTTGGTCGAAGCTTCTTGTATAATGTGTCCGAATTACCTGTGATTGAACTTGTTCACGAACGTAATGACAATCAACTTCAATGTGTTTCGTCTCTCGTGAAACACTGGGTTTGATGCTATATGCATATTTGCACGATTGTCATAAAATAAGGACATAGGAAGAGTTATAGGAACACCTAAATCACACAGAATACCTTTAAGTCATATCAACTCACAAGCAATTGAAGCCATTACACGATACTCAACTTCGACACTTGATCTGGCGACGACAGTTTGCTTCTTACTCTTTCATGTGACCAAGTTTCCACTGACAAATGTACAATACCCAGTAGTGGACTTACGATCGATTGCATTCCTTGCCCAATCAGCATCACAATACCCCATGATTTGTGTGTTGTCATTCTTCTTCATGATAATACCACGACTCACTGATCCTTTTAAGTAGCGTAAGATCCTTTTAACAAGGGTCAAATGCTCAAGTGTCAGGGAGTGCATGAATTGGCTCACAATACTTACAGAATATGTGATGTCAGGTCTGGTGATTGTTAGGTAGATCAACTTACCAACCAGTCGCTGGTAATAACTTATATCCATGAGTGGCGTGCCCTTCAAGCTAGGTTTGAGCTTGCTGTCAAGAGGTGTAATGGCTGGTTTAGCATCGCTCATGTTAGCTTCCTTAAGCAAATCTAGGACATATTTCCTTTGGTTAAGAAAGAGTCCTTTGTGCGAGGTTGCCATTTCTATACCAAGAAAGTACTTCAATATCCCAAGGTCTTTAATTGCAAACCTTTGTCTGAGGGACTGTTTAAGGTTGAAAATCTCGTCACCATTATCACCTGTAATTATCAGATCATCTACATAAATCAGCACAACCAATTTTCCCATAGCTCCTGAGGAATTAGCATTGCTGCTTTTGAAACCAACACTAGTGAGAACTGAGCTTAGCTTGGCATACCAAGCTCGTGGGGACTGTTTCAAACCATAAATGGATTTGTGCAATTTGCACACTAAATCCAGTTCATTGCTTTGAGGATGCCCAGGTGGTAATTTCATATAGACTTCTTCTTTGAGATCACCATGCAAGAATGCATTCTTCACATCCATTTGGTACATGGACCACCCGCTTGTTCTGACCCACAGACAGTAACACTCTTACTGTGTTCATTTTTGCAACAGGTGCAAATGTTTCTTTGTAATCCACCTCGAATGTTTGAGTGAATCCCCGAGCCACCAATCTTGCTTTATACCTCTCAATTGATCCATCTGACTTGAATTTTAGCTTATAGATCCATTTGCAACCCACAACTTTCTTGCCTTTTGGAAGTTTGGTGATGCTCCATGTGTTGTGTTGATCTAGGGCTTTAAGTTCTTCTTGCATGGCTTCCTTCCACACCTCTTGGCTGTTGGCCTCATGAAAGTTTTGAGGCTCACTGTAACTCGATATAGTGCTGAGGAATGCGGCATGGGTTGGTGTCACTCTCTTATATGACACATAATTTGAGATGGGATGTGTGGGTTTGTAGGTGACAAAGTCTTGAAGTCTTGTGAGAGGTTGCCTAACACGCATTGGATTACGTCGTGGAGCAGAAGGAGTTATCTCACACTCGTTCACATCTTGTACCATATTGTGAGGATCATCTTGATTATCACCATCTTCATGCAGTGTACCATTAAGACGAGACCCTTCATTGTTACTTTCAGTGAGAGATGCATCAATGTTGACATGGTTGAGATCTTGTTGTTGTGGAGCCTCAAGTTCAATTCTTGGTAATGGAAATACATCCAAGATGCCATTCCCTTGACTTGTGATTTCATGTGACTTGCTGAAAAAAGGGTTAGTTTCATAAAACCGAACATCTTTAGACACAATTAATCTCCTAAGTTGGGGATCATAACACTTATATCCCTTTTGTGTAGATGAATAACCAAGAAAAATACATTTAACAGCTCTAGGATCCAATTTATCTCGATGACGAGCTTGAATATGAACAAAGCAGATGCCAAAGACTCTAAGGTGTGAAAGGTTAATTTTCCTTCCTTTCATGACCTACAGGGAGACTTGAAACCCAAGACTCGGCTGGGTAATCTATTGATGATGTAAGCAGCTGCCATAACCCCTTGGGACCAGAATCTCTTTGGTACATTCATTTGTAGCATTAATGCTCTAGTTTTTTCAAGTAAGTCCCGGTTTTTGCGTTCAGCTACACCATTTTGTTGAGGTGTGCCAACACAACTTGTTTGATGCATAATGCCATGAATGCTCAAATATTGTTTCATGATATGGGACATGTATTCAGTGCCATTGTTAGACCTTAAGGTTTGAATTTTAGAAGAGAAGTGATTTTTAACAAGATTATGAAAGTCCTTAAATACTTCCATAACTTCATTCTTAAACTTTAAAAGATATAACCATGTGACTCGAGAGAAATCATCAACAAAAATCACAAAATACTTATAACCATCAAAAGATTCATTAATTGGTCCCCATACATCTGAATGAACTAGTTCAAAACACTTACTAGCCCTAGACAAGGAAGAATTAAAAGGCAATCTAGTGGCCTTAGACAAGTGGCAAGTTTCACATGCAATTTCATCATTTCCTAAGTTTGGAAATAAAGTTGACAAAATTGGTAGAGAAGGGTGAGCTAAACGTTGATGCCACAATTGATTATCTTGGATAGGATTAAACTTGGCTTGAAACCCTCTGGGATTGTTCTTGGATATGTAATAGAGACCATCTAAGTAAAACCCTTCACCAATCGTCTTTTTTGGTGACACAATCCTGAAAAATGACATTGTGAGGAGAAAAAATGGCTAAACAATTCAAGGTATTTGTGATTTTTCCTACAGACAGAAGTTGGAAAGGAAAGGAAGGTACATATAAAACTGCCGACTCGATTTCATCTGACATTAATTTTATTTTTTCCATTCCTAAAACCTTTACATTCTCACCATTTGCAATTGAAACTTGAGAAGGATTTGCTAATTTTTCAAACTTATAAGAGTTTGACACATGGTTTGTCATATGATCTGTGGCACCTGAATCTACAACCCAAAAATCATGCAACATATTTATTTTAAGAGCAGTTTTAAAGGCTTTTATAATACCTTGCATGTCCTCTTGTGGTATGAGTTTTGTATCTGCCAAGAAGCCCGCAAACTTGCCTAGCAATGCTGTCGAGTTTCCTTCTTCTATGCTATCCACACAGTCAATTCTGGCTCCTCCTGTATTGCTTTGAAGATACAACATAAACTCATTCATGAGTTCAGCTGGATTCGCTGTGAAGTTCTTGAATGGATCAGACCCATTAGAGGTAGAGGCAAAAGCATGATTTGCACGGTGTCCAGTACGATTCACTTTCTGTAAACCCTTATCCTTTATAAAATCAGGTTTTAATTACGGATGTAGAATCCAACATGTGTCCTTAACATGGCCCGTATGGTTGCAATGTTGACACTTCAAGTTTGGATGCTTCCTTTGTACTTCCTCTCGTTGGTTAGATAGGCTCTTGCCTCGGTGAACCAGCCATTGTACCTTGTTCATGACTTTCCTCCTTATTTCTTCACGTTGAATTGTCGCACATACATTGGTGAAGGAAGGAAGTTCAAGATTCATGAGTATATGACATCGTATATCTTCATATGTTGAATCCAGATCGACAAAAGTTGAAATATCTTATCTTCTTCCGCTCTCTTTCGTAGCGAGCTACATCGGTTGTATGAGGACGATATATTTCCAACTCATTCCACATGCTTTTCATGCTTCCTAAGAGTTGTACAAAGGCTTGCCATCTTGTTGCAGATCTGAGATGTCTTTCTTTAATTGAAAAACTTCGTGCGGCGTTGTTTGACCGCCATACATTTCCTTAATCGCTCCCATATTGGTACGCAGATTCGCAGTAACCGAATATTTCGAATATTTGACTAATTTACGTTCCATGGAATTTAGGAGCCATGACATAACCAAATGATCCTTACTAAGCCAGGATTCATAGGTTGGTGAGGAAACATCAGTACTTCGATGCTTCCATTTATGAACCCCAACTTGGACCTTCCACCTAGAGCCGAGACACCGCTCTTGACCAAGGCAAGTAATTAAACTCATTCAACAAACCGAGCTTAATCTTTGATTTGGGTTGACATCCACCTCATGCATATTCATGAAGGAAAGATCGATGAACTTTCACTTTCCGATCCTATTGCTTGTCTTCAGCCATTTTCAAAGATTGAAGATGCTAAGATAATAATAAAGCAGAAGCAAGTTAATTTTCCTGCTTTGATACCATGTTGAAAAAACAAGAAATAACTCTACACAAAAGAGTTCTCTAGTTTGTATTATTTTCTTCATGTTTTCATTACAATTGTATAGCTATTTATAAGGAAATTTTACTCCAATTATTCTTTGAATTAAGGATTCCTTGTTTTACTCCTTGAATTAAGGATTCCTTGTTTTACTCCTTGAATTAAGGATTCCTTGTTTTATTCCTTGAATTAAGGTCCTTGTTTTATTCCTTGAATTAAGGTCCTTGCTTTATTCCTTGAATTAAGGACTAATATCCAATACATACTCATATCTAATTTTATGAAAATCTACAAATACTTATTTAAGTGTACGTATTGTTAAGTTTAAAATTTGATTGGTATATATAATTATTAAAAATTAGTAATTATCGTTATTTATATATATGATTTATCTTTTAATTTTGAATATGTATTAATAATTTTCAATTTAACAAATTATATTATTATTATATTTTTGAGATATAAAAATTTAAAAAATCTCTATTATTATCTAATCTTATTTTATTTTTAATATATTTTTACTTAAAATAAATTAAATATTTCATAAATTATTACAAAAACAAAATCTATTTATGATAACTAATAATAAATAAATAAATTAAGGAAGATACAATCTTAATATATATATAATTATTAATAAAAAAATATCTAATAAAAAATATCACATCAATTATAATTATATTTTTAATATTTAAAAATAAAATATAATTTTAAAAAATATATAAAAAAATCTTTTCATACCGCATTCGAGATAGTTATTTATTACACGACACATTGCAATACAAAATGTCTGAGATAATGTAGATACCATTGCAGCAGGTGGTCAGACCACGTTGACTTTAATACAGTGTACACATTGCTAGGTGGAAGACAACTAAAAGTTTGGTAACAAAAAAAAAGATAAAATATATATTTACTTTAATATTAGTAATTTTTATTTTAAAAATTATTAATTCTCTAATTAATATGTAACTAACAAATTAAAATTTATTTTTTAGTCTAACAATAATAATTATAAAAACATTTTTTCAAAAACTGATAAGCTATAAGTTAACAGAAAACAATTCCAACCAATTCATAAAAATAAGATTGACAAATAATTTAAGAAAAAGTGCAACTCAAATTTCTTTATGTTAATAAATTAATATAATAATTATTTTATTTTAAATTAATACATTTTAATTATTTTAGTGTTATATTTATATTTAAGATTATTTTTAAATATTTTAGGTCATTTTTAATAATTTTACTTACTTTATCTTTTTATTTGTATTTAATTATTTAAGATATTTTTCTTAAAATATTTATCAATTTTCTATTAATAATTTTTTTTAATTTAACTTAATTTTTTATAAAAATATTTAAAAAATTAAAATTAATAAAAAATAATAAAATTATTTAAATTTATAAAAATATACTGATTAAATTTCATTAATAAAGTAAATAATATGTTTAATTTTTCAAAAAGTGAACAATGATTTAACAGGAAAGCAGGAGTGTTCTCTGGCCACTTATTGCATTTGAAAAAAGAAAATGTTTCGTACAGTACCTGTCCCAGCTTAAGCTAGCCGCACAAGAAAGCGCGTCCAATGAATGAAAATGAAAAGCATTTTTAGAATCACGTGAGGAGACATCAATCTTTTGTACGAATCTTCAAAACAGACGCATAAAGAGTTTGGCATGTGGTCCAAGATGAAACCAAATCTCAACAATAATATATGTTTTATTTTATCTAAAAATAAATAAAAATTATATAAAAATTTAATTAATTATTAAATAAAAATTTAAGATTTAATTTCATGTAAATATTTAGTGATAGGTAGTATTTTTATCATATGTCCGTATATAATTATAAAAAAGTCTTAACAATTAAGTATATTAAAATTTATATTATAAGGTAAATAATATAAGAGTAGAAGTCTTTATCTAACAAAATGAAGAAATAAAAAATAACATCATGTTTTATATGTTGGTCGGTGAAAAGTTTAATTAAAAACGTTATAAACATCTGATAATATCATTGGTTTATTTTATAATTAGTGACGTTATTATTGGCTGATAATATATTGGTTGATTTTTCAACATTTTCTTTTGTTTACGTTGTATAAAAGCCCACACTTTAATTTTTTACCAGAAAAACCTGCACAAAAGGAAAAGATGTACAATCCGTCGACATAGCTTATTCACAAACAATCACTACCTTATTGCAGAAAATATAATTTTTTTTATAAAAATATTATTAATATTATCATAGTGATTTATTTTATTTTTTTAAAAATTATCTTTAAAAAATTTGATAGTTTTGATAAAGCTAATCAAACAAGACAATAATATCCTTGAAATCATTTGTTTATGGTAAAAATAATATTTAAATTATATAATTATTTTTTATGATAATTTAATCTTATCATTTATAAAAATTGATTGCATACGAATAAATTATTATTTTTATTTCATTTTTAATTTTTTTTAAACAAAAGATTGTTTTAATTCGAATAAGTTGTAATTAAAAAAGTAAAAAAAATAAACAAAAATAAAAAAATAAAAAAATTATCATTATTTTTATGCCTTTATTTTTTAATAATAATAATAATAAAATTAAGTTATCATAAAAAAATAAATATATAAATATTATTTTTAAAATAAGTAAGAATTTGATCACTCTCCATTAAAATAAATAAGAAAGATTAATTAATTTTTATTTAAATATTATATTTATAATTCAAATAAAACATATAATTTACATATATTGTTAGTTTATTATGATAAAAGTTATTTTTATATAAAAAAATAATTTTTTTTTATTTTTTTATGATATCTATATAAATTATAACAAAAAAAAAAGAAAAAAGGAGTAATACTAATACAAATTTATTTTAAAAATAACAAAAATAGAAAATATCATGAGAGAGTATGAAAAGATAATTGAGAAAAAATCATTTAGTTAATTATATACAAATGTGCACAATTGGAGTTATTAAAAATAAAAACTGCAGTACATAAAGGGTAAGAAAGTCCTTTTGTTTAAGGTAGCATTATTGTTAGAGCAATGAAATTTATTTTCATAGCATAGTTTTTATTTCAAAAACACTTCCTTTATGCTATGAAAATAAATTAAAACTATGCTATGAAAATAAATTTCATTACTCAAATCACCCTTTATGCACTGAAGTCTTTATTTTAATAACTCAAATCACCTCATTAAATTTTTGATTGAGATATTTTAGATACTTAAATTTAGTTCATTAATACATTTTAAAGGTACTCATTTAATTAAAAAAATATTTTTTAATTTAATTGAAAAAATACCAATAAATTAAATTTAAATGTTTGAAATGTCACGGTGGAATATTTTTTTCGCTAATTGTCATGGTTGAAAATTAAGATAATTTAAGATATATATAAACACAAATTAATGATTAAAAATTAAAAATACTAGCTTAGATGTTTAGTTGCTTGCTGGTTGTAGACAGAAAGCTGGAGCCAAGTATTTCCTTGATGAACCTTTTTCAATTAATTAGTGTATTAGTTAGTTATTTTTATTTATTTATTAAAATTTATTTTTTTAGGAGCATTATTTTTAAATTTTCTTCGATCACACATTGGTCAGAAGTTTATCAATAATATTGTTTATAAATTTAAACGATCTTTAACTCAATAAAATCTTATTAGGTTTAATTAGATCCGAATCTTTAATATGATATCAAAACTAGACCTGAGCCTAATTAAATCGATAATTAGAACTATGTTCTTAGGTTTTGTGAGACTATCTCTATCCATATGATGGTATTGTTAAGTTTTTTTCAGTTTCACATCGATCAAGAATTTGACAATAATACTGTTTATAAATTTTAACAATTTTAAACTAAACAAAAACTTATTGGGTTGAATTAGATCTAAATTTGTAACGATTACGATAATTTAAAAATGAAGAAGAAACTCAACCCAATTTCGTGTTTTGTTCCCCCTCATGATATAATTACTTGTCACCACCTTTCTTCATTTCGTGAATATATGAATATGAAGAGTACTATCTAATATCTATATAGCTTCTCTTCAGAGCAAAACTACTGCTTATTAGATATCAGTACTATATAGCTATATAGCTAATTTTTCTTTCCATGGCTGCAGCTACTTTAAGCTTTGTCATTGCCATTATTGGTTAGCTAGTCTCTTTTAATTACTAATACTTCTCATGTGTCGTACGACCAAAGATCATTAATTAATTAATTAATTAAAAATATATAGCACTTCTTTTGGTTTTTATTTTCTTGTATTTTTTGCAGGTAATATAATTTCAGCTTTGGCTTTTGCATCTCCCATGTAAGTGAATGATCAAGCAAATATAATGATGCAATTTTTTTCTTTCTTTCATTTTTTTCAGTACCTTCTCTATTTCTACACCTAAACAAACACGTAAGTTGATTGAGTCAAGTTAATGCAACTACTTAATTCTTTTTTATCTTCTCTACAAACGTGCAACATTTTGAAATAACTATACTTCTCTCAGGAGTGATACTCGAACTCAGACCTCTTCTACATGTCAAAACGAGCTTCATGAGCAAGAGCTCGTTGACAAGATTTTGAAATAGTTAGGAGCTGGATTATTATTAAAAGCAACTTGCAAATTACTAAATGAGATTTTTTTGTTTTGTTTTTCAGACCAACGTTTTATGTTGTGGTGAAGAAGAAATCAACAGAGAATTATGATGGGCTGCCATATATAATAACACTACTGACTACAAGTATTTGGACTTTTTATGGATTTCTCAAGCCAGGTGGTTTCCTTATCATCACCGTTAATGGGCTTGGTGTCGTCTTTCAGCTCATCTATGTCTCTCTCTTTCTCTTCTATGCTTCCAAAGACAAGAAGGTATATAATAACTTTATTTTATGATCTATCTATCTATTTTTATTTAAATTTGTGTTTAATTTCTATCTTGCGAACAAAATGTACATTTAATTGAAAAATTAATTAAATAATTATGTGATAAAATAGATAGATTATTAACAATTATAAGGGAATTAATTGTTTTCAGATAGCCATGGCTAAGATGGTGGCACTATTGAATGTTGGTTTTCTGGGATCGGTTATTGCATTAACAATCTTTGCCGTTCGTGAAGAAGTGAAGTTGAATTTTGTGGGACTTGTGTGTAGTGCTTTAACCATTGGAATGTATGCCTCTCCTCTCTCTGTCATGGTAAGCTTTATCTCCTTCTATATATATATATATATAATGAAAATTTTACTTAAAATATTAACGCTTTAGTAAAAATGTAACTTTTCCACGTAATAATCATTTGTGTCGTGTAATATATTTGCTTGTGCTATGTAATGTGCTTACGTGAGAATTACAATATGTGTTTTATCAACAATGAAAGCACTTCCGTCAGTTTTTTTTTGTTTTGGCCTTTGAACATTTTTTTTCTTCATCAAAACCACTTTTATATAGTCTCAAAAGCACAAACAAAAAAATATTATATCATAAAGTGAACATATTTGAAAAAAAATGTATTTTTGTTAGATAGTGGGTGAATTTAACCAAGATACGTACAATGTCTTATTAATTTGTAAGAATATTAGAGAGGTTTCCACAACGTAAGCAAAAATTAATAAAAGCATATATACTGTCATATATAGTCTTGTTGAGTTCAAATCAATATGAAAGTAGATCACACACTGATATTGTTTTTTTTTTTTAATAATTATTTGGCAGGGGATGGTGATCAAGCTGAAGAGTGTTGAGTGTATGCCATTCTTGCTGTCATTTTCCTTATTCATAAACGCTGGAATTTGGTCAGTTTATTCATTGATTGTTAAAGACTTCTATATGGTTGTAAGTTCTCTTCAATATCATTATTCTTTTTAATTTAATTTACCTTATTTGGTTCTTGGGTGAGATTAAAATTCATTATAAGTTCAGAAAGGATTCAATTTTAAAATTAATTGGTCTTTAAAAAAAGTTATTATGAGTTGTCGTGGGTACTAAGAGTTCATATTTAAAAAGTATCAAAAACAATAAAAGTTAATATGACTTATCACTCTATAATCATTAATTTAAGTTTGAATTTAATCTGTATAGTGTTTTATCTTATTAGAGAGATATAACACCTTAAATATCTATTGGTAGATGATTGAGATGTAACTAATTATATTAGGGTATAATTAGGAAGTTGTACTCTTACATCTACTTCATGTTAGGAATAGCACTCGCAGCTGTCATATTCAATCCATGTTAGGCAATAGCAGTATATGAACTGTCAGAAATTTTTGACATTTATATAATATCCTTTAGTTTTCCATATGCTAGCTATAAAGATGTAAATTTAAGACCTTGAGATTGTAGCTTCCAAGCACTTTTATTAATTTTTATGTAGAAAAAATTGTATAACACATATAATGCTATGTTTGATTTCAGGTACCAAACGTAATAGGCTTTGCACTGGGATTACTTCAGTTAATCATCTACTCAAAGTACAAGAAAAAATCAAAGCCAAAAAAATCATTAGTGGTTATCGAAGAAGAAAATACAAACAAAATTGCAAAAGGTGGAGATTTAGAGATGGGATTATGTGGTGAATTTAAAGCTAAGCGTTACCATAAAATAGAGAGCCTTCCAAAGCTATTAACTCGGACACATAGTATGCCTAAAATGGCAATGAAGTCACTTTCTTTTAACTCAAAATTATCGGCTGCAGCTGTTCATAATGATGAACTTCAATTATTGGGATAGATGGTTTCTTTGGTGGAAGTTTATTAATAAAATATTATATATATATATATAGGTGACATATGAGTTTTGGTTGGATTAGAAGAGAGATATGAAGTAATGTCACCTTAAATAACTCTAGCTGTCCGTACTTGTTTGAATAGAGTGTAGAAAGTAGTATTAGGCTAATGTATTATTCTAAACGGATGCTAACTTTTACCTAACTGATAATCATAATGTCAGACATTGGTTCTTTATTTTTTGCCATTGTTTTTTGTCGGTTTTTTTTTTACAATGAAGGAATAAAAACTTCAATTTTTTATTAGGGACCGTTTGGAAAGTCGAGTGTCTCAAATGGTCCGAAAAACTTTCAGAAATGTTTGGTACTATCCGATGATAAATGATTTCAAAATTTATAAAAGCATAAATAATGTAAGTTTTAAAAAACTTGAAAAATGATAAATGATTTGTTACCTTTAGTTAAGTGAGAGTTTCCAAAGACTTGAATTCGATAGATTTCTTTTTTAAATTGGTTTTATTTCTCTATGTCTTGTCCACAAAGAGTAACACATAATACTCTATTTATTATTTTTTTTATAAAAATTATTATAAGTTTTAGTTTAATTTTTTTTCTTACGAATATCACTTTTTTTATCATAGTAATAAACTCATGGTAAATCATTTACAATAATTTTACTAAGTCTTTACAATTAGTTTAAATCGTTAAAAAAAAGCTTAAAAATCTTATTATTACAATAAAGAAAATAAATTCGGGTGTAACAAAATCTATATTGCACAATATCTATCAAAATTGGTTAAAATTTAAAGTTAAGAGGATGTCTAGGTATATGATTAGAGTTTTAGATTTTTGGATCAAACATTAAAGGATTTACGACCCCATATGTACGCAAGTAAAGTGAGTCTTATTGTTACACTAATTTTTAATGATAAATAGTTAGAATTTTTAAAGACTTGATAAACTATAAATAATTTTAAACTTTTAATGATAAATAATTTCATATTTGATTACGTTAGAGTTTCTAAAAACTTAAGTTTGACATAATTTTTTTTCAAAATGATTTCACTTTTTTCTCATATATGTTTTTTTATTTATAAAACTAACCTACAAAGAATAACCCCTAATAGCTTAACTTTTTTCCCCTACATATATCACATTTTGATCATAGAAATGGATTTGAAAGTAAATCCCTCACAGCACTAAAAGTTCAAATGTTTTATTATTTTGAGAAGGAAAACAAATTCACATGTACCAAAATTTAGATTATACAAGGTGTATTAATATTGGATAACATTTCCTATTCATATGAGATTGTACAAGGTGTATTAATATTGGATAACATTTCCTATTCATATGTGATTGTACAAGGTGTATTAATATTGGATAACATTTCCTATTCATATGTGATTGTACAAGGTGTATTAATATTGGATAACATTTCCTATTCATATGAGTGCGAGCATATGATTGGAGTGCTATATTTTTGGGTAAAACATACGAAGATTTGCCCCCATTACGCATATAAAAGGAGTATTCTCACTACATTAACTTACACTCTAGGAGAAATATATTATATAAAAACTTTAATGTGTTATTAGTTTCTCAACTTGTGACAAACAACAAACACCCATATTTTTTCCTTTTCAATAGGTAAATTCTCGTACTCAATTTCATATTCATCTAATATCATTTTAAATATATAATTATATAATTTTGAAGTTCTTACGAGAAGAACTCTAATCAATCACAACTAAATATTTATACCAAGAAGTTTCCATGAAAGTGATGTCTTAAATTTACACATTACCATGGTATCAATACCCAATTTTCTTAATAAAAATATAATTGATATTTTTTTAAGATCAAATTATTTAAGAATTCGTTAGATGATGAAAAGGAAATAAAAGTAGGAGAATAAAGAAAAAAAGGATGCAAGACAATAACATATAAAAAAAAACAATTTCATATTAAATGAATATTTTTGGCATGGTCGTTTCATAAAAATATTAGTTCTTATCTATTCCACTCAATTAATTCTGTAATTATGAATACTATAATCTGTACTCTCTTTTGTCCTGTTATGGTAAGAAATTGACTAGTATTTGCGGCAGACTTATAAAAATCTAAGTAATCTATCACCACTTGAAACAAAACAATTCCAGGAAAAAAAAATCCTAATCTGATAATGATAACAAAGAGATAAAATGGCAAGATCTCGCTGCTAAGTGCTAACAATTCCGAAATCTCATTTCCTGCAAAAACTCTCAGGAATCAGGATGTTAACCTTAAAGGTCCTTTTTGGATTGCTTGGTAAGAATCAATATGCTTTTCTCTTAGAAAACTCAAAACTATGCTATTTTTCTATTTTAAATTAATTTGATGAAGAATTGGGTTTTGATTGCATACAGGTAATCTCATGACAGGGTTAGTTTACCTTTCTCCTACGTAAGTATAATTTAGTTTCACTTTTTGACTTACTCTGCTTTAGTATATATAGAGAAACAACTTTCTGAGTTTTATATAATTTAACTATTTTCAGACCGACGTTTTGGAGAATTGCAAAACGTAGATCAACAGAAGAATTTGAAAGCATACCTTATGTTTGCAAATTACTAAATGCTTACTTTTGGGTTTACTATGGAGTTCTTAAGCCTAACAGCATTCTTGTGGCTACTGTTAATGCTTTCGGTGCTGTTGTAGAGATCATATTCCTCTTTATTTTCCTACTTTATGCACCACCAAGAATGAGGGTATAAAATCATTTATTCTTTTTTTTTTTTCAAATTCAAAATATGAGTTTTAGATTCATATATATATATATGGAGATACATAAATGCTTATGATTTCAGACTAGGACTGCCATAGTTGTTGCAATTTTCGATGTGGGATTCCCAGCGGCAGCAATTTTGCTTACACAGCTTTTGCTTAATAGAGATAAGCAAATTGATGTTGCAGGGTTTTTGTCTCTTGCCTTCAGTTTGGTTGCCTATGCTTCACCTCTCTCTGCAATGGTAAGCATATTCAAATATCAAATCTGTTAATAGTGTTTAGGCTAAACCACTGTATTATTGGTGGTGTAAACGAATCACACATTGGATAAATATCAAGAGCAAATTAGGTACACAAAAGAACAAGTATTTACTGAAATGTTGTTATGTACAGAAAACAGTGGTGACAACAAAGAGTGTCGAATACATGCCCTTTCTACTTTCATTTATCCTTTTCTTAAACGGAGGAGTTTGGACTGCTTATGCTGTGATCACAAAAGATTTTTTTATTGGAGTAAGTTATTATCAAATTATGTTATAAATTTATGGTCATTCTCTGAGAAATATTAAAATAAATTAAGCAATGATCATATGCTAATTGTAGATACCAAATGGGACTGGTTTTCTTCTTGGAACTGCTCAGCTAATTCTCTATGGAATGTACTGGAAACCCAAGGCATCCAAGCCATTACTGGATGACTTACACGATCAACAAAAGCACAAACCACTCATCTCAAGCTCTAATCAACTGGACCTCGAAATTGATAACTAGTGTTCTAATTAAATTGATTATATGGTGATTATGATTATATCACATTGAGATACATTTGATACTTATCTTATGGTAACCCAAATCTTAAAGTCAATTAAGGTTCTTTTTGTTTTTATAGTACAATTATTACTATGTTGGGACTCACAAATATGAGGCATTCAATTCAATACATATACTAACCAGGTCAAAGATGAGATGCAACCTAGATGTGAACTTCTGAAAACATTTTGTATGGCAGTTTATGACTAGATCTAGATTTATACAGTTGTGGTTACCCAACTCAACATTCAAATGACTAAAAACATAGTCCAATTGATTGCACAAAGCAGCATAGTGATGTGACTTGAAATTTAAGTTAGAGTAGTAACAAAGGAACTAAGTGCTATGGACTGCAAGACTGTTGATTAAACTGTTTTATGAAGTAATATTGTGTGATGAAAATGGCATAGGTGTGGTTGTGAGTACTTGACATGCTAAAAATACACAGATATTTTTAAAAAGTCGAGAAAAGTATGCGTGTTGGACACCCGTTTACGTACTCAAATTTGAATTTGCAAACGAGTTCCAAACAAGCCGTGTGACATATAGTTTGATTGATCCATGTTGTTAGGACTTGTCAAATGGATAACATATGACAATGAAACTGGATTTAATAAAGTGCCTTGGTCTGTTCCTCCCACTCCTTTTGTATGGAACCTCATCAAGGCACTTAGGCATAACACTTATCAGTTACACCCTCCTAATCCATTTTTTTTTTCTATCAAAAGCGTTTTTGTAAGACATCAAAAATAGAATGAAACATATCAACATTCTTTTCAACTAACTTTTTCTTACTCTAGACATATGCCAAAGTCCTAGCGAATGGCTTATTATTGCCTACATTTAGTCTCATTGTTCATTATTTTTGAACTAGCAAAAATAAAGACCAAAACTCACTTTTAATGTTAAGATTAAATTAAATTTTATCAAAATACCTTCTAATCTTAAAATCTTAATCCAACTCAAACCAACCACTCCCAATCATGTGATTTCGCTTTTCATATTCTAGCTACCCATCAAAATTTCACCGAAGTATCGGACATCCAATGAGTTCCGATCACACGTCGATGACTTCATTGGAAGTTAAGTAACATATGACATTCAAAGATACAGATAATGTAACATGTTATATCTAAATATAAATGCGATGTAACATATTACATCTAAAGATAAAGATGATATAACATGTTACATCAAAAAACATAGTTTGTATGATATATTACATTCAAATATATAGAGGTGATGTAACATGTTACATGAAAGTAAAACTAACACAATGTTCACATAAAAATATTGTTGATGTTGAAGAAGATATTGGTGAAATCAATTTCAACAGATTTTAAATAAAATAGGGAAAAAATCATAAATAGAAGAATGTCATTAGATCAATAGAATTTGACTTAAATGAAACTAAAAAAACCTTAAATATTCTTAAAATGAAACAATAGATGGTGATGAAGTTACGATTAGGAACAAATTTAATCATCATTCCTTCACAACATTCTTACAAAAACACACCAATCATCACCATTCATGCAAGGTTTCTCCATAATTGTACCTCCAAACCACCATGAAGAAATCTCAATCTCTTGAAAGATCACCAAGATTCTTTAAATGAACTCAATTCCTTGCTATTATCATCTTTATCCTCTACGAATCATAGGAAAATGAGAAGGTTCAATAGAGGTCTCTATTTAACCTTTGTCAACAACAAATGAAATCCTGAAATTTTTTGTGTTATGAGTCAGTACAATCAACCATCAACTTGAGTTTTCAAATCCTTTTCACCATTTATCTATATTTGTCTTTAATTTCCCCTTTTTATACATTGTTATCCAATTTTTCTCTCATCAACCAAACATGAAACATGTCTCATGCAAATAATAATTTTAAGGTTTCGCCTCTTCTTAATTACTCTATTACAGATCTTGTTGTCATAGGTAGTATCATCTAGAAATCATTTACAAGAATAATCATTCAGATCGAATAGAAATTATATTAATCTTTTATATACACTCAATTTTAAGAGAAAAATGTAATTATATTTCTCAAAAAAGTTATCAAGAGTAGGAAAGTATAAGAGTACTTTAATATAAACTTTATTTTGGGTCATTTTCGTGTAAATGACAGAGCATACAAAAATTGAACCAGTATAATTAAGACTCCAAACAAATATGTATCAAATGTATATTTTGTCCTAATTATGGATTAATGATATTTCGTTACTAAATATTCTTTAAAGAATTTGTTACTAAATATTTAAATATGCATCTTAACAAAGAAGTCCTACCCAAAACAAAGAAAAAAAAATCTCACACAGTAAAAGGTCAGAATCACATGATTCTAAACCAAATCCATAGACATAAGAAGATAGCACTAATATTAATGTAATATTACAAAAATATCACAATTTTGTTTGTTAGCGTTTGATAAAATTAATTATATTATCTAATTAAAATACTATAATGACGTGATAACGAGTCATACAACTTGAAGCAGGGATGAAGCCAGAAAATTGTCTTAACGGGGTTGAAGATTGATTTTTTTTTTCATATAACTCACGCTACAAAGTGATTTTTTGTAATAACTTTTAATTTTAATTCAATTTATAATTAATTTTTTATAGAATTGAATTTAAATTTGAAATTGTTTTATAAACTCATGAAATTAAAATTTATTATAAATCAATTTTTATTGAGAATTGATTTTAAATGTCGACTTAAATATTCTTTATTATAATAATAAAAAAATTTTAAATAAAAAAATAAAAATCAATAAAATTCATACATAAATATATTAAAGTAATTAACTAATTCTATTTTAAAACTAAAAATAAAATAAAAATATTAAAGTCTTAAATATTAATATAATTTAGGTATTAAAACTTGAAAAAATATTATCAAAAGATTTTAAGTTAATTAAAAAGATTACCAAGATATCAAATAATAATATGAATAATATATATATATTTGAAAAATTAAAAGGTGATAAAATATTATAAATTATATATTATATATCTTTATTGATAAATATATAAATTTAATAGCACTTATTACATTTATCTCTATGATTAAGATAAACGATTTTATTATATGATAATATATATCGTATTTGTTCTATGAATTTCTTTTCTTATAATATATGTATGTAATTTTTTGGAGTCAATATTTTTATTTTAGTTTTATTTATCATATGTAACTAATAATTTACTTAAATATAGATATAATTACTTAAAAATAAATAAAATAATAAAAAATTAATTTAATTTAGAAATATATTAAAATTTTATTGTTGTTATATATAATAATATATAAAAATAAAAGATAGATACATTAAACTTTTTATTTTTTTGGAAAAATTTAATCTAAACTACAGCCCATGTAGTCCTTACATAGCTGCGGCCATGACCTAGAGCACAAACCCCATAAAAGGCAACTTCATCAATAATGCCCGCAACTGGTTTAAGAAGGACCAATTAATGACAAGTTGGTTTTGCTGATAAGCTGTCAATTTTATAGGATCCAATTGAAGTTTATGAATGATAATGTCCTCTCTCTCTCTCTTCCAAAGCATTGATTGGTTCTCCCATTTCGTATATATGACATCATTTATCTACTCTTCTATTTTAATAAAGAATTAGCTGTGTCATATCATTCACAAAACATGACATGCCAATTTGCGAACATTCATAATTAATTGGCTAGGCCACTCCTCTTTATTTCTGCTATTTAACATTCATGAGTATTGAATGTCTGAAGATATTTAAGTAAAAATAGCATATTTATTTATTAATTAATTAACTGTAATTAAATTAGTTGTCAAATATCTTTTATAAACACAAAACAAAATTCATTATGGGAGAGGTTAGGTAATGAATAGCTATCATTATATCATATGATCAATATTAATTCTTAGCTATATATCATTATATGATATGATCACTAATACATATTAAAAAAAAATTATTCGATTATAAATATCTTTCTTCGAGTGTACTAAAATAAAAAACAAAAAAAAAATTTATCGTTCAGAAAATAATTGTTGGAGAGGGCTTCAAACTTAAAAAAATTAATATATTAGGAGATAGATCATCCATTATATATCCAAGAGATTTATTTGCACACTCTTTTAAGATTTTTTTAAAGGAAGTATTTTCTAAAAATATAAGATAAAATCAAGATTCTACTATAGAGTATTATAATATAGTAATTATTTAGGGGTTGTAATCGAGATTATTTACCTTCCAAACACGTCTTTTATAGTTTTAAAAAATCATAAGAATATGTTTGGAATCAAGATTTACCAGGGAACGAAAATAGTGAGAAAAAAATAAGAAATTAAAAATATTTTTGTGTTTATTTTTCATTAAAAAAAATGTGGGAAATAAGTCCTAATAATTTTTCTTCTTCTTCTTTTATACAGGAAATTAGCAAATATTTGAATTAAAACTTTATTTTTTTTCTCCTTAAAAAGCCAAACTATCAAAATTTTAAAAAAACTTTTTTTTATATGAGATGAATCCTTTAAATTTATAATTTTTTTATGAGATCAATCTTCCAAACTTGTATAAAAAATTTAGATAATTTTTTTCATGTAAATTATTTATAATAATAAGGAATAATGTTATTAAAATTAATAAAAAATCAGTATAAAAATTTTAAAATAATATATTTAATTGTATTATAATGAGTTTGCATGTTTATAACATTAGTTATATAAATATTTCTAGCGAAATGCAAAAATCATATGCTAACAAAAAATCCGAAATTATTAACTCACTAGTGTGTTACCACCAAAACAAGCAAAGTTAAAATAATTCAAAGAATTCTTTCTGCCAGGTTTGGTGGGGAAAATGGCATACAATTTTTTTTTTTACTAAAATTTTGCCACCAATTTTCATGTTACTTTTTTTTTCTTGTCACTTTCTTTAATCCAAACTTTTAAAAATAATTTTCCTCAAATTTTTCCCCCTTTCCTCAATGAAATCCATATTCCAAACACACCCTAAGGGATTTGGTGTAATTTTCCCAAAAGGAAAACAAATGGGTCACTTGCAGTCCCATGATGCTGACACTTCTAATCATTTGCATTTGTTTACTGCATGCTTTATTTATTCTTTTCATTACTTACTAGATTTTTTTTATGTTATTTTTTAATCACAAATCAATGTTCATCTGTGATGAATAAGTAAAGATATTATATTGAAATTTGTTATAAAAAATGTGTATTTTTTAGATTTTTTGATATTTTTACGTGATTTAAAAATATAAATTAAAACAAAAAGAAAAGAATCTTACCACAAGATTAACCGAATCAGTATTTCTTTCTTTCTTTTTAATTGAAATATATATTAATTCAGTTTTCATTTATAATTTGTTGAGTATTCCTGTTCTTCTTCGTATAGTAACGGTAATAACAATGATTGAGCACCCATCTATGTCATCCAGCTGTGTTTTTTTCTGAATTATTGCTACTTGAAACTTATGTAGCCCTACATATTTTTACTCAATTTAGACTTTACCCATTTGCATAAATATTTTATATCAATATTTGCTGGATCCATGTCATCGTATAACTGACTTTCTTTGTCATGTTAGGCGACAAATACAATTGAATAATATCTATTTTTTTCTTACTGAACTGCACTATGCAATAAATCCCATTTCTTTTTGTCTAGAAAGAAAAGGAAAAAAAGAAAAGTGCGCACATATATATAATGAGCTATGAAGTATATCTAGCTTGAAAGAAAATATACATTTTGAACACTGGTGCTGACTATTCCACAAACCTAGCTCTCCCAATTTTTGTAGAAAGAAAATAATAGTCTTATTTTCTTATTCAAAGTCTCAGCACCATGTTTAGCTTAACTTTCTTATTTGGGATGCTAGGTACTAATCACAACTCATGCCTTTGTTTCGCATGTTATATTTTATTGCTACTTTCTCTTATATATTCTAATTTTGCTTGAAATACAACGTAGGTAACATTATGGCAGGATTAGTCTACATTTCTCCTAGGTAAGTATATAAAATAAGAGTCTGTTTGTTTATATGTTTCTGACAGCAAAAATCGTTTCAAAAAGTACATTTAATGCTTATTGATATGGAAACACATCATATGTATGTTTTTCTTTCTGAAACCGCTTTATTCTAAAACTGCTTATGTTTAAGACCACTTTTAACATAAACATAAGCAAATGGTGCCTACGTTACATTTGTTTAGTGCAACTTGTACTTTTGCTGCCAAAGTGAAAACGAAGTGAAAGTACTTTTTTTTCTTTCTCAGCAATGTATTTTGGCAAATCGTGAAGAGGAGATCAACCGAAGAATATGAGAGCATTCCTTACGTTTGTAAACTATTGAATGCATTCTTTTGGATTTACTATGGACTCATTAAGCCTAACAGTTTTCTTATTGCTACTATTAATATTTTTGGTGCTGCTGTGGAAATCACTTTTCTCATCTTATTCTTAACCTTTGCACCATCAAATATGAGAGTAAGTTTCATTTGTTATCAAAATCTATTAGTTCAATTCCAAATTACTATTTTAATTTCATATTAACACATATACTATGATATTAGACCAGGACTGCCATACTTATTGCAGCTCTAAACATGGCATTCCCGGCCGCAGCTATTTTGATCATCCATTTTAGGCTTCGTGGAGATATGCGTATTGATACCGCAGGCTTGTTCTGTGCAGGATTTAGTATAATTGCTTGTGCCTCTCCTCTTTCAGCAATGGTAAGAATTATTATTGATTAATTATTTCTTACTCTCTTTTAATTTGCAATATTTTTTTCGAGTTTATACCTTAAATAATAGCATGTATATATCAAATCGATTATAAAGCAACATATTATTTGTACATATTGTGTATATATGTAAATGTACATATTCAATGTTCATTTATGTACAAGTTAACATGTTATTTTATGGTTAATTTAATTATAGACAAAGTACTTATTGAGTATTTATGTTCTAAAATATGCTATGTACAGAAAACAGTGATACTAACAAAGAGTGTGGAGTACATGCCTTTTCTTCTCTCATTTATACTTTTCATAAATGGAGGAGTTTGGACTGTCTATGCTGTATTAGTACAAGATTTGTTTGTTGCAGTAAGTTCTTTTTAAGCATTTAGCAATTACTACTCATAATATATAGAAAATGCATTATTATTGTTATTATTTTTAAAGCAGTAATGTTCAATCACTTTGTAGGTACCAAATGTGATTGGCTTACTACTTGGAGCTGCTCAATTGGCTCTGTATGCAATGTACTGGAAGCCTAAAAAATATTCCAAACAAATATATGATGATTTAGTGGATAAGCAGAAACATGAACCACTCTTATCAGATTCTAAACACTTGGACTACAAAGTTGAATCCATTTATGTGGTCTGAAACAAGATTAAGGGCAAACTGCAAAAAAATAGTCTTTTGGTTAAATACCCACCAATGCTTATGAGGTCTAAGGTTCAATTGTTCATTGCCCAATTCCACTACTGTAATTAATAAAAAAAAAAGGAAAAAAAATAATAATATGAAAAACTGGAAATTAATTGTTCAAGTGAAAAGTATTTTAATGTTGATTACATTTAGTAAACCAATTATAAGCCTCATAAAAAACAGTCATTAAAAAAAAAATAAGGCATGAAAATATATTTTGTTTCTTCAAAAGTGGGTGTTGCTACAATTTTATATCATGGGTTCAAACCCAAACATTCAAACTATTAAATGCCTCTTCCTCGTCCTATCTTTAAGGCGAATTGGTTTACTCATGTAGTCATGTTCTTTTAACTGATACAAGTGTTGGCATACACTAAATATTTACTAGGTTACTAAGAAGATATAAAAAAACAAAGGAGTTGATCAGCAACATCATACTCATATTTTCAAAACAAAATCTAAAGCAATAAAATAAAGTACATGATGGATTTTGACTTGGTTGCAATTATTGAGAACAAAATTCAACAAAGTAAAAATATTTGTGTAATTTAAGATAAGCCTAATTGATTGGAGTGATTGGGGGGATGTTAATTTGTTATATTGAAATTGAAATTTGTAATAAAACTTTAATTTTGACACTGATAGGAAATTATCTCTTGTCATGCCTATTCTTCCATCCCATTTTCTTATAATTTTTTTAAACTTATATATTTGTAAAATTTTAAAATTAAATTAAATGATATTTTTATCAATAAACGAATACTTTAATTATGAAAAACTAAAATAATGATATATAAAACAATAATTATTATTATGATTACTAAACTAACAAAATAAAGAATTTAATTATTACTATAATTTCTATTATAAATTTAAATTCATTAGATTTAATTATATAACTAATAAATATATTTGAGATTTTTGAGTTAATTATTAAATATTCAATCAATGTTAATATATGTATTAGTGGAAAGTTTCTAATCCCTGTGAAATACATGAACTTTTGAAGAAAAATTTCTACTCCATCCACACTATACTCAAATGGTATGAGATAGCTTCCCACTCTCACCCTTTTAACAACCGTATGAATCAAAACCAATATGGACCTCATAGAATTAATGACCTGTTATACAAAACAATTGTAGCTTTCCATCACAATCATTGTTGCAGACTATAAATGCCACTAAAATTTTTACACATTATCAATAAGCTTATTGATATAACTGTTTCGAATTAAATTATAAATTTGTACTTAAAATTGTTTGAAAATCGTTACGATTCGAAGATGTTTTTTTGTCCACAAATAAAAATCGGTACAATTATTAAAAAATACTTGAAAAAAACCGTTTTTCAAAAAATTTTAAAAATTTCTTAATAAATCCTAATTATTAACTAATATATAAATTAATTTATTAATAAATTAAATAAATATAATTAATTTTAAATATGGATGAATACGATTATCAATATAATTGTACTCGTACGTTGTTTCGTGTTCGATATTTAACCAAAACGTACATATTTTTAAAATTTATCGGATAAAAACCAAAATATTGATACGAATAACCAAAACTGTAGTTTTTTTATCATTCCTAACCATCACCAAGAACAAATGTTTGCAAAGTAGATAAACTCCACCCATTCCTTCTCTCTTTTCATTTTGCAATTTCTTCTTCTTTCGTCTTTTTTGCCTCCATTGATCTTTGTTTCTTTGTAGTTTTTTTTTTTAAAATATAAAGAGAAGTTCGTTTTGTTTTCACTTCTTTTTCATACGGTTTAAAGAAAACATTAGAAATACTTGTGTCGATCTGTTGGGTTTTACAGCTTTGCAGAATTTATTTATCCATATCTAAAAGTGAAAATGTACAGTATGATTTTTCAACCAAACATAATAAATGCAAAAGGTAAAATATAGTAATTTTTTTTCTTCTCTTTTTCAATTATTTGTTGAATATAGGATCTTGATGAATGATATCTAAGACTATCCTTTTTCTTCATCCTCTAATATATATGCTTGTGAACAATATTAACAGGACAGCTATCATTTGGTTAGATTTAATTACAGATATTGTTTTCTACGAAAATGATGAGTTGTCTTGCATGTGAGAAATATATGGTACTTGCACAATTAATATAAAAACTGAAATGATAATCGGCATATAGCTAGGAGATCCTTATATATAATGCCTTATATGACTTATTTAAGAGCAAGTAATAAAAGAGGCATCCCATATGGTAAAACCATTTGCGTTAACTATTGATCACTCATGACTTTTCGGACAGAAGGTTGGTTGTTTGAACTTAATTTAGAGTGAGCTTTTAATCCTATCTCCCATTCGGTCAATGGTGTAAGCCAACAGTGCTGTCTTAGCTTGGGTGGTATTCTCATAAATTTAAGGTGCCCTCTCACTCTTTTTTTTTTATATATACCAAAAAACAAGTCGAACATGTGCTATTTTGATTTGGCTACTTTTAGCTCAAATCAGTTTAGTCAAAATGTCATATGTTCTACTTAACTTGATGTATCATTTCTAAGTCATTGATGTTTTTAGCTCTGTAGTATGTCTATATATTATTCTTAAAATATGTATGCATGTAAGACTTACATATCTAATGTAAATCTTACATACCTCATATAAGACCTTACATGACAAGTTTGTAGTGGTTATACGTACGTTGCAATTTCAATATTAATCAATTTATTTAGAGTTTTTAAGTATTATATATATGAATTTTCTATTCATAGGATTCATAGTAAGGAACTTTATTACTCAATTTTCTATTAGAATTTATGATTATGTCAAGATATATATATGTAAACTTTATATAATTTTCCATATGTAAAACTTATATATATATATATATATATATATATGTTTTACATATTATATATATATATATATAGTAGGCTTATATATTCTCCCCAAAGGTTTTCGAGGGGAAGTTGCCAACGAAGATCATCAGAGATATGATGAAGTGGTCATCAGATATCCTGCAATATGTCTGCAAGTTGTTAGAGGTGTAGTAAGCCATTCTTAGTCATTTATTTAATTTATTAGTAAGAGAGCAAGTATAATTTGACCTTTTTGATATTCATGACATGTAAAAATTGAGTTTTATGTTTCATTTTGTTATTTAGTTAAAATTTATATTTTTTAACAAATTTATTCTTTTAAGGTAAGAACGTGGATTATTGTAAATCATAAATAATGATGAAAATATGACGATATTGTTGAAATTATTTTTACAATATCTCTTTTTTATACATTTCGATATTGTAATGTTATATTTATATCTTTTAATCAAATTGTGATAATATATTTAAAATATTGTTCAAATATCATTGTTGTTTAAATATAATTTAAATGTCAAACAAAATATTGATAATATAAATTTTTGATTTATTTTTTTTTAATTCAATTTTTTCTTACTTTTATATAATTGAATATATATATTTTTTCTTCTTATTTGTAGCATGTTTGCTATACATATAAAATGAATATGTAAAAAATAAATAAAAATTATATCATATATTACTTTATTTAGTGAGAAGTTAAGTGAAATATTAACATCTAATTCAATTTTCAAGTACAAAGTAAACATGCATGTTTTATATCCTATTGATTTATATTAATGTTATAACATATAGATTGTATTAAAGAGTAAGATTTATTATATCACATCTAACTATAAGTACTTTTAAAGATAATTAATTAATAAAATTTATTTTCATATTTTCGAGATTTATCTATTTATAATAACTAGACAATATACTTAATTATTTTAAATTTTTTAACAACTTATCAATAATATTTAATAAGAATAAATATATATTTTATTATACAATATTTTAATTAATTTTTCTACTTATTAATTAATATAAATATTTTAATTTTTTAAAAATATACGTATTAAATAAAAAAATTAATTTAAAATATAAGTAATTAATTGTTTTTATGTTTTATAAAAATTTATAAAAAATTCAATATTTTCGCTAATATTTCAAACCATTTTAATAAGTGAGTACTCAACTTGCCTGCCGTGATTGGTGAACGTCTTCCATGGTAGGCATAAATTCGTTCTCTCCTGCTCTCATATGGCATACAAATGGGCCAGACCCAACTCATTGAAAAGTCCGAACTCACTGACTAAAATTTCCCAAGGTAAACTGGCCCAATTTAGTACCCACCTACCAGAGTAACAATTGCTAAGTGGTAAATTAAAGTGCTTGACTGCTTGTTCACATTCTTTCAAGCTCAAGTCTTCAACTACCCTTCCTTATTTTTATTTTTGTACCATGATAAGAAACTCATACGATAACGAACAAGAGGATCCACAACAAGAAAAAGAGACTGAAAGAGAAACAAGATGGGGTTTTTCATCAACAAAAGCTTCAAACTTTATATAACAATTCTCTACCTTGTTGTCAATGTGATGATCGCTTCACCGTGCTTGGCATCAGATAATGTAACCATCTTTACCAAGCGTTCAGCTTATGAAGTTCTCAAAGACTACGACTTTCCCGTTGGTATTCTTCCAAAGGGTGTTCTAGACTATGATCTTGATCCCTCTACTGGAAAGTTCTCTGCTTATTTAAATGGTAGTTGTAGTTTTTCTCTTGAAGGGTCATACCAGTTGAATTACAAATCCACCATTAATGGGTATTTATCAAAGGGCAAGCTTCAGACTTTAGAGGGTGTTAGTGTAAAACTTTTCTTCTTTTGGGTAGGGATTGTTGAGGTCCAGCGAAGTGGGGATGCCCTTGAATTCTCTGTTGGAATTGCTGGTGCTGATTTCTCAATTGACAATTTTGAAGAGAGTCCTCAATGTGGGTGTGGATTGAATTGCCGTTATGAACAAGTAAGGAAGCATGAGCTTAACCCAATTGTTACTCCTTTTTGAAATGTTGAAATTAATAGAATGTCTTTATGGGAATTGTAATGTTTTGTTTCTTGCTTGTTGCTTAATTGCCCATTTGGTTACTAAGACTAAGAGAAAACAGTTTCTACTGTGATTTTAAAGGAACCTCTAAACGATACTTGGTTTTTAATGAATTATTAGTATGTAAATATTCATGTAAAAGTAGACTTGTTCAACCTTTTTTTTATTTTCTGTCTCATCTATGAGATTATCCAAATCCAATTTGTTTAAGTCACTTAGATTCAAAGCATTTGATTAGAAATTACTCGTGATTTTAAGGCAAAATGTTCTGGATTGATTATTGCAAAAATCTTTTGTTATTGTTTGAAAAAATTGGATATTTTTTTTATTCTAAATAGTTATTATTTATTTATAATTTAAATGAATAGGACTCAAACTAACTCGATAAAATAATGTTATTGAAAATATAATACTAAAAAAAATTAAGGCAGATAAATAAAAACACTAAAAATTTAACGATGTTTAGTATAAATGTTATCTATGTTCTCAGGCATCATTGATCACTTCTACTATCTCCAAATAAATGAACTCTAAAATTATAACTAATTGGAAAAAATTAAGCTAATTAATTACCCTTACAAAAGAAAAAAAAATTACAAATTTTGGGATGTTTTAGAAATGAAAGATGAGACTTTATTTATAACCCAAAATACAACACTCACCTTCATTTCTAATCAATGTGAGACTTTTTCAATTTGTTCACTAAAGAGCTATACCACAAATCTACACCTTAGTGACATATTGATTCTTAAAAGATTTCCTCAATCTTTAGATCAATGATGCCATTGCCAATTCAAATTTTCAGGATGTTAATCAAGTCCAAACAATGTTTGAACTTGATTGTCGTCACCACCTTGGTCATCATATCTTCGGGATTCTCTGTAGTATTGATCTTTTCAACTAATACTTCACCTTCTTCAATAATCTCTCGTACGAAATGGTATCGAACATCAATGTGCTTTGTACGTGCATGGTAGACTTGGTTTTTTTTAAATGAATAACACTATGACTGTCACAAAACACCTTAGTATCTTTTTGACCAACTCTCAAGTCTTCAAGCAAACCTCATAAACAAATAGCTTCTTTCACAACCTCTGTAACTGTTATATACTCTGTCTCTGTAGTAGACAAAGTAATTGTGGACTACAAGGTAGACTTCCAACTGACTGGTGCTCTAGTAAGAGTAAACACATAACTAGTAGTTAATCGATGCTTATCTAAATATCCCGCATAGTCGAAATCATAATATTCGATTGCACATTGACCAACAGTATTATGCTGCTGAAATACTAAACCAACATCTATAGTATTTAAAATATACTATATAATCTATTTCATAGCCAACCAATTTCCTTTACCAGGATCATGCATGTACCTTTTTACAACACCAATCACATGTGAAATGTCAGGTCTTATATACACCATTGCATACATCAAGCTACCAACCGCATTTACATACTGTAACTTTGCCATGTATTCTCGTTCTGTATCATTCTTAGGCGATAATTGAGCACTAAGCATGAAATGAGAAATAAGTTGAGTACTTACAGGTTTTGTCTTTTTATTCATACCAAAACCTTGAAGTACCTTCTTCAAATATTGACTCTGGGTCAAACTAAGCTTACCCTTTTTCATG
This sequence comes from Hippophae gyantsensis, assembly GCA_030763125.1. NCBI lineage: Eukaryota > Viridiplantae > Streptophyta > Magnoliopsida > Rosales > Elaeagnaceae > Hippophae > Hippophae gyantsensis. The sequence goes on along the minus strand of CM061037.1, from coordinate 12,336,192 downwards.
TTTATGCTTATCTCCATACTGAGAATCTTTTTGGCTTATCCTAAATCTTTTATCTTGAACTCTTGACTTAATTGAGCCCTTTTGCTGAGTACTTACATGTGTACTTCTAGTATACTTTTACTGCAGCATAAACTGATCAAATCGTTTGTACCACTACCTCAGAGATTACTTCAATCCATACAATTATTTGTTCAACTTGCAAACCCAATTCTCTTTACCAATAACATTAAGCCCTTTTGGCTGAGACATATAGATTTCCTCTTCCAAGTCATGGTATAGAAATGCAGTTTTTATATCAAGTTGAACTAGTTCCAAATCCAAATGTGCTACTATGGCCAACAAAATTCTAATAGAAGAATGTTTTACAACTGGAGAAAATACCTCATTATAATTGATTCCCTCTTTTTGAACGTAGTCCTTATCCACTAACCTTTCCTTGTAATAAACATCATCTTTGTTAGGAAATCCCTTTTTCTTTGCATACATTCATTTGCAGCCAATTGCATTCTTGCCCTTAGGTAGTTGCGTCAACTTCTATGTCTTATTCTTCTGAAGGGACAATACTTATTCGTTCATAGCTTCCTTTCATCTTTCAACTTTAGAGCTTCTGATTGCTTCTTTATTTATGGAAGGAATATCATCATGCATAACTAAAAGTGTATAGGTCACTGTATTCTTAAATTGAGTAGGTAAATCTTCCATATCTTTGTATCGAGCAAACACCTTGACATTTTGTCATCGTGGCCTATCAACTGAAGTTTCTTCTTGTTGTTGTGGAGGTTTTTGGGTTAAAACCTCTTCTTCATCTGATTTATCTTCTGCCAATAGAGGATCAACTTCTATCTTATCTCCACCAACTGGATTAAAATTCTGCTTTCTAATTCCACCTATTTTGAAGTTTGCTCCCTTTGTTGCAAAGTGCCATCAATCTTCTCAATTACCTTTTTCAGTAAGACAGATTCATCAAAGGTAACATCTCTACTGAAGATTATCTTTTGCGTTTTAATGCACCATAGTCGATATCCCTTAGAATCAGAAGGGATCCCCAAAAAATAGCTTTCTTGGCTCTTGGATCCAACTTTGATTTCGTTACATAGTAGTATGCAATAAAACCAAACATATGTAAGAAATTATAATCTTTTGTAGGTTTTCTAGACCATACCTCCATAGACATTTTGCCTTCAAGAGTAGATGATGGTAGACAGTTGAGAAAATGACATGCATATGTCATAGCCTCAGCCCAATATTGCTTTCCTAACCCAACATTTGACAACATACACCAAACCTTCTTCAACAAAGTTCGGTTCATACGTTCTGCAACTCCATTATGTTGTGTTTTTCGAATAATAAAGTGTCGTGCTATCCTTTCTTCTTCACAAACTTTCATAAATGAATCGTTTGTGTACTCAGTGCCATTATTAGACCTCAGACTCTTAATCTTTCTACTAGTCTAAGTCTCGATCATCTTCTTCCACTTGAGAAAAATTTCCAACATTTCATCCTTTTTCTTCATAAGATACACCCAAACTCTTCTGAAGAAGTCATCAACGAAAGTGATATAATAATATTTGGCACTCATAGATGGAGTTCTTGTTGGCCCCCTATACATCACTATGGATATAATCCAAAATTCCTTTTGTATTATGGAGTGTAGTGCCAAAGTTTACTCTTTTTTGCTTCCCTAATACACAATGCTCACATAATTCCAACTTGTCGGTTCTCACGCCTTTTAATAGGCCTTATTTTATAAGAATCTGTAAAGTTTTATCACCAGTATATCCCAAACGCATATGTCATAACTTGGTAGTTTTTAAATCTTTTTCTTCCTCTGAAACTCTACTGATGCTATTCCAATAACCGTACTACCAAGATAGTAATACAAGTTATTCTTTCGAACACCTTTCATCGCCACAAGTGCTCTAGAAGTAACCTTCAATGCCCCATTTTGCATGGCCACAGTGAAGCCTTTTGATTCTAAGACTCCCACAACAATGAGATTCTTCTTTATATCTAGGACATAATGAACATCTTTCAAGACTCTGGTTGAACCATCTTTATTCTTCAAATGAATTGTACTGATCTCCGAAACTTTGCATGGATAATCATTACCCATGAAAACAACTCCACTGTCTAGTTCTTCAAAGTTAAAAAACTACTCCTTATTAGGAGACATATGAAAGGTACACGTTGAATCAAAAAATCAATCACTAGGATGGGATGTTATTAACAAACTAACCAATGTAAAATCTAAATTTGAATTGTTTTCAACTACATATGCATCAAATAACACAAATTTTCCTTTCTTCTACAATTTCAGACAGTTTTTCTTCCAATGACCTTTTTCATGAAAAGGGAACATTCATCTTTAGCAAGCCTTCCTTTTGAATGAGATCTCCTTTCCTTCCTCTCTGTTGAGTTTACAGATGCCTTCTTACAGATAGTGCCTCTACGATTCATTTCTACTTTCTTTTTTTAACTTTTTTCCTAATTTCATAACTATACAAAGTAGTGAAAACTTTCTCAAAAAACACTTTATCCTTCACATTGAGCTAGCTCTTAATAAGGTGATTAAACTCATCAAGAAGGGAGACTATCAACATCAAGGCTAAATCTTCATCTTTAAATTTTTTATCCATATTTAACAAATATGCTACTAATTGATTAAAAGCAGTAATGTGGTACTTGGAAGGTATTTAAAATTGAACAAATTCTTCTTCAAATAGAGTTGATTATGTCTGCTCTTCTTCATAAACTTGTTCCCAACACCTTCCACAACTTACTTGCGGATGTCTCCTTCATGAACGTGTACTTTTTTTCTTTTGAGAGACACGGACGGATTGTACCACATGTCATTTGGTTGATATTTTTTCACTCGACTTCTTATGCTTCATCTAGTTTCTCTTCTTCAATAGCGATGTCTAAACCTTGTTGAAATAGAGCATCTAGAATTTTGTTTTGCCACATGCCGAAATGATCGGTTTCATCAAAATTTTCCACCTCGAACCTTGCATTTATAACCATTGTTTTTCATGACGTTGATGGTTGTCCTTTATTTGAGGGAAATTTTTCTTTCGTCATTTCTTCATATTACAACAACTAGCAGCTATATTACAATAGCAAACAAACAAATTCTTTGGTAAAAACCTTCGGCTCTGATACCAATTGTTGAGAAAATCGAGTATATTTTTTCTATTCTATTTAGTTACTATTAACTTATGATTTAAATGAATTGAACTCAAACTAGCCTGACAAAATAATATCATTGGAAATATAATGCTAAAATAAACTAAAGCAGATAAATAAAAACACCAAAAATTTAACGAGGTTCGGTATAAATGTTACCTATGTTCTCGGGCGTTGTTAACCACTTCCATTATCTCCAAATGGATGAACTCCAAAATTACAACTAATTGGACAAAATTAAGCTAATCAATTACCTTTACAAAAGAGAGAAAGATTTATAAATTTATAAATTTTGGGATGTTTTAAAAGTGGATGAGGGGGTTTTATTTATAGCTCAAAATACAATACTCATCTTCATTCCTAATCAATATGAGACATTTTCTATTTACTCACTAAAAAACTATACAACATTTACCTGATCATCTTATGCCATGTAAGTTGTTTTAACCTTATCATGTTCAGGATGGTACCTAATGGAACATCAGGTTGATAATCATGGATTTAAAAAACCATATAATGCTCACATTAAGGTTTTTTCTTTAAAAAAATCACATCAAGGCAAGTGTTTTCAATGTTTTCTAAAACTCGTGCCTCTTATGCCTTAATCGAATAAGGCTTATGCTTCAAGGGTTAAGTTCTAAGATTTGCGAGGCTTACACCCATAAACTTCAATAAAATTGAGTTCAATTGATGGCAGTGAAGCACAAAATCAGGTTTAATTTATGTTTTTTTTAAATATCATATCAAATTTAGCCTTCTCAAGTCAATAACAAGAAAAAAACTAAAAAAAAAGTATTAAAAACCATAACTAGTTTAGGATTTTTAAATATATTAAAAACTTCTCCTTAACCTACTTCCATTAGTGTTCTTCCACTACTTCCATTAGTGTTGTTCCACCATTTTTTTCGCGTTTAAATTGTTATTGAACTACTTTTCCATATTCTAAGTACATTATAAAAAGTTGCTCTAACAACACTTCATTTTTATAGAGAAATGTTTTTTTTGCTTGTTCTTCTTTCTAGGTTTCTTTTATTTATATTTTTTTTCATATTAAACATGCTATGAAAGTGTTAAAATTGTTCTCAGCTCATCTTCCCTAATTTATTTTCTCTTTCTTCTCCCTTTAGTAAGGTTGAAAGCTTACTTAGGTGATTTTTTATTTCATTTTATTCCAAACAGAAAACTACTTAGTTTTGTAGATGTTGTTGTTTGTTTATTGCTTGCAAGCATATTGTTTTGACTTTTAATTGATGTATTTAAGTCATTAATGAGTTAATATTATTTTGTGATAATTAATGCCTTCTATTATTTATTGCAGTATATATGTTTTTTTAAAAATTTCATGTTGAGGCTTAAGTCCTAGAGAACCTTAAGACTTACACCTCACTAGGAGAAGGTAAAACACTTTAAAGTTAGTTTCTAACTTTTAAAACATTTGGTTGATCAAATATAGGATTATCTTAATTGGGTTAATCAAATATGAAATTATCTTAATTAAGTGAACTAATAAATTTATACTCTGCATCAAGTACAGTTTACTCAATAAACTATTCTAATTTTTACAAACCAAAACTTGGAAATTACCGGTTTACATTCTCAACAATATCTGTTCTTTCAGAACAAACCAGACACGTTTTCGTAATGGTAGAAACTCATTTGTTTCAATATCAAGACAAATGAATGTGAAAAATTATGATCGAGCTAACATGTTGGTGCACACTAACTAAAATGGAGAATAGATAATATTGGGAGATATAATGTAATCAATCACTTGAACTTAAATTCTTTGAGTTTGGGCACATTATTTGAAAAATGAGGATTTACACTTTATATATTATGAGACCTTTTGGGTGAAAGTTCAGAGACAAAATCAGGGGGACTTAAGCCCAAATTAAACCATACCACGTCTTGTAGTAAAGTGCAGGTATTACATTGAAAAAATATGCATGTTTTTTTCTTTCTTTCTGCCTATCTTCTATGTATATTAATTGGCCAATTGGCCTCAACCAACATGCTCAAGCTCCAACAATAATTTCTCAAGAAATACATAATTAACTTTTTCTCATTTCAACCGTTTAAAAAAGCAGATTACATAAGAACTCAAAGTACACTCAATAATTAATTTCCAATGACCCAACTTCTTGGCAATAAATAACTCTTGCAAGACACATGACAGGACACAAACAAACAAGATGATACATAGCTAGCTAATCACTAGTTATCAATTAATAAAACCTCCCTAATGTTTGTTGGTCAAAAACATCTTTCCAGTCAAACCACAAGTGAGAGCCTCCTTTGGAATATTAGCAACATGTTGAACACCTTCAGCAAAAACCACACCCATACCCATATGCAAATGAGGCTCAATATGACAATGAAAAGCCCAAACTCCTGGATTATCAGCAACAAATCTAAGAGCTGTCCAACCATATGGGAATATAACTGCAGTGTTTCTCAATGGTGGGTTCTTCAAGTTAAATTTCTTTTCATCTGCCTCACTAAATTTACCTTCTCCATAACCCAACACCCAAAAGTCATGCCCATGTAAATGCCATGGATGAATTTCACTCACATTCTCACTCAATGCATTAGCATTTTGAAGAATCACATCCACTGTACTACCATAATCAAGCATGTAAACCCCATTTCCTGTAGTTGTATTAGCATTCTTTGGAGGCTTCATAACATCATAATTGTTGTCAAATTTATCTGGTGGACCATTTTGATCAAAAGCATGTTTTAGATTGTATTTAACTGAACCCAAGTAAGGAGTTGATGGGAGTGTTAAGGAGACATTGTTAATTGCCCATTTGGTATAGCCGTTCATTTTGTTTTGAGTGTTGAGAAGGATGATCCGACGGTGGTGAGTTTTTGGAGGTTTTGGGGAACCCATTAAGGCCAAAATTTTGTTTGTAAATGATTTGCTGTGGTTGTAGTCATTCCAAGTAGGAGTGATTGGTGGTGAAGAAATAGGGAGTTTTGTTGGAGTATTAGGAAGGTAGTTTAACATGGCTAGGCCTTGAGGTGTTTTGGGTTCTCTACCTCTTACTCCAAATGAGAGCCAATAGTTCTTAGTAGGATCTTGGTTTGTTGTTACTAGTACTGAGTAACTTTCACCAGAGTAAATGTCCAAGTCTCTAACTTCAAATGGTTGTACATAGTTTCCATCAGCTTCTATCACCACCATTTTGTGATTCTGAACGCAAAATAAAAAATTAAACAAATTACAAAAATAACGTGTTTGTATTATTAATAGTACATATATTCTGATTTATAAAATTGTATATAATAAATTTTTTTACGTTAATTATAGATACGATTATATGATAAGGTGGCTAGGGATCCAGCCCATTCTAGTTTTTTTTTCTTTTCTTTTTTAAAAAATAGATCATATATAATACCTGGTCTAGTTATAACACTACCTCTTATAAGACCTACCTAATATTCTTTCAAACCTATTTATATTTATATTTCATTAAAATTAGGGCCATTTGATAATTCAACAAATAGCTTTTGAATTAGTGATTATAATACATTTGTAAGATTTAGGAAACTTCTTACAGGATATATTCTTGGCTGTACATAATCTTCAATTAAAAAAAAAAAAAAGTAGAGTCCACATATGAACATCTAGATGATAATAAGGCCCTAAGTAAAATTCAGAAAAAAGCAGAAGATACACACTGACGCCAGTTGATGGGTACTGCTTACTTACCCAAAAACAAAACACCAGATGGATACTGTTTCTGTGAAGAAACTATACATGTACGTGACATGTGAAATAATAATGCAAGAAACCATTTGAAATAGTAAAAACTGTTCAATTGACGTGGATTGATGCTGTAAGCTTTGTTTCAATCAAACCAGTGATGGCAGAGAGTTCTTGTACCTGCTATACAGCTAGGGCAATTTTGGCTGATTATACGTACTTTTGTACTATTAACTAAATAAAATCTCACATAGTTTTTTTATATTTAGTAGAAAAACTATCACTGAAATTACAATTTAGTACTAATTCAATCAGATACTTTTGCAATATATGTTAATATAATTAATTCAAAATTTTGTAAAATTCATAGATAAGAATACAAAATTTTTTATATATGTATTTTTATTAAATATATCAGACTTAAATTACTGTTTTTTTTATTTATAACATTATATAAATTTGAATATATATTAGATGCTCGAAAGAATGTGAAAGAATAAATATTTAATGGTATATTTATTATATAATATTAAAAAAATTATTTTATATTTTTTATAATCCTATATTTAATTGTAAAGTAAAATTGTATTATAAAAAATAAAAATTATATAATTATAAAAAATTTAGTATGGGTATAAACATAACAAGTACTTTGTCTAATTTATTTAAAATTTTAATTTTAAAATTATGTGTTTTGATTTTTTTTATCTTAAATTAAAAATAATTTTATTTTTATTTTTAAAATATAAGAAAATTTTATAATAAAATTATTTTAATAGGTAAAGAAATATATGTAAAATAAAACAAATATCCTGATAAATTTTATTTAAATTTATTAATAAATTATCATATAAAATAATTATAATAAAATAAAATATAATTAAATTCTATAAAATTATTCTTAATATATTCAACTGCATAAACGAAACATAATGCGATCATACTGATTAGCAAAACATAAAAAAAAAAAAAAAAAAAAAATTGGCAATATGATTATACTCTCTACCTATCGTGAAACGGAATCATCCCACCCTAAAAGCGACAATATTTATATATTGGTATAATTTCATGGCAGAAATCCACAAAATCCTACCAAGAACTCATTTGATAATTGAGATTAAAGCCTAACTTGAAACCCACTCCATGTGTTCAAAAGCACTATGATTAGGTTTTAATAAAAGGTAACAATGAATTTTATTATTTTCATAATTTATTAATAATAATTTTTTTTAATAATAATAATAATAATAATATTAAGATATAATTAATACTAACAATAAAATAAATATTTCATGTAATTACAAAAATATTTACACTAATACTGTTACCCTAAATAAACCCAATTAAAAAGATCGAATTCTTCAAATTCAATAAAATTTAAAAGAAAATACTGTTTTTTTCTCCGAAGAAAGAAAGAAAGCAACGCGGTTTTGAGTTTTAATATTCTAAAAACAAGACGACAAGCACAATCAAAAAGACATTATTAAAATAAAGGACGCCTAGTTGGTTAAATAATTTGATTTTAATAAAAGAATATTTTAAATTAATATTTATTAAATATAAATTCGTTATCTTATTAAAAGATTATAAAACTTATTTTATAAAAATAATAAATTTATATTATCTCACTTAAATAAAAAATTTGAATTACTTTTTTATTTTTAAAATAAAAGTATTCCCGATACTTTCTTCATCAGAAGTAGTAGTAGCATTTTCGGTACACAAAGAATCATCATAATGGAGCATGTATGTATGGGGAATAGCTACCAGCAAAAAGCACTTTTATCTAAATAATTAATGTCCACGAATATCAAATGTCTTTTTCTAAGTTAAAATAATGCATTTTTTTTTAAATAACTATACGATTGAATCGTTTATTGGGATTTCAAAAAAAATAAAAAAAAGTAGAGGAGTATTTCTAATTTGTATGATAAAAAGGGGTTGTTTAATTAAAAAAATATAAGTTAGATTATTATTTAAAATGTTCCAAAATTATTGAGAAAAAAGAAGAGTTGGTAATTGGACGATAAAAGAAAGAAAAAAAAGGGAAAATAGTAGGTAGATTAGGTAAGTCAGAAAAAGGGCAGTGGCCCAGAAGGAGCGTCAACTTGGTCAAAAAGGCAAACAACTATGCTAAGTTGCTTTTTACGAATGTTCTACCAAAAAACCAAAAACAAATTTGAGCATTTCACTGTTCATAAAATTATGACGATCTCATACTTTAAAAGTAGTAAAATTTCATTGAACGTTAATTTTTTGATCTACTTAATAAATTTAGTATTAGATTGTAATTCTTGTTATCACATATTTTAATTAAATTTAAATATTTTTATCAAAAAAATTAAATTAATGGAATGAAAAATATCCTTTTTTTAGTTAGATTTATATATGAATTATAATAGATAATAACACGATATATATCATTTTAATTTAAAATATTATAAATATTTAAAATTTATATTTGATTATAAAAATTTATCCCTTTAAATGTAATCAAGTTATATATATTTTAATTAAAATTTCATCTTATTTTTATTTACATTATAGTCTAATATTTATGATTTTAAAGTTTTGTTTCAACGTTTAATTTTATGAATTTTAGATCAAATATTATAAAAGTTTTTTGTATTTATTTTACTCTCGAATCTATAAATTTTCATGAAGATTAAGTATTTTATTCATTACAAAAATTCATTAATATATCTATTTAAATAGTTATTGATAATAAGAGTATTTTTGTGAAAGATTTTAATTTTTTTTGCATATCAAATGGTTTTTTTTTTTTGACAAATATGTCATGTATGAATTGATGTAAATACACATTGAAGTAAAGAGTATTATATACCAAACAATAAAGGTTTTTTCACAAAGTTATTAGGTTTATTATTTCCGAAAAATATGTTATGTCTTAATTGATATGATTAACACTAAAATAAGAGTAATATAAAATGAAGGTTCAAAAATATAATCTCATAAATTTATTAGGTGTCTTATTAATAATTAGTTTTAATTTTTAATAAGATACATTAATGTATTAAAAAAAATAAAATTGATGTTTATTATATATTTTTTGAATCGTTAATAAAATTCTACACAAGCACAATCTCAATATCAAATGATTCCTTCTCACCTGCGAATATTTGTATGCAAAGAAAAAGAACAAGAAGTTCAATTGTTAGCTTTTCTCTTGAACACTCCTTTTCCTATTATCAACTCTCTCCTTGTTTTTACTTTCCCTCCCTCTAACATCAATTTAGAATATGCTCGTCATATTACTAAATGTTTAACGCTTATTTTGTATTATAGAAGTGAATTTATATTTTCATATGATTAAACAATGTTATCAGAATAAAATGTTTATTTTAAGAAATACACGTTTCTAAAAATCTATTTTTTTTATATGGTAACAATATTATCAGAATAATAGGATAACTATATTTCCGAATTTAATAAAAATATATGGTCCATGAACAACTACTGTAAATAGCTAGGTGTGAATGTGATATATCATATGCACATCTGCAAAAGACATATTCCTTACTTTTTCTATGATTGCATTGTTAGAGGCTGGTTTTTAACTACTAGCTGGAAACAAACAATAATACTCGACAATGTCCAGTACTTATCACGTTAAAAAAGTACAGAGTAATTTTATATATAATATAATTATATAAATTAGATTATATTTATTTATAATTTTTAATAAAAAAAATAATAGAGGATCGTGACACTGACGCAGACGTGTACATATTCGTAGAAAAAAAATATGTAGAGAAGGGGGGATAAAATTACCGAAATGCCCAAGTTTAGGGAAGCCAGAGCTGTGGTACTTGCTATTCTGAGTCTGTAAGTCTTGTTTGGGAGAACACGTAAAATTGGAGGTGTGCATTGTCTGTTTAGTCCTCTCACTGGGCATTGGTTCAAAGAAGAGTTGCTGCTAAACTTTGCTGCAAACGAACAATTATACTGCCCCCTTCCATTGATAAGCAAGCTCTGAAATCACCATATTAACATGTACAATTCTTAATATTGAGATAAATAAATAAGCCATCATTAAAGATTTGAAGTGTAAGCATTCTTTTCAAGGAAAAATAACTTTTAAACTTTTAATAATAATAATAAAATAAATAACAAATAAATATATTAGTTTTGAATAGCTCTTGATTTGGGTGGCCATTGGGAAGAACATGGAGACTACAAACTAGGAAAAAATAAACAAATGAAGATAGAGACGTACAGCATAGATTCAGAGGTACTACATAAATTTATTAAATAAATTTTTATCTTTTCTACCTTAAAACTATTTGGAAAAAATAAAATACTTATAAATTAAAACAATAAAAATAACATACTTCAACTAATTCATGTCTCTCTCTATTCAACTCTAAGAGTAAAATGTCATTTTTATTTTTATAAATTTTAGATGTAATATTTAAGATAATTTATAAAAATATTTTTCATCTTTTTTAAACTTTAATAAATTGATTTATAATGTAATAATATATGTTATTATAATCTTATTGTCCCGGACAGAATATGAGTTTTAAGTTCAAACCCATCTTGCAATTTATATATATATTAAAAATACTGTATTTTATAATGCTTTGTTATGGGGATCAATTAATACTGATTAAGCCTCATACGAATCACCTCTGGCTGCAGAGTTATGGGGATGTGGTATGAGCTCAAGTTCTGTCTGAAAATGAACTTCCTTTCCATATGATTGTTTTGGAAATGCGTTCTTTGCATTTAGCAAAACCAATAATAAATTACACTATTAATTTATTAGCCGTGGATGATCATATTATAGTATTTAATTTCTCTTATTATTATCCCTTTTACTCGTAAATAATGTAAGTCATAAGTTGATTAAATTTGACTTAATTAATTACTAAAATATTTTGTTACTTTGATGAGTCCGAACTATAATAATAATGATAATTTTTTATCAAAGATGTATCATCTGAATGAAATTAATTTAATAAGATCGCTTCATCTTTAAAAAAGAAAAAAGAAAAAAAAACTTATAGGAATCAGCTCCTAATTAAATAATAATCATTCTTTAGATCTATATATAATAGTGGTGTAATAGGAACAAAACTTATATGAATATCTTATGTGAGATCCATGATCACCATGAATAAATATATAATATATTCAATAAAAATAAAAATATGAAGTATATATAGATAGTAGTAGTATATATTAGTACCTGGGGTTCACCAATCCAACGAAGAGGGTTAGAAGAGAGTCCAACTTCTTGATCATGAACACTTTTGTGCCACCAATCACTAAGCAATAGATTGAGCTCACCGTCATAATGGAAAGGCACTTGCTTTCCTTCTTCCTCATCTACTATTAATGACCCATATAACCCTGCTGATCTTTGCATCCCAAAATGTCCATGGTAAAAATATGTCCCTGGCTGCACCCAATTAACATTATGTTTTATATAACTACTCTATCAAAAATATATACAAAAAGCTAGCTTAACTGTACATGTGTTTAATTTACACTTTAGAGAATAAAAAATCATACATACCCTGTCAACTTTGAACCTATAGACGAAAGTTTCTCCAGGATTAATAGCACACTGTGAGATTGATGCTGTTCCATCTGCCCATGGAGTTCCAAGCTGCATAATTAAAAAAAAAACAATATTAAATATAATAAAATTACAATTTAAAAATAACAGAATTTACCTACGTTGTGAAAGCGCAAAATGCTTTTTGCATACTAATATAATAAGACTATTAGGACATAAAATAAATTAATTTAAATAGAAGTAAAAAAAGCAAAAAACAATTAAGAAATGAAAGAATAAAAGTGAACCTGTCTGATTCCATGCCAATGAATAACAACACCTTCAGTGTGGAGCTTATTGTTGAGTTGAACAACAACGGTATCACCAGCTTTGGCTGTGATAGTTGGGCCTGGAAATTGGCCATTGATTCCCATAACAGGGTGTTCAACACAATCTGGAGACCAGAATATATATTCAATATCAAATTTGTAGTGTCTTACTTTAGATCCAAATGATGTTTCTATTGATGATGATAAATATATGGAACAAATTAATATCATCAATTTTGCTGCTCTGCCTCTTCCCCAACTTATTTCCATTTTGCTATTTCAAATAACAAAATGAAAAAAAAGAAAAGGAAAAAAGAAGAAGAAGACAGAATTAACTGAAAGAAAAAGCTTTGGTTATGTGGACTAGTTCTAAATTCTAAGGTTGATAATGCTCTGACTATGTGTAGCTAGTTCTATATTTATAGTAATATCCCCCCGGCCCCTCTCTTCTCTGTCTTTTTTTTTTTTTTTTATAAATAAAAAGTGAAATTCACGTATAATTATGAATCATAATATTTGGTTTGCGTGTATGTTTGACACATATTTTAAAAAATGTGGTATTATATACATAAAAAAATAATTTTTATATATTTAAAATAAAATAAAATAATTAACTAAGTTATATAAAAAAAATTAGCTGTGTGTGTAAATATGCATTTGTTATCTTGAACACTTAAACTTAAACTATAAATTAATAATTTCATATCTAATAGAAATATAAATTATTCATTGTAAAACAATCTTGATTTATATTATATTAAAGATTCTTTTCATTTATTTAATTAAAAAATTTAATCTAATTAATATTAAATTTAATTGATAAATTTTATATTCAAATCAAATTTAGATTAAAAATATATGATTTATTTGGATTCAGATTAATAGATTTGATAATTTGATGTTTCAATTTAAAATAAATTATTATTAAATTATAAATAAATAAATATTTTATATTATATTATATCTAAATATGATATATATATATATATATCATAATTATATTAAAATATTATTTTAGCTTAAAAATAAATATAATAATTTAATAAATATAAATATTTTTTTTTTCTTTTTTTTGTTGTGTTTATAAATAATAATTTTTTTAACAATATATTATTTTAAAATTTAAATATTATTTATATTTTTGTTTTATATATGATAATAATTTATAAATAAATTTTAATATAAATTTTATTTTATTTAATATGAAAAAATATAATTTATTCAGATTTAAATTTATTTAGATCGACCGTGTCATCAAATCAAAAATCTTCCTGTTCAATAATGAGATTCAAAATGATGAAACACAGACAATTTATATCTGTTAGTCATCCTTAACTAATATAATACTCAGGCGCGTGATGAGTTTACTTAGTGTGTAATTATTATTTTTACATATGTATATTTTTATATAGAAGAATAAAGTATATGCACAATCTAACTGATTATATATATAAATATATACCCAGGGGAAACAACATTATATTAACTCATTCGGTGTAAAGTTTTAGATTTATAGATATAATGTAAATATTATAATATAAAATTAGTTATTTTTAATTATTATTAATCTTTAGTTAAGATATCATGTATATATTATAATATAAAATTATTTATTTTTAATTAAAAAATATATTATATTTATTTTATTTTAATAAAAATATGTTTAATTTATTAAATTTTTCAAACATATTAAATATTAAAAATTAAAAATCAAGGTGAAACGAACCGTCAGTACACATCTGCGTGGTTGATTCCTACTCATGGGAAATAACGAAGTACCAGCTCTGGCAAAGTATGTTTTGCAGAGACGAAACTAGAAAATTTAATTTATTAGTGTCAAATTACAAATTTAGCTCAGTTTATATTTATATTTACAAAATATAACATATTATATCGGTAATAAATACCAATTTTTTTAGGAAAAATGTGTTTATCAGGAGTGATTTTGTGTAATAATATTGATAAATATAATCAAAAATATATAATTATATTTAATAAAAAACTATTACACTAATTATAATTATAATATATAAAATTAATTGTTTTTTTACGGGTCAGGCGTTATCATGGCCCAACCCACCGGTTTCTTCCCTTGGCTAACTTGAACCAATTCCTTTTAATACGGGTTTATTTATCTAAATAAAAACATTTTAAAAGAACGATATTTTTTTCTGCTCTGGGAGAGCAAGTGCATTTCCTTGAAAGTGAAAATGGTAAAGTTGTTTGGTTTACAATTTCCTGCTAACAATGAATTTCATTTTTTTTTCTTGTGAAACCCAATTATCTCCTGTGATATACCAAAGAACCTAATTCTCTTAAAAATAAAATAAATAAAACTTATTTATCTCATTTAAATATATATATATATATATATATATTGTTAGGAAAAATTAACGGATCGAAACTAACACCCAACTAAAGTGAAATTGAGAATAATAAAAATAAAATGTACACAAATATTTTACGTAGAAAGACCTAGAATAAATTAGGATAAAAAATCGCGGACAAATGTAGGATGATTTCACTATTGTAAAATAAAGATTACAACATCTTCTCTTTAGTTATAATAAGATAACAATTCTAATTTCTATTGTAATAAGAGAAATAACTCTTTCATAAAATAGAAAAAATATTACTTACAAAGAAGAAGCACATTTTTTTTAAGTAGTATCTAATAAGATAACTCTCACAATGATTTTTAATATCTTTCTTATAGATATTTTTTAATTCATTTGTTCTTATATTTTGTACAAATGAAACAAACTATCTATAGGTAACATCTTTGGAGAACTTGTGGTAGCAAAAACTTCATGTTCGTCTCCATATTGAATAGACAATATACTACTACAAAAATGGGTATTTAAGTCGCTGTGTAAAGTCGATTTTTGGAAAAAACTAACTTATAATGAATTTAAAGTCGATTCGGTGTATAACCGCTTCTACATCCTATTTTTTAAATTAAAAATGGATGAAGTAAATACAATTAAAATTAATTATGACTTTTTACAATTTAACTTAGATAAAAATAGTATAATTTTTCCTTTTTTTAGACAATTAGTTTTAAAAATTATATAATTTTGTTTATTTGTTTAGATATTTAAAGTACCTACAATATATCTTTATTTAATTTTGTGTATATGTTTTAATTAAATATTATTCTAAAGTTATTATTTTTTCTTTTTCTATAGTACGTATATGCATAGTCTAAATAAAATAATAATTAACAAAAAAAATTTTAAATTGCATGGAAAGTGTCGGTTGACGTGACGAATCGACGCTATCCACCTCATATATGTTTGACTCATTTTTTTACGCAGAATCCTAATTTCTTCATTTCTCTTCTCCATTTTCTCCCAAAATCGAGCTACACCCACCTTCTTTCTCAATTTTTGGCCACCTCCGACCACCATTTGTAACGTCGTTTTATGAGTTATATTCCTTTCCTCATTATCTTTTAGATCTACTATTTTTTTGAGCGAAATACTCAAACTTTTTATACACATTTTTTTCACTTATTCTCACTTACAAAACACTATTTTCTTCTTCTTTTTTCTCCATATAGTCACTTCATAACATTCTTGTAAGTATTTTTATTAATTTTACAGCTTATTATTCAGTTTGTTTTATTTTTTGTATAAATTTTTGATTTAGGCATGTTTTTTATTTTGCTTGTTATTATGTTTGACTTATTTTATGTGGAAATAATATATGAAATGTTATGGATTTGATGTATTATATATATTTACTGTGCGTGGATAAATTTATTTATATATAAATAATTATATTTTATTAAATAGAAATTTGGAGCTTATTATTCAGTTTGTTTTATTTTTTGTATAAATTTATGATTTAAGTATGTTTTTTATTTTGCTTGTTATTATGTTTGATTTTTTTTATGTGAAAATAATATCTGAAATGTTATGGGTTTACTGTACGTAGATAAATTTATTTATAAATAAATAATTATATTTTATTAAGTAGTGAATAGAGGAAAAATAATATGTTTTTTTAAATTTGTAAAAAATTATATTGATATAAGAGTTATACGTGTTATCTATTGATTCTTAAAAAATTATAAATATATATTTATACTCTCAATAATTTAAATAATATATATATATATATATTAATAAAAATCAAATAATAACTAAAAATTAAGTAGTATTATTATTTTTATTTATACATGCTACTTATGTGTTAAATTATTAAACATGTTACTATTGTAGTCCCTATATACTTCTATATAATGTTATATACGTATAATTAATATTATTTTTTAATTATGATATACTAACATGTCTAGAAATTAGAATCTTTTTATGTGATTGGTTTTTATATATTCATGCTGGCATGTTGTTTATTTTTTAATTTGTATAGAAATGGTTTTGTAAAATGATTAAAATGATATGTGATTTGTATTATGTATGTTTTGATATATATTATAATAATTAAGAAATTTATATATAATAATACTTGAAATATATTCATCGGATATATAATTAAGTAATATGTTTAATTAATGTCATTAATATAAAATGGATAAATCTTGGATGTTAAAGTGTAGAATTGAGCAAGAAGTTGAAAGTTTCATGGAATTTGCTTGTAGAAATAGTAATACTGAAACTAGTATGATTCGATGCCCATGAGCGATTTCATGAATTTGATGAGGTTAAATATCACCTTATCTGTAATGGTATTCTTTTGAGCTATAAATGTTGGTATTATCATGGAAAAAATATTGATAATACTCATGGGGAAAAGATAAATAAAAATGTGAGTGGATTACATACATCTTATCATAATGTACAGATAGAAAATATATTTCATGGTGTTGAAGATGAATTACGCGAGGATGATCTCTAAACCTTTAAAAAACTTATAAAAGATGGTTTTTCTTACAAGGGATTCACAGAATTACTAAATCTACTAATCGATATGTTTCCTGAGGGTATTGAATTGTCATCTTCAATGTATGAAGTGAATAAATTTCTTAGTCCGTTTTTAACCGACTTTAATGCCTACTTTTGTAGTAGTGAGAAATTAGTATTCTACATTGAATGACTAAGAAATTAATGCTTCACATCGAATGCACAAAAAATTAGTGCTCTAATAACATCCTTAATTAAATGTCTTCCATGTTTCCTACTTCATCTATTAACAAAATATAACATTAAATCAAATAAGTGACTTTATCACTAAACAATGATATCAATTATCACACATATATAATATGATGTCAACTGATACCAAAAAAATCTAATCCTATATTAAAAAATAAAATCTAAAATTATTTAATAGATCAAATAGTATTTGTGTGGTTTGAATATATGATTTAAAAAAAACTAGATAAAGTTCTAATACTAAACCAATAATTTGATTAAAAAATGATAATTTCATTAATTTATGTACGGAGTAATAACTATATTGATTTTAAATTTTTGATTTTTTTCAAGTGAATTTTTAATCATATATGTTTTGTTACTACTTCTAATTTTGATTTTGATTTTTTTAAAAAATAATTACCAAAATATAGGATAATTTTTAAATTTTTAAATATATAATTTTCTGATTAAAAAAATATAAAAATTTTGAATTAGATTTTATTTTTTTTTTCATTTTCACCAATATTTTTTAAAGAATAAATTAAGTCTTACGATTTTTATATTTATAAATATTTAAAAACATAAAATTTATAAATAATAATCAAATTTTTTTTTATTTTTAAGTTTTCAAAAAAATAAATATATAAAACAATATCAAACAACTTGTAAGTAATTTTTATTTTATTCTTGAAAATTCTTAAGTAAAAAATATAACCAACATATTTACGATTATTTTTATAAAAAAAATCTTAAAACATAATAATTTACTTGTAATTTTTTAGATTTGATAGAATAATTTTATAGTTATTTAGTTGTTTTATATTTATTATATTATAAAATATGAAAAACCTCGTACTAGGAAGTAAGTATGATGAGTTTAAAATTTGTTCACTGATGTATTATTTCATAAAGTGCTTTTGATATTCATGCACTTCCCCTTCCGCCAGGTGTCATTTTCTTTTCTTCATTCTCTCGTAAGTTATTTTGTCCATAAAAGATTAAAAGAACGTCCGGTTCCTTTAAAAATAATAGTTCACTTTTTAGTTTTATTGCAAAATATAAAAAAACTATACTTATAAGCGAAAAGATTCATGGGGATCTATATTAAAAAACTATACTTAGGAATTATTTGTTCTCCTTATTAAAAAATTTATTTTTAAGTCTATTTATTTATAAAAAATATATCAAGATAAAATTAATTTTTCATCAAAATTAATATTAAATATAATAAAATAACACGTATAATACATATATATTTTTATTTTTTAATAGATATATATCTAATAATCATTCGATCAAATTTAAATTAAAATTTTACTTTCCAACTTGTGGTTTTAGATATTAGATAATGATTTTTTTTTAATTTTAAAAGATTTCTTTTTTTAAAATTTGAGTAATTTTTTAAGTAAATATTAATTTTTTTACATATATACCTATGAAAAAATATAAACATATATGTGATATTGCATCATATTTAACGAAAAATAAGATAAAAATTTAACTTTATCATTAACTTATATATTTTTCAAAAATAAATGTATTTAATGACACATTTTTCACAACAAAAAAATTTAAAAATATATTTGTAACAGATATACTAAACAATTTAAAACATTTAATGTAAATAAAGTAATTATTTAGACACTTTACTTTACTTATAATTAGTAACCTCTAATTTTTGTGAAAAATACAACATTTTCTTCGTTTTTAATAAAAACATTTAAGGTATATATGTATCTAAAAATGGTGAGGAAAATACAAAAGGAGAGAATCAATTAATGTAATATACTATTTATTTGCTTTTGAAAATTTCTTGAATTTTTTTAATCTTCGTTCTCTTAATTTTTGACCCCATAATTATTTTTCTCGTTATATTTTTTTCATGCAAATTTGAGATACAAACACAACCTTAATAGTTTCTAGTTGTCCCAATAAAAAATAGCCATCGTCCCTTAAATTTTGTGAAAGAATTGTTGGAAAAAGATGAAATTTATTTAAAAAAAATTTTGTTGGGAAATGTGCCTTTGTCACACATTACTTTTTTACATTATTTTAAAGAGGTATAAATAGTGAAGAGTTGGCTATTAGGATTGGGCCTCAAGGGGCACCCACTTTTGTGGAAGGGGAGAGGACCTAGGCAAATGTGATACCACATACGCGCACGCGCTCGCCGTCGCCGTCCGTCCGACCGACCGGTCGTGCCGTGCCGAGTCCGAGTGCGTGTGTGTGAGGTGGTATTTTCTTTTTTGGTAAAATATTCTTTTAAGGAAAAATTTTTCCACTTACAAAATAGTTGTTATATATATTTTTTTTTTCCAGAAAAAATAACCGTTATCCGTTATCCGTTACTCGTCTTTAATCTGAAAATGGCCGTTACTCTTCATTACTCAGAATGGCCGTTACGCTCTTAATTCCCAGACATTACCGTTTTATTCATAATTGTCACACGGTTTCTAAAATCTATAAAAGGAGGGCTTCAGCTCTCATTTGATACACAACAATCAGCAATCATCTCCCTACGAAAAAAAAAATTCTCTTTACAATTTCTAAGTTCTTTTTTAGTTTTCCGAGCAACAAATTTTCAGGTGTAGCATTCCAGTCTTCATCAGTGCAGTGAAGTTCTGAGACAGAGATTAAGATTCTGGGCTGTTTTATCCTGGGGACGACGAGGCTGTGTTTGCTTGCACAAATTGGGCAGAGCCGCGAAACGTCTTAAAGAGAGCGACCTAGTCCGCGACTCAACCCAAGCAGTTACTTTCAAGTTATCGGTAATATTGTTCCTACACTGTTTTTATAAACTTGCATCAACAGGATTCTTTAAACAAAATGTCATTTACGTCCATATTTTATATATGCAAAATCATTATGAAAAAGATTGTGTGTTTGTAGATAATAAACAAGGATACGACGAAGATGGTTTCAATAATATTCTTCCTTTCCTTTTCGGCTCCATCAACATGCCATAGATTCTAAAGCTCATGCATACTTAGATTTGGGCAAGAAAATACAACATGATATTCCTCCCTTTAAAACGTGCTGGCTACCTTTTCTTTTTTTCCGGCTAGCTTTTTAGATTTAAGAATTTGATGACAATTTTTTTTTTTTAAAACATAGCTTTTAGCTTTTAATATAAATGTTTATAATATATATATATATATATATACAAATGAGCTTGATAACTTTTACTTAAATTGTTTTGAAAGAGCATATTTGTATAAAAATATTATTTATTATTCTTAAAATAACTTCAATTTTATGAAGATAAGTTTTTCAATAACTTTTTAAATAATATGAAAATCTAATTTAGTTTTTTTTTTAAATAATTCCCAACAACTTTTAACATTAATGCATATTTAGTTATATTTGAAGCTTTATAGAAAATTAGTTTATCATTAAATAAAAAAAAATATATAATTAGTATGTACGAATAAATTTAAAATTGCCTAATTTAATATAAATGAGAAAAATAATTCAATAGAACAATATTCAAAAGTATTACTAATGATATGATCAAATTATATTAAGTGCATTGTATCCTTATATACATGGATAATGATTTACTAGCTAAACTAATAAGCTTACGTGTGTACATGCTCTCTACCTTTAGATTTTAATAGCCTAACAACCATAATAGTCTTTAAGGTTATAAAATATTTACACACTTATACAATAGAATCAATTTTGAGCTTCTAGACTTGCATAAACCACTAACTTCTCTTAAACTAATAGTCTCCCACAAACTCTGATTTGGATTAAGAGCAAAAAAACAACTAGTAGGTAGAGCCTTAGTAAGGGCATCTGATATTTGATCATCAATGAACACATATATCACATTCAACTCTTCTTTTATCACCTACTCTCTCACAAAATAAAAGTTTACCTCAATATGTTTTATTGTCATGCATAACTAGATTTTTAACAATATGTTGTGTACTAACATTGTCATAAAATACTACGGATGGAAATACTCAACTCGTTTGACAATTATTTGAACCATAATTAAGACAAGTGCTCAATATTCAGATTCTATACTAGAACAAGATATCACTTTTGGTTTACTTGAACACCAGGAGTTCAATTATTACAAATGAAAACACAATAAACCCTTGTACTCCTTTTATCATATGAGATTCTAGCCTAGTGTGTATCACAAAATCCTATCAAATTAAGTACTTATAATTTTCGTAGTAAAATATCATGAGAGAAAGAGTCTTTCAAATATCTCAACACCTTTTTAGTTGTACCTGAATGAACATTAGAAGGATTTTGAAAAAGTGACATAAATTTCTAACAATGTAAGTTATATTGGGCCTAGTGACAATATAACAAGGTAAGGCTCTAACCATAATGTTGGTTCATTTAGTGAACTGCTATCAAATTTTGAGAAAGATTTACCATAATTAGAAAGTGATAGAGATTAGAGTGCTGCAAGCCACTTCTTTCAAGTAAATCATGCACATACTTTTTCGAGAAAAGTGAAGGTACTCTCATGTACTCTGAAATTCAATTCCAAGGAAAAAGGAAATATCACCAAGAATCTTAAGAGAAAACTCTTATTTAAATAACTCTATAAACTTGGCTATTTGAGTAGAGTCAAATCTAGTGATTGTAATGTCATCTACGTACACAAAAAAAAATAGTGATGAAATTAGTATTCTATTGTTAAAAGAGTGAAACATCTAACTTAGAGTTTTGAAATCCAAATGCTACTAAACGGGTGCCCAACTTTTGAAACTATGCTTTTGAAGTTTACTTAAGCCTATACAAATCTTTCTTTAGTTTGGAAATCATTGGACACTATGATTAAGCTTCAAAACCCATAGGTTGGTTATATACATCACTTTCACAAGATCACTATTCAAGCAAGCATTATTCACGTCATGTTGCTTGATATCCCAATCTTTGGATAGAGCAACACTTAGAACCCATCTTATTGTTTTATGCTTGACTATAGAATAAAAGTATCAAAGTAGTCCACCCATACAACTTGATAGTATCCTTTGGCAATCGCCCTAGATTTATATTTATCCACTTCTTTGTTTGGCTTTCTCTTAGTCTTAAACATGCACTTATAATCAATCACCTTCATATCATATTCAAGGGAAGCTAATTCCTATGTATTATTTCTAAGAAGTGCTTCATACTCTTCCTTCGTATAATCAAGCCAAACTTTACACTATCTTACTTCTTTAAAACTTAAAGGCTCATTATCAGGTAGCATAGTGTCAAAAACCATGGTAAAAACAAACTTAGGTTTTACAATATTACCACTATTAGACCAAATTGTAATGGAGTGTTTATTAAGAGGAATAAACTCAGGCATAAACTCAACATGAGAATAATCAAGTGTATTCAGATCAACAACTAGAGGAATAACTAAAAGAGAAGAAATAGATAAGACATCATGAGAATGACCAAAAGTATGACCTTGATGAAATAGAAGGTCGAAGAGATGGCAGAATCAAAATAAAGGAAGGTTGGCCAGAAGACATAGAAGGTGAAGAAGAGTTAGAAAAGGTAAGCGTAAGACAGAAACACAAAAAAAAAATAGATATAGGAAGAAACAGCAACAAGTTAGTTTGAAACTCATTAAAATCATTATCAATAATCTAGTTGAGGAAAAAAATGATTTTTATGAAACTCAACATTTTCTAGTGGTAATAAGCTTTCCCAGTTTTGAATTCAAGACATAAGTAATCTTTATGCTAAGAGGCATATCCAAAGAGAAAACATTGACTAGACTTAGGTTCTAACTTATCGTTGATAATAGATACACAAAAATCGTCATGAAATCATAATATGGAACTCTATTATAAAGTAACTCATATGGAGACATAATTCTACTAAAGGGGAGTTGGTAACCTATTTTGAATATAGATTGCAATCCTAAATGTATAAGATCATTATTTTTTAAGTATAGCTCTTTGAAAAACCATGGTAAGACTACACTCATCCACTCTTTTAAGTCTACTTTGCATGGGTCTATTTTATTTTTATGTACGTGGACATGTCAGACGATGTTTAATACCAAAAGTACCCCATTCACTACCCATACCTATAGAATGGAACTCACCTCTTCCATTACTCTAAACAACTTTAAGAAGACATTGAAACTGCCTCTATATCATTGTTTTAAACAAGGACATAACAAGTTTTGTATGATCATAAATTAATAACAAAAATATTTAGCTCCAGTTACTAAGATCACAGGGGTTGCTCACAAATTAGCAAACACTAAAATCGTTTTATTGAATGAGAAGTACTAGCCTTAAAAAAAAGTTTATATGCCTTAGCAAGATGACACACTACACATTTGCTGGATGAATTACCAATTTTACAACAAAATATGACTCAATTGAGCAAGTTTATTCAAAACATAATCAGATGGGTGACGTAACCTAGTATGTCAGTTGACATCTTTACCAGTATAACTAATAAACAAAGCTTGAACAAAAAGACAAGTTATGTTCACTTGAGAAGACTGTGAACCCTCATTGGCCCTATAGAGAACTCCATCATATTTACCTTAGAAGATAATCCTCTTTGCTAATGATTCCTTAATACAGAAAAAATCAGGCTGAAATTCATTAACACTGAGTTATCAACATAGAGTTTATGAACAAATAACAAAGAAGAGGCTTGTGAAAAGTGCAATATATTTTCCAAAAATAACTCATGATCACAGCAAATAATAGTGTTAGATCCTATATATATGATGAATAGGAAGTTTAGAATCATTATCCACATTTACTTCTTCAATACAAAAACCCAATTTTGGATACAATGATCGGTAAAAATTGAGTTGCTTAACAAAATTATGGTATACTATTTGAAATTTTTGTTTTTTTGATGAACTCGATAGAAAAAAGTGCATAAAAAACATGAATTATGCCGATCAAGAAATTAATACCATATTTAATATTAGGTTAAATAAGAGTTTTTTTTTTTTTGAAAAATAACAAAACTAATACCCTAAAATTCATAACATTAATACTTCTTGACATTAATTCATACTGATGTCAATTCAATAAATGGGTGCTAGTTTTTTATTTATTTTAGGCAATTTTAACAAAATTTAGTCTTCACAGTTTTATATATCTAAGCAAATTCGACAAGAAAGAAAAAACATAAAAAAAGCGCACTTGAACATAAGTATATGACATAGTTGTATTATTCTATTTTATAGTCGTTACTTTAAGGTAGTAGTGAATTTAGAACGTGTATATAGGAATTACACAATATACTTAATAAAATAAAATATTAATTATTTTTAGTTGATATTTATTTTTAATTAAAAACTTAAAATTTAAAATCTTAATAAAAACAAATCATTTATTTATAATTTTATAAATATTATTTTTAAAATTTTATTTATCAAGAATTAAGATAGATACATGTCTCTTTTTCTTTCTCCCCTATTCTATGCACATGAAATATAAATAATGCATACTTAATATTTGATTAAGTAACGTTAGAGTAACTTTATTTGTTAAGCACTTTGTTTTAAAAAAAAACACAGAGGTCACTTAATATGTAGAAATCAAACATTTTAGTCAATTTTTTTAAAATAAAATATTATTTTATTAATAAAAATTATTAACATTAATTGAGGTAAAAAATATATTTTATTATAACTGTTTAAAATAGAATTTAAATATTATAATATTTTCTTTCTTTTTGTTCAAATCTTTTTTAAAATTTAATATTTTATGATTTTTTTAATATTTTTTTGAACACTTTTATATATTATATTTTATATAGGTATTGTATTTGGATCAAAAGATACCATAAAAAAGTATATAAAAATATAAAAAAATTATAAAAACAATTGACCAAAAATATATATTATACTATTTAAATTTAATTTTAAAATTTTAAAATAAAACAAAGTTCCTTTATATTTACTTTCAATTTTTTATATTTATATAATAATTTGTTACTAAATCATTTTTTTAAGAAAAAAAGGTGATTAAATATGTTTTGTAAAAGTAAAATATTTAAAATACGTAAAATTAACACAATCAAAATAACTTAATGAATCCACCCATAATTATCGGTCATAAATGGACTCCCACGAACTTTCTAGCATTAATATTACTTTTGCTTCACTAAATTTTATTGTCAGAAATTGGGACCATTGTCCTTTATTTTTTAATAAATAGTTAATAAAAAAAAGAAGAGGAAAGAAATTAACAGCTAAAACTGGGAAGTCAATATAATTTTTTTTCTCCGGAAAGAAAATTTGGGTAGTCAATATATTTGACCAAGAGAAGATTTGAACAAAATCTTCATGATGCACTCCAAATCATGAAGCATATGCATTTTAAAAAAATAAGAAAAGGGAAAACGCGTACATATATCCTTTATTTATATTTTAATTTTTTTTATAAAATAATAATTAATATAATTTAGATTTATTTATATTATTTAATATAAAGCAACACTAATTTTCTTTAATTTTAGACGAGGTTATATATATATATATAAATTAAAATATATTTTAAATTAGATAATTTATATCATTTAATTTATTAAATTAAAAAAAATATTATTTTACTACCGATTAAAAATAATTTATATTATTTAATAATTTTTTATTAAAATATTATTATTTTAATTTGATTAAAATATGAGTAATTAATTAAGACAAAAATAAAATTTAACATGAAAATATTTAAATTTTTTTAATAATAATTATATTTAAAAAAATTATTTAAATATATATTTTAATTTTAATAAAAAATTAAAAAGAATAAAACATTAAAATAAAAAAAGTATCGTTAACAAATATTAAAAATAATATTTTGTAAATTTTTTTATTAATTATCACTTTATCATTATTAAATATTCTTATTTTCATTATATTTAATCACTTTGTAAAAAAAAAATTTAATAAAAAAATTATTAAAATAATATGTTGTGTTGTTAAGTAATCATTTAAATAAAAAAAAAGAGACTAATCTATACATATTATCTAATTTAAGCAAATTTTATAGTATTTTTATTTGATTATAAAATTTATTGTTTTAAGATTAATATATATATATATATATATATATTTTATTTAACCACATGCACGTCAGATTCACATACAACCTCTTAAATTTTACTTTAATTTGTTTTAAAATATATATATATATATATATATATATTATTTACGTTAGTATTAGAATATATTAATATAAAATAGTATGCCATTACTTTGTTATAACAAGTATTGTACACATATGCACTACCTGCACATGCGCGAGCACTATCTTGTAAAACCAACTGTATAAGTACGATGATTGCAACGTAAACCACACCGACTATGTTTTTTAACAACAAAAAAAAAAAGTATTTTGTAAATTTTTTTTGGCAGATATCGTGTGTTTTCTTAAAAAAGTATATATTTTTTTATAAAAAATTAAAAGTAAAACTCTACCTGCAAAGAATTATATCATAATATATCAAAAAGGTATGTTTTCGTTAAAAGAAATGGAAAAATAGAAGAAGAAATTTTTGGTTGATATATAGGATTAATTGTTGTTTTAATCTCCATGTAATTAACGGTAGGTATAGTTATGTAAATTACGACAGGTCAAGCTAACCTGAACTGAAAACTTTGAATTTGAGTCAAATTTTGTAATCCTTTATATATTATATTTTTAGGTCGAATCTGTTTTTTAAATTTAATAGAAACTTAAAAGTAAGTCCTATAATCATTCATTTAGATTCAAAATTGGTTTTTTAAGCTATGATATATGTGAATTTTATTGATAAAATAAATTATAAAATAATATCATTAAAAATACATAAATTTTATAATATTTAAACTACTTCGAATCAGATTTAAGTCATGTTAGATAATAAAAACTTTTATCTCAAAGCTTGATTCTACAAATATTTTTTTTTTTTTGAATAAAATGGAGTTAGATTTCTTTGAACCAAATCAAGTTTTGATCAAGATTTGATCAAATTCAGTCATATGAGATTTGAATAAGTAAAACGAAATCAACATCCTAATGCTTCTAGATGATCTAATTAAGTTCGAATCCTATTGGACCTAAATAACTTTCACCTGAACCTACCTAATTAATTTTAGGTTTAAACTTAGGCCAAACATATCTATTATATTATAACTCAACATGATATGTGAGAAAATTTAAAATTTATAATATATATGTATTTTGATAATTTAATTACATTATTTTATAATTTATTGTATTACTTAAAATCTTACACTTACTTAACTCCATTCAATTCAATATTAAAAAAAAATAGATCCAAGCTTACCCAAATAATTTTCTTACCAGACTTTGGTATTCCTTAAAATTAAAAATCTATTATGACCCAACTCAAAAATACACGTGAGCTTAGGCTACTATGTTCCACCCAAATTTACATAGGATAGAATTTTGTCCTTAATTATATTTACTAATATAAAATAACTATTTGAGCCTCACATGCTTGAGTCATTTTCTATATTCTAAATTTTGACCCCTTACTTTTTATGATGTAGTATATTTTACTTCTTAATTTTTATATTTTTGTTTACAAATATTTTTAAACTTTTAAAATTTAATTTTAAATTGATCTCAAATTTTAGAATAAATAGTTAAAAAATAAAAGGATTAAATTATACAAAAATCTAATTAGGAAATATAAAAAATAAAATAACTAAATTATAAAAAAATAAAGAGATTGAATTATAAACTATATAACAATTAATAGTGTCTGCAAAATAAGAAGTTTTATGGATAACACCACAAAGCCGAAACGAAAAATTTTACATTCCAATATTCAAATATCTGATACGTAATCTAAGCATAATAATAATATAAATTTCAATAAATCTAATATTAAATTTAATCCCAATAAATATTATATTAATTACGTAATATTATTTTCAAAAAATAATTTATCATATACAATCAAAAATAAATCATCTTTGTCGAACAAATGCCTTAATAACTATAAGTTGCATAATATAAATAGTTAAACAAAACAAGTAGTATTATATATTTTCTTTTTCATTTTTTATATATAGAAGTAGTACTATACATCATGTCATATACATATATCTATAAATAGTATGTGCATCAAAAACTTAAAAAAGCCATTATCTAAGGGTATAAGTTTGATTGCCTTGTTTAGTTGAAAACATCCAATTCTCTATCTTTATGGTTTTTATGTTGTATTTTTTTTAGAATAATAAAAGGCCATTTTATTTAATTGATTGCCGCAACAACGTTTTTAAGGATTGTGTGACACCGATTCGTTTCATCAGCATTCCAAGTCACATATTCATAACAATTAATACCAAATTTCACTAAAGAATTATAGTCAAGTTTAGGTATTTCCCTTACTAACTCTTACGAGAAATAACTTTAATGTGTGAGCCTAAAGACAGTTTCTCTAGGTTAGAGTGGAGGGACACCTATTCATATATTTATAAAGATATATTAGAGTTTCACCTATCATAAAACCCTAACCCTATTAGATAACACAAAACTCATCACACCATTAATTGGCCCAAGCCCACAACAAGGTGTATCATGCCTATATAAAATAAATGACCCTCCAATCATAATAGGCAGACTAAAGTTCGACCCATTTTATAAACCAAAAAAGCCAAATCAATGATAGTTCAATAATAAAATTCTAACAGTGTTCTACTTGGCAACATTAATCGATAGTTTTAATTTGAAATTTCAAGAAAACAACTCTTAGGTTGAAACAAAATCATCGCCACAAAACATAGTCAAACTAAGTACCCCAATCATGATGCCATTCAACACAACTATTAGTTTTAAACCATAGATGTCATTATGTCATTGATCACACAAATTCGTATTGGACAGAATTGTTCAAATTGTTGGGATCAAACTTGAACTTTTCCATAAGCTTTCATCTACAAAGCGATAGACAAACAGAGCGTGTCAATGCATTGATGAAGCTCTATCTCAGGCACTTTGTTAGTGTCAACCAACATGATTGGGTTAACTCATGACTCCTCATGCTTTGGCCACTAGTTATGAAGGAAAGAGTTCTGTTGCCTTTAAATTTTCTAAGGCGTGGCATGAGCAAGCTGAGTTAGCCCGAGCCTATTTAAACAAGGCGTCTAAAAAGATGAAGAAATGGGCTAACAAGAAAATGAGGATGATCAAATTTCAGGAAGAAGATTTGGTCCTTGTTAAATTATTGCCCTAACAATTTAAATCTCTACGGAAGGTTTATAAGAGGTTGGTACAGAAGTATGAAAGGGTCATTTCCAATCCTCAAGCAAGTGGGTAAAGTGTCCTACAAATTGCAACTCCCTCCGAAGCTTAAAATCTATCCAGTTTTTCATGTAAGTATGTTGAAACCTTATCATGGAGACAAAGAATACATAAGTCGAGGAGAATCAAAGAGGGTGCCTACCACAATAGTAACCTCCTTTGATAGAGAAGTGGACTCTATCTTGACAGATCGCCTAATTCGTCGTAGAAATGTATCAAGTTATCGGGAATACTTAGTCAAGTGGAAGAATGCCTCAAATATAGAGGCAAGCTGGAAACCTGAAGACTCTTTGTGGCAATTCAAATATTACATAGAGAGTTTTAAGCTTGAAGGCGTGATGAGGGCGCCGCGAAATTGAGTGGAGGAGGGTGTTACGTCCCGCTCATATTGTCCCTTAAAATCCAAAGAAATGGTGTTTGCCTAAAGGATTTAGACTTTTCTACATAAGAAATATCTAGAGTGGTCTAGAGATGTCTAGATGAAGCTAGAGTTGGATGGACTCAACTCAAGCCTTGAAGACTCTAGAACGTTCCAAAGTATATTAACATGTGCTTGAAGGTGCTAGAAGAGGATGGATGGTTCTAGAAAGTGCTGGATGGTTCATGAAGGATGTAGAAGTCTCTAGATGCTTACAAAACATCCTAGAACTTCCATGAAGGAACTAAACACTCCTAGAAGACTCTAGAGTTGGCTAGAAGGTCCTAGAACCTTTTAGCATGTTGTAGATAAAACTAGAACAATCTTATACATTCTAGACATAGAAGGATGTAGAAAGTTGTGACATAGTCTTAAGTTTGTAACCATACTATAAATAGACCTATTGATCTTCATTTGTAATCACCTTGGAAAATTGTAAGATAATCTCTCTCTAGAGCAATACAAGACATTCTTTGCAAACTTTCTTTCTATTCTCTTTGGAATGTTTTATTCAGCTTGAAAGGTAGGTTTAGTACAACAGACTGTGCTAAGTAGCGCACGATCGTTACTTGAAATTTAAGGTTGTGACAATAGAAAGAAAAAGGAAGCCAAGTCATTTGATGAAAATGGAATGCTTTTCTCTATTATAAATGGTCCTACGAAGTAAAGGAAAGTGTATGAATTCTTGGAAAAAGAGGGAGCAAATTTATATAAAAACTTAAGAAATTCAATTCAATGAATAGATAGTCTTAATGGTACGACATATAGTATAACATGTACAAAAATTAGATTCCAAATCAAGTAATCTCAATTTCATTACATGATTTGCGAATGATAATGGATTGAGCCACCTCGAATGGTGCGAGTCATATACGAGGAGACCAACATATACGATTTTTGTGGGAATTTGGTCAAAAGATCAACCTGAGCCCATCCAATTAGAGGAACTAATAAGTTAATAAAGTATAAAACTTATCTTCGAGTTTAACCTTTTTGATCGTTTAGAGGACGATCATAGAGTCACTAAATGAAGTTCTCGGTTTTTTTCAAAGATGATGACTCATAACGAGGTAAACATGACTAAATGATAAAAGGAATATAGCAACGATAACAACACATAATAGAAGGAGATAAGAAGCTGAGCTAACGACCCATTAAGATTAACATATCTATAATTACATTTTTAGATTTCTCATAATTGAAATAATAATTAATTATATGTTAAAATAAAATAGATTCTCAATTTTAACTAATAATTGTACTCCCATTTAAGACAAAAAAAAATTAGTTATCATGAATTACAATAGTGACACCGTGACAGGCTGCCATGCCCACGAGGCCACGAATAATGGTGGTGTTAACTGCCAACTGCCAAAAGCATAAGCATTTGCTTTAGATCTTCTTTTTTTGGGTTTAACTGTTTGCTTTATATTTGCTAAAGAAAAAGTATGGAAGAAATAATATTAATATATTTTATATCTTATTCTATATATAAAAAAAAGTCTCAATGATAATAGTTATTCTCTTAAAAGACAATTTTGCCCTTCCTTTTCTTTTTTAGAAACTTTTTTAGCTTTCACTTTTATTTATTTATTTTTTTATAAAAAGTTAGAATTCTTGGTTGGTGTTTCTAAACAAAATTCTCTTACATAGTCTTTTAAAAAAAACTTTTTTTTTTGTTTTTTTTCTTTGTTTTCTATACTAATAAATACGAGAAAAAAATCTCTATATTAAATATACCATATTAATAATTGTATTTGAAATTTTTATTAAAATTTATCTTTATATCATGTAAGATAATTATTTTAATACATAAAATTTACACTTATAATGCTTGACAATAAGGATAGTAATTTATGTCATTCATGCATATTCATTTAATGAATGTGTTATTTATAAATAGATCATATTTCTTAAACTCATCAATTTTTGTATAAGTTAGTTACCTAAATTTAATGTCTTCAATATTTACTAATTATTATAATATTCGCATTTGAGATATAGTAAGAAATATTAAAGTAATAGCATAAATTTATATTTCTCTCAACACAATTAATAAGAAACAAACAAAAATAGTTACTTATTTATTATTATTAGAATTTTAAATTAATTAAATAAATTGATTTTTTAAAAGAAGTAAAAGTATAATTATTAATTAAGAGTTTCCTATTATTCACGTGTTAGTATTTTATTGATAGATAATAAAAAAATTATATAAATTAATAAAATAATTTTTAATAATGAAATTACATTGACATGTCATTTGCGAGAATCATATTTGGATTCTAAAATTTTTTAGAATTTATTTTCACCTTATTATAATAAAAAAATCTAAAACTTATATTTAAAGATTTTTTTTTATGTTATGTCATTTTTTATCAACATATGATTCTCTTCGTTGTAGTCCTATGAAAAGAATACTCGTTAAAACTTCGGATCACCAAAAAGTGTGGTAGACTTTGTAAGACTATTATGTTATGTGTTTGTTTATTTCAACATGAACTTATGTGGGAAGTGTATAATATAAATACATACAGATAAAAATATATATTTAATGTCTATACTTTACTATGATCGAAATTATTTATTTTAAACAATTCGAAGATATTTATCTTCTAGGTCATTTTATCTAACAATTATATTCAAATTCATTGGGCCTGTTGAATAATTCCATTCAAATTATGATACATACGTGTGTTTATTTTACACCTAACATCAATCTTTAGGCCTCTTGGGCTTGGATACATAGGTAAGAGGTGCACTTCAGCCAGTGTCGAGGCATCTGGTCCTTTTTGGTTAATAAATAACTTATTAACCCTTAAAAGGGCAAGAACCAAAAGCAAACCACACTCTCAGCCTCAAAACTCTAGGCAACAACCTCGTCTCTTTCCAGATTCCACATCAAAAACCTCCCAATCTTCTTCTCTTTCATATACCAAAACCAAATCTAATAAAAATATTTGGAACTAGAATGAGGTTAAGAATCTTATGCAACTGGATAATCCAAATTTGACAAAAACTTAAAAACTATAAATTGCATCAATCGATCCTATATACTCGAATATTATAGCAAATCTGAGAGTACTCACAAAAATAAAACTGGTGTAAACAGACCAATTAAAAAGTTAAAAACAAAGAAACAGACAATTGAGTGAAAATAAAGAAGAAAAAACACAAACCCTTTCAGAGGCATCGTTAACGGAAGGAGATGGATCTTTGTTTTTTCTTAACATCGAAACTCTCTATAGCTGCTATCCGATGAGGTTCTTAAAGGTCGGACTTTTTTTCAATTTTTTTTTTTTTAAATATTGGGAATTCTTTGTAGTTATTTTTTATTTCTTGGGCATGTTATTAGAGTTAGCTTTGACTTTAATAATGGAGTTTGTGAAGCTAGCAAATGAGGGGAGGTTTTAATCTTGACATATTGCATAGAGGTTAATAAGCTATTTATTAATTAAAAATATATTTTTTTAAAATTTGAAAATCCTATTTTACCTTTCACAAATATCATTTTTACAGCTGCTTTTAGAAATTTTGTTTTTAATTACTAGACTAATTTTATATATTTAAAAAAAATACTAAAATATCTATAAAGAAGAGTTACAGTACCAATAGAACCCTAATCCCAATCTTTTGTATTACCATGGCTCATAGTGTCGTACTACAACAATCAATTAAATAAACTAATTTTTTTTTCATGAAAATATATTTTTTTAAGATTAAAATTCACCTATTTTATTTTTAATATTTTATTATATATACCAACAATATATGTGTCAAAATATTTAAAAAGTAAGATTTTGTTGTATAAAAAGGAGGCACTATGTTTATATACTACAAAATGACAGTTTATAACTTGGAATCTAAAACATTACATGAAGAATTTTATAAAATGCATTCCAACAAAAGATGCTATAGAGTGTTGGGTGCGATATTGGCTGAGAGGGTTACATATCCATCACTGGTAGCTTTTGCCTACTATTTTAATTTGGTGAGAAAATTTAATTGATATGCAAGCGTAAATATAAATTTAATTATAATATTCAAACTAAAATTTGATTTGATATATTTAAACTCATATAATTTAATTATTTTCCTACGAATATCAAGAATTCAAATGCAAGTGTACTTTTATTTTTGTTCTGCAATTTAAATGTGCTGCTACATGTTAGGCAAATGCTAGTATAAGAATAGAGCCTTATTAGAAGCAAACCTTAGTTATTCCCCTAACTCTTCTTCATATCAAGTGCTCTTTTTTTTCTTTCTTTCTTTAATAGTAGTTCATATATATCAATTGATTATGAACATGTTATTTAAACGATCCTCATTCCTTGACAGCATAAATTCTCATGCTAATATAATATAAATTTATACCCACATATTTTATGTTGTATAATATGACAATATTATTTTAAAAAATTTAAAAATATATTTTTTAAAATAATATTACGTAACGTAAGTAATAAAAAATATAATTGTCGCCTGAATTCAATATAAGGCCACAGTTTTACAATGAAGTCTAATTTGACCCATGTTGTTGTCAGTATGTATACTATTATCCGGCCCATTACAAGTATCAAGTAAGTGATGTATGCTTTAAAAATAAAATGCAATAAACACAATAGCACCAAAACCCAAAAAAAAAAAAAAAAATCAATACTCTATACTAAGAGGTAGTTTCTATTTGGGGATGTAAGGTGGCTACATAGGTATAGAAGATATCAATGCTACACTTTTTACAAGTGACAATAGGATTTTTATGAATTGTGTCACTAGAAATGATATAGAAGACCTCTTGGAGTGTTTAAGTTGAAGAGACTTTACTCACCTTTGGTGCAAAACTCCAATCTTTTTTAGGACAGATTCACAGAAAGCTGTGTACTTAATTCTAAGTAAGGATGGATCTTTTGCACCCGAAGGTGCTATCGTGGAAGATATATGAAAGATTGATATATGAGATATGTACGAGGGGCATGATTTTTCTTTTCGTTTTAAGTCGAGGGAACAAAAAATAGAGTTCCTCATATGGCTGCTAAACTGGTTCATACTAATTTTTTAGCTCTACACCCTAATCAAGAATCTCCTAACGATAAGATATAAGAGTAATCTTATTCCAATCATAAGATTTTTTTATAAAAGACAATCCAATCGAATAAAGGTTGATCACTATTATAGGTTTTTTCTGGAAGAATTATTATATGAACTAAGGAATTGAATTCTTTGAATACTGGATTTGATCGGATCATCATTGGATCGTATCAGATGGGATTAGATGTATTGCCCTCCCTAAATCAGATGTATGAAGCATTTAATCTATAATTCATGCTTAATAGGTTTTCTGTAGAAAAAAAGCAATTGGTTCTCTATGTCTAACGACAAATAATTAGTTATCAAAATTAATAACTTTGGTGGTAGGTATAATCCTATTGGAACAAATGAGTTCAAACAAAGTGATTGCAAGAAAAGTTTGCCCACTGTACTGCATTGAAGCAGCTTATATGACTTGCCCATCTTCAGGGAATGAACAGCTTTCCCCTTCGTGCAATTGCTGCTTAGCTCCAAATGGTTGTGTGCTTTATAATTCAGATGGAACTCCAATTTGTTCTTAACTGGATTCTCATAAATAAGTTTAATAATATCATTATATGATTATCACCTGATGCGACTTTTAATTTCTACTACTTGCATTAACTTTTAATGTAATTTTAGTATGATAAGATAATAAAGGAGATACTTAATCTCTATTATATGCATATTATGGTTTTCAAGGACATTATCTTTTAAATATAAAAAATACTATATGCATATTATAGTTTCTAAAGATATTATCTTTTAAAGAAAAAAGATATAATATGTATATTATAGTTTAAGGACATTATCTTTTAAACATAAAATATATTATAAGTATATTATAGTTTATAATAACATTATCTTTTAACGGATTTAATAGGTTTGATTTTGACTTCTTTCATGAATTTTGAAGATAGTTTTTCTTACATTTTTTTGAAATATTATCGATATATTGAAATATATTACTTGTATTAAGTCGTAGACAAAACTGTTCTCTTTAAGACATTTCACGGTTTTACCTAAAGTTGTGCAAAAAAAATATAATATCGTCGTCTCAGAATAAAACAACCTATAATCTTTGTTTTTTGTCTCGTAATTTTACTGCACTGATGAAATTTGGAAAACTATACCTCTAAAGTTTATGTTGTTCGAAAAACTCTAAAAACAATTTAGTATCTTCTTCTTTTCTTTTTAAGAGGTATTTCTTCTATGATCTGTAAAATATTTTTAAATTGATGTGTTTAAATTCAGAGTTGAGATTCTCTATTTATAATTTAAAAAAATGTGTGATAATTATGAAAAATAATGGATATTTTTTTAGTAGAAAAGTAATGATAAATTATGAGTGAAAAAATAACGTTCATTCTTTGAATGGAAAAGTAACGACTATTTTATGAGTAAAAAAATAACGGGTATTTTTTGAGTTAAAAAGTAATTTTAATTTAAAAAAATTTCAAAAAATAAAATATAACCTCCCCTCACACACACTCGGAATAGCAAGTCCATAGCGTACGCGTTATCATATTTGTCAAGGTTCTTTTCTTTTCTACAAAAATCGGTGTCTCTTTTAATCAAATCTAATATTTAATTTTTTTATTTATACGTCTTTTAAATGATATAAAATAAAAATTTAAAATAAAACTTAAAAAAACTAAAATTTATAACATAATTTGTTTTATTAAAATTCATTTCAATCGATCCATATCATAATTCATATCCTCCCATATTTCACATTGTCTATTATATATATTGTTTTACTCGATATTTGTACAATCTTTTCTCCATCTCAACTCGTAAATTCCTCCATTTCCTTTTTCCTGTATCTGAAAAGTTCGCTTTTTTATTGTTTCTTTCTTATATTGTTAGCTAATCTTTCGCGTACCCCTATCTCTTTCTCTCTCTTTTTGTTATGGGTAGTTGAGGAATCCATTTTTATCATTTTATCAATTCGAGGCTCTTGGTTTGAAAATCGAAATTTCAACAAAAAAAGGAGAAAATAATGCAGATGACAATGGAGGGGATGATGGATAAAGGAATATTAGATGACATAATAAGGAGGCTATTGGAAGGAAAAGGAGGTAAACAGGTTCAGCTTTCTGAGGGAGAGATCAGGCAGCTTTGTGTCAATTCCCGCCAAATTTTCCTCTCTCAACCTAATTTTCTTGAGGTTCATGCTCCAATTCGAATCTGTGGTTAGCTCTCTTATCCTTTCTCTTCTGATGTTGGGTAATAAGAATATTAGAATACCACTAGAATTGATAATTTTGATTTCTTTGGAGATGAGAATTTTTGTTTTTGTAATTTATAGTTTGTATAATTCATATAGGAAAATTACATACATCTTAAAGACTTTGACAATTATTATTGATAAATATAATCGAATATTATGTCAATGTTGGTCATCATAAATTTGTAGTATGCAAAACAATGGGGGTCTTTTAATAACAGGAAACACATGCTATGCTAGTTCGATCAATTGGGTCTTTTGTGATATATATTAGTACTCTGATATTGTTTCTTTTAACATTTCTAGTCTGCCCTCCTTTATGCTTAATACAGCCATTTTTGTTTCTAATACAATATGATTATGCAACATGTAGGTACTTATTCTAAACTTTGCTCGTTCTTGCGAACCAATTGACTAAAACAATGCTTGAAATGTTTAAATGCAAGAGCTCAACCATTATCTTGTGCCAATTTCTGCCTCTGTTTGTCTAACTTGCAGCCTTTTTGCAGGCGATATACACGGCCAGTACCAAGACCTGCTGAGGCTATTCGAATATGGAGGCTACCCTCCTGCTGCAAACTATCTCTTTCTTGGGGACTATGTCGATCGAGGCAAGCAAAGCTTGGAGACAATGTGTTTGTTGCTAGCCTACAAAATAAGATATCCTGATAAAATTTTCCTCCTTAGGGGAAATCATGAAGATGCAAAGATCAATAGGATTTACGGGTTCTATGATGAATGTAAAAGGAGATTCAACGTTAGACTTTGGAAATTTTTTACGGATTGCTTCAATTGTTTGCCTGTGGCCGCACTCATCGATGGGAAAATACTTTGTATGCATGGTGGACTCTCTCCAGAGATGGAAAATTTTGATCAAATTAAGGAACTTCTTAGGCCTACTGAAATTCCAGATAGTGGTCTTCTATGTGATCTTCTCTGGTCTGATCCTGCTCCTAATATTGAGGGATGGGCAGATAGTGATCGAGGTTTGTCAAGCATTTTTGGTGCTGATATAGTTGCAGACTTTTTGGATAAGAATGATATTGATCTCATTTGCCGAGGTCATCAGGTAAAATAAACCTCTCTTTCTGTGCAAGTTTGTTTTTCTTTAAGACCAAATAATATTTTTGCATGTTTCGAACCTATGATTTGAAACGGAAAAAATGTGTCTTACTGCCAAATCACTAGGTGAATCACTTGTTCTGCTAGTTGGGGGAATAGCTTACAGCTTAGCTTCATTTATGTGCAGCCATAGTCCTACACCATAGAAATGGGACTAAGCATTGATAAATAAAGTAGCTATAGTCCTACACCAACATCAACTATGACTTTCAAAAGATTATTTTGATTAGTTTTGTGCAATCTATACAGATGAGAATTGTGTGAGATATTATTATTATGCAGGTTGTGGAAGATGGATATGAGTTTTTCGCTAATCGAAGATTAGTCACAATCTTCTCAGCTCCAAATTATGGAGGGGAGTTTGACAATGTGGGAGCTCTATTGAGTGTTGATGAAACTTTAATGTGCTCTTTTGAGATACTGAAACCAGTTGACCATAAATCATCTAATGCACCTAATGCTTCTAAATTGACTCTGAAGAAAGCATTATATGTAAGTATCTAACCTCTTATTCCTTATTATGTAGTTTATCAAGTGAATCTTAACAAGGTTTTTTGGTCTTTCCTTGGACAGCCCTCAGGAAAGATCTGATTTTGCCAAACTTGGTTTTCTGATAAGATTTGGTCACAGAAGATTTTTTCAGTAAACAGAATGTGTTCAAATAGAGCTAGAGTTTGAATTCGAATCTTCGTGATTTCGAAGTGTTCTTCTCCCCAAAGATTTTGTTGCACAGAGAAGTTTATAGAACCTGTAAATTGAACATAGAAATGTTGTTGCCTGATCAAGAAAGTGATTTTTGTTTGGGACCTTAGCTGTACTTGTAAGGGAGAGTGCAGGACTAGAAAGGCCTACATTGAATTTTATTTTCTGTTATTTTTTCTTTCTCCTCTTTTCCCCCTTTTCTTTTCACTCTTTCTTGAGAATGTGTATACCTATGCCCTGATATTTTCAGGTGGTTATATTGATTTTGTTATGAAGAGATGACTCAAGTGATTTTCTTTGAAACTTTTATTTTGAGCGCAAATGCACCATTCAGAAGCAATTTTAAATGCTAAAGCACTTCTTTGTGCATTTGGCATAACAAAATAAAAGCCTTTCATGTGCTACAACATTCACTTTTGTGCTTTTGCAATAAGTGCCATGACTCCTATAAAATTACACTCCTCTGTAAAATATACGAGGGACATTTTTAATAATTACATTTAATACAAAATACCAATGTTTCTCTCTTAATTTCTTTATTTTATATTCCATGTAGGCTTAATTTTGTAATAACAAAATTAAAAGCAATTTTAACGATATGATGCCAGCAGGTCAAAGTACATTTATATACATTACACTTATCTTAATAATAAAAAAATTGACATAGCTAAATTGCATAATATCTTATTGTAGTTTTGACATTGTGATTTAATGGTAAAATTTATTTTTTTTCTATTTTAAATCAGAAAGAAATTCGAATCCACTAAATATCAATTTCTCAAATATGCACCCCTTCTTCCTACCCTCTCTGTTACCAAAGCCTCAAAGGAGAAATTATAACATCCTGTGTATAAATACACACAATATATATATATATATATCTATATATATATATATATAGCATTATTAAAATAAGAAGAGAACTAAATTAAGGGGGCACTTGCTCCAAATCTAGCTAGTAACCTGTAACAAAAGCTAGATTGAGGAAAGAATGATTTCATCAAGGAGTGTGACCCAAACCATCCCATAAAAGAATTTTTCTCATTGATTAATCTTATTTGTAAAAAATATATTCTCCATAAATAAATCATATGTTAAATCATATTAAGTATCCATTCCTAAAAGATGTATCCCTTCTTTCTACCCTCTCTGTTGCTCAAAGGAGAAATCATAACTCTCCTATCTATAAATAACTAATTATTTAATTTATATTTTTATTTATTATTTTCTGTGATAATTTATTTGTTAATTTATTTTGTTATTATGTAAAAATAGTACTTATAATTATATTATAATAATCACTTAATTAAAGATAATAATTTTTCATTTGATGAATTATGACGTTTCTTTCTACTAAATAATCATTATAGGTATGATTTATATTTTTTAAGTTTTAAAGTAGATACTGCTCATGCTTTTTAATACGAAAATTATTGAAATAATATCAGCTTTTTTTCACATATTAAATATTATAAAATAACATATTTATAAAATACGGCTAAACACTTGCATGTGCATCCGAACCTAATAATAATAAATAATAGTAATAATAAATAATAGTAATAATAAATAATAATAATAATAATAATAATAATAATAAGCCATTAGCCATTAGCCATTCGCCATCATACTTATATAACATCAATTTAACCTACAATCATTCAATAAGAGACTTATTGATTATGACGTCTCCTTTCCCATGGCCCACGATATTTTGTTGTGGCTCAACTATATAATTATGCTTGGCAAACGATGATCTGATATTCAACCTCTTATATGTAAATAAATTGTAATCTGTAAAGGAATAAAGAAATAACAAACACCTTAAACAATCCTAATCATCATCATTATTATTATTATTATTCCACCACTGTATCTTCGTAACAGTAAATTTTCACAACAGTGATTTCTTTGTGCTTATTTTCCTTCAACTATTATAATTTTCATAATTATTTAGTTAGCACTAAAAATTTCATAATTTTTTAAAATAACATATTATAATTTCTTAATTTATCAAGAGGGTGGTGTAGTTATGAAAAATATATAATTTATTAAAATAAAAATATTTAGTATATCAAAATTATTAAAATTTAATCATTATTTATGATTGTATTAAATTAAGGAATTTAAATATTTATTTATGTAATAACAAAAATAAATTTTTTCTTTTTCTTTTTTTCCTGAAAAGACATCTTTAACGTTTAGAAATAGACTTGTTCGATTATACTATGTTCACCCATTTTAAAGTAAATTTAATATACTGTTCTGTGCAGTTCGATAGGTCATTGCATCCCCATATATTATATTCGCCCCTGCACCAAAACACTATAATTGATGCAAAATATTATTCGAATTTAATATCAAATTTAATAAAATAAACAATATCTCATCAAATTAATTTAATACAAAACTATTTCAATCCAATACCAAATTTAATACAATATTATTCACCTCATTAATTAATTTATTTTAAAAAAAAATATTAATTTTTTTAATTACATATAATATATAATATAAAAATTATAATATTTGTTTTAACTTTTAAGGTGATAAAAAATATTATATAATATTTGTTATAAAATTTAATGCAATTTATTAAAATTTGATTTAAAATAGTGTTAAAAGGTTAAAAGATTATATTATAATTCCTGACTCCAAAGCTCCTGTTTCTTCTCTAAATAATATCTCACAAAATAATATCTCACAAGATAATAAATTTGGAATATTGAAATTCCAAAACACAAACCAATACGAACTTCAATCTTTTTGGGGCCCTATTCTGGAGATTCCGATATTGCTCCACTAAATCAAAAAAATAGATTAAGACCCTCAAAATCACCATTACAAACCACTTGTTTCATGTTTGGCAACAAAACACATTTATTGATAAAACTGGTCCACAAAGACAAAATGGATATTCATATAACTTTTTACACACCCTTATTCTTCAAACAAAACTTACAGGTAAGCAGCAGCAGCAGAATTGATAAGAGAAAAGAGGATAAAGAAGAAAATAAAAGGAACTGAAGTGAGAAACAAAAAGAGCCTATATACATACACATACAAACATACATACATACATATAATATATATAATATAACAACTGAGCTAGGTACAAAATTAGGATCCAACATTTACGGAGCTAGAACGCATCCCAACTGTAAGTGCTATATGTTAGATCTCATATAGCATACATATATATCACACAGCTTTTATGAAATCCCACACACTACACTCTAAAGAACAAAAACACAGCTACATGTTCTACAGTCTTCGTGGAATGCTATTTCCAAATAGCATGATCATTTCTCACACATCATATGGAGAGGAAAGGCTCCTTGTTCCTTGGGAGCTCGGCTTCTCGTACGCATCCGAGGCTGACCTCCTTCTGAATCTGCCTCCTAAAAATCGTCAAATCATCAAATAATGTTTCTTATTGGAATCACAACCACATCATATAACACATTGAACTACTTAATAGCAATTAAGTGATTGAAGAGGGGAGAGAGAGAGAAAGAGCACCACTACTAGCTACTATATATATATGAGTTGTGATTGAGCTGACGATAGAACTTATACTCTTCTGTCTCTCAAGTCATAGTAATAATAGAAGTAATTAATAACAATTTCTTTCGAGAGATTTGGTATGGGTTCCATTATTTTAAAAATCATAGTCAATAAGTGCCCTAATAGTCCAAAAGCCTGGCGAATCGGAGTAGTTTCCAATTAGAATGAACAATCTCAATAGCCAAATCAAAACTTGGTTCACCTAATCCTACTTATTTTAATCAATGTTTCTTCAATATTAGTAAAGTCCAAATGAAAGTGGGATCTATCTACATGAGACCCATGACGCGTTTCATCAAGGAACCTCAACCACCGCCATGGACGATTCAGATCGAATCTATCGGACCCTCAGAAAATGGTGATAAAAAAAAGGACATGCACAAATAGTACGTCAATGATTCAATAAGGATTTAAATGTCATTCTGCAATCAACAAACAAATATGGACCACATAGGAACATATTGCATTAAAAATTAATCAACCTCCATTAAGTAACGGACACCGCTACTAAAAGACAAAAACACCCCCGTGGATTTTCCTAGGCCGTCACACTCCTCGGCTCCACTTTTTTCTGGAGACTTCGTCACTGTTCACTAATTTACTCAAAGTTTCAAAGGTCACTTCAAGTGCTTACCGGAAAATGGAGACAGCGGAGGAGTCGATCCCGCCGGTGAAATTGGAGGCGAACCGCTCTGATACCCCGGAGGTTTCACTATCATGATACTCCTGGTAACTCTCAACGCGTCCTCAGTCGAATCGTCGCCCAACGTTCGCGCATTCCCTCCATCAGATCCTGATCAAATCATACCGATAAAATCAATATCATTAAATTTTACAAATCCCGACGATTTTCGGTGCTCGGAAGAAGTTAACTTAAATATTTTCTCGCTTTTAATCTTAATTTTGGCAATTCCTTTAGCTCATAATCGATGAATTGATTTAAGCAGATCTGAGATATTTGTTCATAATAATTCAAAACAATTTCATGTATATTTGTTTGCGAATTAGTATGGGATTAAAGTTAATACGTGTCGTAAAATATGATGTCGTTTTGACATATCTAACGCAGCGTACCCTTGTCGGAGTTTGAACGGAAACTGAAAGTGTGATGTTTCCTAAGCTTGCCAAGACCACTCTCCGGCTGAGGTCCGGCAACGGTGTCGTCCCATAGATGATCGAGAAGACCCATCACGTAAGTCAGTGAAGAACGAAGCGCAATGTTTCGATTCAGGCGTAGGTTGACGACGCTAGAGCTCGTTCCGTCTCACTAAAGTTAGAAATGAGAATCATCCCTTTCTAGTTTCGAGGGATATTTAATGGTGAATTGGCGTTAAAGGTCGAGCAAGTTTTGGAGATGTATGCTATTGTAAGCCGTTGATTTCATCTGTTGTTGTTTAAATGATGTGGCAAGTAGATCGGGGGGCACGTAATTAGGATAAGATCTGCCTGCGGATGGGCCCCAACGTCTCGGTTACATTTCAAGATTAAGAGTTACAAGTTGCTCTCAAAAAATGTGATTGGGCTGGTCACGTGATGGGCCATTTTTTTGACTTTTTGAATTCAAATTCAGAAACTATCCTTGAGCTTATCCGAACCATCATTATTAGGTCTGGCTTTACTTGAAATTACTAATAATGCCCAGTTCAGAATATCTGATTATCTTCCTCAC
Source organism: Hippophae gyantsensis (assembly GCA_030763125.1). Lineage (NCBI taxonomy): Eukaryota > Viridiplantae > Streptophyta > Magnoliopsida > Rosales > Elaeagnaceae > Hippophae > Hippophae gyantsensis. The sequence continues at coordinate 12,291,310 of CM061037.1, read as the reverse complement.
TTTTGTATATGCACAATTTCAGATATTTATCTTATTAGCAGAAAAAAAAAACTGAATATATATACATATATTAATTAGGAATCATTAATGTAATAAATCAATACTACGGTATGGAAAATTTTAACTTGCGTATCATTACTTAAATTAATATTTTTGTAAATAAGATTTGATAAACAAGATTAATTAGCTTTAACAAATATACTAATATTGTCGTTACTCAAACAGCAAAGTAATTATATAAATGGCTTGATGCACTAGCTCAAATTTAAAATTCAAATATCACACCTTTCTAATTAAAAAAACATGCCAGTGGACTACAAATATCACAACTTTATATTTATTAGTGGATTATGCGTTTTTTTATATAGATTAAAATAGTTTGATTTGAACATTTAACTTAAAATAATAAAATGATGAGATTTATTATAATATCATTAAATAAACCAAGTGTAATGATATGTAATTCACATAATAATAATAATAATATGTAGATAAAATTTATATATCCTCCTGTTTAAAATTGTTTGAAATTATTCTTGCAAATGAGTCCATGAATATTTTCATTATCTTCCCAAAAGAAAATGTCCAATTTTTTGTCACTAATAAAAAATGTACTCTCCTTTTTACCTTTAGTGGAAAAATGTCCTTTCAGAGCTATGATTCCATGAAAACGACAAAACTGATCTGTGTAGCTGTATTTGGTGTTTCTCATCGTCACAAAGAAATTAATATAATACGAGCAAAGAAACATAATAATTTTATTTTTTTTGCTGGAAACATAATTATATATATTTGATTGCTGGCTTTTGTGGCCTTTTCAGGGTTTATCCGGGTCAGCTCATGTCCCTTGAAGGAAGCCTATATCATTACTAAGAATAAACAATATTATATGCCCTCTTCTTTTAGTAAAAATGGCCTCAACCTTTAATTTTTATAAAATTGCTCTCTATCTTAGCCTTCTTAGGAAATTGCCCGCAAGCTTATAATTAGTTAGTTTTACAAACATTAATTGGATCTTCGTAGCAATTGTAAAAGGAGCACAAACAAACTATACTTATTAATAATATAATATTATCTCATTTTTAATTCATTACAAATTTGTAATAAATATATTTTTACAAATATAAATGATACAGAATATTGAAGACACATGTTCCATTTTTATGATTCGTTCTCCTTCAAGTGTACCAACTTTTTCGGTAAAATAGGATCACAAAAATTAAAAAAAAAATTATAGCAAAAGAAGGCACTATTGATTTGCACTCTCTTCTTTGAATTTGATAGCTACACGAGCTTCTCAACAACTTATGATGCAACGTCACACCATTTTAAATAAACAAATAAATAAGATATAATACAACAATTACTCAGCAATGACCTACCATTATCACCAAACCTGTGGCTGCACTTACTGAGGCCGTTGTCTTCACCGCCTTATTTGAAAAACCAAATATTCACAAGGGTCATAGATTGGAACCTCAGGGCCCATATTATATATTCATTTATGTATGATGTATGTAGAAGCAAATCAAACAATTTTCAGCCATAATATTGAAAAAGACAATTGTAAGATTGCTTGTGAGCATGAACTGCTCATCAAATATCAATTTATGCCAAAAAGAATTCCCATTTATTAACTTAATATTAGCAGAACACTACTTGCATGGAGTTAGTGCATTTGTATTAGAAGAATATAAGTATACATCTTCCTTGTGTTTTGAAACACCTCAAACTCCTATAATAAAATGAAAATTGATTTAAATGTGACCATATTTATAAACTCCAAAATGCATGTGATAGATTTGTTTTAGTTCTTTCAGATAATCATGTAACAGACGGCAATCTAATAGCAGCAAATTTTGCATAAGCAGTAGATTTCACATCATAAAAGTTAGGTTATAGTCCTAGAAACGGGAACACTGAATCCAATGAAACGGAGGGTGGAATTCGAATCAGTTCACAAAATGATATCACATCAAGAACAGCATTGAGAACATGATACTAGAATGCATTTCAACAACTGATCATTCCAAAGTGATTACTCCATATGAGTAAATATAAGGAATAGAAAGCTCATTCTCCCTTTCTTTTCTATAGTAGCTTCACGCCTGCATCCCTCACATTATCAATAACGGCTTTAATCTTACCGTGATATTTCTGTTCTCTCTTCAAGTGGATAGCAACTGCAGGGATGTTGTTGACCAGCAGACGCTCTCCCAATATCTTCCCGATCTTTGAAGCAGCTGCCACGTCACGAGTAGTTTCCATGCTTTCTCTCAAGGACTTTTCCTGAGAACTTGCAGAACAGGCCACTGTGGCAGTTGGTGAGTGGATCACCTGAGCACTTACATATTTGTTTGTAAAGTGCATCTTTAGCACATAAGGCTTAAGATACTTTATGACATTGGGTGCTCTAGCTGGTGGAGGAATAACCATCTCCTACATAAGCATAAAAAAGGATTAGTAAGTATTCCTAAGTTTGTTCATCTCTCTAAGAAACCTATGAAATATGGGAATTCACTCACACATGCAGGATTATATAGATACTCCCTTATATAGTTGACTAACACTGACGGATAGGGAAGGTAAACCAGTTTGAATAAGTATGACTCTAGTGGCATAGCTGACTAATGACGTTTCTTTCAAGGGATGTTATTATAACAAGCCACAACATAAGAAACAAATACACATACTTTGTTTTCACATCTTTGAAATCTATAAATACTTAAGATGTTACTTCACAATAAAAGAAGGTATAAAGAATGAGTCCTAGTTCTCCTACGTTCTAGCATATTGCAGGATGTTTCTTAAAGGTAATCCATGAGGATTCTAACTAGGCAGAGTCTATGAAACTTTCCACAGTTTACTAGCCAGCATAGAAACAGACTTTGAATAGCTCAACTAGACCAATACTAAATAAAATGAATACTAAAGAAACAACTCAACAAGATTCTTCTATTGACTACCAGTCATACGAAAAAAAAAAAAAAAACTTTCAAGTAACAAGAAAAACTCAAGGACGAACCCAAGTCGGCCAAATTAACATTCAAAGAAAAACCAAAGCCACAGTACCTCTGTTAAAGCAGGATAAAATCTACCGAAGGCCATGAGTTCCAGAAAAACTACTTTAAGCTTCATATAACTAGTTAATTATAGGGATTTGTCAATATACAGGACCAAATTTTTCAAGAGAACCATGTATCCATGTTAAGTTTTAAGTTACCATATCCAAGTCTCTCTCTCTCTCTCTCTCTCTCCCCCCTCCCTCCTTCCCTCCATCCCTTTCACACACTTTCTTTTGATGGAAAGTCATGTTACCTAATAACTTCCCAGCATGGATTCCAATGAACACATCTTGAGCCATATACAACCAGCATAAAGTCTTTGTGACATTAACAAGTGAGAACCACATTACATGTTTTCTTAATATTATATTGTGGACCACAAGAGATACCAGTACAAAAAAGGCAGCCATATATCACCTACACATGACCTATCATTCACTACTATTGGCAAACATGAGAAGTGAGAGCAAAGGTTTATATGCAAATGCGAAGCTAAATTTGGAAATACATCCTACTTCAGGGTAAGGATCCCCATCATACAAAAAAGAGTTAGCTTTTATACCCAAAGACCATTGCTATGAACTGAGAAAAAAATTGAGGAGTTTAAAGTCTAACATTTTCTGGGTAAATTAAACAACAGCAGACAGAGTATGTATGATTAGAAAGGACATGAGCCAGAAAGAGCTAGAAGTGGCATGGTACATCAAAACCTGGACACCTGATGAAGAATCCAAATGGAATAAGAACAATCAGACCAGTCTGGGTTGATCCACTTTTTTAGTTTCTATGGTTTTTTAATCTACCTGTTTGAAGTTGTCTTTTGGAGCTATCCATGAGTATGAATTTCATTTAATTAATTGAATTTTTACTTCTCACTCCAGAAAACTATATAATAACTTAATAATTAACTTTAACATACGTATAGTCATCGAGTATATGAGTAATCATTATATCAGATCACTAAACTAGTTAATATGACAGTAACTTACATACAAGGTCGACAATTCTAAGCATAAAGAATAAAACTGAAATCAAGAAATCAAGATAAGGCAGAGAGTACATATTACAACCTAAAAGCCAACCAAGCAAATACTTCACGGGCAAGGGAGTGGGAGAGTGGACAGTGTAGACTTTTGGCCGGCAGCAATAGAGTGGGAGGATACTTGACGACGAGCGTTGGTGTGGAAAAGGAAGATAGCGAAATTAGGGTATGTGGAATCGAATAGGGCTTTTACAGTTTTGTTTTTCACGTGATTCTTCATTTTTAACCTCACACCCTTTTTCATTTCTTTTTTCAGTTTTCCCCAACCCTTTCCTTTTTTCCTTCCCAACTTTTTTACGAATTATGATATAACAAAAAATTATGAATTTTTATTAAGGATTTATTTTTTTTTTCAATTTATTCTTATATATTCTATTATTTTTCTATTTATTATAACATTTTAAATATTTTTAAAATAAAAAAATAAAATTTTATTTAATTAATTCATTGTATCATCATTTGTCATAATAAAGTGAAACCAATATGACTTGGTTTCTATCCAGATAATATAATTGTTTAAATTTCTTTAAGATTTTAATTTCAACACGAGCTAGTGTTAATAACTTATATAAATATATTCATTCTTATGATATAAAATATAAACACAACTTCATTTTCTTATTTGAATTTATATCTAACATGTTAAAATGATTTAACTATGCCATGAGTCTTAACAAGATTTTAAGCTTTATTATCTCAATTTTTTTTATATTAGATATACTATCTTTTAAAATTTAACACGTATATTTTAAATTTAAAAATAGATAAAATTATATCATAATTACTTAATTTATGTGTTAAAAAATTTATATTTTTATTATTTAATTTTATAATTTTTAAAATTTTAACATATTTAGTTTATTATACTTAAAAATTAATTAAATTTAAAATTTAAAAAGATAATGAACATAATAATATGAAAGATAAATTAAAGGATCAAAGTGTAAAATTTAATAAAGATATGTTTTTTGAAAAAATATTTTTTTTCAATAAGTTTACTTCACTTGTTATTTTCGATATATTGGTATATTTATAATTAATACGCGATAAATATACGTACAAAAATATAAGATAAGTGTACCTTGAGAAACATAGTTACTTTTTATACTATTTATAAGTAGAGTCAGATATCTCATTTGCTACTTGTTAATTCACTGTAACTTTTCAACCTTGATGAATCAAACATAAGATTAGTTTTATGTAAAAAAAAAAAAAAGTTGATTATGTCAGATTTAATTTTTAATTAATATGATGCCATCTAATCATATAATTTTTATATTTTTTATTCTATACTATTATTGACTTAATAGCCAAGTAAATAAATTATATAGTTATTGTTTACTTCTTGTAGTAATTGTGAGAACACCAAACAAAGCTTGGATTGAAAATCAAGTAAATAGAGTGTAGCTCTGTTCAATTTGTTCTCTGTTTCTCTTATAACTTTTTCTTGGAAAATTGAAGTGAGAATTAATGGATTGAAGAAAACAAATATATGCAGTACCGCTCTTACCGATAATGAGATAAAATATAGATTAATTACATGATATAATTTACCTTTATATATTAAATTTTATTTTTAATCTTCTAAAAATAATATGTTAATTTTTCTTATAACGCTATTGTAACATATATTTTTTAAAATTGTATTTCTTTATATATTAAGTTAGTGAAAAGTAGAACTATATTAAATATTTTTAAAAAAGTAAAACCAAGAGAATTTTAGCATAAATACAATATTTTAAATATTTTTTTTTAATTTAATAATATAAATAGGAGCATTCTCTTCTGCAAAGCAATCTCTGATGAATACACATATGCACTTCACAGAGACACAACAGGATCGAAATAAGAAATCTCCGAGGAAGAGTTTACTAGCTCCGCATATTTTCCTGTGTATATATTATTTAATTAAATAAGGAATTATATATGGAGTTATTAATGTCTATAAACTTTGGAAATTATATATCAATAAGCACTATTTATAGTGAAATTTAATACAAAAGAATTATGATACATACCACAATGAAGCTTAGGTAAGATATCTCGAATGATCCAAGTAGACATATGCTTGTAAGCATTTTGAGTCAAATGAAGACCATCAAAACTAATGTACTCGTCAGGATTAGAACAAACTTGTTCATCATCGCTATAATCTTCATTATTCTTCTGGAATCTAAAACCTTTATCACCTAGAAGTTTATGTTCCCAACAAGCTTTTACTAGGTTTTCAGCTTTGAAACCTGTTACATACAAAATAATTGAAGGAAAAAAAATGCTAATAACATGTAAATTTACACGCAAATCACTTAATTGATTATGAAAATGAATCCTATCTTTGTTTTCTAAAACTACTTTGACACACAACACGCTCTCAAGCTCTCAAGTGTGCATGTCAATATTTTATTTGTTATTTTTAATAAAACAGAATTTTTAAGTCTCATTATATAAGTTGGTTCCTGGAACAAACTCAAAACGAGTCAATTTTAACTTTTTGAGTAAATTAAACCATAAAAACGACTTTAAATTTTTATTCGATCTTACAACTTATATGTCCAAATTTGTAATAGTGTTTGAATGGTAAATTTCTTCCCCTATTCTCAACCTTATAACTTATATTGACTTGAGTATCTTAATTTTAAAAAATTACACTTTAATCTAAAACCTTATCGAGTGATTACACTTATATCATAAATTACGTAACTAACTTTATTGCACTTAGATCGGCAAATTTGTAAACTTTGGAAACTGTAGTGTACTACCAGTAAGCAAGTTATGGACCAAAATGTTTTTTTTTTTTTAAAAAGAACTAGAAATGAAAATTTGGAGACCTGAGTTTATCCCATTTAAACCTATCTATACACAGAAATGCATAAAATTAAGCAGGAATACCTAAACGGGGAGCATTTTGAAGAACCCACATGAAAGCGTTGTAATAATCACCATATAAAATAGTGACACTAGGATGTTGTTTCTTTGACTCTTCAATTGCTTGTTTCAATTGCTTGTTATGATACATTGAAAATTCATTCAACTCTACTAGACATTGATATTCATCGTAGTTCCCCCAAGAAATATTGGTTTTGAAAATACTGAGATACAGAGGTATACAACCTATTGGGAGATTTCCTGAAACAATCACTCTCACAGCACCATATGCAATGACTTTCTGAAACCATATAAAACATAAAAATTATAAATAACAATATATCATCAAAATATAAATTATATAATAAATTAGTAATTCATCATACACTACTATACATACATTAATACAATGAAGAGTTTTTAAGGGTTTTTTTAAGTTAATTAAGCGTGTTAATCGATTTTAAATTTTAAGTCTATTAATCCGATGAATCAACTTAAAAATGATATTATCTCTAAACATATTTTGATTATTTTTTGTTAACTTCGTACATATTTTAAATCAAATAAATGTAAAAAAAAACATAATATGTTTAAAAGAATTTTTGAAACTTTTTATTCATTTAAAAACTAAATATTAATTAATTATTTAAAGATTAAATTTATAACAAAATATAACTTATGAATACATATTAATTACTTGACATGTCAACCGATGATAGATCCCATATATCATCGGTTGTATATATTAACCGACGAGTAAAATATAACGTCGATTCTATATGGTCTATTTTCAGTTGACATGTTAATTAATGTTATTTTTAATTTTAAATATATTTAAAGTTAATATTTTATTTGAATTTATTTTAAATTTTAAGTCGATTTTATATCCTATTAATTTATAATGAAATATAATTTGATTTTTTTTAAATTAACTTTAAATTTTAAATTAAATATTTTTTTATGTAAAATTTAATATTTACTTAATATGTCATCATAATTTGACGCTAAATACTTTTTTTTTCAAAGGTTACGGGGGAAGAAAGTTTAAAAATTAAAAGTAATCAAATTGTGAATTTTTTTAGGGACTATTGTTATAATTAAGCCAAATAACTATATCAAAATTTATGTTTACCTTAATAGCATCCTTTATTGCTTGGACTACTTCAGGCACCATATCCATCACCTCCTTAAAATTACTTTTTTCTCTTAACAAGGCATAATTGTAATCGTTTCCTCCGATCTCTCCAACAATGAACAAGGAATTCTTAAATTTCTGAACACAATCTATTAATTGATATATGAAAAAATTATAATTAATTAATGAATTAATTTTTTTAAAATAAAACTTATTAACTACTTGGAATATATATTAATTTAATTAAAAAGGAAACCAAAATTAACAAACCTTCAATATCAAGGCAAAGTGAGTTGAAATGGGAGGTCATCCAAGAAAGTTGATCTGTAAGAGAAGTTTTGGTAAATGGGTTTGTCAAATTCTTCAATGCAAGAGCATGAGAAGACAAAGCAGTGGAACCACTAACTGCAAAATTCTTTCCTTTTCCAATATTGATGGATCCATTTTTGTTCAAGTAGGGATCAAGAAAAGGAAGCCCAGCTGATAACGCTACAATTATAAATTAATTAATTAATTTTTGTTCAAGTATACAAAACTTAAAAAAATAAAATAAAGAGAAAGCAAACCACTTGCCTATCTTGCAATACCAGACAAGTGTGTGTGTTTTTAAAAAAAAAAAACTAAAGAGCATAAACGAATATGAGAAAGAAGATAAATATAGGAATGGCATTATATCAAATCCTATTCAATTCGTTATTTAAAAGATCTTTTCTAATCTAATCGTACTTATTTGTGTATTAGATAGATGGAATTAAGATGGACATTTACAATTTAATTCTAACTATTTTAAATTATTATTTCTCATTTTTTCCAAAAATATTATCTAACTTCGTACGTTACTTTACAAATTTTATATTATTAAATTAAAACTAAAAAGTAAGAAAAAATTATAGATTTATAAGAAAACAGTATACTTATTTAACATTTTCATTAATGTTATAATCATATAAATTTTAAAATAAGTAAATAATTTTATAAGAAAAATTTAACACTATTAACTTGATTTCATCTCAAATTTAACATAATTTACACATTTATTTAATAAAATAAATGAGATTTTTTTTATTTAAAAATAAAATTTAGTTAATTAATCAAAAACTATAAAAGAATAATATTGTTTAGGCATAAAAGAAATATATGAAGAAACAAATAATCGTAAAAACTAAGGATATGTTTTGAAAATATATGATTTTTTTAATTCTAAAGTTATAATTTTAAAAATATTAATTTTAGATTTATCGATGATCGATCGAACTAATCCATTGATATATAATATATATTTCAAAAGTATATAAAGTTTAATAAAAAATTATTTGCTTTATTTTGTTTAAGATTTATAAGATTTATAAAATAAAAATATGTACAATGATTAATTTTATACTAAGACATATATAACCAGTAAAAATACTAACAACAAAACAATCAATAATATATACAATTTTAAAGTTAAAATATAATTAAATAAAGTTTAATTTCTTATTCAAAACATTTAAATTTTATATTTATGAAAATGTCTTTATACTTATTGTATTGCTAAAACAAAACATTTCAAATAAAAATATAAAAAGAGATAATTACACTAATATCACGTTGTTTGGTGTAAATTATGTATTGAGACACTAACGCATTCATCATATTCAAGATTACGAGAAGAAATAATGAAAAGTTAAAATCTTTAAAATATTATACGTATTATTAAATTATAAAATAAAATAGAATATCTCTTTTTATAACTTTTGTAATATGTATTATAATTTATTAATTTAATATATATTTAAGTAATTTTTATTTTCTCTTTTAATTCTAGTAATAGATAATTATTATAATAATTATGAATATTTTGATTATTATTTTTTAAAGTTTTAACTAAGAGAAAATTTATAAATTTTATATTTATCCATATATTGAATAATAATTATCAATTTCATTAACTCTTTTACATATAATAAATTATTTTAAGAGTTTTTTGGGTTTTTTTTTAATTTCTCCACTAAAATATAATTGATATATAGAATCAATTATTTTATACATTAAATATAATTTAGAAAATAATTTAAAATTTAACACATATTTAAAATAATTTTTGATTTTTTCTATTAACTTCATAATAATAGATAATTATTATAATATTAATGCGTATTTTGATTTTGATTTTTTTAATTCCCTAAGAATTTATGAATTTTATGTTTACTCACATAAAATCAATTATTTTATAAGTCTTTTAGTTTTCTTTTATTTCTCCCAACTCAAAGATAATTGTTACATATAATCATTTATTTTTTACACTAAATATAATTTAAAAAATAAATTAAAATTTAACACATATTTAAAAGATTTGAAAAAAAATTAATTCCATAATAATAAACCATTATTATAATTTAAAACGTAATTTGATTTTCCATTTAATTCATCCACTAGAATATAATCAATACATAAAATCAATTAATTTTTTTGCATTAAATATAATTTAAAATTTAACACATATTTAAGAGAATTTTTATTATGTAATAATAGATAATTATTTTGATATTCATGAGTCCTTTAATTTTCTATTTTTAAATTTTTACAAAGAATTTATAAATTTTAAATTTATTTACATAAAATTAATTATTTTTATGAGACTTTTAGTTTTTCCTACTAATAGATAATTAGTACATGGAATTAATTAATTTTTATACTAAATGTAATTTAAAAAATAATTTGGTTTTAAAATTTTTTAGTACTAGACAATTATTATAATGCTTATGAGTCTGTTAATTTTCTCATTTAAAATTTCTTGAAAATTTATAAATTTTAAATTTAATGAGTCTTTTGATTTTTCTACTACATATATTTAATACATAGAATAGAATAAATTATTTTGTATACTAAATTGAATTTAAAAAATAAATTAAAAACACATTTAAGAGATTTTTATTTTTTTTTCTTTTAATTTCGTAACAATAGAATATCATTATAATTTTTATGAATTTTTTTATTTTTCTTTCCAAAAAATTGATAATTTGTATTATAATTAATAAATTTTATCAATTATTTTTTATACTAAATATAATTTAAAAAATAAATTAAAAATAACACATATTTAAGAGACTTTTTATTTCTCTTTTAGTTCCGTAACATCATATAATTATTATAAATCTTTTGATATTATCACAATAAAATTGAATAAATTGTATGTAATATCCCTCAATTAATTACACATTAATATCATTATTATTATATAAAAATTTTATTAATAAAAAGTCAGTAGGACAATAAAAAATCTAGTATGATAATATCAATATTCATTATTTTTCACTAAACATAATTTTTAAAATAAATAAATTAAAATTAATTTATAATTAAGTTATATTATATGTAAAAATACAATAATAATTTGAATTATCGTATCAATTAATGTTTATCATGTCATATTTGAGACTATCATAATCATTTTCTTGATAAAATATTACATACAACATATAGTGTATTCTTATTAATATTAATACTAATTTCGTTATCATTTCTAACATCTTTTTTTTATAAAAATAAATAATCATATTCTATTAGTTTCCATACTTCCATTATATATAAAATTCTCCCCATTTTCTTATAAAAATACAAACCGACGAATATATAATAATTATAATTATAATATAAAAAAATAACAAGTTCAAGAAAGACTTTTTATGCCCACGGATAGTGTGATATATATTTTTCATTTATTGCTACATGGATATGGATATATTTACTTATAGATAGAGTATCTTATTTTATATAAATACTAATAATATTTTTTAAAAATTATTAAAATACACTATATATTTATGCACCCAATCCATAAAAAAGTTTTTCCAAATTAAAACATATGTCACTACATTAACCGTAAGTTTACAATTCTAAAAATTCACAACCAAACAAACCTTTCTCATCTTTAAATACAGCAGGAGCAGGATTATGAATACGTGACTTTATTAACTAAATATTGTATTTTGAGAGCGTAAAATGTAAAATTTACTTCTATTTATATTATAGATAGCAAACAGAAAAAAAAAATTTATCTAACCATAGGATAACTATGAGTGATTTATAAATTAATAAGATATTTTAATTAAATTTATTTTTTTTATCAAAATCGCATTATTATATTAGTAACGCATTGCATGTCAGTAAATAACTTCCCATATTAAGCTTATTTCTTTATCACAAATTTTATTTTTTATAAAAATTGTTATAAGGTAAGTTGTTAAGTCTTAATAAGTTTTATCTACAATTGATTTTGATAATAATAATAAATAAATAAACAAATTTTTCGGGTAACCATATATATCCCTATTGCAAAAGGTTAGTTTCGTCTACGATTTCTTGTTCTGATATTATATTAAACATTCATTTATGCACCTAGCTTAGAATTAAGAAAGGATTCATTGTGTACCTATGTAATCAATCATGAGCAACCCATTGGAGCACCGGCCAGTTGGTTTGTTGAAGAAAGATTCTCCATAAGGAGGTCTAGAGCAAGCACAATTTGGGTTTTCAAGTATGTCGTTGCCTGTGTCTGATATAGAATCACCCAATTGATATACTGAATCAAACCCACAATCTTTAAGTGAATTAAGAGCATTGCCAAAATTAGAAAGGTGAGAAAGGAAGAGAATGAAGAAGGTGAGTATCAGAAGTAGAAAAAATAGTGTTTGGTTGTTGGCCATGGCTGAAGAAGGGAAACAATTTTTCAATGTATTGTTTTTTTTATTTAGAAGACAAGCTTATATGTGGCTGAAAATTATGACCAGCTAAATATGTAAGATGTTATGTCGACTGAATGTGTTGTTCAAGATATTTAGATTTTATGTATGAGGACCCTACCATCTTTATTTCATGTTTGACGGTTCACCTACTGATTCTGTACTCTAGCTGCTTCGTGTAAAATTATTATGATTTATTTAACTTGTAACCAATAAAATAAATAAAAGAATTTAAATATATTTCACATTTTAGACTTTTGGATGCTTTTATTTAACTGCTGTAAATTTTGAATGATATATAAGTAATAGGAGGAATTTGATTTTATATAAAAGGTTAATTTATTTATTTTAAACAATTATTGATATTTTTTTTATACACTAACATCTTTCATGGAAATATGATTGTCAAATAAGTTAAATGGATCGTGTTTAGATCGATCTAAATTCAACTCGATACGATAAGGTTAAATTCATACACGATGTAATTATTAATTAGATTGGTTATTAAAACTAATACACTATCGATCTATTTATGACAGGTAACTCATTTAACTTGTTTAATAAACACATTGGGTTATTAGAATAGGTCAACCCAATCCAAATACTAATATGTAAAGATTTTTATATATTTTCATTATGAAAAAAATCATTTATTTTAAATCTTAATTTATATAAATTAATTATGTTGTAACGTATAAATATGACTAAATTATAACATGTAAGTAAATATTATATAATATATACTTAATCAAGAAAAAATCAAAATAATATTTTTTTATTAAAATGGTCACCTCTTAACTCGAGTAAACCTTCTTCAACATTTTTATTAAATGGTGTTGATTTGAATTCAATAAAAATACACTCAAATCTCCCAAAAAGCCTCGGGTTTGTGTGCATTGTCTAGAATTTACGACTCTATCTCAAAGTGTAGGTTGTTTGAGCTAACATTTTACATTTTAAACGTATTTTTATTATATTATAATTTTATTTAAATCACTTATCTATCTTTACTTTTATAAGATTCATGTATTTGTTTTAGTGAGTAGATCCATTCATTTTTTTCTTTGACCTATTGAACAATTGAATCTTTAATATCATGTAAAATTTTGTATAATTTATAAATAATATGAGAAATCAAATTTTAAAAATTTAATCTAAAAAATATATAAATCTCATATTATTTATAAAAATTATATTAATATTTTTTAATTAATATAAGACATTATTTTTATATCTGATAGACTATAAATCTCATTTTTTTATCATTTTAATATATATTTTCAAATCACATTAATTACATCGTTGAAAAAACAAGAAGGGAAAAGAAAAATATTCCAATCCCAGAACCTACCAGCGCTAATAGGTAGGTGATGATGCTATCAAACTAATGAGACAAGCCACTGCTCTAATATCCACTAATAGATCATGATGCTCTAATTATATCCCAAAGGGGACTTTTTCAATAGAAAAAAAAAATTATAAAGAAAATGAGAAGTGTTAGTTGATATACGGTTAGGATATTAAATCTGTTTCTCAATTACATTTAATTACCTGTATTTTTTAACTTTGTTTCAATTCAACTTTGAAATGAAAAATATTCCAGAAGTCATTCTAATACATTAATTGGATTCTAGTTTATTCTCTTCCATAATTGACCTTTACCTTCAATGATTCAATAGGCTTCAATTATTCAGGAGATTATTATTTTTTTCCTTCTTAAAAGTATAAAATTGTTCAATTAAAAATAACACTATTGTGTAACAAATAATTTACTATCACAATTGATATTCTTATTAGATATATTAATGTATGTTTGTGTATTTATTAATAACATTGTATTACATCATTTAATATTTATTTAAATTTTAAAAAATTTACCTCTCAAAATATATGTGATTATGTTATTAGTAAATACAATCAGATTAATATAATTAAATTTAATTAAAAACTATCACGTTAATTATGATCGTGATATATTTATGACATATAAAAGTACTATTTTCAATTAGAAATTAAAAAAAATATTAGAACAAATTTTTATTTAGATATTAATATCATGTTATTTAAAATATATTTTTATTATTAAAATATTTCAATCAATTATTTTAATTAAAAATTAATCATTTTGATCCAAATATAAATCACACTTAAATTTATTAAGACTTATAGTAAATAAAATAATATAATTATAAATTTATTTATTTTCAACGTGTTTGGTACAACAAAAATGTAAAAATAAACGCATTAGAATTTTTACATGGTTTCACAAATTAATTTAATTCTTTTTAGACCTTATATCTTCTGAATAATATTAACTCTCAAACACAAAATCTCGATATATCTAAAATCAGTCTTACACACAAAATATATTAAATAGAAAAACTCAAATATACTAAATCGTATTTTTCTATTTTAATTTATACAATTAAATCTCTCACACACAACAATTTTCTTATTTTTCTTTTCTTTTTCCGTACGGATATATGTCTATACAAATAACATTTTTGGTTTCTCACCGTATGCCCCAAAAATGCAAACCTCATTATGAGTTTATGCAATAAAATGCTAATTAATCCGTAGTGATTTGGCTTATCGACTTCATGCAATAAAGCCTTATCAACTTCAAACGTTAGCTTTTTTTTTTTTTTTTTTGCCATTAATACCAACAATTTCAAACAAATGATGAAAAAGTAAATTAATTAGCTGCTAAAAAATACAATAAGCTAAAGAATGCTTTAACTTAAAGATTATAAACGTATTTAATCTTACTTAGTTCAACAACTTATATTTTAGATTTTAATATAATAAATAAATTTAATCTAATAATCATAATTTAAAATTATTTAAAAATTAAATTAATTAATAACAATTTATTAATCAATTACACCGAGAAAAGATAGAAAATCTTAATCAATATAGGATTTATAAAATTAAAATTTGGGTATAAAATTACAACAAAATTCTTTGGCAAATTTCTACCTATTTTCACACCTATATTATTTATATTATAATGTCTTAATATTATTTAAAAAATATATAATTTCTTACAAGTTTTCAAAATATTTATATAACAAAATCATAAGTGTAAAAGTAAGTAATATTAGTACTTTTTATCACAATGTTTCATGGTAAATAAATATGAAATTAAAATTCTTTATAAGAATTTAGTTGTGTCAGATATATAGCTAAAGAAGTCTCGTATAAGATACATATTAAGCATGCAATTTTGCCACAATATTCGTCCTAATTTATTAAAGTATTTCCTAGTTGGACATTTCACTACTACAAAAATGGTTATTTAAGTCGATACGTAAAGTCGGTTCGGTGGCGAACCGACGCTATCTACGTAGGACGTAGCGTCGGTTGATGTGTCAAACCGACGCTATCTACGTAGGACGTAGCGTCGGTTGATGTGTCGAACTGACGCTATCCACGTAACATAGCGTCGGTTCGACACGTCAACCGACGCTACACACGTGGATAAATCTTTTCTCTTGTTTCTTTCCAGACAGAAACTATTTTCAGCGTTTCAGAACTCTAAAAAACCGAAAACCTCCTCCTCCACTTCTCCTCCACTCTTTCTCATTTTCCGGCCACCTACGACTACCATTTTCAACATCGGTTAGTGAGTTTTCTTCCTCTCTAGCTAATCTTTTAGATCCCCTATTATTCATATTTTTTTCTGTTATTATGTGTTATTATTTATGTGTATAGATTTTTGTATTATATATGTAGGTTTGTATTATAACATAAGGAGAAAAATATGACGATCTTGAATAAAATAGAACAAAATCATGGTAATTTTTCTGTTATTAATTAATATTTTATTTTTCAAATATTTGTATTATTTGAACTATTTGCTAAACTGATTTTGGTTTTTTTTTTCTACTCGAATACAGGTTGAAAATGAATAAATTTAAAAAAAAAATAAAAAATTAAAGTCAGTTCACTGCGTGAACCGACTTTAAACGTAAAGTCGGTTCACGCCTTGAACCGACTTTAAACTTTAAGTCATTTAATTTAGAATCGGTTCAATGAACCGACTTTAATGACCCTTTTTGTAGTAGTGTTTTTTAAGTTTGTCATGATATTTCGTACAAAAATTTAAATAATCGACACTAAATTTTTAGATTTAGCACTTCAAACAACTAAATGAAAAAGAAAAAGGGTTTCCAAATTAGAGTAACAACTATGAATCAAAATTGTAAGAATATTAAAAAAAAACCCACTCAATTCTTGCTGAATAAGATCGTGGGTAGTTGGGTTCAGAAACAAGTTAATTATAATGGTGATTCACACTAGGCCTTCTGGTGGTTCGAATTAAGATGTAGGCAGAAGAACATGGAGTTAATTAAGGTGGGCTTCTTTCTTCTGGTGATTCCTGCTAGTTCTGGTGGTCAGAAAAGCTGGACATGCAGTGGGGAAGAGTATATATGTTGGGTTTTAGATAGAAGCCTCTCTGGTGGTGATTCACGCTGGCCTCTCTGATAGCAATTTATGCTAGTTTTTATGGCCGAAAAAGCTTAATAGTGGAAGCAAGATTTGACAACTTTTATTTACAACATATTAAAATAAATTAGCTGCATATAATAAAGAGTCTTGTAATATAATTACATATAATTATTTATGTCGTAGTAGTTTGAGATCGATGTTCATAAATGTGTGTATATACTTGCATGGATGTATAAATATTAGGAATATTGTTAATGAAAGAGCATGGATAGATACTTTGAAATCGAGCATCTTATACATATTATACATCAAGTATATACTTTGAAATCAGTCAGGTGTCCAATTACAAATGAATATTCTAATAGAAGATTTTTACGAAGAACATAATTAACTTTTAAATTATTACAACAAAATAAATATAACTTTTAATTTGATTTGATTTGATTTTATTAAACGATATTTAAAACAAAAAAAAGAATTTTACTATCAAAAGTCCAAAACCTTCGAGAGGTTCACAAATAATTATAATAAAAGAGAAATGGTCCTAGTGACATCAAGATAGCTGACGAAACTTTAAATATACCTTATAAACAAGGTCTTTCAGCCAGAATACCCCTAACTTCATTTGATATTTTTGTATTGTCATTAAATATTCAAATTAATAGTAAAAATTTGAATACTGTTTAAAGCTAGCCAGTGCTACTTTAAATTTAATACCGCTTTTACTGTTCAAATATGTAATACTTTAAATTTTAACAGGAATATGAGCTTTCTACGTCAAAGTGAGTTACTTTACGCCTTATACTCTTATTTGAATTTAAACAGTAAAAACGGGTTTTTATCGATATTTTGTAGTAATCTAGATTTACCAATAACCATTTTTTTTTAGGTAAAATTTTGAAATATATATATATATATATACTTGTTCATTTTTACTTGTTCTTTTGACACATATATATTATAATATATCATATTTAGTATTACATATTTAAATTACATTATAAATTGTGTATGTAGCATTAAAAGAAGACATAATTTTTTGAACAAAATATTTTTTATAATATATATTCATTTGATCGTTTTAGACATGTATTATTTTAAATGTACGTTATTGACAACTAGATATATAGCAATGAGATTATTTTTAAAATTTATTTATTATTTTTATATTTTAAAGGAATATTATTTTAATTTTATATGAACTAATTTTATGTAAATAGTTTTAAACTTAAAAGTTTAAATTATTAAATTAAATATCAAATATATTTTATTCCTTGTAAGTTAAAACTTGCATATACTTATATTTTATTTTTTCTGCACAACACAATATGATTTAATAACCAAACATAACAAAGTGTAATTTTAGCGGGAAAAAAACTTAAAAATTTAAAAAAAAAATTATACAATTATTTTGTACTTGCGTGACAACCAAGAAAAACTAGGATTAATGCACCTAATGAAAATCGAGTAAATATATTGTACTACTGCTCAATTTTATTTTATTTTTTTATTTTTTGGTTCCTCTTATAATTTTTTCTCTATTTTTTATGTTCATTAATGATCTAAATTTAGATAAAATATTAATAAAATTAATAAAATAATTTATTAATTTTTAAAACACATTTTATCTTGTATTACGTAATTTTTAATAAGATAAAATGGTAATAAGACAATACAACTTGAAATATCTCATTTTTATCTAATGGATTTAAATAAAATAAATAATAATAGAAAATATGATAAATAATAATTTATAATGTAAGTTTAATAAGAAAAATGATACAATATATATTTAAAGTTAGACTTATTAGGGTTACGATCTAAATGAAAAGAAATAATATAAGATAGTATTTAAATAAAATAAGATAATATTATACTATGAACTCATTAGAGATATTAAATGAGATATGAGATAAAATGAAACAATTCACTTTATATTATTAATTTCACATGATAGCTAAAAAAGTTTTGGAAATTGAAATGAAAATTAATAGATTGACGAAAAAATACATGAAGTATTGCTATTTAATCATCTCCAATCCTTAATACAATTAAATTATTTTTTTGTAAAAATTACCCTAAATTTTTACTATTCTATAACCCATAACATCATATATTAAACTAAAAAGTATATTCCTTAATCATTATTTACTATTTTTTTATTATATAATTAATTTTAATTTATTATATGTAATAAAAAATTTAAATATATTTTAAAAAAATTAATAAAAAATCATAAACAATATCATATCGAATAAATAATATCGTGTCGAATTTAACACAATATTATTCATTTTATATCATTTTTTGTGCAAAATTATGTCAATATTCTAACATGAATATCATAATTTTTCATCCTTAATGTATATTACTAAGTGTAACAATTTTGTGATTAAAACAATTATATAAAGGTAATAATGCAGAGATAATATACAATTAAAATATAAAATGTAACTGTTTATAAGAATATGATATATTATTTCATTTTGATATTTATAGATGTATTTTAGGAAAGCTAAGATATATTTAAGTTTAGATTATGATGAAGTACATTACAAGTCATTTTTTTTTTGTAAATTAATAAATAATTTTAATCACTTTCTTTTTGAGTATTTCATCCCAAGTGATTTTCTTTTTAAAAATGAACAAATTTTATTATTTGAAATCAACTAATCTTTTTTATTTTATGCAATTTTTTTAAACATTTTTTTTACATATATCTATGTAGTTTTATAAAGTTTGTTTTTTGTTAAAATAATTGCATATAGTATGAAATATTTGTAAGAATATGATTATTGTGTTAAAAATACTATTAAAAAAACTTACAATGAAATGAACTAGTTAGTTAACAAAAATATCCTTTTCTATATAGTTATTTTTATATAAATTAAATGTAATAATATGAATTAAAATAAAAAGTTTGTTTTTTGTTAAAATAATTGCATATAGTATGAAATATTTGTAAGAATATGATTATTGTGTTAAAAATACTATTAAAAAAACTTACAATGAAATGAACTAGTTAGTTAACAAAAATATCCTTTTCTATATAGTTATTTTTATATAAATTAAATGTAATAATATGAATTAAAATAAATTTACTCAATTTTAAAAATAAGTTAACTGTGTAAATCTCTCCAAAAATTGACTAAAATAATTCATTTGTAAAATAAAATAATTCCTGTTGTATTTCATCCTTTAGATTAAATAATTTTAAGCTTTTTTAAAGTCAAACTTGATGGACAAATGATATAAACGTAATTTTCATGCACAAAACGAATCACTAAAATATAAAGTTAATACATTATGGCGGCTTTTATATATACTAAGATATGTACATTATATTCAACAATAAAAACAATGGAAAAAACTACGGGTAATTAATTTTTAACAAAATTTCACTTTAAATTTGTAATTATTAGATATAATAATATAAATTCATTATATTGATCATTAATTTTTCACAAAATTTTACTTTAAATATATAATTATTAGATATAATAGTATAAATTAATTATTTTTATAAAACTGATAATAAAAATTTATTTTGTATAATTAATGCATACGTGACGTCTCATTTTTTATTTTTGAAAAAATAATATAACATAAGTTATTACATTTATAAAATAAATGATTTTATATAAGATATTATGTTAGAGAACATTGCAATTCCTTTAATCATATTAAAACATTTTAATCTAATAATTAAAAAAAATGTATAATTTATTACTAAAAAATTAAATGCATGGAAAATTTTAAAACTAAAATACATATTTTTTATTATATATATGATTAAAATATTACATTTGAAAAATAGGTAACTAAAGCGTTAGTTTAACAACCTTTTTTCACGATTAATTTGTGAAGACATGGGTCAACAAATTTTTTCTTTTCTAATTAAACCATTCGTTTATACATCTAACATTAAGAAAGGGTTCAATGTATGACTATGTACCCATTGGAGCACCGGCCAGTTGGTTTGTTTAAGAAAGATTTTCCATAATTAAGGAGGTCTAAAGCAAGTACAATTTGGGTTTTCAAGTATGTCATTGCCTGTGTCTAATATAGAATCACCCAACTGATATATTGAATCAAACCCACAATCTTTGAGTGAATTAAGTATTTAACGAAAACAATAAATAACGGTATATGAATATATCAAAGCGATAAAATGAACACATAAAATTTATGTGGTTCGACAATTTGCCTAGGTACACAGGAGGCAGCAGATATTATTTGAACTGAGTAGGAAATATACAGAATACAGATACAGATTTTCTCACTAATAATATCTCTCAAGTGTTTCCCCAAACTCACAGAAAATTCTCAAACTCACAAGTACTTTTTCTCTTTGAGTTTGTTTATGCTCTCTTTGTTTTTTTTTCTGATTTTTGCCTTGTTATTCAATACATGAACTCTTCCCTATTTATAGATGAAGCAAGGCTCCTTTTCCCTAAAATTGTGCCATAATTTAAGCCTTAAATTAGGCCACTAATTTTCTTAAATTATGCCACTAATTTCCTTAAATCATGTCACTAATTAGGCCACTAATTTCCCTAAATTATGCCACTAATTTGTTACTTTTAGAACCAATATTCAACAATCTCCACCTTGGCGAAAAAGTTCATAACGTTGCCTCCAAATACGCCCTAGGCGCTCTAAGCTCGAGAGATGTTGATCAAGTTCAAGCAGTGTTGAAACTTGATCCCTGTAACCACCTTTGTAAGCATATCTGCGGGGTTATCTGTAGTTCTGAATTTCTGGAGTATAACATTTCTTTCATCGACGATTTCTCGAACAAAATGAAATCGAACATCGATGTGCTTGGTGCGACCATAATGAACTTGGTTCTTTGCCAAACAAATGGCACTCTAGTTGTCGCAGAAAACCTCCACGTTCTTATGAACAATACCCAAATCCTTAGTCAACCCAAGAAGCCATATAGCTTCTTTGAATGCTTCTATTACAGCCATATACTCTGCCTCTGTAGTAGAAAAAGCTACAGTTGACTGCAATGTTGATCTCCAACAAACTGATCCTCCTGCCATTGTGAACATATAACCAGTTGTAGATCGACGCTTATCCAGATCTGCAGCATAGTCAGAATCCACATATCCAACTAGTTGTTTGCCTTCAGTCTTGTCTCTTTCAAACTTCAAACCAATATCCACAGTACCATAGATGTGCCGTAGAATCCACTTCACTGCTTGCCAGTGTCCTTTACTGGGATTATGCATGTACCGACTCACCATACTAACAGCGTGAGAAATATCAGGTCTGGTGCAAACTATTGCATACATCAAGGCACCAACAACATTTGCATATGAAACATGTTCCATTTGTTTCTTCTCATCGGTGGTGCTAGGTGACATCAATGCACTCAATTGAAAGTGAGGAGCAAGCAGTGTACTTACTGGTTTGGTTTTTTCATCAATGTTAAACCTTTGTAGTACTTTCTTCAGATACTGAGTCTGTGTCAGACAGACTGTGCTTGCAACTCTATCTCTTGTGATTTCCATCCCAAAAATTTTCTTAGTTTTTCCAAGATCTTTCATTTCAAATTCTGAACTCAACAGAGCCTTCAATCTGTTGATCTCCACCTTGTTCTTAGATGCAATCAACATATCATCAACATATAAAAGCAAATAAATGAAGGTACCGTCTTGGAGTTTCCGAAAGTATACACAATGATCAAACTGACTGCGTATGTACTTCTGCTCTCTAATGAAGCTATCAAAGCGCTTGTACCATTGTCGCGGTGATTGCTTCAAACCGTAAATTGACTTGCTCAGCTTGCAAGCCCAATTCTTTCGTCCTGGAATTTTGAAGCCATCCAGTTGAGACATGTAGATTTCTTCGTTCAAAGTACCATGGAGAAAAGCTGTTTTGACATCGAGTTGAGCTAACTCGAGATCAAACTGTGCTACCAAAGCCAATAGTATCTGAATAGATGAATGCTTAACAACAGGTGAGAATACCTCATCGTAGTCTATTCCTTCTTTCTGAGCATAGCCTTTTTGCTACCAGTCTGGCTTTGTATCTGATATTGTCTTTACCAGGAACACCTTTCTTCTTGGCATAGACCCATTTGCAGCCAATAGTTTTCTTTCCTTTAGGAAGTTGAACCAACTCCCAAGTCTGATTCTGGTGTAGAGACTTCATCTCTTCATCCATTGCCATCTTCCACTTCATACTATCAACTCTCTGCACAGCTTCTCTATAAGTGCATGGGACATCATCATTAATTACTGGAAGTGCGAATGCTACCATGTCTGTGTATCTGGTAGGCTTTCTAATCTCCCTTCTCGGTCGAGTAGTGGCAATAGATTCTGGCTGCTGATTGATAGGTGGTGATGGTGAGAAAGCCTCCACCTCAACTGAGATCTATTCTTGATCATGAATTTCATCTTCACCACGATCGGTAGTCGGTGCAATCTTTTTTGGATCTTCCGGAGTCTCAAGCATCACCTTAGAAAGAGTATTTGGACTTTCATTCTCTTTCTCTGAATTTGTCTGTCTCAGCATAACAGACTCGTCGAATGTAACATCTCGGCTTAAGACGATCTTCTTGGATTCACCACACCAAAGTTGAAATCCTTTAACTCCTTCCTTAAAGCCCAAGAAAACAACTTTTTTTGCTCTAGGATCCAGTTTAGATTCACTAACATGAAAATATGCTAGACATCCAAATATTCGCAATGAATCATAATCAGTAGCAGGTTGTCCAGACCATACCTCTTTAGGAGTTTTCCCATCTAATGCAGTCGCAGGAAGTCTGTTGACTATATGAGTTGCATATGACAAAGCCTCAGCCCAAAATGCCTTGCTCAATTTGGATTGAGATAGCATACATCGAACTTTCTCAACCAAAGTACGATTCATTCGTTCTGCAACTCCATTCTGCTGTGGTGTACGAGGAACTGAAAAATGTCTGATTATCCCTTCATCTTGACAAACTTTAAAGAAGGGATCTGATTTATACTCGCCACCATTATCAGATCTGAGCCTTTTAATTTTCCTGCCTGTCTGAGTCTCGATCATTTTCTTCCATTTAAGAAAGATATCCAGAACTTCATCTTTGTGACTCATAGTGTATATCCAGACATATCTAGAGAAATCATCAATAAAAGTCACAAACCAGCGTTTACCTCCAAGTGAAGCATTCTTTGAAGGTCCCCAGACATCCGTGTGAATATAATCAAGAGATCCTTTAGTACGATGAATGGCAGTGCCAAATTTGACTCTTGTTTGTTTTCCCATTACACAATGCTCGCAGAAATCAAACTTTCCAGTCTTGGCACCTTTCAAAAGACCTTGCTTCATTAAGCCTTGCAAAGCCTTTTCACCGACATGCCCTAAGCGCATGTGCCACAGGTGGAAAGAATCATTTGTCTTTTCTTCAGAACTACTTGAGACAGCTGCTCTTCCTGTAACTGTACTCCCATCTAGGAAATACAAGTTCGCCTTTCGAGTACCCTTCATCGCTACAAATGCACCTCGTACAACTTTCAAGACTCCATTTTCCAATGTTACCTTGTAATCATCAGAATCTAGAACACCTAAAGAAATAAGGTTTTTCTTTAGGTCAGGAATATACCTTACATTTGTAAGTCGTCTAATTGTACCATCATGCATCTTTAGTCGTACTGTTTCGATCTCTTTTGTCTGACAGGCATTGTCGTTGCCCATAAGCACAACTCCTCCATCGAGCTCTTCAAAACTCGAAAACCAATGTCTATTTGGACACATATGATAAGAACATTCAGAATCAAGGATCCACTTATCTAAGTAGGTTTTTGATGATGAAACTGAAAAGGCTGATTCTTCATCTTTATCGGCCTTCTGTGCAACATTTGCATTTGACTTGTCCTTGTTTGGACAATCTTTCTTCCAGTGCCCTTTTTGGTGACAATAGGCACACTCGTCCTTTGCAGGACGTCTTCTAGATGAATCTCCTCTAAACTTTCATCTGGATTGCCCCCTATTATTTGCTCCGCCAGATTTTTTGTTATTAGTCCTACCTCTGGATGCCGTCAAAGCTTTTGATATTGAGTCTCTATGATCATGTTGATCCTTCTTCCGGTACTCGTTATTTACCAAAGCATTTGAAACATCTACGAACTTAACCTCATCCTTTCCATATAACAAGGTCGTGGTTAAATGCTCATAGTTCTCAGGTAATGAATTCAGCAACAACAAAGCTTTATCTTCATCGATAATTTGAACATCTAAATTTTGCAGATCGGCCAAAATTTTATTGAAATTATCTAAGTGCTCAATCATAGGGGTACCTTTCTTGTATTGGAAACAGAAAAGTTTCTTCTTCAAGTAGAGTCTGTTCTCAATACTTTTCGTCACGTACTTGTTCTTTAGTTTTTTCCAGAGAACTGTGGCTACATTTTCTTTCATGACAAAGTATTTCTGATCTTTTCCTAAGCACAGTCGAATTGTGCCACAAGCTTGTCGGTTTACATAATTCCAATCTTCATTTGAATAATCTCCTGGCCCGGTCTCCAAGGCTATATTAGATCCTTCTCGAAACAATAGATCTAATACCTCACATTGCCACATGCCAAAGTTATTGGTGCCGTCGAATTTCTCCACCTCAAACTTTGCGTTGGACAACATAGTTCTTCGAGTAGAACAACTTGGCTTGCCATAAATTCTATGGTCAACTTGTTCACCTTCTTCAATCTCTCTTTTATCAGCCATGAGTACAAACAGATAACATAAATTTTGCACTTACAACTTAAAACAATATTTTTCCAAATTTTATACCTTATTTGAAAAAACGGAGTTCATAGTTGAATTCAGAATAGTCCAATTAGCTAAGAATAGATCCAACTCAGCTAAAAACGGATGAAAAACGGACCAACTTGGTCCAAATATCACTAGTGACTGAGTTGACTCGGTCCAACTCAGTGAGTTAACTCAGTTGTTGACAGCAGCACTCCGGCAGCTTCTGGTGGTGATTCTGACTTCCGATTTGAGCGATTCTTTCACCGTTGCGTTCGTCTCGTCGAGAGCTTCGATTTGATATATAATACTGCTATATTTGGCTCTGATACCGATTTGTTGTGACGGAAGCAATAAATAGCGGTATATGAATATATCAAAGCGATAAAATGAACACACAGAATTTACGTGGTTCGACAATTCGTCTAGGTCCACGGGAGGTAGCTGATATTATTTGAACTGAGTAGGAAATATACAAAATACAGATACAGATTTTCTCACTAATAATATCTCTAAAGTGTTTCCCAAAACTCAAAAAACTCAGAGAAAACTCAGAAGTACTTTTTCTCTTTGAGTTTGTTTATGTTCTCTTTGTTTTTTTTCTTCTGATTTTTGCCTTTTATTCAATGCATGAACTTTTCCCTATTTATAGATGAAGCAAGGTTATTTTTCCCTAAAATTGTGTCACAAATCTAATCACAAATTAGGCCACTAATTTTTCTAAATTATATTACTAATTTGTTACTTTTAGAACCAATATTCAACGTTAATAGCATTGCATAAATCAGAAGGGTGAGAAAGGAAGAAAAAAGAAGAAGGTGAGTATCATAAGTAGATATAACGATGTTTGGTCGTTGGCCATAACTGAAGAAGGAAAGCAATATTGCAATGTATTGTTTCCTTTTTCAGAAGATAAGCTTATATATGGCTGAAAATTAGGACCACCTAAATGAGGAAGATCTTATATCCACCGATGATGAATTTAGATTTTATGAGGACCCAACTATTTTTATTTTATTTCGACAGTTCACCTGGCTAATTCTTTACGATGTATTCATGGAAATTTTATTATTTATTTATTTACTAATCTATTATTTATTTATTGAACTTTTTATATATTTTCAGATAAAATAAAATATAATAATTACAATATATTTTATTTTCTATTTTTTGGATGCCAGACTATACGAAAAATTGTGATTTATTTACTTTTAAGTCAAACTCTTCTTTCATTTCTACTATGTTCAAACAACTTTAAGCACACTATTGCTTAGAAAAACAAAAAAACTTTCAATCCCTGAACCTCGCAGCGCTAATAGATGATGATGATGCTATGAAACTAATGCGATCTAGCTGCTGCAAAAATATCCACTGATTCACTAATGTATTAGTGTAAATAGGTTTTTTATCTTCGAATTTTGAGCTATTAAAAAATAGCATTAAATTTTAATTTTTAATCTCATATTATTAAATTTTAAAAATATTAAAAAAATATTATTTAACTTTTTTTATTACTTTAATACTATTTAAATTTATAAATTTAACAAAAATATTATCAATTACGTGTAAATTATCATTGATTCGTATTAATTAATTGACGTCAATAATATATTTATAAAATTTAATAATATGAAAATTAAAAAAAAAATTAAATGATATTTTTATAATAATCTAAGAAATTTAATATTATAAAAATTTATTTAATAAGGTTATGATACTCTAATATTCAAAGGTGATTTTTTCGATATAAAAAAATAAAATAAAAAATGAAAATAATTAGTGGTTTTTTTTAAAATTATAATCAATGAATAGAATTAGTTGTTATACGGTTGAGGATATTAAATCTGCTTCTCAATTATATAATAGTAGACCTTTCATATTTTTTTTAATTTCAGTATATTTTCTAACTTCGTTTCAATTCAACTTTGAAATGAAAAGAATATTCTAGAGGCCAATACATTGATTGAATTCTAACTTATTCTCATCCATAATTTTCCTTTACCATCAATGATTATTTATATTTTTTCTAAAAATCTAAAATTGTCCGATTAAAAAAAGAACTATATATTGTTTATAATTAATATGGCATAATTATAATTAAAACGATGATGTTGAAGCAAATTCTTCAATTTCTTCTGATTCAAACCTGAAGACTTCTGCTGTATCGTTTTCTTTCTCTTCTGAGGAAGATACTCAATTCCAATCGCAAGAAATGGTGAATGGAAATATTCAGGTACAGGTGGAGGATGTAACCTAGTTGATGTTGGTTATGTGGGGACCGAGTTTACTTGGCAATGACGTTGTCGCGGCAAAATAGTGATTCGGGAAAGACTAGATTGTGTCAAATATTATGATTGTATTTCTGTAATTTTCTGTTCTAATATTTCTATACAAGTGTATAGTATTTGTATACAAAAAAGTAAACGGAAAGTAAACAAATTATAACAATATTGATTTCCATTATTATTCTTGTCTGCTGATTATCTGTCATAATTTCTGCATTGATGTCTTCTTGTTGTCTGCCATATTACTCACATGCCAACACTCCCCCTCAAGGTGGTGCATATATGTCTCTTATGTCCAACTTGTCAAGTGAGTTGTAAAAGTTCTTTGCAGATACAGATTTAGTGAGTATATCAGCCAATTGATCTTCTAACTAACAAATGGAAGCTTAATAATCTTTTCTTCAAGATTCTGTTTGATGAAGTTCCGATCCACTTCAACGTGCTTCGTGCGATGATGTTGAACTGGATTGTGAGAGATGACAATGGCTGCTTTGTTATCACAAAATAAGTTCATTTCAGAGTTAGGAGCAACACCAATCTCAGTTAGGAGTTTTTTCAACCACAGGAGCTTACATATTCCCTTGACCATTCCCCGAAATTCCGTTTCAGCACTAGATAAGGCAACTACCTTTTGCTTCTTGCTCCTCCATGTAACAAGATTTCCCCCCACAAAAGTGAAGTACCCAGCAGTAGATTTCCTATCCTTCATATTCCCTGCCCAGTCTGAATCTGTATATCCAAGGACTTCCAATTGACCATTCTTTGAAAACATAAGTCCTTTCCCAGGGGAGGACTTTAAATAACGAAGTATTCGCATGACCGCATCCATATGGTCTTCACTTGGGCAGTGCATGAACTGACTCACGACACTCACAGCATAAGCAATATCAGGTCAAGTATGAGATAAATAGATGAGTTTACCTACTAACCGTTGATATCTCTGTTTATCTGCTGGTACTTGGTCCACATATTCTCCGAGTTTGTGCTTTTGAACCATTGGAATATCGACAGGTTTACAATCTAGTAGTCATGCCTCTGCCAGTAGGTCCAAAGTATATTTCCTTTGGGAAAGACATATGCCTTGTTTTGATCTTGTTACCTCAATACCTAAGAAGTATTTGAGCCCTCCCAAATTCTTCATTTCAAACTCATTTGACAGTTGTTCTTGAAGCTTAGAGATTTCTTTTTTATCATCCCCTGTAATGATCATGTCGTCTACATAGACTATAAGGGCTGTTATCTTTCCTAATCGGTGTTTTAGGAAAAGAGTATGATCAGAGTTGCTTTGCTGGAACCCATATTTCTTCATTGCTGAACTCAACCTACCAAACCATGCTCGAGGTGATTGTTTTAGTCCATACAATGCTCATTGTAATCTACATGCAGTTTCTTTTCCTGTTGTAACAGTATATCCTGGTGGGATATCCATATAAATCTCTTCCTCAAGATCACCATGAAGGAAGGCATTTTTTACGTCAAGTTGGTGCAATGGCCAATCCAAATTTTCCGCAAGAGATAGCAAGACTCTAACGGTTTTTAGTTTAGCCACAGGTGAGAAGGTTTCTTGATAATCTATCCCGTGTTTCTGTGTATATCCTTTTGCTACAAGTCTCGCCTTGTATCGATCAACTAACCCATCTGCTTTATATTTAATGGAGAAAATCCATTTGCATCCTACCATCTTCCTCCGTTGAGGCAACTCGCTTAACACCCATGTGTTATTCTTACGTAATGCCTCAAATTCCTCTTTTATAGCTTGAGCCCATTTTGGATTAGATAAGTCTTCTTCAATGCTACTTGGAATTTGACACGAGGAGAGTGTTTGTGCAAATGCCCTGACAGGTTTTGATAACCTTTGAGTAGATACATAATTTGCTATTGGATACTTGGATTGTCGTTCTTCTCTTTCTGGGGAGTATCGATTTGGAGGTTTGCCTCGATTGTGTCTGAAAGGTAAAACATAACCAACAGATGTATCTATAGCATTAGTTTGTAAAGGTGTGCTAGGATAACTTACCTCAGGAGTATTCTCAGCAGGATGATCATTGGGTACTAGGGAGTTGAGGGGTACATCAACCACTTCATCTTCTGGAGATTCAATTACTACTTCAGCTTCAGTTCTTGGAAGTTCACACTCGGATCTAGATACTGGCTCCTCCATATGATTGGCGCGATCCGAGTATGTTGGACTAGTGTCTAATATTTCAACATCAAGCCAATTTCGTTCTTCACCATAACTCTCCTCCTGAAGAGTGGAATTGGATACCGGTGAAGGAAAAAACCATTCTGATTCGAGGAAAGTGACATCCATGGTAATATAGGTTCTTTTAGTAATTGGATCGTAGCATCGATAACCCTTTTTTTGTACGCCATACCCCAAGAATACACATCGGACAGCACATGGATCCAACTTAGTCCGTTGATTTTTATGGAGGTGGACAAAAGTAACACAACCAAAAATTCGGGGCGAAAGCATCAAAATAGTAGGCAAGGGAAAATGATCAGATAACACCTTTAATGGAGTCTGAAACTGTAAGGTTTTTGTGGGCATATGATTCAGTAGATACACCGCTGTAGTAAGAGCATCACTCCAGTATTTATTAGGCATATGTGCACCAATTAATAAGGCCCGAGCCGTTTCTAAAATATGCCGATTCTTCCTCTCCGCAGTCCCATTCTGTTGTGGGGTTTATGAACACGAGGTTTCATGGAGAATACCATGGTTGTCCAAGTATGTTCGGAATTGTTGATTAACATACTCCCCTCCATTATCAGACCTAAGTATCTTAATTTTTTCAGAAAATTGTGTCTGAACCATGGTGTGAAACAGGTGAAATGTAGCAAATACTTCATCTTTGTGTTTGAGAAGGTAAAGCCATGTCATTCGTGTACAACCATCAATAAAAATAACAAACCAACGATGATCCGATAACGTAATGACCGGGAAAGGTCCCCAAACATCAGAATGTACCAAGGCAAAAGGAGTTATACTTTTATTCATGCTCATAGGATAAGACGTCCTATGACTTTTTGCTAGGATACAAGTATCACATTTGAAATCTGAATGTGTGATATTTGAAAATAAACTGGGGAGTAGGTGTTTTAAATACCCGAATGATGGATGCCCAAATCTACGATGACATAGCCAAATCTGTCGTTCCTTGTTACCAGCAGTGTTTTGCATGTGATTGGCTCTTCCTGAACTGAGGTCATCCACATAATATAGCCTCCCCTCCTAGTACCACGCCCAATGATCTCCTTGGTGAGAATATCATGTAGAAGGTAAAAAGTAGAATACATTAGTACTACACAGTTAAGATCTGAAGTAACCTGACTTACAGACATTAGTCGGTTTGACAGAGAGGGTACAAGTATTAGATAATGATAATGAAGGAGATAAGGTCACTGTTCCAGCTCTTGTAACTTGATAAGTGACCCCATTTGCATTGGCAACACGACTCCGTCTTGGCTGAGTTGTATTGGAGAGATCATTTGGGTCAAATGTCATGTGATCTGTAGCTCCAGAGTCCAGAATCCAATGCTCCTTATCACTACGAGTAGAGATGTGAAATGCTTTACTTGAAATACCTGGATCCTGGGAAGATTCGGCCTGAGAAGTAAGGGATAATGAGGCATTATTGGTAGCCACAGTGGCTCGCCCAGTGGTGTCCCGTTTCTTCCGTGCTTGAAGATCATTCCACCATTCTGGATACCCATGTAGTTTGAAGCAGTTTTCACGGGTGTGTTTGGAGTTTCCGCAATGGCCACATTTCATGTCAAGAGATGATGGATTTCCCATGGATTTCTTGCTACCCAAGGAAGTTCCTGTTTTTGGTGGCATTAGATTATGGTGTCCCTTGACCCCTTTAAAAGCCATAACTGCTCATGGTGTCGTATCTACACCTGTGATCATCACGGTCTGCCTGACCTCTTCCTGATGGACGAATCCATAGGCTTGTTACACCGTAGGGAATGGTTTGATTTGAAACACATCACTTCGAGTTTTATCCAATCTATCATCAAGTCCATCGAGGAAGGTATACACCCGATCTTCCTGTAAGATGGAGTTGTATTTTTGTATATCAATCACACACTCCATTGGATTAGGACGACGGAAATCAATTTCACGCCACAACCCTTGAAGGTCATTGTAGTATTTTTCAATGGATCCACCCGCTTGTTTCGTACGAGTGACTTGACGGCGAAGATCATACACTTGAGACGTGTCTGTCCCATCATAGTAAGTGGTAGCCACCGAATCCCAAACCTGTTTTGCAGTTGGGAATCAGATAAAATTTACAATTAAGGAGGGGTCCATCGAATTGATCAACCATCCTTTAACAATGGCATTTTCAGTACGCCATCTCCTAAATGAGGGGTCGGTTTCAACGGGTTGAGGAAAATCTCCATTAATATATCCCAGTTTATCTTTGCCAGAGATATACATCTCCACCACCTGGGACCACAAGGCATAATTGGATCCTTCCAACTTGATACTGATGGGAGCATTCGACGCTTCAGTTGACGGAGGTTGTGAACTGGTCTGCGCTCTAGTTAGAACTTCCGTCATTTTCGCCGTCAAATCTTCCAACATGACATTGGTAGTTAAATCTCTAGATTCCGCCATGAAATCTAAATTTTTTTTTTTTTACAAAACAGCCACTATATAAATGACAAAAAACCAACTTAAACCCTAACCCTAATTTGCCGTTCTCTCGCAGCGGCGACTTTCTTCCTGTGCGATTTCAGCAAGATGGTCGAGCGCAGAAAAAAAAAATTTCCTTCCAAAGTCGCGCAGTTTCCTCTGCGTTCCTCAGCGCAGTTTCCTCTGTGTTCCTCAGCGCAGCTTCTTCTGCGCGTTCCAACCCCTAAGAGAAGTTCTAAACTCGCGCAGCTTCTTCTCAGCTTCTTCTCAGCCAAAATCTCGCAGCCCTCTTCTTCTCCTCTTCTCTCAGATTCTTCGCAGTGGCGCTCTTCTTCGCAACAACTCTTCTCCTCTCGCAAACTGCCTTTGTTACTGTTTTCTTCCCTTCATTCTCTGCTCGAAATGTCGTTGGTACCACCACCTATTCTGTTATTCTCAGGAACTGCATCAACGGCTGCTTGTGAGTACTTGGTTTCCAAGGAACTGCGCCAACGGATGCTATGAGTACTCGGTTTTCAAATGGGTCCGACCTGCTTTCTATGGTTCTTCGTTGAGTTGTGTTGCGAATCACTTGGCTCCTTGTAAGTTGTATGCAGATATTTTTTTTTTTGAAGTGTAACCCGTAATCTTCTATTGAATTTCTGAACAAATAAAAGTGAAATAACTATCTTGCTTTCATTTCTGAGCTGCACCTGTTCGGTGTTTGAAACAGCTACACGAGTTGAATATGAACTCAACCACTGTTCGGTGTTTGAAGGTAAAACAGTGGAGGATCCCTCCGTCCAACACACAAAGTTACCGATGCTGAGGAGACGAACAGAGTAAAGTCAACCAGATCGGCAAAACAAAACCGAACAGAAACACCACCCCTGATCCTAGATCAGAAAGTGATCTGCCAAACCAGATTGGTCAAACAACAAATCGTGAGAACAGAAAATTACGTTGTAACAGGTAGCAACGTAATTTTTATTTCTTTAGATAATCTGCTCTGATACCATGTCAAATATTATAATTGTATTTCTGTAATTTTTTGTTCTAATATTTCTGTACAAGTGTATAGTATTTGTATACAAAAAAGTAAACGGAAAGTAAACAAATTATAACAATATTAATTTTCATTATTATTCTTGTCTGCTGATTATCTGCCATAATTCCTGTATTAATGTCTTCTTGTTGTCTGCCATATTACTCACATGCCAACAGATTGTGTACTAGTTTCTACAGATTGGCTTCAAATGTACCCAGAAGCCATGGTAAAGCATGTAGATGGGTTTGGTTTTGATCACAAAATACTCCTACTATGCCTAATTAAAACACTACCAAGCTTTAAAGGCAGATTTAT
The DNA here is from genome assembly GCA_030763125.1 of Hippophae gyantsensis. Lineage (NCBI taxonomy): Eukaryota > Viridiplantae > Streptophyta > Magnoliopsida > Rosales > Elaeagnaceae > Hippophae > Hippophae gyantsensis. Next base: position 12,257,019 of record CM061037.1, on the reverse strand, counting down.
ATGTCAAAATCGGTGGCTTCAAAATCCTAAGTGCAAAGATGTAAATGAGAATGCTTGGAAAACTAGGATAGAAGGATCTGTATGGTTTGTGTTATTTCGAAAGTTGAGTACTTGTAGACGATACCTGATTAATCGGTGTGGTGATAAGGTGGGCAATTCCAGGAAGCAAATTGAGACCCTAAGGAACCAACTTCAGGTACTAGAAGGTCAAAATGAATTTGATCCTTGCATTTATCACTCTTTACTTGAAAAGTTGGCAAGTGCTTTTAAAAGTGAGGAAATTTATTGGGCTTAAAAGTCAAGTGTTCAATGAATAAAAGAAGGGGATAAAAATACAGCTTTTTTCCATGTAAAAGTTAAGCAAAGAAGGGCAAAATGGCTATTACATGGGCTGAAGAATGACAATGATCAGTGGGTTGAGAACCTTGAGGAGATACAAGACATGGTGGTCAATCGTTTTAAAAATCTTTTCTCTTCCACCTTACCCACCAAAAATGACATTGAATTGGCTACAAGTTCGATAACTTCTGAAGTAACAAGAGAGCAAAATATTAATTTGGTGAGAATGGTTACTGATGTGGAGATTGTTGAAGCAGTTATAGTGTTGCCCCAAATAAGTCACCAAGTCAAGATGGTTTTTCAGCTGGATTCTTCCAAAAGTAGTTGCATATCTTGGCATATCTTGAGCAGGGACGTATTTAAAAGCTTCTTTAGGCATGGACGATTATCCACAGCCGCCAATGCCTCCCTTAATTATTGCGCTGGTGTCAAAGGTAAACAAACCTTCCACTATGAACCATTTTCGCCCCATTAGTCTATATGCTACCGTTTCCAAGATAATTGCTAAAATTCTTATTCAGAGACTTCAAGGGTTATTACCTAACACTATTGGTGTATATCAAAGCACTTTTGGGCAACATAGACTTATTATTGATAATGTTTTGGTTGCCCACGAACTCTTCCATAAATTGTGTACTAGACGATTGGGAAAAAAATTTCATGTTGGTCTTGAGCTTGATATGAGTAAAACTTATGATCAAGTTGAATGAAATTTTGTAACAACTATATTAAGAAAATTGGGCTTTCATGAAATTTTTGAGTTGGATCTTGTATTTCATTAGGAACCTATTCTTGTGTGGTGAGATGACAGATCACAGGTTTCATCAAACCAGAGAGAGGGTTGAAGCAAGGCCACCCTCTATCCCCTTATCTTTTCATTTTATAGGCTGAATGTCTCTCTTCTTTTTTTGGTACGTGCTGAGCCATCTAAGTGTATTCAAGGGTTAAAAGTGAGCAGAAATAGTACATCTATTTCTCACCTATGTTTCGCAGATGATTTACTGATATTTTACAAAGCGAAGAAATAGGAGCTTGATTATGTAAAGCATTTACTGATTATTTATGGAAGAGGTTCAGGCCAAGAAATCAACATGCAAAAATCATCCATATTTTTTAGTGCTAATACCCTAGATAATATGAGGAGAGAGCTCATGGGAATCCTAGCGACACCCAATTTAGTAGTAGACAAATACTTGGGTCTTCCCTCCTTAATTGACAAAAGTAGGGTGAAGGCCTTTAATTTTATTTATGAGAAAGTTTAGAAGTGAATTGACGCATGGTCTGGCTCATTTTCTTTCATCATATGGAAAAGAGATGTTACTTCAGGTCATCGTTAACTTTTATCCATATACTGTTTTTATTTTTTAAATAATTTAAATAATTTTTTAATATTAAACAATTTAAACATATACAATATTAAAGAAATTAAAAAGTATTCTACAAACACTCTTTAAAAGCTAATAAAGCACATATGCTTATTAAATGTAAAAATACAAAAAATTAATATCTTTATTTATATAAAAAAATCACTAAAATACCTATTTAAAAGTATAGATAAAAAATACCACAAACAAAATTATACGAACCCCATTTTTTATTATTTTATATTCTTACATTAAAAATAAATAAGATATTATAATTAATATTATTTCATTAACATTTTATCTCATTAACAATTAATTGATACAAAATAAAATATATTTCAAAAATTAAGAAATTACACCATCAATTTCATTAACTTCTTATCTTAATTTACTAAAATAAAATATCATTTGCTAAAATAGAATGTTCACTCTATTTTTAAATACTTTTGAATACAAAACAACATCACCTATTCAAGAAAAATTCCAATGGTAGGAAATCAAAGAGGGTCTTTTTGGAAAACAAGTTTTGCCCAAAACTTATAAGAGAACATCCATCCATGGAGACCATTCTAATCATGACTCATGAGTTGTATGAGCAGATAAAGTCAAGCGTCAACATACAAAAATAATTTTTCCTCAATCGTAGCCAAGAAGCATTTGCAAAACTTGAAGCAATACATGGATCGTGCTATCGAAAACGGAATATTCAAGATGAGGAAAGAAATGCAGGACCTAAGCTTAATTTTACTTCCAAATGAGGTAGGTCTTCTATATTACGAAACGGTAGAATATATCTCAAAATCACTAAACCAACAAAAATGAAAAATCGAACTAGTTTCAACGAAACAGCCACCACTGGCAACATAAAAAGAAATGGTAACTTCATAGTAGGGAAGAATATCAATCTTCCTCCTCTCCTTCATTCTCTGCAATGTTGAAGTACCTAAGTTCATAAATATTTCTATCCTTGTTGGATGAAATCACTCGGAGCCAATCCCGGACGTTATGTTTCTTCAAATACTTCTTTGTCAAGTACTTCAAGTAACTGAACAGGAAAGCAAAATCGATTCAGAAACATGACACAAAAAAAATGAAATCTCGTGAAATAATTAAAAACATAGGAATAAACCCATTCCAAACCACAGGTATAAGCACGCACTTTGAATGTACCCAACAAATTCCATCCATAGTCAGTTCAAAAAACTAAACATTCGACACTCACAATTATGTAATCCGCAGAACTTAAGAGAAACAAAAGCATTAACATTAAATTCGAACCAAACAATTCATAAAGATATATTGGCCTGCAATATTGAATACCGAACAATATTAGCAACAGAACTAAAAAAAATGCAACAAAGGTACGGAACTTAAGAGTCATTGTACACAGTCCAAGTATAATTTTATGGTACTGTAACAAGAGACAACACATATATTTCTTGTACTCTAAAACTAAGACACCTAATGTTTAGACTTTATAAATCCAAACGCTCGTAACTACCATACCCTAAAAGAACTACAATTTTTATGGGAAATCAAAACAGTTCAAAATAAACCAAGCATGAGAATAAATCAACAGCAGTTCGCAGAATCTGAGACACATCATTATTCTTCCAAAACCAAATAATACTTGATATCTCCAGAAGGTTTTAAATAGAAAACTTTATCAACACACTAATCTGACAAAACATGCCGCAAAGTAATCAAAGAAAGAATACCGCTTTGAGAAGTTGCTGTCGGATGAGACAGTTATCTTGCTTTTCTCACGAGTGACGGTAACAATATCACCAAGAGCGCCAGCCTTGCCACCAACTTTAATCCTCTCCTGCAAAAACTTCTCAAGTGATGCAATGTCCATAATCTTGTCTTCCACTGGCTTCGCACAATCAATTGTAAATATAACCCCCTTCTTCTTCCCCTTGGGACCAGCTGCACTACCTCGACTCATCTTTGATTATCCTCTGATTTACACAAAATAAATCCATCCCTTAAGATTCACACAGCGCATACAGTTCCTCTATTTACACAAACACTTTCAAATGCGTAAATCCTAATTCCATTATGAACTCGTATACAATGCATTCAATGAAGAACTATTATCAAATAGTACATGCAACTAAATTTCAAGCAAATGATGAAAAAGTAAATTGCTTGGCTGCTAAAAAATAGAATAAGCTAAGGAAAAAAAGGACATTAATTTCCAGTCAACTCTAAATCTCAAATCCTGAGATGGAACTTAACCAATTAAAACAGCTACTTAGTTCAGAACATTACAGACTACCATTAAGCAATAAAAACTAGAAAACGTGTAATGATAATAAAAAACTGCAAATTTCTCAAATTTACATTAATCTGCTTCTTGGTCATCAATCATATAATTAAGGGAAGCAGATATAGTATATCACTGAAAGCCTCATAGACAACGTTAAAGAACCCTAATTGACACATACATGAGAGAGTGAGCAGAAAGAGGTTTACCGGTGGCTGCTGAGGAAAGAAACTTGAAGAGCTGCGCTCGCTATGAGAGAAAGTGGAAGGAAATGGAGCTAGGGTTTTGGTTCGATGACGCATTTTATATTAGGCTTTTGATTTCGAAGCATAATTTGGTCTACCATTGACTTTATGGGCTGGGTATTAATATATTTTGGGCCAGCTATTTAAACTGACGGGTTTAGCCCATAAAAACGATCAAACTATAAAAAACTTGTCGCTTAATATTGAAAAATGAGAAGAAAAAAAATTGCGTTACCATGACCAAAATAAAATGTTGATTCCCTTTTGAATCTTTGACTCTTTGATACAGTCGGAAAATAGTGTAAACAATTTGTTTATGATATTGATGTATCATAATTGTATCATATTGCTTCAAGGTGTTATAATAAAATTAAGAGATATATTCAAAATCTCTTAGCTATATCTATTAAAATAATTTAATATCTTTATTATTTTTTTTAACATTTAATCTCTTTATTATTTTTTATTAAAATTTAATCATTTAATATATTTATTACTTTGATAATTTTTTTTAATCCAAAATCGAAATCTATGTATATAAATATATAAAATCATCATTGCATAACAATTATTTTTTCTGAACTCCAAAAATCAAAATTCAATATTTTTAATATAAAATTGTTCAAAAATATTTACTTTAATTAAAAAATGTTTATAAATTAAAAATAATAACATGTTATATATATTTAATATATTTGATTTTTTTTAATATTTAAACTATATGTATTTTATCTATACATATAAGAAAAATATAATATCTAGTAAAATATAAATTTATAATTTTGATATCGAGTTAAGATTATCTTATCTCGAAACCTTAACTGTATTTAAAATTTTAAAAAAATAACTGAATCTAAAAATAAACCAAAATTTATCACCCAAAATTAAATCTATTTGTTTATTACTCATGGTTATTCAATTACACTAAAAATTTTGACATCTCTAATCACAATAATTCTTTTATTATAATAATTTGAACTCCTTTGTAGTTAAAGTTGTTAAATCTTTTTAAAAAATATTAATTAATATGGAGTTGAGCCATTAAATTATTTAAATAGTATTATTTAATTTATTTTTATAAGTGATATTTTTGTGTTGTTTGAACTTATGATTAAAATCTTCTTATCACAAGATTATTATACAAATCCTTTAATTAATTCATTTATTGATAGAGGATATATTTTTAATACTATCCTTAGCCGCTAAATGAGTAAATAATAATATGAAGATAATATTTTAATATTTAATATATTAAATTACAATCATAAATAGAACTTTTTATTTCATTAGGTTAACAAATATCTTTTGAGTTAATCATTATCACTTATATAAAATAGTATTCTTTATTCTAATTACTCTTCAAAATGGTTATAACATGACCGATATAACTTAAAAAAATAATATTTATTTTAATTTTAATTTTTTAGATTTATTTATGATATAAGTGGTATGATTCACTTTTTCACCGTTAGGGAACCAAGTTACCAAGTTCAAATACCTCTGTTTATTTTATTTAATTTTTTTAAAAAAAACTTTAATGTCTTTTAAACAAAAACCTCATAGCTGCCATAAAATTTGAATTTATTATACGTGAAGTACTGTAGAACCTAACTACTACCCCAACTTATTGCAGGTGATTTTATTACAGGTGTTTAACTTAATGCATGGTATTGTTTGATTTAAAACAAAAAACTAAAAACAAGTATCCCAACTTGTTCAGCAGGGTTATTTGCGTATGCTTTATGGAAATTCTCTCAATACTTGCGAGAGTATGAGTCAATTGGAAGATACTTGAAGTATTGGTCAGCCTTGTTTTCTGTTCTATGGTCATAATATTCCACCACTACAGAACCAGTTAATGCAATTAGAGTGGAAACCTGCGCGTGCAACCTGAAAGTGAAACAACCTACAACTAATTAATCACAACAGGAAGAGATGTGGTTAGGTGGTGGTGCTGATGGGAGGTGGGGATTGTATAAACTCAAACATATTACTTTATTTGGCTTAAGACGATTAATATTATAAGCATCCTTTCTGTTTTTTCCTTAGCTTCAGTAAACACTTAATAAATATACTAATACTATGGAGACCCTAAAAATAAAACTTCATAAGCTTTTGCAATGGAATATTGGATATCATTCTAAATTAAGAAAGAAAAACGAACAGTGAAGCAATAGAAGAACAGTGGAAGAAGAATTGTTACAGTGAGTTTTGAGCATTCAACATTGGCACCAAGATGATAAATAGTACACGAACAGTGAAAGATAGAAATGAAGATGAAAAGCATTGAAGTAAATTCTCATTGAATAGTATTGACGTTCAAGCTAAGAAATGTATACAAGTAGTATAGGTTGCTATTTATAAGCACCAAACTATTACCATGTAAACAAAAAATATAACTAAAAGTAATGCAAAAATATCTATCAAGAAGCTTGATTCACTTGCTAACTGAGTCGTAGATAACTTGCTCACTAAGTTGTAGATTGCTAATGTGTCAATCTACAACCATATTGAAAAGGCCTTCCATATAGTTGCTCCACATAAAATCACACTTCTAACTAAGCAATTTTAGTTGTTGTTTTTTTTACATTGTTTCACATTTGTTAGCAGATGACACCACACTATTAGTTGGTTTTTCTGCACTGCAAACAGTTGATGTAGCTACATTAATTGAATTATACTTATCACCCTTCCTCAATCTCGGTGGGAGTTGAATAAAATTGAGTTTACTTGGCAATTTTAAAAAGGCTTGAATAGAGAGAAGCTGGATAAGAGTATTAGCAAGTTGCTCATGCTAGGATATCTGTTAACAACAAACTCATTGGCCAAGACCTCTTCCCGAATGAAATGCATACCACATGTTTTGTTATAGCACGTAACACATGATTAACAACTAGAGTCACGATGCTTAAATTATCCGACCACAAAACTGGAACACAAGAAGATAATTAGAGATGCATTTCTTTTAATAAAACATAAAACCAAATAATTTCAACAGTAGAATAAGTAAGAGATCAATATTCAACGTGAGTGTTGGATAAAGCTATAACACCTTGCTTCTTAAAGCTCCAAAAAACTAGATTTGTTTTTAGAAAAATGCAGACCCCATATGTGGATCTTCTATCATCAAGACAAGACTCTCGATCAGCATCAACAAATCCAATTACATGAGGAAGATTTGAACACAACACCATATTGGATAATGCTTTGCAAGTACTTGAGTATCCTTTTTACTGCATACCAATGCACAGTAATTAGTTTGGACATGAATTGACATGTTTTGCTCACAACAAAGACAATTTTTAACCTGGTTAAAACGATATATTACAATGCGCCCACAACATTTCGATACAAAGAAGGATTTTCTATTAACTCCCCAGTAAATAAGATAGGAAAGGTAAGTATCGGTGATGCAATTGACTTAATATTATCTATTTCTAAAGAAATTTCTTGATATATTTAAATCGAGTAAGCAAAATGTCACCGTTAAGAAGATAAAAAATTTTAATTCTCAAAAAATAATAAATAAGGGGTATATATTTAAATAAAAAAGTTAGTTTAAAGTATCAATAAGACACTGAATATCTGTCTTATTGTTATCAATGATAATAATATTATCTACTTAAATTAAGAGATATATTGGAGAAACTTTGGTAAAGTTGTTGGAAAGAAGAGATAAAAAATTCTCAATTTTGATAATTTTTTTATAGTTTTAATAATCTTTTCAAATTTTTTCTTTATCTATATACATTGATAATGGATTTTTTACTTTTTAAAAATCAAAATTAATTATGACCTATTTTTTTATTAAATAATTTTGTTTATTGGCTATTATGTCAGGCTTTAATTATAGATGTAAAAAAAAGTTTATGATTTCATTTTTTCTACTCGGTACAATATTTAAATTTTGAGAAATGTCGATTAAGTGGTACATTACATTTGATAAAATAATTAAAAAAAATTTAAAAATAATTACACATTTTTACTCTCACTTGAATAGGATACTGAAATAATTCTATTATTATTCACAAATAGCATGTATCACTATTATAAAGTAATAATTTTAAATTATTATAATTTTTAAGAACAAATTTTATGAAAAAATAATGAAGAACCATATTCTCTCTCTGCTTTTTTTTTAAATAATCACAACTCAATTTTCCAGTATAATAATAATAATAATATATAAAATATTTATTTTATATTATTATTTAATTATACTTTTTGAAATAAATTTATTATTAATAAATATTAATTATTATATTGGTAATTTAAATTGTAGTACTACCAAGAGAAATTATATATAATATTTTTTGAATTTTTGATAAAAATTAGTAAGTGATTTTTTTTTTGATAAATCCGGATACAAAATCTTAATTTTATTATATATTATCAAATTTTTATTTAAAAATATATATATTAAACAGAAAAATAGCAATATTAGACGTAAAAATAAAATTTTTGTGAGCTTTTATATCAATATTTTATATTGTGATCCAGCTATTATTCCTTTTTATGATTGGACATTTTATTTTTAATTTAATTTGATTTTTTAATAATTTAGTTTATTTATTTTTAATTTTTATATATTTGATTTTAAATTTGAGAATAATTTAAAATTAAATTTTAAAAATATAAAAAAAGAAGTAGATTAAAAATTAAAGATAAAAAATTGCCAAATTATGAGAATATAATGACAGAAGTATAAAAAAAATGATTATTCGTTTTATTCATCAACTTCAATATAAAATTTTTACAATAAACATAAATTATACGATTGAATAATTGGACACTTTCAAAATTAATTTGTGTATAAATATAGGTGTCCTCGTTCCTGCACCTTCGAGAAGGTCCTAAATCTTCCAGCCCCCACCCTTCTATGTTCTTTCTTCTGTTATCATTTTCTCTTTTCTGTTCTTTGCTTGCATCCTCTCTTTGGGTCCACTCTTCAAGGAGATTCTCTTTCGGTTTCAACAAGAGAAAATCAACTCCAGGTAAAATATTTGTACTTGCTCTTTTGAAGTCCCGATTTGAACAAAATATATATTTTATCATTTATTTATGATTTTTTTGTTATTTTCTGTTTTTTTTTTAAATTCCTTGCTGTTTGATTGATATGTTTTTGTGCAACTTAAATTTACGCATCTCAAGAGTTAGGTCTTCGCCAATTTTTTTTTATTTATGGCAAGTTAGTATTTTTTTTTAAATTTTCTTTTGTTAATCTCCCTTTGTTATTTGCTTGGATTAAGCTCTTGCCAATTTGAATTTACATGCGGTATGGGTTAGGTTTTGCTCAATTTTATTTGTTCTTTTCTCATGTTCTCTATACTATATTTTCCCAACTGTTGTAATAGTTCCTTTATAATTATTTTTAAATTATTTAATATATCTTTATAATTATTTCAAATAATGTAAGTTTCATTTTCAATTCTAATGATTAAAATTATGTCATTTTTCAGGGTGAAAAGATGAGCCGATCGAGCCGCACGATCTATGTTGGTAATCTTCCTGGGGATATTCGTATGCGGGAAATTGAAGATTTGTTTATGAAGGTATGTCTTATCCGTTGTGAGTCTTTAGGTAAATTGTACTATTTTCGTGAGTAAAATTTCGTTGACAAAATTATGATGGATACGGAGCTTTACTTGTCTCTTGTCTTGTTCTTTTCTACCAAGAGATATGCTCTTAATAAGTTTCTTCATCTTCATCTCTTGAATCTACTAATTCAAATCCTCACTCTTTACTTATCAGCACATTTTGTTAGTTTATTCCTCTTATCTCTTGAGTGTACTAATTCAAACTCTTACTCATCACTCATCACTACTAGTTTTATCATTTATTGAATCATTACCTTAACTAATTCCACTGTCTTGTTCATCTTCATCCACCCTTCCTTCTTCTTCATTGTTACTTCTGTTTGTATCTTTCGGGAGTCTTTTCGTTTCTTCTTTTTGTATTTTTTTTATTTAATGGCTACGTGACTTTTTATTAAAAAAAACTGGTCCTAGCTTAAAAACAGCACATTTGGTCCTTTATAGTTTCATGAAAGAGGCGTAAGCCTCATGTTGCTGCAAGGCGCATAGCCTCAAGGCGTACGATTCACTGTAAAAGGTGTAAGCTTCAAATTAAGGAGATGAGGCACTAGCCTCAAGGCCTCCATCAACCTTCTCACCTCAAGGTGTCGCCTTTGGAACCTTGGGTCTAGGTTTATTGATGGATGAGTTACTGTGGAAAACAAATATGGGCGAGATTTTTTCAAGGAAGTTTTACATGTGTATCAAGTTCAATATAAAGTGTTAACATAGAGGTCAATTATTGTGAGCATTTTAGATTTAGCACTTCCATGTTTAGCCTAGACTAGTTTAGGTTGTACGTGCAAGGCACGTGCTAGCTATATATTGTTATAAATACATAGATAAAGATTGGTATTTTATATATAATTAATTCTTCAATTAAAAAATTTAGGTCCCTCAATCGGAAAAAAATCAAGGCAAAGTAAAAAATAGGCTTGCTACTTAATCAATACAATTTCTATTAAATCATGTAGAAGAGTATTAAGTCCAATTATTCATGACTATATAAAATAAAAAAATTTGTATAATGCATAGGAATTAATCAAAGTGGTTATTTTAATCTTTAGGTAAAAATAAATTGGTTAAGTATGTTATAATTCTTAATCGATATCAAGCTCAGGTAGGCAATATTTAAGTAAAACATTTCTTGTGCTTAGATGTAAGGTGGTAAGCAATATTTAATTAAAACATTTCTTGTACTAAGATATACGGTTGTAAAAGGAACCAACATTTTAATATCAAAATAAAATAATATACATAAGTCATAAACAAAGAAGAATAACTAAGAAGCAGTAGAATTATATATCCAGGCATAATATTCCTCGGGAAAAAAACTTTTATAAAAGTAAATTATTTTTTAATAGCAAACATTATCTTTCCTTATTTTTGTTTTACGTTATCTTTTATTTTAAGAAAATATTGTTCATTTTAAGAAAATATTGTTCATTATAACTTGATATATATATATCAATCTACATATTATAATATAATTGGTTTTTGTTAGTATATTATTTCACAATTACTTCAAAATCTCATCTTCACAATTAACATCTGATCAAATATGGATACATTACTTGATACATATAACATTGGCCTTTATTTTAGGGGGTGTCATATGGATACATACAACTTAAATTATTATTGTAACAATATCAATTCATTAATGTTAATTTTATTCAACAATAATAACACGAAAGTTAGTTAATTATATGATTTTAATAGATGATTTATATAATTTTATTGTAGCAATAACAAAAGTAGTTTTATAATATTATTATCCTTATTTTATTATGAACATATCTATTCATTCTTATTTTTTTAAGATCTTTTCACCTTACTTTGTACATTGTTAATGTAGAAATATGGTGAGTATACGTTCACTTTCTTCTCATTTTTGTTTTATTATTGGTTTTCTTCATCCTTTTATTTTGTAACTCAATTTATTTTATTCTATAAAGAAAATAAAATTATCAAACACAAATAAATAATTTTGAAGCAACTCTCCTATTTATAATATAGATATAGATTCGAAAATATTCTTATTTTTTATATCCTTTTTGTTTTTTTTTTAACTTTCTATCACCAAATGATGTCATAAAAAGAATAGATTAAAAAAAATTATCAAACAAAATAAAATCAAATAAATAGGAAGCTACCAACTCTCCTTTATATATATGTATATGTTTACTGTAGATATTGAAGATGGTAATAGATGCAGCTTCAAGAATTGTACATGTTAGTTTATTTATGCCTATGGCTGATTACCAATTCTTTATTGCAGTACGGGCCCATAGTTGACATTGACTTGAAGATTCCTCCAAGACCCCCAGGTTATGCTTTCATTGAGGCAAGTCCTGAATTTTTAATACTGCAATTTATTGTTGCCTAACCCTAAAACAAGTCTTGGTGTTAAAAAAAGAAGTTTGTTTTAGGATTCCCATGGAATAATACTTCATGGTAATATAATTTGCAGTTTGAAGATCCCCGTGATGCTGATGATGCAATTTATGGCCGGGATGGATATAAGTTCGATGGGCATCGCTTACGGGTAGCACTACCTATGTTTTCTCCTTCAACCCATCCCTTCTGCTTTGTGGGAATTACTATATCTTATTTAGCATTTTCCCCACGCATTTGATAAGTTATTTTCTTAGGTTGAACTTGCACATGGTAGGCGAGGTTATTCATCATCAGCTGATCATTATAGCAGTTATAGTCGTAGTAGCAGTAGTCGTGGTGTTTCGAAGCATTCTGACTATCGAGGTATGCATTGATTTTGATTATTTTATTTTTTAACTTGCATAGCATAATTCAATTCAGAATTGATCCTACACTCTATCTTGCAGTTTTGGTCACTGGATTACCTTCATCAGCTTCATGGCAAGATCTCAAAGTAAGTGCAGGATCTATTTGTGTTTTTGTGGCAATCTCCTTCATGTTAATAACAAAGAAATTAATAAGTGTTATAACCTAATCATTGGGTATTAGGATCATATGCGGCGTGCTGGTGATGTCTGTTTTTCTCAAGTGTTTCGTGATCGTGGTGGTAAGTCAAATAAACTTTGATTCTTTTTTGACTATGTTGATATGCAATACTAAAGTCTTTTTATTTTCAAATTATCTTCCAGGCATGACAGGGATAGTGGACTATACAAATTATGATGATATGAAATATGCTGTAAGTTAATCTTATTTTTTATATGTTTGTAGTTCTTTGGCTGCCTAGTGTCAAAGTAGTTCTGCTTTTTCATCAAGTGGTGTGTTTGGCATGGCAAATGGAAAATGACTATCTTAGTTTTCCCTCCTCTCTAACAAGCAATAAATTTTGTTTGCAGATTAGGAAGCTTGATGACTCTGAGTTTCGAAATGCTTTTTCACGGGCTTATATTCGGGTATGCTTCTCAATGCATCATTTGTAGCAAATGCATTTTTAAAATATTTTTGGCGCCAATTACATCTGTTATTTAACTGAGCACCAACTTAAAATATTGGTTATAATTAAAGCCTGTTTGTTCTAGGGGCCAGATTGAGGTCTTTTAAGTTGCAGTATTTCCTTTTGGTAGATGTTTTAGTTATAACTTGCTGTAAATGTGACTAAACATCTACAAAATGCCTTAATTGTAACTGTACAAGTAGTACAAGAATTGATGCGGTTATGGGGGCTGTGACTGGCTTTGGCTTTTCTTGTAAATGTGTAATTTTTGCTCATTTTTCTGGGCATAGGTGAGGGAGTATGATTCAAGGAGGAGCTACTCTAGAAGCCCTAGTTATGATTCAAGGAGCTACTCTAGGAGAAGCTATTCTAGAAGCCCTAGTTATGATTCAAGGAAATACCCCAGGAGCCTCAGTCGTAGTCCATCAAGGAGCCCAAGCCATAGTCGAAGCTATGGTGGTCGGAGCAGAAGGTTGGTTGGTTCGTTTTTTTTTTCTTTTTTATTTTTGGGGAGGGGTGCTTGAAATAGTACTATTGATGTTTGTGTTTTAAAGAGCATTTGAACTTTTGCAGCTTGTCACTGGAGGCTAAATATTCACGCCGCTCCCAATCAGTGTCTAACTCAAGGTCTGTTTCCTCACGTTCTCACTCAAGGTATGCATGTCGCACTTTTTGTTTCTTTAGTGTGTAATTTTTTTTTGTTGCTATTGAATCTTGTTCCTCGACTGTTAAGGAATTTTTAGGGCTTGTTTGGTTGCTTAACTCAAAAATTCTTTTTAAAAGTTTTTCAAATCATAACATGAAAACAATTTTTTTACAGTTTTTAAAAATAATGAGGTGTTTGGTCAATATTTTAAATAATTATTTTTGAAAAAAATGATTATAGCGTTGTTTTTTGATAATATGATTATTTAATTAATTAATATAATAAGTATAACAATTTGGTGATTATAATAATTAAATGTGATAAATATTATGAAAAAAAATATTATTAAAAAGTAAAAAAAGAAAAAGAAAAAAACTAAAAGCTTTAGTGATTATAATAATTACAACTTGGTGGATATTATTAAAAAGCAAAAAAGGAAAAAAAAAATAAAAGGTGCAAAGGTGCGGAATTTTTTTAACCAAACTATCAAAGAAAAAAGAAAAATAGGCTAATGTTCTGCATGCTTTTTAATTTTCTTAAAAACAATGAAAACATGTTAAAGCTATTTTCAGTTTTTCGTTTTTTAAAACATATTGTTTTAGAAAATAATAACTTAATAATGGCCAACGCATTATTGTTTTTAAAAGCAAGTTTTTGTTTTTAAATACAAAAAATAGTTTTTAAGTCATTTGACCAAACAGGCCCTTAGTTTTTCCGAGCTCACTCTTATATTTCATGATGGCTTGGTTTAGACCAACTTCAAATAGCTTGTTGTGCAATGCCTTGTACTTTTCTTTCTTATGATGTTCTTGGTTGTCAAATTATTTGTTTTGCCAACTTCAAAAGTTGGGTGGCCAATGTTTTTAGCCATTGAGCCAGGCTTCCATTTCTGTTCTAAAGAAACATATGGTCTTTTGTGATTTTCGAATTCAGTTGGTCATGATGTGGCTGTATTATGGTTAGATGGCAGGGTTTCTATTTGTGGCTCATATCTCCTTCACTAAAGAATTGGTTTTGGTCACAACCTAAAATGTTTACATGCTTCATTCCTTGTTTCCCAATTATCTAATGTTAATCAAAAGTAAAGTAGGTATATAAAGGTTTATTTTCGAAGCTTTGCTATTGGAATTTCATTGAAGTACACCTCTACATCGTAAAATTTCATATGCTTTTTTATGTTAGAATTACTGCCTCCTTTGTTAGTTTAGATCTGGGTAATAGTTTTTGTTGTCGGTCTTTTTGCATCTTTGTGAAACTCAAATCCCTAATAATTGAGCTGCATAAAATGGGCTGTTTCTAGGTTTTTAGAGTTGGGCTCCTAGACGTCGAGCATCTATTTTGATTAGAACTTGAACTGCATTTATCAGTGCTCAGTATCTCATATATGAGATCAGCCTGCTCTTCTTATCTTGGAACAAAATGGATCCCATTTTTATCGCCCTGCATTTTCCTTCATCCAAGATGCACTCTCAGTTTTGTTCCTTGTGAATGATTTGAGTATTTCTTTTAATCAGAACTTCATTCTGAAAGCTGTGCCAACCTCTTTCTGTCTCTCCTTGTTCCCCTGATTTAAATTGTTTTGATTCAGAGAGCGTAATATTTTGATATTGTTGAAGTTTCAACATGATTTCTTGTTTTTAAGACATCTGTCTATTGGTCCTGGATTTGAATTTTTATTCCCGTGTTTTTTATTTGGGAATTTTGTGGAAAAATTCTCTTACAAACCTGTTTGATTTTCACTCTAACCCATCAACTAATCCGTGAACTCTCATGGATTTCCCAATTTTGAAAAACAGAGGATCAGCAAATTGTCCCGTCGTTTTGCATTATTTTTTGAAGGTTGCTTTCTTTGTTTGCTAGATCTGGCATTTGCGAAGTTCTGGGAACTGGATGTTAGGAAGTTGATGGGGAATGCAGTGCTCTAGGCCTCCTCTTATGGTTGAGGTAACACCATATTTGTCAATGGGCATCTGAGAAACCTCAATGGTTAAATAATTTGCATAAGTGAACCGATGTTGATGAGTTCTAGACTGGTTTTCTGTAGATAAAGAGTCACAATTCTAATGCGGGATTATTTTCTTATCAACAGCCACAAATGAGCAGTATATGCATCCAAAATTTGGAAATTCACACGAATTTGCGCTAAGCACCAAGCTGGGCCTGTCTCCTTTCACCTAGGATTATGTGTTTTGTGTTGGTTTATTTGAATTTTGAAGACAGGAGGGGAAGATGGCCGTGCATTGTTGAGTTTTAAGCACATTTTGCCTGGTGCTTGAGATGATTATGCAATATTTTCCGTTTTGATGATAATCACTTCTATGTGGAAGTGATGTTGAGGATTTTGGATCTTGTTGAATATTCATTTGATATTGAATTGGCTTGTTTGTGGAAATTTTTGCAGATCTCTGTCGCCATCTAGATCTCCAGTTTCATCCGTAAGTGTTCATTTTAGTTGAATTGTTCAATGCACATGCATTAAATACACACTAAAAACTATGTAGGAGTTGTAACTAATGTTGTTGAACGCTGTTCTACGCAGCCGCCTCGACACAGATTGAGCAGGTCTAGGTCGAGATCATTGAGCCTCTCACGTTCACCCTAGGTAAGATATATAATGTTTATATGTACTTTTAAGTTAATTTCTAGTAACACCTGAATCTCTTGGCAGGTGAGATCTGAATGAGACACTTTGTATTGGAGTCCCTGGGTTTCCAATACTTGTCATAACCAATCGGAAGTTAGGTAGACGGTCAGCATGATATACATTTGTGGATTGAATGATTAAACGATGTTGTTTTTCGAAACCTACTTAGAGGATTTCATAGCGATATGTATTTGGTGTACTTTTATCATTATCAAAATATCTTATGGCGCAGCTACTTGTATACTTGTTGAATTTGGTCCAATAAACTTAGTCGGCCTTATTTTCAGTTTGGCTGTGAGAAAAATAGTGAAAGTATGCAGGGCATTGTGAATAAAGTTAATGAAACACCTTGAACAACTAGAGTTAATGGGTATAGTGCATAGAAGTGTATAATTTAGTATAAATTTCTTGGTTAAGGACACTAATTTAATTAAAATTTCAAATAAGTTCAAAAAGTTATATCTATATTATGTGCTTGGCATGTGTATTATTGTAAGGGTAATTTTGACATTTTAAAAATTTGAATTAAAGAACATAAATTTAAAAAGAAAACGCGAGTTTTTCTTTTCTTTTCTTTTCTTGGGTAAGGTTAGAACATGGCAGCGTGGGGTTGGGTACCTTCTCTTTGTTTCCTGAATATAGAATTCGCTTCATATTTTTACTAGGGATATATTTGGATTATTATTTCTTTTATTTTTAATAAAAAAAATTTTGTTTTTATTGTTAAAGAAACATTAAGTCAATAATTGATATTTATATAAAAAATATATGTAATAATTAATATATTAAATATTATTATGATTATAAAATTTTAAGTTGTTAAAATTTAAATAAATAGTTTAAATATTTTTTATAAAAAAAAGTTATTGTTGTTTTAATACAATAAAAATATAATTTAAAGATAAATATGCTCTTTATTTGAACACAACCATGGAGAAATTAACAGAGTTTTCATCTTCTTGTGATGTATATACTTAAACAAGTTGTTATCTTGGATTTAGATCTTTGTTCAGACTGGTTTTATCAAATAGATTCTCATTTAAAAAAAAATCATTTTTTTTAAATTAAAAGTTATTCGCATATATATATAGTAAATCGAATACATTGATAATAAGGCTTCATTCAACTTTTGAGGTGCTCTAAAAACTACTAATAAAATTAACCTCTTTTTTGGCCTAAATAATGCTTGGGGCAATAACTTGTGGTGCTGACTTGCTACATCCTGAGCTCCTCAAGTCAATATCCACAGCAAAAATAAAAAACCTGAGCTGAGCTACTTAATATCTTCCTCATTAATTTCATCATTTTCAATCAATTATTAATTGTCTTTGTTTAGAATTCACATCGAAAATAAGTTATTGGCTGGAAATAAACCAGGTCAATACCAAATCAATATATGAATTGAAAATGGCGGGACGTTAACTTGCATAAATTCTCTCCTGTGTATTCTCTTAAGTTATGCTGATTGATCTGAATCATTACGTCAGATTGATTTAAGATTAATCAATAATTCTTTTCACATCGAAACAGCAAACATTTTGTTAATGATATTTTAAATTCAGTTTAATACTTTAATAATACTTTCGTTAAATAAAGATATACATTTAAATCTAGGTTATCAAATAAATATATTAACACTCCTTTTATTTAATATAAGGTATATTAATCGTTTATTTTTTTAAATTAATTTATAAAAATATAACTTTACCTTTGTTAATATATTTATTATTTAATGTATTTTTTCATTTGTTTTTGTTCTTTTTAATATAAAAAATCTTATATTATTTTAATAATTATCGTAAACCTTTATCATTCTCTCCATCCTATCCTTAATATTATTTTATTTATTTTTTCGATCAACCTACTTTAACTATTTATTGCAGAACAATTGAAAGATGTATTTTTTTATTATTGAATTTGTAATTAGGTCACCATTCATTCATTTGAAATATTCATACATGTTCCTAACCGTTACTACCACCAGTTTATTTCGTCTGATCTCATCGATTTCTTCATCTTTATATTCGATCAAATCTAAAATGAAAATGACTATAATCAAATACAAGGTGGTTGAGAAAGAATAAAGAAGTCGAGAAGATCAAAGAAAATGAGTTGACAATAAACATACTCATTAGTAGGAATGATGTTTCAAATGAGTTAATAGTTGTTTAACTTTAATTTCGATAAAATTACATTTTTAAATTATTCGGTAGCAAAAAGTGAATGGTTATTAATGAGTAAAAGAATGAGATGATGTCAAAGGTAAGATAAAAAAGATGGTAGGGATACACATGGTTGGTAGGGTAGATAGGGTTGTTTAATGAAATGAGAAAAAAAAATTTAAAGTAAATAAAATAATAAATATTTTCATTAAAATAAAATTATCCTATAAATTAGATTTTTTTTAAAAAATTACATTATTATTGTGTCTTTTGTTAAATGTGTTACTATTAGTATAATAATTAGATAATATGAGTATTATTTTTTTAATAAAAATATTTTTACTAAACCCTTTTCGATACATCAAAGGATGTACATTCTTTTTTGATAAAAGAGTCCAAAGTCCTCTAGGTTTATGACTATTAGTCCTTTAAAATAGGTAAAAAAGATTTTATTTGTCATGTTGTTGTTATCTGCCAAAGGGGTAATAGAAGAATAAAAAATAAAAAAAAAATTCATAATAAAATATTATTACTTGACATAAATAATTAAAAAATTATTGATTAAGTTATAGTAAAATGGAGATTAAAACTAAAAAAAAAATAAGATGAAAAAAATGATATAATAAAGTGATAAGGTTATTAAATGGTTAAAATAATATTAAAAATGATAATTTAAATCCTATTAATAAAATCATGTGTAAATTACATGATAAATTTAATTAAAAAATATTTAATAACTAATTGTTCTTTTTTTTTTACCCTTTTCTTAAAATCAATAAAAAACATTATTTTAAACGTCAAAAATGACTTAATCGATATGACTATTCCTTTTTTTTTTTCTTTACATCCGTATGAAAAATTAATTCACGTCAATGGAGGAACCTATCACGTTGAATTGTGCATATTAGTCAGCTCAAGTTTCATAGTCAAATACCAATATAGATGCTAAGGATTATTGCATAGGTTGGGAAAAGCCTTGGTCTCTTATATACAAAACCACAGTTCCCAAAGAAACAAAGCATTCCATAAACATGATTTCAAACAAATAAATGACCCACTAATTACTTGTACTCAACAGGGGTTGGTTTCGTCAATCTAGGGCGGTCGTTCACTCATGGGATATAATATAACAATGGCCCATCTTTTGCCATTGCACAAATGTTCTTATTTTATATACCCGAAGGCAAAGAAACTAGAGGATCCAAACCACTCGCAACCTGCTGAAATGCACCCCAACTAGGATCTCTGTCAATCTGGTTTGATGAAAATGCAGACAAGTGATCTCTTTCCCAAAGGTGGAATCAACTTGATAAAGGATTCTCGGCTTCTTGAAAGTTTTGGCCTGAAGTACCTGGAGGAAAAATGTAGAAACCACCAGATTGATCTGTTGATGAGGCCACTGGCTCTAATTGAGCCAATCCTCTGTGATTGCTGGATCTTCTGGTGCCAGAAACGAATGGTGTATGCATTGCAGCTGAGTTGCTAGGTTGTTGTTGCTGATAATATGCTTGAAGAGCTTGGACCCTATCACGGGCTCGAGCATTGCTGCCTGGATAAGGAGCAATCATTGAAGAATCAACTGAGTTTCCAGCTAGAGCTCTAGCACCGGAACTACAGAAAGCAAATTTTACATCAATACTTGAAATGATTTGAAAGGATACACAGAGATCACAAAAATGGTTCAGTCAAAACAAAGTGCTCTTATAAACCAAATGGTGAAACACAGTGTAGAAAGTTAGTACATCAAGGTGTACCTGTTGCTGTGACCAAAAAGGAATGGACGCATAAAGGATCCTGATCTTGGCATATCAGAACTTGTTCTTGCAGGCCTCTGAGTGACTGGAAGAATTGAAGGCTGATTAGTACCACCTATTCGACTGCCTGCTGTAGAAAATGGAGGCAAATGGCGCTCCCAACTGTGGTAGTCAAGATCCATGGTAGGAAAAGCATAGGAGGTTTGTAATTCACTAGGAACTGATGTGCCATTCCAGTGACCATTAAAGCTGGAAGGTTCAGAAACATGTCCAATAGAATTAGAGGACGAGGAGTGAATTGGTCCAATATATGAAATATATGGGCAAGGATTGGTAGCTGAAGAAACTGCTGCGTGCTCAGCAAATAAAACGTGTTGTCCAAGCAGCTCATGATCTACATCACAACATGAATCCTCTAAATAGTCGAATTCTTGTCATCAGTAGCATTGAAACAGATTAATCTAGTACATCAAATAGAAGAAAGTCTTACATGCAGTTGAAGAATACTCCCATTCGCTGTGAAGGGAGGGAGGAAAAGAAAAAAGAGTAAAATTTATGTTACACAACAATTGTATAAATAGCAGATGTCATAACAGCAAGAAGAAAAGGCCAACGTTAAATTTACAACTGGTAGTAAAGTTAATTAAGCAAAACTTCCCTTTACTAACAAAAAGTTAAACTTCTTGTGAAATTCCGTCAAAAAATAAAAAAAAAGAAAAGAAAAGAAAAGAATAAAGGGTGAATTACATAAATTGTCCCTATATTTTTATACATTCTACATTTTGATCCCCTCATTATATTCTTATGATGAGTAAAGCAGACACATTATTTCAGCATAAAATTAAAGTACAATATTTCATATAAGCTCTAATGTATTAGAATGTGCTTACTCAAAAGATAAAGGGAATCGTGTCAAGCTACCAAATGGACACCAGTGAACACCAAACGACTGCACAAAAGCATTAGAGCGAAAAAAAATCAATAAATAACTTGTTCAATTTATACTTCAATCTAGATTCTGCCACACAATCCCTCACTACCTGCAAACATGCATCAATTTCTTCACACAGGACAGATACATAAAGTTCACAGATGGCCGAGAAAATCATGTGTATCCTAGATGCATATGTACCAGAAGACAAGGATGCAACAAAGAACTTGCCACGTGTACATATAAGTCAAATTATATTTAGTAGTATTAATAGAACAAGTCACTTTAGTAAAAACTTATTAGATCCAACACTGCGGACACTGCATTTCACCTTTCCATTCTGACAGCAATACTCTTAATAGCTTCTCTTGAATGCTTCAACATACAACTTGGAAGACATCGCTACGAAAAGCTTTAAAAATGGCATAAGCTATTCCAGTCATTAATCAACAACCAAGTACCCTCAAGAAGAAATGATATTGATAACCATCAATCTAGCCCAATCGCGATGACAAAAAAATATATTCTAAACCTATCAAAGACAAAAATACCCCAAGCAAATCATTATTCAATGTGCTGAATGAGAAGCACACTAAAGAGCAACATGCCAGAAATTTGGAATTTCAGATTTGAATATCTAAAAGAACCCCAAAAGCATTATGACTTTACATTATCATAAGAAATATGATCTTCATGCTCTATTTGGTGTAGGTGTACCAGAAGCTGCATTCGATAGACAAAAATACTGATGCTTAAAAAGAGATAGAGCTGTAGACATCACGATGGAATGAGAAAAGCTGGCCTCTGAGCTTTTGCAACCTTGAGAAGAATAAGCAGAGAACAATATCTAATATTATTAGGTGAAAGTCTACCAGAACTAAGCTAAAATGTTGATGCTACTCTGTTACAAAGATTCACTATAAAGTATAGTGAGAAAAGCACAAGACTTTGTATACGACTACAAAACTGTTCCAAGAGAATTAAAAGGGGAAAAAATACATAAGAGGAAAATTCCACAGAGATATTGTTCTTTACCATTTCAGAGTAGCTTAAATCATATAGATCCTCATCATGAGTCCAGTCATCCATGTTAAAATCTGGAAATGAGCGACAGCCATTCGCATAAAGCCATTGTCCTTTCTCAATATTCCTACAGTTGGGGCACTGCATTGCTCCCTTTATGTTGAATGCTGATCCAATGCAATCTGAGGGTACAATTATAGAAAACCACGAGCATTAAAAAGAAAAACAGTGTAGCAAAGTTATAAGGTTATAAATACATATTACCAAGATATAAAAGTAGAGTGAATAAAACCACGTTTCACTTGACCAACAAAAGATTACCAACGGCACTTCCAGTAGATAATGCAATTAATCGACAAATTTCATTCTAAGAAAGAGCCCAATTGTGACATAAAGTCTCACGGACTATGAAGTAAATATTTTACTTATGGATACATAAAAAAGAATAAACCAGCTAAGAAAATTAGATCAATAAATACCAAAAGAAGATCGAGCGTGTGTACTTCATTAGAAACAAAAACACAGCTCTATCATAGACATTAGCACCTAAATAAGTATAATAAACACCATTTATACAAAATTAAGGGTTTATTGATATGTCATAATGCAAAAGTGGGGAACAAAATGGAAAAGATTATCTATGCCCGAATGCCCACAACTACCACAGCATTCAGATCTTAAAAGCTTCACATAATTAGACTGGAAATTCCATCTCTCATTTCAATTCTCACTTACCTAGATGAAAATGATGCCCACATTGAAGCTTTGCCCAAGATCTATTTCCGTTATTGGTGACAACCTCCAGGCAAATCGAGCACGAGACAGAACCACAACAGGACTTGCCTCCACCGGCAACGCGACAGCCGCTACCATCGGTATCATCAACCACCACATTTTCATTGTTACCCAGACCCATATCCTTTCCCCAAATCCAAAACTCCAAAACCTAAATTATCGTCAGAAACGTCATCTTTAAAATCCTCAAGCACAAGAAGGGTCTCCGGGAAATGAAACCTCCCAGCTTCCAGTCAACAACCACCACCGCGAGGAAACTACGTCATGTTAAGCATCAAAAGACCGAAAGTAAATTTTAAGCAAGTGATGATTGTTGCTAGCAAAGACGAGATATAGAAATTCGGATACAGTACATAAGAATTGAGGGAAATTTTTGTTTTGGTTTCCTCTTATATCGTTGTTCTTTACTTCTCTTTTTCGGTTTTTTTTGGTTCTCTTTTTGTCTCTCTCTATCTGTGTAATTTAGACCGTTGGATTTGTCGGAGGTTATGATTTTAGTTAAAGTAGGCGTACGTAATACTGCTGTCCAAAGAATTTTTGTATAATATATAGATGGAAAGAAGGGGAAAAAAAAAAGAAAAAAAAAAGAGAAAGAAGATTAGGTAAATTTGAGAAGAAGATGAAGTCGCGATACAATAATAAATTCAAGATTATGAGCGTTTATTATAATTATAATTAATATAATTACGTGATTTTAATTATATTTATTGATCACATTATATAAACAGTTGTCTCGTTAATTATAAGTTTAAGTAATATTGGAAAATGGAAAAAAAATATTAAAAAGAAACAATGTAATTGGACCACATATTCCGGTAATTAATTGCCGGCTGAGCCATTCAGCATTTTTTTTAATTAATTTGACTGATGGGATTACCACTAAATCCGAAAAAATTTATAATAACATTATTATATTACTTACACACATATTTTAAATTTTATTTTATAATATAAATATATTTGATAAATATAAAGATAAACATTTACGTTATAAAATAAACTTGAAGAAAATACATTTAACATATATTTAAAATGTTACGTATGTTCAATTCATTAATTAACAAACATTGAGTTGTAGAAATCAAATAGTAAATTTTGACAAAATTTAAGAATAAATATTTTATTACGAAGATATAAAGTAAGATATCTTATTTTATTTTATATTTTATTTAGTGTTTATGATAAGTTTATATTATAATATTATGTAAATTTATTTAAATAATATTTTATCTTATTTTATGTTTTATTTAATATTTATAATAGATTTATGGATATTATTCTATTTAGTGTTTATAATAGATTTGTGGATATTATTCTATTTGAATTTTGGTTAATTAAAATTTTTCAATGTTAAATTCTGATAAATTATATTTTATTTAATATTATTGTAATGTTATTAATTTTTTATTATTGATACGTGTTTAAATGAACAATCAAATTAAACCTTACTTTAAATTTTTTAAGATACTTTTAATGTATAATAAGTAAGGATATTTCTCGCATAAAATTTTAAAAATTAATTCTTATTTGTTAAAAAATAGGTTTTATTTTATAAATTAAAAATTAAATCTAATAATTAAAAATTTAAATAAAAGAATGATAGTAGAATTATTCTTTACTATTAACATACATTTTAAATCAATAAAAATATATCTCATTATCTTATTATTTGATTATATTAACTTTGAAAAATTTATAAAATAAAAAATTATCACATCTTTTTATATTAAATGAAATAAAATGATTTAGATTTGATAACCCCACTTGGCTAATTCGTGAACTATAATTCATTTAATTTCGTTTAATTTTTAAATAAATTAAGATAGGTTTAATTTATTTTTATCTTAATTGAAATACGAGGATTGTTTAAAAAAATTTCAAATGAAAATATTTTTAAATATTAAACGTTTAAATTGAAAATAAACTAAAAAATATTATATTTTTTCGAGAATGAAAAAAATTAAACTGAAAAATCAGTAATCCCTACAAGGCTACGACATCCCTGCCATCTCCGACAAACTCCCTGCATGCGTCGTTATCTGCCGGTAAGTTTTCTTCCCCTGCTGTTTCGCGATGTTCATCTGCTTGTTTCGCGATGCATCTGCTTATATGCCTTCATCTTCATGCTTTTAGTCGAACACTAAGTAATCGAACAATTGAAAACACCTGCTTCTATCAAGCTTTTAATCGAAGGCAAGCCAACTAACTGTTTGAAGAAAGGCCTCTTTTCTTTTCTTTTTCTTTTTTAACACTTAGTAATCGACCATTTGAGTACCTTCTTCTCATTTATACATCATTATATTTTCCATCGTCAGTGATAATTAATCACTTCTCTGTTTAAATAACAAAGGAAAAAAAAAGCGTGTTTATGATATTAATTCTTTAAATATTTGATAGTTTTTTTAGAAAGAAAAAAAAAAGTTTGTTGTTGGGGGAAAAAATGTTGAAAAAAATAGTTTGTTTGGGGGAGTAATTCATGAAAAATAGATACACTAAATTAAAAAATTATTAAATGAATTGATAAATTAAATTAAGTTATTTATTTAAATAGATTTTTTCTTTTCATGAACTTAATAAATTAATTTTAAATAAATTGAATCATGTTAATTCATTTGATATATCTAAGTAAATATAAGCTTATATTATTTTTTATTTTATATTTTAATGTTTATAAAAATTTCAACTTTTTAATTTTATTGGAATAATTTATTCACTTTTTTTAAGAAGAAGAAATTAAGATAAATAAATCCATTAAAATTCAAAATTTAGTCACTTAAACCTAATAATACATATTATTATTTTCACACATAATATTGACTATAAATAGAATTTGAAAGAAAAATTATCCTACATATCAAGAGCTCCATTTTTATTTAAAAATAAAATAAAATAAACATACTGTCACTTTTAAGCATAAAGTGAAGATATAAAAAAAAGTGTATTAAAATGAATATATAAGTTCTTATTGTTGTAATATAATGACATCATAATCTATTTACTAAGCACACAAACCAAATGTTAAGAGTTCATGTAAATGATATTAATTGTATAATATTATTTTAAAAAATTAATATAATATAAGTCAATCCTAATTTTTTTATCAAACAAATTTGCGTTTGGTCGATGATGTTGGGTGAAATTGAAACACACTCATCGTCTCCCTTTTTAACAAAAATGTGTGTTTAATTCCCTTTTAATATATAGGTGTACTTACGTCACATTTTTATTAAAAAAATTGCACATAAATCACCTTTTGATGAACATAGAAAATTACCTAAATTAAATCAAAATATTCATTTTTTTTTATAAGAAAGAGACTCAAGTATTTGTTTTAATAAAAAAGAAGAGTTTACGTGTTTGTTTTTTTAAGAAACCCAAGCGTTCATATTATAAAATTATAACTTAAATTCACCTTTTTGTTACAAAAATATGGATGATAGTGTAATTTTTCAAATAATGTTTGTCTTCTAATTGAATCTAAAATAGTTAAAATAATAATATTTTAAAATATGAATTTCTTGTTAAGAAATCATTGGTTCCTTTTAGTATCTTATATAATCACAAAATAATATTAAAATATTAAAGAATTTTAATTTATGTAAGTTATATTTTCGTCAGTAACACATATTATTAGATAGTTATTAAAATTAATAATTTTAATTATTAATTAATTTAAACAAATTTACCTTAGTATCTTACTAAGGTGTAAGGAACCTAATTAAATAAATTTATTCATATTTTCATGCCATGTTATATTATTCTATCTAATATTTATATTTGAGGAATATTATACATATTAAATCATGTAGGTGCTTAGGCGTTATTACTTTAAGCATTTCACTCAGTGAGGTTTTTTTTTTAATCAAGAAAAAATATATATATATAACTTTGAAAGCTTCTATAAAACTTCTGAACTTCAATCATGCGCAAAATTAATTACTGTGTTTATTTAATCATTGGATTCCATGTTCATAATTGCCTTTTGAACCTTTCTTAATGTCACTTTCTAAAATTTCAACGAAACTCTTCTGACCAAAAAAATTAAACAAAACTCACTAAGTGTCATTTTCTGTATTACACTTACAAGCTTTTAAAGAAAAGATGACTCCTATACCCCTTAAATTTTAAAATAATATCACATAATATTTTTGAAATTTAAAAAATATCATAAATACTCTTTAATTTAATATATTTTAAAGTTAATAAAAATAAAAAAAAATTATATATAAAAATAAAAAAAAATTAGAAAATCGAAAAATATTATAAATAAAAATAGAAAATATCTTAAAGATGTTTCTCAAAAAAAAAAATAGTAATTAATAAACAGAAATTTAAAAAGTAATGTTAAATCTTAAAGAAATATATGAATTTAAAGATCTATCATTTTCAAAACTACGAAAAAAATATCTAAAAAACATATAATTTATTATGAAATAAGTAATAAAAATGAATATCAATATCATAGATACAAAATGAAGATATAATATATCATTAATTTATAAAGAAATTATAATGAAAAACTATTAAAATTCATACACCATACCTTGTTATTAATATCCATGATAAGAACTTAAACTAAGTGTTAAATTTAACTTATGAATTTGAAAGAGAAGATTTAATAAAATAAAAAAATCATTCATTTTTAATACATTACATAATAGGATATTCATTAACAAACAGTTATAACAGTTCAATATATATAAAACCTTTTAAGAACTTGGTTAAATAATAAAATCAAAAACATTAACAAATTTTGAAATACGAGAGGAACGATAATTAGATGCTACAAAAAAACCTCTAATATCATGAAGAAAAACTACATATTCAATAATAATAATATACCAATGTTTACTTTTATAGATAACTAAGGAGAAACTTCTACCAAAGAAAAATAAGTTATAGAACCAAAGCAAGAAGTTTAAGTAATGAAAACATTAGTGCATGATGTAATACTAAGAAGAAAATAATAACAAAATGTTTAAAAAAAATTACAAGATATAGAATTAAAACTTTATGAAAACACAACAAACGTATAAAAAAAAACAAATAACAATAATGAAAACTTTGAGTCTTTCATAAGAAGAAATAGATATAACACAAGAAATAAATATTAAGTCCTTACAATATATAAATAAAACACAAAGAAAACTCTTATATGAAATAAGAGAATTTAATAAAAAATTACAACATGATATACGTGAGAAATTTATAGAATTAAGACTAGATATCAATAACATACCTATAAACAATAAAATTATAAGTCATAAGCTTGATCCATTTGAAAGATTAAAAGAAGAATTATCTAGAAAATTAGATGCATTAATATTTAGTAATAAAAAAAGAAAAAAATGAGAAAAAATTAAAAAATAAAGGAAAAATTATAAACGTAGTATAATGAAATACAAAAAAGAATTAGAAGAATAATTTATGTACCCTAAGAATAAATATATAGAAAAATTAATTAGTTTGTTAACTCTAATAGTTGAAAAACTTGAAAACATTATGATAAGAAATTTTATATAAACAAATAAGAAGATAATATGACAATAATCAACGAAACTGATTCTGAACCAAAAATCATAATTTCGAAAGGTTATATGAAACCAATTTTTGTTCTAATTCATTACCAAAAGGAAACATCTAATCCATATAAAGAAGAAAAAAAATAGACAAATGTCAGAATAACCAGATATTCCTTATAAAAGGAAACAATAACCCAAAATGGAAGAGGGATTTCATTGAGAAACCAAATGTATCATTCCTAGTAGAATTCAAACTACAGAAAAATTAAAAATTTTAGATTTATACTATATAAGAGATAGAAAAAAAATATTAGATGAATGAACTAGTGGTATGAGTATAATCATACAAAACTCTCTAATCACACAATCAAACCTTTTAACTCGTAGAGTCCTAATAGCTCAAAAAATAACATGAAATGTCAAAGTTTGGTTTAAAAATTTAACAGAACAACATTCATTAATGTAGGAGAATGCTCTCATATATAGAAAATACATAGAAACTGTAGTAAATGAAATATACAAAGAATTTATCACAGAAGATAAAAAAAAATCACTGAATCTAGTGAAAATGAAATTGAGGAAGTTAAGTGGCACCTAATAAATATGAAAATCTATAACATGTGTTATATAGACTCATTTATTTATGAATCATTGAATATAGTGAAAATGAAATTGAGGAAGCTAAATGGCACTTAATAAATATGAAAATTTATAACATATGTTATATAGACTCATTTATTTGTGAATACACATTGTATTATCATAAATTATCACCTTATATATAAGAAACTTGCAAGGAAATGTTTTTGCAAAAATTAGCCGAAAAACTTTAAGAGAAGGATGAAATAAAAGAAATAAGAAAATTATAACAGACACCTTAGATGAAAGAATAAGAAGTCTTAAAAATTGAAAAAACATTAAATATCAAAAAATATAGGAGTATAAACAAATAAGAGTAAATGGTAAGATCTCTTATGATACATGAGATTTTAAAATGTCAAAAAAATATAGATGTAAAATAAAAAAAATATAAAACATTTAAAAGATATAAATTTAGAAAACAAAACTTCTATAAATTTAAAAGAAGATATAATAAGGAACCCTATAGAAGAAGATATTTTATTAAAAAAAATGTACAAACCATCCAGAAATAAAAATTATTGTCTATTAGGAAAAAATATATAGGTGTTAAAAGAAGCTTTTAAGATGGAATTGGAGTCTATAGAGGAATCAGATTTACAGTATTTATCTATTAAATATGAATATTTTTTATCAAAAGATGAAAGATTTGTATAGTATTATGAATCCAAACAGTACCTACATTAAGGTAAAATTAAAATTCAAAAGTTACACAAGTTATCATTTACATACATATATAGACACATAAGCTAGTATGTATGTAGCTAGTAAATACATATTCCCAAAAGAACTCTAAAAAAAAGCATAAAAATATTTAATTGTAAGGGTTTTTAGCAGTATTACAATAAATCTTAATAAGGTTTTAAAAGATACTTATATAATAATAGGAGAGAAAAATTTCATATTTCTACCATACATCAACAAGCAATATGAATTGAATTATTAATAAGGAATAATTTTCTAAACTTTTATTAATCTTTTATATAATATTTAGACAAAATAAGTTTGATAATACTAGATGGTGAAACCATTTATGTGTGAAAAATAAGAAAAACTTTGATTATATCAAACTGAACTTTTATGCAACAACATAAAAAGTAAAAACGTGATGAAACAGATACAAAGCACCAACAAAAACCTTACTTATATTTCAATAGATATAAAAAAGAACTAAAACTTTTTTCTTAATGATATTTAGGAAGATAAAGCTTTAACAAGTATCAGAAAACTATTAAAAATCATAAGCTCAGAAAATCCTTTAGACTTAAAGGTAAATAAATCCAATATAATTGCCAACGAGACCCTAACAAAATCATTAGAGTAAAACCTATGATTTATACTTTAGAAGATATGATTGAATTAGAAAAATAAATTCATATTTTTTGGGAGTTAAAAGTCATAATACCTAAAAAATGTCATACGTAGAACCAATTACTCGAACGTTAATTATTCTTTCAATTCAAATAGATAACAGTGACCTAAATGAGGGGTAGAGACACCACTCATGAAGTCTTTTCGTGAGCCCTATATTAATTTGGCCAGGTCGGCCTTACAAAAGTAAACTAAGCAACTTATACGGTGGAAGTATAAAATAACGTGCTTAATTCAACACACAATTAAAATACTCAATAGATAGAAAACAATAATCTACTATAAACATATTATTGACGGTGTGTCTCACAGACTCTTGTTCAGACTAACAACATATATATGCATGGAAAACAATTAAAAGTATATGAGACATGAATGCATACTAAACAATAGATGATTTCCAATCACTTAAGACTTCATACGAGGAAACATATTTGGTATACGATAATTTTACTCTTATAATATACAATCAATCTAAACATAACAAACTAAATAAAGAATTCGACACTTAAGACACAATCAAGATAAGAAGATACAGAGTCTTTCAAGATATATAAAATTCATGATATGTTATTTATGTGCTAGATCCAAACAGAATATCTTCTATATAAAAGGAGTCTTGTTCCCTCCAATTTATAATCATTTTAGAATTTATTTATCTAGTTTTTTTCAAGAATTTGTTTTGCTAATTTTTTAAGGGATATAAAAAAGGCTTGGTTGCCTTCTATATATAGTTATTTTAGAGTTTGTTTTACCACTTTTTTTCAAGAATTTATTTTGCTAAATTTAAAAAAATTTCAAGAATTTGTTTTGCTATTTTTTTTCTCTTTCAAGAATTTTGTTTTGAAGCTATTTATTGGTAGTATAAAGAGAAATTTTGGTAATGTGCCTAATTTTTTTTTTCAAGAATTTGTTTTGAAGTATTTATTCGTAGTAAAAAGTGAAATTTAAAGTATACCTAAGTTATAGATATAGATAAGTGCCCTAAGATTAAAAATTTAACACATTATATATGCAATAATTTCATCTAAAGGATAACATCGGAAATTCAAAGCATTTATTTTATTAATTTAGGCAATATTTGTGTAATTGCATTTTGTTAGACGTAATTTTAAACTTTAAATATAATGATTAAAATAACATTTATATATATTTCTTGAACTTTTCAAATGTTTCTACACAATAAGAAGAAAAAAATAGTAATGAAGACATTTTATTCAATTGTTAAACTGTTACATCTATCGTTAAATCTAACAAATTCAAATAAACTCAATCTCAATTCAAGTCACAAAAAAGGAAATATAAAAGACATACCTAGCTAGCGTAAGAGGAGAGAAATAATTAGCTCTTCAAGGACAATAACTACAAGAAAAAGAACGAATTTGGGAAATTACACTACTATAAAACAGGACAGTCTCATCGATTTTTAACTAGTTAAAACAATAATTTTCCTAGGATAATTTTTGGTTATTTCTGTATTTCCAAACATGCATTTATAATTAAAAAAAACTGCAGCAGTAGAAAAACAATCAAATTTATCATAAAAAACATTTAAATTAATACATTTATCTCAAATTTACAATAAACATAATCTATCAAATGCAAAATAAAAAGATTGCATATTATTTTTCCTAAGATAATTTTTGGTTGTTTCTGTAATATTGCCAAACATGAGTTTATAATTAAAAACAATTGAATGTCATTAACCAAAAATTTATATGCATTTTAACATTAAACAATATTGTAATTAGCTTGGATCTTTATTGAATATTTGCAAGAAGGATGCCTCCCACCTAGGGGTGAACAAAACCCAAACCAACCCAGTCGAGTTAAGCGGATTGTGTTGGGTTTATAATATTTTTTGACTTATTCGGGTCCTAACCCGACCAACCCGTCTAAGTCTATCCAGTCGAAAATAGGTTTAGAAAATTCATTCATGGAACATGGCCAAACCGTATATATAAATACTCCTCAAAGTAAAAAGTTACCTTTAATGGAGTCGAACCCAAATAAGCTATAAGAAAGCATGTCATGCATGTCATAGTGATACAAGTTTTTTTCTTATGTAAGTTTGAAATATATATAATTTTATAGTTCATCATAGGTAAATAAAACTATACATTTTTAAAGCATGAAGAAGTAAAGAAGTAAAAACCCTCTTAGCTTATCTTTATAATTAGATCTTCCTCACCTTTAGTTTTGATAACTCCGTGATCTCATTTTTTGGGCTTGGGGGAAGTTTAAAGCCTAATTCACAGCTTTCAAGTTTAAGTTTTTTTCTTTATTTCCAAAACTTAAATTTTAAAATAAATAAAAATAAAATTTATTTAATATTTTTTAAAATTTAAATGTTTGGGTGACACTATCAACCAAAACCAAAAATTTATAATTTGGGTTGACATGGTTTTAAATGTCATATTGAACCGATTTCGATCAAATTGTTTTTCTAGTCGAATCAACCCAACTTAGCCATTGTCATCCTTACTCTCACCCACCTCTTATTTCATCCATTTGTGTTTAAGTGGATGCCATATTATTTTAGAACTATAAAACATTAGCAAAAAAGTACGATTGTTAATTTTTAACTATAATATTAAAAAATTAAAAAAACTTATATATATAAATGTATGATTTACGTACCACATCATGAATTATTATGCATAATAATTTCTCTTATATATGTAATTATATAATAACCTTGTTGTTAGGTTGTATAAACATATATTAATTAATTTAAATTTTCATTAAGTGTACTATGAATATTAATATTAAGTAATAAAATTTGTGTCACACAATGTCTTGTATGTGAATTCTTTATAATAAGGTATAATTTGATAGGAACTGTAAAATTATTAGTATTATTATAAATTAAAGTCATAATAATCAATTTACAATAATAAAATTATATATTAATTGAATAATGAAAAGAAATAATATATACACATGCTAGCAACATTTATTAAATGTATCTAAAAAGTAATATCAATGCTAAAATAATTCAAAAATCACTATTATTCAATGTGATCTTAATTTAATTTAAAAATTGACCAACAAACAATATACTTAAATGATCTACATTATATTAAATTCTATAGGTCTATTTAAATAAATATTTTTAAAGGTTTAGAAATGGATCCAACGAATACGGTACCAACCATCTTGTATGTTTGTATCACTCACATTGTTAAGGTTCTCTTCATGCAATCATCTAACAAGATAGATAGGATGAACATGGTTAGGATCTATAGGTTTGAATTAATGTATTATTTACTATATATTTTTTATAACAAGATCTTAATATAATAATTTTGATCAATAATTATAAGTAAAATGTTAAAAAAAAAACATAATATTTTATCATGAGCACTATTAAAGAAATCTACTTTTGTAAATGTTTTGTTTTGCACAATTGAGGAGAATGCGTTGTTGCTTTCCCTCATAAGATTATTTAATTGTTTTTGCATCTTCATCATTCAACAATGTGTCCCTATGGTGAAAGCGAGTTTGAGTCATTCTAAGTCAATTGAACAGCCTATAGAGAGTGAACATTTGAATTGATGTAATAGGTAGTTAAATTAAAGCTTCATAAGCTATATTATATACACCAATATTATATATTTATTTTCTTATTTTCATGAAATTATTCTCTTTTAATTTTTTTTTAAATAGTTGGCATCTGTTAAATAATCTTTAAAGAAAATTTAAAGTAATTAAAAATGAGTAAAAAATTAATACTTCAATTTATTTAATTAATATTGTAGATTTTATAAATAATTTTTATTATATTTTTTGTAAAAAATAATATAATGTTATTATTCATAAGGAGGGTTGTGTATACAAGATATTATCAATGATATATTGAGATTTATCATAATTTGAGACAAAACAAAATTTAATATGTGAAATTCACATGATATATATTAATTGGACAATTATTTTGGGAACATTTGCGATTTGTTTCTTCCCAACTTGAAAATATATAAATTTTCTAAAATTTGAGAAGATTTGATACAATATCCAAATTAAGATGATATGTAATATTATCACAGTATCTTTTTTTTTTCGTATAGGTAAAATGATATTTCTGTATTTTAAATTTGTGATTTAAAGTGAAAATTTGAATAGAAGTCTTCCACCAAACTACAAAAATCACGTTGATAATACATTCATCAAAAACAAAAGTTAATTGAAAAGATGTGAATAGAATATGCCTTGAAACTCATGCTACTTTTAAATTTTTATTTTTGTAGCTACAATTATTCTACCTAACATTTCATTTGTTTGGTGTTGATTAAATTTTCTTTTTGATTTTTATATATTTAAATTATTTAATTTTTTTTATTTTTAATCTTTTAAAAAAATTATGTTATAAATAAAATACGTGTATAATAATTTTAAATATAAAAAAGATATATGTTTTGTTTTAAGATAAAAAGAAAAAAAATATTGAAAAGATTAAAAATGAAACTTTTTTAAAAAAAAATATAGGATATTCTATTAAATTAAATCTTAAATTGTAAAGGTTTAAATCATCCTTTTGACTAAAAAAGTATGATTCAACATCTTAGGCACAATTTTACTTTTTATATATTTTTTATCCGTAATATATCAGTAATATCTTAATTAAAAAATATATTAATTTTGATATAATTTATCATTTAATTTAAATATTTTAAAATTAATTTATTAGTTAATAATATTTTCTAAATGTCGCACGTATATATATATATATATATAATAAATTATCTAATTAAATAATAAATTATATTAAATTAATATATATTTTTAAATAAAATATTATTTAAAATAATATCTCAAAAATTTAAATAAAAAAATAAAATTATAATATTATTAAGATAACGAAATCAAAATAATGTTTTCTCTTATCCTCTAAACCTGGAATTATTGGTAGTCATGTCACATTGTTTCTCTTCTATTTTTTTATTTTTTTTTCTTTTGTCCGATCAAGCTGAAATTTCAACAAAATAGAAAAGAAAAAAAAAGGTTCCCCAGGATCCCCACAAGTCACACAGTTACAATGTATACTTTTGAGCTAGATCCTTTTTATCCTTTATCTTCTTTTTTTTTTCTTTTGCTTTTTTTTTTCTTTTAATAATATATATATATATATATATATATATATATATATATATATATATATATTTGCTGTGAAAACACGTAAAGACTCTATATGCGTCCTTTTCTATTTGTTCGGAGTCGTGCATGAGCATGTAAATAATTGATCCTATAAAGTATTGGCATCTCAAATTATTATTGATTTTCGTTTTATGTTATACATGTGTTGTTTAATTTGTAAACCAAGGAATGTAAATATCTATATAGACTTGTCGGTTTCATAGTCAAAAAGGCGATAGCATCTAAATTGTGCGAGTAAACGACAAGCTAACTAGTCATTGTCAGCTTCTCTTAATAATGCAATTTATATAAAGTAAAATTACCAATCTATTATTTACAATAAAAAATAATTAAACTTTTATAATTGGGTTTCAGTATTCAATCTTCTAAGTGAATACAACTTTTCCCTAGAGTATAAATCTAATTAATATTAGATGCAATCTTAACATTAGTCATCTTCTTCGCGTTTAAAATCAACAACAATTTAATAAATAAAATAATCAAAAAATATATATAAATAAATAAAGTGATTCAAGAATGTAAAAAAAATAAATTGAGTAATTAAAAGATGTAGAAAAATAAATAAAATGGTTGAATGATGTAGAAAAGAAAAGTGTATAGAATATGATGATATTTGTGTGGTTAAAATTATTTCTTAATTTTATATTTGTGTAATGTAGATTGTATGGTGAGTACTATAAATAACTTATCTTATATTTAGTTTAATCATCTTATCAAAAACAAATAAATTTTTATATTCTTAGTTTGAATGTGAGTTTGAAGCTTTTTATTTGAGTATTTATATTTCTCTTCAATTTGTGAGTTACCTTTGAAAGATATTATAATGTCTTTTATTTCAGATATAATACAAGTAGTTTGTTTAATTATTTTAGATCCAATATTAATAAATTTAAATTTGTGTATTCTAAATTTTACTTAACAATTCATAACAAACGAATTTATTATTTTTTTAATTAAAATAAAAAAAATAATTAACTTATTCGTATTATCTTAAATTATTTATTATATAATATAATTTTTTTAATCATGCGAAAGACTTTTGAAAATAAATTATAAATTTACATCACCTTTCAAACTTACACCCTTACAAATTCTACCAACCCAGCTGAGACCACTATGCTAGTTTGCTCCATCCTTTTTATATACACATGTTGAAGACTGAGTACTAAAGAGGCCAACCACTCCTATTCCCATATCCAACCAATTCTTCAGTAACACAAATTAAACAACCCAGATTCAGTATTTAATGAATTCTCTCCTAATATGCCAACTCAGTTTAAATAATTTAGAGGTTCCTTTGTTTATATAAAAGGGTGATACATTTAGAATCTTTTCATAATGAGCTCCGAATTCAAAATATTAATATATTAAATGTGTTTACTATATATTTATAAACTTGTGTTAATAATTATCTTATACGTGTCACTTATTTGTTTTTTTTATAAAAATAATAATTTTAATCAATTAATTTGTGATTACTTGAGTACTTAAAAGTTTAATATTCAATTGGATTTGTAAATAATATTCATTTTAAAAATAATAATTTTACAAAACGGATAAAAAATGTGTTTTTCTCTAATTATGAAAAAGAAAAAATTGAATAAAAATATTATGCATTAGATATGATTAGGTTATTATAAACTAATGGAGAAGTTCCAAAAATGCAAAATTTCTTGGGCAGTTTTTGACTTTTCGTTGCTGATCATGTCATTCTTTAGCTTCTATTTTTCACTTGTACTTAATTTATGTTTAAAATTGAAAATATGTTAAGAAATGAAGTTCTTGTTTGTTTATTTTCTATTTTTTTTTTGTTCAAAGAAGCTCATGTTTATTAGTAGTGTTTAGTCTTCGACATATTTTTTGAGAGGTAGCATGATTCATAGGTTGTCCGGAAACCACATCTAATGTTGTTAGAATTGTTCGAAATTCTAGGAAATTTATACTTTTAAATACACTGAGAAAATTAAACTTATTTTTAACAATCTTCTACTAAATTGGTGTACGTGTATCAATCTTTCAAAAGTAAAATAGTTATACATTAGATGTTTAAAATAAGTTGAGATGAATTATATAAATAAAACACTTTGTATCTCAAGATGGAGATATTTAAAAATAAAATAAACTAATATTATTAATAAATATAATAAGATTTAATAAAATATCAAATAAGATTACAATATTATAAATAATAGTGCTCATTATATAAATTTTTTTTTTATTTTTTTACCTTCTATAAATATTTTAATCTTCTTATAATTGAACCTTTTATTTTTAAAACTTTATCCTATAGTCTCTTAATTTAATTTTTATATTTTTTTCCTCTTTGTTGAAGGTAAATTAAGTAAATATAAGATTTTAAATTAAATGTGTAAAAGTTAAAAAGAAAGTGTCTTAAATTATAAAAATAAAAATTAAGATATTAAAGTATAAAAAATATATAAAAATATTAATTCCACTTTGCGTATTTAATTTTCAAGTAATAAAATGAGTATATATATGCCTATCCCGCCACATTCCAACTTTCATTTTCTCATATATATAAATAGAATAATGTTTTTTTTTATCAAATTTAAAGCATACAACAATCAATTAATTATTCTCTTTTTAATAAATAAGGATATAAATATTAACACTCCTTGTTTTATTATTATTAATTTAAAAAATTATAAAATATATCATTAATAAATTTTAATGGCATAAAATAAATATATTAAAAATAAAAAAGATAATACATAGACAGTAAAAATAATAAAATAATTACGCCCATAAATAATTGCATAAATATTTCGTCATCTCGTATACAATGACCTTTAATCGACAGCTGACACAGTAACTCTGCAACTTTGATTGCATACATATATGCTCTTTCTAAAATATTCCACTAGAAAAGTCCTTAATTAAGCCTTTGCCTCAAAATTCCCAGCCCTGATTCCATCGTTTATATAAGAAATTTAGTACCATATTCTCGTAAGGTACATCCCTTTTGAGAATATTCATTTTCCCGGAAAATTTTTCATTCCAATTCAAACTTGTTTACATGATCATTACCTTAATTCAACTCTAATCTTCTTAATTTCCAGGAAACCAAATTGAAAAAAGATAAAAAAAAAATGGAGATTCACCAAGAAAATACTCGGAATGGTTCGTTTCCCGAGACAGAGACCACATCAAGTAGTATAGGAGGAGTTGGGTACAGTGGTCCATTAAGCGGACCATTGGTTTCAAACAACAAAAGGAATAGCAGCAAAAAAAGCGCTAGATTCAAAGACGATTATGTTGAAATCACACTTGATGTTCGTGATGATCATTCTGTTTTGGTTCAGAATATCAAAGGGGGTGACTCTGAAACGGCATTCCTTGCTAATCAACCTGAGAAAAAGCATTCTTCTTTGGGTTCTCAGGTTTCATTTCGACTCAAACAAGTTTCTCATGAATTGCAACGAATTACTTCAAAGAAAGTTCATAAACTTGATAGGACCAAGACTGGTGCTGCTAGAGCTTTAGGAGGATTGAAGTTTATGACCAAAAATGTGGATACTAATGAAGGTTGGTCTGAGATTGAAAAGCGCTTTGATGAATTAGTTATCG
This sequence comes from Hippophae gyantsensis, assembly GCA_030763125.1. Classification (NCBI taxonomy): domain Eukaryota; kingdom Viridiplantae; phylum Streptophyta; class Magnoliopsida; order Rosales; family Elaeagnaceae; genus Hippophae; species Hippophae gyantsensis. The sequence continues at coordinate 12,217,564 of CM061037.1, read as the reverse complement.
ATGCAAAACTTCCCAAATCGCGTTTTGGTCTATGTATAGGTAATTTTATATTGAGAGAATTATTTAATGGGTATTTTTCTTCATTTTTTGTTTTGATTAAAATTGGAAATGTTATTAGGTATGGATCAATCAAACGAGTTTGCAAATGGATTATTTGATGCATTGGCTAGAAGGAATGGGGTAACATCCATTTCTATTACCAAATCTGAGTTACGCGAATTTTGGGAGCATATTACAGATCAGAGCTTTGATGCAAGGCTGCAAATCTTCTTTGACATGTGAGATTTTCCATTCTCTAATAACCTTTGTAAAACTAAATAAATTTATTTATTTAGTTTTATTTTTAACTTCTTTATTAAAAAATTATCATTTTTTAACCATTTAAACGTATAAATAAATTTTATCATATAATTAAAATCGTATATTATCAATTCTATCACTTTCTTTCTATTTGTTGGGTAAATAATAGAAAAAAATATTTACAATGTCTCATAAATTTATAAAAAAAATAATACTAGTTATGTGTAACTTTTATATTTTTACTATAAAGAAAAAACGTTAACTTAAAAAATAAATATTATTTAAATTGAATTCTAATTAATTAGATTGGTTTAATGTTAAATTTTTATTAATTGAATTTATTCAATATTATTAAAATCTTATTTTTTATTTTTAAAAAAATTTAAGGAGAAATTTCTTAAAATTAAGATGGTTAAATACTTGATGATGGTTGAGAAGAATTCTTCCTTCTTTTTGAGTTTGAGTGAGGTAGTTGCAATTATTGAGCTACCTAGTAATTATTTTTCAGTAAGTTATAGTGTATAAAACTGAATTGCAAATAATTAAGGTGAGGAGGGGATAGCAATTGAAAATTTTAGTTAACATGGTGATATAGAAAAAAATTAATTATTGATATTGTAATATAAATGATATGTTAATCTAAGTAAATAAATACAAATATTTCCTTATTAAAACATCAACTTATTCCATACTTTGTTTAATAATTTATCAATTTGGATAAACACATCAAAATATTTTGAAAATTCCTGCCTAACGTATAAAGTAGTTATTTATATGCGGAAATGGTGCTATAAAAAGTCAAAGGGGTATAATGTTGTAACCTATTTTACACGTGAAGCCAGTTGTGATAATTAAGTTCTTGTTGATGCTTAAAACTTTTTCGGTGCATAGTTTGGTGCTTGTCCTAGTGACAGTTTCCACGCCAAAATTATTAGGAAATACGCAAAACAAATATTCAAACTTATAAACATAAAAATAATATTTTTTAACACTCATTCATATTCCTTTTAATTAAAAAAAAGAAGATATTATTTATATTAATATGAATTTTATAAATCCTATTTTAAATTCATTTGATGCTTTTTCATGTTAAAAGTTTCTGCTTTATAATAACATTTTATTTATTTATATTAATAACGTTAAAGAATAATCAATCATTTTTATATTTATTATAAAAGTTAAGAGTGTTTAAAATTGAACCATCCGATTCAACTCATACAATTCAAGTTATCATTGTGTTAATTCTCAATTTCAATCCAAGTTATCATTGTGTTAAATTATAAAATTGATTCATAATGGATTGAATCTGTTTTTAATACTAAATTAATTTTTTATTGAAACTTATCCAGATAATACTTATATTATATTATTTTTTTATTTTTAACATAATAATTTTATTAAGTAAAAAAATTAAAAATAAATAAATAAATAATAATAATAATAGTTTTATAAGTTTGGTCCTCCTACTTTTTCAATTAATCCCTAACCCTATTTAATATATTTCCAATTTCATATAAACATAATATAAGTTATAAGTTATGTTATTATTTATTGAATGAAATATTTATTGTTTATATTATAATTTATGTTTAAATTGATATAAAATTAAATAATAAATAAGTTTGTTATTTTTTTTTGTTATTTAAATTTAGAATTAAACAATAAATATTTTTTATTATTTATTTTTGTTTTGAAAAAATCAAAATTATTTTAGATCTTAATTTTAATCAATTATTAAAACATAAAATTTAATGCAATAGTTGTTCAGTTATTCAAAACAAATATTTTTAATTTTTTTTAACAATTATAAAAAAAGGGAAAACACACATAAAAATTATATACTCAATCCAATTTAATCTAAAAAATTTGATTTGAATTGATTTTATAAATTTTATTAAATAAAATAAGTGAATTTTTATTTTTTAAAAATCAATTTTATTCATTCAATAGATATTTTAAGTAAAATCCGAATTAATCATGCTATGCACACCTAGTAAAAACAATAACGTTAGACGAGAGATAATTCTTAATTGTATGTCTTTTCTTTTCCCATATTCCATGCATATGCTTTCATGTCTTACGTCATTCACACACGCATATGCTTCCATGTCTTACGTCATTCACACACATACATCAATGTCACGTTAATGAAGAGAGAATCCAAAATACAATCAATAAATATCTAATGCATAAGTCTATGTATTTACATCCCAAGAAAAAAGTCTATGTATTTACATCCCAAGAAAAAAGTCTATGTATTTACATATGGTCGGCTTATATAAACTTTTTCATAATTTTTGGGTTTATATATTTTTTAAGTATAAACAATATTTAGAATGGGATTTGCAATATAAAGTAACTGAGCCTTTCCATTACTTATACTACTTTTTGGGTCATTTGGACTGAAGAGCGGAGAGTTTATTGGTAAAGAAACAAGTGTGTATTAGCTTCTATTTTTCCTGTAAAATTGAAATAATATATTATATTTTATTTTTAAAATAAATAAATACGCATTTATAAAAATATTATTTGACAAAATGTATAAAAATATTATGAAAAAAAGAAGATAAGTTTGAAAATGTTAGAAGAGGTATAATTTCAAGTGAAATAGCTAAATCGAATAGTCTTGGTTTTGCAATTTTAAAAATAGAGTAGTTATATATATACAAAAATTAGGATTTAGCTCATCAATGTATCTAATTTTTATTGATCGTGATAAATGAGATCTACTATTAAATTAAATGAGACCTATAATAATTAATAAAATATTTAGTTTATTTTTAAGTAACAATTTTCAATCAAGTTCCTGCCGAATGAAATTGAAATTGCAGGGTGGACAAAAATGCAGATGGCCGAATCACACAAGAAGAGGTCGAAGAGGTGAGTTTTTCTAAAAGTTTAAATATATATTTGAAAGGGAATTAATTGTCAAGTAGTTGTGGGTTGTTTTTGGTTTATTGGAAGATTTTGATTTTAATAGTAAGGTTTGACTTGATTGATATATATTATACAGATTATAACTTTAAGTGCTGGAGCTAATAGATTATCAAATATTCAAGAACATGCTAAAGAGTATGCAGCACTTATCATGGAAGAGCTGGACCCAGACAACCTTGGAAACATTGAGGTCTCCAACTACTTCTTGTCTTTCTTTTTCCTTCTCTAATTAAGAATTGTTATTCATTTAGCTATTCATTTTGAACCCAAATTAACTGTTTATTTAGTATCGTCTTTATTGACCACATATATGCCCTTAATTTTTAATGAGTTACAATCATGTCATTAACATTATATAATGTGTTTATAAATATTCCAAATTGCATAATGTGTTAGAAAACTGAACCAGCGCAGTTCTAATATGACACTTTGCAAATTCGTCAAGAAACGTTTGAAATTTTTAATCTTATAATGTTTGGTAGACACATTTGTCCAAAAAAATGTCATGCATGTGACATGCACCTAGAGCTTTATCATTAAACATTTTAATATCATTAATATAGAACTTCTTGTAACAACCTTTATAAGTTGCAGTAGAAAACGTAATTATGCCTTTAGTATTATTCACGGGTATTTTTAAAAATAGTTTTATGAAATGTTTCATAAATTTATATGTTTTATTAAATTTAAAAGTAACAAATCATACAAATTAATCGTGCTATTCTAGTGTTTTATTTGTTGACTTGTGACAAAATAACATAACTTTTTCACGATCGGCCTATTTTTTTTAAAATAGAACATATGAATATATTTTTTAACCATATAAACGATTAGTGATCAATCCTGATGGGAATATATTTTTCTTTATAATTAATATATTCAGTATTAATAGGAGTGCATCTCTACTAGAGTTATATAATAATTATTTACTCTCATTTCATAATAGATATATTTTTTTTCTTTCCAAATTTCACAGTATGCTAGACTGTAGTCTTTCAAAAGTTCAGTCATTGGAAACCAACTGCATGCATGTTCTTAAAAATTATTCATCTTATAAAAAGTGAAAAACTATTTTACATGATTATATTTTATATTTACTCATGAAAATGCAATTTATATGTAATTCTATGCCAAACTTGGTATCATATGCAGCACCGCATAAATTGATGTAACTGGAGGGCCATGATTAATATTTAGGCCTAGCAAAGCCCCAACCCCTAACTTTATTATCCCCAATTCCATCCTAACAAACATGAGATTCATTTCAGCTGTATAACTTGGAAATGCTACTTCTTCAAGGCCCATCGCAATCAGCAAACCAAGCATCAGACAGTAAAGTTATGAGCAAACTACTAAGCCAGAAGCTAGTCCCAACAAAAGAGTACAACCCTATAAAGCGTTGTTGGAACAGTCTAACTTACTTCGTAGGAGACCATTGGAGAAGAATTTGGGTGATGGTTCTATGGCTTTCAATTTGTGCTGGGCTTTTCACTTGGAAATTCATACAGTACAAGAATAGGGCTGTCTTCGATGTTATGGGCTATTGTGTTTGTGCAGCTAAGGGTGCAGCTGAGATTTTGAAGTTTAATATGGCTTTGATTCTTTTGCCTGTTTGTAGAAATACCATTACTTGGCTTAGGAGTAGAACCAAGTTGGGCACTGTGGTTCCTTTTGATGACAATATCAATTTTCACAAGGTATGTATCATAGTTGAACTCGTTTCAGTACTATAAATATCAATTTTCTCAAAACTTGAGTTTGATGACCATTTTTGGTTCTCTTTATAAAGTCAGTTTTTCATTACGTAAAGCATTTGGGTTTATAGTTTTGGTCTTCATCTTTTTATATGGTTATGTTTTATCTAGTATAAAGCTATTACTATTAGAATCCCTTTTAGTTCTTTGCATGCAATTTTTATCAGCTTCGTGTGAACATTTTGTTAATGGTATATGGCTGTAACTGAAACGTAAAATGTTTGACAAAAAAAAAACTGATACATAGAAAGAAAGTAGAATTGGGACTTGGTGTTGTTACTTAATTTTTTATTTTTCTTGACTAATGTAATAGGTGATTGCTTTTGGAATTGCAATTGGAGTTGGCACACATGCTCTTGCACATTTAACATGCGATTTCCCAAGGCTATTGCATGCCACAGATGAGGAATATGAGCCAATGAAACAATTTTTTGGTGATAAACGCCCTAGTAACTACTGGTGGTTTGTGAAGGGTACTGAGGGATGGACTGGAATAGTAATGGTGGTACTAATGGCCATTGCTTTTACTTTAGCACAACCCTGGTTTCGTCACAATCGGCTAAAACTCCCTAAAACTCTGAAAAGGCTCTCTGGGTTCAATGCCTTTTGGTACTCCCACCACTTGTTTGTCATTGTCTATGTGTTGTTTATCATCCATGGTTACTTTCTTTACCTCACAAAGAAGTGGTACAAAAGGACTGTAAGTTCTTAAGTACTTAAACTGGCAAAATAAGTTGGCACTTTTTTTTAAATATAAATTGATGCTAACTTTGATTGTGTTGCACTTATACAGACTTGGATGTATTTGGCTGTTCCAGTTTTATTGTATGCTTGTGAGCGCTTGATTCGTGCATTTAGGTCTGGTTATAAATCAGTTAGGATTTTGAAGGTACCTATAATAAGTAAAATTTATTTTGATTCTTATTTCCTGTAACATTTGTTTTGTAAAACGCATACATTTTTAAACTAATAGGTAATTTTCATCTTTCTTAAAATTAAGGTTGCAGTATATCCTGGAAATGTTCTTGCACTGCATATGTCAAAACCACAAGGATTCAAATACAGTAGTGGGCAATATATCTATGTAAATTGTCCAGTTATATCCCCATTCCAATGGTAAGTAAACAGTAATCTCAAAAGGTTTTCTTGTTCATTGTTGTGTTTATTTATAATGCTGATGATAAATATGTATCACAGGCATCCCTTTTCGATTACTTCGGCTCCTGGTGATGATTATGTGAGTGTCCACATTCGCACAGCAGGTGACTGGACATCACAGCTCAAGGACATTTTTGAGAAGGTACTTTCATTTCACAGATCAAAATTACATTCTTCCTCATTTGCTGACACTTATCACTGATGTAGCTATGATAGTTTACACAATGCAGAAAGCCTTCTTCATTGTTCAGCCAAGATCTGAAATTGTCTGTGGTTTTAAATCCTGAACGTGGCCAAACTAATCTATATACATCTTTGGTCCTAAATATGAGTTTTAGGCGATTTAATAAAATATGTCACAAATCACACGCATAACTCATGTACCACATGCACATGTACATTATGTACAACATTACTTATGTCATGACTATACACAGTTCATGAACGTACATTGCCAAAACAATGGTTTTAGGATATTTTCACTCAAACTCTAAAAACCCACAATATCGGGGTCTTGAAACATTTTATATCATGTCAGTATTAACATTAATTGGGTCGATATCATCAGTTTAGGATAACAAGCACTGTCCTTCTGCTTTGAACTAGTTAAACAGCTTGTTTTTTTTAATTACCTGAGCTTTATGCTTGTTAATCTTGTGATATAACTCTAGGTATGTCAACCTCCTTCTTGTAATCAAAGTGGCCTTCTAAGAGCTGACATTGGACTAGACAGTAACAAACTACCAAGGTAGCCTTTTGATTTTCAAAATTAAGCAATCTTTTGATTATTAGTATTCCAAAATTTCATAACTCCTAACCCAATTCTTCGATCAACAAAAACTAGGATGCCAAGACTCCAAATTGATGGACCTTATGGTGCGCCATCGCAGGACTATAGACAATATGAAGTCCTCCTCCTTGTTGGCCTTGGCATCGGAGCAACACCTTTAATCAGTATTCTCAAAGATGTGCTTAATAACATTAAGCAACAAAAAGATTTAGAAGATGGAATTGTGGATAATGGTGTGAAGAACAACAAGAAAAAGCCTTTCGCCACAAAACGAGCGTATTTCTATTGGGTGACTAGAGAGCAGGGTTCCTTTGAGTGGTTCAGAGGAGTGATGAATGAAATTGCTGAATATGATACACATGGAGTTATTGAGCTTCATAATTATTGCACTAGTGTTTATGAAGAGGGTGATGCTCGATCAGCCTTAATCACAATGCTTCAATCTTTGAATCATGCCAAGAACGGTGTTGATGTAGTATCAGGAACCAGAGTAAAAACACATTTTGCTAGACCAAATTGGCGTAATGTTTTCAAGCAAGTTGCTATCAAGCACACTGATCAGCAAGTTGGTAAGTACTAAGTACTGCTATTCCTAGCTATATATATATAGCAATATATGCATATTTGTTCTTGTTTTTGAAATAGTTATTTATTTTTTTCTTTTTTCTGATTTTGTTTTTGCAGGTGTGTTTTATTGTGGTGCACATTCATTAATAGGGGATCTGAGGAGGCTATCTCGACACTTTTCCCGGAAAACTTCCACCAAGTTTGATTTCCATAAAGAAAACTTCTAGTGCTCCGCCCTGTTTATTATTATTATTGAATTTTTTTTTTTTTTGGAATGTAATAATATAAGGTGACGTCTCCATAAAAAGAGTAAGTATATGCTAAGGTGGTGAAAAATGTTCAGAATAATGACCGTCTATTATTTATTTTGTGTTTTGTTTACAATTGGAGTATAAATATTATGACATTGATCTTATATGATGATTAGCTCATAAAACTTGGGTTGCGAAAATGAAAAGAAGATAAATAAATGAAATCAATTAGATTATATTGTAATTTTATAATCATATACAGAAACTTAGAAGTAGTGATACATGTTTAACAGTGGAGTTTTACTTGTAATCAACTTTTCAAACACTAAAATCAATCGGTAAGTGTAATTGATACTATTAGAAATGAAAGGAAATAATATAACTACTGTATCATATGAAGAGTCTTTGAAGAATTGTGTGAAATTATTTATATAATTTTTTTTAATATTTTCTTTTTCAAGACACTTATAATTCACAGTGAAAATACGTTTAGTGCATGAAAGACTGAATGTGAAAGTTTAAGCATCTCTTAAAAAGGTAGCAAGGTTTGAAGGGGGGAGTAAACCTCTTAAATAATTATATATATTAATACAATTATTAAATGTATATATAAAGGCCTTTTACGTCAACTCATTAAAAAATATATTAGTCCTTTCACGTTCTAATAGGAAAAGAAATGAAACAGTCCATTGAAGTTCCAATCGGGAAAACACATGGGCACAAGAGAGAGGGTTAAACGTTAGCAACCTTTGGAAGAAAGTGATGTTATCAATTATTATTTTTATTAATATGAAAATGTCACTTATTATATTTTAACAATTAATTAATATTTTATAGAATATTTTGTTAGAAATACTTAATGATTGTATTCTATTCTGTGATTAAATGAATATACATGGTGCCTTTATATAGGCATAAACAGCATGAAGAGCAGCTTCACCCCAAAATGGGGCAAGAACTTTGGCAGAGAGAAGAAGAGCACGAACAGTGTCAAGAATATGACGAAGTTTTTTTTCGGCTCGACCATTTTGTTGAGAGGTTCCTGGACAAGTTAGATGATGTACAGTGCCATAGGAGTGTAACAGAGTTTGAAAAGCATTTTGAGTATATTCGAGAGCATTATCAGATCGAAAAGTTTTGATATGTTTGGAGAATTGTGTTTCAACCATTTTTGCAAAGTTACTATATATTGATAAGATTTCAGAACGAGATTTCATTGGAAAGATCCAACTATAACGAGAATAATCATCAATAAAAACAACAAAATATCGAGATCCACCAATACTAGTAACAGGAGAAGGTCCCCAAATATCAGAATGAATTAACTCAAAAATACTATTAGAGATAGATTTACTATTATTGAAAGGTAAAGCTGGCTGTTTTCCTAACTGACATGAAGTACAATCAAAATTATCTTTGGACACAGAACCCAATAGACCTTTAGAAGCTAACTGTTGTATATGCATAAAAAATTTCGGAACAATATGCACGGCGGCGGCGGTGATTGTAGTTGTTTGTATGGTGCGGAACTCCTTAACAACGGTCACTGTAATTCCGGAACCTAAGGATAACGGCTGAAAGACGTCGAAGGTTAAACGGTGAATGATTGCAGCGACTATTGTGACAGCGGAAGCTATAAGGATTGAATAACACCAAAAAAGAAAACACTGCTAGAAAGAAAAGAATAGTGGCTCTGATACCATGTTAGAAATACTTAATGATTGTATTCTATTCTGTGATTAAATGAATATACATGGTGCCTTTATATAGGAATTACAAGTAAACTAGATATGTCTAAAGTAATTAAATATAGATATCCCTAAAGTAAATAGATATACAATAACAGATATTAATATATTATTAGATATACATTAACATATTTAAATGCATGATGTAGTAAATAGATAGATTAATTTAACTAATGTTTATATTAAACCTATCAATAAAAATGTTTATTAATTAAGTTACGATAATAATTTTCTTTTAAAAATATAAACTCATTCATTTATAATATTTATAAGATATTATTAGAAGATTAACTTCTATTATTTTATAACCTAATATCATAATAATGGTTATTTATTTATTGATTAATGTAAGAGATGAAAAGGTGAAAGAAAAATGAATTAGGGTGATGATCAGGGCAAACGTATGTCCTTCATCGGACTTGAAATTGAAAGAAAATAATAGCTTTTTGGTTTTTGTTATAATACCAAACTCCAAGAACTTGAAAATATGGCAAAGTTTATTATGCATATTGGATATAAAATAAGTACATAAATTAATCAAAAACAATTATGTGAAATAAACCGTAATAACTTGTATGTTAATTTTTTTAATAATTTAAATTTATAACTTAAAATAAAATAATGATAAGTATTTTCATCCTATCACTAAGTGAAATATGCTTTAAGGCTTGAAAAATTACTTTATAAAAGTTAATATCATATGTTTTATAGTTAATGGGATGCTTGTAAGTTGTGAAAGGGATAGTCGTGTTCATTGGTCATGTTAGTAAAGTTATACCACTACACTAATCTAGACTCCCTTTATTCTAAAGTTCTTCCCCACTTCCATACCAATATACCACTAACTTACCTTAAAATTTGAAATGAAAAAAAAAAGAATAAAGATGTTTATAGTTTATAATTTAAAATAAATTTACAAAAATATCATAAAATTATTGTATTTATTTTGTTTATATCATTGAATTATTTTTCGTCTAATTTATACTATCAAATTATTATATTTATTCCATTTATATTATTTTATTAGTTTTCGTGTAACAATTTCAACCATAAAATAATTAAGTGTTAAATTTTAAATAAATAATTAAATGATATATTTGAAATAAATCACTTAAGTATCTAACTTATTACATAACGTTGTTAGACAAATACTAAGATAATGGTATAAATAAAATACATATAATAATTGGGTAATATAAATAAAATAAAATATAATTCAATAATATAAATGAAATAAATATAATAATTTAATGATATTTTTATAAATTTATTCAATAATTTATTATTGATGAATATGCTTTATAAGAAACCCTTTCTTAAGCAAATAATATTCTTTTATGCATATTCTCCCTTTACACCGTGTGAAGATGTTAAATGAATTATTAATTACAATTCATATTAACTTAAATAAGTAACTCATTAACTTATTTAACAATTTTTTTTGCTAATCATAATTTATTTGGTTAAATATTATTTTTGGATGAATTTTTTTAAATATTTTTTTCTCAAACATTTTTTTTACTAAACAACCGAATCTGTTTTGATTTGTATTTTTTTGGGAAATTATGAATGAATTGAATGAAATTTTTGAGTTTAAATGTTTAAAACAAAATCTTTTTTTTTTTTGAAAAAAAAATGTTTTTCTTTGTTGCATAAAAAGATTTTAATAAAAAATCTAATTATAATAATAAATAAATTAAATGAATAATACAATTTAATTCATATAAAAATGATTTTAATTCAACTTAATTTATTTAAAAATTATCAAATAAATTAATCTGAGATACAATTCATTTAATATGAAATGGATTAAGTAAACTAAACTAAACCAACTCAACTCGTTTTATAAGTTACATCTAAAATTCTAACTTCCGAAATCAATTTTACTCCTAAACTCCTCGAAATCAATTTAGTAAGTTTTTTTATTTAATCATTTTATTTACGCATTTATAAATAAGGTTTGAACCAAAATCAGGGATGTCTTGTCTTTTAGGCCGGCAGATGATGTAACTATCTTAGACCCCTCCTGAAGGCCCCAATTAATGTTTCAAAATATATTAAAATTTAAAAATATATTTAATTGAATATTATTTTACATATTATTAATTAATTAAAAAAATGTTACATGCAACTCACCTCTTACATTTTTTATGTAAGAAAAAATAAAATCTATATTAAGAACTATTTAAAACTTTAAGTAATATATTTCATGTAATAGTGTTTTTTACCTATAGTTATTTCTAAATATTGTCTTTTTTTCCTTAATTAATTTATTGAGATTATATATATATAACTCATATATAGTTAAAACTGACTTTTTAACTTTTAAATTTTATTTTATGTACATGTTTTCTTAGTTAGAAATAAACACTCGCATAATTATAAACTTTTCGTTTTACTTCAAATATTTTCCAAATAATATATTAATATATTTTCAAAGCTCATTTCTCCCTTCAAAAACAAATTGTAATTTTATTTAACAAAATTTGTTCATCCTATTTCTTACAAACAAATTTCAATTGAATATATTTATTTATTATTTTTTTTATTTTTTTTTTTACATTTTAATTTATTATTAGTATTTGAAAAAACTTCTCTTTAGTTATCTAATTTTTATTTTTTCTTTTATAATATCAATCTTTATCTAATACCATAAATTTTATCATTTTATATTTTTCTAATTTTATTTATTGAGTGTATAAATATATATTTAACAATTTAGTGTATATATATTTTTGTTATGACTTAATTTTTTTATGCTTAATTAAAAGTGTAAGTTGTTATTTGTATATGTTTAAATAAATTGTTAAAAATAAAAATAAAGATTTCTATTAATAAATATATATATGTTATGGGCTTTAATCATATCTAATTTACTTAAATTTCTTATATAAATGCACAATGTATATTCCTTAAGAGACATAATATAATACAATCATTTAATATTTTTTAATTGATAATAATATCTTCTCTTATTTTACTCATGTGTATTATTTATTAAAAAAATTATATATTGATTAATATAATGATTTTTTTCTAAGTTTTTGCATTATCATATCTGTTAACATATATACATTAACACATAATTATAAGTAATTTCTTAAAATATTAAAAATAATTATTATTAAATTTTATTTTAATTAAATTATAATATTTTTTAAATATTCTTTAAGATAATTATCAATATTTTAAAAATTAATTAATTGATAAAAAATAATTATCAATTTTTTAAATATTAATAATTTATTATTTAATTGATAAAAAATAAGAATCTTAACTAAGAGATTAAAAGCAATGATAATCATTTTTTAAAATGTATAAATAATTTTATTTAAAAATTATAATACCTTATTTAGATTTTTATATATAGTATTGATAAGATATAAGATATATGTATATTATAAGTGAATTGTAATATAATTTTTTAATATTTTTTTATTTAATGACAAATAAATAAAGATTTTGAGTCAATTTGTAATCGTTCATAGTAAAAACTCTTTTACTAAAAGCTACGGGCGTAGTGAAAATAAAAATGACAAAACATTGTTAATTAAAGTTTTAAAACTGTTTTCAATACATTTTTTTTTCTAATAAGTTATAAAAACACAAGTACGGGAATTAAAAACTCAATATTTTTTTCAATTAAAATAAAATATAACAGACAAGATGTCAATATTTTAAAGTATAAAAACATTTTTATTCAAAGTTATTATAATTAAGGTTTGAAGAGTTGATAACGGGTTTAAAGAGAATGTTAAAAAGAATATAAAATTTAAATTCTTTATTATTGATACTAGAGATATATATATAGAGTAACAAGTTATTATATTCCTAGCATGTATGAAAGGATTCTAGATAAGAGGCCAGATAACATTCATGAGGTTTATAAATATGATTCGTGTTTAAAAGCATTATTTTAGTATTCTATCAATATTCACTCATAACCTATAAAATATAATTACATTATTATAATAATTTTTATTTTTGTGACAATAAAAATACTTAAAATATTTATTTTATTTCTAGTATTAATAATATATTAATATTAAAAATAAACATTTTAATTATAGATTCAAATATTTATATTATCAATTTGATTTTTTCTTCATAAATTTTAAAAATGGAGACAATTTTAGGTAGTATTTGATTATGTAGTAGAATTTTTAAGACATGTATAATTATATTAATATATGTCTTCACTTGTACCCAATATATATTATATTTATTTAATTAATTTATACATTTATTTAAACAGTTTTGATTTTAAGTATTATTTATTAACTTGTCTTAACCCATTATTTATAAATTTTAATAATTTTTGGACAATTTTGAATACGGATTTAAACTTTAGTTAGAAAACATTTATATCAAAATTATCTTTATTTATTTGTGTGTAGTTACCATTCAATAAATTTATCATTAATAAATGTTACAATGATTATTGTATCATACAAGTAAAATTTCCGTATAATACCTATAAATTACTAAAATGTACATCAATTGCATGTATAAATACCAACTCAACAAACCACCAAATTTCTAAGACCCCACTTGATCTTTCCTTCCCATAGTAATTTCGAAGCAACTTTTTTTTATCGGATGATTTGAAGATTGAATATGTGTAGTAAATTCGATCAACTTGTATAAATTTTTAATCTTTAATTAAATTTTATTAAAATATAAAAAAGTAGAATATGTGATATGTAAGTTGCAGTATTAATATTGGAAAGAAAAGTAGATTTAAATGTATTTCAATTATATAATTATTTTGTTGAGTCCAATACGTTACATAGTTAACAAAAATAATTTAATTAATTCAATTAACATATTATTATTGAAATTATAAGTTATATATAAAGAAAAATATATTTATTAAATATATATTTAATTATTTCAAGGTAAGACAAATAAAACAGTTTGGAAAGGAAAAAAAAAATCATATGTATTAAAAAAATTAGAATTTTTTTTCGATGATACAAAGTAAAAACACTTTGATATGATAATGTCATAATGTAAATATAATATAGTTTTATTTGGTGTCAAACGATTATAATATTACTAACATTTATAAAAAAAATTCACTAATCTCATTTATGTATTCTTATGTTCTATTTTAATAAAAAATCATAATTTAAATTTATTTAACTATTTTTTAAAATTTATGACACTAATTAAACTAAACCCAAAATTAAAAAAGTTAAACCGTTTATTTTCAAAGATAATGATTGATTTGTAAATTTGTGATATATAAGTTGTGTATTGATATTAAATAGTATGGGGTGATATTAAGTATTTTACTAGAGTTCTCTCTTTGTAAAAAGGGACCTCACTTCATTGTGAAGCATTTCCATTTAATTACACGCTCTTTGGACTTTGGTTTCTGTCTGCCTCAGACTCCTAATGGCAACAGCTGAAACTAAAACAGAACCTAAAGAAGTTGAAGAAAATTCAGCATCTCTCAAATACAAGGTACAAAGCATGGTTGTTTTTAACCGCATGCATGTCTCGTCTTTTTCTAATTGTTTTCATTTCTGAACGTGTTTCTTACATATCTGTCTGTGTTTTCAGATATGGGTTTTGAAAGTCTCCATCCATTGTGAAGGTTGCAAAAGAAAAGTCAAAAAAATCTTGCAGAACATTGACGGTAGTCCTTAAAGCCCAAATCCCTCGTACTATTTTCATTAAAGTTTGTTTTAATCTGGCTATTAATTATCTCAATCATCCATCTATTAACTGATTTTGTCATCTGGGTTTTGTAGTTACTGCTATTTTTAGTTATATTTTATTATTTTGTATCAAAGGGCAAAACTTTTGAGCTTTTGAAATTTCCTGTTTTTCTCATTTTCTATTCTGGGTCGTCATTAATTTGTTAAAAATTCCACTACTTGTTGAACAAAAGTTAATAATTTTAACTGGTTTTCAGGAGTTTACAAAACAGACATAGACTTGAGGCAACAGAGAGTGACAGTAATTGGAAACATAGACTCTGAGACTTTAATAAGGAAACTAGTGAAGAAAGGCAAACATGCAGAGCTATGGCCTAAAAAGTCTAATTCGAAAAATAAAAAAAAATCTAAAATTAAGAAAAAAGAGAAACAAAGCGAACCAGAAGAAAGTTCTGAAGAAAGCAGCCATGAAGAAGAAAAGGAAAAACAGAGTAGTCTTAAAGAAACTGAGGGAGTCGAAGTACAAATCCAAGAACCTGGTAAGAACAAGGAAGGAAAGAAAACTGTCACTTTCCCATCCGGTAGCCAGTTACCTGGGGCTGAGATAAATGAAAGCGGAGCTGAGAATGGTGGTGGAAATGCCTCAGGTAGTGGAAGTGGTGGTAAAAGGAAGAAAAAGAAGAAAAAAGGGAAAAACGATAACAACAATGCTAATGTTAATGAGGGTGCACATCCTAGTGATGTGCAGCCAAGCAGTGGATCGCAACAACCACCTATTAAGCACCATGGTCAAGTTCATTCTGCACATATGCCTCGTATGGTTCTGGCTCCAGGGAATCAAAATCCTCCATGTCATTATGTGTATCAATACCCTCATGATGACTACTACCCGCCCCCAGTTTATGGGATGAGCTACAATACGGCGTACCCTACTAATAGATACAGTGCATCCTACTACTCTGCGTCACCACCAACGTATTCTAATTCTCATGTTTATGATTACGAAATCGAAGTTGAACCTTCAGGCTATGATGGAAAGTCTTATTCATTAAGGCCGTCGGATTCCTTGGAGCTGTTTAGTGATGAAAATCCAAATTGGTGCTCAGTGATGTAATAGTACTAGTGGTCGGATTTGGGGGCAAATGACCACCCAGTCCTTTGGATTAACGAAGCTTTATACTGCTTTTATAAATTCATGGAAAGTTTTGTGATCTACGTTGATACTAGATAGTGAAATAGCTTAAATTAGAGGGAAAAGTATGTCACTTTAATTTATCGTTGTTCTTTTTCCCTTTTTTTTTACTATCAATATTACTCCTAATAATTTAGGCGAAGGTAAATTTTAAAGTAACCACTTGATGAAGTGTTCTGTTTTTTAGAAGGGTAGTACTATTTTTTATTTTGAAAAAAAAATATTAATCACAATTTAATAAATTATAATATTATTAATAAATATAGTTAAATTTATATATATATGATATATTTTTTTAATTTTTTAAAAATATAAAAAAAATCTTATTAATTTTTTTTTTATAGTTTTGATGTCCAAAAATAAGTTCTATATCATTAGATAAGAATACGAAAATGAATAAAGAAACAAAGAATATCACTATTATATAAACAAATAATTTAAGAATAAATATTACACAATTTTATATATTTTAGGGAAAAAAAGAATAGATTTATATATATATATATATATATATTGTATATTCCTTTATTTTTTTGTATATTTTGTTTTGTTTTGTTTTTTTACGTAAAAGTTCACGATTTTTGCATATTGGCTTATCATGTCAAAATTACTGATTGTTACTTTTTTCTTTCAAAGTGATGATAAGCTATAAACAAGTTTGCACTTTCACATGCCTTGGGAGAAAAGATTGAAGCTAGTCGTTCCAAGTTTTTATATATGCTTTTGTTTCTTTTGTAATTCATTTTTTTAATGAATCATTTGTGTGTTTTCTCTTGGTTGTATATAGAAGATTTCAAGTGAGAGATTGTTATTTATAAAAATGTTAATGATATGAAATTAATTATAATTGACAAATATAATTTTAAATAATTTTTTCTTATTTAAAATAAAATATTAATTTAATTATATGATATAATTTTTTCGTACATATATTTTTATTTTTAATTATTCAAGAAAAAGAATATATTTTATTCGTCATATGTTTTTTCACATAACTTAAACATATCTTTTTAAAAAAATTAAAAATAAAATCATATAAATAAGTGTATTATATATAATTTAGAACGTAAAATATTTAGAAAAATTAGTTGAATTTAAGTGTTTTATGTTTTTATTTCATTTTTTAACTTTAATAAGTTATAATAAAAAAAATTAAATAAAAACATAAAAAATAATAATTTATATATTTTGTTATATTTTAATAATAATATAACTAAATTATTAAATATATATATATATGATATAAATATTTTTTTAAAAATAAACATGAGATCACTCTAAAAAAATTAGCCAATCAACTGAATGGCGTGTTACATTATAAAATTTTTAAAATTAAAATCTTGAGTAATTAATGTAATTATTTTAAAAAATATGTAATTTTATATCACTTATGTTGTCACTTTCAAGTTACACGTATCAATAATTAGATATGTTTGGTGTAGAATTAAATATAATTATAATAAATTAAAGTGTCTTGAATTATATTAGGTTGATAACAAACCTTATAATATAATAAAAAAATTGATTATAAATATTTTAATAAAATAATTTATATTTAATGTAATTTATTATTATAAAATTTATTTAAATTATTATTTAATTTAATTTGTATTTTTATTATATTTTAAAATTAAAAAATTATTTTTACACAAAATTAAAAAATCAATTTTTACATAATTTATGTATCTATGGGTGGGTTCAACACATGAACATATTTATACTCTTTTAGCAAAAAAAAAAAAAAATTATCTCTTACATGTTTGCAATGAAAAGGAGGAGGATTCATCGATATTAGTATTATTTTCGACAAAATACGCTTAAATATGAATTTGTGTGAGACACTAGCTTAAACATACACTAATTAATTTTCAATCTCAATAAAACACTCGCTAGATTTTTATTCTCTTGGCCGCTTGAAGTAATTTTACGTTCCATAAATTCTGAACTCAAACAAAATCTAATTGATATTATTCCTATACTTTTTGATGTGATTATTTTTAAAGATTAATTTACAAGATAAAATTAATTAATTTATATATTAATGATCTTAATAATATATTATTATCGTATTATAATTTTTTTTATTTTTATTTCCCAATAAGTCTTCCTCAAACAATATTATTTGGTTTTATTAAACTCACGATCTAATATAAGTCAATCAAATAGATTTTTATAATTTACTTTTAACTTATTTTCGATTACCTTCAAGTTCAACATTATTTAATTATTAAAATTGACCTACCACTATGTTAGAGAATTTTATTTCGTGCCATCAAATTCAAATCTAATCAATAAATTGATAAATCATATTTTCATATCCTTTGATTCCATGTGTTTTCCAAATTCAATAAGCTATTATACCAAAAATTTAACACATTGGATTGGAAAATATTTAAAAACTTATCTTTTTAATAATATTTTTTAATTAATAAAAGATTTATTCAATACTCATAACTTCATACCCATTAATATCAAAACATTATATTTATCATTTTTAAAGTTTCGAAGAACATTGTTTGATATAAAACCTTATATATATTTTTAAAACACATTTAATGTGTAATATATAATTCGTAGTAATTCTTATTAGATGTAAGGCCTTGCATATCTTTAAAAAATATGTGTATTGTATTATATATATTTCAAATATAAAATTTTATATATTTTTTAAAGGGGATTGAATTACTTACATATAGTGAGTTTGGTAGTAATTATAGTAATTGTTAGAGATCTTAATACCATTTTATTCTAGTTATAAAATAAAAATTTTATTATTTTTTATTACATAATTTAATATAAAATTGTGAGTTTTAAAATATATTATTACTAATTAGAAAAAATTAATTCATTTATTAAAAATTATTTACGACAAAAAAAAACTTTATTGAATAAGATTGACTGATACATTTAATTATAAACCTATGCCACCACTTGTTAATTTACTGCCTTACTTGCCAATAAAGGGCTGGTCAACAGTTAGAAGGCTTCAGTGCTGAAATTTGGGTCTTTTTTATTGGAAGTCAACTCGAATCAGTCAAGTGGCATGTCCTTAACACATGAATGAAAGAGGATAAGGTAAAAAATTACTTGAGGAATATTCTTCTGTTTAAAAAAAAAAGGTCAATCGAGGCCAAAGAGAATTGCATCTTCTTTATTACCATTTGGTTAGCCATTCCATTATCTTGGAATCTGATACCTTTAATCAAATCCACATGATTTTGTGAAGAACATAAATATATAATTAAATATAAAAATATACATATTATAAAATAAATATACTTTTAATTATATATATTTCTGCACCATAATGTTATTATATTCAACAAAAACTAACAAAATTATCAAATCTATAGATAAAGGCATGACAAAACAAAACCAAAAATATATCTTTATCACAACTCACACTAAATAACTCTATGCGAGAATATAATACCTTAGATCTAAAATATGTATTATAAAAAACTACAATTATAGTTTGCTTTATTAAACTAATTAAAAATAAAAGAAATGATTATCAACATGGAATATCAATTTCTAATATAATAAATTAACATTATTTTCTATTTTTTAGATTTTTCTTACAAATCATTTAGATAAAATAAAAAATATATGTGTACAAAAAATCAATTTAATTATTCAAAGAATCGGATTTTATACTAAAAATATATTAATTACATGTACAAAAAATCAATTTAATTATTCAAAGAATCGGATTTTATACTAAAAATATATTAATTACATGTAATTATGTGTATAAAAACATTATATTAATATAATTTCAATTTCAAGTGAATAAAGTTTGAAGGTAAAATAAATACTCCTCTTATATATAATCCATTGCATTTAATTTTATAAAAACAAAACTCTAATTTTTTACAAATAACAAATAAGCATGATTTTAATTATTTATCTATGAAATGTACATCATTCCCTTACATTTGGTATAAGTGTTCAATTTGCTTATCACGTCAAGATGGGTCTTAGAGTCTAGTTCTTGCTACAAGTCTAATTGATTAACTTGCTCAAAGTTTATCTATTTCTCCTCCTATGAACGTTTGTTTGTCTATCAAATTGGACGAGAATAATTATATAATATGAAAAGATCAATTGTTAACTTACATTACAACTTATGGCTTTGAATGTGTAGTGTATAGTTCTCTACAAGTTTCATCAAAATTTATTAGAACCTCGATAAATCCAACCTTATCAAATTGGAGTTGATTAGACTCACTAATGAAAGAATGGATCAATGGCTCGATTTTGTGAGTATGCTTAGTTATCTAAGCAAAAAAATGACAACAAAAGATAAGTGGGTTACTCTAGAAGAGTTCTATTCGACTGATTGTCATGGATTAAAGGCAACAACTTCAACTCTTTAAGAAAGATGGTTTAATTGCTTTCTAGTATTTCATTAAAGCCAAAACAATTGCTCAATATCTTGCTACTGTAGGTGAATCAATAAGTAAAAGAAACTCTTAAAGAATATAGTGATTCAAACTGTGTAGATTCTGGTATGAATAATGTAACTACATGTAAATTATGTCAATTAGTTAAATCTCATAAATTTTCTTTCTTTCATTTGCATGAAATATTGGTTACATATCTTGAGTAGTTATATCTTGATTTGTGGACTACACCAAAGGATGCTTATACTCCCGTTAAATACTTCTTATCAATAGTAGATGATCACACTAAATTTACTTAAATTTTCTTGCTTCATTTCAAAGATCAACAACTAGTTCATTTTTGTTGTTTAAGGTCATGATTGAATCACAATTTGATGCTAAGATAATAGCATTTCAAACAGATAATGACATTGAATTTAAGCCATTGGTTACTGCTTTGGAAAATGAAGTCATTGTTTATAGACTCATTTATCCTTATACTTTAGAGTAGAATAGGCAATGGAATATAAACATTGTCGAATAATTGAAAGAGGTTTGAATTTAATATTTATAGCATACTTATTAATCAAATTTTAGCCTTTTATCATGCAAATAATTGTTTATCTTCTTAATCGATTTTCAATTAAAATTATTAATAACATGTCTCTATATGAGGTACTTTTTAAAAAGTCTCCTGATGTTAGTTATCTAAAGATCTTTGAGTGCCAATGTTTCTCATGTGTTTGAGCTTATATTACACACAAACTAGAATCTCGTTCTGTGGAGTGTGTATTCTTTGGTATAACTTCAATCAAAAAGGTTTCTTATGCTTAGATTTGGCTTCTTCTAAAATCTATACAAGTAGGCATGTGGTTTTTAATGAAAATATGTTCTTTTTTTCTACCACTAGTTGTTCTATGTCAAATATTGTTAATCTTTTCCTTCCATTATTTTTGTTCCTTCTTCATGTCAAGTTGATCATCCTTTATCCAGTTTACTTTCTGTGTTTGAGTCACCCAATCTAAATATAATGTCTCATTATGTGAGTCTTATTACTTTATCACATATTTCTTCTCCTGTCTCTTCTTAATCTCTAAGGTTTGATTCTTTACCAGTTGTGTTGTATTTTGATGGTGATGATTTAGTACTTAATGATGTTGAACATTATCCTAGAAATCAACTAGCTTTAGTTCCTAGTATTGACACTTAATCTTTTACTAATCCTCTATCTCTTGCAGTGCATTTACCATCTTTGTCTATCACTTCTCTTAATCCATCTGTTAAATGTTCTAACACCCATTCTATGTTTATAAGGTCCAAAGTATATGTGTATAAATCTAAAAACTTCACTGCAACTTTGTGTTCCATAGGCATTCTGTTTGAACCTAGAAGTTATAAATATGGTTTAAAAATTCAAGAATGGAAAATTTCTATGCAAAAAGAGATAGATGCCTTATTGGTAAATGATACATGGGAATTAATTGTGATACCAACATACGTACATCTTATTTCTTCAAATGGGTATTTTGGGTCAAGTTCTTGTCTAATGGACTCCTTGATAAATATAAATCTGATTTAATGACTAGAGGGTTCTTACAATCTTTTTGCATCTTATCAAGAGACATTCAGTCCCATTATTAAAACCACAACAAGTAAAGTTGCGTTCACTTTAGCACTATCAAGTGGGTGGAAAATGAGGTAGATTGATGTTAATAATGTCTTTTTATATGTAATCTTATTGAGGATGTCTGTATGTGTGAACTACCTGATTTTGAGAACTATGCTTCTAATCTAGTTTGTAAAGTGAGAAAGGCCTTGTATGGGTGAAAAGTGAGGAAGATTGGGTTTTGTTGTGATAGTTATTTGTTCACTAAACTCAAAGATAATGTAATGATCTTCATTATTATCTATGTTAAGGATATTTTAATCATAAGGAATCAATCTGATTTAGTGTATCAACTCATTAATGATCTCAATGCCAAGTTTCTCTTAAGGATCTTGGCCTCTTTTACTATTTTTTAGGAGTGAAGACTTATTTTACTAGTGATTAGTTGTATTTATCTTAACAATAGTACATCAAGGATCAATTGGAATCAACAGGTTTGATTGATACTAAACCAGTTGCTACCCTAACGAGCTCAGGCAAAATTTTGAGCAAATATGATGTCAACAAGTTATGCCAATTCTTGTCTTATCCAACTAACATCCATTAGTTAATTACAAAGAGGCTCCTACGTTACTTAAAGGTTACCCATATGATCATTGCAATACAGTGGTTATTATGTGTTCCTTAATAAATGTTTAATTTTTTTGCACTCTTTTAAACAAAATCTCATTTTCATAGTAGTATTGAGAGTGAACATAAAGCATTTTCAACTGCTTATGCTAAAATTATCTGATTACAATCTCTTGTAGCTAATTTGCATTATATTCCTTTGTTACATATTGATAACATTAGTGCACAAACTCTATCCCACAATCCTTTCTATCATGTTCTATCATGTTTGAACTAAATATATTAAGGTAGATCATCAATTCATAAGAGACTAAATAGTTGATGGAAATCTTGATATTTTGCATGTCTACTCCTCATATCAAGTTTCAGATGCCTAAGCCTATTTCTATAGCTCATTTTCTTTCTCTTTAACTCAAATTAATGGTGTTATCACAACTATTGGATCGAGGGGTTGTTAAGGTTAATTAGAAATGACATTAAATGTAGTATTAATTGGTTAAAAATAACTTGAATTTAAGGTTTGTTATAACTAACTACACATGGGTTAGAAGTGTGTGGTATTCAGTTACAATGCTCACATATAAATAAGCCTTGTGTAGAAGTAATCGTAATTTATTCTTTCATTCACGCAACTAACAAGATCAAAAACTTTCTCTTTCTTGTTTTTTTTATTTTGTTGAACTTATCACCTTTAAATGTGAAATAGTAAGATTTCAATTTTTAACATAATTAATCTATTTTTTGTTTGTTTGTTTGTAAGAAAATTATTTCAAATATTCAAAAAATTTAAGAGAACAATTTCAATTTTGTATAACATGTCTACTTTTTGTCCACTTATATCTATAATGTATAACTATACTGTATATAAAGTTAACTTAGGTATAAAAAGAGAATATGTTAGTCCATCAAACTTTTTAATGTTCTTAGTGATGTTCTTTTTCTTCTATTATTAAATGCAAATATGATTAATCATTTTAATTTACGAATAAAAATTAAATAATTAATTTTGTAATTTATAATTTATTGTAAAAATAATTATGAATATGTAATAATTTTTATTTAATAATTTTTTAAAAAAATTTAAACAACACTTTCAAATTATTTGATAACGTTTTCTAATATTTTTCTTTAAAAACATCAAAAAATAAGAAAAGTTATAGTTATTATTTAAAAAAAATTAATATTTTAATTATTTTTTTTCAATATTCTTGATTACAATAATACTACTTAAAAAAATCTTTGCTTAATTTGCTTCTTACTGATTATTTATCTTTTTTGGTTCTAATACAAGTAAGATTTGAACTCCACATGAAGGTGGATATGAAGTGATTATTTTGATAATAATTTTAATTTTGATTTTTTATATTTTTAAGGTATTATTATTAAAATATAGTACGATTAATAAATTTTTATTTAAATTTTGGATTTTTAATTGTTTTATTTTCATCAAATATTCTTATAATTTTTATATGTATAAATAATAAAAACAATTATGAAAAATAACTGCTGATTTATATATCTTTTCTTATTGGCGGAGGGATACCTAACTTTCTTTTGCTCCTGTTAATTAAATTATACTTAAAAGAAAAAGACAAAACATTAAAATATGATATATTATAATTTAATCATAAAAATAATATTATTTATATTTAATTTATATATTTTTATTATTAAAAAAATATTTATTATTTTATATTTAATGTTAAAATACAAAATATAATTATTTAAATCTATTTAATATTAAAAATTATTTAATTAAATTAAATTATATTTAAAAAATTTATTTATCATTATAAATTTTAAACTTATTATTATTGTAAGTAATTTTTTAAGAATAAAGGTTACAGGAAAAGCTAAACATAAATTTTATTGTGTCCCCGATAATAAAAAAACATCGAAAACTAAAAAATCTTTTTTATTTTATTTTATTTTTTGGTACGAATTAATAAACATTCACGCAAATATATATTGTTAATTTATCATCCCAAAATAATATATGGGTTTTGCTCGAAGATGCTCTTTTCTCCGTCACCGAGCTTTGCGTTTTCAAGCTTTGTGTATCGATCGAGAGTTATGCTTCTATAGCCAATCGTCTATATTTGTTCTTGTTTTTTGCTCTTAGTATTTGTCATCATTCCTGCTACTATTCTTGATCACGATTATCAGAATTTTACTTCTCGGAAAATTAGGATTACCTTATTTTTTTGATGCTAGAATTCTAGCAAAGGTTTTCGCATCATCTTTATCTCTAATGTATATCCTAAACATCTCAGCAAAAAAGCCCTCTGATTAGGCTATAGTTTGGTTCATCTTTTATAGCTTACTGTCACGATCTTAAATTTCAGATAACGATCGTGCGGTACTTAGTACGATCCGTTGCATTAAGCCTGACTTTTCTTAAACGAATTCTCCAAAGAGATTAGAAAGAGAGTTTGTAAAGAATGTTTTGTATTACTCTAGAGAGAGTTTATGTTACAAGATGCTAAGAATTCCCAAGAACGAATACAAATGAAGACCAATGGGTCTATTTATAGTGTGGCTCTAAGCTTGAGGCTATGCCACCACTTTCTAGATCATTCTAGCTCTAGAATGTACAAGAGAGTTCTTGTTTTATCTACAAAGTGCCACAAGGCTCTAGGACCTTCTAGCCAACTCTAGAGTCTTCTAGGTTTGTCTAGTTCCTTCATGCACGTTCCAGGGTGTTCCGTAAGCTTCTAGCAGCTTCTATATCCTTCCCGAACCATCCGGCACGTTCTAGAATATTCCAGCCCATTCTAGCACTCTCCAGCGTGCTCTAGAACATTCTAGGGTCTTCAAGCTTGAGTTGAGTCCGTCCAACTCTAGCCCATTCTAGACTTCTCTAGGCAACTCTAGAACTTTCCATGTAGAATAGTCTAGATCCTTTAGGCAACCACCATTTATTTTGGATTTTGTGGGACATTTGAGCGGGACGTGACACCCTCCCCACTCAAGTTCGCGACACCCTCGTCGCGCCTTCAAGCTGAAACCTCTCTATGGCATCTTTGAATTGCCATAAAGACTCTTCGGGTTCCCAGCTCGCCTCTACATCTGGGGCATTTTTCCATTTGACCAAGTATTCCTTATAACTTGGTACGCCCCTACGTCGGATCAAGCATTCTGCCAAAATTGAGTCTACTTCCCTGTCAAAGAAGGTTACCACTACGGTAGGTGCCCTCTTGGATTCTCCCCAACTTATATCTTTTTTGTCTCCATGAAAAGATTTTAGCATACTTACATGAAAGATCGGATAGATCTTAAGCTTTGGTGGGAGTTGCAGTTTGTATGACACCTTACCGACTTTCTTGAGGACAGGAAATGGTCCCTCATATTTCCGCACCAACCCCTTATGAACCTTCCATAAGGACTTGAATTGTTGGGGCAATAGTTTAACCAGGACCAAAGCTCCTTCTTGAAATTCCAACATCCTCCTCTTCTTGTCAGTCCATTTCTTCATCTTCTTAGATGCCTTGTTCAAATAGGCTCGGGCCAACTCCGCTCGTTCGTGCCACGCCTTGGCAAATTTGAAGGCAGCATGGCTCTTCCTTTCATAACTCGTAGCCAAGGCATGAGGAGTCATGGGTTGCAGCCCCATAACAATCTCAAAAGGACTCTTTGCGGTGGACTCGCTTCTCTACAGATTATATGAAAATTGGGCTACATCCAACAACTTCGCCCAATCCCGTTGATTAGCACTCACAAAGTGCCTAAGATACAACTCCTGCAACGCATTGGTACGCTCTGTTTGTCTATCATTTTGTGGGTGAAAGCTTGTGGAGAAATTCAAGTCTGATCCCAACAGCTTGAATAGTTCCGTCCAAAATTTTCCCGTGAATCGTGGGTCTCGGTCACTCACGATATTGGACAAAATTCCCCAATGCTTTACAACATTCTTGAGGAACAATCGCGTTGTCTCATCTGCCATGCAGTCCGTTGAGGCAGGTATAAATGTCGCGTACTTGCTGAAGCGGTCGATGACGACAATAATGCTGCCAAAGCCCTCTGATTTTGGCAGACAAGTAATGAAATCCATTGAGACACTTTCCCACGGTCTCTCTGGAATGGGCAGTGGCTCTAGCAAACCTCCGGGTGCATGCTGCTCTATCTTTTCCTGTTGGCATACAAGACAAGTCCTCACGTAAGCTTCAACATCGTCCCGTAGTTGAGGCCAATAGTAGATTGACTTAATCAAAGCAAGGGTGCGCCTCATCCCTGGGTGTCCAGCCCATAATGAGTCATGACACTCCTTGATTAGCTCCTTCAAAGGGCTACTTGGCCTATGATGAGTGCTCAAAAAGCACTAAAATAACCATGATTTTATGTACATTAATTGATTAATATATATATATATATATATATATATATATATATATATATATATATATGTTTTATCATATATTTATATATATGTCTTTTTTGGAATCACGGGTATTTTTATTATTTTTCATGTATTTTGGCTTAAAAACGTAACTTAAAGACTCAAAGAGGAATACTGGAAGCAATACATCACAAATATATTAAAGACTCATTTTTTAATTTTTTAATTTTTTAATTTTAATTTT